>CM069303.1:6162500-7641250 GCA_035609425.1 Epinephelus awoara
TATCTCACTGAGCTAATTAGCAAGAGACAACTCTGCGGTATATATGTTTAAAACTTCTTCTAGCTCATTATAGGAATTCTACAGTTGCAGTGATTAGTCAATAAATCAATAAGTCAAACACATAATTAATCCACAACTATTTCATGATGGATTGATTGTTTCAGGCATCATTGTTGGAGTTACCTTCACAGATTTGAGGATATCCTGCTCAAATCTTGCTTTATCATGGTTTTGGACCTTTAGTCAGACAAAGTGAGATGTTTGTGGATGCCAGATTGGAATTGGGGAAAGGTAATATGAGTTTTACATAACTTTATAGACGAACATTTAATATAGAAAATAACTGGAATGCTAATCAATAATGAAATGATTCATAGCAGAGATAGGCCTATTTGTAAAATTGTAAATGCACCATTACAGCTTCATTTTAAAAGGAAATCAACATTACCTTTCAGCAGCAAAACTGCACAAATAAAATAAAATTAGGCTCAGCAGAAATAAACAGGGAAAAGAGACAAGGGATAACAGGGAAGTGTTGATAAAGAGTATTTGTCTCTCTGCGAAACTGCCTGGATCATAGTTTTTTAACCTTAGTAGTCTCTAATCCACATAGCATGATGACTGAACATAGGACTTTCACATTACAATGTCCGTTCTACCTTACTGAGGTCCGTCTTCTATCTCACTGAGCTAATTGGCAAGTGACAGTTCATGTGTGGCTTCACAAATTGACTAAGCCAAGCATCAGGGTGCCAGACAGTAGCCATCCATGCCATGGAAAAGCAAATTTCAAAGTGAAAGTTCCAAAGCTGTAGCACATATGGTTGATTTGTTATGAATTTTCAAAGTTTAGAAATTTAGAGGCTTGCTTTAGCACCACCATCAGGACTATTGTCTTGTGTTTCCAGTTGAGGACATCTGGCATGGGACTGGACCTTTATGAAAAGTTTGGGTAGATTTCTCATATAGAACTGTTGCACAAGCTGAGGCTTGAACTCACAATCTTCAACACCAAGAAAACATCCTCTATCTCACTGAGCTAACTGACAAAAGGAAATGTCATATGTAGCTTCAGAAATTGACTAAGCCAGTCACCTGTGTGAAAAACAGCAGCTGTTAGTGTGTAAAGGCAGATTTCAAACAGCTGTCAAAAATTCAGTTATTAAGACAAAAATCTGAAAATACACAAATTGCACCTGGACAGCATGGAAATGTTGGTAATTTGTTTTTAACAATGATTTATTGGCGCCATAAGTGAAAAGCTGATGTTTAAAAATGCCATTTTTGCATTGACTCCAATTGTTGGCATGAGAGCGAAATTCAAAATGCTGTAAAAAATTCAGTTTTTGAGATAAAATTCTGATATTTTCCAAACATCATCTACCATGACTCCAAAATTTTGTCATTTTTTTAATGAACATTGAAAATGTATTTAGCAAGAAATGCAATTATATGTTTACAGTACCGTTTACTGTCAAACATTTTGATGCACTGTAGGCTCAATTTTTGATAAATCAAAAATCTGTGTGGATCATTTGTGTAGGACAGTCTGAAGATGCTCTGTAGCAAGTTTGGTGTCAATTAAGCAACAATTGTGGGAGGAGATAGAACTGGACCTTTGTGCAAAGTTTGGTCATTTTTCGTGCATGGGAAGTAGGATTTCCTCGGAAGGACCTGTAATACCCCACCAGACCCAAAAACCACTGCAACTCTTTTTCGTCGAGGGGCATGGAAACTCCTGAACGGCCAGAACTTTAGCCTGGACCGGGGCCACCCGACCCTGTCCCACAATGCGCCCCAAATAAGTAACAGTGGCCATAGCGAACTCGCACTTGGCCAAATTAACTGTGAGCCGCGCCTCTGCTAATCACGTGAACAACGCCCGCACACACTGCAAGTGAGAATGCCAAGTGTCGCTGTATATTACCAAATCGTCCAAATAAACTGAACAACCCTCCAAACCCAACACAACACGGTTCATCAACCGCTGAAACGTTGCGGGAGCATTTCTCAAGCCAAACGGCATGACAGTGTACGAATACACACGGATACACGGATGGTGTAATAAACGCTGCGATCTCCTGAGTGCTTTTGGTCAAAGGCACCTGCCAATACACCTTAAGCAGATCAAATTTGCTCACAAATTTGGTGGAACCAACACTGTCTATGCAGTCGTCCATTCACGGCAAAGGAAAGAGCCTGGTTTTGTAACCGCGTTTACTTGTCGCATGTCGATACAAAATCGAGGTGTTTTGCATATGTAAAGAATTAAAAATGCTAACCTGCTTAAATATTAATTCACCTACCTTCCACATTCTTTGGCCTGTCATTTTATGATATCTAGACCATAGATGTTTAATAAACCTTGAAAAGAAGAGAATTTGACTTGAATTTGACTCAGCTGTGCTTTGTGGGCTAATTAGCAATTTGTAGCATGCTAAGACACAAAACTAAGATGGCAAACATTGTATACACAATACCAGGTAAAACATTAACATGTTCACTGCGGGCATGTTTGCATGCCGACTTCCCATTTCACTCAACACAGTACTCTGCCTAAGTTTCGCAGAGCTGCTAGCGTGGATGTAGACTCTTATAGCGTCAATGCAACAGTTTGACCACCTACATTATTTCCAAGGCGCTGTTGAAATGTTGCTCAAGTCATCACAGGCTTGTGTGTGTCAGCTAACATTATTTGCCACAAAGCACCTCAACTGAACGTCATCTAAAGTTTGTCTTTGGTCATAAAAATGTTTATGCTTATGATCGTTCACATGTCGTCGCTCCATTGCATTCCCATGTGCAGTGCACATAAAGCTAGCATAGTGTCAGCTAACTAAGCCACATAACACAGTGCCACAGCTAGAAAGACAAACATATGATTGGTTGACGCTTCACTTCGTCATTGGAGTGCTGAAAAAAGTTGATCTCAACTTTTATTTGTAATGCGTCATGCCTGTCCGCAGCGGCAAGCATCAGGCATCAGTTTGTAGCTTCATGTCACTGGCTCTGACTGAAAATGAATTATAGCCTGTTGCTGTGTCACTTGTAGTGTGACAACATCATCAGAACTGTTTCAGCAGATCTTCCTGTTAGGCTCTAGAGCCCCAACAGGCTATGACAGGGTAGCCAAATCCCGAGCACACTTTTCTGTGAGTAAATCAAACTGAAACTCTAAGAGTAGATTTTAAAAGAAGTGAGGTGGGGGTGTCTTTCTTATTTCAAGTAGAATCAGCACCCTTGACTCTAAGTTACATAGGTGTAACTCACATTGATGACGACTGAGAATCACTAATAAATGACTACTACACACTTCAATGCTGCACGTTTCACTGAAGGTAAAACATTTCTACATGACTGAAAGGCTACAGTAAAATGTCCTTTTGCTGTAAAAATGATGACATCTTCAAGTGCCTGAACTCAGTGAACAAGAGGAAACGCTCAACCACTGCTTTCAAGTTCAAGCTGGGCAACAGTTTCATACTGAGCAACAGTGTGAACTGGATGGAAACGTCTAATTGCAGCCGCCCTCTCCCACCATCAGGAAAAGTGAGCAAAGCCTCCACTTCCTCCAATTCTCTTTCTGTTTGCTTTTTGGATTACACTTCATCCTGTGGTTCTTAGGTGTGTGCGTGTGCATGTGTGGAAGCAGTTCTCCCAGTCAGTCAGTCAGTCACAGACAGACAATCAGACGTAAGCACAGCAACAGCAAGCTACACCAGAGGAGCTTCGGAAAGGCCGACACCCATTGCACCCCAGGGTGAGCCCACTGATCGGTTTCAGTCCACTTCTCTAATACCTGTTCTCGTAATCTGTTTAACACCTAAAGAGCAAGTTGCTGGTTGATTTTTTGTTTTTAAACTAAATTATCCTTCAAGGTCCAGTGTGTAGGATTTGTCATTACTTTATAAACTTTACTACTAAACTTTAGAAACCAAGAATTGCTGTGTTTTCTTTACCTTAGAATAAGCCATTTATATTTTTATATATTTATATATATATATATTTTTTTTTTCATTAAGTCCACCTTGTTGTTTCTACAGTAGCCCAGAACGGACAAACCAAACACTGGCTCTAAATAGGACCAGTCTTATTTCTGCGTAGGCCGCTGTGGTTCTACTACATGTTTTGCACACGAGAAGCTTCCAGTTGGTTTTAGTCTGCAACCTCACCACTAGATGCCACTAAATACTACACACTAAACCTTTTATCTCTCTTGAAAATGACCATTTGAAAAGGATTTTTAATGTTTTACAAGACACAAGGGCAGAAATTCAGTGGATAAGTAGCTATTTTACGCAATGCTCCTAAAAATCTTTTTTTTATATATCAATTCAACATTTTCAACCTGTACTGAACTGTAACACCTTTTTTGGTGTATTTTGCACAGTGCATGGGGACTATAACTGAGTCATTATTTAATCCCTTCAAACCTGTTTTTCCCTGCTTACAGTCTTGTGGTAAGCTAACTGTCTTCTAGTTCCAGCTCCAGATTTAAGATATGTAAAATGAGAGGGATGTCAATCTTCTTGTCAAACTCCTGGCACAAAACCAAATTTTCTTATAATGTGAGACTATTCTTTTAATTACTTTTGTGTGGAACAAATCACATGTCTGGTTCCTGACACCTCAGCATTGTGTCCCCAGACGCTGTACTTCAGGGGTCTTCGATGTTTTTCAGGTCAAGGACCCCTTAGCTGAGAGAGAGATAGAGCAGGGACCCCTTACTACAAATGTATTATGTATTATATTATAAGTATTGCACTTGAGATAGTCCTCTAAATATTTTTGGGCCTTGTCTTGTTTGCGCTTGCCTGTGGCTGCTCAGTCAGCAGCAGTTGTGACATGGCTAGGTGCGTTACCTCCTCTGCACGTTTTGCTAGTGGTTTCTGAAGTGGATGGTGTGTTAAAGTCTCTTGCTCGAAAATTACAAAACAGTCCTTTATGGCTCAGAGTCCATATACTTGGAATAACAACACAGTAAACTAGCCAATGTATGAGATTGTGATTAAGTATTACTTGACTCACATGACTGCACAAGGATTCATGGGTAACAGTTACAGGGGATTTGGTTGAGCGTAGACCCTATGCACATTGCTTATGCACGTCACCGGTGGTGTGCCTATATCACTCTGCAGTTACACCTCCAAAACACTGGTTGGTGGTTGAGGTTTCTGTGAAGTGCTGTAAGGTTGAGTTGATTCAAAACACACATTAAGTATGGCTTAATAGAGACAACATGCTAACGTCATTAGCAAAAGCCTATGGCATTTCACATTGTATAAATTAGCCTAGCAACAAGCTAGCTTCTCCTCTTCTCATATAAAACCAGGGACAATAGCGAAATTTAACAAAGGTAACAGCACACATTTTGGCTCCACTACAACTCAAAAAGTTCACTGACAAAGCAACTGTACTAAACACATTTTCCAAAGAAATACAAAATGCTAACCTTATTAGCACAAGCCTATGGCATTTTGCAATGTATAAATTAGCCTAGCGATGAGCAGAGATTTCCTCTTCTTCTCATATGAAGCCAGGATAAATCCCGAAGTATAAATCCCTGAAGGCTAAATCACACTCAAGACTTAAAATGCTATTTTAGTGGAGGCTTTACTGTCTTCACAATTTATGGTTTCTTATCTGTGAAATAAAAGTAAATACAATCTTTGTTTCCACTGAGGGAAAAGGTTTCAGTATACTGCATCATCGAAACGCGTAGTTACAATTCTGGGGAGGTGCATGTCAGGCTACGTCTTAGGTTACGGCATACGCCTATGGCTCTACGGCTTACGGCTCTATGTCAATGTGGAGCCTACACCGTAGCTATGGCGTCAATTCAACACAGAAGTATAAAACAGGTGGTAGCCTATCATTAATATTGTACACTGTAAAGTGAACAGGATTTATGAGTAAGCCAATTTTTTTATTTGCTAAAAAATATGCTTGATTTATGCCTTATATGTTCTTTAGACATATTTTAGTAATTTGGCAGCCACTCTGAGGACTCCCTAGGGGTCATGAACCCACTGTTGAATACCCAGGCTGTAGTTTAGTGCCCAGTTGTGTTTTAGCCTGAACTTGGCAGCTGTGTCCTGTAGAAGCCAGCTAGCTACCATAAGTTAAACCATAGACTGCATAATGGACATAGCTACCATGACATCACCCACTGGCATGTTGAAAGCAGCATTTCAGCTGACACCGTATCTGGATGAGAGGGCAGAGCTGTGGAGGAGCGAGGGGTGGATCTGACGAACCCGATCTCACAGAAATACCTGAATTCCCCTTATGTTATTAAAACTGCAATTATATTCGTCTTTTATAATTTCCCCTAATTAAAAATAATAATAATAATAATAATAGTGATAATAATTGCGTGATAGTTTGGCTGTACTAGATATTTGATATATTCAGTAGATGAACTTTTTATGACCCTATTTGACAACTCTACAACCGGAAGAAATACCATCCCAAAAACACCATTATTTAATTTCATCTGAAATTAAACAACATTCTTACTTTTTCTTAACATAGTTCATCTAGGTGCAGTGTAATTACTAGTTCATCTTTACTACATTAGTGTTTTTCCTAGATTTGGAAGTTGTAAATACTGAATTGAGAGTACACTGTGGACTTTAAGGGGATGGTAAACACACTTGTGTAATCAGATTTAAAATCTCTAATTTCTAAATGGGCTAAAATTAATTTTATCCATATTTTACCCATATTTGACAGCACCCCCAGTTGTTGACTACACTCACATGATGGTTGAGGTCAAGAGCTCTCCATAATAGTTGGTCCCATGTCTGTAACCCCTTTTGTTGCTGAGTTATAAGCCTTCAAACATGCACTGAGGTCAAGGTTCAAAGGTCAGTATTTTAAAGCAGGAACCATGTAGAATCTTCATGCTGACATATGTTATTCTCCAGGTTGAGACCTTTCCAATGATGTATTTGGTTTAGCTCTACGACAAAGTTTTGATTTTCTCATTTTTTGTACAAGCCATGCCAGGTGTCGTTTCAGAGAGCACTTTGAAGGCCCAGTGTATGAAATGATTTTTGTTTGTTTGCTTGTTTTTTTCTTTTTTACTGTAAATAGTAACTAAAATGAGTCATCCTCAGATAATACAATACTTCTGACAATCTAGTACATTACTACAGGCTTGGAGGAAGGTCTAAAGTGCTTGGGTTAGCACTGATAAGACCAACCTGCTCTCATTTACGCATAGATTACTATTTACGCAACCCTGAGATTTTTTTGTATCTTTATGATTCTTGGTTTTTGGATTTTATGTCAGCATGACATACATTCAATCAGAATTTGTTTTATTAGCCAATGCAAGCATACAAAGAATGTGTCTTGGTGTTTGCCCCAAAAACACACACACACACACACACACACACACACACACACACACACACACACACACACACACACACACACACACACACACACGCACACACACACACACACAGAATAAAAATAAAAAAGCCTAATAGTCTGTAAATGGTATATAAAACGTGAAATGAAATACTGACTGTCAGACAGTGTGCGGGCTGGAGATTGGTGGAGCAGAGAGGGGAGGGGGCACCCGCTAGGTACTGTACAAGTATGTGTGTATTAAGTGTGTGTGTTACGCTAGAAGAGTCAGAGTTTGGGACGGAGTCTTTTACCCCCTGGAGTGTTAGCGGAGTTTTTGGAGTGCTCAAATAAACAGGCCTTTTTCCCGAACGCTACTCTGGTCTCCTGCTCGTGAGGGATTCATTACAATATTGTAACATGGTTTAGATTTCTAAGTAAACATTCACCTCGTCGCTAGATAGACCTACTCCTGAAAAGCTCGTGTCTGCGCAAGCCTTTTTGTCCCTACGAGGCCACCGTCATTTACTCGACGGGAGGGGTGAGCGAGTGAGCCCTGCAATCTAGAATTTGACCACTGATGTCACTGTTTTCAACGGTTTTCAACCCAGTTGTCCAGTTTGATCATCCTGTCTTTATCTTGTTTATACCGCCATGGTACAAGATTTGATGCACACACACACACACACACACACACACACACACACACACACACACACACACACACACACACACAGATCGTGGCGTTTGGATTCGGGTTGCGGCAGACCGGCGACAATTTGAAATGGAATGAAGCCCAAAGATGGCAGACAATATAAAATGGTAGTCGAACGCGCCACATCAGCCCACAGTACAATGCTCTTACAGCCATATGCTATCAAAAGCTGGCAAAATACATTTGTTTAATGGCCTTAACTTTAACCTATCATATTGCTGAGTTATATGTGTGTACAGCAATGTTCAAGATGTCATGAGGAAAATGACGTTGACGTGACGTTGTTGAACCAGGGAATTAGTGTGTCCACCACGACAAAGGATCCTAACTGACTTTACATTGGCATTGTTTCCGTGGTACCGGCATGTAACTTTTACCCATTACGTGCTGCCACCATGGAATGCAGTGTTAAGAGGTCATGGTCATTTCACGTATTTCTGTGAGATCAGGTTGGATCTGACAGACTTTGGCTACGCCTTGCAGACAGCCTGTCTCTCAAGTGGCCTAACCCTTAAATATGCGTAACTCCTCCAGTGGTCATTCAATGAAATACAGTTTTTGGCTCTTCCACGCTGGCTTCATTTTTCAGCCTCTGCGGTTGTCACTTGGTTAAACCACATCTGCTGCATAGCTGCTGTAGCTTAACCAAGGTTTAAGGACACTGATAGTACATGAAGATTTGGACCACTCTAATCACCATCATTGCGTATGTATGTGATGTATCATATGCAGTATGGTGTAGTGAAGGCCATTCTAAGTAGGGTCAAGGGTCAAGATTTTCAGAAACTTTGATTTCAGTGTTGATGTGTAGACAGGAAAAATGTCAGTGTTTGACATTATCTCCTTTGGTAAGTGTATCAAAGGAGACAACATTTAGTGCAATGGCAGACGTAGCCAAAGTAGTGCTGGTCCTAACCTTGCTAACAGGACTTTTTACATCTTTACATATAGATGCACAGTTACTCCTACACTATATTGAGGAACAGAGGTGCCAGAATGAGCTACAGAGATCACTGCCAAATAATCAAACACTCCCAAGACAAAGACCCTGCTGCCAACATCACCTGTTTTGGACAAGATCTCTAGTTGGTGGGACACCTTTAAGAACAAAGTGGTTGTTGCTGAAGAATGGCGAGAAAATTTCCATATGACGAGGACATGTCCGTTGTGTTTGAGTGAGCTGCTTTGCCTGCACACTGAAGGGCTGTCGGCAAATGCCTTTGGATTATCAAGACAGGTGGTTTTGAAAATAGTAAGGAAGGTATGTGAACTTTACAGTCTACTTGGACCTTGTGTATTTAAGTTACTCGTCATTGAGTCCAAAAAAGAGGAACTTGTGCCAGGTTTAACTGAGCCCTGGGCATCCCTCAGTGTACCTGGGCTGTGGATGGGACCCATGTGGAAATACAGCAGCATCCCACAAATTCTACTGTTTACTTAAACAGAAAGTGGAGGTTTTCTCTTACAATATAAGTACGACTACAAGTGTTCCTTTATTGAACATTTATCATAGTGAAATGGCAGTCATGGTCGTGTCCATGATGCCCATATTTTTTTGCAAATTCCATGCTGAACATATATTTGAAAAATGCTTATACTCCATATCTCCCAGTATTCATGTAACAGTGGTTGACCTATCCTCATACAACGGTCCGTATGATATCCTATAAAAATGCCCACATAACAGTCCAAAAAATATTGTATGAATTGTTACTAGTGAATGAATAATGTTACGTCCCTAACATAAAGTTACTTAAAGTAAAGTTACAGAATTTAGTTTAGTCAAATAAAGTTACTGTAATTAGGTTTAGGATAAGAAACATGGTGACAACGTATTTAAAAATTACTCGAAGTTCACATGGTTTTGAACACCGGTCTCCTGGGGAATGTCCCAGGGGGAATGTCCCTTACTGGACAGCTTGGGACCACTTCCTTCTTTACTTCTATCAGCCGACTGGTCGCTTGATTGCAGCTTTCCAAAATACGTGGGCTATGACTTACAGGTGTGCAATTAAGTATGATATGTACAAATATTGGTGAATTACTTTTCATAGGAAAACAATGAGTGAACAATGCATGAGAGCAGCCTGCAGTAGTGGATGGAATAGCACATAAGTTCACATTTTCTCATGCAGATTTTCTGAAAATTTGTTTAAAACTTGGAAACCCAGCTTGTGTCGAGTTAGAATGGTCATTAAATGCACTTTTGGCAGAATTAAAGCATGGTTTGGAGCATTGAGAAGGGCAATGATCATTAATCTACAGGACGTTCCCTTTGTTATCTATGCCTGTTACATGCTCCATAGCTACTGTGAGGCCACCAAGGACACAATGGTACAGAGCAGAGTCATGGAGGTAATTCAGCATGACAAGGACAACCAGCCAGCCGCACAGACTTATTTCAGAGCCGACTGCATCACAGCAGAAGGGGAGAGGGTCAGGAGCGTGCTCACTGAATTCTTTGATCCATAAAAGGAACTGCAGTCCTTCTCTCTGTTGGCCACTGAAGCCATGGTCTTCTCTGCAGTGTGTGTGTGTGTGTGTGTCTGTGTCTGTGTGTGTGTCTGTGTGTGTGTGTTGATCAAACCAGCCAGCAAGTATAGTTCACACATTATGTCTCATATTAATCCTGGGACATTTGTATTATTCAACTAATTTAACTCTTTTTTTTTTTTTAATTATTAGCAAATAAATTCTTAAAATGGGAAATAAAACAACCATCCACAAACTGTATGGGTTATTACAAGAGAAAGGGGAGATTTTCTTTTGATATACAAGGTTAACACTGAATCAGCATAAAAAGCCCTAACTCGCCGTTAGCACCCTTGAATTTCGGTGTTGCTGCTTGCCACTAAATGAGAAGTCTCCTGCCTCCATCATGTCCAACATTCTCTTGTTCATCTTGATGTCTTCCTTGGGTGCATTCAGCAACTGTGTTTCAGCTGTAAGCTTTCTTTAAAGTCTGTCCTGTCCCTTGTCCCTGTCTCTTGTCTCTGTCCCTTGAGTTTAGCCGTGAAAAGAGACAGAAGATCAAAATATTTTTTCCAAGATAGCTTTACCAAAAGTTGAGCTGCACAGGCCTTGATGATCAGCATTAGAATCCCTTTCATTGGCTAAGTATATGTAAAGATACAAGAAACTTTATTCTTTTTTTAAAATGTATTTTTATTTTATTGTTCTCGATGGGCCTCATTCACCATTATCTATCTATCTTATGTTACTACAAAACACCCACATTAGGGGGCTAAAAAGCTGCAAATAAGCCAGTGATGAGTCCCTAAAAAGCACATACATTTGGTTGCTAGGAAGTTGCTGAGGAAAGAGCTAAGGGTCATGAAAAAACATCCATGTTTGAGTGCTAAAAAGCTGCAGGAGGAACGGTGACACATCGTAAAACACATCCATGTTTGGTGCCTAAAAAGCCACTGAAAACCCATTGATGGGTGCTTAAAAACACATACTGTACATTGGTTGCTAGAAAATTGCTGAGAAAAGAGCCACGAGTCACTGAAAACACCCATGTCTGCGGGCTAAAAAGCCACTGGATACACAGCAATGACATGCTAAAACAACAACGGGTTTCTCCAGACTTTATACTCTATGACATAGCTAGTTTGAAACTTCCTTCTCTTGTTTCGGGCTTTGTGAGAGAGCAGCTCATGTTCACAAATACTGATCGAACCTTCCTAGCCCATGGGACTGATATATTGGAATTCTTAATGTAGGTTGTGGTCCCCTTAAAGTCGTGGGTCGTTGTATCATGGCTGGTCTGATCCCATCAGAAGACGGTCTCTAGTTATGTGCATTCTTTAAGGTGTTTTGTCCATCCCCTAAATTATTGTTTTTTTTACCTCCCACAATATCTCATCCCTTCCTTTTCACTTTCTTCCCTCCGGCACCAACCCCCCTCTAGATCCCACAGACTATCATCATCACACAGTGATTATTAGTGTGAGCAGTGAGGGGCAGTGTCCTTATTATGGCTGTCCCTCAGTCTGCAGTATGGGAGGCATGCTGAGGGCTGCTTCATCCCTGATAGACAGAATATCACATGTTGGCTCCACTCAGAGGACATTTCTCAACATGCCTTGGGATTAAAATACCTGAATGAACACCTGCAGCCAGGAAACTTTTTGACTTCAGCGTCATTTGAAGGTAAGTTTAGACAGTTTGGTAATATGAGAAAAGACAGAAAACCTTTGGTGGAGCAGTGTCCTCTGATCAATTTGGTGTTCAACAGTTTGGAGAGTTCAGGATTACTGATTAAGAAAACGATGCAACTTTGGTGTCAGAGCTGTTCCATCACTAGGTGAAACTTTGTCAATTGTTGAAATGAAAACAGAATCAGTGCAGTGTCTCTTGATTGAAAAAGCTCACTGCTATGATGTTTCGAAGCAGCATTTTGCTCAGACTTAACTCTCAGCCATGTCTTGAACAAAATATGTAAAAGCTCTCATAAAGATGGCTGCTATGGACACACATGAGACTTCTGCTTTTAAAGTTGATACCAGAGGTGTGGACTCCAGTCACATGACTTTGACTCGAGTCACAAATCTGATGACTTTAGACTTGACTTGATAAAATCAAAAGGATTTGAGGGTCGACTTGGATGTCAACACCAGTGACTTCTCTTGGACTTGATAACTTTCCCCTAGCTCAAGATTTAAAAGTATGCTATTTAAAGAGTGTGCCATAAATCAGTTTATTTCTCTTCATTTCCTGCAGAGTTCCCTCTGTATGAGCGTCACTGCTGCTAAAAGATTAGCGCCACTGTTAAAGTCAAGAGCTGGTCAGATGATGCAAATCATGTGACACAATTTCCCTATACTCCACTAAAGCCGCTTCCACCAAATCTTTTGTTATGGTACCTTTGGAATCAAAAGTAACCCTGCAGACATTGTACCTAGACCCTAGGTCCGTTAAGCATTTCCACCGCAAACAGTAATCTTAAATGTGGACAGGATTGTTGTCACTCACTGTTCCATCCATCACTCGCTGTATTCCTTCATTACTGACACAGATAGAACCTCATTTATCAGCCACAGAGCAGGATTGCACATTGACATTTTCAGGACAAAATAGAACAGGCTGCAGTGAGAGTCTCTCTTGGTGAGATATTTAAAAATACCAGGTTTGTACATTTAGTCCTTCTCAGGCAAGCGCAGGGGTTTAGTGTTGCTGTAGTCCTCAGGAACAATGCTCCATGCTGCTTTTTTTTTTCTCCAAGTGAGGATTAAAATGTTTGTAGTTCACACAATTCTGCAGATATTAATATATTTTTTTAGAGCTTGAAGATCCACCCATTACTAAAAGTGTATGTCACCCAAGAGTGACAATAAAACTACTAGACTGGTCAAAGCTGTCAACATGAAATTTAAGGAGATCAATTCATGTTGTCAGCTCATGCATTGAGTAACTACCTTTCTGGAAATTTTACGCTTTTCTTTGTTTAGGTTAAAATTCTATTAATAAGCTGATGGCACACTAAAATGTAAGTGAATTCCACCAGAAATAAAAACTCATAAATATACCATTCTCATATGGTTCTAAGAAAAAACTCCGACCAATTGATTGGTTGATGTTTAAACAAGCACTCAGGGCTCGACTTGAGACTTGTCAGCCTTGACTTTGGACTTTACTTAGGACTTGAGTGCAAAGACTTGAGACTTACTTGTGACTTGCAAAACAATGACTTTGTTCCCCTCTGACTGATACAATCTAATATTTTAGCCCAAAGCATGATCGATCCACCCCTGTGTTTAACAGTTGGACAGGTGTTCTTTTCATGAAAATCTGCATCCTTTTTTCTCCAAACATACCTTTGCTCATTGCTCATTGTGTTTATTTTAAATTCTGACTCTGAATTTTGTGGCGAGGACACAGGAAAGATTTTCTTCTGATGCCTCTTCCATGAAGGTCATATTTGTACAGGTGTCGCTGCACAGTAGAACAGTGCACCACCACTCCAGAGTCTGATAAGTCAGTCAAACAGGAGTTTTGATTTGCTTTTCTAACAATCCTTCCAGACCTCAACTTGACCTTCAGTTCCTGCTACTGCCATTTTTTAATTACATTACTAACTGAGGAAACAGCTACTTGAAAACATTTTTCTATCTTCTTATAGTCTTCTCCTGCTTTGTGGGCATCAGTTATTTTTGTTTTCAGGGTGCTACAGTAGGCAGCTGTTTAGAGGAGCCCATGGCTGCTGATTGTTGGGACAAGGCTTTAGAAGTCATATTATTTAAAAAGCTTAGACATTTGCATCACCTGGCCTTTCCTAGCAATGATTGTAAACAAGCAAAACTCTAACAAACTAATTATGGTCTGAGATCCTGGTAAAAGTTGTCTATGTTGTCAAATATCTTGGAGTGCCCAAACTTTTGCATGATGTTCCTTTCATTTTTTCACCCTAAAATTGTACAAAACAAAAATAATACATGGATCTTTCATCTTTTACTTACTTAACAGTAAACAAAATTTTGACCATGGGTGCCCAACATTTGCATGCCGCTGTAGCTTCTTTCAGCTCATTTTTTTGGCCCTCAGCTTGGGTTTTGGTTTACTCTCATAACTCAAATTGGTTGCAGCCCTCTCTAAAAATCCACTGTACTTTTGTAGTCACTATTTCCACTGTGTCTGGCTTTCAAAAGCCACATGTGGGTGTGCGTATATGTGTGTGAATAGGCTTTGTGTGTGTGTGTGTGTGTGTGTGTGTGTGTGTGTGTGTGTGTGTGTGTGTGTGTGTGTGCAGTTGCTACCCATTGATTGAGAAACAAAGTGGTGAAAGCAACGTTGCAGATGACTTAAAGTGAAATGAAAATATGTATTTATAACATATCACTTTCACTATGAGACTTTCAGGGGTAAACTGAAACAGAACAAATTAAATAAAATGTAAATACCTTTCCTTTCAATTTGTCATGTAAAAATAGTGGTCAGTCTCAAAATACTTCCTCCAACGTTGAATTCAGTTAACCTGCAGCCAAGCTACTGTAAACTGTAGTTCAGCTGATAATTTAATTACATGTACTAAAATGACTTCCCAGCAGTCTGGATCATTCCATTAATGGTACCTCACTGTGGGGAGCCACAGAGTCTGGTCTGAACCATTAACAGCAGCTGTCTCTACCTCTCTGCCATTAGCACTCATTCTAACACTCACAATGAAATATGTCTCAGACAAGCCAACTCTAATCCCATCTACAGTGCATCACACTGTCTTTCCAACTCTCTCCCTGTGCTCTTATTTCTTTACTTTCATTCATTCATCACATTACAAAGAGATACCTATGCCAGTGAGCCAGTGTTGTCAATCATACCCCACTTTTGCTCACAAGCTACAATCAAGAGGTCTTTCAGGTGAAGTAGAACACTTCCTGACAGCCATATTGGAGGTCATAGGATCTTGGATATCAGTGGTAATGAGTAAATTAATGTAACATTTATTTCAAGTGTTTCTGTCTATGAATAAATTAATTCATGTTCATGATGTTGTAGGTTGATGGTTTGTGTCTCAGACAGGTGTTCCACCCAGATGTATCTTATTCATGTTTTTGGTACTGCAGCATTTAACCCGCCAGAAGCCCCTGAACCAAATAGAGCTGAGGACCCCATTAACCCCTGGTTCTGACACTCTGTGCATTGTGCATGTTTCTTGCCTTTTCAGTACCCTTCAAGTTCAGAGTAGACTAAACATGGTAGCTTAATCATACAGGTTTTCAACTGGAACCCCAGAAACCAATCACAACCAACCACCTTTGCTGTATGACAGTGTGTTCCAAGCTGTAAACAAGCCTTGCATTAAAGTGGACAAAGTATGTTGAGGGCGTCAAAATCAACTAACCAATTTGAGAATTAATTTGATCATTTGTAAATCAATTACTCATCCTGTGTTATGCTGAATTTGTGACAAAAACTTCAAATCCAAAAATGGAAAAAAAAATTGTTGATCAATTGAAGGCATAGGGATCCATATTTAATAGCAGAAACTATCAACACATCCATTTACAAATTCCAATACAACCTAGGCAATATAATCCAAGTCACATTTATCCAGTCTTATGCTCATCACTTCCCCAACCAGGCTGCTGTCACAAACTGTTTATATGTTTTCCTACAAAAAGTAATGCACCCGAATTCGTATGTGGCCCACATATTTTAAATCATGTGATCAACGCACTGACAGAAGTAAAAAAGGAAGCAGTCCCGAGCGGTCTTGTAAAGAGGCAGGTTAGGGCAGTGGATGGACTTTCCCGAGATTTTCCCCTGGAGTCGTGTGTACGGAACTGTGTGAACTTTGAGTCATTTTAAGGTGCATCTTCACCATGTTTCTTTTCCTAAATATTACCTCCGTAACTTTACTTTAATTATGTAACTATATGTTAAGGATGTAATGTCATTCGTAGGGTGCTAATTCGTAGGATATCATACGAACTGTTATGCCTGCATTTTTCGTAGCGAATCTTATCTATGCTCTCTTCAAAGCCAGATTCCATTGCCAAAAAAACCCATAAAACTTTAGAATTGCTAGTTCCAATTATGCGCCCAGTCCCACACATTTTGACTTTCTCAATTAGACGCATGGTCTAGTCATTTTTTTTTATAGAAGTTACGTAGAAAGTAGGTAGGCAGAAGTATATAAGTCTACCTCAAATTATGTGTGTGTTCCTCGATTACCCTGTAAGTTATTCATATTTCTTTAGTATGTAAGGGTCCTGTGCTAAAAAAAAATCTAAAGGGTTTTTCCATAAAATTAAGTTGTGAGTACTGTTTTAACAGAATAAAGGGGTATTGTGTCGGTATGCCGGGTACCATAATCCTTGAGTGCTGAAACTAACTCTCTCTGATGCACTGTCTGTCAGAGCTAGATCAAATGAATGATTCATTGTTGATATATTATCTGAAGCCTAATTTTCATACAAGTAATATTCATACTGTTTTGAATTAATGGTTTGGTTGTATTTACCATCTTTGCTGAGCAACAGTTTTGTGTGAAAGGAATTAAAGGCTTGTTCCACATAGACACTTGTCCCAAATACAGGCCTGTAAATGTCAGTGATTTAAGCAAATAATAGCCCAGGCTATCATTTTAAGTTTTACAGTAGTTTGTTTGTGGTATTGTGTGACCTTGGTGTTTTAAAGGGTTAGTTTAGAACACAAACAATCTACAGATCGAGGCAGTGGTAGAACAGCAGCTCCCATGTTCAGCGAGGTAAAATTGCTGTTTTTGTCAAACAAAAAGCCAGAGTCTGGCTGTGATACTAAATATACTTTTAGTTCAGTTCTCTGTCAGAAAGGGCTGTCTGTGTGAGAAGGACTGAGCATGACTGGGTAAATGAGACTTGGATTATACTGCACGAGTTATGTGTCAGTTTGTAAATCGATGCTTTTATATAGTTTTGCTGTTGTTTAATGCGAACCCCTATGACTTCAATTCATCACAAATTTTCTCTGTTTTTGGATCCTTCGTTCACTGTGGAGGCATGTGAGAAAAACGTTTTTTTTTAAGAATGTAATGTACCACGCATTGATATATAAATGGTCATTTGGGAGGGTGAAGTATTACTTTGAAACAAAAGTCAGCTGCCCATATAAACATGAACTAGGTTTTTCTTGTTGTAATCATTCCTCCTGTCCACACTGGCCATTAAACAATCCCTCCCTAACATGTTTCCAGTTGAAGTGGTGAGGGGGAAACTCTAGTTCTTGTTCTGTGCAAAAACACATACCAAAGATTATCTGTATCTGTATCATGTGGCTTCAGCAGTCTGCAGAGTGTGAGGCAAATATACAGTTGGCTAAAATCTTAAAAGGGGATGACACTAATAACCTAAATATGTAATCCATATCTTTCTGTGTGGCCCAAGATAACAATTTTTTAACTTGAGCAAAAATTGCAGCTTTATTTTATTTAGAATCAAAGAGCTGTTCTATAGCTCATGATTCTAAACAAGGCTGAACAGCTGTGTCACACTCTGTTCTGCAGTCAGTCAGGTGGCAAGAGACAACTGCAGGCTACAAACACTGAAACACATGCCATCCACTCCAGAAACAGAACCATGACATCATTGCTGAGACACAGTGTGTCTGTGTATGTGTGTGGCAGGCATGCATGTGTCAGTGAGTCTAAGCCTGTCGCACAGAACGGCAGCACCTGTGCCGTCAACATGCCACCTGACATTCCTGCCTTCCAGGAAAGCTGTTAGGTTTATGTGTTAAAGAAAGAAGTGTTATGTGTGTGTATGTGTGTGTGTTAATGTATGCAGTGGTGTGGTATGTGACTGTGTTTATGTCTCAGGATGCAGTAGGGGACAGTACGTGCGTGTGTGTAGATGGCATAGGATGTATGACCACATCAGAGAACATTCCTCTTGTGGTTTTAACAGCACAAGACATGCTGCCCATGACCTTTTAAACAGTTGTAAGAAAAGTGACTAAATAGCTGTGTGTGTGTCTCTCCACATGCTATAACAACACATGTATGAACCTTTGAGTCCATAAAACACATTGTAGACTTTGAGGTTATAGCCAGTACTGTAGCAGTAGTTACAGATGGCACCACTCATGTCATAGTTTAATTATCACTTTTCTTCTTCTTTCTCTTAACATTCTAGCACAACTTACGTCACCATTTCATCCCTCTGTTGCTCTCCAGTATAACATAACTTTTGATACAAATAATGTGCAACTAGACATTGAAAACACTACCCCCACATCCACACATACAGACAACACTTTTACTTCAGATATCTATCATCCATTAAAGGTCAAAGGCAGTGTGTCTGAGACTGCTGCGTCCACAGGAGCGTGGTGCCAGACATTAGATAACGGTTGGCAATGCAATCTGGATTCTAAACCATCCACTGAACAAAGTAACAGAACACTCTGATGATATTAATTAAAACTCTTCTTCTTCTTCTCTGAACTGTAAAAATCCCATTTTTATTATTTGTCAGTTTGTAATTGTGCAGATCACAGACACTGCATTTTATTTGGAAAAACATCATTTTTGGCCACGAGAGGACATAATAGCTTCAAAACAAGCTGACAGACATGTTAGCAAACAGTTGCTCATGTAAATGACCTGCAGAAACACATCAACACTACCATCCTATTACAGATGCATTTCTGGCGACCTGATAAATAGAACTCCAGTATTAACTCTTTTAGATCTGGTTAGGTCTCCACAGCCTGGTGTCTCTGAGAAATACATCCATATTAAACAATACTGCATGTCACATTTTATGTCCAGTGGCAATATTCAGTGTTAATGCAAAAAAATAGTGCATCACAGAGTTAATATAGTAAGTAGCGTAGCATAGCATAGTATAGTTACAGTAGCAGTATAGTAGTCCCTCTGGCTTTGTACAAAAGTGAACAAAGTGTGGAGTGAAATCCAAGATTGGATATCTATTATTTGCAACACAAAAAATCAAATTCTTAGCTGAGCTGTGTATTTTTCATGCCGAATGCCGAAAAATAAGATGTCCTATGGGATGGCAGATTATATTTTCGCTTGAAAAACACAGAGGCCCCTACTTAACAAACTTGGAAAGAAGTGAAGAGATATTATTTAACTCTATAAAAAACACTGTCTGAGGACAACAGTAAAACAAACCAATTTAATGAGGTATGGAAGGACATTTCTGAGGCCCTAAAAGTATTTTGTGTAAAATGGATGAATGTGGTATAAATGTATTTACGACTTATGTCTTACGTGTTGTGTATGTAATATATTGATGTTTTCATGTTAGCCTTACGTTAGTTAGTTAGTTAGTTAGTTAGTAAATTATATACTATCTTATACACCAAAGAACTGAATAGCCTACATGATTGTCAGAATGAAATTGTAAGAAAAACCTCACGGTGGAAAGCATGAAATCACATAAAGATGATTATCAAAAAATAAATAAATACATACAAACACAACGCTTTGTGAAGGCAGTTGACTCACAGTCACATGTGCACCAATGCCTCTTCATGCGTGTTGTGTTGACAAATTTGACCAAACTGACAAAGACTAAAATTAAATACCTTCCCTGAATAGTTTTATTTCATTTTAGGTTTTTTTTTGTAAGTACACAATATTGCTTTAATTATTTAACAAAAAAATGTTTTTTTTGACATCTAATTTGAGTTTTTAGGTTAGATTTAGTTCTCTGTAATAACTTTGGAATGTCCTTAATGTTGAAAGAGGAAAGTATAAGTGTGGAGGTCAAGTTGGGGGATGGGCATGAGGACCACTGGACTTAAATGTGGATGAACAGCGTTTGTGTTCTGTCACAAACAGTTATTGTTTTCTTATATTAAGAAAAGCAAGAACCTTCTTGCTGTGAGGCAACAGTGCTAACCACTATGCCATTGTGCCGCCCAACTAGTGACACAACTAGCCTGGCTCTGTCCCAAGGTAAATAATAATAATAATAATGACAGTAAATATTTTTTACTTCATGCATACACAAATATTTGTTTTGCAGTGCTCAATGGTGTTGAGGACAGAAGTGTCTGATATTGGGTGGAGAGGATTTCTGCCCACATTTTCATGTTAATGCCTCTCTCCTCCCTGTTAGCCACAACCCACATCCACTCAGCCCAGCCACCTCCCACATCCACCCTGACAGATGCTGATGAGGTTGACCTAAAGTCAGTAAGCACTGCTGTTAGAGAAACTTGACACCTTAGACAGACAGTCAAAAACAGAGCCGACTTCTCTCACCTCAGACTTGCTTATTATTTGGAGAATGACTCCAGACATCATCATGGACTGTTCCCATTTTTAAAATTTGTTTGCTTTACTGTAGAAGTCATTTGAACTTTTTGTTTTCTTTTTCAGTGCTGCAGATAGTTAAAATTCTTTTTTGTCTTTTTCTCTGATAAATAATGTAGTTGTAATATGAAAGAAATTCATTGACAAATTACTTCCTTTTTGCTGCCAAGCTTCAGTAGCTTAAAGTGAAGACTACTGACTGCTGTCAAGTAGCAGTCAGAACTAGTAATTGAAAACAGTAGCTTGGATGTAAAAGTGAGCCCATGGGTGGAGATGTTGTGAAGTACATGGTGCCATGTTAGGGGACAACTGCTCCAACAGTCTGACCATTGACTTTTGTCCAACACCACCATCAGAAATCAGGTGAGCTCCATTTCAGCATTACTGTACTCACTACACTGTAGCTAAAGTCGGTGCGTTTGTTAAATATGATGTTGGTACTGACACACACTGGGTGATCTGGTGTGTTTTGAATAAACTCGTCTACTTCTGCTGCAGTAGGAAACTAATCTAAATGTCCATTATGATATTCATTTGTTCACACACACACTAAAAAAAATGAGCAGTTGTTTCTCTATACAGCAAACTGTATATAGCATGTCTACATGTTTGTTAGTGCTGCTTCAGAATTTATTTGATACTGACCTGAGGTCAGAGACACCAAACATATCCCACAACCCAAGCAGGGCTGAACAATTTATGGAAAATATCTAATTGCAAGTGCAATGACTGTTTAAATTAAATATATATTTTAAATATAGCATTTTTTTAAGCTCCAAGCAGTAGTAGTATAAAGAGCGAGAAAGTCCACATAGGTGGGAGTGGAGGCGGATTGGTCAAACAAACTCCGGACTTTCTTCTGGAAGACGGCTGTTTGTAATAGTAACATAGTGTATTAGTATGTGTAGCACACTACGCTAGTGACGATTGTCTCGTGACACACATGATATATGTCATGAAACGTTACATTTAAGCCAAACAATGTTTTTTTCTAAACCTTATAACAAAGTTTTGCCTAAACTTTACATACACCTACAAACAGCGTTTTTTTACGTTCATATTCTAAGTTTATTTTGAAAAGATGCTACTCATGTAACGAGTGTAAACTGACATGCCGCCCCTAAGAGCCCACAGCTGACACTGGAGGGCAGTCCTGTGCACAGACATTTTTGGGGTCAGGTGCTGGAGCAAAAAGAAAAGGGAGCACCTCTCTTGTAATTATTAGTTTAAAAAAAAAATTATATACAGTAACATGTTTTGCGTACTTACATAATTATCTTAATACCCATACAATGATGCAGACAAGGGTGTCACTTCGTTTGAACATTGCAGAGGACACATATTAGGTCAGGGGGTCGGGGGGTCCAGTCTCTTATAGAAATTGTGAGCCTCAAACATTAATTTCTTGCATTCTGGTGAATTTTTCTGCATCAGTTTATGCTGGAAATGTATTTATTTATGTAAAGGAATACAAAATTCAGGTTGCGGGTTACACATTAAACTAAAAATATAATATTATATAATGTAGTAACACTGTGAGGCATTCTGTACTGCTTCCAAATATTTATTCTGTAGATCATCTTGTCTAATTTCATGTTGTCTGCTGAGTCAACACGTATTTTACTGTGTATAAATGAGGGACTGTGCTCTACAGTGAGGTTTAAATGGATGTACAGAGTAGAAGCTGCTCTGACACACAGACACCCCAAAGATGATTTCTACCTTAAAGCTCTGCAATTACATATGAGGTTAACAGAGGGCTGAAGAGAAAATAGTCTTTTGAGGGGGTTGGTTGATTCATTTCCATCAAATTTAGCTTCCTACAAACATGGTTTGTTACTTCAGGCCTAAATACAAGGCTTTTAAAAAATATTTTGCCTTAAAATGCCTTATTTCATGTTGGTTCATAAATAAGATTAAATTCACAATTTTTAAATTCAATCCTCGGCCCAATAATTTGTAAACACTTAAGTCTATGATAAATACATGAGGAATAGGCTTGGGCGATTGGACGAATATATCGCCAATCGCCCATCGGCCAAGTCCATCACGGTTGGTTTCATTTTTGGCGATTTTTTGGGCGATTTTTGTCATTTTATTTTGCTAAATTAATGGTCTGTCTCCACAGTATTCAACTCGGTACACATAGTCCATAATTACTATGTAGAGCACAATTCAAAGTGTGTGCGTATTGGAACCTGCAGCTTCACACTGATTTCCAACGAGTTACGGCCGGGGTCCACCGGCAACGGGAGCGGCGCAACAACTCTCTATTTTAGGATGCTCTTCTATTTTTGTCGCGCTATGCTTCCCTACGTGACCCTCCAGCAGATAAAAACTACATGAAATAGTAGCACACTGTGTTTTTAAATAAATAAACCATTATCAGAGGAGGTATGCGATGATTTTTTTTCATGCATTTACCCATGTTTATCCGTGACATTGTGTAAATGTCCTTGGCGGACATTTGAAAGCGAGTAGATGACAAACAGTACAGTAAACTTGTAGATTACTCAAACATATGTAATAACTTAGGTGGAAAATGCTTTAACTATCATGGCTCTTGACGTGCAGCCGGTGGAACCCGGCCGTAACGTGAACTCATATGCACATATGGTTAACAATGTTACCAGCCATGCTAAACACCCTCTCTGAGGGCGTGCTTGTTGCCGGTATGCACAGATATTTCCGTGCCATGTTGGACATGAGTGGGCTCGCGGAGCACGCTGCATTTTTTTGCTGCATTCATGTGGTGTTGGGAGATCCGAGTTGCCGAGTTGTTTTTCTGACATGAGGTGGCGTTAATGTGAATTATCCCATTCTGAAAGTCATTTTTCGATTCTTTCCGACATCACATGAATGCAACATCCCCCCTCTTTTTTTTTCTCCGCCACACACACAACTGCTGAATATATCTTCAATTGCCGGTTGTTGGGCTGACGGTGGCCGGTTGGAAATTTTTAACATATCGCCCAACCCTAATGAGGAACTACTGTGATTTCATTTAATAGTCAAATACTCATACTTATAATGATTTAATACTTAAAATGATGCTCTAAGTTAGCTTTAAATATTCATAAAGAATCCCAGAGAGCAGATGCCTGCAGCGCCTGCAGCTTTGCTCTCCTTCTCTGTGCTCTTGGCACAAGGAATGTGCAGCACCAAACCACATTTCAGATTTATTTAAATAAATTATCAGAGCTATGGTGTAGGAGATCTACACATTATCGCAAGTTGAGTTTTGGTTGCTCAAGACATGTGGAAGTGGGAAATCCATATGGCATTTCTCTCTGCTTGCACCGCGTAGTTGGTGAATCGGAATCAGCGTTGGAGGTGGGCGATGTGATTTTATGCCAGAGTAGCTTACTTGGTGTTAGGCTTAATGGTGGGTTATTGCCTTAATTAGGCTGGCTGCATTGAGATGTTTTAATGGTAGTTAAATCTAACAACAGTTATAAACAATACTTAGGCTTTGGCAAACACTATAATTACCTGACTGTCCATGACGACAGGTTACAGAGAGCCGTGGATGCTGCTCTACAGGGCACTCGATTTGAGTGCATTAACTGTAGTGAAGGGACGTTGATTAGGGAGGGGCAGGGGCTCTCATGGTCTGGCAGAATTAAAACTTAAATGTGGCTGTCAGGCATTATAACACACTTCTAATGGAGAATTGTTACCATGGGCCACATTTTCAAACTAAAATATTCAATTAGAAAAAGAAACAGAAATGTCTTGCCAAAAAAGTGAACTTATCTAGTCAGAGGGCAAAAGGGCAGGTGCTTGAGCACCACCTGGGGTCTATCTTTGCACGTGCCGGCTGGAGGTGGACCTAGAGTGTCATAATTTGACATGGTTGGCCACTGACAAGCGTTTGTATTTTACAAGTCAAGAGTGAGAATGTGTTGGATAAAAATCTAAGAGAGGGTCAAGCCTTTGACTGGCTGAAGTGGCAGTGGCAGGTATTATCTAAATGCAGTACTTCATCATCCAGAAATCCTGTGAGGTGATCTTGACACTTATGACACTAGAATCCATGCAGTGTCTACCTGCAACCCCTTGTCATATTTCTAAGTTGTGAGCAGTTTACATGCTCATTTCTAATTGTTTCATTTTATGTTCAGTTTTATGTGACCCTTCAGATTTATCTTGTGCCCCTTTGGGGGGGCCTTGACCCCCAGGTTGGGAACCACTGATTTAGTAGAGCGTTTGCATTTCAGTCTTAAATTTTTATTCCCACCACTTACCATCTTATCATTAGTATAGATGTCAGTGAACTCAAGCTGTCACTAAGCTGCAGCTAAGAGCTCTCCAGTGCTAAAAGGGCTGTCTGAAACAGTGTTCACAACAACCAACCAGACAGCGCACATACAGGATGAGCAAATATTGACTCAGGCAGCCGTCAGGTGGTCCATCATTCATGGCACTAATACTTTTATAGACCAAGCGTGTCTGTGTGTGTAGTGAAGCATGCCTCAGTCAATATTTAGTCCTGTCATGTTGAGTGCTCTTGCTTTAGTAGCCAGGTGCCAACAGCTTCCTGATGTTTTGGTCTTGTCTTTGCTCTTCTTCACCTGACTTGTTTCCTGTAAGAAATAACATTTAATTTTAGCTTGTGTGATGCTTTTAATAGCAGTGTTTGCTGCTTAGTGAGCTGCTAATTTATTGGAAATTCTCTATGTCAGAGAAATATCAACAAGCAGTGATCGTGTTTGAGATTCAATAAATAATGTGAAAGATTTTGTATTAGGTTTAATGATTATTTGAATGATGGGAAATCAACTGCTTTTTTTGGTCAACTAGATGGTGCTGATGTTTTTTCTACTGGTGGGGGTCAGCAGAGGTCTAAAGGATAGAGGCACTGGAAAGGGAGATCAGAAATTTGCCTTTTGCATTTTAATCAAATGCCTGGACTTATTTAGGATTTTTTAACACGGAAGGAAAGGAGGACTTGGATATGACACGTGATTTGCAAGCAGTGTCATATGAGAATAAAATAGATTGAGAATACTACTAACATGAGGGCTCACCACACACTCCACCACCCAGAGATAGCGTTAGCTGTTAAAAGCCAAGCTAATGCTAAACCCGCTCAGCCGAAAAATCAACTGGACACACTTAGTATGACAAAACTACCATCCAATATGTGAATCCTTCCTGACATTTTTTCACCGACACAATCATACCCAAACTTTACAGAGAACTGAAGCATAAAGTTGAGGAACCTTTGAGTACAGCAGGAAGGGCGGCATTAACTTGTGATGCCTGGACTTCAAGGCCAGTTGTTTCATATGTGACTATAACGGCAAACTATTTCACAGAGGACCCGCGACTGCTGTCGCACCTTCTCTAAACTAGCACAGTACATGACAGTCACGCCGGAGCAAACACTGCAGACCTCCTGCAAAATGCAGCACAAGTATGGGGTATGGCCATCAAAAACCTTGTCATTGTAACAGACAACGCTTCTAACATGGGTGCTGCCATACAGTTAGCGAGATACCAACATGTGAAATGTTTGGCTCACATGCTTAATCTGGTGTTAAATCTGCCGACAGTTTAGTTTGTGAGGAGTATGCAGCATTTATGACCGGTTTTATGATCGTGTTCAGTCGCGGCTCGTGGTGAAATTGGGTGGGAGGGCTAACACATTAGGCCTATGGCCTATACTGACCAATAGTTCAGCTGCAGTAACAGTAACATCTACTAGAGAAAACTAGAGAATTAGGCTAACTGCAAAAATGCTCTGCTGCCAAAAGCTCTCTCTCTCTCTCTCTCTCTCTCTCTCTCTCACATGTGCACACGTGCGCGCGCACACACATCACACACACACACACACACACACACACTGACTATTTTCTGCTGTACACACAGACAGGAAAGGTAAAGAAAGGAAAGGAGTAATGCTCCTTTAATAAGAGGCCTAGGGCTGGGCGGTATGGCCTAAAATCAATATTATTTTGGGGGGAAGCAGTATGATACGATCTCTCTTTTTTTTTACACCTTAAATAAAACAATTTAAAAGCCATACAAGTCTAGGATGGAAACTATTTATCATCAGAAGTAAAACAGTTGTTAATCCATCTATTACTGTGTATAAAACGTTATATAGTATGTATAAAGATTAGAGAGAAGGGGGAGGGCTGTGGCTCCCGGGCCCCCTTCTCCTGCGGGCCTGGGTTTTGGGCAGTCGGCCAGGCCACCTCCATCATGGAGCAAGGGAGGTGGGTGAGGGAGGCAGGCCGCCGGGCCCCATTCTGCCACCGTAGCTGGAGTACTGCAGCATGAAGGTAACCACAAAAGCAGTACCGCGGCTCATGTTTACAGTGGTAAGTTACCACCCAGCCCTACTTGGGCCTACCTTATTTGAAGAAAAGCTCACATCGACAGCCTGTCTGGGATGCAAACAGGCTAGTCACCAAGTCATTTAAGTCCAATGATTTTTGGATGAGGTCCCGCTCGATCGACAGCATTTAAAATAATCCACCTCGTTCAGTATGATGCTGACGCAATTGGCAAGACTCAACGCTCACTCTAACACTACAGTAACAGCGGGCAGGCCCTCACTGTACTTCCACGCACTGTTGCTGGCCAAAAGTCAGTGGCCTGGGCTGAATTAATTTAGCCCAACTGGACAGTAAATCAAGGGGGCTGGTCACGACACCTGTCACTCACTATGTGACAACAATGATTGGAAGCTGATTCTAGGAGTACGGGCTGTAAAAAATCATCCCATTTAGATAAATCCTGCGTTTTTGTGACTATTTTAGTGCTGTTGCTGCTGTAGGTTCCACCAAAAACAGTTCAGTTCAATAACTAAGGTTCAGTAACTAATATTTTAATATTTTCTGTAATTTAATAATTTTCTCGTCTTTATTGCAAAAGATAGGCAGGGCTTAGACTTGCTAGCCCATTTATACCAGCCGTCTCTGACCGTGTTGGTCAGTCAGTCTTGCATCATATTTTGCTGCAATAAAAATAGTTAAAGTCAAATGAACAGACTGAAAACTTTATGTTATGAGGTAAAACTGATGTTGACAAAGTTTTCCTTTGGGGCAATAATTTGATCGAAAAAGGCAATAAATCACAATATATTTTATTGCAATACTAAGCATATCGTAACATCGCAATAACACCGAATCATGACCCAAGTATCGTGATAATATCGTATCATGGGTCCTCTGACGATTCCCAGCCCAAAGTTAGAAGATAAGAGCCATTGAAACTCAAAATATTAAAGGACAACTTCAGTATTTTTCAACCTGGGCCCTATTTCCCCATGTGTATGTGTGGGTATGATTCATAGGTACAACTCATTCTAAAATTGGATCAGTATTGAGGGAGGCGGATGCAGCCGGCAGCCGCAAAACGAGCCCCCATATCTGCCCCCTTATCTACCGTTTTAGCTTGTGTCACCAATTTTAGAACGAGTGGTACCCATGAATCATACGCACACAGACACATGGGGAAATAGGGCCCAGGTTGAAAAATACCGAAGTTGTCCTTTAAGGGGGCACGTAAACCCTCAAACTTTTAACTTGGACATTATTTTAGCACAATGAGAACGCTCTTAAAGAAATCACAAAATGACCATTTTTAAATCAAGTAGTCATGCAGTGGTACCTCAAATATGTGAGGAAAACTTAATTTAAAAACCCTAATATTGGAGTCTGGCTCTGATATAGACACATAGAGCACAGTGGTAGGTTTCACTTTGAGTTTAGATTTAGATATTAAGGTTTTAGTGGAAGCACATGTTTATGAAATACTGACTGTATAAAGGAGACTTGGATTATACTGCATGAGTTATGTGAGAGTTTGTAAAAGACTGTTTTGATAGAAAAAATACTTTAGAATAGTTATAATAGTTTGGAACAGGAAAAAGCAGATAGATGATTAATTTGCCATTGAACATCTAAGTTATGGAGTTAGATCAGTCTCAATATTCACAAATGCACACAGAAGGATTCACAAATACATGTTAAGATTTATATATAAATGACTCTCTCCACACAAATATTTTCAATGCACACACATATATTTAGCATTTTATATAAATGTAAAAAACCAAAACACAAATAACCAAAAAAGTTTCACAAATGTATTTCTGATGCGCACACAAATATTTATTGTTTTAAATATATATATGTAAAACAACAAATATTTACATATATATATATAATATATATATATATATATATAGATATATATATATGAAACTGGCACAGTAGGGCTACAGTGCTGGATCAGCTGTTGCAGTCCAGGTCATGTAACTTCATGTGAAAATGAAGAAAACTACACTTAGACACAGTCACAAAGCATAAGGGAGCTGCTTTCTGTGGAGCTATACCCACTGATCAAGCTGCGTTTTGCTAGTTCTAACATAACCCTCCCCTCCTCAGCTCCGGTTGATGATGTTTGTCCCCATGTGACTGGTGAAAACTGCAAAGCCATCGGCCAGTATTCGAGGCAAGTTCTGCCAATGATTATTTTTTAAAGTGTGCTGTCGGTGCTGATTAATCAACCAAACTGATAAATTGGTCAGCCAATTAATCAATACATGTATTAATTACATTACATGTATTAAAAAAGTTTTCTTCATGAAGAACTGATATATAAATAGTCATTTTGTGGGTGAAGCATTCGTTTAAACAGTGTCTGTCCTTAAATCATCGTGTTGAAATTTCAGATGGTGGTGGAAGTACATACATAAGTACATTTATTCAAGCGCTATACCTAAGCGCAGTTATGATGTACTTGTATTCTATTACAGTACTTGAGCACTGTTTATGTACTGTTTATGGTTTGTAGTCACTACATTAAGAGGGACATATTGCAATTTTTACTCCACTGCATTTACTTGACAGATATAGTTACTAGTTATTGCTTTACTTTAAAAACAAACAAAATCTTGTAATACAATGCATTGTAAAGATTAAATCAGTGCCTCTGACCTTTTGCCTTGTGGACCTCTTGTCACATCTCAGATTTTAATGAGTTGTTCGATCAACATGACAATGAAACTTCGTAGTTGGTTTCATTTACATATAAATTGTTACCTCTTTAGGGGCCTGTAGAGGTAAATTATTCAGTGTTGAAAGAACCAAAAAGTTAGGTGTATTTAAAATAGTGAAAAGGGATTTGTGTAACTGATTGATTTTTTTCTGTATTTTCTACCTAGTGTATCATCTTATGACCCTTCAGATTTTTCTTGTAAACATGTGGAGGAGGCTCCAACTCTCAAAAACAATGGGCAAAACAAGCTACTCCCATGTACTGGACCTTGGGTGCCATCTAGTGGGCCAAGGAGGTTTGGCCAATTGGTTAGATTAAGTTAGATTTTTGGTAAAAAGTAAGTAAAACATTTTTGTAAAAAAAAAAAAAAAAAAATTGTAAAAAGAATCCTTTTTGTGCTTTACAAAGTTTTAATTTTTGTATATCTTGTCTTGTATATCTTATGTATAATGTACTCAAGACTTCACATAGATAAAACAATAAATTAAAATGTATTTCCAATTACCAGTTATGTTTTAAAATCTCAACCTCAATCAGGTCACACAAAAAATATCACTTTTTGAAACAGAAAACTGATGTGAGAGAACAACCCCGTGCCAGTAAAAGCTCCAAAGCTTGTGGCGAGGAGATATTACTTGGAATATTTTATATTTGGATTGATAAAGGCAGACAGAGATGCTGAGGTGAAGGCACATTGTGTTGAATATGTTGAAATCCAGTCAAATTAAATGCTACAACTATCAAAGCTGATAGGGAGGAGAAGGATTCTAGGGGCCCATGACTAAGAGAGGCCCCTAAAAAAATGATACTGAAAAAAAACAATGTATCTCTAAGTTATGAACTAACTTATAATCACAAATATATTTTATTTACAATGTACTGGTAACAGGAACTTTATTTGTTTTGGAAACATTAACGCCCCCCCCTCTCTATTTACCTAAAATGGTTCAGTCTGACTAGATCAGCTGCAGTGCGCCATAATTTGTCACAGACAGCGGGTAAGGAGGCGGAGATGGCAATATGCCTCAAAAATCAGATAGCCAAAAATGGAAAGAAAGGAAGCTAAGAGAGGAGAAAGAAGCAAAGGGTTGACAGTATGTCACCCAGTATTTCCAAAAAGCAAGGTGGGTTTGTTAGTGGTGTAGTGTTAGTTCATGTGGTGGAAAGTTATGGAATATTAACTTTGTCCCTGGTCTATAAGCTGTTTATAGACCAGGGACAAAGTTAATATGCAGAAGAAGGTGATCATTTTAGTTAGGGATGAGCAAGCAAACAACTTTTTTTTTTTTTTTTTTTGCTGAGCGAAAACTAACTAATAACTTACAAATTATGGCGAAAAGGTAGTTTCTTGCAACTCTACAAGTAAGATAAAAATATTCACAAACGAAAAAACACTTCTGGTTGCTGATAAGTAGTGATTTACTTTTGATTCAACACTAGGGCCGTAACGGTACATATATTTGTGTCGAACCGTTCGGTATGCGACTTTTGGTTCGGCACGACCCTGTACCGAATTATTGGGCGCAGGATATTATTTTATTTTATTTTGTTTTATTTTAATTCCTACACAAGGACTTTGGGTTTTGTCTCAGATTGGAAGGGGGCACATATGAAATGGGGGTTTGGGAGTCCTCCTCCAGAAAATTTTGGGCATTTCATTCCCTGCATTATGGTGATTTTTCATGCACCAATTTGTGCCTTTCTGCATCACTTTATGGTGTTAATGCGAGTACACCATGATCTGTATCTGTATCTCTATCTATACTTGGCATGGGCAGCATTGAGCCAGAAGTGGGTGGGGTTTAAACTGGCAAGGAGTGGGATCTAACCAGAAGTTGTTGTTCTAAACCTGAAATTGATGTTGATGAGATGTTATTTATATTTATTAGTTATTAGAGAATGTATTTACAGAGCAATACCCTGGTTGAGCTTCAGATTATTTTTAATCAAAAGAGTAAAAGGGGATTTATGGTTGTGCGTAGACCCTACGCACATAGCCTACGCACGTCGCCTATCCTGTTGAGAGCATTTTTACTTGTGCAGTGGTGTCTGTGTCACTCTGCAGTTACACCTCAGAAACACTAGTGAGCGGCAGAGGTTTCTGTTAAGTGCTGTCAAGTTTAGTTGATTCAAAACACACATTAAATATGGGCTTCACTACAACTTTCAGCATTCACAGACAAACATTTGTGTTAATCAGGACATGTTTTCCCCACAAATACACCATGCTAACATTATTAGCACAAGCCTATGGCATTTTACATTGTATAAATTAGCCTAGCAACTAGCAATCTTTTCCTCTTCTCATATAAAACCAGGGACAACAGCAACATTTAACAAAGGTAACGGCACACATTTTGGCTCCCTTAATCACAAAGTTCACTGACAAAACAACTGTCCTGTACGTAACACGTTTTTTAAATGAATACAACACGCTAACGTTATTAGCACAAGCCTACGGCATTTTACATTGTATAAATTAGCCCAGCAACTATCAGAGATTTCCTCTTCTCATATGAAGCCAGGATAAATTCCTAAGTATAAGTCCCTTAAGGATAAATTACACGCAAGACTTAAAATGCTATTTTAATGGAGGCCTCACTGCCTTATTGTTTCTTATCTGTGAACTAAAAGTAAATACAAGCTCCGTTTCCACTGAGGGAAATAGTGTCAGTATACAGTGACAGATCGGAGGTCTGCGTCACTGTGACGCGTAGTTACAATTGACCTATGGCTAAGCCACGCCCCCTCCACTCACTGGGACAAACTATCAACATTCAGTGACCGGCGCTATGGCAGGTGTCACAGTACACGGCATTTCGTAGGAGGCAATTGATGATTTTTGGAGACATAACGATCAGATGTCATTGAGAAGTAACCAAAAGGGCCTAAACTACACATTGGAAGGATTTATTCATCATTTTATGTTGAGAAGGTCGATGAAAAGCTTAAATTACAAGCCAAAATTTACAGGTCACAGCGCATTGTGAACCGCATCTCGTTGCCATCGCCATCAAAGACAACAAGTTAAAGTGCCACTGAAGTTAAGGTTTTTGGCTCAGAATATGAGAAAAGGATAACGGCCTTTTTATCATCTTTACCAAGAGTGTCTCTCCGTTAGTTTGGTGCTACAGTATTTACACTGAATCATTCAGCATAACGTTTGCCAACCTTTGTTATCTCTGCCATTACAGATAAATTAATGAGGCTAAGCTCCAGAAGTTAACGTTTGCTTAACTAGAGCCCTTTGGACAACAGCTAACAATGATGTACGATCACCAAAGTACAAAACTAGAACAAAATAGGCTAATGAACTTCAAGCAAACAAGGTGACATGATGAGCAACGCAGCTAGGAGCTAACGTTAGGCTAACTTTAGCTAACGTTAGCTAGAGATGTTAAAGATAACTTTATATTTCTCTCCAGCAAAGTGACAATACGTTGCCTCAAACACGATGTTGACTTACCTTAGAACAGATGTAGACATCATTGTTAATCTTATTCACGCTGAGTTGATGTTGTGGTCTAACCAGGGTCCAAAATTAACACTAGCCACTAGCTAAATGCTAGTAAAATAAGCAAGTGGCCAGTAACCTTGCTTCACTCACCAGCCAAAAAAACAATGGTTATCTATTGAGTGGCTAGTAAAGTTTGAACATTTGCTAGCCATTTGGCGAGTCAAAAAGTTAATTTTGGAGACTGGGTCTAACGTTACTACACAACTGTATCCAAAGGAGACACTTTTCTCAATTGAGATGTAGTTTAAAGTGTAAAAAATACACCTTGTCACTCAGCCTCTCAGGCTTGTGTTGGAGTTGCGTGTACCCCATGCACACCGTTTGACCATTTTTAAACTTCAAATCTCCGAAAAAGCTCATAAAACCGAACAAAACAGACTTTCTGTAATGCATTTCAATGGACGTCCAGGCAGAGAATGTCCAAGTGTATGGGAATGGCTATACGCACTATGATTGGCTCATTGTGTTTGAGGGCGGGACTTAGCCATAGGTCAATTCTGGGGAGGTGCACAGCGTAGGTTACAGCGTAGGCTCCAAATTGATGTGGAGCTTACGCCCTAACCTACGTGTCAGTTCAACGCAGAACTATAAATTATGTGTAAGAGACTGAACAAAGTTACCCAGATGAGGATTTTCCTTCTGTACAGATATTGGCACATTATACTCGTACTCATATAACGTACATTATCCGTACAAGATACTCATTTCATCCGAGTACTCTGCTCAACCCTAGTGTAACTGTCTTTAATTTTGTCAAAACAAAAGTCCTCTGCTACTTGCTGGGGATGTATCCCCTGTGTAACCCCAGGAAATCTACACTTATGGCTCTGGGGAACTTTTAGAGTCAGCTTGATTTTAACAGCCCACTGCTTAACTGTTTTGAGAACACTCTCACTGCTTCACTGCTTCAAAACAGAGCTAAAAGAATGGTAATATTGGAAGTACATTTTTCATGTCACCGGCAATTCCACTCCAACTGAATGCTAATGCAGAGCAGCATTGTGTGTGTGTTTGTGTGTGTGTGTGCGTGTGTGTGTGTGTGTGTGTGTGTGTGTGTGTGTGTGTGTGTGTGTGTGTGTGTGTGTGTAAAATTTAGCTTTCCTTTTTATGTAACGATTTTGGAAAAAACGCCAAACTCCAAGAACACTTTTATTAAATCCAAATCTTCACTTAGGAAGTCAGGGGTCATACCAAAAACCTAAAAGTCTATAAATCCAAGCAGAGTCAAAAACCAGGGACTCAAACGTGAAGAAAAGGCTGGAAATTGTGAACACACTAAGGAGACAATGACAATCAACTGAATGGGGGAAACACTGAGCTTTAAAGGACTGATTACTAACAACATACAGGTGAGTGGAACAAGAACCGGGGTAAACACATTAAAAAGAAACACGCAACACTATGTAAACACATTTAAAAAAAAAAAAAAAAACATGAACTGGATACAAATACATGAACATAAACTTGACAGAGTATCACATTTTATTTCTTCCTATAGTGCTACTTTTACATGGGCCAGCTACAGCTAAGGGCAGGCCACCAAAAACGGGGACTGTCCCTGGAAAACCAGGAGGTCTTGTCACCTACTTATAAATCAGCTTTATAAGGTGATACTATGTTTATGTTTAGAGCTTGTTGCTTTGCTTCCAAGTGGCCCAAAAAAGAAAAAAGTCTTTAAGTCTAAACTGTTGTGACTGTCTCTCCAAATAGCTGAACCTGATGGGAGGACAAAGGAGATACGGAGATTCTGAGTACAACTACAAACATCTTGGCCACAGCTTTTAGCCAACTTGCTGTTGCTTTTAATGTTGCAGATGTGCATTTGGATTTGGAAGCAAAGGTGATTTCCTCTATTCAGTTATAGTTGCACCTGCAGTGCATTTCCCATAAGTAAGTGTTTCAGTTGATGGATATATTAGCAGCCCTCTAATGTCACCAGTGTTCTACCCAGCAGTGTATAATCATACATACATTTACATGAACACATTGATGCAGAGCAGCTCCATACATCTGCACTGGTTGTCCTTTTGGACTCCCTCAGTACTATTACCAAGGTCATGGCTTAGCTGAAAGTTGCAAGACGTGTGTTTGTTATTTCTGCTTTACAGGCCTTTTTTTTAAAGACACTGCTTAATAAACAACACTGGAGGTATCATTATATTACGCTATTTCATTGTTAATACTAATCTGTTCCAGTGACAGTGTTGTCTTACCTCCACCCCGTCGGCTTTTACGAGAGAGCGTGTTTTCCATTTGTGCAAGAGGTCTCAAACTGTAAAGGAATGATAGTTATGTGTTTGAGACAGCATGCCCACATACCATCCACGTGTGTGTATGTGAGAGAGAGAGTGGGTGTTTCCATTAGTTTACGAAGATAACCCTCTTTAGACAAATATAACACTCAAAGACATGCATGTAAATCTGTAGGTATGCGGTCAGCCAACACACTCATCACACATACATCCAACAACATGTGCTCTCAGAAAAGATGTGTACATACACACACACACACACACACACACACCACAAAATATCAGCCCCATGCATAGTTTAGGTTACATGTTTTTCCCCATTAACAGGGCGACATGCAGGCAGACTGACATGCTGTCAGATTGTGTGTATTTCTCTACTGACAAAAGCTTTTCTGGATTACATATATCAAAGGACAAATGTACAGAACTAAGAATCTAAGAACCAACTTCCAACAGTTTTCTTTAATAATGCCACAGACATTATAATTATTTATTACACGGCTCTATTAAATGCTGTATTCTGATTGGTCAGTCACGGCATTCAGCGGTCTGATATTACTGCGTAATGACCGCTGCTAGTAGAAACTGTCATTACGCAGTTGCTATGTAGCTCAGCGTTGCTAGGGACGCTGCCCTACCCAGTTACTGCCCAGTTACTTTTTTATCGGGCTAAAGTAGCCGTTACTGCTTCAAAATAATAATTTACAAAATACAAAGATGGACTATTTTCATGATATAACTTTTATATTTGGTGAGCTTGAAAATCTTGAGACATGGTCACTGGCTGAAGATGAAGAATGCCGGAGAAGAGGGATGCTCAGAGGTGCACGGAAAAGAGAGGAGACACCAGATTGTGGATGACAGGGAGGTTGATCGCATCGAAGACGAAAGACATGAACTAAACACCACAGAGCACTTTATGGGGCTTGAAGGTGTAATGACTGGCTGAATGAGAAGAAAATGACAACAGATTTAGACAGTTATGGGTCAGAAGAGCTAAACCAAGTGCTGCATTCCTTTTATCCATCGGTGCAAAACTCCAACGGTCAAACCTACTCTGTTGCCAGTTATAGCTCACTCAGGGGTGCTATTTGTCGGCACTTCTCAAAGTTTAACATCATTAACAGTGCTGCCTTCAAATCTAGCAATGGGGTATTTAAATCAGTAATAAAAAAACTCCGCAAAAACAGGAAGGACATGAGTCACCACCATCCCCCAATCTCAGCTACATATATGCAGCTGCTCAGGTGCCCAGAGGTGTTGCCTGCGCACACAGCTGTCGGGTTTGTCCGTAAAGTGTGGTTTGATGTGCAGCTGCATTTGATAAATGAATCTCAGATAAGCAAGGCAGCCGGACTTTCTCAACGATACACCAATCACAGCCTGAGAAGCACCGCTGTCCAGCTTCTCTCCCAGGCTGGCCTTGAGAGTCGTCAGATCATGTCTGTAACTGGGCACAGATGTGAAAGCAGCCTCAAGAGCTACTGGGCTCTGTCCACCTCGGATCAGACAAATTGGAGCAGGATCGTGTCCTCAGGAAACAGTAGGTCTAGTGGATCGCTTTGATAAAGTCATAGTAGCCTAATAATAGCTTCTTACAACTTGCATTCTAACGATAAACATTTTGTTTACAGGTGTGTCACCTCCGGAGCCACAGCCAGATGACAACAGCGACTATAATTTTAACATCCCGGGTGTCCCATTTACAATCCAATTGTCCAATTTAATATACATTATAAACAGAAATAGCCTAAGTTGTCACTGACTTTTTGTTGAAGACATATAGCCTAATCTTTTAATGGTCAGTGACAGGAGAAATGATTATTGTGTTGTAAAAAATGGAAACATACATAGCTATGGTTGTAAATAATAAATGTTGATTCATAATCTTGGAAAGTTAAACATTAGCCTTCACCAGAATAAAAAAAAGATCTTAACTTTAAGTCCACTTTATAGCCTATGTGCATTGTTAGGCTATTTCCTTTTCATTTTATCTTGATTCCCTGTAGCTATTGTAGTGCAGATTCAGCCGTTGCTGGCAGTTTGTTTTTTCTCTCCCCCCACTTTAATTTATAAATCAATGAAATTGTATAATTAATCAATATTCTGTCTATTTGACTGATAATTAGCCATGTAATAAGCGGGATAATGTATAATGAGCATCATCCTGCTTCTATTCCCCTGTCCGGAGTTATTTTCCCAGTATTCACTGGCTCATTATACATTATCCCTTACATAACAATGCCATTCTATCCAAGCATCAGTCTGGCTTCAGAAAGCAACACAGCACCACTGCTGCAACTGTGAAGGTGGCGAACAATATCATTAGCATTTTGGACATGAAGCACAGCTGTGCAGCTCTATTTATTGACCTCTCCAAAGCCTTTGATACTGTTGACCATCTTATTTTAAAACAGGTTGAGTAGTATTGGTATGCCTGATCAGGCCGTGTGCTGGTTTGTGAATTACTTCTCAGATAGGTCTCAGCTTGTTCAGTTAGATGGGTTCACCTGTAACTGGCTCAACACTTGTAATGGTGTACCCCATGGTTCAGTGTAAGGTCCGCTGTTATTTTCAATTTATTTTAATGGTTTTGGTGAAAATGTGGTTGGTGCCAATTTTCATTTTTATGCCGATGACATAATATATATATTGTGCTGGCTCATCCATCACAGAGGCTGTGGCCAAATTGCAGGCTGTCTTTAACATTATCCTGATTCAGCTTTCACAACTAAAGCTAGTTTTGAATGCTGATAAAACTAAAGCCCCTTTTACACTGCCAGATTTTCCACAAATGCTGGGCCGTTTTGCCGGCCAGCTGCAAGTGTTTATACACACAGAGGCGGAATGGCGAGTTGATCCGAGGCACTCAATTTTCCGCCTCGTAGGAAACGTACGTGTTACAAATATCTAGTATTTGGCTTGATGACTCCCTGTCTTTTAAACCTCAGGTTGATAATCTTCTTAAAAAGCTGAGGCTGAAGTTAGGGTTTTATTTCAGAAAGAAGTCCTGTTTCTCCTTTGAGTCTAGGAAAAGACTTGTTGATGCTACGTTTTTACAGGTTCTGGATTATGGTGATTTGTTGAATGCATCTGCACATTTTAAAGCCCTCACTCATCACTGTATGCTTTATTCCAGGGCTTCTTGGCCATCTTTGACCTTTCGCAGGCTCAGTCACTGGTATTTGTTCATTTATAAAGTCATACTGGGTAAACTTCCTCTGTACATTTGTACTTGAACAGAGATCTGACTGTAGCTACAGTCAGATCTCTGAAATAGTCTTATGAAGACTAGTCCCATTGTGAACCCCAGTTAAGCAATATATTATCTATGCTAGCCAGGTTGGCTTTCCTCTTTAATGTAGCTATACTGGGTTAGGGAGGAACTTCAGTAGGAATTAAGGCTAATTTACCATTCCTCTACGTACAAGAATAGGTACATCCATTTCAAATGTTGTAAACATCACTGCCGTCACATTCCATGCCTCCTTTATAATGGCAAAAATACAGCCAATAGGTGGCAATAGATGGCAGAGTCAAAAGTTTCACACAACAAATGTAGTGACAGTGGAGGAGATTATAATTATTTTGCAAAACCAAAATCACTGTGCCGCTACGTAAATTAAGATCAGAATCTGAGGATATTATGTGATGTGTTTCACAATCATGATAGTTTGGTGTGTTTTTATGGGTATGTGCTGTTTGTGTAACTTTATGTCCAATTTGTGGGTAAACTTCTTGAGCAGAGCTGTCAGGAAGCAAAATGAATTTTTGTCTAAACTGACAATAAAGTTGTATCTTATTGTATTGTATATACCTTTAAATGGAAGCAGCACTGTAAATGGTGGTGATCTGTGAGGCCATTATGTATATTTCGACATATGGACAGAAAACTCTTTTCACTATATTATCAATTTGTTCCCTTCCTCCATTTTCAAGATGTCTTTGTCATCTCCCTCGGCTGTATCTCGCTAGAACTTTGCTACACTCCTTCCATGATCTCCGGTGGTACTGTTCTGTTTCATTCGCATCCGTAAGCTTTCAGAAAACATGCACAAACACAGATGAAATGAACACAAAGTACAGACAGTAGGCTCTGTCCGTCTCTGTATGTTGAGCATAAATGAGCCCTTAAAGGTGTATTGTGGTAATATCTCACTGCCACAAAGATAGAGAATTGCAAAAGACATAAAAACAAGTGGTCAAAATCAATAAAGAAGAGGCAGAGACATCCTGACTTATTAGTCCCTAGTTTATGAGTCAAGGGTTAAAAACACTGGATCCTACATTTCCTATAGTGCAGTTCACCTCTTTTTATTGGACCTGGTTGATGGCCATATTTTTCAAACTCCATGTTCCCAGTTTGTAATGCAGACTTTTTGTTAGATCAGGGGTGTCCAAACTTTTTTGAACAGGGGCCAGATTAGTTAATGTGAAAACACCTGAGGGACAGCTACATCTTACAATACATGGGCTATCAAAAAAAAAGCATTTCATATTTCAGTGGAAAAGTATTCAACTTTCCACAGCTCCTGAAAGCGGTGGCCCTCACCCTTGCTGTCGACATAACGCATCTTTTCTGTGGCCATGTCTGCTACCTTGCAGGAAATGTCAGCTGTTGGGTGCATAATGAAAACACACTGACTGTTGGTGTGGAGAGTTATTTCCACTCAAGCAGGTGCAGAACATACATGCTGGTTGACTGGTGGCTGTAGTCTTTGTGGTGTGCTGTAGAGTAAAAACTTGGGGCCTGGGAGTGGGCCAAACAGCTCCCGATGACTTCAACACTGCTTCATTCAGTAAATTAGGTTCAGTTAGCTGGTACTCAGATGAACACTCAGAGACACACTGGAGACGAAGGAATCAGGTACAATCGAGTTTAATGTGCTTTATCAGGCATTAAAACACACCAACTCATTGAGGCACGTTCCGGAATGTGACTGACGTCCCGTCTTTGCGCTCTGTCTTTTAAGCTGGTGGAGTAGCTGGCAACAACAACAGGTGTTTGGCCTTGACTTTAGTGTTCTAATCGTCCATTAGACCTCCTTGGTCCACTGTCCCAATGCCCTTCAGAACACGCGGGGGTGTAATTATCCAGTGGTACATCTTGCATCCATTGATCACAGTGGTTTTGTTTTCGGGCACACTTGTTTTTAAAAATCCGTGGGACCCAAGGATCTTGCAGGTTCCCAGTAATACATTTGTGTGCTCTCCTTGGATGTGTGTGTGTTTTCAGTCAGTACATCTGTGTGTGTGAGTGTCTCAGTACCTAGGCTTGAGTGAAGTGTTTCTATCATGCATGAATACATAACACATTTCTATATGTGCTGAGTCTTCAGTCTTAATCAACTTAGGCAAGATAAAGCATTTACCTGATTAATGAACACATTATCAATCAACATAGTTACTTGATTAATGAACATTCTTCTGATTGGTAATTAAATCTTACACTACAGTGCTCATGTGCAACTTTTTATCCAGAGACTGGAAAAATAGCTCCTGGAGTACACAAAATTACAGGAAAATCAAATGTCCCTGTATTGGCTAAATTACTGTGATGTCATGCCAACAACAACAATCCTCAGGGACATCTGGAAATTGATTTTAACTGTGGTGATTAGTAAAATTAAGAAAATAGACAGATACATTTATGTGCTGATTGCAGATAGTTGCATTGAATAGTGGTGTTTGTGGGTATTTATTGCATTGTCAATGTGCCTGACATTCTGGAAACCAGCCTGTGAGGTTTTGGTGACATGTGCGTACTGTCCGCCGATCAGCCAAACTTCCGCTACATACCTGCGCTGACAGTAGACCTGGTTTCAGCTGGCGAGCTTTTAGCGCACCCTTGGCGAAGCCTTTTGGTACGAAACTGTCACTGCCGCCACACCCATCTCAGCGCACCTCGGTCTGTCAAACTTCCAAACTGAGTGCGCCTTGGGTTCCACTGCTCTAAACTAGCTCTGCATGGGGTTCGCCACCCTGTGCCACCCGAGGACCACAGCCTCATGTGTTTGTCGGGGATGAGGCCTTTCCACTCCACACAAGGTTTTATATTACTATTTGTTAATAAAAACAAAAGATTTCTCATGTCCTGACGTCTTGATCTGCACTGTTTTTTCCCCTCGGTTACTGACGGTGTGGTCGGGCGGCATGTCAAAACACATGGGAACCTCATCCATGTTTCTAATTTGTCCAAGTTCATAAGAATTCTGCTGCCGCATTTTAATTATAAATTGCTGGAATGTCATCATCTTCTCCTCATAGTCCTTCAGCATCTTTTGTGAAATGCAAGTTCTTCTGCGAAGTGACAGTGCCTTTCTCTTCGCACCAGCTAACGCTGCCATTGAAATTGGCCTCGCCTAACTCTTTTGCCACCTCAATTGCTTTCATCCGAATCATGTTTTTTGACACAGGAACTAGTTTACGCCTTAACTCAGCCATCCACTCATGAACGGCATCTTCCACCTGTGGCCACAGACATTTTCTCCCCCTATTAGCTTTCTTCGTTTTTGCCATGACCTCAAGTTTAGTCTTGTTTCTCCACCAGTCACGAACAGTTCTGCGCTGCAGTGTAGCTCTTTCTTCTCTTTCTTGTTTTCACAGACATGTTTGGACGTCTGTACTTGTGTCGGTCGGAGCATGTCTCTGTGACAATATGGCGGCGTGTTTGCGACCCAACTTTTTAGATGAAAAAAAAGGGGAAAAAAGTGCGACTTATACACCGAATAATGGGTTGAAATTACGTGCCGGTACCACGGAAACAATGCCAATGTAAAGTCAGTTAGGACCCTTTCCTGTGGTAGACACACGAATTCCCTGATTCAACAGCGTTTAACATTTAACATTCCTGTATACACACAAAAACGCGGAAGTGTTCTTGATAACTCAACAATATGACAGGTTAATGTCAAGGCCATAAAATAAAATAAATGTATTTTGCCAGCAGATAGCGTAGGGCTTTAAGAGCATTGTGCTGTGGACGGATGGGGCGTGTTCCACTCCTGTTTTGTAGCTACTGTCTGCCATCTGTGGGCTTCATTCATATTATTGGTGGGAAATTATAACAGAGGAATATATTTGCTGTTTTAATATCAAGAACACTTGTGTTTTATGTGTATACAGAAATGTTGAAGATATCACTGAGGAAAACAAGGCTATGTTGCTGTTGTCTCTGATTTTATATGAGAAGAGGGAAAAATTGCTAGACACTAGGCTAATTTATACAATGTAAAATGCCATAGACTTGTGCTAATAACGTTAGCATGTTGTATTGGTGGGGGAAATGTGTCCAGATAAAGACAAGTGTTTGTCTGTCAGTTCTGCGAGTTATAGTGAAGCCAGTTTGCGTACTTGTGTTGTCTCTGTACATTGTCTCTATTAAACCATATTTAATATGTGTTTTGAATCAACTAAACTTTACAGCACTTAGCACAGTCCTTGAAGATTATGTACGACTTTAGTTGACCGAGATTTTCTTTGGTTGACTACAGCCCTACATTTTACATTGTATAAATTAGTCTAACAAAGGGCAGAGATTTCCTCTGCTCATATGAAGCTGAAGTATAAATCCCTGAAGGATAAATCACACACAAGATGTAACAATGCTATTTTAGTGGAGGCTTTACTGTCTTCACAATTTATTGTTTCTTATCTGTGAAATACAAATAAATACAAGCTTCATTTCCACTGAGGGAAATGGTTTCAGCTTAAAGAAACTGACAGGAGGTCTGCGTCACTGCGACGCTGAGCGTTAGGGTGGGCGAGTTCAACGTTGTATAAACAAAGGGGGTGTTTTGAAAACACCCCCATTTTCACAGACAACTTAGCCTGTCCCCCCCGCTGCAGGAAATAATGGATTAATCCTGGAAAGCTGTTGATGTAGCACTTTTCTCCTTGTGTAAGTAACACTGTGATTATTTGACCAATAAGAATTTGGTTGGACGAGAGCATATCGACCAAATAATCGACTACAGCCCTAGATTTCCGTGCTTGGATGTGCAACAGTTTGTCCATTAGATTGATAAATATAGCCCAATGAGCTCACACACCTGTGTTTATTTATTTCTTGATTGTGTGACGTGACTCACCATCGTGTTTACTGTCCCCTTGTGGTGAGGCATACTAATACCCACAAAATATAAGTATCCAAAATATAAGAAACCAAAACAACAAAACACCCATATTGGCTCCAACAACACATTTAAGTACTGTATGTCAACTACCACTGGATCTGAGCCATAGTATTTCTGATCTACTTCTCCTGGACCAGCCTGTAGAGTAGTGCAGTTTTTGAATAACTTGTATACTTTGCAGGTGGGTCAGCCCCTCTGACAACAACGGACTACAGTTCCCAAATTCCTCAGATAGGATGTTTCTGTGGGCAGGAAGTAAAGCAGCAGATGGAAGAAATGACCGCAGGTATTGAATACTGTCTTACTCAGTTTGTGTCAGTGTTTATGCATAAATATGTCAGGACTAGAAAGAGCAGCATTTTCTGAAGAAAGTTAAAATCTGCTGAAAAAACAGGTATTACCTTCACAGACATAGTTAAAGGAGCTGTATGCTGCATTCAGAGTGTTAGTATTGCAACAAACATTTGTAGAGAATGAAGTCACGGTCCCTCTGTGTGTGTTGTAACCTGAGTTTCTTGTTCTTTGTTGTGGTAGCCGGTCCAGTGGTGCATGCATATCATTGCATGTGAGTCTCTTGTGTGTATCCCACTGGCTAGTTCAGGGCCACCACTCTGCACTGCATTCATACAGCTGTTAGCACTGATAATGCCATCCTGACCCATAGTGGCTGAAAGGTGTCAACGAAGGAGCCTAGCACCAACCCTTCAAGTTCCTCCACGTTAACACTGTTAGCTCTGTCAGCATTGTTGGTGTTGTTAGCACTGTTCACACTGTTAGCTGCAACATGACAGCTAAGTCATCTCCATGTTGAGAGCTGTGTGCAGGCAATTCTGGCTCAGATTTGGAATATTATGCTCTGAACATTGCACATAGCTCCTTTAAAGCAGTGGTTACCAACTGGTGGGTTGCGGTCCAAAAGTAGGTTGTGGGTCCACCCTGATTCGATCACAAGTGACTCGCGTATGTGTCAAGTTTGTAAAAAAAAAAAAGCCATACTTTATTTTGAAATATATATTGAATTTCCAGCATAGAGCTTTTGTTTGAAGTGCCGTTTTCTGCTGTAGAATGAGTGTCTGACGGACAGCTACTTGACAGAGACACCAAACTAGCTCGACGACATGGTAAATCGCTGTAGGACGCTGAATAGATTGGACCTTAAACCTATGACTAAGGTGAAATCTGGACTCCGTGGCTGGGACAGTTGAGAACCACTGCTTTCAAGGACAACACAGACTGTTTTCGGAGTTTTGAGGGTTTGTCCTGTTTGTCACCTTACTCGTAGTGTAAAGAAGGCTGGTTTCACACAAAATAGTTCAATCATTTCAGGCTGTCCAGGTGCATTTGTAATATTAACCTTTTTTCCAGATCCTTCTACCAGAAGATTCGTGAATATGAGGTCCTGGACAAGAGGAAAACAGTGACAGCTCTGAGGGCAGGAGAGGACAGAGCCATACTGCTAGGCCTCAGCATGGTCTTCTTCTCTGTCATGATGTACTTTGTCCTGGGAATCACCATACTGCGCTCTTACTCTGACCGGTAATTTGTCACAAAATCACTGACAGACTGATTCAGACATGCATATTCTTTTATGTGAATTCATTGAGACTGTTGGTTAAAGACTTGTTGATCTGCATATTCACACTCAGTGACACACTAACCACTGAAACCACTTCAAGTGTGTTGACATTTTATTTTTGACAATTATTGCTCTTTCTCTATAGTGTATGGACAGACGAGGCTAGCTGCACTATCGTGAACTCCACCATAGTGTGGGATGTTAACTGTTCATACAGCTGTGGAGCAGAGTGTTGGAAGAGCTCCCGTTACCCCTGTCTCCAGGTCTACGTGAGCCTCAACTCCTCAGGAAAAGTGGTACGACTGTTGCATAATGAGGAGACGCAGGACAGCAATTCTGAGGTACACCACAACTGATAGTGCTGTTGTTGTTTCCTCTTCCCTCCTAGCCTGAGTGTCAGACTGAAGCTCGCAGAACCTTCAGTCTGACATTGCCTCCATTGAAGGCGATTTACAAGGGGGAGGGAATTTGATTTTTTCCCTAACCAATCAGTAGAGATCAACGACTCACCCAGAATCTGACGTCATTAGTATCCATGCCTTGGGGGTGCCGAAAACAAGCGAGCATTGCCTGTTTAAAATCTCTCTGTCGTCGTGCACGTCCAGCTGCATCGCCATTAAATCCAGTTTAGCAGCTTCCTTAATTTGGTCCTCCATTAACGCGAGTAGTGGCGAAATACCTCGATAGCATCGTTAATGTGGTCTGTAGGATCTGCTGCGGTCGCCATTGTTGCTATCCTCACCAGTTACCCACTGGCGTACAGTTTGACATCAGCGTGGTGCTGATTGGCTAATCGCTAGACCCCCGGCGTTCATTGGTCTGTCCATCGTTTGGACGAGATAAATCGCAAATTCAGTGAAGTATACCAGACCAGTGAGACAAGCCTACTCAGTTGAGTGGGCGGGGTCTATGGTCTGGAACCAGGCTACTTCCCTCCCCCCTTACTAATGTCTTTTATTATGTTTATGTTGTGATCCCAGGGTCGCTCTATTTTACAGTAACTGGCGCAACTTTTCTAGTCTTTATGGCACTGGTTTAGCTGATCAGGAAATGCACAGACCAGTTGCATGTGAGTTAAGCCATCCCACATGATGCCATCCAGCCAATCACATCTCTGAATTCCAGGCGATAAACATTGCAACTCTGAACACAGTCAGATGAGAGAGGTGAGAGGCAAGTGTTAAGTGGAAAGACGTTAGAAACATAGAAGGATAGAAATATAGAAAAAGAAAGCGATAAAGGGAGAGTAGACAGAGAGGCAAGTGAGCGGGAGACAGGGAGAGAAGATGGAGAAGAAGAGGTGAGTGAGCGAGGGACAGAGAAAAACACAGAGGAGGAGATGAGTGAGCGCAAGACAGGGAGAGAAGATGCAGAGGCAAGTGAGCGAAAGACAGAGAGAAACAGAGGAAGAGACAGGTAGAGAAACACAGAGGAAGAGACAGCAGAGAAAATAAGAACACATGGTGTTCTCTAAGAAGAGAAAAGTGGACAGTGAAAACAGCTTTCAACCCAGAATGGACAGACTTGTTCATGTTCATTCTTCCCACAGGGAGCACAAAACCACTGTGTCTCATATGTTCAGAGACTGTGGCTCTCATTAAAAGTGCCAATGTGAAATGCCACTATGAGTAAAAGCACAAAGTTTTTGACCAAACATACCCTCTCAAGTCTGAACTGAGGTCACAGAAAATAAGCAGTCTCAGAGCCCAACATGATCAATCCGCCAGGATCCTGACCCATTCATTCACTGCCCAACAATGTGTTCATGAATGTTCCCTCAGAGTTGCTTGGATTTTGGGTCACAACAAAAAATAAACATTTACTGAAGAAGGGATTGTCAAGGAGTGCATGAGTGCAAAAGAACAAACAAAACAAACAAGAAGAGCTTCGTGATAAAGTAAAGCAAATACCCATGTCATCATCAACCACAAAGAAAAGTAAAATATTGACCCAGGATGTGCTAGCCCAGCTGGATGAAGCCATTCATTAGGCACCATGTGTCGGCTTTGCTGTAGATGAGTCCACTGATGTGTCTGACAATGCTCAGCTGTTTGTTTATGTACGGCTCTTCAACAAAGACAAGAAAGTGTCCTGTGAAGACCTGTTAGGTATTACTCTGCTTCAGACCAGTACCAAAGGAGAGGACATCTACCTGGCCATTAAGGGGATGTTAATACATTGAGAAATAGAGCCAAAACAAGTGGTTTCAATAACCACAGATGGAGCCCCTGCCATGATAGGGAGGGAGAAAAGAGCTGTGGCAAGAATGAAAGAGGACAGTCCTTAGCTCATCTCTTACCATTGCATAATTCATTAGTCCTTCTTGTGCTACACTCTATCAGATGAATATGTTGAGGTGATGAACACAATGATGAAAATGATACATTTTCTCAGGGCATCCTCTTCCTATCAGCACCACATGCTCAGACAATTCCTCAGAGAAGTTGATGCAAATGCTGATGATCTTTTGCTGCACAGTAATGTGGGATGGCTCAGAAGGGAAATAGCAGCTTTCTTGGCAGAGCTCTGAAGTCAGAAGGCAAACAGTTTTCTCTTGTTTTAAAAGACAAGAACAAGATGGATAATGTAGCCTTTTTGGTTGATATCACTTCACACTGATGACAGCTGTCCACTCCTTTCAGAGGAAAATTGAGGTGTTCAAGGAAGACCTGTAGTGAGAGTGTGCACACTTCCCAGCAGTGCAGGAACAGGCTCAGGGACAGAGAGATATGTCTTCTTTTGTTGACTTTACTGATAAGCTGATTGTGAATGTCAGCAAACGTTTCAACAGCTTCAACAGCTTTTTGGACAGCAGCTCACCATGTTCACCCAGAACCCATTTCTCATGACAGATGTCAGGGGGTTCTCAAAGGAAGTCACACAGCACTTCAAGTGGGCAAATGCTGGGCATCTCCAGATGCAACTCCAAGCAGATGTGGCCCTGAAAGAGCAGTTTGCAAGAACTGACCGTGCCACTTCCTGGCTCCAAATGGTCTCTGAGACAGCTTTCCCAGGTCTGAGGAAAGTAGCCCTGTACATCTTGACCATGTTTGTTCTCCACATACGGCTGCGAGGCAGCTTTCTCCACCATGAGTATGATAAAAACTGAAAATCGTTCCAGGCTTACCGATGAGAATCTGCTCGTGCATGAGAATGGCCCTGACACCAATCCAGCCCAGATTTAAAATCCTGGCAGAGCAAGCTCGAGCCCAGCTCTCTCACTAAACAACCAAAAGTGGAGAGAGTAGGAAAAAAACGGGAAAGAAAGAGGAAGTCTAAAACTGTTCAATTGTTATTAATTAATTGTAAAAAAAAAAATGGTTGAGACTGTTAAGATGTCAAACAGTCAAAGAAAATGGACAATTTAAGCTGTTGCTACATTTTATTTTATTTTTTTCTAAAATTAAGCACTTTATTTTAAGATACACATTTTTTCAAAAACCATTTCATTTATTTTCTCCATTTTATTTTTAAAGCCACAGTGTGTAGGAATTTCTCCCATCTAACATTGAAATCACATATTGCATTCAAACAGATGGTGCACTCTAGCGCCTCACTGTGTATTGCAACAACGGTAGCCGCTGTGGACCAAAAAGCTATGATAACACTGATGAAACCATGTCATCCGATACTACATGGAGTATTCATTCAGGCTGCTACACAGACACACGCGACGCGAGTTGACAAACCCCCTCCTCACCATGCTGGCTGTGTTTACAACGTAGGACTGTTGGGGCGGGTGTAAATTGAAACATCTGTTAGTGGCCAGCGGCACTACTGCTGCATAACAAAGTCCCACTCTTTGAGCATAACGCAGGATCATGTATTATGCAGCATCACGGGAGACCGGCGAATTAAAAAAACAAGGGTCAGCATTGGGGTTGCCTTTCCCAGGTGGAGAGAGCTGCTGAAGGAGAAAGGTAATACAATCACAGGCCAGCGCTAACGGCGGCTAACGGCTAATCGCGGCTAACAGCTAACACCGGCTAACGGCGGCGCAATGATGCGAGGAGAGGGATGAGGCTGTTAGCGACTGGCCGCTAACACGGGCTAACAGCCAACAGCGGCGCTGGCCTGTGATTGTATTACTATCCTCGCTCAGTAGCTCTCTCTACCTGGGAAAGGCTACCCCGAGGTGGGCCTTCATTCTGTTCTGTTAATTCGCCGGTCACGCTGCCTTTTCTATTCCCTTTTGCGCTTTCTTGCCGACAAGGATTCCGTCTCCCATGATGCTGCATATGCATGATCCTGCATTATGCTCAAAGAGTGGGACTTAGTTTCAAATTTGCCAGGGTAGTAGTGAAGCGCCTCTGGCTCCTCTCCCTCGGCTCCTCAGTCACGCAGTGCTGGCCTGGCTCTCAACGAAAACGCCGAAGGCGGTGCTGTATGTCCCTTGCTGGTGGATGTATTCTCAAGATGGCGAACCGTAATGGAACCCCCCAGACGACTTACCCGCACAATGTACAAACAAATCCTAAATTTTCCTTTAACGAGAATAAGTCATATTATTGGTGGAGGTAATAGTACACCAGTGATGACATATTTATGAATGCAGACATCAATTTTTGCCAATAAACAACTGAAAATGTTATACAATGTCCCTTTAAGTTCATATCTGTAGTTCAGTGTTGAGTGACAATAAATATTGTTGAAATGTTTTTGATTTGACAGTCAGATGTTAATTACATGCAGACGTTGATACAACTACTAAGCTACTTCAGTACATATCACATTAAATAAATCGCAAGTTAGACATTATGATGTTCTGGACCTCTGCTTTAGGAAATTTTCTCTGACTGGACCTCTTTGAATTTTAGTTGAATACCCCTGGTTTAAAACATTGTTTGTTTGCCCTGTTAAACTGTCATTTTTGACAATTATGTTACAAGTTGTTAGTAGTGTAATGTAATTTAGTATATCACTAGTTTCTAACTCGTAAGTCGTTGCTACAAACTTACTGTGCGTTCACACCAAACGCGAATGAAGCGAATTACTCGCGCGTAACACGAGGAACGCGCCGCCCGTAACGCCCAAGTGTCGACGTCTGACCATTTAGTTAATTCGCGTCATCGCTTCATTCGCGCGAGTAGCTGGGAAGCCGGTGGCTGTGCTAACTGGAGCTAAGCTAGTGCTAACGTTCATAGTACAACCATTCTGCAAACTAATTAAAGACACATATTTACAGAACTTACCAAGTAGACCGGTCTCCTCGGCGTCTTTCACCCGAGCCTGCTCCTTTTTGTTGCGGTCTCTGTAGAGTAGACACATAGTATCATATAGCTCCGGGTAGCCACTGACGACCATGGCAGAGATAACCACCATCGCTGCTTTGTACCTGCTCTGGAAGTCCCGAATGCGTCGGAGGGCTAAACGCCGTCGTTTTTGGGTTCACCCGATCCTGCAGAAGCACATCCAACTCGGCGAGTTTCACCACCTCCTCCAGGAACTCCGTCTGGATGATAGCCGCTTTCAGCGGTACTTCAGGCTGACTGGGGCCCAGTTTGAGGACCTGTTGGCGAGGGCTGGCACCAGGATCTCCCGGCAGGACACCAACTACAGGCGCTCCATTTCAGCTGCGGAGTGTCTGTCCATCTGTCTCCGGTGAGTAGCAGTTTATTGTTGTGTCAACAACTGGATGTCAACCATGAGGTCGGGAGAATCTCAACGCTGATTGGCTTTCGCGGCTCTGAGTCACGCGAATTCGCCTCAAAAGTTCAATATTTTCAACTCGAGCGATGAGGCGATGGACGCAAATTTCGCGTTTAGCGCAGCGCGATGGATGCGGCGCGATAGACGCGAAATTTGCGTCTAATCGCGTCTTTGCATTGACTTTGTATGTAATCTTGACGTGCGAATTTGCGAATTCGCGTTTGGTGTGAACGCACCTTTAGAAAGGACTAGCTGCTGCCACCCAGTCCTGGACTGTGAATGACCAAAACAATGCTGTAATCTTTACACCTGATTACATGACCAGACAGCTTTAACAGAGAAGACAATTTTTCTTTTTTTCTTTCTTTCAGTGCTTCTACACCCCAAAGTGCCACAAGGACTATACAGCCATACATGTGATAGTTCAGAACATTTCTGAGCGTCTCAGGTCTCAGCACACAGTTCAATGTTTTGTGGACCCTACAGACAGAATGGACAATGCCATCCTGACACAGATCTACGGTTCGGTCGCCGTCTTTCACTCCCTATTCTGGCCAACCTGCACCTTGATTGGAGGAACCATCATCATTGCCATGGTGAAGCTGACCCAGTATCTGTCCATCATGTGCGAGCGACTAAACCGCATCAAGAGGTGAAGGGTACTGCTATAAGTTCAAAAGGAAGTTTCCATTATATAGACATGAGGACAACCGCAGCAGCATCATGGGGCCAAGACTGAAGGACAGAGAGAAGGGAAAGCTGAGATGAGGTGTGTCTGTGACAGCTGGAATGTTGGAAATCAAAGACATGCATCAGGGACAATTTAAAAGCAGCTACACTGATGCTCGTTCACATCTTGACACATCAAGTTAGACCCGCTTGTGGTTGAAGCTCAGTGAATCAAAACGATTTGTACTAATGTGACATTCTGCGTCCTGTAGCATTACAAAGCTATTTGTTAAAGGAACAGTTCAACATTAAATACGCTTAGCAGATTCTTTGCAAAGAGTTTGATGAAAAGATCAATACTACTCTCACATTACAGTGGTTTCAGTCTACTCTTCTAACTTTTGGAAATAAAAAGCAAATAAGGTGTATTTTCTAAAATGTTATGCTATTTCTTTTTACTATTCTCAGTCAGATGTTTGAAGTTTGGTACCAAAATGTGCATTTCAGCTTTCCTTGGTCCTCTTAACAAGGGTTGCTAATACTTCACTGTATGTGTCTTCGGTTCGGGTCCTATGTGGAGAGGATTTACCAACCATGTGGTTAAGGGTGTGTATACTGAGGGAATAATATAAAAAAATAAACATTTTCTGTTTCAGTCCACTTCAAGCCCACTTAACACATCAAATAATTTAATATCATCCTCTGATGCTGGAGCTGAGGACCAGTGGATATTTGGTGGCTGCCTTTCAGATTCAGATTCTGCATATGGTACATCATGCAGCACAAATAAGAAATTGTCTCTGATAAGTCTTTTTCTTTCTTTTTTTAAATTCAAACGTCTTATTACATAACTGATTGTACTATCAGTAAACACAATGTGCCTGTTACCTCTCAATAATAATGTCTGAGCCTTCAGTAGTTATTACTGAATTTATGTTGACGATGTCACAGTTTAGATGATGTATGTTTCATAATGACTGACAGTTTGACAAGCCCGAAGACTGGCTGGATGGTCTGAGCCGTGACAGATTGAGGGGGCCAGAGCTGCCAACTTTTCATTTAGTTTGGAGGGAGATTGTATCATCATCATCATCATCAGATAGTGATCATTGTCAGGATCATTCCGAACATAATGTCCAACTCCATGTTGACGTTGCGGATGCTGTGTTGATTTATTATTTGTTATATGCATTGTGTCTTTTCAAAATACACTTTCGTTTTCACAGGAAATGTACAGTTTCTGCTCATTATATGCATTCAGTCTTTTGTAAAATAAACTTAAAATGTCAGTAAAACACCTAGTATTTTGTTTATTCCCTTGTGCAACAAAAGCATGAGGTTAGGTTTAGAAAAAAAAACAACAACTCATGGTTTGGCTAAACATTCACATAGGAAGTGAACAGTGGGCACCCAGGTGAAAGTCCATGGTTTGTTGGACCCCCCCAATATATTGTTGATATATTATGAAACATTATATCACTCAGCCCCAGACACACACACACACACACACACACATCCACGATACAAAGACTATCAAGTTTTTGGTTCAATTTCACACAGACCAACATTATGACAGGCTCACAATAAAATGACCTGCCAATTCTCGTAACCATATTAATCAAGAATAAAATGTAACTGTCTATATCACAGCATGCAATTAGATATAACTGCGCAGCTTTGTTTTAACTATAATGATTAGCAACAATGGGGCGGCACGGTGGTGTGGTGGTTAGCACCGTCGCCTCACAGCAAGAGGGTTGCTGGTTTGATCCCGGATTGTGCTTCTGATGATAAAAGCATGAGATTTAGCACACTGACACTGTTAGAGATGGTTAGTTAATCATTGTATTCCTGTTTTTGGTATGCTAAGAAATTGTAAGTTAAATTTTTTTTTTTTTATTGACATGGTCGACTTTTCGCCATTTGCATAGTTCAGGTTTTTCCATAACGTTGACGTTAAAGTTAGCTAGCTAGTGCTAGCTAGCAATAGCTACAGTATTTCTTATCGGCAAGATATTTGGTATCATTGTGGTACATAATCATTTGTGTATTATTTTGATTACAACATGCAAATTTACTTTACATTTCCCTAAAGTTATTTTTTGTCTATTTTTCACTGTGTATCACCTGCATCAGCACCGCATCCATGGGGGCTGCCATTGTTGTTTAGATGGCTGTGTGACGTCAGAGAGCTTAACTGGGAGAACATCGATCTGGTACGAGTTCACGAGTGGTAAGTTACGGGTTTGACTGCCATTCCAGTGCACTTTCACGGGTAGAAGGTTGTAAAAACACGGGTTACGGATTGCCTGGAATGCTCCATTATTTCCAAGCATGTTTCACTTGGTCCTGCCCTACTTTACAGTGATGATTTTTTTTTCAGTAGCTGATGTAATCAATTAAATGGAAAACTCAAATTTGGCAGACCCTTGTCGATGGCTACAAAGGCATCAAGGACAATAATAATAGCACAGGGAGGGGGGTAATTCGATTCAGGTTTTTTGATCAAATGGACACTTTTAGGAGGGCATCATGACATTGAATTCCCAGTTGAGGGAGACAATGAGGGGGGGCCTAAATGTCCATAGGCCAGAGGTGCTGAGTGCAGGGGTGGGTGGGGGGCAGGAACAGCCACTGAGTGCAGGAGATAGTGGCGCCAGGGCATCCCTCATACAAACCCACTTAAAAAAATGTAACTAAAGCTTTGCTCTGCAGTAAATTTGGAACAGTTCCCTGGCTTTCTTTTTCTCCTCCACCACCTGCTCTAGACCATCCTGTTTGTTTGTCTTTGCATCAGGCAGAGAAGGAGGTCAAAGTCTCCTTCCTGCCCATTGTCCCCTGAATCTGCTGGTAAGCATGGACATGAACGGTATGCAATTCTGAAATTGCAGCCATGTCAGCAATAGTTTTTCGGTCCATGACCAACTTCTGATATGCTGCTGTTTTAGATTTTCCCACCCCAACAGCCAGCAGCACAGCACTGTAGCGTTCCATGGCCTCATCAGGGATTAAGACTGTTACGCCCCGGTCTAGGGGTGTGGGTGCGTAACATGAGGATACACAGGAGAACGAGAATCAATGTACATGTGAGCAATTTATTGCTACACACTCAAAAAACACACAATACAATATTGCACACAAATGGAGCAATGACGTCAGGGTGAACCCAGGCCAAAATATCAAACAAAAAGCAACCTGTCTACCGAACAGCAAAATAACTAATCCCTAACAAAAATAAGAGAAACAAAAATACAATACTAGGCCTAACTCCCTAGGCTAAAGAAAAACAGGAGAAGACAGAAACAACAGAAATAGCAGCTCACCCCTACGCTCCGTGCAAACAATAATAAGTGACAGTACTATTTACAACAATCGACTCAGTTGGCCCTAAGGCGCTGGTCTTAACAAAAGCTACGATATTTACCAAAGCAAGCTAAACACAAGCACACACACTATGGTCACACACAAGAAATCACTTATCACAAAAACCAGAGAAACGATGCACTGCTGCCATGTACGAGAGTCGTCTCGTGGCTTCCGTGGCCGGATGTTTTGAAGGCTGAGCCCTTTGCTCAGCCAATACGGCAGCGGTGACGTCACGCTCGTTAGCCAATCTTGTTCACACCTGTCAACACAGAATACACAGTCTCTGGACAGAAAGAGAGGTGTAACTCTCCATTAAAACATACAGGTCATAATGCATTTACATATATACATACACATACACATAATAAATACATAGATCAATGCACATAATATGCAGCTTTGTTAATATGAATCTTTGGGTATTAGCTCTCCTCCTCTGTGTACAGCCTACAGAGCATGTGAGTGACAGTACATAATTTGCATTGGTTATCTTTCCCACAATAACATGCAGCCATATTCCTACTTGAAACATTCACACATTTATCAAGTTGCCATATGATCTAATTAAGTTAAATCATAAAATATAAACCATAAATGTTCTAAGAAATATAGACCTATATTAGCCGGGTACTGGCTTTATTTATTTTGTAAAATCCTGATTTTATACACTCTATACTTCATTACTATAATGATGGGAACAGACAGGTGAAATGACAACATTCTCATGATGTGCTGTAATAGGCTAAAGCTACATAAACATTGTTTGGACATGTAATTTTCATAAAAGTTAATATTAAACTATCTGTGTCATGAAAGATGCACACTGTGTTATAACTATTGATTTGAAAAGCACAATGTTGCCTAATAAGATTAAAACTGACAGGATGAGTGGAGCACATCGCCAAGAAACAGCTACGAGTACTTCAGACCACACTTACAATGGTATACCTTAACAAAGGTATACCTTAGCTAAGAAGGGTCTGGGAAACGGGAACTGCCCATTGGTCCGACATCCCATTGGTCCGACATCCCATTGTTCCGACCATATGAAACCCATTGTTCCGAAGTCCCGTTGTTCCGAAATCATCATAATGCCCTGTGGTTAAGGTCTGGTTAGGTTTAGGTACAAAAACCACTTGGTTAGGGTCAGGAAAAGATCATGGTGTGGGTTAAAATGAAAAAGAAAGTGGCAAACACATAAGCCGTGAGCCTGCTTTGCCTCAAGCCTTTCCCAGCTGACCCAGAGCCGGTCGTGGCGCACCATCAAGGCAGAAATACGCCCGCCGGGAGCTGTTCAGCACCGCGGAGAGCTCCCCACACAACCCTGACCCCAGAGTTAATTATAGCTGCTGCGCAGCAATGGCCGGGGCCGGGCAATTTTAGGCAAAATTAGGCAATTCTGAGCAACACACACACTAAAACAAACCATATCACAACATAGAAGTTACATCATATAACTATGGCATGCCCTTCAAATTGTGGATGAGTGGCTGAAGTGATTAGACTCATAATATACAAAGGAAAGAAAAAACTCAAGAACAAGAAAGAATAACATTAACTGCTAGCAATTATGAACAAACTGGCCTGATCTAGCTTAAAGCTAAACATTATCCATGGTGACAAAGATGAAAACATTTTTTAAAATGTAAAAGTAGCTATTGGATAGACTCTGCATATTGACTGATAGCTAAGGGATAACAGGGAAAAGTGTTGATAAAGAGTATTTGTTTCTCTGCAAAACTGGCTGGATCATAATTATTTTAACCTTGGTAGTCTCCAATCCCCATAGCTTGATGCCTGAACATAGGACTTTCACATTACAATGTCCGTTCTGCCTTACCTGAGGCTTGAACTCAGCACTTCTGAGACTGAAGTCCGTCTTCTATCTCACTGAGCTAATTGGCAAGTGACAGTTCATGTGTGGCTTCACAAACTGACTAAGCCAAGCATCAGGGTGCCAGACAGTAGCCATCCATGCCATGGAAAAGCAAATTTCAAAGTGAAAGTTCCAAAGCTGTAGCACATACGGTTGATTTGTTATGAATTTTCAAAGTTTTGAAATTTAGAGGCTTGCTGTAGCACCACCATCAGGACTATTGTCTTGTGTTTCCAGTTTAGGACATCTGGCATGGGACTGGACCTTTATGAAAAAATTTGGGTAGATTTCTCATATGGAAATGTTGCACAAGCTGAGGCTTGAACTCACAATCTTCAACACCAAGAACCATCCTCTATCTCACTGAGCTAACTGGCAAACAGAAATGGCACATGTAGCTTCACAAGACTAAGCCAGTCACCTGTGTGCAAGACAGCAGCTGTTAGTGTGTAAAGGCAGATTTCAAACAGCTGTCAAAAATTCAGTTATTAAGACAAAAATCCTTCAATCCAGCTTAGGCTGCCCGGACCCTAATAACAGGAGGTTATGGTGTTTCACTCTCTTGTCTCTATGGCACTTGTATCTCGACCAGTAGCCTACTTTTGTTGCGTTTGCTGATCCTCTTTGGTACACAAACACAGTATAGCCTAGTATAATCACATATCGGAACAACGGGATGTCGGACTAATGGGCTGTCGGACCAATGACATGGACCCCTGGGAAACACCTCGGGAGCTGAAGCGAGACTTTAAGGTAGATCCTACGACACATGTACTGCTAAAGAAGATCTGGGAAACACAGCAGCAGTGTGTGTGATAGGGCTGTCATTTTTTATTTGACATTTAAATCTGTGTTCGAATGTAATTGAAACTGCTCATTAATTACGCACGTGATCTGCCAGTTAATTTTACTTTCACTGTCTCCCGTACGGGTTATACGCAGCACAGAGTGGGATTCAGACGTGAGTCATCATTCTCACATCAAAATGATTTATAAGCTGTTGTTTTAAGGCAATATAGTTATGCGGCCTACTGTATACTGTAGAATATCCAATATGCATTAAAAAAAATCGTTATTTCTAACACTATCTGACAAAATGTTTTGTTTTGACCCTCAGTGGCCAAACCAAAGTACCTCTTATTCAAAAACACCAGCATCCATTTCACAATAATGGCCGCAGAACCCAGGGTGCAGATGAATACATCCCACAGAAGTGACCTATTTTTCCATCTCCTACATATTCTGTATAAGAAAATAACTGTCAGCAATTCTGAATTAGAGAAGCCATCATAACTGTGGACAGACTGGCCAGGCCTTGTGGATGGAGCTTATCCTTCTTTCATAATAATCACATACTCTTCAACAACCCATAAGTACTCAAAGCCTGTCAGGAATGCAGATCTTCCTCAGATACAGTTGTACACCAACCTGAACAGTCTTAATATTGCCTTTGGCATGAGGAGCATATAGAGATGTGGTACATAGCACCCATTTCCTTCAGGTAGGATTTGGAATGTTCGTACCATTTCTTGTCCACACCTGTATTTCGAAACATGTAATAACTAACAAGGCCTTAGTTCAGTTTTGTGTAAAATGAGCTGACTTTTTAAATGTTATGTAGAAAGCCAATATTTTTCTTACTTAAGATCCACAACAAGTGCGCCTTCTGCCGGAGCACACAAAATAAGTGCATACGCAAAATCACCGTGGGATTCATGACACCTGCGCACTGGCCAATTTTGTTCTCACCACCTTGCATATGTTTGTGAAACAGAATCATCCTAAGCTGACAGGCGCGTGCTTGCAATTTGTGATTAGCATACTACCATGCCCCCATTTCTTCATATAAGGAAACCACTTGCCTAGAGTTGATTCATGAATGAAGGAAGTGGTTACGCGAGGAGAGAAGTAAATTTCACAGTTTGTTATAAGCGATGGCACCAAAAGGCGAAAAACAAATTGTGAAAAAAAACCAAATTGTGTCCAAGGTGGAAGCCAGAAAAGGAATACTTTTCTAGAGTGTCCTCGGGGGTGACCATGGTAAAAACAAATTATGCTTGGACTTCAATAACTGAGGCTGTCAACGTAGTATCCCCGGAGAGGCGCACTGTGGCCCAGGTGAAAAAAAAGTGGTTCGACATAAAAGTCTACGCTAAAAAAACGCATTACGAACCAGAAGAAAAAGAAGGAGACTGGTGGAGGACAAGGTCCACCTGATCTAACACCACATGATGAGAGACTAGCAGCAATAATTGGACAAACATCAATTCATGGAATATGTTCACGAAATGAAGGTGAAAGTGATGACATCCAAGGAGAACCCCAAGGTAACTTTACTGTTATATTTGCTATTATGTGTGTTCCTAACAGGCACAAGTCAATCCGAAAACCATTTTATTCAAATGAAAATGGCAAATCTGTTTGCAACACTTTAACAACTTATTATGAATCGTAGGCCCAGACGATGCAGTGGATGAACCAGTGCCATCGACCTCTCACTCCCAGCTGCCAGCCCCACAGTCAACGCCTCAGGAGTCTCGTCGGCATGCCCACGTCCTGACTGATGAGGTTCTCCGAAATCAGCTGGCTCTCCTGGATGCAGTGAAGGAAACAGCGACAGGCATGAATAACATACACGAAATACTGAAGCAATTATTGAATATCCTCGCCAATAAATAAGTGCATGTGTATTGAAGTGCTGTGTGTTTAATTTACTTAATAAAAATGTAGACAAAGCCGAAGGAAGAATTATAACTTATTCAGTTTGCATTTTGAAATTACACATTGTAACTTACCATCATTAAAGACGCTGCATCAATTCATGACGGGCCTGAATTGCAGCCCTGGCAGGAGGTCCCACATGTGGCTGTGCGTCCTCTTGCGTGTAGTTTTGTGGCTCCATGCCGGGTCTTACAGGAATACCATGGGTCATTGCAAGATTGTGGAGGACACAGCGTGTCAGGATGATCTTGCACACCTTCTCAGGGGTATACAGTAGTTTGCCACCGGCTGTATCCAAACACATCCAACGGCCCTTAAGCACGCCAAAAGTGCACTCTATTACGGTGCGTGTGTGGGCATGTATGTTATTATAGCGCACCTCTTGAGGGGTTTCAGGGTTTGAGTATGGTGTCATCAGCCATGTTTTAAGGCCATATGCCCGGTCACCCAAACAATATAACATTTTAACATTAACGGAATAGAGACTTACTAAAAATACTAACTAAAAACAATTGAAATAGAACAAAAGATGCTCACCAACAAGACATCCACTTCTCACAGTCCCTGCCTCCAAACACATTCCCACTGTACTGTTTTGCAAAATAAATGAGTTGTGGGTGCCTCCTGGCCAGCGGGCCACAGCGTTAAGGATATGGCAGTCGGCATTACAGATCATCTGCACGTTGATGGAGTGATAGTTTTTCTGTTCATGTATTGCATTGAGTCAATCGATGGAGCTTTGATGTGCACATGGGTACAGTCTATTGCGCCAATTGTATTTGGCATTCCAGCTATGCCATAGAACTCTTTCTTCACATTGGTCTGATTATGTCCACCATATGGGAATTTGATATATTCAGGCAATACCCATCTAATACCCGTGGGATGACATGGCTCAGAGAGGGTTGTGAAATCCCAGCCTGGTCTGCTATTTCTCTCTGAAATGTACCTGTAGCCAGGAAACCGAGGGTGGACAGGACTTGCACCTCATGAGGTATCGGATGAGAACAGCATGTTGGGTGATTTAGATGCTCCAGAGAATCCCATAGTTGCAGTAGCACACGCCTTGGCAATCGGAAACGGCTGATAAGCCATTCATCATTTTCCTCGAACATGTTGTGTCAGTCCCTGAATACGCGCTCTCTCCTCAGGGCACGCTCTAGCAAGGCTAGATATGCCATCTTAACACCTGCTCAGGTCAATCAGAATCGTTTATATACCCTGCATGACCTTTAACATGCTACCAATTAACCAATTGCCTTTGGCCACTGATGCGTAATTTCACGGCACAAGAAATTGTTGGGAGTGGGTGATCATTATAGGCTAAAACAATTAAATGAAAGCCCAAACTGTTATGTTGTGTACCCACCAAACGCGAATTCGTGAATTTGCAAATTCGCGTGACTAGATTACATATGAAGTTAATGCAAAGACGCGAATTGACGCAAATTTGTGATGGGTTGTGCGATGGACGCGTCTAGCGCGATGCGGAGGACGCGATAGGCGCGAAATTTGCGTCCGCAGCTGAGAAATTCGCCCGCATCCCATCACTGCACGAGTTGAAAATATTGAACTTTTGAGGCGAATTGGCCTGACACCGTGCTGCGATAGCCTATCAACATTGAGATTGTCCCGCCGTCCTGACGTGCCCTGCCTGGTGCTGGTCAAATCTATAATGGAGGACAAGTTGATCGTCGCAGTGTGCGGACACCCCAAGCTGTATGACACCACAATGGTGTTGTACAGGGACAGAAACAGGAGGGGCAGGCCTGGGTAAAGGTGAGCGAAGAGGCTGGATTACCTGGTAAGTTCTGTAAATATCGGTTGCTTGTTTGTAGCTATCGGTTGTACTGTACTATGAATGTTAGCACTAGCATAGCCCTACTTAGCATAGCTGGCTTTCCCGGCATAACGTTGTTGTTATCTAGTGAAAATGGGCGGGCTGAGGCATAGTCCGAGTCAGTTCTAAATTTCTTCGCAGAGTAAGAACAAATTTGGGTAAGAAAATATTGATGAATACTGGATTTGTGTGTCAAATGATCGTACGCACAGTTTAAGCACAGATTTGTGCGTACGCACTGTTTGTGAATGAGGCCCATTGTCCCTGAATTGACACACTAGTGACAGTGTCAGGTAAGCTGTGTCTCCGGTATGAAGAACCACCTCCAATCACTGGTGCCTACGCCTATAGGCAAGAAAGGTAAATGCCCCTCCACTTTTCAAGGTGGGGGGGTAAAACTCATATTTTGTCCCCCCCACTTTTTTCAGTTCTTTGTAAGTTAAAGCGTCATTGCATAATATTTAATTGAATATTTTCAATATAAAATGTAATTAAAAATTAAATAATTTAATCTTATTTACATTTAAATAATCGTATTTGAATTATTTTGCACCCCACTTTCAATCCAAGTGGCATGTTCCAGGCAGTACGAAGCAAGTGCACCGTAGTTGCCATTGTCTGTCTGCTTATTAAAAGGAGTTTGGATTGTTTGTATTTCTGTAAATTTGCTTTCAAATACTGGTAGTTAGCTTGCCTGTTTTAGTTGTGGATGCATTTCACGTTTTCGCCATTGTAGTTTGAGACACATTAATGATAAAAACGGGAAAGATGTGGAGAAGCAGCTTGTCTGATTGCGTGTTTCACTCCGGACATCTGGCGCTGCTCTCTGCACGTGCATAGCCTACTGCAGCAGAAGCTGTACAGTCCGGTACAGTGTGCCACAGACTGTGCATGAAAAACCAACCATGAAATGCCAGCTAACTATCCATAACTTATGGAAGAATAAGATAAGGAAAAAACATGTGAGGTGCCAGACATTGCGTGGGACTGCACAGCATTTCTGTCTCTTTTCACGCGTCACGCAAATTGAGACTATGTCCCGCATGATTGGTTGTCACCCACCCTTGCATTCACCCTCAGTGTAGCCTCGCGTCGGCTCTGATACAGCGGTCTCTCTGCCTGAAGTCACAGGCACAGTGTGTAACAGCAGCACATAACAACATAACAATTTACTATTTATGGTGTTATGTCATCGTGTCATTTCTGTCTCTACATGGTCACGCGTTAACAATTCTCCTCTGCTCTCTGTATCGCACACGGCGGAGTTCCGCCACACACACAGGTGAGCACGCTAGAGCGGCTCGGGCCGCATTTTCCTGACCAAACCTGACCCGAGCCCGGTGCAGTTTGTCAGCTGACAAAGTTATTGTTATGGACACTGTGTAAATAACCATCAACAGACTGTTGTTACGCACAGACAAACACGCTGCTTGCACAGCAGCGCAGCACGGTACCACTATTTATGGCTGAGATATACCGCCTAGAAAGTATGATCACAACTTTCACGTTTCATATGGCTTTATTTGGTGATATTTTATGGTGTTTCTGTCATAAACAACATCAGCTATCACAATCACACCTGATTTCAATAAGGTACAATGTTTGAAGCTGGCTGAGTGTTTTTTGATCACTGATAGTACTGTTTTGAAGCGGAGTGAGCGCTCTTGTCATGTGGAGCTCCGCCTGGATCTTTTCATGGTAAAAACACTGTAGAATGGTCATACTTTGAGCAATCTTCTTCAAACTTGAAACAAATGTTGATTGATAGTGTGCCTGCAGCCCCACAGTGTCATTTACCTGCTCAGATGAAGCCACAGACAGTTATTCATCCTGAAAATCATTTTTTATTTTATTTTAGGCAAAATCTTCAACTTTTTACTGACTTCAGAGGCCCATTACTCTGTCTCTGTATCACCTAGAGTGTTTTGACACTTTCACAAGAAACTTCAGAGAGTTTGCTTTCTGGCAAGACTTCATGCATGCATGTAGTCAGAGCGGTTCAGAAGCTACAGTCATTTTAATTTCGGTATGTCATTTTAGGCATTTTCGCTACAAAATGGGGGTGGAGTGCAAGAGGCTAGTATATCTATAACTAATTGAGTGTGGTTATGTGTGTCTCACTTTGATAAATGCTGACTGTGTTTCATCAGTTATCATACGTATTCCTTTCTTTAGTCTGTTAACAAAAACATGAGCTAGAGGCTTTTAATCACCACAAAGTAAAGTAATGCGCCTCCAGTTGTTCAAGTTTATCTTTGTTCAGTTTTGGAATAAGTTTGATATACCCTTGTTTCATTGTTGGAGACAACTTCTTTAAAGGCATCAAAAATAATATCACCAATTTCCTTCCAGAAATGTTTATAAAACTCAATTGTGAGGCCGTCTGGGCCTGGTGACTTCCCACTGGGCATTTGTGAAATAGCTGTGTCTAGCTCTTCTATTGTAATATCAGCTTCGGGTAGAGCTTTGAAATGCTCGTCAATTTGTGGGGTCCATTGCTACATCAAATTCAGGAAAAATCCAGCCTCTTGCTTTGAGGATTTAGAAATGTATAAGGATTTGTAAAAAGAAAAAATGTGATCTTCAATCAAGTCCTGATCCTCTTCTCTAAATTAAAGAAGTAAGATGAGTTTTTCTCGCCATCTTCAATCCATCTTGCCCTAGAGCGGATAAATGCTCCTTTTGCCTTATCTATATTGTTGTTTATGGGGTAGCGATGATGTGAAGGTGATGAAGGAGACTCCGCTGACACCGACGTGCTTGCATGAAGAAAAGTTTATTACAAGACGTACAGCATCTTATCAGGACCCGGGTTTCCTGTGAGAGGGTTTTGAAGCCAATATGAACCACTCTGAATAACAGCTACACAACTCCTGCTTATATAGGGTTTTGCTTTTTGTGGAATGTGTGACAAGGATGAACAGAGCACAGACAGACAGTCTAGCTGACTTCACCAATTCTTGACCATAGCCATAAATATCTTGACCTTGACCGTGTATGTTTTCAGCTTGGGCCCCTAGCTGGTCACCTGTTCCACAACGTCAAAGTGGACCTCAGTACACCACAATATAAAGGTCGTCGTTATGACAAAGAGTATTTATTTTAGATACAATGTCAATCTGTTGTTTTCATCTCAGTTTCGCCAAAGTTTTACCTTTGTTAATGCCAATTCTCCAAACATTAAATTTAAGCCATTCCCATTTACTCACGGATGGTTAATCATTAAGTTGCTTAATTTCACTGATGAAAGAAACACTTTGTTTGCAAAAGGATTCACTTTTTAATAAATTACTATTAAATTTCCAATGTAAGATTCTGGATTTAGGAAAATTGGCCATAGGTGAAATAGTCAGAGAAATAACACAGTGGCCAGTAAGGGAAGAAGGGCAGATATCGCAATCAGAGGATAAATGAACTAAATTACGAGTGATTAGCCAGAAATCTAATCTAGAGCACTGAGACCGACTCGTCTTGTTACTCCATGCATATTGTTTTTTGCCTGGAATCATCATAGGTTGAGTGATTTAGAGAAGTCAGATATTACAGGGTTAAACGAGTGAGTGTTGAACTGGGAGGGATATCTGTCTAGCCATTCATCTGAAACCACATTAAAGTCACCTGCAACAGTTACTTTGTCCGTTGAATATTGATTCACCCAGTCATCAATCATGGTACCTAAAGCAGAGAACAATCTCAATTTTTAGCTTGAATATTGAAACCATATACATTCAGAAGGATGTAGTTACATCATTCATTTCAACAATAACTGTAAGCCAGTGGCCCTCATTATTGCCTTTGTGATCCATAACCTTACCATCCAGTTGTTTAAATAAAATAGCCACTCCAGCTGAGTGTGAAGAACCGTGGGAGAGAAATATGTCACCACAGCCCCATTGGGATCTCCAAAAGTCTACATCATTATCAACAGAATGTGTCTCCTGTAGAAAAAAGCAGCTAGTCCTTGGTTGCTCCTTGCAAAAAAGAAAAATTGCCTTGCGCTTTGTGCCGTTCCTTAAACCTCTGACATTTAACCATAATAAAGAAAATACCGTACAGAGATTAAATGCATTCTGAAACTTAATGCAGGGATAAGAAATCTGTAACCTTCCAAAACTTGTTGATACAAATTCAACCAAAATAAAATTCAGCCTCAAGGCTTATTTCTTATAAAGAACATGTTTTAAATACTATTTTCCCCACCCCTCCCCTCTTTTCCCCTTATTATTATTTTGTTTTTGTGAATATAAAGAAAAACAAATAAATAAACAATAATAATAAGCAATTGAACTTTACGGTTTGAGAAATCAGTCTCACTGCTTGGACGAGGCAAGGGGAGATGGAAAGGTGCTTCTCAGCCAGCCACTGGGCGCCCATCAATAACAGCATGACCGTCTCGCAGATAGGCTTTCAGTCCTCTTTTCCTCGCCTCCTCCACCTTTGGCCAAAGGCGGGCATGGGCTTCTCGGTCCTCTTCGCAAAAGTCCTCTCTGAAACAGATCTTCATTCATGGCAGATCTGGGCATTTTTGGACATTTTCCAAACTTGGTCGCGGACTCTTCTCATGAAAAACTGGAGAATGATCTGCCTCGGTCTGTCGGTTCTCACCTTCTGGCCCAGCCTGTGGACTGTGTCAACGGAGTCACGTAGTTTAACAGCGGAGAGGGGGACAACCTTAGACAAGATCTTGATCACTTCTTCCCGGTTGTTTTCGCCCTCTCGCTCGGGGAGTCCGTTCAGCCGCATAACCATCTTTGCTTGTATCTTGCATGATCCAGACATGCATCTTTGCGTGCTTCATTTTCTTTCTGAAGTGAGGTCACCTGCTTTTTCAACTTGTCGACCGACTCTCTGATTTTAATAACCGCATCTGTGCTTTCCTTCAGTTGCCATTCAAAAGCTTGGAAATGTTCGTTGTGGGTGTCAAACTTGCAAGTGAGATTTTGAATGGCGGCATAAAGGATGCCGGTGGAGATTTCATCCTCAGGAGCAGCAGGTTTTTTCGACGTTTTTGGCTTCGGGTTTTTCAACGAGGTATGAACCAAGTTCTTACATGAAGCAGACACCGGGTCCCGAACCGTCTCTTCCTCTTCCTGTTGTTCCATCCACTGATATCCTCATCATCACAGGCTTGCTGAAGAGTTGGTCATGGCTAGCTCCAGCCATGCTTGAAACTTTGTACTTTAAAAGAGGAGCCTTAGAGAGTGCTGGGTGATTCGCTTGTATACAAGTGCTATTTTGACTTTGGGCTGAGGGTCAACGGTGAAAGTGAAGGTTTAAGTGAATCTGACATAAGAGCCTGCAAAAGTTCGGCCACTCACTCCGCCATCTTGGTATGCCCCCTGGATGTCTTGCCTCTGCAGGTGTGTCATAGATATAATTTGCGGAAGAGGAAGTGGAAGAAGGTGCCTGTTGGTGTGTGAATGTGTGTGTGGATGTGTGTGACAGAGAGAGAGAGGAGAAGGAGGAGCAAGAGGAGGAGGAGGAGGATACGGTGGCTCCCAGCAGAGTGTGCACAGAGCTCCGATGAGGACAGTGTGGAGAGGATGTCGCTTTCTTTGCGCAGCGGCTCTCTTCTACTTTCCGTTGCCTTAGTTTGCCCTTTCAGCCTATTTGGCAATGTGGGACATGTTTTAACATTTTGGACTGATTGGGACTTCTGCTGACTTTGGTTTTCATTGATCGTGGATCGGTCTAAGGCTTTCCAGCCGGAGCGACCTGAGCGCAGTGAAACTTCTGAGCCTCAGGATGGAAGTACCTGTCATCTTTTTGCTGTTCGCCTGACCCATACTGAGATCAGAGGTAAAGACAAATGGCAGAAGGAGGAGGTGACATGACTATTCTTTTGAGATGATACACTGTAGAGCACTTATTTTTAATGCTGTTGCATCACTGGAGTCTTTTTGTAATATTTGTCATGGATCGTATTTTATGAATGCAATTATTAGGCTACAGGATGTATCTTATTTATATAATGGTTACAGGCCATTTCCCTATTTTTATCACAAGATTTGTTTTGATCAAGTGGTTCAGGGTGCTTTCATGAATGAACACTGACATCAGAGGAAGAGACCACTGTGCAGAACATTAAACTGTCAAAAAATCAATATTAACTCCACAGCAAGCTGAGGGCTCTTCATGTTTTAAAATCCTCAGTGGATAGTTAGCTCTAAATATGGCCTGTAGATGTAAGAGTTGGATAGATTCATAATTAAGTACATAGGGGACGTGAAACCAACAATGTGTCTCTGTCACATCCCAGTCTTCCAGATTGTGGTGTCAAAGAGGGTTTCCCAGAGAGCAGGACTTTGTTATGCTGCAGTAGTGCAGGCTTTCAAATTTGCCGGGGTAGTAGCGAAGCGCCTCTTGCTCCTCTCCTTCGGCTTCTCAGCAGTGTTGGCCTGGCTCTCAATGAAAATGCAGAAGGCTGGGCTGGATGTCCCTTGCTGGCGGATGTATTCTCAAAATAGTGAAACATCATGGAACCCCCCAAACGACTTACCCACCCAATGTACAAACAAATCCGAAATTCTCCTTTTATGAGAATAGGTGCTAATAAACAACTGAACATGCTACACAATGTCCCTTTCAGGTTTTGTTAGATTTAGGCACAAACATAACTTGACTAGGGAAAGATGGTGGTTTGGGTTAACCTCCTGCGGCCTCAACCCTCTGCAGATTTTGTCGCTCTTATAATAAGGTCACAGTACTTCCTTCTTTCCTCCCAAAGGACATGCGTCATTATTCCCACAGTTGCTAGTGCGCTTTGTCATTTGTAGGCATTTGCTGAAATGATGATGATGCTCTCCCAAACTTCCAAACATATTTAGGTATCAGCTACCTTCATGACTTTACTCCCCGTGGAAAAGAGTGGGTGAGCCAGTGTTCACGACAGCCTCACAACATAACTAACTGAACTCCGCACCAGCGATGAGGATGATCATACTTTAATTTGCAGATCAAACCCCATGACATAGCTAACTGAACACTGCACCCACGATGATGATGATCATACTTTAAATGGCAAAAGAAGTCTAAAATTTTCCTTGCCTCACAGCACCTCCATTTGCAACATAAAAAGGACAAACATTTAAGACAGGAAACAAAGATACACACATTTAACAACAATCAAGACCCTGTTAACATGCATCTGTGATTATGCTCCATATTTGGTTTTAGGACTGACTGGTGCACAAATCCTGCTGTTCTTGTCTTTGTTTTCAGAGTGATTTTTCTTTCTTTCATTATTATTTTTTTCTGTTATATTCTCGGCTGCTCCTGTCTTTTCTTTGGTTCCCAAGGAAGGGAGGATTTGTTAAATTACTTTCACCCTCTTCAACCTCCACTTTTCATGTGGAAAGAAACGGCTTCTAAACAAAACAATTTGACCAGCTTGAAAATGTGACTTTTGCAGGGCAACAAAAATATGACAGTTAACTTCATGAACTGACAACACACTGAAATAGCGACAGCTACACCTATACTATTCATATGAATCTGGGGTTAAGCTTGTTTGCTCCACCCTTGTGTTCCCCTCCACACTCTTGTTGTTAGCCAATCCCCATTTCCCTCCATTTGGCTGTGCCCACCCACTCCAGCTGTGTCTCATTCTTGTGATTACTTTTCTGAGTGTATATATATACACACATGTATTTTTCCCTTTCTTCCTTGTCAGGTCGTCTGTGCTCATCCCTGTGTTCTGTTTCCTGCCTGTTGTTTTCAATTAGATTTGGTTCTTCTGTCATTTGGACTTTCTGTCACCTGCCTGTTCTGGATGTTTTTCATCAGCTTAATTCAAGCTCGCTTTTTGTTAAACCTCAGACTTGCCTCTTGCTCTGCATTTGGGTCCTTACTGAACTCCTGACAGGAGTCAGGGTTGGACTGAAGTGGAGGAGGAAGGAACACTTGCCATCAGAGTTTTGAGGAAATTGGGGGAAAGGTTAATCTTGCAGCGAATATACAAGACTCAGTGGGGTCCTAAAGTCAGGTAGCACTTCCATGGATCTCTCAAACCATGTTGTGAAACTGTTTGTAAAACTCTGAGCCAAGAGAAGCTATTTTTGTGTCCATTGTTGACACAAACCCAGAATGGAAAAGGACACAGGAGTCAAGTGGACGTTTTTGGAAGTATGCAAATTACATGTAAATTACATTTTGCTTATCACATCCAAGCTGCACATACTCTCCATGCAGGGCTGTTCTCGTGTAGCTATTAGGCAAGCTTAAGTGAGACAGAAGCAGTAATGAAAATTGGTTCAGTCTTTCCAATTTACTGCATTTTTTAATGCAGTCAGAGGAGCAGAAAGTCAAACATTGCAGTCTCCACTCTCTGGATGGCACAAACAAGCCCTTTGTAGAAAAATCCATCAGTAGAAAGCCCTTTGTGAGTTAAGCAGCTGTGAAAATGATTTTGCACTGACAGGTTCAATGAAGAATTATGTTTTTCTTCCCAATCCAAGTTAGATGAAACTGGTGGGGAGGCAGGTTGCTCCAAGGCTGTGTTCAGACTGACAGCATTGCCTGAAAAACCCTTCAGCTCTCAACACATTGTAATGTGAGGTCATCCAGTAATCATAGAGGTGTACGCAGCCTCATAGCTTACATTGTAGCCGAATATCAAAGGTGTATTCCTGCAGTTACCTTGTAACCCATGTGACAACCTTCCAGAGTTGTAAAATCCTGTCTTTAAACTAAAGGATCAAAGAAATTATCTTTGAGGTCATGAAAATGAATAATGAGACATCTTTTTCTTAACCCTCTGAAGTTCCTAAATTTTGCTTTATGCAACAGTGTCTCTTAACTGAAAGCCAAATGATTGGCCCCGACATCTGCTCACTCCTCATGAATAAACATTAGCTTACATGTTTGTTCTTTTTATCTTTAAACAAAAAATTATACACCTCTGTGATGCTTTGAGTGCAATGGACCTGTTTGTGTGTGTGTGTGTGTGTGTGTGTGTGTGTGTGTGTGTGTGTGTGTGTGTGTGTGTTGTTCCCAATGTAATGAGGCCATTTTGTGAACGACCATTGTTTGAGGTTAAGCTGTTAAATCTCCTGGGCAAGGATGAGAGGACGGCATGATAGGTTAGGGATAGGTGGTGTAGCAGACCTCCTCTGTTGAGAGATGGTGTTACGACCCAGCTCAAGTGACCATAACAAAAGGGAGACACACCATGATTAACAGTTAACAAAGGATATTTTATTAGAAACAAATCAAACCAAATTAGACCAAATTAGACCAAATCAAACCAGTTTAAACGATACTGCGCTTTAGTCAATCAAAATTGAGGGGGCTGAGACGTCTAAAGACGACATAACCAAATAAGAGCAACATATGGAGTGTGAATGTCAGTGATATCAGTACTATGTGTACGTATTAAATGATGAGTGTGTGAGAGTGTGTAGGTGTAGGTGTTGGAAAAGCAAAGAAGCTAAAACATTACCAAATCAGATCCGAGTGGTTGCCTGTAGGGAGAAGCAGAGGGTGAGTGAATGAATGAAGACAGCTTTTATCACTTTCTGTGCACCAGGCCCAGGTGCACTGAGTTGCAATCAAGTCAGCCTGGGGGAGACGGGCCTGACAAACTCGTTGCCGGTTATTTTCATAAACGGACATTTCTCCGTTTTCAAAAAGATCTTCGTTTACACTTACCCGTTTATATATACACAAGAGCATGCCAAACCTGTAGGTGGCAGTGTAACGAGAAGCTCAAGCCTTCCAAGTATCCATTGTCACCATAGCAACATAGGTCGCACTTTTGACACAGGCGCAAGTTCTGGTGCAGACTGTGACGTTGGCTGCCTATAACTCCGTTTATCTCAGTTTACATGCAAACGCGCAACCGCAGTTTACCAAAATCTCCACTCTGGCCGGAGTTTTTAGAAAGACTCAGAGGAGAAATCTCCGTTTGCGTGTAAATGAAGGGCACAAACGAAGGAAGATGTCTCCGTTTATCAAAATCACAGTGTACGTGTAAACGGCCTCCTAGATGATACAGGGATCATCACAGATAGTTTTTCCAACTTCACATTGATGGATTCTTTTACTCCTCTTTCAAACCATCTGTCTTCCCTGTCCAAAATGTGCACGTTGCTGTCTTCAAAGGAGTGTGCTTTCTCCTTGAGGTGTATATAGACAGCTGAGTCTTGCCCTGACGAGTTAGCCCCTCTGTGTTGGGCCATGCGTTTGTTAAGTGGTTGTTTTGTTTCACCAATGTACAAGTCTGGGCATTCCTCACTGCATTGGACAGCGTACACCAGTTTGCTCATCTGGGTGAAACGTCTTCTAAGACAAAACTAAGTCAAATTGCGTTTGATTCAATTGCCTTGAGAGAACACAAAAAACAATAAAATCCTTCAAAATGAAATGAACAATTTCCTATTTTCCTTGGTATGTTTGTCATATGTCAGGTCTCTGATCATCTGATGAGACCACAAGATTATACATTAGCAAGTTGAGGTGCATAACTAGTAACTAGCATGCAGAAGGGCCCGTCATTACAGTGTGTGCTGGGGCCTGTTTTACCTTCCTTACTTACAACAGTTGTGTTGGGATGTTCGAAATGGTGGTGGGAGGTTCAGGATTGTCTGAGCCAGGGGTGCTGCTGCATCTGCTCCAGAGTGGGGCGATCGTCTGGGTTCACAGCCAAACACAGGTTCAACAAATTCAGGCAGCCTTAGAAGAGAGAGGGCAGAGAACGAAGCAAAGATTAGGGTGGGAGCTGCAGTTAATGTCAGTACCAGAGCTCAGGTGCTGTATTGACAACAGCATTGTCTTACCTTTAGACAACTGCCCGCTGGACTTTAAACCTTGGCGGAGAAAGCTGGAGGTGGTGAACTGATCCACCAGCATGTCATGCAGCAGCGCGCCCAGCTGCCAGACTGTGGTGGGACCGGCCTCATATGTTCTGTGTCTCAGGAACTTTGGTGGCACATATGCAAATGTTCCTACAATACACAGACACACATGGAGACAGAAAGAGACAAAGAATGAGGAGTGAGTTTTAAGCCAAAGTCATCGCTCCAGAGATCAACAGATGGATGAAGAGCAGGAGCAGAAGGCAGACATCGTACCAGCGAGGACACGACAGGGTCCATTCTCAATGAAGCAGCCACATCCAAAATCAATGATCCGCACTCGGGGGACATCGGAGCTGGTCTCAATGAGGACATTGTCCGTTTTGATGTCCCGATGGAAGACTCCCACCGAGTGCATCTTGATGCACGCTTCCACCAGCTGCTTCATGATGTTCTGAGACAGAGACAATGACAAACAGATGAGTTATAGTGGAGTGACAAAGGGAGTGTAGGGTGGTACTTTTACATTATGTGACAATGTTGCAGCTTCCACACAAAACTGTTGCTCAAAGTTCAGTTACGTCCATTTGAGAACTGAGCTGAGAACAATGACATTTAAACGCTGGTGACACCAAAGATAACACAATGTAAGGGTGCCTGGGTGTAAAGGTGTTTCTGAACTGAGTGTGAAGCCGGACTGCAAACTAAGTCCACGTTGATGCAAATTTGGATCCACAAAGGGTTGCACAAATTGAGGCAAGAAAATGTTTCTGCTCCAGCAGAAGCTTTGCTCTCATCTTGAGGCTTAATGACTCCAATTCATGGACTTACAGAGACATGACAAAAAAGACTGCTGGCAAGCTTAGAGCTAACATTGGCTGTTTGGGAAGACTCAACACACACTGCAAAAACAATCCAACATCACTATATAATCTATTAACTAATAATAAAACCATTACTTACAACTTAGGAACCCTTTATAAAGGTGGAGTACTAGACAGTGGTAACTAAATATGAAACAAGTTCAAGATTCAGGTTTTTGTATGCACCAAATTTTAAAAATGTAGGTGTGATAGCAGCCCTCAACTCTCCACAGACACTGACAACACTGAAAATTGTAAGCTTGGCACAGTTTTAAGGGAACACCACACACAGATATAAAAACATGATCCAACCAGTTTCAGTACCTTAGCCTGGTCTTCTGTCAGACAATCACAGCTGTTGACATAGTCCAACAGGTCCATAGAGGGGACTGGTCTCTCCATGATCAGGAGAATCTCCTGGTCCAGAGCATACCAGTCCAACAATGTGACAGCAGCAGACTGTCCCACTAAATGTGGTCCACTTGCCACCTTCATCATGAGGACCGCCTCCAGAGGGAGCGAGTGCGACATCCCATTTATGGTCTGAAAGAAACAAAATACAGAACAAAATTTGTGGTTGTGGTTGTGAATGTGTGTTTTAATAGAGGTGGTTGTTAATGTGTGTTTTGATAGAGGTGGTTGTTAATGTGTGTTTTCCTCGTCAACAACAGAGTAACAACAAAGTGAAAAAAGTTCAACCATGATTTTAACAGTTTGTGCTGAGACATCAGATTAAGTCACTTACCACTTGCTGATACTTTAGGGATGCGTTTGATCGCCACCTACAGGACAGAATCACCAATGCTTTGGTTAGTACAGGGAGGGATGACTTTGTGTGTATGTGTGATGTGAGAATACGGATGTTATACTTACCGGTAAATTGTCGAACTTCCTTACTCCAGCATAGACCGAACCAAAGCCTCCTTCTCCGAGCTTATGAAGCTGCAGGTACTTGGCCTCAAAGTTGGCTGCACACACAAACACACAACAGTCATGTTTTAGCACAGTTGTGAGGAAAGTCTAACACTGAGCCTGTTTATATCTGGTATTAACATGTATCTCGAGTAATCTGATCACAAGTGGACAGGGCTGAACACAAGTGTAAACAACCACCAAGCAAGCAGTTAGCGAAAAGTGTGGACATAGTAACTGTACATGGGGCTGTCTCGGCTGTTCACTTCACAAACACACACTCACATACAGTCATTTCTCACACTATCAGCTTACCTCTGCTGGAGCTGACTGAGTCGGACGCCCTCCCGCTGTTCTGTTGGGAGGCTGAAGGGCTCCTGGAGCTCGGGGAGACTTCACAGCCGCTGTCCCTTCTTGGCGTCCTGGGAGTTTCTGTTGCTGGCATGTTCTCAGCAAAGGCCTCCTTCCGACCCTCAGTCTCTGTGACGCCCACCACTGACACCTCAGTCGGCTTGTCGGTATTAGCGCCACAGTGGTCACCCCTCTGTTTCTTACTGGGGGTCTTGGTTTGGGTGCTGGCCTTCCTCTTGATCCCCTTGGCCTTGGGTTTGAGCTCTACAAACAAGAGAAATCCACTTTACATCAACTTGTTGATCGTAAATGATTCTTCGAAAGTCTGTATTAAGTTTAACAACATTGTTTTATAATGTTCAGTCCCACCAGTTTCAAATTTAACTGTTTTCCCAACAACATCTGCACATGTAAAATACTGTATGATCAGGTCAGGTAAAGACTGTAACAAGGTCACAGTTTACAAAGTGAATTTTAGGTCTGTGACAAGACACAAAGTTTGATCTCCTGCATAAAAGTTAGATGTCCTACATGACTACCCACCATCGCTATGTCTACACCGTTAATCAGTGTCAGCAAGTAACTAAGTACATGTAAGTGACTGTACTTAACCCTCTATGGTACGATGTTGCCTTTTGGTAACAAACCCATTGAATTCCTTCTACGTGCACACACAGTACCTCCCCTTTTATGATGTAGTGCATTAAAAGAGAGGTGGGGTCCTAAGAGAACCAGAAGAAGTGTTTAAATTTGTCACATGACTTTCTGGAGGGAATTTTGAAGCCCTTTTCTGTTTACTATTCTGTAGTTTATTGCACTGTACTTGATCATTTAATAATGTTAAACTGTTAAAAAAAAAATAATAATAATAATAATAATAAGCCTGGCATGTTGATAGCATTTGAATGTTAGGTGTAGTAAAGTTAAAGTATTAGCAATTACATTGGTTTACACTGATCCTCTAGAGTCTACTATAATAATGCACTTTGTGAGTCCTTTCCGCATTGCATATGATTACATTTGACACTTTTTTCTTTCATTTACAGAATGAACGCAACAATGTTTTATGGTTCCTTACGGAAGAAAGACAAACTAGCCCTCCTTGTAAATGGTAGTGAGGATGAATTAGGATTAGTGATGAAGAAAACGGGCAGGTTACAACCAAGCAAGGGGAGAGTGAGAATGATGAAGACTATGAGCCAGAGAATGAGGACAGTGGAGATAGCGAGGACAGTAGAGACAGCGAGGACAGTGGAGATAGCGAGGACAGTGGAGATAGCGAGGACAGGGGGGACAGTGAGGGTGAAAGTGCAGCTATTATTTATTATTTGTATTGCATTAAATTGGTAGATTCATAACATACTAAGGATATTTTTTTTGTTTTCTAGGTCCACCTCCTCCACAGGAAGCACCAAAAAAGGCTAAAGGGCTGGTGTGGAAGAGGAGCAATGAAGGCAAAACACAGAGCAGGCAAATTCAAAAAGCCAAAATCAAACAACAAGATTATTACACATTTATCATGTGATTATTATGATGTTATTTGTGTATTGATGATAAATTATTGATGAGACCTGCATTCATTGATTTCTTTGGCCTCTCCAGAACAGTGCAACAAGCTGCAGTTATGCACGCTCCTGTGTGCCTTGCCTCTCTGCAGCTCTGCGACAGCTTTCACAGTGTGCAATACTAGCTAATGTTTGCTAACAAATGGAGTCTGGTAACATCTGGAGTCTGGAGTTTACATGGACTTTTTATGTAGCCTCCATACTGTCAGTTTCTGTGTTGCATCTTTCATTTACCACCTGATGATAAAACATGTCTTGTTTAGTGCATGTTTCTTTTAAAGAGATATTTCTGATTTTTTAAGTGGGGTTGTATGAGGTACTTTTCCATAGTCAGTGTATTACAAACAGTAGTTGTTGGTCAGCAAGCCCCCAGTTTAGAGAAGCAGATGTGAGTAGCACCATGAAATGTACTGCTGTGAAGGGGGCAGTACAAAACATATTTCAGCCACCTAAAAAATATCAATAACGGTTTCAATATTGCCTATATTGAGAATATTTTCACCATGTTACCTTGACACAGACGTTATTTGGTTATTTGGACATTATTTGGTCAGTCCAAATGAGAACTTTTAATCTCCAAAGTCACACAATTACACAAACAAACTGACTGAGGCAGCAGCAGACCAGCCACTCCTGTGTTGAGGTAAGGTAAGGTGAAATGACTGTTTTTGCACTATGACGACTTAAGTTCACAGTCCAAAATTGTTGTCTGATGGCAAGGTAAAGAGATGAATTGAATATTATAACTGTGTAGTATACTTAAACTGATACAAGTTCTGATATAGATTTTTTTAGTTGTTTAGTGTTGTGTTTTAGGTGGCTAAAATAAATTGTGCTGCTGGCCCAGTCCACAGCAGCGTACTGCTTAGCTTCCTTGGTGGTACTCCTGTCTGCGGTAACACTTTACAATAAGGTACACAAAATTAGAGTAGCTACTGAGGAACTAATGAGGAACGAATGAGGAACTAATGAGGAACAAAAGAGTAGTTACTGAGGAACTGAGCTACACAAAATTAGAATTGTTACTGGGAACTAATGATGAACGAATGAGGAACGCACGAGTAGTTACTGAGGAACTAATATACATAAAATTAGAGTAGTTACTGAGGAACTAATGAGGAACTAACTATTAGTTAATGGACAGTTCTTCAGTTACTCATTATCAAATTTCAGAGGAGTAGTTACTGAGGAACTAATATACATAAAATTAGAGTAGTTACTGAGGAACTAATGAGGAACTAACTATTAGTTAATGGACAGTTTTCAGTTACTCATGATCAAATTTCATAGAGGGGTTAATCATGACTCAATAATTAGTCAACGCGTTACTTCATCAGAATCATCACTCAATAACCTGTCCATTAGTTAACCTTTTTATGTCCTAAAGTAAAGTGACACATAATAAGTAGTCTTTCATTACTTCATCATCATCTTTACAATTAGTTCCTTATCAAATAAAAGTTTAATTCATTATTTTCAGACCACATACACATTAATATGATCATCCATGTTATTCTGTACGATGATGCCTTAGAAATAAATATGATAGTGTGTCACATTTTAGGCCCGAAGCCAAGGGTGGGAGAATTTGGGGATTTCCAGGCCTAAAGGTTACACAATTAGGTCATGTGTGGACAAGGGCCAATAGAAACTACTGCCAATAAGTTTCGAGTCAGTTGATGAGGGCTAAAAAGAAAAAGTCTACCACCAATAGAAACGGGCTTGGGAAGGAAAGACTAAAGGGAAAGGGCGGAGATTCTCTCAAACCTCCACCGGCATAAAAGAGTGTTCAGTAGAGAGTCTTCAGTCTTGCTCTGGAGCTTGACTCATTGAGTTGTGATGTGTTTGTTGCCTGCGAGCACATTAAACTCAGTTGCATCTGATTCTACGTGTCTCCAGTGATTTTTTCACCTGAGTATTTGAGTTTTTGATATCTAATGGAAGACAAAGAAAGTTTGTTCGGGAGGCAGGGAGTGGGGTCGTGAGCTTTCTGGCACGGCTCGGGACCTTGACTTTTTTGCTTCTACAACTGCCACCTCCTCCTGTTTTCTCAGACACTGACTGTAATTCTTTTCTTAAGTATTTTGTTGATAAAGTCAACACTGTCAGAGCAAGCATCTCCCCATCCTCCAATCATCTGCCCGTTGGTAACCCCAGCCCCACAATTTTGAACTCCTTCTCACCTATATCTATAGATGATGAAAATGAAGCCATCATCGACACCTTTCGACGTTATACCTCCATCTCTGTTTCTTAAAGTCTTTAATTCCATTGGCCCATCTATCGTATCCATGATCAATCTCTGCCTGTCAACTGGCTCAGTTCCTTCCCAATTGAAACATACTGTTGTGCAGCCATTGCTGAAAAAAACAAATCTTGACTCTTCCCTCCTAAAAAAACTACAGGCCTATCTCCAAGCTACCTCTTCTGTCCAAATTCCTGGAAAGAACTGTTGCTGGGCAGCTCTCTTCAGTGATAGATTCACATATGTTGAATGACACCTTTCAGTCCGGTTTTCGGAAGCTGCACTCCACTGAAACGGCCTTAGTTAAAGTTACTAATGATATGCTGATGGCGGTGGATCATGGGAAATGCTCTCTCCTCGTTGTACTAGATCTCTCGGCTTTTAACCCGTAGCAATAAGAGGGCTCTTATCACTCCAATCCTGTCCCCCTTGCACTGGCTTCCAGTAGAATTCCGAATCAACTTTAAAGTATTGCTCCTGACTTTTAAAGCCCTACATGGTCCAGCCCCTGCATACAGCACAGACCTCCTTCAACCTTACACTCCTTGTCACACTCTAAAATCCTCGGATCAGCTCCTACTGTCAGTTCCACGTACTCGTGGAGACCGAGCATTTCAAGTGGTTGCTCCCAAACTTTGGAATGCCCTCCCCTTTTTGTTGCGATCCGCAGCGTCATGTAACTCTTTTAAAAACAACTGAAAACACTGCTCTTTAGCCAGGCCTTTGGTTAACTAACTCCTTTTACCCCATCAATCTCTTAACTATTTTTCTTTTATCTAATGTTTTATTTGTATTTTGCACTTTGCAGACACCTTGTCTTTTGCCTTGCTTTGTTTTTAATGCTTTGTTTTGTGCTTTGTTTTTAATGTTGTGTTATATTGTACTTGTTTTGTCTACTGGAAAGCACTTTGTGATCTAGTATCTGTGAAAGGTGCTATATAAATAAACTTTACTTACAATATTCCTTCCACAAACACAGATTTTGTATTTTTAACTTGTATTTTGGTTTTTACAAATAAATGTGTATTTGTAAATATCTGTTTTTTATTCGTAACAAAAAAGCCATTTGTAAAACTGAAAATTCTGTTTGTGAAGTGTGATTTAGCATTTGTGGATCACCGATCACACACATGCATCTCTTTCCTCAATGACGTAATTTTGAGACATTCTTGTCGAAATCCATACAGATCCACAAACAAATAGCTCGTGATTCACACAAAGCAACACCGTCATCCAGTAGATGGCAGTGTTGTTCTATGCATTGATGTAGCTATGGTTTGCACTCTGCTTAATTGGACTTTTGCTTTCGCGGTACAACCATGGCCGAAGAAGGAGAGCAGCCACCATCCTCGGTAAGTAGGCTACAAATAATTTAACAAATAATTTTCCTTTCCCTACATTAGGATAAAACTAGTACCTATACCATGAAAATACAATAAAAACAATAATAACACTACCGCTGGCTGTGCCAGTTTGGTTGATATTATCCTTACTAGTAATCAGGGTGCGATTTGCCAGGGGGGCGGCGGCAGTGGCGGGACGGGCGGGACGGGCGGGACCCCCACTTTGGTCAGACAGAGTAGGCCTAGGCCTAAGTGATATTCTGGCTTAAAGTCCGACATTAACACTAGAACCACGAGCCACAGCGCTCTCCACCGTCATACCAAAAATTTAAAAGCCTAGTCTAACGGGCGCCGGTCTCCTGTACTGGGCCGAGGTCTGGCTCCAGGTTTAAGCAAATAAAAGCCGGCCTCAATTAGAAGCTGGGTCTGTTTCTATTTTCTGCAAGTTCTTGTGAATGTACAAAAACACTCAAAGCCCACGATCGCCTGTTTGAGCAGTTTCTAAGCTGCTTCATCCATGCCAGATTTCTCAAAGGCCCGACACGGTCAGATCTGCAGGTGTTGACCGATGCAGCCGGACTCACGAGCATTAATTCTTGGCAGGACCACGGCAAAAACAAAAAGGAAGTCCGTGGTCCAATGACAGCGAGTGCTGTAAAAGTATCACAATTGCCCAAAATTGCAGTTTGTGGTCATGTTTTTTTTTAATGAGCAGATTTTCATGGGTTGATAGATGGGGAAAATTCACTTTGTTCCTTTTAACTCTAAGTTGAGCTCTTGCCTGACGACTAGAAAAAAGTCATCATCAATGAAACTCCGATACTGCAGCTGTGTCCCAATTCAGGATCTGCATCCTTCAGAGGACCCGGCCTTCCTTCAGAGGTGCCTCCGAAGACTGGGCCTTCATAGCTAGCATAGTTCGTGGTAATTAATATAGACGTTAATAAACGGGTATCGTTAAGTGACAAATGCTAGCCATATAAACTATAGATTGACATGGTTCATGTCATTGAACCATTACACTTGATACAGGGCTCGTACAGGTGCTTAAAATCTTTGAAAATGCTGTAATTTTAATGCTGTGTTTTCAAGGTCTGAAAAGTGCTTGAATTTAGTTCAGATGCTTGAAAGGGCTTATAAAGTGCTTGAACTGAATAGTAAAATGTGTACGAACCCTGTAAATATCCCTGACTTAATTCATTATTAAAATGTGTCATTAAACATCAAGACAAATAAAGCATTATTGATCTAAGCTATAACTTTAACTAGCATTGTCTTATTAACTAAAATTAAATAGCTATAGTTGCTTTAATCATTTATGTTCTCCTTTCCCCATCCAGACGAGGCCGATGTACTGCCGCCTTAATATGAATGTTCCGGTTCTACAAATATTTTTTGATGATCATGACACCAGGCGAGATTTCAGGCTGAGCAGAGAGTCCCTGGCGGTGCTGCTGGACCTTCTCCACCAGGAAAGACGACATGGATGGGGTGCCACAATAGAGACCTTGGTCTTTCTCTTCTGGCTGGCGAGTGGGACATCATACAGGGTGGTCTCAAGGGTGTTTGGGATGCCTCGCTCCACTGTTCACCGCATCGTCCACTGAGTTACTGAGGAGGTGGTGGCCATTCGCCACAGGGTCATCTACCTCCCCAAGACCGCTGACGACCTGGCGGCAGTAACTCAGGGGTTTGCAGGGCTGGCAAGACACAGAGCTTTTCTAAAAGCTGCTGGAGCAATCGACGGCTGCCATGTCAGGATCAAGCCACCAAGCGGCCCTGATGGTCAGTGCTATAGGAATCGCAAACTGTTTGCGTCTATTATCCTGCAAGCAGTTTGTGACCATCAGGGCCGCTTCATCGACAAGTACGTGGGCTGGCCGGGGTCGGTGCACGACTCCAGGGTACTCCGGCACAGCCCACTGTACAGGCGGGCCATCTACCCTCCTCCAGGGTACTTCATCTTGGCAGACGGTGGGTACCCATGCCTCCAACATCCACTCCCCCTCATCACTCCCTACAAGCGGCCGGTACAAGGTGTGGGAGCCCAGCGCTTCAACAGCCATCATTCCAGGGCACGCTCCATCATAGAGCGTGCCTTTGGGATGATGAGGACGAGGTTTAGGGCCATCTTCCTCCAAGCGCTGGAGGTGCACCACACCTTTGTGCCTCAGCTATGTCATTACACAACAGAATTATTGTTAAATGGTGAATACCAGTAAATTGATTCAAATTAAAGGTAACACTACGTAATACGGCCCGCGACTTAGAGCGTACCTACCGCTCACTTAGAGCGTACCTACCGCTCACTTAGAGCGTACCTACCGCTCACTTTGCACCTATTTAACAGAAGTACTGAGTAACTCTCGCTCACTCCCCCACCCTATTTCCCCCGTGTTGCAAACAAAGCATAGCCACTGTTTATGGTATTAAAATATACTAAATGACGTCGTTGCGAGTAAACTCTGGATGTTTCCACTTCAGGACACTTGGATTGTCGCAGACGAGCAGTATGGAGGAATATTACAAAGTTTTTTCGTGTCAGTCACAATTGACACCCATTGTAAGGTTTTTCGCTGCAGGACTGGCTCACCGGGGGTCTCCAGGTGCACTTTGAGGAAGAAAAAACTACACCGGATTACTCATCAGCATCAGGGTGAGTCCATAATGACTGAATTTTGTTTTAGGGTGAACTATTCCTTTAAGCAGTTGCTCTATGGTAATACACTTAAATAATTGTGATTACAGGTGGATTTTGCCTCTCAAGGGGAGGAGTGGACCGTCCCCCCCTACACTGAGGGAACAACCTTAAAGACTTACTGTAACCTTCTTAAAGATTTTTTGGAAGGATGTGCTGAGCTGCAAAAGAAAATAAACACCATGAAGAAAGATAACCAGCTCCTTCCACTTTCGTGGCGATTTTACAGCCAGGTTTGTTTTTTATGTTCCGTTCCGGCATTTTAATTCAATATCTTAAAGTTTCCTTGTTCTTGTTTCTTTTTACTTTTTCCAACATTATATACAGTTTTATCTTTGTTTTGATTGTTAGTTTTTACGTGTGCTGTGTGTTTAAATAAAACAATAAATTGAAACATGTTAAATTCTTTTTTTCTTATTTTATGCAAAAATTGTCTGATGACATGTTGTATGGTATTAGTTTGTGACACAAAAGTGAATTGAACAGAACACCTAATCCCAGGTCCCTTGCTGTAACATCAGAGGGACATAGTTTGCTTATCAGGAAAGATTAGATCCTGGCCGATCCCGTCAGCTGACTGACATTAAAATAATCAATAAAGCGGTGCCGTTACTCCGTGCGTAAAGGCGCACATTGGCACTCTTAATGAGAAGACACTCATTTCTGCTGCTGCGGGGATCACTGTGTTAAATAAACCCTTCCACATGACTGCCTTCGCGCCCTCCATCATGCTCTGGTGTTCTGGTCCATACACAGGGGTCCTCAATTAGGCTCAATGAGAGTCTGGCCGCAGGCCAGATTGTGCCTTACTAAATATAAATATTAAAATGTGTTGTTCACATTTTAGAGCATGCAATACATTTTCCCCTCATTAATGTTTGTCAAAGCAATTTGTAAACTTTGTTTTTAAAGGGTGCGATTTAAATAAGTTGTTATTAGACTATTATTTTCACCCGCCCATAACCCATCCGCCATTAATCAGATTGTTCATTTTTATCACCCGACCCGCCCGATCCGCGGGCGGTTATAACTGCCATCCGCGCATCTCGAGTCTATGGTCTTCACCCCTGAAATCTGCTCTACTCACATGCTGTCTTCTCTCTGATCTTATGTCTCTTGAGGTATGGGTTATGGGGACAGGACCAGTACGTTCTGTGGGACTCCTGAGTTTCTGGCCCCAGAGGTGCTGACAGACACATCATACACCAGAGCAGTGGACTGGTGGGGGCTCGGGGTGCTCATCTATGAGATGTTGGTCGGTGAGGTAAGAATACAGACTCACCCCGTGGACGTCTCTTTTTAACATCTTCCCGATTAGCGTGAAGAGATACTTGCCGTTTTGGGTAATACGCCTACTCAGTTTCTTGTCATGAGTTTGGTGAGAAGATTGGTGCCACTCCAGGTCTCAACAATAAGGATTGCCCGATTGCCCGGGGCAAGTAAAACTCAAGGTCGGGCGTGTAAACTAAAAACTCACTTGCCCAATCGAGCAAGTTTCCAAAAATAGTAAAAGTTAATAACTAATTGATAAAATAAAATAAATGTATTTTAAAACACGCTCCTTCGGCTCTGATGCAGCGGTCTCTCTGCCTGAAGTCACAGGCACATGCTGTGTAACAATGTCCTGCCCACAGCGCCCATTCATATTATTTTGCACAAGAGACGCTTCATATAATAATCTAACAATATACTATTTATGGTGTTATGTCATCGTGTCATTTCTGTCTCTACATGGTCACGTGTTAACAATTCTCCTCTGCTCTCTGTATCGTGTGTGGCGGAGTTCCGCCACACACACAGGTGAGCACGCTAGAGCGGCTCGGGCGCATTTTCCTGACCAAACCTGACCCGAGCCCGGTGCAGTTTGTCAGCTGACAAAGTTATTGTTATGGAAAGTGTGTAAATAACCATCAACAGACTGCTGTTACGCACAGACAAACACGCTGCTCGGACAGCAGCGCAGCACGGCACTCGGTGCTGAGCTTGTGTTGTATTGCGTTCAGGATTGTCACGTAAATAACAACTCCCAGCACTTAAATAGGTCATAGCCATAGACTGTATGGTCATAGCACAAAACAGCAGCATGTCAAGTGACTTTTTACTTTTATTATGTTCAATAAAATGGCATTTTCCTAAATCTTGAGACACCTCATATGTAAGCTAGACAGACATTTCACCTGCTCATTACTGTGCACACATGTACTGTATGTACTTAGTCCTAAAGAGCCCTTCTGGTGCCAGTATACACAGAAACATCCCAGCAGGCTGTGCTTTGCAAGCATACACAAAAGTTTCACACATGTGAAAATTATTTTTCATGTGTGTGCTTCACCTCTGCTGCTACAGTTCCATCCTAGTTTTGTGCAGCAGGTGGATGTGGTAGTCTACTGGTAGAGTAGAGAGAGAGCTAAGTAGCGTTGGAGTAGAGTAGAGCAGGGCAGAGAGATAGAGGAAAAATATATTAAACCCGGTGTTAATACAGCAGAACTGGAGAGAGGGGTGAAAAATAAATAGAGGTGGGCATGGCTCAAGTAGGGCACAAAATTATAGACAGAGAATGACTGACAAAGATTGCCGCTGCCCTGACACTGTCATTTTTGTGTAGGAATTAAGCTACAATACATGACATATGTTGTTTTAATTAATAAATACAGTGTGAATAAAGATTACATAACATAAAACTAACTGCAGTCTTTGTTATTTGATAGCCACTTAAATTAAACAATTTTTATACGGCAAGTAAAAACTGACTTCGGGCAAGTAGATCTCTGACCAACTTGCCTGACCGGGCAAGTGAAAAAAACCTTAGCGTTGAACCCTGCACTCTCACATCTGCATGATGAATATAAAACTACACCCAGCAAGCGCTTAGCTTAGCATAGAGAGTGGAAATAGAGAATGACCACTTAATGTTTTACATCTTGTTTGTTTCATCCACACAGAAAGTGATCAGTCTTTGTGCTCAGCTAAACTACTTGGCTGCCAAACTAATACATTACATTTGTACGTTTCATATATATTAAATCAATGTGTATGAGTTGGCTTGAGGTGGAGGGGCTGGTGGATGGCGTGGCACTCAGGCAGGACACCGGCCAAGCTGCAGACCACAGTTCAAGACCAACAGACAGTCAAAAGATGATTTTTTCCTAACTGTAACCAAGTGGCTTTTGTGTCTAACCCTAAACACACATTGACCACAGTGCTGTTTCAACACATCTGCTACATGATCACATGCAAACGTAATGTATCGGTGGTTTGCAAAAACATACAAAGCCAAATTTTCTTCTGGCGACTGGGCTGGCTGCTGGTAGCTTTATATTTACTGGACGGACATGAGAGTGGTATCGATCCTCTCATAAGACTCTCTGCAAGAAAGTGAATAAGTGTATTTCCCAAAATGTCAAACAGTTCCTTCAAGGCAGAAAGAGAATTCACTTTCTGGCTCCAAACAGGAACTGAACTATTGATCTTCAGTTGGAGATTCAGGAACAAAGTCTTCAGAGTGAAAAGTGGAGTGAACAGCTGATAGATGGAAAATCTGCAGAGCATGTTTATTTATTCTGTCAGAGATAGACGTGGAAAAATATGTGGTGAGGAAGGGTGCACAGCATCCTCTGTGGACCTGGATATGATGGGCTTCATGGGAAACCTTGTCTTCATTACAGAAACACTGCGGCTAATTATATGACTGGTGAGGGACAACTGACAGTCTTCTCATCTCATTTGTTTACAGTAATTCTACCTGGATGTGATGAATGTAGCTGTAGCCCCGTCCACGCTGCACATGCACATAAAGTACACAAACAGACATTAAAGATATTTAACTTACAAGAGAACAAAAAAACAATAAATTAGAACAAACTATTAGAAGCACTAAAGGAAGATATAAAAAGGAAAATAGGAATATTTACAGTTCTGTATATTTACAAACTAACATGTGTTGGCTTCTTTCAGTCTCCGTTCCCAGGTGACGATGAGGAGGAGGTATTCGACAGCATAGTGAACGATGAAGTGCGCTACCCTCGCTTTCTCTCCACCGAAGCCATCGGCATCATGAGACGGGTCAGACCCCACTCGCTATTCCTCCTGTCACTTCCTGCTCCTGTCTCACTTATTTTATTTTACTTTTTTGCTTGTGATGTTGAAACTTTGCAGATCTAAACTAAGACTCAAGCTAAGTCACTTTCACTCAGGCAGCAGACAATGAATGAATGAATGATGATGATGTTTAAATGATGAAGTATTTGTAACACTTTGTTGTTTGTCGGTGTCTAGTTGTTGAGGAGGAATCCTGAAAGACGTCTGGGCTCTGGAGAGAAGGATGCCGAAGATGTCAAAAAGCAACCGTTCTTCAGGGTGAGTGTCGAGTTTTAATTTTAAAGGGATAGTTTGGAGTTTTTGAAGTGGTGTCGTTTTCAGTATTTATCCATAGTCAGTGTTTTATCCACAGTAGATGGCGGACTGCATGTCCTCAGTTTGGAGAAGCAGGCAGAAGTACAGACACAGAAGCTGAGCAAATGTACTGCTGGTGATGGGCAGCAGCAAAGCGTATATTTTGTCAGGGTAGTCGCCATTAAGTGTAGTTAATGATAGATAACTCCTATTTACCTGGAGGTCTTCAGTTGTCTGTGACCGGTGTTTTCCCAGGGCTGTGCCCAAAAAACACAGGGTTCCTGCAGATCCTTAACATGTCTTAAAAAGTCTTATTTTTACTCATGAGAAGTCTTCAGTTTTGAGATGAAACTTAGACTAACAGAGACATGTCGGAACACCTAATCAATAGGGCTGCAGTCTCCTGGTCGACTAGTCGATTATTTGGTCGCAAATTCTCATTAGTCAAATAATCGGCGTGTTACTTTCATAAGGAGAAAAATGCTACATCAACAGCTTTCCAGGATTAATCCATTATTTCCTGTGGCAGGGGGACAGGCTAAGTTAGCTGTGAAAATGGGGGTGTTTTCATAACACCCCTGTTGACAGAAAGTTGGACTCACCCACCCTCACACTCAGCATCTGTTTCTGTAAGCTGAAACCATAGAGAGTGACCGTAAACTCTGTAAGCGCTTTTAGCACTTTTGGTTCTCTCGTCTAAAAGCCAATACGTTTTTTGAATGGGATTTTGGTAAAATGCCTCAAATAAGGTCTGTGGTTAACAAAAGCTTAAGCGAGTTTCAGGTTTTGTTCTACAACATAAAACACGTCAGTAAATACCCTACTTGTGAATTTAAAAAAAAGCGGTTGCAAACAGGCGAGAGTGCTGGCAGTCCACCATTACAGCTTCTTATTTAGCTTAAACAGCCCGATTTCCCCATTATACAATGTTTTTAAAATAAAGTGGCCGAAATCAGTTGAAAGCTTAGTGGTGGTGACGTCAAGAGTCATGCGACCGTGGAGTGGTCATGTAGTCCGTTAAAGCCTAATGTTAGCTTTTTTTTATATCTGGCGATGGCATTTAAGCTTCAAATGCGGTATGGAAGGTGTTCATTATGTGAAAATTATCTCGCTGAACAAAACCTGTAAGTGTCATAAACTTGTGTTAGCCACAGAGCTTATTTTCTGACATAATCCAAAACGCAATGCAAAAATCACATTCACTTTCTTTTCCGGGAACCAGCGCGATGCTAAACTTCCAGGTTTTGACGTCAGCCCTGGCACACTCTATTTCCCTCAGTGGAAAGAAGCTTGTATTTACTTGTATTTCACAGATAAGAAACAATAAATTGTGAAGACAGTAAAGCCTCCACTAAAATAGCATTGTAAGTCGTGTGTGTGATTTATCCTGGCTTCATATGAGCAGAGGAAATCTCCGCCCCTCGCTAGGCTAATGTATACCATGTAAAATGCCATAGGCTGGCGCTAATAATGTTAGCATGTTGTATTTGCTTGGAAAACATGTTTAGTATAAGACAGTTGTTTTGTCAGTGAACCTTGTGAGTTTTAATGGAGGCGAATTATGTGCCGTTACCTTTGTTACATGTTGCTGTTGTCCCTGGCTTTATATGAGCAGAGGAAAAGATCGCTAGACGCCGGGCTAATTTATAAAATGGAAAACGCCGTAGACTTGTGCTAATAACGTTAGCATGTTGTATTGGTGGGGAAATGTGTCCAGATAAAGACAAGTGTTTGGCCCCGTTCAGATGTAGCATCTAAAAGCACGTGGAAAATTCCAGCTGTGCCGTTTTCATCCTTTTATCAAAGGCGCTTCGGAGGTTGCGCTACTGTCCGTGTGTGTGTGGAGGAGGGGCAGAGAGGGAGATGCTGGTAGACAGATAGTGTGTGTTATTAGTACATAATGTTGTGAAGTCCGTTTGACGGAAAGGATGAATCAGGTCCGTGGAGCTGATTTGTTAATTCTTATCACATGACATGCAGGGCGCTTGCTGCATTCGAAAAAGTTGAGATTTTTCCATCTCTGTGCAGAATGTGCACCGCTACGGCGTCGCTGTGGATTGTGAGCGCGCTTGACGCGCGCCTACATTGAAACTAATGGATTTGTGCACACAAAAGACGCTGCATGTGAACGGCCCCTTTGTCTGTCAGTTCTGAGATTTATAGTGAAGCTGATTTGCTTACCTGTGTTTTAAATTGTCTCTATTAAGCCATGTTTAGTGTGTGTTTAATGTGTGTTTAATGTGAGTTTTGAATCAACTAAATAAATAAAGTTTGATTTGAACTAAACTGTACAGCACTTAACACAGTCCCCCACCTTTGGTGGGGTGTATTTCCTGGAGCTTCATGTCATCGTGCTGTGGGTCGTAGTAGCCGTGGTGTTTCAGACCGAAGGTTTGAGTACGTGTTTTTGCAGTGGAAAGAGTTTAAGTACCTGCAGCAACACTGAGAGTGCATCTTGATTAGACACTAAATGTGAATGTTGTTTTTAGGGTGTGGACTGGGCGGCTCTTCCTCAGAGGAAGGTCCCGCCCCCATTCAACCCGACCATCGCAGGAAAAGAGGACGTCAGCAACTTCGACGTGGAGTTCACAGCCGAGGCTCCTGCCGTCACGCCGCCCCGTGAGCGCCGCACCCTCTCCCGCAAGGCTCAGGACCACTTCAAGGACTTTGACTATGTCTCTGACCTCTGCTAGGGTCAGAGGTCAGAGGTCACAGGGTTATTAGCTGCCCACTGCCAGCCACAGACTCTTAAAGGAGACTGAGAAGAGAAGGCTAACTCTGTGTCCCAAACAGGGAGAGAGGAACTTGATGGTGATGAGAGGCGAGGAGCTCTTTCTCTGTGTTTGCAATGGGATGGAGAACTGGCTGGGCCGATCAGTGGAGTCTGATCGCGTGTTGGACACACACGGAGTGTCACGCATCTCCTGACCTCGACACGTCTGCAGCTCCGTGACACTGTGTGGCTTTTAGAGGAGGAGGAAGTGGTGGTGAAGATAATCCAGATTATGTAACAAACAGAAGATGAGATGATGGACTCCTGCTGTTTGTCCAACGCATCAGTGACCGTACTGAAACGCTCAGAGAGCCTTTAAATCAGAGTCAAACAGTCAAACGTTCTGACAGGAAGCAGTTTGTCTCTTTCCTTGCTGCACTCGCTCTCGTCTCTTGTCCCTTTATCTCTGCTGTTTGTTGCTGCTATGTGTGTGTGTGTGTGTGTGTGTGTGTTTCGTTGTGTTACAGCGTCCCTGCCTCAGTCATGAATGTATCCACATCAGCTGCAATCATGCACCACCTGTACATTAACACAAGGGGGAGCCAGTAGAAAGAGAGAACTCAGAGCTGCTACTTTTGACTGTGTCACAGAGAAGTAAAGTGAGTGAGGGTTTCAACAGAGGGGGGGTCACATGCTGTTGATGTGTCTGTGCTCAATCTTATCTTTCCACTGTCTGTCAGTACAACACAGGTTTTTAACTACAATCATTTTTAAATGACAAGAAGCTTTTACAGATTTTGTTCTTTTTGTGATTTATTGATTTTTTTTCCCATCTGTGTTTCCTCCTCTGTCATTTGCTGGTGAAATGTGTTGGAACTGTGACTCAGTAAAGATGTGAACCCAACACAGAGGAAGTGATGGATTTATTGTCATCAGCAGTTTTCCTCTCAGTCGACCAGTGTGTTTTGAGATAAAGGAGAAGTCCTTTCATTTTTAGCTCACTAATACCCAGTTTCCGCAGAGCAGTACAGCAGAGTTGAGTTCGGTTCACACTTTTTCAGCTCCCACTGTGAAAAGTTGTGGATGGCACCAATGGAGCTGTTCTGTACCGTCCCCATGTTTGGTCCCCCCTCTGTTGGGGTACCTAACACACAGATCTGGTGCTAAAAGGTGGAGCTAGAAACCCTGCAGTCTGTTGAAAGGATGTTTTGCTGCCTCTCACAGCAGCTGGAGTCTGAGAAAAACTTCATTCACTGGACCGAGTGCCGGCAACTTTTAAGGTGGAACGTTAACTTGTAACGTTACTCAATGCATGAGTTGATGACGTGAACCCATCAGCACACCTTAAATTTCACTGTGACAACTTTGACCATCACTTTAGTTTTTATATGACACACTTTTAGTAATGAGTGGATCTTCAACTGTAGACATCTCCCCCTTGACCAAATGAAACATGTTTCATGTTCTGGAAATCAGCAACTACAGATTAATCGAGGAGATAGATAAGCATGACTAATTACCCATTTGTAGTGCTAAATATTAATTCTCTAAGCGTTGGAATAATCACTGGCACAAAACCTGTCCACCCTGAGCTTTGGGTCCAAACACTTCTTCTGCGTTGAGGTTAATTGGAGATTTGCAAACATACGTCTGTTCAGTTTTGGTGTGAATACACGTGGGCTGCCGCTAAACTTGTGGACCACTTTGTGAACGCATCACTTGCGGTGTAAATGAGGTCTGAGAAGAAAAAAGGTGTCGTGGAGTGTTGTTCCTGTGGCTCCAGCAACACTAAACCCCTGAGCTTGCCTGAGAAGGACTAAATGCACAAAGCTGCTATTTTTAAATATCCCATGGAGAGAGACTCTCACTGCAGCCTGTTCTGTTTTATTCTGAAAATGTGGGCGTGCAGCCTCGTTCTGTGGACGATAAACCAGGTGCAGACTGGTAAAAGAGGAAATACAGTGAGTGCTGGACGGAGCAGTGAGTGACAACAACCCCGCCCGCATTTAAGAGGACTGTCTGTGGTGGAAACACTAGAGTCTAGGTACCATGTCTGAAGGGTTACTGTTGGTTCCAAAGGTACCATACTGATAGTGTTTGGTGGAAACGGGGCTTATAACTCCCTTATAATCCTCAATATATCTCAACTACCACATGATGGTTAGTTATCCCCTTAAATTTGTCTGTAGCGCCACCATGAGCGTGATATATGTTCTGTGGAAATTTGTCAAATGTGACATTTATATTCCCTTCAGGATGAGTTGTAATGACGTTGCTCAGCCATTGACTTTTTCTCGAGCTGCATCATCAGATCAAATATTTAATCTGTCCAGTGGTTTGAATTATGACCAGATATCCTGCTAAACTAAAGACGTTCAAATCAACCTCAGATGTTTTCAGCCGGTTGCCAGAAGGAAATGTTGGCATTGTATGTTTCTGTTACATTTGTACGTGTCATACGTATATCAGTGTTTTTAATGTGATGTAATATGTAAGATGTCATTGTCAGTGGGCGCTGGAGGGGATGGTGGATAGTGTGACACCATGGCGAGATGCCTGCCAAGCTGCAGACCACTGTTCAAGACCAACAAACACCAATCAATGGCTCCCACCACCCCTTATTGGTCAACCTGTTTGCATGTTTCCAGATGCCAGAACATGTGTGTTTTGTCATGGAGTACACGGCAGGAGGAGACCTCATGATGCACATACATGCCGACGTCTTTTCTGAGCCACGTGCTGTGTGAGTTCTGCTGTGTGTTTGTGTGTGTGTGTTGAAGAGAAGAAACAGGATGAGTGTGTCTTTTTGGACAGCTCCATGCTCTGTGTGTCTACGTCTGTGCACCCATTGATAAATGAAGTGTCAGTATATGGTTGAGAAAATGTTGAGCTCTTTCTGTTTGTTGTTTGTCTGACAGGTTCTACTCAGCTTGTGTTGTGTTGGGTCTGCAGTTCCTTCATGACCATAAGATTGTGTATCGGTGAGTACTTGGATAATAGGTACATGTAATGATACACAAGGTCACAGCTTGGTTCATACATCAGTTTGGGAGTCGGTGTCAAAGACAGACACAATCCTCCTGCTGGGGACGGAGGTAACATTCTGTCCTCCAGCAACTTTGGTTCATTAAAAAAGATCAGAAACATTTCAAATACTTATGTGTTACGCTCCACCAACACTTAAATACCATTTGGAATGTCTTATATTACATTGATTAGTTTTAGTTGGTGTTTAAACCATAACTTCAACAGATACCAGTTCTTACACCTTTTACCTTCCATAATGTCATAACATTGTGTTTATGCTGTTTGTTTTCACTCAAAGACACAGAAACATTGAATTCCAATTTGATGTTATTTTATTAGGACTAATGATGGTTTAGTCTAATATGATTGAAATTGAGTACCATTAAAAAACCCGAGGAGATGTAATCATCTCCGTCGGAGATGCATCGTAGGCATCTGAATTTGCCTGTGTCCCTTTGCCTACGATATAGCACTTATGAGTACCATTACCTTGATGACTGGGACACAGACATCTCTGGGAGGCAATTGTTGCCCAGCCTGAGCTGAGCAACAATTGCCTCCTTCTTGTCTGCTCTTCTTTGTTCTTCCTTGTAGAGGTTTTTTTTTCTCCAATGTGATTGATATTGGCGGGAAAAACCTAATAACCAGGAAAAAACCCGAGATGTAATCATCTGTCAGTGCTATATCGTAGGCAAATGAATTTGCCTGTGTCCCTTTGCCTACCATATAGCACTTATGAGTACCATTACCTTGATGACTGGGACACAGACATCTCTGGGAGGCAATTGTTGCCCAGCCTGAGCTGAGAAACAATTGCCTCCTCCTCTAGTTCCTTCTTCTCGTCTGCTATTCTTTGTTCTTCCTTGTTGAGCTTTTTTTTCCCAATGTGATTGATATTGGCGGGAAAAACCTGAGTACCAGGAAAAAACCCGAGATGTAATCATCTGTCAGTGCTATATCGCAGGCAAATGAATTTGCCTGTGTCCCTTTACCTACGATATAGCACTAATGAGTACCATTACCTTGATGACTGGGACACAGACATCTCTGGGAGGCTCTTCTTTGTTCTTCCTTGTAGAGCTTTTTTTTCCCAATGTGATTGATATTGGCGGGAAAAACCTGAGTACCAGGAAAAAACCCGAGGAGATGTAATCATCTCCGTCGGTGCTACATCGTAGGCATCTGAATTTGCCTGTGTCCCTTTACCTACGATATAGCACTTATGAGTACCATTACCTTGATGACTGGGACACAGACATCTCTGGGAGGCAATTGTTGCCCAGCCTGAGCTGAGAAACAATTGCCTCCTCCTCTAGTTCCTTCTTCTCGTCTGCTCTTCTTTGTTCTTCCTTGTTGAGCTTTTTTTTTTCCAATGTGATTGATATTGGCGGGAAAAACCTAATAACCAGGAAAAAACCCGAGATGTAATCATCTGTCAGTGCTATATCTTTTTTTTTTTTTCTCCTTTTTTTTTCCTTTTCTTTTTTTCTTTTTTTAGCACTTATGAGTACCATTACCTTGATGACTGGGACACAGACATCTCTGGGAGGCAATTGTTGCCCAGCCTGAGCTGAGAAACAATTGCCTCCTCCTCTAGTTCCTTCTTCTCGTCTGCTCTTCTTTGTTCTTCCTTGTTGAGCTTTTTTTTTCCAATGTGATTGATATTGGCGGGAAAAACCTGAGTACCAGGAAAAAACCCGAGATGTAATCATCTGTCAGTGCTATATCGCAGGCAAATGAATTTGCCTGTGTCCCTTTGCCTACGATATAGCACTTATGAGTACCATTAGCTTGATGACTGGGACACAGACATCTCTGGGAGGCAATTGTTGCCCAGCCTGAGCTGAGAAACAATTGCCTCCTCCTCTAGTTCCTTCTTCTTGTCTGCTCTTCTTTGTTCTTCCTTGTAGAGCTTTTTTTCCCCAATGTGATTGATATTGGCGGGAAAAACCTGAGTACCAGTAAAAAACCAGAGGAGATGTAATCATCTCCGTCTGTGCTACATCGTAGGCATCTGAATTTGCCTGTGTCCCTTTACCTACGATATAGCACTTATGAGTACCATTACCTTGATGACTGGGACACAGACATCTCTGGGAGGCAATTGTTGCCCAGCCTGAGCTGAGAAACAATTGCCTCCTTCTTGTCTGCTCTAGATTGTTCTTCCTTGTAGAGTTTTTTTTTCCCAATGTGATTGATATTGGCTGGAAAAACCTGAGTACCAGGAAAAAACCCGAGATGTAATCATCTGTCAGTGCTATACCGTAGGCAAAAGAATTTGCCTGTGTCCCTTTGCCTACGATATAGCACTTATGGGTATCATTACCTTGATGACTGGGACACAGACATCTCTGGGAGGCAATTGTTGCCCAGCCTGAGCTGAGAAACAATTGCCTCCTCCTCTAGTTCCTTTTTCTTGTCTGCTCTTCTTTGTTCTTCCTTGTTGAGCTTTTTTTTTTCCAATGTGATTGATATTGGCGGGAAAAACCTGAGTACCAGGAAAAAACCCGAGATGTAATCATCTGTCAGTGCTATATCGCAGGCAAATGAATTTGCCTGTGTCCCTTTGCCTACGATATAGCACTTATGAGTACCATTACCTTGATGACTGGGACACAGACATCTCTGGGAGGCAATTGTTGCCCAGCCTGAGCTGAGAAACAATTGCCTCCTCCTCTAGTTCCTTCTTCTTGTCTGCTCTTCTTTGTTCTTCCTTGTTGAGCTTTTTTTTTTCCAATGTGATTGATATTGGCGGGAAAAACCTGAGTACCAGGAAAAAACCCGAGATGTAATCATCTGTCAGTGCTATATCGTAGGCAAATGAATTTGCCTGTGTCCCTTTGCCTACAGCACTTATGAGTACCATTACCTTGATGACTGGGACACAGACATCTCTGGGAGGCAATTGTTGCCCAGCCTGAGCTGAGAAACAATTGCCTCCTTCTTGTCTGCTCTAGATTGTTCTTCCTTGTAGAGTTTTTTTTTCCCAATGTGATTGATATTGGCGGGAAAAACCTGAGTACCAGGAAAAAACCCGAGATGTAATCATCTGTCAGTGCTATACCGTAGGCAAATGAATTTGCCTGTGTCCCTTTGCCTACGATATAGCACTTATGAGTACCATTACCTTGATGACTGGGACACAGACATCTCTGGGAGGCAATTGTTGCCCAGCCTGAGCTGAGAAACAATTGCCTCCTTCTTGTCTGCTCTAGATTGTTCTTCCTTGTAGAGTTTTTTTTTTCCCAATGTGATTGATATTGGCGGGAAAAACCTGAGTACCAGGACAAAAAAACCCGAGATGTAATCATCTGTCAGTGCTATACCGTAGGCAAATGAATTTGCCTGTGTCCCTTTGCCTACGATATAGCACTTATGAGTACCATTACCTTGATGACTGGGACACAGACATCTCTGGGAGGCAATTGTTGCCCAGCCTGAGCTGAGCAACAATTGCCTCCACCGTCTTGTCTGCTGTAGTTTGTTCTTCCTTGTAGAGCTTTTTTTTTTCCAATGTGATTGATATTGGCGGGAAAAACCTAATAACCAGGAAAAAACCCGAGATGTAATCATCTGTCAGTGCTATATCTTTTTTTTTCCTCCTTTTTTTTTTTTTTTTTTTAGCACTTATGAGTACCATTACCTTGATGACTGGGACACAGACATCTCTGGGAGGCAATTGTTGCCCAGCCTGAGCTGAGAAACAATTGCCTCCTCCTCTAGTTCCTTCTTCTCGTCTGCTCTTCTTTGTTCTTCCTTGTTGAGCTTTTTTTTTCCAATGTGATTGATATTGGCGGGAAAAACCTGAGTACCAGGAAAAAACCCGAGATGTAATCATCTGTCAGTGCTATATCGCAGGCAAATGAATTTGCCTGTGTCCCTTTGCCTACGATATAGCACTTATGAGTACCATTAGCTTGATGACTGGGACACAGACATCTCTGGGAGGCAATTGTTGCCCAGCCTGAGCTGAGAAACAATTGCCTCCTCCTCTAGTTCCTTCTTCTTGTCTGCTCTTCTTTGTTCTTCCTTGTAGAGCTTTTTTTCCCCAATGTGATTGATATTGGCGGGAAAAACCTGAGTACCAGTAAAAAACCAGAGGAGATGTAATCATCTCCGTCTGTGCTACATCGTAGGCATCTGAATTTGCCTGTGTCCCTTTACCTACGATATAGCACTTATGAGTACCATTACCTTGATGACTGGGACACAGACATCTCTGGGAGGCAATTGTTGCCCAGCCTGAGCTGAGCAACAATTGCCTCCACCGTCTTGTCTGCTGTAGTTTGTTCTTCCTTGTAGAGCTTTTTTTTTTCCAATGTGATTGATATTGGCGGGAAAAACCTAATAACCAGGAAAAAACCCGAGATGTAATCATCTGTCAGTGCTATATCTTTTTTTTTCCTCCTTTTTTTTTTTTTTTTTTTTTTTTTTTTAGCACTTATGAGTACCATTACCTTGATGACTGGGACACAGACATCTCTGGGAGGCAATTGTTGCCCAGCCTGAGCTGAGAAACAATTGCCTCCTTCTTGTCTGCTCTAGATTGTTCTTCCTTGTAGAGTTTTTTTTTCCCAATGTGATTGATATTGGCTGGAAAAACCTGAGTACCAGGAAAAAACCCGAGATGTAATCATCTGTCAGTGCTATACCGTAGGCAAATGAATTTGCCTGTGTCCCTTTGCCTACGATATAGCACTTATGAGTATCATTACCTTGATGACTGGGACACAGACATCTCTGGGAGGCAATTGTTGCCCAGCCTGAGCTGAGAAACAATTGCCTCCTCCTCTAGTTCCTTCTTCTTGTCTGCTCTTCTTTGTTCTTCCTTGTTGAGCTTTTTTTTTTCCAATGTGATTGATATTGGCGGGAAAAACCTGAGTACCAGGAAAAAACCCGAGATGTAATCATCTGTCAGTGCTATATCGTAGGCAAATGAATTTGCCTGTGTCCCTTTGCCTACGATATAGCACTTATGAGTACCATTACCTTGATGACTGGGACACAGACATCTCTGGGAGGCAATTGTTGCCCAGCCTGAGCTGAGCAACAATTGCCTCCACCGTCTTGTCTGCTGTAGTTTGTTCTTCCTTGTAGAGCTTTTTTTTTTCCAATGTGATTGATATTGGCGGGAAAAACCTAATAACCAGGAAAAAACCCGAGATGTAATCATCTGTCAGTGCTATATCTTTTTTTTTCCTCCTTTTTTTTTTTTTTTTTTTTTTTTTTTTTTAGCACTTATGAGTACCATTACCTTGATGACCGGGACACAGACATCTCTGGGAGGCAATTGTTGCCCAGCCTGAGCTGAGAAACAATTGCCTCCTTCTTGTCTGCTCTAGATTGTTCTTCCTTGTAGAGTTTTTTTTTCGCCCATGTGATTGATATTGGCTGGAAAAACCTGAGTACCAGGAAAAAACCCGAGATGTAATCATCTGTCAGTGCTATACCGTAGGCAAATGAATTTGCCTGTGTCCCTTTGCCTACGATATAGCACTTATGAGTATCATTACCTTGATGACTGGGACACAGACATCTCTGGGAGGCAATTGTTGCCCAGCCTGAGCTGAGAAACAATTGCCTCCTCCTCTAGTTCCTTTTTCTTGTCTGCTCTTCTTTGTTCTTCCTTGTTGAGCTTTTTTTTTTCCAATGTGATTGATATTGGCGGGAAAAACCTGAGTACCAGGAAAAAACCCGAGATGTAATCATCTGTCAGTGCTATATCTTTTTTTTTCCTCCTTTTTTTTTTTTTTTTTTTTTTTTTTAGCACTTATGAGTACCATTACCTTGATGACTGGGACACAGACATCTCTGGGAGGCAATTGTTGCCCAGCCTGAGCTGAGAAACAATTGCCTCCTTCTTGTCTGCTCTAGATTGTTCTTCCTTGTAGAGTTTTTTTTTCCCAATGTGATTGATATTGGCGGGAAAAACCTGAGTACCAGGAAAAAACCCGAGATGTAATCATCTGTCAGTGCTATACCGTAGGCAAATGAATTTGCCTGTGTCCCTTTGCCTACGATATAGCACTTATGAGTATCATTACCTTGATGACTGGGACACAGACATCTCTGGGAGGCAATTGTTGCCCAGCCTGAGCTGAGAAACAATTGCCTCCTTCTTGTCTGCTCTAGATTGTTCTTCCTTGTAGAGTTTTTTTTTCCCAATGTGATTGATATTGGCGGGAAAAACCTGAGTACCAGGAAAAAACCCGAGATGTAATCATCTGTCAGTGCTATACCGTAGGCAAATGAATTTGCCTGTGTCCCTTTGCCTACGATATAGCACTTATGAGTACCATTACCTTGATGACTGGGACACAGACATCTCTGGGAGGCAATTGTTGCCCAGCCTGAGCTGAGAAACAATTGCCTCCTTCTTGTCTGCTCTAGATTGTTCTTCCTTGTAGAGTTTTTTTTTCCCAATGTGATTGATATTGGCGGGAAAAACCTGAGTACCAGGACAAAAAAACCCGAGATGTAATCATCTGTCAGTGCTATACCGTAGGCAAATGAATTTGCCTGTGTCCCTTTGCCTACGATATAGCACTTATGAGTACCATTACCTTGATGACTGGGACACAGACATCTCTGGGAGGCAATTGTTGCCCAGCCTGAGCTGAGAAACAATTGCCTCCTCCTCTAGTTCCTTCTTCTTGTCTGCTCTTCTTTGTTCTTCCTTGTAGAGCTTTTTTTTTTTCCAATGTGATTGATATTGGCGGGAAAAACCTAATAACCAGGAAAAAACCCGAGATGTAATCATCTGTCAGTGCTATATCGCAGGCAAATGAATTTGCCTGTGTCCCTTTGCCTACGATATAGCACTTATGAGTACCATTACCTTGATGACTGGGACACAGACATCTCTGGGAGGCAATTGATGCCCAGCCTTAGCTGAGAAACAATTGCCTCCTCCTCTAGTTCCTTTTTCTTGTCTGCTCTTCTTTGTTCTTCCTTGTTGAGCTTTTTTTTTTCCAATGTGATTGATATTGGCGGGAAAAACCTGAGTACCAGGAAAAAACCCGAGATGTAATCATCTGTCAGTGCTATATCGCAGGCAAATGAATTTGCCTGTGTCCCTTTGCCTACGATATAGCACTTATGAGTACCATTACCTTGATGACTGGGACACAGACATCTCTGGGAGGCAATTGTTGCCCAGCCTGAGCTGAGAAACAATTGCCTCCTCCTCTAGTTCCTTCTTCTTGTCTGCTCTTCTTTGTTCTTCCTTGTTGAGCTTTTTTTTTTCCAATGTGATTGATATTGGCGGGAAAAACCTGAGTACCAGGAAAAAACCCGAGATGTAATCATCTGTCAGTGCTATATCGTAGGCAAATGAATTTGCCTGTGTCCCTTTGCCTACAGCACTTATGAGTACCATTACCTTGATGACTGGGACACAGACATCTCTGGGAGGCAATTGTTGCCCAGCCTGAGCTGAGAAACAATTGCCTCCTTCTTGTCTGCTCTAGATTGTTCTTCCTTGTAGAGTTTTTTTTTCCCAATGTGATTGATATTGGCGGGAAAAACCTGAGTACCAGGAAAAAACCCGAGATGTAATCATCTGTCAGTGCTATACCGTAGGCAAATGAATTTGCCTGTGTCCCTTTGCCTACGATATAGCACTTATGAGTACCATTACCTTGATGACTGGGACACAGACATCTCTGGGAGGCAATTGTTGCCCAGCCTGAGCTGAGAAACAATTGCCTCCTTCTTGTCTGCTCTAGATTGTTCTTCCTTGTAGAGTTTTTTTTTTCCCAATGTGATTGATATTGGCGGGAAAAACCTGAGTACCAGGACAAAAAAACCCGAGATGTAATCATCTGTCAGTGCTATACCGTAGGCAAATGAATTTGCCTGTGTCCCTTTGCCTACGATATAGCACTTATGAGTACCATTACCTTGATGACTGGGACACAGACATCTCTGGGAGGCAATTGTTGCCCAGCCTGAGCTGAGCAACAATTGCCTCCACCGTCTTGTCTGCTGTAGTTTGTTCTTCCTTGTAGAGCTTTTTTTTTTCCAATGTGATTGATATTGGCGGGAAAAACCTAATAACCAGGAAAAAACCCGAGATGTAATCATCTGTCAGTGCTATATCTTTTTTTTTCCTCCTTTTTTTTTTTTTTTTTTAGCACTTATGAGTACCATTACCTTGATGACTGGGACACAGACATCTCTGGGAGGCAATTGTTGCCCAGCCTGAGCTGAGAAACAATTGCCTCCTCCTCTAGTTCCTTCTTCTCGTCTGCTCTTCTTTGTTCTTCCTTGTTGAGCTTTTTTTTTCCAATGTGATTGATATTGGCGGGAAAAACCTGAGTACCAGGAAAAAACCCGAGATGTAATCATCTGTCAGTGCTATATCGCAGGCAAATGAATTTGCCTGTGTCCCTTTGCCTACGATATAGCACTTATGAGTACCATTAGCTTGATGACTGGGACACAGACATCTCTGGGAGGCAATTGTTGCCCAGCCTGAGCTGAGAAACAATTGCCTCCTCCTCTAGTTCCTTCTTCTTGTCTGCTCTTCTTTGTTCTTCCTTGTAGAGCTTTTTTTCCCCAATGTGATTGATATTGGCGGGAAAAACCTGAGTACCAGTAAAAAACCAGAGGAGATGTAATCATCTCCGTCTGTGCTACATCGTAGGCATCTGAATTTGCCTGTGTCCCTTTACCTACGATATAGCACTTATGAGTACCATTACCTTGATGACTGGGACACAGACATCTCTGGGAGGCAATTGTTGCCCAGCCTGAGCTGAGCAACAATTGCCTCCACCGTCTTGTCTGCTGTAGTTTGTTCTTCCTTGTAGAGCTTTTTTTTTTCCAATGTGATTGATATTGGCGGGAAAAACCTAATAACCAGGAAAAAACCCGAGATGTAATCATCTGTCAGTGCTATATCTTTTTTTTTCCTCCTTTTTTTTTTTTTTTTTTTTTTTTTTTTAGCACTTATGAGTACCATTACCTTGATGACTGGGACACAGACATCTCTGGGAGGCAATTGTTGCCCAGCCTGAGCTGAGAAACAATTGCCTCCTTCTTGTCTGCTCTAGATTGTTCTTCCTTGTAGAGTTTTTTTTTCCCAATGTGATTGATATTGGCTGGAAAAACCTGAGTACCAGGAAAAAACCCGAGATGTAATCATCTGTCAGTGCTATACCGTAGGCAAATGAATTTGCCTGTGTCCCTTTGCCTACGATATAGCACTTATGAGTATCATTACCTTGATGACTGGGACACAGACATCTCTGGGAGGCAATTGTTGCCCAGCCTGAGCTGAGAAACAATTGCCTCCTCCTCTAGTTCCTTCTTCTTGTCTGCTCTTCTTTGTTCTTCCTTGTTGAGCTTTTTTTTTTCCAATGTGATTGATATTGGCGGGAAAAACCTGAGTACCAGGAAAAAACCCGAGATGTAATCATCTGTCAGTGCTATATCGTAGGCAAATGAATTTGCCTGTGTCCCTTTGCCTACGATATAGCACTTATGAGTACCATTACCTTGATGACTGGGACACAGACATCTCTGGGAGGCAATTGTTGCCCAGCCTGAGCTGAGCAACAATTGCCTCCACCGTCTTGTCTGCTGTAGTTTGTTCTTCCTTGTAGAGCTTTTTTTTTTCCAATGTGATTGATATTGGCGGGAAAAACCTAATAACCAGGAAAAAACCCGAGATGTAATCATCTGTCAGTGCTATATCTTTTTTTTTCCTCCTTTTTTTTTTTTTTTTTTTTTTTTTTTTTTAGCACTTATGAGTACCATTACCTTGATGACCGGGACACAGACATCTCTGGGAGGCAATTGTTGCCCAGCCTGAGCTGAGAAACAATTGCCTCCTTCTTGTCTGCTCTAGATTGTTCTTCCTTGTAGAGTTTTTTTTTCGCCCATGTGATTGATATTGGCTGGAAAAACCTGAGTACCAGGAAAAAACCCGAGATGTAATCATCTGTCAGTGCTATACCGTAGGCAAATGAATTTGCCTGTGTCCCTTTGCCTACGATATAGCACTTATGAGTATCATTACCTTGATGACTGGGACACAGACATCTCTGGGAGGCAATTGTTGCCCAGCCTGAGCTGAGAAACAATTGCCTCCTCCTCTAGTTCCTTTTTCTTGTCTGCTCTTCTTTGTTCTTCCTTGTTGAGCTTTTTTTTTTCCAATGTGATTGATATTGGCGGGAAAAACCTGAGTACCAGGAAAAAACCCGAGATGTAATCATCTGTCAGTGCTATATCTTTTTTTTTCCTCCTTTTTTTTTTTTTTTTTTTTTTTTTTAGCACTTATGAGTACCATTACCTTGATGACTGGGACACAGACATCTCTGGGAGGCAATTGTTGCCCAGCCTGAGCTGAGAAACAATTGCCTCCTTCTTGTCTGCTCTAGATTGTTCTTCCTTGTAGAGTTTTTTTTTCCCAATGTGATTGATATTGGCGGGAAAAACCTGAGTACCAGGAAAAAACCCGAGATGTAATCATCTGTCAGTGCTATACCGTAGGCAAATGAATTTGCCTGTGTCCCTTTGCCTACGATATAGCACTTATGAGTACCATTACCTTGATGACTGGGACACAGACATCTCTGGGAGGCAATTGTTGCCCAGCCTGAGCTGAGAAACAATTGCCTCCTTCTTGTCTGCTCTAGATTGTTCTTCCTTGTAGAGTTTTTTTTTCCCAATGTGATTGATATTGGCGGGAAAAACCTGAGTACCAGGAAAAAACCCGAGATGTAATCATCTGTCAGTGCTATACCGTAGGCAAATGAATTTGCCTGTGTCCCTTTGCCTACGATATAGCACTTATGAGTATCATTACCTTGATGACTGGGACACAGACATCTCTGGGAGGCAATTGTTGCCCAGCCTGAGCTGAGAAACAATTGCCTCCTTCTTGTCTGCTCTAGATTGTTCTTCCTTGTAGAGTTTTTTTTTCCCAATGTGATTGATATTGGCGGGAAAAACCTGAGTACCAGGAAAAAACCCGAGATGTAATCATCTGTCAGTGCTATACCGTAGGCAAATGAATTTGCCTGTGTCCCTTTGCCTACGATATAGCACTTATGAGTACCATTACCTTGATGACTGGGACACAGACATCTCTGGGAGGCAATTGTTGCCCAGCCTGAGCTGAGAAACAATTGCCTCCTTCTTGTCTGCTCTAGATTGTTCTTCCTTGTAGAGTTTTTTTTTCCCAATGTGATTGATATTGGCGGGAAAAACCTGAGTACCAGGACAAAAAAACCCGAGATGTAATCATCTGTCAGTGCTATACCGTAGGCAAATGAATTTGCCTGTGTCCCTTTGCCTACGATATAGCACTTATGAGTACCATTACCTTGATGACTGGGACACAGACATCTCTGGGAGGCAATTGTTGCCCAGCCTGAGCTGAGAAACAATTGCCTCCTCCTCTAGTTCCTTCTTCTTGTCTGCTCTTCTTTGTTCTTCCTTGTAGAGCTTTTTTTTTTTCCAATGTGATTGATATTGGCGGGAAAAACCTAATAACCAGGAAAAAACCCGAGATGTAATCATCTGTCAGTGCTATATCGCAGGCAAATGAATTTGCCTGTGTCCCTTTGCCTACGATATAGCACTTATGAGTACCATTACCTTGATGACTGGGACACAGACATCTCTGGGAGGCAATTGATGCCCAGCCTTAGCTGAGCAACAATTGCCTCCTCCTCTAGTTCCTTCTTCTTGTCTGCTCTTCTTTGTTCTTCCTTGTTGAGCTTTTTTTTTCCCAATGTGATTGATATTGGCGGGAAAAACCTGAGTACCAGGAAAAAACCCGAGATGTAATCATCTGTCAGTGCTATACCGTAGGCAAATGAATTTGCCTGTGTCCCTTTGCCTACGATATAGCACTTATGAGTACCATTACCTTGATGACTGGGACACAGACATCTCTGGGAGGCAATTGTTGCCCAGCCTGAGCTGAGAAACAATTGCCTCCTCCTCTAGTTCCTTCTTCTTGTCTGCTCTTCTTTGTTCTTCCTTGTTGAGCTTTTTTTTTTCCAATGTGATTGATTTTGGCGGGAAAAACCTGAGGACCAGTAAAAAACCCAAGATGTAATCATCTGTCAGTGCTATATCGTAGGCAAATGAATTTGCCTGTGTCCCTTTGCCTACGATATAGCACTTATGAGTACCATTACCTTGATGACTGGGACACAGACATCTCTGGGAGGCAATTGTTGCCCAGCCTGAGCTGAGAAACAATTGCCTCCTTCTTGTCTGCTCTAGATTGTTCTTCCTTGTAGAGTTTTTTTTTCCCAATGTGATTGATATTGGCGGGAAAAACCTGAGTACCAGGAAAAAACCCGAGATGTAATCATCTGTCAGTGCTATACCGTAGGCAAATGAATTTGCCTGTGTCCCTTTGCCTACGATATAGCACTTATGAGTACCATTACCTTGATGACCGGGACACAGACATCTCTGGGAGGCAATTGTTGCCCAGCCTGAGCTGAGAAACAATTGCCTCCTTCTTGTCTGCTCTAGATTGTTCTTCCTTGTAGAGTTTTTTTTTCCCAATGTGATTGATATTGGCGGGAAAAACCTGAGTACCAGGAAAAAACCCGAGATGTAATCATCTGTCAGTGCTATACCGTAGGCAAATGAATTTGCCTGTGTCCCTTTGCCTACGATATAGCACTTATGAGTACCATTACCTTGATGACTGGGACACAGACATCTCTGGGAGGCAATTGTTGCCCAGCCTGAGCTGAGAAACAATTGCCTCCTTCTTGTCTGCTCTAGATTGTTCTTCCTTGTAGAGTTTTTTTTTCCCAATGTGATTGATATTGGCGGGAAAAACCTGAGTACCAGGAAAAAACCCGAGATGTAATCATCTGTCAGTGCTATACCGTAGGCAAATGAATTTGCCTGTGTCCCTTTGCCTACGATATAGCACTTATGAGTACCATTACCTTGATGACTGGGACACAGACATCTCTGGGAGGCAATTGTTGCCCAGCCTGAGCTGAGAAACAATTGCCTCCTTCTTGTCTGCTCTAGATTGTTCTTCCTTGTAGAGTTTTTTTTTCCCAATGTGATTGATATTGGCGGGAAAAACCTGAGTACCAGGAAAAAACCCGAGATGTAATCATCTGTCAGTGCTATACCGTAGGCAAATGAATTTGCCTGTGTCCCTTTGCCTACGATATAGCACTTATGAGTACCATTACCTTGATGACTGGGACACAGACATCTCTGGGAGGCAATTGTTGCCCAGCCTGAGCTGAGAAACAATTGCCTCCTTCTTGTCTGCTCTAGATTGTTCTTCCTTGTAGAGTTTTTTTTTCCCAATGTGATTGATATTGGCGGGAAAAACCTGAGTACCAGGAAAAAACCCGAGATGTAATCATCTGTCAGTGCTATACCGTAGGCAAATGAATTTGCCTGTGTCCCTTTGCCTACGATATAGCACTTATGAGTACCATTACCTTGATGACCGGGACACAGACATCTCTGGGAGGCAATTGTTGCCCAGCCTGAGCTGAGAAACAATTGCCTCCTTCTTGTCTGCTCTAGATTGTTCTTCCTTGTAGAGTTTTTTTTTCCCAATGTGATTGATATTGGCGGGAAAAACCTGAGTACCAGGAAAAAACCCGAGATGTAATCATCTGTCAGTGCTATACCGTAGGCAAATGAATTTGCCTGTGTCCCTTTGCCTACGATATAGCACTTATGAGTACCATTACCTTGATGACTGGGACACAGACATCTCTGGGAGGCAATTGTTGCCCAGCCTGAGCTGAGAAACAATTGCCTCCTTCTTGTCTGCTCTAGATTGTTCTTCCTTGTAGAGTTTTTTTTTCCCAATGTGATTGATATTGGCGGGAAAAACCTGAGTACCAGGAAAAAACCCGAGATGTAATCATCTGTCAGTGCTATACCGTAGGCAAATGAATTTGCCTGTGTCCCTTTGCCTACGATATAGCACTTATGAGTACCATTACCTTGATGACTGGGACACAGACATCTCTGGGAGGCAATTGTTGCCCAGCCTGAGCTGAGAAACAATTGCCTCCTTCTTGTCTGCTCTAGATTGTTCTTCCTTGTAGAGTTTTTTTTTCCCAATGTGATTGATATTGGCGGGAAAAACCTGAGTACCAGGAAAAAACCCGAGATGTAATCATCTGTCAGTGCTATACCGTAGGCAAATGAATTTGCCTGTGTCCCTTTGCCTACGATATAGCACTTATGAGTACCATTACCTTGATGACTGGGACACAGACATCTCTGGGAGGCAATTGTTGCCCAGCCTGAGCTGAGAAACAATTGCCTCCTTCTTGTCTGCTCTAGATTGTTCTTCCTTGTAGAGTTTTTTTTTCCCAATGTGATTGATATTGGCGGGAAAAACCTAATAACCAGGAAAAAACCCGAGATGTAATCATCTGTCAGTGCTATATCGTAGGCAAATGAATTTGCCTGTGTCCCTTTGCCTACGATATAGCACTTATGAGTACCATTACCTTGATGACTGGGACACAGACATCTCTGGGAGGCAATTGTTGCTCAGCTCAGGCTGGGCAACAATTGCCTCCCAGAGATGGGAGAGATGGGAGGCAATTGTTGCCCAGCCTGTGCTGAGCAACAGTTGCCTCCTTCTTGTCTGCCCTAGATTGTTCTTCCTTCTAGGGCACTTTTTTTGAATGTGACTAACACGATCGGGCGAACCTGAGTACCAGGAGAAAACCCCACATAAATGGAAGAAGCTTATGGGAGCTGCTGTTGCCCAGCCTGAGCTGAACAATCAGCAGCCGCCATTTCTTCCTCCATTTACTCAGCTCCTCTTGCTTTTGCCGCCTTCTGCCGCATCTTGGTTTTCAGTTGTTGCAGCAGGGACTCTCTGTTGTCAGATGACCTCCGTGGAAACAGCAAGAAGCGTTTCCTCTTGCTGTTAACGTACAAGCAGAGGTCCTCCAGTTCCACCTTCTCGTCCATCAGTTGTGCGGCCTCTCTTTCCCAGCTCAGCTGTTTCTCAGCCAGGTGCCTTGTGATGTTCTCCAGAGCGGTGTTCTTATCCTGACAGGCTGTCTGGCTCTGGAGGAGTTCAGCGACTTTTCCGTTCAGCTCTCCTGCTGTGTTAGAGAGCTGCTGAATGAGGCTAGCGTTGTCCTCTGTGAGGCGCAGGATCTCAGCGTCTCTCTTGCTGATATCCGCCTCGAGCTTGACCCTAACCTCAGTCTGCTGTACCTGCCAGCTCTGCTCTCTTTCTTCAGCCTCTTTGTTGAGGCTGTCCTTGAGAGCCTGGGGTTTCTCCTCCCAGGCTGTCTGGCTCTGAGGGAGTTCAGCAGCCTTACTGGTCAGCTCTTGTTCTGTCTCAGCAAGTTTTTTAGCGAGACAGTCGTTGTCCTCTCTGAGACGGCTGATCTCAAGGTCTCTCTGATGAATTTGCTCTTCCATCAGAGAGACCTTGATGGTCAATTCTTTCTCCTGAGCCTCACAATTGCTGATCTTTTCCTCCATTTTCTCACTCAGAGCCCCATATTTCTCCTGCCAGGCAAGGTTTGAGGCCTCATACTTTGCGACCATCTCCTCAAATCGCCGCTTGCTGTCCTTCTCTTGGCGCTGGAGAGCCTGTATGAGCTGGTGCTTTTCTTTTAACACCTCACAGTATCTCTCAGCTTGTTCATTGCTGCCAGAGCTGGACCACTCCTCGAGACGCTTGATGTGGTCTGTCTTCTCCTTTATGATCATGAGGAATTCATGGCGTTCCTCATCCTCAAGGTTTCCCCAAGCACCTTCCTTGTGCTGATGGTCGTGGCGTTGGGGAGGCCGTTGAGGAGGTCGTTGGGGAGGTTGTTGAGGAGGTTGTTGGGCAGGTGGTTGAGGAGGTCGTTGGGGAGGTCCACGGCGGCCCGTAGCTTCACCGGCGGGTCCACGACGGCCCGCAGCTTCACCCACTGGTCCACGGCGGCCCGTAGCTTCTCCGGCTGGTCCACGACGGCCCGCAGCTTCATCCATTGGTCCACGGCGGCCCATAGCTTCACCGGCTGGTCTATGACGGCCGGCAGCTTCACCGGCTGGTCTACGACGGCCGGCAGCTTCACCGGCTGGTCTACGACGGCCGGCAACTTCACCTGCTGGTCTGCGGCAGCCCGCCGCTTCACCCACTGGTCCACGGCGGTCCACAGCTTCACCAGCTGGTCTACAGTGGCCCTTAGCTTCACGCACCGGGCCACGGCGGCCGGCAACTTCACCAGCTGGTCTACGGTGGCCCTTAGCTTCACGCACCGGGCCACGGCGGCCGGCAACTTCGTCAGCTGGTCCACGAGGGCTGGTACCTTCACCAGCTGGGCTACGATGGCTTGTAGCTTCGCCAGCTGGTCCACGACGGCCGGTAGCTTTGCCAGCTGGGCTACGATGGCTTGTAGCTTCGCCAGCTGGTCCACGACGGCCGGTAGCTTTGCCAGCTGGTCCACGACGGCTGGTAGCTTCACCGGCTGGTCTCTGTCCGTTGTTGGTTTTTCTTTCCATTGCTATCTGTATTGATGGCCAACAGATTGCTTCTCACAAGAATACTCACTGTGTGTGTAAAATCGTCTGTGTGAAAGACTCAGTACGCGACACGAGTGTGTAACTGAAATGATGTGGTCCCCAGGGCTATATCAAGAGTTTGAATTCCGTGCGCGAAGTGTCATAAAGGCCTCGGAACTCTGATGGCCCCGCCCCCATTCCGTCCACATAGAATTTAAAAGTGGGCGGGGCCATCAGTTGTATAATCTAAAAGTGGGCGGGACTATTCCAGAGAGGGTTCCCACAGGTCCTGACAGTTCTTTCAAGTTTTTTAATTTGTGGAGAAAGAAATTAAGGTCTTGAAAGGTTTATAAAAATAAACACAAACAGATATTTGATTATTGAAAGTGCTTGAATTCACATATTTGTGCAAAAATACAAATTGTTTTAATATTGTCAGCCATCACTGTGACACATTGATAATCATTGTCTGTGAGCTTCTGTAAAGCTGCTAGTCCTCATTATAAAAATTCCCAGATGTTGTTTTTGAGGCTAAACGGCAACAAAATGGACTGAAGCTGAGTATATACAGAGATGGGCAAAAATACATCAAAATGTATTTTGATACAAAATACCCCTCAAATAAATGTATCAAAATAAAATACATGTATTCTACTAATACTAAATAAATACTTTTTTCTTTTTGCTATAGGATATACACAAAGCTCTGGTGAACCCCACAAAAGGGCAGAACAGTCACAGAACTAACTAAATGTAACTAAGCAACGCCATTAAAAGACATCAACAACTTGATGATGTATATATATAAATATCTATTAACCAGACTTAACAGCCCATAAACTTTTTTGTATCAACAAATAAATATTCACAGACACTGTGATAATAACATATGAGTAGCATTAGGCCTACGTGTACTATAAAAGTCATATGAATAAAAATGAATACAAATAAATGGTTAATGAATACAAAAGTGAACAGGTAGTCTACTGGTAGTGTGAGCAGCATGCCTGGCAAGTCTAGTCTAGCTGTGCTGTGAACTGTCCACCAACTGTCGAGCTAAACAGCAGCAAGATACTGTAGCTACTGTAACTAGTTCACTTGTTTGCTGTCTAACTTGGAGCCTTTGGGGCCCTGTGTTCAACTTTTTTCAAATGAAAAAGAGAAAAAAAAGCTAGGGACATGTAGGCTACCCTAAAATATTATTTATTGATTCAGGTTTAGATTCAGACAACTTTATTGATCCCACGTGAGGCAATACATGTGTAGCATACTCATCCCAAGCATCAACCACAACAACATACAATTTCCTATGTGATGCACAGTCCAGTAAAACAGACCACGAGGTCATTGAAGGGCACATTGAATGGCCCAAGTTTAAAAAAACATATAGATAAAATATATATTTGTATACTGTATATAAAATAAGTAAAAAATATTGTTACATCCAGTATCATGAGAATGTGTAGCCTGTTATTTTGTTTTTTGATTGGTGGAGAAGGTATTTTGAGTATTTTAAATACAAGCAATAGAAATACCGCCCATCCCTGAGTGTATATATACATATATTTTAAAAGATGCGCTGGTCAGTGTGGCAGCAAGTGTGAGTAGCTCCTGTTTGGAATCAAAAGGCAAATCACCAAACAGTGCGTTTTATATGTAATAGGAGATATAAACTGATACATTGATCCAACTAACAACATCATTCTGATGATAGATAGGCTGTCCATGATGAGGCTGTCTGTCTTTCTGTACACAACGCACACACACACACACTCACACACACACACACACACACACAGACACAATAGTAGTTTTGATGTTAATGGGCATCCAGTCAGACAGCTAGTCAGTAGCACCTTGGCTTTAATATTAACACATGCACATGACACAACAGCCAACAGACTTTCCTCACAACTGTGCTAAAACATGACTGTTGTGTGTTTGTGTGTGCAGCCAACTTTGAGGCCAAGTACCTGCAGCTTCATAAGCTCGGAGAAGGAGGCTTTGGTTCGGTCTATGCTGGAGTAAGGAAGTCCGACAATTTACCGTTAAGTATAACATCCGTATTCTCACATCACACATACACACAAAGTCATCACTCCCTGTACTAACCAAAGCATTGGTGATTCTGTTCTGTAGGTGGCGATCAAACGCATCCGTAAAGGTCGCGTCAAGTATCAGCAAGTGGTGAGTGACTTAATCTGATGTCTCAGCACAAACTGTTAAAATCATGGTTGAACTTTTTCACTTTGTTGTTACTCTGTTGTTGACGAGGAAAACACACATTCACAACCACCTCTATTAAAACACACATTCACAACCACCTCTATTAAAACACACATTCACAACCACAACCACAAATTTTGTTCTGTATTTTGTTTCTTTCAGACCATAAATGGGATGTCGCACTTGCTCCCTCTGGAGGCGGTCCTCATGATGAAGGTGGCAAGTGGACCACATTTAGTGGGACAGTCTGCTGCTGTCACATTGTTGGACTGGTATGCTCTGGACCAGGAGATTCTCCTGATCATGGAGAGACCAGTCCCCTCTATGGACCTGTTGGACTATGTCAACAGCTGTGATTGTCTGACAGAAGACCAGGCTAAGGTACTGAAACTGGTTGGATCATGTTTTCATATCTGTGTGTGGTGTTCCCTTAAAACTGTGCCAAGCTTACAATTTTCAGTGTTGTCAGTGTCTGTGGAGAGTTGAGGGCTGCTATCACACCTACATTTTTAAAATTTGGTGCATACAAAAACCTGAATCTTGAACTTGTTTCATATTTAGTTACCACTGTCTAGTACTCCACCTTTATAAAGGGTTCCTAAGTTGTAAGTAATGGTTTTATTATTAGTTAATAGATTATATAGTGATGTTGGATTGTTTTTGCAGTGTGTGTTGAGTCGTCCCAAACAGCCAATGTTAGCTCTAAGCTTGCCAGCAGTCTTTTTTGTCATGTCTCTGTAAGTCCATGAATTGGAGTCATTAAGCCTCAAGATGAGAGCAAAGCTTCTGCTGGAGCAGAAACATTTTCTTGCCTCAATTTGTGCAACCCTTTGTGGATCCAAATTTGCATCAACGTGGACTTAGTTTGCAGTCCGGCTTCACACTCAGTTCAGAAACACCTTTACACCCAGGCACCCTTACATTGTGTTATCTTTGGTGTCACCAGCGTTTAAATGTCATTGTTCTCAGCTCAGTTCTCAAATGGACGTAACTGAACTTTGAGCAACAGTTTTGTGTGGAAGCTGCAACATTGTCACATAATGTAAAAGTACCACCCTACACTCCCTTTGTCACTCCACTATAACTCATCTGTTTGTCATTGTCTCTGTCTCAGAACATCATGAAGCAGCTGGTGGAAGCGTGCATCAAGATGCACTCGGTGGGAGTCTTCCATCGGGACATCAAAACGGACAATGTCCTCATTGAGACCAGCTCCGATGTCCCCCGAGTGCGGATCATTGATTTTGGATGTGGCTGCTTCATTGAGAATGGACCCTGTCGTGTCCTCGCTGGTACGATGTCTGCCTTCTGCTCCTGCTCTTCATCCATCTGTTGATCTCTGGAGCGATGACTTTGGCTTAAAACTCACTCCTCATTCTTTGTCTCTTTCTGTCTCCATGTGTGTCTGTGTATTGTAGGAACATTTGCATATGTGCCACCAGAGTTCCTGAGACACAGAACATATGAGGCCGGTCCCACCACAGTCTGGCAGCTGGGCGCGCTGCTGCATGACATGCTGGTGGATCAGTTCACCACCTCCAGCTTTCTCCGCCAAGGTTTAAAGTCCAGCGGGCAGTTGTCTAAAGGTAAGACAATGCTGTTGTCAATACAGCACCTGAGCTCTGGTACTGACATTAACTGCAGCTCCCACCCTAATCTTTGCTTCGTTCTCTGCCCTCTCTCTTCTAAGGCTGCCTGAATTTGTTGAACCTGTGTTTGGCTGTGAACCCAGACGATCGCCCCACTCTGGAGCAGATGCAGCAGCACCCCTGGCTCAGACAATCCTGAACCTCCCACCACCATTTCGAACATCCCAACACAACTGTTGTAAGTAAGGAAGGTAAAACAGGCCCCAGCACACACTGTAATGACGGGCCCTTCTGCATGCTAGTTACTAGTTATGCACCTCAACTTGCTAATGTATAATCTTGTGGTCTCATCAGATGATCAGAGACCTGACATATGACAAACATACCAAGGAAAATAGGAAATTGTTCATTTCATTTTGAGGGATTTTATTGTTTTTTGTGTTCTCTCAAGGCAATTGAATCAAACGCAATTTGACTTAGTTTTGTCTTAGAAGACGTTTCACCCAGATGAGCAACCTGGTGTACGCTGTCCAATGCAGTGAGGAATGCCCAGACTTGTACATTGGTGAAACAAAACAACCACTTAACAAATGCATGGCCCAACACAGAGGGGCTAACTCGTCAGGGCAAGACTCAGCTGTCTATATACACCTCAAGGAGAAAGCACACTCCTTTGAAGACAGCAACGTGCACATTTTGGACAGGGAAGACAGATGGTTTGAAAGAGGAGTAAAAGAATCCATCTATGTGAAGTTGGAAAAACTATCTGTGATGATCCCTGTATCATCTAGGAGGCCGTTTACACGTACACTGTGATTTTGATAAACGGAGACATCTTCCTTCGTTTGTGCCCTTCATTTACACGCAAACGGAGATTTCTCCTCTGAGTCTTTCTAAAAACTCCGGCCAGAGTGGAGATTTTGGTAAACTGCGGTTGCGCGTTTGCATGTAAACTGAGATAAACGGAGTTATAGGCAGCCAACGTCACAGTCTGCACCAGAACTTGTCAAAAGTGCGACCTATGTTGCTATGGTGACAATGGATACTTGGAAGGCTTGAGCTTCTCGTTACACTGCCACCTACAGGTTTGGCATGCTCTTGTGTATATATAAACGGGTAAGTGTAAACGAAGATCTTTTTGAAAACGGAGACGGTGAAATGTCAGTTTATGAAAATAACCGGCAACTAGTTTGTCAGGCCCGTCTCCCCCAGGCTGACTTGACTGCAACTCAGTGCACCTGGGCCTGGTGCACAGAAAGTGATAAAAGCTGTCTTCATTCATTCACTCACCCTCTGCTTCTCCCTACAGGCAACCACTCGGATCTGATTTGGTAATGTTTTAGCTTCTTTGCTTTTCCAACACCTACACCTACACACTCTCACACACTCATCATTTAATACGTACACATAGTACTGATATCACTGACATTCACACTCCATATGTTGCTCTTATTTGGTTATGTCGTCTTTAGACGTCTCAGCCCCCTCAATTTTGATTGACTAAAGCGCAGTATCGTTCAAACTGGTTTGATTTGGTCTAATTTGGTTTGATTTGTTTCTAATAAAATATCCTTTGTTAACTGTTAATCATGGTGTGTCTCCCTTTTGTTATGGTCACTTGAGCTGGGTCGTAACACCATCTCTCAACAGAGGAGGTCTGCGACACCACCTATCCCTAACCTATCATGCTGTCCTCTCATCCTTGCCCAGGAGATTTAACAGCTTAACCTCAAACAATGGTCGTTCACAAAATGGCCTCATTACATTGGGAACAACAAACACACACACACACACACACACACACAAACAGGTCCATTGCACTCAAAGCATCACAGAGGTGTATAATTTTTTGTTTAAAGATAAAAAGAACAAACATGTAAGCTAATGTAATGCCAATCATTTGGCTTTCAGTTCAGAGACACTGTTGCATAAAGCAAAATTTAGGAACTTCAGAGGGTTAAGAAAAAGATGTCTCATTATTCATTTTCATGACCTCAAAGATAATTTCTTTGATCCTTTAGTTTAAAGACAGGATTTTACAACTCTGGAAGGTTGTCACATGGGTTACAAGGTAACTGCAGGAATACACCTTTGATATTCGGCTACAATGTAAGCTATGAGGCTGCGTACACCTCTATGATTACTGGATGACCTCACATTACAATGTGTTGAGAGCTGAAGGGTTTTTCAGGCAATGCTGTCAGACTGAACACAGCCTTGGAGCAACCTGCCTCCCCACCAGTTTCATCTAACTTGGATTGGGAAGAAAAACATAATTCTTCATTGAACCTGTCAGTGCAAAATCATTTTCACAACTCACAAAGGGCTTTCTACTGATGTATTTTTCTACAAAGGGCTTGTTTGTGCCATCCAGAGAGTGGAGACTGCAATGTTTGACTTTCTGCTCCTCTGACTGCATTAAAAAATGCAGTAAATTGGAAAGACTGAACCAATTTTCATTACTGCTTCTGTCTCACTTAAGCTTGCCTAATAGCTACACGAGAACAGCCCTGCATGGAGAGTATGTGCAGCTTGGATGTGATAAGCAAAATGTAATTTATATGTAATTTGCATACTTCCAAAAACGTCCACTTGACTCCTGTGTCCTTTTCCATTCTGGGTTTGTGTCAACAATGGACACAAAAATAGCTTCTCTTGGCTCAGAGTTTTACAAACAGTTTCACAACATGGTTTGAGAGATCCATGGAAGTGCTACCTGACTTTAGGACCCCACTGAGTCTTGTATATTCGCTGCAAGATTAACCTTTCCCCCAATTTCCTCAAAACTCTGATGGCAAGTGTTCCTTCCTCCTCCACTTCAGTCCAACCCTGACTCCTGTCAGGAGTTCAGTAAGGACCCAAATGCAGAGCAAGAGGCAAGTCTGAGGTTTAACAAAAAGCGAGCTTGAATTAAGCTGATGAAAAACATCCAGAACAGGCAGGTGACAGAAAGTCCAAATGACAGAAGAACCAAATCTAATTGAAAACAACAGGCAGGAAACAGAACACAGGGATGAGCACAGACGACCTGACAAGGAAGAAAGGGAAAAATACATGTGTGTATATATATACACTCAGAAAAGTAATCACAAGAATGAGACACAGCTGGAGTGGGTGGGCACGGCCAAATGGAGGGAAATGGGGATTGGCTAACAACAAGAGTGTGGAGGGGAACACAAGGGTGGAGCAAACAAGCTTAACCCCAGATTCATATGAATAGTATAGGTGTAGCTGTCGCTATTTCAGTGTGTTGTCAGTTCATGAAGTTAACTGTCATATTTTTGTTGCCCTGCAAAAGTCACATTTTCAAGCTGGTCAAATTGTTTTGTTTAGAAGACGTTTCTTTCCACATGAAAAGTGGAGGTTGAAGAGGGTGAAAGTAATTTAACAAATCCTCCCTTCCTTGGGAACCAAAGAAAAGACAGGAGCAGCCGAGAATATAACAGAAAAAAATAATAATGAAAGAAAGAAAAATCACTCTGAAAACAAAGACAAGAACAGCAGGATTTGTGCACCAGTCAGTCCTAAAACTAAATATGGAGCATAATCACAGATGCATGTTAACAGGGTCTTGATTGCTGTTAAATGTGTGTATCTTTGTTTCCTGTCTTAAATGTTTGTCCTTTTTATGTTGCAAATGGAGGTGCTGTGAGGCAAGGAAAATTTTAGACTTCTTTTGCCATTTTAAGTATGATCATCATCATCGTGGGTGCAGTGTTCAGTTAGCTATGTCATGGGGTTTGATCTGCAAATTAAAGTATGATCATCCTCATCGCTGGTGCAGAGTTCAGTTAGTTATGTTGTGAGGCTGTCGTGAACACTGGCTCACCCACTCTTTTCCACGGGGAGTAAAGTCATGAAGGTAGCTGATACCTAAATATGTTTGGAAGTTTGGGAGAGCATCATCATCATTTCAGCAAATGCCTACAAATGACATCAAGTGACAAAGCGCACTAGCAACTGTGGGAATCATGACGCATGTCCTTTAGGAGGAAAGAAGGAAGTACTGTGACCTTATTATAAGAGCGACAAAATCTGCAGAGGGTTGAGGTCGCAGGAGGTTAACCCAAACCACCATCTTTCCCTAGTCAAGTTATGTTTGTGCCTAAATCTAACAAAACCTGAAAGGGACATTGTGTAGCATGTTCAGTTGTTTATTAGCACCTATTCTCATAAAAGGAGAATTTCGGATTTGTTTGTACATTGGGTGGGTAAGTCGTTTGGGGGGTTCCATGATGTTTCCATGGCGCTTCGCTACTACCCCGGCAAATTTGAAAGCCTGCACTACTGCAGCATAACAAAGTCCTGCTCTCTGGGAAACCCTCTTTGACACCACAATCTGGAAGACTGAGATGTGACAGAGACACATTGTTGGTTTCACGTCCCCTATGTACTTAATTATGAATCTATCCAACTCTTACATCTACAGGCCATATTTAGAGCTAACTATCCACTGAGGATTTTAAAACATGAAGAGCCCTCAGCTTGCTGTGGAGTTAATATTGATTTTTTGACAGTTTAATGTTCTGCACAGTGGTCTCTTCCTCTGATGTCAGTGTTCATTCATGAAAGCACCCTGAACCACTTGATCAAAACAAATCTTGTGATAAAAATAGGGAAATGGCCTGTAACCATAATATAAATAAGATACATCCAGTAGCCTAATAATTGCATTCATAAAATACGATCCATGACAAATATTACAAAAAGACTCCAGTGATGCAACAGCATTAAAAATAAGTGCTCTCTCCATTTGTCTTTACCTCTGATCTCAGTATGGGTCAGGCGAACAGCAAAAAGATGACAGGTACTTCCATCCTGAGGCTCAGAAGTTTCACTGCGCTCAGGTCGCTCCGGCTGGAAAGCCTTAGACCGATCCACGATCAATGAAAACCAAAGTCAGCAGAAGTCCCAATCAGTCCAAAATGTTAAAACATGTCCCACATTGCCAAATAGGCTGAAAGGGCAAACTAAGGCAACGGATGCAGCGCGGAAAGTAGAAGAGAGCCGCTGCGCAAAGAAAGCGACATCCTCTCCACACTGTCCTCATCGGAGCTCTGTGCACACTCTGCTGGGAGCCACCGTATCCTCCTCCTCCTCCTCTTGCTCCTCCTTCTCCTCTCTCTCTCTGTCACACACATCCACACACACATTCACACACCAACAGGCACCTTCTTCCACTTCCTCTTCCGCAAATTATATCTATGACACACCTGCAGAGGCAAGACATCCAGGGGGCATACCAAGATGGCGGAGTGAGTGGCCGAACTTTTGCAGGCTCTTATGTCAGATTCACTTAAACCTTCACTTTCACCGTTGACCCTCAGCCCAAAGTCAAAATAGCACTTGTATACAAGCGAATCACCCAGCACTCTCTAAGGCTCCTCTTTTAAAGTACAAAGTTTCAAGCATGGCTGGAGCTAGCCATGACCAACTCTTCAGCAAGCCTGTGATGATGAGGATATCAGTGGATGGAACAACAGGAAGAGGAAGAGACGGTTCGGGACCCGGTGTATGCTTCATGTAAGAACTTGGTTCATACCTCGTTGAAAAACCCGAAGCCAAAAACGTCGAAAAAACCTGCTGCTCCTGAGGATGAAATCTCCACCGGCATCCTTTATGCCGCATTCAAAATCTCACTCGCAAGTTTGACACCCACAACGAACATTTCCAAGCTTTTGAATGGCAACTGAAGGAAAGCACAGATGCGGTTATTAAAATCAGAGAGTCGGTCGACAAGTTGAAAAAGCAGGTGACCTCACTTCAGAAAGAAAATGAAGCACGCAAAGATGCATGTCTGGAGCATGCAAGATACAAGCAAAGATGGTTATGCGGCTGAACGGACTCCCCGAGCGAGAGGGCGAAAACAACCGGGAAGAAGTGATCAAGATCTTGTCTAAGGTTGTCCCCCTCTCCGCTGTTAAACTACGTGACTCCGTTGACACAGTCCACAGGCTGGGCCAGAAGGTGAGAACCGACAGACCGAGGCAGATCATTCTCCAGTTTTTCATGAGAAGAGTCCGCGACCAAGTTTGGAAAATGTCCAAAAATGCCCAGATCTGCCATGAATGAAGATCCGTTTCAGAGAGGACTTTTGCGAAGAGGACCGAGAAGCCCATGCCCGCCTTTGGCCAAAGGTGGAGGAGGCGAGGAAAAGAGGACTGAAAGCCTATCTGCGAGACGGTCATGCTGTTATTGATGGGCGCCGAGTGGCTGGCTGAGAAGCACCTTTCCATCTCCCCTTGCCTCGTCCAAGCAGTGAGACTGATTTCTCAAACCGTAAAGTTCAATTGCTTATTATTATTGTTTATTTATTTGTTTTTCTTTATATTCACAAAAACAAAATAATAATAAGGGGAAAAGAGGGGAGGGGTGGGGAAAATAGTATTTAAAACATGTTCTTTATAAGAAATAAGCCTTGAGGCTGAATTTTATTTTGGTTGAATTTGTATCAACAAGTTTTGGAAGGTTACAGATTTCTTATCCCTGCATTAAGTTTCAGAATGCATTTAATCTCTGTACGGTATTTTCTTTATTATGGTTAAATGTTAGAGGTTTAAGGAACGGCACAAAGCGCAAGGCAATTTTTCTTTTTTGCAAGGAGCAACCAAGGACTAGCTGCTTTTTTCTACAGGAGACACATTCTGTTGATAATGATGTAGACTTTTGGAGATCCCAATGGGGCTGTGGTGACATATTTCTCTCCCACGGTTCTTCACACTCAGCTGGAGTGGCTATTTTATTTAAACAACTGGATGGTAAGGTTATGGATCACAAAGGCAATAATGAGGGCCACTGGCTTACAGTTATTGTTGAAATGAATGATGTAACTACATCCTTCTGAATGTATATGGTTTCAATATTCAAGCTAAAAATTGAGATTGTTCTCTGCTTTAGGTACCATGATTGATGACTGGGTGAATCAATATTCAACGGACAAAGTAACTGTTGCAGGTGACTTTAATGTGGTTTCAGATGAATGGCTAGACAGATATCCCTCCCAGTTCAACACTCACTCGTTTAACCCTGTAATATCTGACTTCTCTAAATCACTCAACCTATGATGATTCCAGGCAAAAAACAATATGCATGGAGTAACAAGACGAGTCGGTCTCAGTGCTCTAGATTAGATTTCTGGCTAATCACTCGTAATTTAGTTCATTTATCCTCTGATTGCGATATCTGCCCTTCTTCCCTTACTGGCCACTGTGTTATTTCTCTGACTATTTCACCTATGGCCAATTTTCCTAAATCCAGAATCTTACATTGGAAATTTAATAGTAATTTATTAAAAAGTGAATCCTTTTGCAAACAAAGTGTTTCTTTCATCAGTGAAATTAAGCAACTTAATGATTAACCATCCGTGAGTAAATGGGAATGGCTTAAATTTAATGTTTGGAGAATTGGCATTAACAAAGGTAAAACTTTGGCGAAACTGAGACGAAAACAACAGATTGACATTGTATCTAAAATAAATACTCTTTGTCATAACGACGACCTTTATATAGATAAGGCAAAAGGAGCATTTATCCGCTCTAGGGCAAGATGGATTGAAGATGGCGAGAAAAACTCATCTTACTTCTTTAATTTAGAGAAGAGGATCAGCACGTGATTGAAGATCACATTTTTTCTTTTTACAAATCCTTATACATTTCTAAATTCTCAAAGCAAGAGGCTGGATTTTTCCTGAATTTGATGTAGCAATGGACCCCACAAATTGACGAGCATTTCAAAGCTCTACCCGAAGCTGATATTACAATAGAAGAGCTAGACACAGCTATTTCACAAATGCCCAGTGGGAAGTCACCAGGCCCAGACGGCCTCACAATTGAGTTTTATAAACATTTCTGGAAGGAAATTGGTGATATTATTTTTGATGCCTTTAAAGAAGTTGTCTCCAACAATGAAACAAGGGTATATCAAACTTATTCCAAAACTGAACAAAGATAAACTTGAACAACTGGAGGCGCATTACTTTACTTTGTGGTGATTAAAAGCCTCTAGCTCATGTTTTTGTTAACAGACTAAAGAAAGGAATACGTATGATAACTGATGAAACACAGTCAGCATTTATCAAAGTGAGACACACATAACCACACTCAATTAGTTTTAGATATACTAGCCTCTTGCACTCCACCCCCATTTTGTAGCGAGCTGCAGCTTCAAATTTTATATTTGGTCTGAGAAATAGAAAAAGAGAGAGTGGGACAAGGAGGGTCAGAGTGAATGTGCTGCGTGTTACAATGAATTTAGATGAAATAAATTCCTGTAAAGGGAAACACTGGGTCACTGTATGAAGCTTGCATATGCCTGTGGTCATCTAGTGGGAAGGGCTTAGGACAGAGAGGGGAGAGCTGCAGGAGGAGGGTGTGTTTTTTTTAAAAATCTGCCATTGTTTTTGTTTTCACTTTTACCTTTCCCAAAGGCCTGTACTACGTAGCAGGATTTAGTGTTAGCGGGGTAACTTCAGGGTTAACTCTGGGTTTTCAGTACTATGAAGCTGGTCCTTTTTTTTCACTGGGATAAATCACTGTGGTAGCTTATGCTGAACAGCTTACCTGCTCCGAAACGCTGACCAATCAGGTTATCATTGCCGAAAGTCCGGAGTGACAGGTTAAAATGAGGAGCCTGTATACTGTTATAGGTCAGTAGAATGATTTCATTGTTCCAGGGCTCTATTTCCACTGGTTTTAAAACAGCTTCTAACAAATGGAGAGATTGTTCACAGTACTTAACACATGATTTCAGCAGGATTTTAACTTATTTCAGTCCACAGTGATAGTGTTGCTATCTGACACTGATTCCATCACCGCAGCTCAAAATAACATGAGACACCTGTGTGATGAGAACTAGAATTAAACAGAAAATATTTTATTAGTAAAATAATCCACACACTGTTAATTGACTCCTGTTATTATAGATGTAACATTTCGGTCAGATAGACCTCATTAGTCATTAACTACTTTTCCACCCTTTACTTAAGCAGCAGAAAAAGTCTGATATTACTTTAAAGTGTTTTATGTGACATATTCATAGCAGTTTCATCATCATCCAACTAACGACAAAAAATACTATATACTAATGTCACACAGGCCCTTAGCTTTAAATTTTAAATTTAAATCTCGGAAAACGGTGAATTTTTTTCGTCCACATCCCACACCACTGACATTTCACTGTCTCATTAACAAATCACCTCACTACGGTTTCATCTCATATCATAAGAGCCAGCCTACTTCATTCATGGTTCTGATGACGACCCTCACAATTAACAACCCCGCCCCTTTCACACGCACTCTTGGCTGGATAGGAAAACCCATAGTTGACTGAACTGGTTGATAACCAGCTTTGTAGTACCGGTTATCCAGACAGCCAATGTCAGGGTTAGTAAAACCAGATAGCAAGAAGGTATCCTGGGTAAGTTGAACTGGCTTCGTAGTACAGGCCTCAGGTTTCCGCTTACACTGCTATAAGAAATACATTATACATTGTAAAGCAGGATTTAGATTTAATGACAAGATTCTTTATGTAATTTTGCAATAAAGCAAAATTCTTTTGAAATAAGAAAACTCCATTACAAAATTAATATAAATTTAATTAAGTAAATTCCTTTACGAATTTTCTTAATTTACTGTTGAATTACTTTACTGATAAAGGAATTTACTTAATTTTTAATGTAATTTTGCTTATTTCATATGAATTTTACTTAATTTTGTACTGTAGGAATTTAATATGAAATACCCTCATAACTCATCAAATAATATGAATACAAATATGAACCCATGTGTAGCAGAACATGAATAAAAATGTGGTTTATTCTATGTGGAGAGGATGTCACTTTAGGGCATGTTTCATGAGCAATTAAAGACAATGATAACAAATTTTATGACAGAATAAAAAACAAAACACACTCGCACAGAAACATTTAGTACTAGTACTAATACAACTTTAACAAAGTGTTTCACCTAGTCCTGCTCTGCTATGCTGCGATTAGTTAGTAGTCGTCACGTTGATGCGTTGAGGTCGGACTCAGTTAGGGTAAGGACAAAGAGGTCATGATAAGGGTTAGTATTAGCCAATCACAGCACAGTAGGGCGGGACTAGACAGAACACTCTTGGAAATTCAAACCAAACCCTTATTAGAAGGAGAACTTCACACTCTGTGTTCACATATGTGCCAAATATTCAGTTTTTGTGTCATGGTTGTGCTGTTGGACTAGGATTCATGTTTGCTGGGAGCTTTACAGTATAAATGGAAAAAACTATATGGATGCTTTGCCAGTAGAATCATGCCTTTGCATGTTCAGTGCTACAGTCACCTGTTGGATGTAAAATACTGTATTACCATATCATGTTTTTGCGTATATTCAAATAGAGGACAATACTTGTACAACAAATAATATTTTATTTGTACTCAAAATGTTCAGTCTACTGTAAATCACAGCAAACTGGATGAAAACTGGCTGAAATGAAAGAGATAACAGATAACAAATAACAGAAAGAGATAACATAAAACAACTAGGCTGAATCCTGCCTACGGTCCCTGGCTGGCCACAGGACCTATCTACGTTGCAGGCAATGTCCTCCCTGGCCAAACAGTGGGGGAAGAATCGCCTACAATGGCGCATGAAGCCTTGACAGGCCTCAGTAGTCACATCGCCACATGTGTCCTCCATGGTTTGCAGCAGTGGGATCCGTGTCTGTGGGTTCCTCTCATACACCTTCCATCTCCAGGCAGAGAAGAACTGGGATGGGAGAGTATGGAGGAAGATGCAGGACAGAAACTTCAGGATGGCCCCTGAACCAGTCATGGACCAGAGCAGCCCGGTGGAAACTGATGTTGTCCCAGACAACCTCTGTATCATCCATCTGTTCTGGTTGAACAACGATGTTGTAGAGTGTGTCCAGGAATGCTATGGGATGGGCAGTGTTGTACGGACCAAGGGTGGCATGGTGATGGAGGATGCTGTGGTGGCTGATGGCAGCACACATTGTTACGTTCCCTCCATGCTGGCCAGGGACCTCAATGCCGATTACATTTCTGCCCCGGCGCCTTCTATTTACAAGGTTGAACCCTGCTTCATCAATGAATATAAAATTCATGCAGGTCTGCTGCTGCATCCAGGTCAAGAGATCTCTGAAACAGACAACAGGACAATATTACAGTATATACCGTACACCAAGAGTGTTCAATAGAGTATAGGCTAAAAAAATAAAAAAGAACTGTAAAAAAAAAAAAAAAAAAAAAAGGACAACATTGGAGTACAATACAGTAGTGTGTCAGTGCTGATAGGACACAGTTGTGGAATGTATAGGACTTACTTGCACATAGTCATGGCGAATTCTTGATTCTGCCAGTGTCCTCTCAAAAGGAACCCTGTATACCTGCTTCATCCTCATGGAGTTGCGTTGGAGAACATGGTCCACTGTGGATAAACTCATTATTGGGTCTCATTCATGAAACGTGAGCAGAAGGAATTTGTGTGTAAACTGTTCAGACGGAAATTTACGTGCATGTCCGCATTCATCAATATTTTAGTAGCTCCGATCTTTTCGTAGCTACTAACAAAATCTACTCCTGCTCCTGACCACTCGTAGTGCTTGTGTAAATTTAGTAAAGCACATAAATATTGCTTTTCACTATTGGAAATGACAATTTTAATTCGTATTGCTCTCTGTTATGTAGACAAAACACAGATGCCTTTGAAACACGTAATCTAAACATGACAAAATATTAAAAATATAACACATTTAGTTAAATTATTTGGCAATTAGCAGGTTTAAGATCCAGATTAGGTTCATGATTGTGAATTATCTATGTAAATCGACTCAATAGATTACACGTTCTTTCTACACATTGAATGATGGTAATAAAAATATCCATAAGCACAGCCGGATCACAGCCTCTTCGGCCTCGGTGCCTGGGTTCAGCAGGGGCAGCAGGTGGAAGGAGGACGATCGTGTGAATGAATAAATCTGATTTGATCATGATTAATTTATGTTGTATAAAACAGAACTTTAGGCTATTAAGATTCAAATAATTTGAGGACGATGCATACAGACTGCTGTAGGCTATATGTTATCAGTATCATTTGATTAAAATAAATGTTAAATAGCTCTACATTCCGACAGCCATCACTGATTTAGAGTTTATCCATTACGCACAAAACATCTGTGGTTTCCCGTTCCCACTTCATTCAAAACCCCACAAATGAATCTTCTGTTTGTTTGGTGACCGCAGTATTTTTTGTGTGTGTGTGCTTATGAGTTTCTTTGCCTCCAGTTTCATTTCAAACCATTTACGCTTCACCTCTGACATGGTTCTTTGTACTACGGACACAACATTAACAGCATCTGTTACCTCCCTCCAGGCCTTCGCTTTGCCTGTCCCTGTCACACCACCACTAACTGAAGAAAATAAAATGTTTTCCACATGTTGTCCACTTCACCCAAATTTATTTCGATCTCCGCTTCGGAAAAAAATCTTTCTTTCTCTGCGCCATGACTGACAGGTCGACTGGATGCACCTACACCTCCTTATATGGTGGTCATTGGCTATTCATGGGCGGGGATTTATGCTAATTGCTGATTACCGGGAGCGCGCTGTCACTTTACGATGGATTGGCATTCATGATCATACACACGTGTTTACGATCAAATCTGAGTTTCCCGCGGCGTTCCTGAATCCGGAGTAGGTTTTTAGTAGAGTAGGCTTTTATGTGCAAATCTACACACAGATTTACTCACGTTTCATGAATGAGACCCACTGTTGCTATATTTTGGAATATGTGTTGGTCTGCAGTGACTGCATCTCAGGTTTGTCGGAGGGTTATGATATTGTTTGTCAGCACCATGTTGACTACTGCTGTCTCCTGCTCATCTGTGAGGAGTCTTCCTCTCCCATCACGGTGTGGTAGGCTAATCTTGCAGTTTTGCAAAAGATACAAATAGATACAAATACAGCAAGGTCCTTGAAACACTCATTGAATACTGTATTGATATGCAGTAATAGAGCAAGGTGAGTAGGTTTCTTACCTATGCTCATTTCTGAAAGTACGAATTATTGAGGCAACCGAGAAGCGACTCAAGTTGGGTTGGACTCTCTGGCCAGCCTCCCTCATGGGCAAACCATGGTTGACCACATGATCAATGATAGTGGCCCTAATCTCATCAGAGATTATGGTTCTCCTTTCTCATCCTCGTCCTCTTCCTGCTTGTCGTTGTCCTACTCCTCCACCACCTCCTCCTCCTTGTCCTCTCCCGCCTCCTCTTACTCTCACTCCTCTGCCTTGCTGCTCACCTCTCTCTTCAATGTTGCCACCGTCCATTGTTCTCCAAACAAACCAGGAGCCCATCTGTGACCCTTTTATGACAAATTGGTGATTGCTAATTGCACAACAGCCTTTGGAGTTTAGAAATGTGATCGGCAGTGTGTTATGTGTGAAAAGCAAGAGAGGGAATTCAGGAAGAGTGTGCAAGATATAGGGAATTGTGTGTAGTGTTGTGAAAATGTGTGGTATGGAATGGGAACATGTGTCTCAAGCAGAGATTGTTCAGCAGGATTGATTTCTTTACTTCTCTAAATTTATTAACGATTCTCCATCAATTTTTTTTTCTCTCAATAAAGGCTTTATTGGCACAGACGTTTCAAAAACAATTTTGACGAAGCCTGTTAAAATGAATAATGTGGCTCTGATCTCCTCCTCTTCTCATGTCTTTTCTTAGGAACAGGTCACAGGTCAGAATATGACAGATTCATTTAGCACAAACTCCAGTGATACTTTAAGAAGACAAAGACAAAGCTTTAGTAAAAAGTTACTTGGAGTCAGAAGTAGTCCAACGTGCAGGAGTCAATGGTCACAGAACAGAGAAACTATAAAAACCTGTAAATGCACTGACTTACCCATGAAAACTGGAAGCTCATAAAAAACAAGGGACAACATGCACACGTCTTTGTGTTTTGTTTACAAGTACGGTGTGATATTTCCCTCTATATTCATCAGGTCAGAGGACACACAGGCTACACTGAGTCAATCATCTCTCAGCAGCTGTATCTGCTCCAACCTCCCCTGAATATACACAACAACAGGAAACTAGTCCATACACATTGGTAGCTTTGTCACCTTCTACCTATACTGATCCTCAATGCCTATGTGCAGTTTCACATAGATTGACCACGTCTGTGAGTGGAAAAATGTGGGACAGACAGAATGACTGACTGACAGAATGACACACTGACAGTTTCCATGATTATGTACAGCATACCATACCATGACTTAGTCATACCAAATATTAGAAAAACAAACAAACAAACATTATGATGTTATACACCTTTATGTGATGAGTCACACACTCAGCAATAGTCATTGCCTTATAGAAGCTCAGTTTTAGTAAGTTTTCCAATTTTTGCCAAAAGGGAACTTTCGATATTGGTCTCTAGATTATACACATCGAGTTTCATGCAGATCGATCAAACTTCCTAGGAAGAGATTGATTTGAAGTGTTTTTCAAAAAATTTCAAAAAGGGCGGAAAATCTATGTAACTGGAAGTTATGGGTTCTTGAGGCAAATTTGTTCCTCGTGAGGAGAGGCATCTCTGTGCAAAGTTTCATGTCTCTATGACATACGGGGTATGAGATATGCCCATTCAAAGTGTGCAATTTCAAATCGTGTGCTATAGCGCCCCCCTTTGGCCAATTGATGTAATATTGCTTCATTCACATCCTCCCATGACCCTCTACCACTGTGCCAAATTTCACATGGATTGACCAAGTCAGTGAGGAGAAAAACGTGGAACACACACACAGAGTTTTCGTCATTATATAGTAAGATGCATCCATTGAAAATTCTCTTCCATTTATTCTTTTTTCCATAGTTGTCTTGATAGCATTCCTCAGTATTCATACCATCAACTCAAGAAAAACAATTATAGAGTGATTCATATTAAAAGTGGAGTTTTATTGCATATTCAGGTATTACAAAGGTAAACATAAAACAAATAGATGCACTATACAATGTTAAAAACAATTCCAGAAAGACAAATCTCTCAGTTTAAACTGGGAACATCAAAACTTAAAATAATTAAAGACTAACTGATTTATGAAGAAAACATACCATCAAATGCAAGAAACTGACTCCAAATCTGTGCCTCGACTTAATATTAAGGTTTAAAAACTGAAATCTGTTTCATTTCAGGTTGTGTAACTCAGACAGGTTAACGTCTCATGTAGTTCAGATAAATGAGTCTGAAGAGGATTCTCCTTCAGTCAGCTTTCAGGGCGTAGAGCACGTCGTCCTGGCTCACGTTGAGGCGGACTCTCTGCAGGACTCCCAAACGGCTGGACTCCAGCAGCAATAACCTGCAGGCTCCCAGACGCTGACACACCGCCAGACCCTCAGACACGCTGATTGGCTGCAGACCCTCCACCCGACACAGAGCCTGGTGCTGCACAAACACCTGGGTCACAGAAAAACAGAGGCGAGGACTTTTGAGGTTCTGTGCTTCAGGATCTGGGCCACATGAATCTAGACTGAAATGGGTGTGACTTGGAATTTATTTTGACAGGCAACCAGATGAGGCTTTAGGAAGTTATGGATTTAATGTGATCCGTCTGTTTGTATGTATGTTCGTACATCCATCCCATTCTTGTGAACATGGTATTTCAAGAACACCTTGAGTGAATTTTTTTTCAAATTTGGGACAAACGTCCACTTAGACTCAATGATGAACTGATTAGGTCAAGATCACTGAGATACTGCATTCTTGTGAATGAGATCAATTTCACTGTGACCTCACAAAACATGTTTTTGGCCATAACTCCAGACTTACTTGTTATGACAAACTTTCACACAAAGGTCTAATAGGATAAAATGATGAAGTGATCAAAAAGGTCAAAGGTCAACCTCACTGTGACATTATGATGCTCTGCAAAAACACTTTTCTGGCCATTGCTCAGCATCATATCTCAGCAACAGAAGAGGAGACTGTTTTTATTTACCTGTTGGAAGGTGGCCTCCTCCAATCCAAGTCGGCGAAACTCAGCAATGATCGCCCTGAGGAAGAGCTGCTCCTGCACTGATGCACACCTGAAGACACATGCTAGTTACTTTATCTTGTCACGCCTTTTCAACGCCATCATTAATGTGATAAAAGAGAAAGTCTCACTTGATGGCGGTGATGTAGGCAGAGGAAAACATTTCATTCAGCGCCTCCATCACGTGACTCATTCCCACCAATCCTGTGGCAGAAGGGTCAGCAGCAGAGTGCTCACAGATCTCTGTCGCCCTGCGACAGATGTCCAAACAACGGCGAGCGTCGCCTGACAGAGCGGCTACCTGCAAAAGGGGAGGAAGGCCTTGTGAGGAAGTATTCAGATCCTTCACTTCAGTACAAGTTCTAACACTGTTGCAAGTCTTGCATTGAAAGTGTTCCTTAAGTAAAAGTATGTAACTATAATAGGAAAATGAATTTTAAAAAAATGTAAATGTAGAAAATGTAAGAGTAGTAAAATGTCTATGTCTTAATCAGTCTATGATCTGATCTACATAGGGAGTGGGTCAAGTAAAGTTGCTCAAAATGGACAAACCAAACACTGGTTCTAGATAGGACCATTTGTGTTTTCGCCTTTTTTTTTGCGTTGGCCACCATACTTAGCAGCCCCTCCGCGGCAAGAGCGTTGATAAAACACTAAAAAAAAAATTAACATGAAACTGCTTTATTCAGTGTTTTTACTAATATATATCACCACGTCCGTTTGTTTGGCTGCGGATAATTTGGCTTATGGAAAAAAAAACCTCCTAAACGTTATAAGAGAAACAAAGCGAGCACACATTAGCAGTTGCTAGGCTAATGACCTGTCTTGGACATGTCAAACAATGTTGGAGTAACACTAATTTGTAATTTGAAAGTGATTTTAGTATTTTTTCAGTGCTCATCACCTAGTCTGTTTGTTTTGGAGAGGAAAAGACCTCTGTGAATAATTCAGCTCCTGGTAAAAATCTCCTGAGCAAAGAAAACGAAAGGGATTCTGACCAGGAGAAGTTTCAGCTGGTTGCAAACTGCAGTCCTCACCGCTAGATGCCACAAAATCTTCCTAAATCCTACACACTGGACCTTTAAAGGATTTTAGAGGCTTTGGATTAGAAATACTAACTTGGGAAAAGCAGTCAAGAAAACTTTGAAATTATTATATTTACTGTAACGAAAAGCAGCAAATCTTCATATTTGTGAAGCTGGAACCATGTAATGTTTTACATGAAAAAAGTCTTCAATAAATGAAATAGTTTTTAATTAACTTCTTGTCAATCAACTAATCCTTCCAGCTGTACTTGTACAAACTGTTAGGTAGTTTCATTTCTAAGAAATCATCATATTTCATAAAGTATTCAGTGTGTCATGTTTTGTAGGGGTCAGAATCACCAGAGGCCCCATGATACACTACGTCACTATAAAATATTACCATTTTTAACATTTTGGAATATCATGAGTAATGCGATAACATACATTACAATTTATTACCTTTTCAACATTTTTTTTTACCTAATACGATAATGTTTAAAGTCTGTTCATCTTACTTTAATTATATTTGCGGCAAAATGTTTCTAGCAGATTAAAAAAACAATTCATTTTATTAAGTAAGCTACCAAAAGTTTACTTAGCATTTGCATTAATAATGACTTTTATACTAAAAAAATCTATTTTTGATATTCATGTACTGATGCTATAGTGCCATGCAAAATATTGTGATACTATGTTACCTCATGTTTTGTCAAAAAAGAAATGTTGTAGTTTGTTTGTAAAGTTACTGCAGCTGTCAGATAAATGTAAATGTCCTGGTGTTAAATGTTTCCTTCTGAGAAGTAGTGGGGTGGCATTAGAAAGTAACACGAGAAAAAATAAATACCTCAAATTTGTACTAGTAAATGTACAATTGCATTCTACCGCTGGTGAGTGGACCTGTGACTGAGCTCAGGTCAGGTGTGAAGGTGTGAAGGTGTGAGAGACGTCCCAAATGTTTACCTTCCTGGACACCAGCTGAAGAGCGTCCTCCTCAAAGGCCTTCACCTTGTTCAGCCTGGATGTGATGATCTGCTGCAGCTGCTTGAAGGTGTACGGCTGGAACGACATCCTGGTCAAACCCTGGAAACATTGAGACAGGGCGTCATGTAACCTGTCAACGTTTTTTTTGTTTTGTGCAGATAATCATCTGAATTCCATCTTCATTTTCCATCATGAACACTGATATGCTTAAGGAGCTGCTTGTAGATCCAATCTAACTTTTTAGTTTTAGTTAGACTGTGGGGGCCATGGCAAAACCTTCAGCTTGCACCTCTTGAGGTAGTCCATTGTGGATCCTGAGGTGTGTTTAGGCTCACTGTCCTGCTGTAGAAGCCATCCACTCTTCATCTTCAGCTGTTTGCCTCCAGAATTTGCTGTGCTAATGTTCCCCGTGCCACTGGCTGCAACACAAGCCCAAAACATGATCGATCCAACATCCACAAAGTTCTATTTTAACTTCATCAGTCCATAAGACTTGTTTTTAAAAGCACAGGCTGGTTTAGATGTTCCTTTGCAAACTTCTGTCGTTGAATTTCTGGTGAGGAAACAGGAAAGGATTTCCTCTGATGACTCTTCCATAAAGATCATATTTGTATAGGTGTCACTGCGCAGTAGAACAGTGCACCACCGCTCCAGAGTCTGATAAATCTTTTTGCAGGTCTTTTGCAGTCAAAGGGTTGTTTGGATTTGCATTTCTAACAATCCTACGAGCAGCTCTCTTGGAAAGTTTTCTTGGTCTTCCAGACCTCAACTTGACCTCCACAGTTCCTGTTAACTGCCATTTCTTAATTACATTACAAATTGAGGAAACAGCTACCTGAAAACACTCTGCTATCTTCCTATAGTCTTCTCCTGCTTTGTGGGCATCAGGTACTTTAGTTTTCAGAGTGCTAGGCAGCTGTTTAGAGGAGCCTGTGGCAGCTGATTGTTGGGACAAGGTTTCAGGAGGCAGAATATTTATAAAGCTTTGAAATTTGCATCAACTGGCCTTTCCTAACAATGACTGTAAACAAGACATAGTCCTAACAGGCTAATGGTCTGAGAGCCTGGTAAAAGTTGTAACAGCTAATTTAATTACTTCCTTCAACGCCATGCATCATAGGGTTTCTAGGGCACGGATGTCCCTTGGCTACAATGTATGTAATGTAAATTTACCTAAGCACACACAGTGAAGCTGGCAGTGAGTGCACGCTGCAGAGTGGTTAAAAAAACAAACAAACAAAAAAAAAAACTCTGTTCCGCCTACATGACCCGCCACGTCCCTGCCCCTTGTATTTCGGCTGTTAGTCACAAGGGAGAAAGCTCCACCCCCACTGTGCTAAAAGTTTGGGCCCGTCTCCACCGCAGGAACTTCGGGGTAATTTTATGGGGCCAGGGCCATTGGTGCGTGTCTCCACTGCAGGAACCACCCCCGAAGGACAGAGTTCTGGAACTTTTACAGGGGCTAAACAAGTCCCTGCCTCAGAGTAGGTACTCAGAACGGCCCCGAGAAACTCCTGGCTGGGGCTTGGGGTTTACTTGGTGCTGATTGGATATACTCAAGGCGGGATGTGACGTTTTGTAATTAACAACATGCAGGGCTTGACGCTAACTTTTTTCCGAAGGAGCACATGTGCTCCTAAGTTGAAAAAGTAAGGAGCGCACAAAGAACTTTAGGGGCACAATGTAAATTGATCAAATAATGTGTTTTCCGTAATAAACGTGATGCAAATAGACATTTACAAGCAACATTATTTAATGAATTTCTATGCAAAATGTACAGAAAGGTAAAATCATCACGTTTTGAAAAAGTATTGCAATTTAATTTTGTCTTTAATATTATTATCTTATATATATATTATCTTTGCAATATGATTATCTTATATAATGTTATTACTATCCTAAAACATTCTCCAGGTCCTCTGAAACTCTGCAGGACTTAAGCCTCTTTCACACAGAGCTTTCGCAGTGCCCACCGCGGGGTAGGGCGCAGAGGACAGGATTTGGGGGAGTACAGGCTCGTTCAGGAGCTACAGCTCCATGGTGACCGCTTCCAGGTCTACTTCAGGCTCTTCTCTGCTGGTGGATGCGCGGCGCCAAGGTGTCGTCACAGCGCACAAACGCCGCGACATGCGCCCTCTCGCGTGCCGCTCAGATTGGCGGCAGAGCGGTGCGCTCTTGCGCTGCGGTAGCACATACACAATGAATGGGGTTTGTCGGCGGAGGTCCGCGCTTTGTGCGCTCTGTGTGAAAACGGCTTTGTTTCCACGCTGCCCAGCAGCGGTACTATGGCGAACGGTCCCTAAAGGCCTCTACACATGATCAGCTGTAAAACCGCTTTGCTCTGGCTGTCCCATTGTTTGTCTATGGAGAGGGCAGCAATGCTTGACAAAGCGGCATCACTACCCTTGGCAGTGCGCACCGCTCTGATTTTCCACCCAAGCGCTGCGCTCAGAGTTGAAATTATTTGAACTACGGGCAGAATGGAGCGGAAAACCGCCCATACCGCCCAGCAGATATCTTAGTTACAACATGACTGAGCTAGCAAAGCAGTTGAAACTACTCCAGTTAGCGCAATCATGTTGTAACTAAGACATCGGCTGGAAAAAATAGCGTTTTCACGGACCGTGACCGGAGTAATTACAGACACCGCAAACGGCTAACGGCGTCCCTACGCCCCTACATCGCTCCGGTCAAAATGGTCGCACAACGATTACGTCACATTACAGAGCCCGGTAACTTTACAGGAACCTTGATCCTACTCCGCTCTTTCAGTGGAGACACGGCGGTTGAGAGGGCTGAGCCAGAGGACGTTCCTGTAGTAGTTCCTGTCCCCCAAATAGTACCAGGAACTTTTTCAGTGGAAACGGGCCCCTGCTGCTCTGCCCCTGCTGACAGTGGTTCTGCACACAGAGGCTCTCATATGCTGTACTGACTGTAAAGCCCCTTATGGGAAAATCTGTAATTTGTGTGATGGGCTGTAGAAATCTAAAAAGAGGCCAAAGCTCCTCAGTTTCAGCTCATTAAATGTGAGGATTTGCTGTCCTTCTTTAGGTTTTGGACTGTTTAGGTCAAACAAAATGACATATTTTTCAAGTTTGTCAAACCTGTGAATTGTATGTACCAGCTCCCGTATGTGTCTATAGACAACAGAGCAGCCTGATCACAGTGTTGATATTAAAGGCCACATCTGTGCAGGGCTACAGGGCTGGATCCCTCACCAGTCTGCTGGCCACTCTGTTGATCATGATCCTCTCTGGCAGGTCCATGGTGTTGGCGATGGTCAGCACCACCAGGCGGGCGTGACGCCTCGTCGGCCAGTCGAACAGGTTGTACATGACGTTCTGCTTCCTTGTCCATAACAGGTCCAACTACGGTCCAAAACAAAAAGGGTTAAAGCTTTGGAAATCCTGTTGAACATTAGTGCTGAACGACTTGGTGTTTTTATCTTCATAGCATGAAAAAATTTGTCCACATAAAGCCTGGCACCGTTAACCAGCATTTCCAAGCCGTTGTTAGCACACACAGAATGCCCTGCTGAGCCCATATCACTATCACTATCCTCATTCATATTTTAAGGAGCTACAAATTCTTTTCAGCCACAAAATAAGCCTAAAAAGCTAGAAATCAGAAAGGAAGTTCAGAGAGTTGTTGAATAGAAATGATAGACCGTCTCATCTGGTTGCATTGGTGTGAACCGGCAGGTTTTTAGAAAGTTGTAGAACAGTGCATTGCAAGTAGTTGCCTGTTTCACCTTGTCTTGTTATAAACATTTGGTCTGAACTGGGCTTTAAGGGAAAGTTTTTAAAAAAGGTCAGAATTCTAAAAAGTTTACTAGAAGCAACTCTTTGTACGATGAAGCTTTGTGGATACGTCCACTGGTTTGCATTTTTAATCTTTTATTCAAACTTTTTACACATTCTTTAATTTAAGTCCTGTGAGACAATATTGCAATGTTTTGGGGGAAATGCCCATAAAATAAAAGCTCAGCAATATGAAAAGAGTTCTTACTTCATCCACCAGCAGCACAGTGGTCTCCTTCCTGGGCGCAGGGTTGCTAAATCTTTTCTCCAGTAGTGCTGCTGCGTGGTCAGCCGTGGCCTTCTGACCCGTCAGCTTCTGCAGAGACGAAACCATCACTTAAGTCAGTAAACACACCACAATGTCTTCAACTGGGACATGATTCAGTCCTGTCATTTCTTCTCCAGAGTTAGATAAGAAGATGGATGTCACTTTCATCTCCGGGACGTATTTAGCCTAGCTCAGCACAACCACTGGAAGCAGCTGGAAACTGCTAGCATTATTTAAAGTTGGTCAAGAGGTTTTTAAGATATCTTGACTTGTAGTCACAAGTATGGGTCAAACTTCAAACCCAGAATCCTACATTTCTCATAATGCAGCTGTCTTTTTAGGATCGTTATACTCCCTGCCTCCTATTTGGCCACCCCTTCAAACCAACACACCCAAGTTTATAGCACAGGATTTCTGTTACAACTCATGTCAACCTTGAACTTTGTGTGTGAAATTGGTGAAGTGCTCCATTTTAATACCCTTTGGAAACATGGTTTAACATGTACAAAGTATTCAAATGGTCTGCCATCACTAATCCCTTGACCTACAGAAAAGGAACACAGCTTGTTTAAGACTCAACGTTTTTGTTTGAAAATGAAAAAATACCCAGATCAGATCAGTTTAAACTGATTTTCATGTTGTTGTCCATATTAGGGGTGTCAGTTTCATTTAATAATGCTTTCAAAAGGTTAATTTTTAAGAAAAAAAAAAAAAAGATGTGAAATACAAGAGGCCCTTCCCTTAAGTCCAACGCTCGTTTGACTTGGCGAGCTTAAGCACTGCATTTCAAAGTACTATCCATAAAGAGGTGATGAAATATTAACGTTTTCTGACATAAAGGTCTTGCCTTTTACTTTATTTTCTGCTGGCTTTGCTAACAGACAACAGTCTAGCTGCATTAACATGTGGAAACATGGTGCCCATTGCCCAACTCCCAGTCTTCGTTGTTTTTTTTGGCTGCTCTGCACTGTGCATCAGCCGAGTTTGAAGGGAGCTAGGAGCATCGCTCATTTGCAGATTACAGCTAGTAATGCCGTCCCTGTGGCAGAATGCATTGCTGTGGAAATACTGTACCCACCCTCCAGTCTCCCCCCAGGTTGCCCCAGTGATTAAGCGGCAAACCCCTTTTAGCATTGTTTACAATGTTAGCACCTCTACCTGTTCAAACACTGCTATCGTTTGTAACAGAGCTAACAGTGATAAAAAAAGTCAACAATGCTAAAGGGAGTTGTATGTAGACATGTATGGCTGCAGACACATTCCGTTTGTGGCGTACACTACACGCCCCTACAAACTGCGCTCACCACGAGTGCAAGACAAACCCACCAATGCGACGGGTATCTAAACTGTGCTACAATGCTACACTGTGGTGAATAAATGAGACCAAATGTAGCAATGATCCACTTTATAATTCATAACAGTTATACTTCGATTTTTTAGCATTAGCATAAGAGATGTAGCTCTCCCATTAAACTTATCCTAATCTTAACCACCTCTCGTTCAATGTAATACTTCATAGCTAATGTCAGCTAATTGCTAACTTAGCATTAGCATACGTAACAAGATGTAGCTTTCCCACTGCCCTTTTCCTAACCTTATCTGTCTTTTAATGTAATACTTCATAGCTAGGTAATTGCTAATTTAGCTATTTTGCCGGATCTTTTGCATCTGGGCGTGGGACGCGTGGGTGTGGTGGGTGAATTATGTAGCTAGAGGGCAGGTCATGTAGCTGCTCTAGTTGCAGTTAGGTAGGGATGGTGTTAGTAGCAGTAATGGCCGAATGAGCAGAGTCGCTAATGTTAGCTAGCGCCAACTAGACCCGGGTGGCATGCAGTGTAGTGAACTGACGAGTAGCATAATTAAACTATGGTCAGATGTGTATAACTAGACAAAAATATTCCTGCAGTAAACTGATTAGCAGTTGATCGTTGATATCCCTTGTCTCTATGCATCCAAAAGCTGCTGCATTTCCTGCAAGAAGACACTGTTCACTATAATCCACTGTTGCCAGCTCCTCAGTAAGAAAAGTAGCTATTGGCTGTCCTAAAAGTGGCTAGAAGTCGCTAAAATGACGTCATCGCCTAATTTGCAAAATTGTCACGTAATTGTAATGGCTGCTGTAGGAGAGAGGAGTAACGTCATGGGAGAGACAAAAACTGAGTAAAAAACACCCTGAATATGTTTAGAACTACAAATGAACCTTCTTTCAGTGATTTATATTAGACAAAGAAAATTTTACATTTACATCCTGCCCTGACTGTAAACCACGATTCACTTGCAGTGGAGGGGTTAATATCTCCTGCTCTGACTGCAGCTGGGAGGAAGGACTGGGCCACCTGTGAGTGCTTTGGGGCGAGGGAGGGGCCCATGGCAGCATCCGCTGCTCGTTGAGAAGAATAAGAACGATACGTGGTTTCACGTCAGAGTCTCCAAAAATCTCCAATAACCTCAGAAAAAGTTGCTAGATTTGTCGCTAGTCGCTTTTTTGAAAAAGAGTCACTAGAGGGGTCTGAAAAGTGGCTAAATATAGTGACAAAGTCACTAGGTTGGCAACACTGACTGTAATTTAAAGAAAACAGGCGTTTCTTGTCATGAGCTCAGCTCAGTAAATAAAGACAAAAGGGTGGGAAAATAAAAAAATCAGCTGCTGATACAAACCAAATTGAAAAAACAACAACAACAACACACATGACAATGCATGGTTCAGCTGGCAAATGTTTTCTTTGGAATTTTCTTTTTTTTTTTTAAAAATAAATCAAGAAACACTTCTATTACTTTTTAGATCTAATTTTCATCTATTTTAATAGTTAAAATAACCACTGATAGATGTTAGAAGAGCGGCACTGAGTGGACTGCAGCACACTTATTATCAACCAGTGGGGGTGAGGAGAGAAAAAAAAATTGTGCGGATAAAGTACTGGCAGGATAGATAATATTTACTCTGCTGTCATTATTTCCACACAAGTTTCAGATGACATTTATTTTGTCTTTTGTGTGAAGTTCACTGCTCTCACCTGTAGGATCTGGACGTAGGCCTGATGAGGATCTGTCATCTTCATCCCATTGATCTCGATGAAGTGGAAAGGAGGAATCTCGTCTACCTCAGCCGCGTGCTGCAGACAGCGCATCACCTCGTGGACCGTGGCCGTTTTACCTGTGCCTGGCACACCTGAGATGTACATGCACCTGAGACCCAAACAACAACAACACAACAGGTGAGCAAAGCCACCAGGAGACACACAGCCTCAGCCTATGTCATGAAATCAATGGATGCATTTGTTTTGAAACTGGAGATGTCAATGATATTACACCTGTAACATTACGGATTATAATCTTTAATTTGGGTTTTGGGAATTAATAAAATGATACCTTCTACTTCAAACTGTTACCTAAAGGTCAGCAATTAATCAATTTATTGATGGACAGAAAACTAATTATTGTACTTGAGAATCATTGATAATGGATACAATTCTGTGTGTTTTCTGATAAAACAATATGAGAAGAGAACAAACTGCTCACAGCTAAGCATCACAAGCAGCCTGTGCCTTGAGGTGCTACTTGTTATTGTATGTGCATTATGATTGCACTGATTGGACTGAAATAAATACTTTTATTGGTAATACCTTAGTTTGAGGAATGTAAAATGTTTTGTTTTTTAAACTTTTTTTTAAGTGCAATCAGAGTTTGAAAAGCTTCCTGTTTAGATCAGGAAACATCTGATCAGATTATAGAAACAAGAAACTGAGCAGGCATTTGATGCAGGCCTCTTGTACCTGTAACAGTTCTTGTTATAAGGGAAAGATTTTAGTCTGTAATCAACACGCTGTGATGCTTGACCTGATCGAGGTGAGGGGGGACTATTCAGGTCACAAGTCAAAGACTTTGGAAACCTGTAAATTCTGGGCCAGCATCAGAATCTGGATCTTACCCTCCCGTTCCATCTACGATCTTGCTCTCAACAAAGCTGTAGATGTCTTGAAACTCCTGCTCCCTGCAGGGCAGAGACTCCGGCACCGAGGACACATGCAGCCTGATGAGACAAATACACACAGTAATACACATTAACAAATGTTCAATTAACTTTGTAGAACATCTGCTTCGCTGACTGAATAACACTTTGTTATCCAAATCCTTGAAAACTAGTAGATTCTGAATAAAGAAGAATAGAGAAGTCAGTCCTCTGTGACGTTTCAACAGTGTTCCAGTGTACAGTGTATTTTGACCGTCTCTTCATCAATTCCTAACTTCTCAAGTAATACTGTACGTCACACATACTAAACCACACATTCACTGGTTTTTAGCTTCTCAGTTGTGAGGATTTGATGCTTTCCTTTGTTTTATATGGTTGTAATTAATATGTCTTTGTGTTTTGGACAGTCTGATGGACAAAAGAAGACATTTGAAGACGTCCCCTTGGACTCTGGGATTTTGCAATGCCAATTAATTTTTGTGATTAATTCTGCAGCTCTGATGTGTTTATATATAAATAGATATGAGGGTCAGAGGTCACTGACTGTCGTGTCTCACCTGGTTCTGGCCTCCTCCAGAACATTAGCAGGCTTTCGGGCTGGCAGCGACCTGCTAGGGATGCTGGGAGTGGCGCGATGAGGAGTCCGTGGCGTGCTGGGTGTGACCTGTTGAGACAGGAAATGGTTAAGGGAGACAAAGTGAGTAAAAAATGATTCCCTCTGATCTGGATGTTTCCAGGACTTTTACCTTTCTGTTTGGAGTCTTTCGAGGCGTTCTGGTCGAGGAGCGACTTTTCTGCTTTGAACGAGGAGTGCGAGACCCTGCAGCAGCAGGTCTGCCTTTTTTAGACACCACCTCCTCATCACTATCCAGCCCTGCCTCCTCTTCCCCATCGTCACCATCATCCTCACTGCTGCTCTGCAGGTCCTTCTTGGATGGAACAAATTCGTCCTCATCCTCTCCGTCTGAGTTCAGGTCCAGCTGGTTGTCCAGAAGATTCCTGATCCAACAGTCAGTGAATTTAGTTTGTTAAGTGCTGAAACAGTGGACTGGAAAATCAACCTGTTGACTCTCTCTCTGCACTCACAGCTGCTTTCTGATGCGAGATGACACCTGCTGAGCCGACTTCCTCTTCGAGCTCCTCGGAGTGGCGGTGACCGGCAGCATCGGAGAGCTTTCATTATCTACTTCAGCTCTGTCAACAACACACATCAAAAGTATCAAATCTGTCATATTTTTATGGTATAGACCAATTTCAGAGTCAGGTGGAAAAAGGAAAATATTAAGATATTATTTCGAGTGAGGTGTAGACTATTCTGATCCAATGGATGAACAACTCTTGAAAACCAAACTTGCACAGGGAGGTGAATAAAATGTCCAGTAAACCTTATCAAATGCTCTTTTGCATCTGATTATACAATTATGGTTTTGTTTTTGTTGTGACATACTGATTAAGTTGAACAGCCTGAGGATGTTATTTGAAGCCTGTCTGATCAGCTTGAATTAGCATGAGGGTAAGTGTCTTTACTCAGGTTGCTGGTGTTTTGGTGATAATTTTGTAAATCTGTGTTGATTAGTGGGAGAGGATGGTAGGTTTGAGAAAAAAGTGTCATCGCAGCAGTATTCATGTGTGTGGGTATGATGGAGGAGCTTCAACTTCTGCAGTTACTAGAGTGAATTCTAGTGTTTCTAGAATTCAGCAGAAGAATCCGTCTGGTCCAGGTCATTTATTGTTTGGCATATCAGGGCTAAATGACTTAGACACACTGGGGGGGGGGTCTAAGATGTTTGCTTGCTCTCTAGGTAATGTTGCAAGAGCACCTTTCTAGTGTTCTTACCACTCAAAGCACTTTTACACTACATGTCACATTCACCCATTCACACACACATTTACACACAGGTGGCCGAAACATACATGCCACCTGCTGCTCAGCAGCAACCATTCACACACTCTCACACACCGATGGAACAGCCATCGGGAGCAATTTGGGTTTCAGTATCTTGCCCTAGGATACTTTGACACGTGGGCTGGAGGAGCAGGGGATCAAACTGCCAATCTTCCAATTAGTGGACAACTCGCTCTACCTCTGAGCCACAGTATGTATGTATGAATATACTTACAGCACTCCCAGGACTGGTTCCATCAGGGATTTCTGTTCTTTTTTTCGAGACGGAGTGGTGGCTCTGTTGGATAACACATTTAATTTTTGGGATTACATCACTGTGTTTAGTAAAAGAATAAGAAACTCAAACACTGTGCAGACACTGGCTACAAGTTCACCCGCCTGTGCACACTCACACCTCAAAAGAATATAAAAGCTGAAAAAAATAAGGTCACCACAAACATACAGGTGTCAACTACAGTTTTTTTCCTCTGACACACCTCTTTGTTGTGCTCATAGACATTATATTACAGTTATTACAACCCCCACACCTGCTGTGTCTGACTCACTTCTGCCCTCTGATGGCATACTGTCTCCTTGGCGTAGCAGTTCTTCTTCTGGGTGTCTTAACCGAGTCAGTCGGTAACCCTGCATCCATCACATCATCACCCTGCTGGAGACTTTAACCCACAGAAGAGGTGCCAGTGACTCTGGACTTTCCCTCAGGCTATCTCATTTTAAACCAGTTTAAATCATCTTAAGTCAAGGTCCTTTTGCTCGCTTTTGCCCGAGCTTTCAGCCGCTGAGGAAGACTGTGGCAAACTACTTCTACTACCTTTCATTTCAGTATGTAGACATTTATCATACTGTTTCTGTTCACACAGATTTTTATCTTACTGACTAACTACTACATGACTCCAGGTGACGACACATCAGTCAACTTGGCCGACAGTGATACAGAAACCTGAATCAGGGTTCAAATGTTAGAGCATCCTGGTTTCTGAGTACTCCTGAGGACATATCCAGATTCCTACAAACAGGACAGGATGTTTATATGTTCTAACTGGTCTATGGGGGACAAAAAATGACAATACATGTAGTATTGTTATAATATCAATACATAAAAAAGCAGAAAATACATCAACTAAAAAAAATAATAATAAATCATGCAAAATTATAATATATAAATAAAAGGTGATAATTCAACAGGACATAAATAACAACATGTATTAAATTTATTTCTGTTCACCTCTTTAGCAGTAATTTGTGTAATTATTCTATGTATTTATTTACTGATTTTTGTGTCTGTATGTTATTGCTATACAAGGTCTATTGATATATGTATTTAATTATTTATTTCTGTATTTATTTAGGCATTTTTTTTATATATATCTATTACTGGAATTGTTATCTCCACCAGGTGTAAGCCTTTATTTATTTTCTTCTTCTTTCTTTAATTTATCTATTTCTGTATGTTAATTTTTAATTCATCTATATCAATTTTTTTTCGTCCATACTTGGCGATTTACTGCATTAATTTTGATTACACCTCATTTTTGTTTTGTACAATATGTATAACTGCATTATGCACATTGAGGTGCTACAATGGGCAAAAAAAGGTTCTTTTCAGTCAAAACGTAGCGCAGGTGCAACGTTAGCTGTCTCCACCTGCTGGGTAACTAACACTAGCTAACAGCTGTCTGCAGATATCAAGCTGATGAATCAGTGATAATTAACTGATTATTAAAGTGGGAGCTTACTGAGTTGAAGCGTCTGGTACAGACAGTCTGTAGCTGTTGTGGATTACATGGTTTTTTTCTAATAAGTAAAACAATGACAGCCTGACGGGTGCTGCATGCGTTTAATTTATTCTTACTACATTTTATAATGTGTCAGTTTAACGTGTTAGCATGCTAACATTTTCTAATGAGCAGAAAACCCTAAGTCCAGCTGAGGCTGATGGGAATGTCATTAGTTCTTCAGGTATTTGGTCATAAACCAAAGTATTGGACTTATTACAAGGGGACACCACATAGATTAAGAATTCCAATATATAAAATTATTTCCATAATCTAAGAAAGTTCACTCAATATCTGTGAATATGAGCTTCTCTCTCTCAAAGCAAGAAACCAGAGAAGTCTCAAACTTGTGATCATAGAGTATAAAGTCTCGAGCTCCATATTCAATGAACGGGAGCCTGAATTTGTGGACTCACAGAATGTTTGTTTTCTTTTTCATACCCTAATGAGCTTTATTCAATTGTAGTGTTCTCAGTCCTGAAACAGAAAATGTACCCATATAGACCAAATCACCGTAACGTCGTGCTAACAACAACAATCACTTCTGTGTAGACAACTGGCAATTGACTTCAATTGCGGAGATATGTAAAATCTGCAAACTTGTTGATATTGGTTGTCATTTTCAACCATAACTGTAAAATTTAAAGATTTATAGTTAAACACGGTGGTCTGACCTATCTGAATTTTCTGTTGTGTTTATGTGATGTACCGTGTTGCTTTGGTAGCGTCTACTGGCACAGAAGCTAAACAATGTACTGCTGCCAACAGGGGCTGCAGTAAAATATAGTTTAAACACCTAAGAAAATATCAACATAAGTGCATGCTATATGTGAATATTTTCTCAGGTTTACCTTAAACACTATGCACACTGATCTGATACTAAAAGTTGGAGCTAGGACCACTGCAGTCCATTGATTGGTCAACAGCAGAGAGTCACTCTGCTCGGGGCTGAGATGTGGCTGGTTTTGAAGCTTATGTAAACACTGTTCATACTGTGGCAAGTCATATATTAGTAAACTATAACTATGAAACGAAAGGTTGTTTTGCTGCCTCTCGCAGCAGCCGGTCGACTGCCGGAGACTTTAAAGTGGGACGTTTAACTTGAAATATTACTCAATGCATCGATGACGTGAATCCATCAATTTTAATATGACAACTTTGACCATTCCATTCGTTTTTATTTTCTCTCTTGGATGGCATACACTTTTAGTAATGAGTGAATCTTCAAGCGTTTAAAAATATAGATTAATTTCAGCTGGGATGTGTGAACTGCAAATATTCTAATCCTTACTTGGAGGAAAAAAAACAGCATTGCAGAGAGTCGTTCCTGTGGCTCCAGCTACACTCAACCCCTGCACTTGCCTGAGAAGGACTAAATGCACAAACCTGCTGTTTTTAAACATCCCATTGAGAGAGACTCTAACTGCAGCCTGTTCTTTTTTTGTTCTGAAAATGTCTCCATGCAACCTTGTTCTGCACACAATAAACAAGGTGGAGACTTTCCTCTGTGTCACCAGTGATGAGGAAATACAGCGAGAGCTGGATGGAGCAGTGACTGGCAACAACCCCACCCATATTTAAGAGTACTGTTTGCAGTGGAAAAACGAAACTGACCAAGAGTCGAGGTACCATGTCTGAAGGGTTACTTTTGGTTCCAAAGGTACCATACCGAAAGTGACCAAATTACTGTTTTTGTCAGTTTTGTCTAGTGGCTTTGATACAACGGCTCCAAATCCCCATCATAAAAGGCTGTCTGACAGCAAGGTAAAGTAGTGGAAATCTTCTAAACATAGTGTACATCTAAACTGATACTGATTTTTTTTGGTTGGCCTTCATTAGGTGGCTAAAAACTAAACAATTAAGGCAGCATTTGCTCAACCCTATTTGATTTTATATACGTGACGCGAGGCCTCAGAGCATTACCCTGGGTCCACTCATTGTCATCTAGAACATCTTTCCCAAATCACTGTCTAAGGAGCAGCTCCTGACTTTATACCCTACCCTGTGTGTACGTAGTTCACCTTTAAAATGTTAATGGTGCTAGATGAGAAGTAAGACGATCTCCCTTCATTCTGATGGGTAACATGAATGGCGGAACCACATTTCATCACAGTCCATTCAAAAATCATGTTTTAGTTTAACTGCAGGTTAAAAAAATCTATTTTTTGGCGAAATGGCCCAGCTGCAGCAAAAACACAATACCCGAATACGCCAAACTCCCTGATCAGAGCATCACTGCTTAAAACCTACAAATAGGGATGCACAATAATGTCGGCTTTTAATTGAAATATCAGAATCGGCCAACATGCTTTTTCTTATTTTGTACAATGAATGAATATTACATAAAATTAAAAAGTATTGTATTTCATGTCTCCACTCTACTCTTATCATCTACATCATGATAAGAGTATCCATGCATAATATAATGTTTAATTCCACTACAGAAGAGACTTGATGGTCACAAAAATAAGGTAGGGAAAGAAGTGGATATATCAATATTGGTAACAGTTAACGGTCAAATGAGTTGTTGCATATCAGATACCAGCAAAAAACCCAATATCATGCATCCCTGCCTACTGTAAAATCATGTGGACATTGTGACTGTGAGAGAGTCGACTCTGACCTGGAGGAGTCGTCTCTTGCAGATGATGGAGGGCTGTCCATTTCAGAGAGAGAATGTTTGTTGAGGACGACAATGGAGGGCTTCAGGGGGAAAGCTCCCTGAGCGGCGGGGGCTTGGTGGACCTTCCTGAGGGGGCTGAGGCTGTGGGTGAGGGGCAGGACCTGAGGAGGAGAGGATGACGACGACAGCCTGTGAGACAACATCACCTCTGACTCCAGCTCCTCATCCAGCAGCTTGCTCAGGATGTCCTCACGGATCATTGACGACTTCTCCGGACCTGAGAGGACGAGGAGAGAAAACATGATCTCAGGACATCATTAACCAGCAGAGTGAACTAAATAATTAGACGTGAAACAGTCATTTGTAAAACAAATAATTATTGAGTGAGGGCGGATTATTACATTATTTTTCTACTGGCATCAAAAAGTAGTAGTCTCTGAAACAGTGTCACAAAAATATTATTTTTAAAAATGATCTTCCTTAAAGAGTAACAAATATCATCATTGGTCAATCACACAGTGTTTTATCTCACTGTATATTTCTTTTACCTCCAATGCTTTAACTGACGCTTCAAACCGTTTGAGGTCTCAGGTGCTCATCTTTGAATGCTGCTGCAACCTCTTTCATTGTGTGTGTTACAGCTGCAACTTTTTAGTGTCTCAATACTTGATTTCAAATGTTTCAAATGAAAAATTTCATCAGCGAGCATGTAGAAATTCTCTCAGAAAATGTAGCTTTTCCTACTTCATGTCAACAGATTGAACTTATATCAAAATGAGCCTTTTCAAACCATGTAGGTTTTGGCCCCAACCCTAATTGGAGTCCTATAAAGGAGCAATAAGTGAAATTCATCATTTCTAGACTGAAGGAATTAAAAAATTGCTATGTAAAGAACTAGAGGTGTAATTTCATCTGGAGTATAGCATGACCACACACACCCTCTCTGTGTTGATCTCCAGCCCATTGTTTACAAGCCGGTCCGGCTGCGCGTTCATGTGAACCCCCCCCCCCCACCCCCCCCTCAGCAAATATATTACATTTATTACAGGTACCATCATCATTGAAGTACGCAGGGGAATAGCTAAACACAGCGGAGACCGAGACATCGCTAACTGCTAGATGAGGCGAGTGGGGGGTGGAGAGCAGAGGTAGAGGGAGGAGTGGCTCATGACAGACTTTGTTTTGGTCTACAAGCAGTGCACGACAACAAACCTAGCGGTGAAACGATTTCGCTTATTGCTCCTTTAATATTGCCTTTCTTCTGAAACCAAGTCAGATCCCATACTTATATTTACATTAATACTGATATGTATCAGACACATAGGCCTGTCATGATACCTTTGTTAGAGGCCATATTGTCCACGAAATACTTGTGATAGCATAATAATGGAAGTACACCCTTTCAGAGAGCAATGAACTTTAAATTCTTTGGAATATTGAGTTATTAGAAAATATTTACACTTGATTATATATAAACGAGACTATACACTCACTGGCAACTTAATTGGGTGCCACTCCTGTCAGCTAAGAACAGGAAACTGAGGCTACAATTCACACAGGCTCAAAATCTGACAATAGAAGACTGGAAAAACATTGCCCTGCCTGGTTCACTATACTCCAAAGGCCTCCACAGTCACCAGATCTCAATCCTTTGGAGCACCTTTGGGATGTGGTGGAGCAGGAGATGCGCTTCATGGATGTGCAGCTGACAAATCTGTATTAACTCTGTGATGCTATCAAAATCTTGGAGGAATGTTTCCAGCACCTCCTTGAATTTATGCCACAAAGAATTAAGGCATTTTTGAAGGCAAAAGAGGTCCAACCCAGTACCAGCAAGGTGTACCTAATAAAGGGGTTAGTGAGTGTATATAAAATGATACAACCTTTATAGGAGTAGCCAAATTTCTCAGTTTGAGACGTAATATAAAATTTGGCCAACAAAACCAAAACCAAATGATGCCTCTTGCGACGAAGAGACAAGCTTAGCAAAGCTCCACAAACACCGCAGTTACTATTATTCTGGCCGGTGTCCTGCAGTAAGCTCCCGGGGGATGGACAGCCTGCTAGCTGGGTGGTTTGGAGGATGAGGTTGTTGGAGGGTAAAACTACAAACAATTGACTTTTTGGGTCATTGCCAGTCTTGGCAAGCTAACGACTATCAGGACTATCAAGTCTGTCCATCCTGGAAGAGGGATCCCTCCTCAGTTGCTCTTCCTGAGGTTTCTACTGGTTTTTTTCCCCCTTTAAAGGATTTTTTGGGGGGAGTTTTTCCCTTATCCGCTGTGAGGGTCCAAAGGACAGAGGGATGTTGTATGCTGTAAAGCCCTGTGAGGCAAACTGTGATTTGTAATATTGGGCTTTACAAATAAAACTGATTGACTGACTGGGCCTCTTCCACCTCAAAAGTGCAGCTGCAGGCTACCAGTAAGCCACGCTGTGTCATTTTTGAGGTGTTTTTTTTGTTTTAATTTTTGTTCAGACTTGCTTAAGTAGGCTGGGATGGAAAGAAAAGAAGAGGAAAATTTGTTGCACCCAGGCCTTTTTTAAATTTTTTAGGGGCATTTTTGCCTTTCATAGGAAAGCTGATTGTGAAGGGGGAGAGAGAGGGGACATGACATGCAGCAAAGGGAGTCGAACCCAGGCCGCTGCAGCAACAGCCTTGTACATGGGGCGCCTGCTCTATCCACTAAGCCACCAACGCCCCCCACCCAGGCCTTCTGATGGTCAGAAAAAGCCCAGCATTCTTATGTAAAAGTTCATGGTCATATACCATATGATAAGTCAATAACGTAATTATCGTGACAGGCCTACTGACACATTATAGCTGACACATTACAGTGTTAGCCTTCTAAATCTGGCCCGCCTTATTTTTCAAGAGCTGCTTGATCCAAATACCTGAGGTCCTGATTCAAAAATATCACACTGATAGGCTTAAATTATTATAAATGAAAGTTTAACTGGGAGAATGCAACCCCTAAAATTGACGTGAAGAGATCCTCTACTGAAGAAGACATCACACTCTGTTGGATTTGGTGAATCTACAGAAACACTTTGTACAGAAGTGCTACAGAGTGGAGCTTTTTTAATAGACAAAGACTGATGGAGATCACTTTCACCAGACCACAGGCAAGTTTAACTTTGGCTTCATTTTGTATTGCTTCATTAAAATATGCCAAGATCAGACTGGGACATATTTTTATAAGGCATTTTCTTGTTGCTAGGCGGCTGACAATTCCGCCAGTGCTGATGTATCTGTAACAAACTAAAATCTACCACTTCTACATCCAGAAAAGAAGGTACAGTATGGTGGTGTGAGTCCAATGTGAATGGTGTTTGTTTTTAAAACACTCACCGTTTAGCTCCAGTTTCTTGCGGACGCCAGGCGTCCTGGCCGAGGCATTCCTCCTCTTGGCACTCAGACATTTGGAGGCCGACAGTTTGGTGGCAGAGTGCAGCGACTCTGCTTCTGCTGCACCAGCTTTCCCCGCACTCATGGTGACCCTGCTGTATCTCACTTCCCCTGACGCAGCCCGGCGCATGACGGCGAGGTCTGGGGTCGGCAGAGCCCGTCGAGCAGGGCCCCGAGTCGCTGGAGCTGCTGCAGGCGGGGAGTTGGGAGGGGAGGGGGGGAGGGAGGGTCTGGGACAGGAAGGAGGAGGGGAGGAGGAAGCTGAGACAAGTTCGGACTCCATTGCTTTGAAGGTCTTGGAGTCCCAGGACAGTTTCACGTACAAGGTGTCTCTATCGTTAGAGTCCGGGAATGGAGCTGCTCCGTCCAGGTGCTTCACCTTTGAGTGACAGGACAGAGACTTCAAAGGCAGTTCACCTAAATAATTTTCCCACTCATCTCTAATATTATCTGTCCATGCAGACAGTATATGTTTTCAGATATCTGCATCAGTAGTGGTCAACAACATTAGGGAAAAAAATTGACCCAGAAACACCTGCATGTTATTGAAAATGTTATGAATCATTTCCTAAACCTATAACAAATCCTCCTCAAGACACTTTTACATGCAGAGCCTCTCCAGACTGGAACCTGTTACCTGAGGTGTGGACTCCAGTCACTAATTTGATGACTTCAGACATGACAAAACAAGAACTAGCACTTTAACATTAAGGACATGTGACTTAACTTGCACTTGAGCCTTTTGACTTGACACAAGGGCTGCAACGATTAGTCAACTAATGGATGACTAATCGACTATTAAAATAATCTGTGACTATTTTAGTAGTCGACTAATCGGTTTGAGTCATTTTTCATAGAAAAGCACTATAAAAGTACCCCAAAATACGCTTATCGCAGCATCTTAAATATTGGCAACTTTACATAGTCTCCCATGATGGTGAACTAAAACCCTTTGGCGTGAGTACGAAACAAGATGATAATTTTGGGGTTTGGGAGAGACAGACTGACATTTTTCAACCTTTTAACACATTTTTCGATAAAATGATTAGTCGACTAATTGAAGAAAAAAAAATCGACAGATTAGTCGACAGTGAAAATAATCGTTAGTGGCAGCCCTACTTGACACTACTTGAAACTTTCCCCGAAGCCCAAAGATTAAAAACTATATTTAGGTCAGTGATGTCATATATGACATCAAAGTGCTTTATTTACTATTTTAGAGTATTTACATTATACAACATGACAGGACAGAAACACACACAATTCATTCTGTTATGGCACTGGTTAATAGTGCTCTATGCTCAGAAAGCATAATGTCAACACTCGTACTGCAGCGGTGCATCTCCCTCTTTCTCTCTGTCTGTCTGTCTCTCTCTCTCTCTCTCTCTCATTGTGTCATACGGATTACTGTTAATTTATTATGTTGATCTGTTCTGTACGACATCTATTGCACGTCTGTCCGTCCTGGAAGAGGGATCCCTCCTCAGTTGCTCTTCCTGAGGTTTCTACCATTATTCCCCATTAAAGGGTTTTTTTGGGGGAGTTTTTCCTTATCCGCTGTGAGGGTCCAAAGGACAGAGGGATGTCGTATGCTGTAAAGCCCTGTGAGGCAAATTGTGATTTGTGATATTGGGCTTTATAAATAAAATTGATTGACTGACTGATTGAACACTATGTTTTTATATGATTAAGTTCAGTCGTACTTGTTTTAACCAAAACTTACATATTTTATAAGCATTCATTATTTTGTAAATCTGATACAATATTACTCTACTTTTAAAATTGCATTACATTTGGTGAATAGTGCATAATGACTTGTTCAGGACTCAAAACTTAGTAAAGCAAGCACCCGATGTACAAAGGCTTTGTCCTTGCCGCAGCGGCCATGGGTTCAATTCCGACCCACGGCCCTTTGTTGCATGTCATACCGCTTCTCTCTCCCCCCTTCATGCTAACACTGCCCTATCAATTCAAGGCAACACGTCTCAAAACTCAAAGTGTAGGACTTAACACTTGACTTGTCAGTCCTGACTTGGGAGTCAGGACTTGTGAGTCTTGGGACTTGAGTGCAAAGACTTGACTTGTGAAACAATGACTTGGTTCCACCTCTGCCTGTAACTAATTCAAAAAGCTTCAAACTGCAAATAATTTTAAATTTTCTAAACATCCACTTCTTTTTGGGCCTGTGTTACAATTTCTGTCTTAACGTCCCAATTTTTTGAGCAGTACATATGTTAGAGCCAATTTGCATGGTTCAGTGCCATGTTTCATATTTCTTTTTTTTTTTTTTATTATTCTACATTTCCTTATTGTTATGCATTATGCATCCTTATTTCTTTGCATTATGTCTCTGTATGCATTTGGGTTCGTGCAATTCCAATATTGCCCAGTGGGTGGCTCCACCGGCCTGTGGAGCGGAAATGGTTTGCCTGTCTATTTAAAGCAGCTGTCCGGTTTCAGCCACCTCAAGGCTTGTAGGTTTATTGTTTATCTTACTTATTTAGTCCCAAGTAAGTCAAGCCATTATAATATATATAAAATTTACAGAACTCATGAATGCTTTTAAAGTTGTTAAAAAAACTTTGTTTAAAAAGTTACTTAGCTGTTAATCTGACGTTATCAAAGCATTAGCTCGCTAACAGTGTTAACGTTAGCCTCAAATGTTGTTTGTGCACTTTCAAACAAAATTGGAAGTTGTGTCTCCGTAATTTTTGCCTCGCATATTTTGTATACTGGAATTTGTTTTTTGTTGACAACTTGTAGTCTTTGTATGCAGACAGAAATATCTTTGGTATCATTTTTTCCAACTGCTACACAGTTACAGAAAGTTAGTTCTTCATAGCTCTCTCCTGCTACTTGACTGGATGCTGTCAGATTGATTCAAACAAAGTTCATCTGGGAAGTTTAGTGTTGACGCGCTGAGAATAAATAGTATTAACATTAGTTGGTCCAGAAAATGAAGGGACATGAATTGATTCTTGGTGCACTATCACACTTGTATCTTTGGGCTTGGGGGATGGTATCAAGTATTTTCAAGTCAAAAGGCTAAAGGCCATGTGAAGTAACATGTCATTTACGCTGAAATTCGAGCAGCAAGTCTTTGATTTTGTCAAGTCCAAAGTTATCAAATTTGTGACTCGAGTCAGACTTGGGGCAAAGTCATGTAAATCGAATTCTGGTTACCATTAATAAAAATAGCACACTTGAAAGCGAGCATCCTTTACCTTCACAGGTCTGAGGATGGACTCGGCATTGACTTCATCGTCACAGCTGCGCCCCTTGTAGTAGAAGATCTCCTGTGGGTGAGGCTCTCTGCCCAGCAGGTTCAGTTTGCTCAGAGGCACTTCAGACACACGGACAAACCACTGAACCACCGCCTTCTTCTGTTGCCCACTCTCTGTCACACGATGAGAGAGAGGAGACATTTAGCTACAAGCCTTTGAGGACAAAGCGAAGTGTAGCATCAAGTCATTGAGACTCACCGTCACCAAACAGCCTGATGACTTTGGCCACATACGGGTTGTCTTCGTCATCTCCCTCTATGAGGATGTGCTGGCCCGTGCTAATAACAGTGGTCCTCGGGAGACCCTCCACACTGATGGCCAAAGAGCTGACACACAAACAGACAATGAACATGAACAACATGACTTTTGGAATCTAACTCAGATATTAAAAACCTTGTTTTTGTTGAATCGTTTCTGTCCTCAGGTTGACAGCATTTCTACATGCAAATTCTGACATTATTAGGCAAGATTGAAGAGATTATTAACATTTAAATCTGATGTCTCATTCACAGTCAGTGTTTGACTTCCTCCAAGCTTCATAACATTCTCACTTTAAAAAATAACTCTTTTTTTCCATCAAAGTGAAACACTGATTTGTTGAAATCTGACAAATATGGAATCTAAAATCATCAGTGCAGAATAATAAATTGGTATACTTACTTTTGGGGTTATTTAACAAATAAATAAATAGAATTACCACCTAATGGTTGTTTGCCTCTGCTAAGCAATCAAGTTGCAGTTTCAGTTTAAATCCATGTCTGTTAAAACACTGATGCTTCACATACATCTTGAACCAGGCAGCACATTAGGTCTTTACAATCAGCACAGTTTCAAGATGGACACCAAAGTGTTTTTGCAGAACATTATGATGTCAAAGTGAGGGTGACCTTTGACCTTTCGCATATGAAATGTCAACACTTCATCATTTTATCCTGTCAGACATTTGTGTGAAATTTTGTCATAATTATCGTATGAATTCTTGGGTTACGGCCCAAAACGTGTTTTTTCCCCCCGAGGTCACAGTTACCTTTGACCTTCACTCACCAAACTCTAATCACTTCATTGCTGAGTCCAAGTAATGAATGAAGAGTGACAAATTAAATTTAATAAAAGGCAGCAGTGATATTTGAAAGCACGCAAAGGGAATTTTAGGGAATAAGTCATAAAATACAGGCATAGATCAATATTTCAGCAGCAGGATTTAAATTGGGAAAATATTAGAAAGAGCCAGTGATGAAACATAGTACATTTACTCAGGTATTGTGCTTAAGTACAGCTTCAAGGTTTTTGTACTTGTAATTGGTAGTATTTCTTTAGTATTTCGTTTTTTTTTCAGTTTTTCACTGTATTTTTATGTAATGCTAATTTATACTTGTACACCACTACATCTCATTGACACTTAATACTTTTACTACATTTGTCTGACAGCCTTATTTAATTTTTAGATGACAGGTTTTCAGCCCCTACCTGTTCTGTGAAAACCATGTATCTCCAGATGTGTGTTCCTTTAGGTGCTGAGAAAATTCTCCTACTTCTGAAGATAATTCACCTCTTTAAAAACCACTGACACCATGAAAAGTTGACTTCTTAAAAAAAATGCGTCTCCAGCAGGACAGCCACGCTATAAACATATTTTGAACTTAAAGAATATGATGCATTTCTGTAAACTACCCAACTGTACACAAAGGAGTTCAAATGAGCACAACCTTAAACATCTAAAGCAGTAACCTGACACATACACATTAATGCAGCAGTCATATTCAAAAGACATCAGATATTATCGTAAAACCTTGACAGGGAACATTTCACTGCAAAATGACTCCTTAAACTTTTCATATTATAACTACATTTTGCTGATAATACTTAGATAACATTACTTTTATCAACTGTGGTATTTTTACCGTGTGGCATTCGTACAAACTGACTCAAAGTTCTCCTTGTCCAAAAGACAAAACCCATGAAAAAGTACTCACCCATATTCATAGGTTTTTAACTTCCTGTTAAAACTTAAAGGGTTTCCAAGCCACTTGTACACCCGTCTGACTCGCAGTCTGGTAAAATATTTCATCCTGTTTCCTCCCCGTCTGCTGCACGAGCTCAGATATAATACAATCAATAATCAATAAAGGAAAAAGAAACTCGTTTATCTGCTTTAAATCCAAACCCTCATCGAAAAAAGGAAGACTTTGCAGAAACAGTCATCAGACAACACACACCAGAGCAGACAACATTTCGCGCGAAAATTACGTAGTTTCCGTTTTCTTCGTCTTCAGTTGTAATGGCGGGCTGTAAAGCAACGTGAAAGTGCATGCTGCCTCCTATTGTACAGGAAGTATAACACCATGAGTTTGTCAAGATAAAATATGTGCAGATAATCAGAATCACATCAGAAATGTCTTTTTGCCGAGTAAATTTGCATTTACAAGGAATTTAAAGTGGTGATGATTTGGTGAATGACATATAAACACAGTAAGTGCAAAAATATAAAGAGAATATAAAATAGAATTAAGATTATATAATAAAACTAACTATATATAAAACTATGTACAATAAAACGAAACACATTTCATTATTAAACAAACACTTGTCATAAAATGTCATCAAAGTAAAAGATAAAATAAAAAGGCCAAAACTAAAATGAAGATAATAAATGGGAAATAACATCGTTACTCAGGATATGCTTTCCGATAGAAGTGTATTTTTAGAAGAGACTGAAATGAATCAAGTGACTTAGACAGCCTCATAATCTATCATTTTTTAGCACTGGGAAGGGACTAGTGTTTGTTTTAATTTATTTTTGCCTAGAGAAATGTCACGCAAAATTAAATATGGTGTTCTGTATTTAGCATTTTTTAAGAAAACAGTCACAAATATTACGCTATTAATCATGGCCAGAAAAAAACCGAAAACTGCAACTGGATTTTCAAATATATTTGGTCCTTGGACACATTATTTGCGACAAATGCTTCTGTCAGAAACAAAACCATAAACAAATCGGAGCTTAAAATACTGATATTTCATCAAAATCACCATTCCAAGTCTGATCTAAAATGTTGCCAAAATAAAGTGTCGGCATGAACTAACCAGGATATACAACAAGTGTGTGGAAAAAAAACAAGGCATTTTTCAATTCCAGGATTTAGTCTTTAACTTTTAACATGTCATATCTTCCTGCTCTTTTTTCCCCTGTACTTTTCTCCTTTCCTGAACATCAGTTTTTTAATGTTATTTGTTTGAACAAAACGCCGGTGACCTGCTCAGTTTCTAGTGTGTGCTCCTTACGCCGCCCCACAGCGACACCTGGAGACCGATTGTAAGAATGACGGTTTTATTCTGGGGGGAAACACGAACCGGAAGTGTTGTTTAAGTTTCCGGCGTTGGCTCGTAGGTCGTTGCTGTAGTGTCCATGCTAGTAGAGTCGCTTATTCTTCATTCCCATGGCAAACAGAACTGTTAAAGATGCTAACAGTATACACGGGACCAACCCGCAGTATCTGGTGGAGAAAATCATCCGGACTCGAATATACGAGTCTAAATACTGGAAGGAGGAGTGCTTCGGTCTGACCGGTGAGTAGCATGTTAGCTAGCGAGCTAACGTTGGCTTCCTGTCGGCTAACAAACCTGCAGGCACCGCGGAGGATTCCAGCCCTCTGTAATTTTCTTTACAGGTACAGGTGGGGTTTATTGTTTTCAGGTTACCTACTCAGAAGTACTTCGACACGCTGTTCACATTCTGTTGTGGACTTCCTTTTGAGTCTCAGGGAAGGGAAATCTTGATGCTTAACTGTACAAATACATTATAGAGAACAATGAGCCTCCATCTTTGTGTGTGTGTGTGTTTTGTAGTTTTGTATTTTACAATGACGTGTGTGCATCTTGTGTCATCCACAGCTGAGCTGGTGGTTGACAAAGCCATGGAGTTGAAATTTGTTGGTGGAGTTTTTGGAGGAAACATCAAGCCCACTCCTTTCCTCTGCCTCACTCTGAAGATGCTGCAGATTCAGCCTGAAAAAGACATCATCGTTGAGTTCATAAAAAATGAAGATTTCAAGTGAGTGTCTATCCCAATCCAGTGAGAGAATAATGAGAATACTGGTGCTGTGTTCTCCTTTGTCAAACAAACAATAAGAACCTCTGGAAACTATTAAAGCCTTTAAGACGGTCAGGACAAAAATGGAGAGAAGGTGTTTTCCATTAACTACGTAGTTTGTAGGTGTTAGGCCAACATGTTATCTACTTACTCTCTCTGGGTATGTTGTGCATCTTTTTTCAACCATGTCACCATGTTCTCTCTGGGTTTTTTGTTGTTGTTGTTGTTTTTTTGTAGATATGTTCGTTTACTTGGGGCGATGTACATGAGGTTAACTGGCACCGCAGTGGATTGCTACAAATACTTGGAACCGCTGTACAACGATTACAGAAAAGTCAAGAGTCAGAACAGAAATGGAGGTGAGTTTTTGATATAACAGCTCATAGTACAGTAAGCATAGTTGATGCTACTGAATTAAATTTTAGATTACATAAGCACTTATCGTGAGGGGATGACATGCATCAAAGGGCTGCGGGCTGAAATAGAACCCACTATCTATTATATAACTGCACAATTTTTATGTGTGTGCTCCGTACGCAGAGGTAAACAAACAATATAACAATCAAGGGTTTCAATTCTGGATATTAAGACAAGATACGCCTTGATTAATCCCTCCTGGGTTTATGAAGCAATTATATTTTGGATATTTAGCTTCTTTACTGTAAACTGGTTGTATTGTGAGGAAGACTGCAGGCACTCAGTCCCCTCTGCATTTTCCTGTTAAAAACTTATTTGACTGTTTTCATTTGCAGATTACTACCCTAAAAATACACTAGAATGGATCATCAGTCTTTGACATGAAGATATAAATTAAACAACAAACGAGACAATGTGGTTTTAGGAGCTCTTTCCCAGTAGGCTTTTGAAATAAAGGCCTGTGATTGACCCACAGAACTGAAAAGTTTAGCTTGGTATTTCAATTAAGATGAAACATGCTGTCCAGTTCAGTAAAAGCTTTATCATATGTAATAAACACCTGGGCTAATATTTAAATTCATTTTTAAATTTAATTCATTTTTGGGCCAAAATTAAATTCCAGTTAGCGCTTAGAGACTTAGTCTGAACTCGAATGTGGATGTACAATGAAATCAGTCAGCTTGCTTTTCTTCCTCCTTATCTTTTTCCTCTTGTTTTAGAGTTTGAGTTGATGCACGTGGACGAATTCATTGATGAGCTTCTTCATGCCGAGAGAATGTGTGACATCATTCTGCCTCGACTTCAGGTAAGTTTATGTCAAGTCTGATTGTCACACACAGCTTGATTGAAGTGCCTACATCAAGTGTGTGTGTGTGTGTGTGTGTGTGTGTGTGTGATAGAAGAGACACGTCCTTGAGGAGGCTGAGATGTTAGACCCACGTATCAGCGCTCTGGAGGAAGATCTAGACGAGGTGGAGAGCAGTGAAGAAGAAGATGAGGAAGAAGAAAAGGTAAGACAAACGTTAAATGAATCTGGTGGAGCAACATATGAAACCTGGTTTGCCATGATTAATTAAAAATGCCACATATGGCCATACACAAGTAGGGATGTAACAATATATTGAATTGCACAATATTGTAATAGAAAATGTCTTGATACCATTGTGGGACTATAACAAATTCTACCACATATTACATGGTTATGTCCTGCGGTAATATGTCTCACAACATATCGGTATAAATGAAGCATTGTGGTGCCACAGAGATTCCATGGCCTAGAAATCATATTTCAGATGCAAGGGAATATACTTCTTTGGTACAGACACCAGCAAAAAGCACACCATCTTCATTTTTATATTTTTTTCAGTGACAACAAAATGCAAAAATTACCATTCCTTCTAAAATCACAACTTATTCCACAATCCCCGTATCTGTCAAAACAATCACACTATGACTTTTTGCATGCAGCCCTGGTTAGAATCGTTTCAGCCATGTAATTGTTTCCTGTTAATTGTGTGTGTGTTATGTATTCATAAATTATAATAATTGTCCAAATCCCTGGGAACGTCACCTATTTTCAGAATTCATGCCTATTATTCCTATGGTCTAAGACAGGTAAAGAATTTTAGTGAACAAGAACAACTTTTTCACAAATCCAAAAACTAGATTGCTTAAACTCACATTTGGTATGGTATAAAGTCTGGAGCTGCTCCACAGACAATGAATGGGGAAAGATGTTCTAGATGACACTGTGCGCAGTAAAGCTTTCTTCCCTTATTCATGATTTTTATATCAATGGTGTTGAAACCAAAATACGTATTTATATTACTTCTTTGATAGTTTGGTATCATCCTTTTCAGTTCAGCATGACACACCTTTGTTCTCTGTTATCTAGTTTACTCAAGGGCAACAGTACATGCAATGTGTCACCTGGAGTACAGTACACTGTGGCACTTTAAGTGCCTCTGTCAGACTGCTGGTGGGACAGTTTGATAGCTTTTGAAACCACCTTTCTCCAAACCTAGCTGAGTGACAAGCCAACATTCATGCTGTGATTGGTCCTCCCATTAATACATGAATTAATACATGACACAAACAGAAACGTCAGATCCTCTACTGTGCTTAAAATGTACCTAACTGGAGAATTACCGCCACCAGCTTTTTATCTCGGGGTGCCTAACCTCAGATGTTCGCACAGTGGTCACGAACAGAAACGCAGATTTACTCACATTTTCTTTTACAGATTTTTGTAAATTCAGTTACTATTTGTGCTACTTTTAGATTAGGCTTCAGTCTAACTCTTTTTACAACACCTTTTACTCCAGCTATGACCACACAACTTGTCCACTAATTCTTGTAGAACCAGTTGTGACCAAGAATAACCTGAGCCTGTTATGTAGTGAAATTCAAAAAGTCCTGGACACTGTTGATCACTTGTACTTACTTTATTAGCAATGTTCCAGCCCTCAGACCTTCTTCAGATAAAAGATGAGTCAGGCCATAAGACTCCCTGTAGTGCCTGTACTTTGTAATAATGGTCACAGTGTAAACTTAGGCCAGAGTCAGTATCAGAATTTCCCTTACAAGGAATTTGTCTTGGTGTTTAGTTACCTACCGTATATTAGATAAATTGTCTGTATTGCACCTACATGCTGTCGACACTTCACTGAAATCCGATCTCTGTGCAGTCTGCCCTTGTCCTCAGCAGTGGCAGCAACGTGAGGATGGGCTCAGTGCAGGCAGTATAAAAGAGCACCATCATTGTACTTGGCGGTTTGAACTTCTTTAATGTGATGGTGGTGTCATCCGCTAACTTCAGGTGGTTAGATCATAACGTGCAGGTGGCTGATTACACCAGAGTAGAGACCAAACAGGCAGCCAAAGGGCTCTGTGTTACTGCTGTCTCACACCTGGTTGGTTTAAAATATCACAGATTGTTGTCATGTCATCTTTTAAATATTTACACTGGAGACAAATAATTTCAACCAACTATTAACTTTATTTGACTTTTTAGAGAACAGGATCACTTTTTTATTGTGTGGTGCATTTCCACGGGTTTTAAAATCTTGTTTGTGTTATTTCCACCTGCAGCCGGAGAGACTCCAGACCCCTGAGCCCCACAGACGCCGTGACGGTTACCGTGACAATGACAGACCTCGTCGCTCTCCATCACCTCGTTACAGACGCAGTCGCTCACCCCGACGGTATGTAATAATGTTCCACAGTTACATGTGTACTTTTTGCAAAGAAAGTCATAAATTCAGCTCTAAATCGAATCTTTGGTGGGTTTGTTTTCTTCCAGGAGGAGCAGATCTCCAAAGAGGCGAAGGTATGTTTGCTTTTAGCTGAAATCCTTTGTTACTTTTAAACATAATACTTGTAGCTTAAGCTCATTGAGGTCTTTTGTTGTACGTGCTCACATAGCCCATCGCCCCGGAGAGACCGCCATCGCAGCAAGAGCCCCCGCCGACACCGCAGCAGGTCCAGAGAAAGACGTCACCGCTCCAAATCCCCAGGTATGCCGTCCACTAACTAAGAAAATCAGCAGTTCAATGCTGGGCACCTCTAGTCCACAGAAACCACAAATTACTCCTTATTTTAGGGTAAGCAACACGCATTATTAATATGACAACATGTCAGATCACTGACTTTAGCCTGGATGAGAGAAGAGCAGTAACATTATATGAATACAATGGTGGTGTCATGGTGAGTCAACCAACCTATTAAATATCCTAATTTCATCTTCCAAAATCAATTCAGAAGAAGGCGCACACTCAATGAAATTATTATTTCTTTCTTCATTATTTCTGTTCCTGTGTTGTTGTTGTTTCATATTGCAGTCTGTATCACTGAAAAAGAAAATGTCGCAATCTCATTATTTTTTAATATCGTGCAGTTTAAGTGTTAATGAGTGAATATGACATGTAAAAGCGCTATGAGTGGTTGCATTGGTGGTTGTGTGGTTGTCTTTTATTTTACATTGTTATAGAGATATTAATTCAATTATATGTTTTAGCGTTGAGGTCATGGTATGGTCACACGTGTTAATAATATTCTACCTCCCTTGTGTATGTAAATAAGAACAAATTAGTACTACTCTTTCAAAGTAATGTAGTCCACTGCAACACCACCGCAACATAATCTTTATGGATTTATAAATGCATACATTGATTTTATTGTTGCCAGTTTTCACCATTGACTCCATATAAAAAATGAACATCATTCCAGCTCCCCAAAAGCAAAGCCAAAAACATCTGGATCTCCCCCTGGTGGCTGGCTGCAGCATAGGTGATAAACCCCACCCCCTCCATGTGGACAAGATGAAAAATCAAAATACCCGTAAAAAACAAAGATTGTTCCTGTTATTTTTAGATAGTTCTTATCTCGTTGATGCGTTTTTTGATAAATTTGTTTTTTATTAGTTATTTGATACTAATAATAATAATTATTATCATTATTATTATTATTATTGTTATTATTTGATGCTGATAAAAGGGGGTGTGGCATCATGATTTATAGCTGTGTGCATCAATTGTGTGCTCACATTCAGTGGTACTGTTCACAGTTGGGTTGAACAGTTGTTTGGGTGGGAACTTGCTCCACCTCCAGATTACTACTGTACAGACTCTGGCTCCAAATAACTTATTTTTTGTACAGTTGTATGGTCATTGTTTTTTACATAAATCTGCCTTTTTTTAATGGTATTTGCACTGAACTGTGAACTCCCCAGTAAATGAGAATATTTATCTGAGGAAATTATTGTTACCTCATCTCATTATTATCTCTGCCAGGAGTACGCCTGGAGGGGATCAAGCAACCAGATAGATTCCTAATCTTCTTTTGCTGTCATTTTCTTTTATATGAAATCAAAGTTTACACTTAATTCCTTTATGCTTAATTTAGAGGAAAAAAGAAATTCTTACTATAAATAAGGATTTGATGATAGTTGTTTGGTACTTATTGTATTGTTTCTTTGTTTTTATAAAACAAGGTCACCACAGAAGCCACAGACATCGCAGCCACTCAAAGTCCCAAGAGAGGTGAGTAATCCTACCATTATTGGTACTGAAACATTCATATGTGTTTTTATAAAGAAATTCCCAAATATTTTTTGTGTTTATCTGCATGTGTGTGGCTGGCTAATGTTTCCAGTTTTTCAATAATAAAGCAGTTACAAGGGTTTAGATGCCAACACTGTCCTTCTTTCAATACCATACTATGAATAAATAGTTTCTCTGTAAAATCCTTCTTTCTAGGGATGTCCCGATCCACCTTTTTCACTTCCGATCCGATACCGATACCGATATTACAGCCTTGAGTTTTGGCCGATACCGATACTGATCTGATCCAAGCGCGTAGTCATGTCATGTCAGTCATGTTAGAAAAGGTTTGATCAAGCGATATTACTCTAACAAGAACAACTACTTAATCAGGTTAGTTAGAATGATCCACAACAGTTGGTATGAGAAACTGACCTGTTTATTGTTAACAGGGTTAAATAAACAAACTTTAAACTTGAACATTAACATTAAATAAAAAGTATAGCTGGTTTGCTTTGGCTGCTTTGGCCCCTTAATAAATAGAAAATAAATCAACACAAGAAATCTTTAAAATGTCTAACATTGAAATTAAAATAGCAGCAAGACTCCACACACTTGTGCTTTGGCCCCCTAATAAATAAAAAATAGATTAACACCACAAGACATTGTTGACATTTAACAAACAATGCAGCCTTTCCTTTTCAGTTATTTTTGTAGTAGCAGTAGTATCAGCTGGTGCTGCTGTTTCCTGTGTGTCTGCGTGCTGGCCTGGTGGATTGATAGTTAGTGCTGGAGCAGATCACTCAAGTAGTCTGCTTGAATTGCGGAGCGCTGGGCTGGCCGAAAAACCTGGATCGCACACCATGAAAAACTGGATCAGAGTTCTTGGATCTGTATTTTTCCATGCAGTCCGATCCGATGCGGATGCACATTTTTTGCTAATATCGGTGGCTGACATCCCTACTTCTTTCATTTAAAGAAAGCAGCCAAAGTTACTGAATGTTGTCTAAACCCAGCTGGACAATAACTTTGCTTAAAAACAACTTATTTAAATCAGAAACTGTGTGCTCAAAGAAAAAGGTTTACAAAATTGGACTAGACATTCAACAACAACTTTCAGTACTTGCCAGTTTTTGATATGCTGTGCCGCAGATATATTTTTTTGTCTGTAGCAAAACATCTTTACAGCAGACTTCTGGAGATTTTTTATTGTGTCATATGATTCTTATTAGCAGATGGAGTTTTCATAGAATTTTAGATAAAATCATTAGCAGAGTTTTCTAAAGCACCATCTATTCAGTTATTTCCATTCAGCTTAATTTTCTTTCTTTCACATCACAGGAGCTCAAAAAAGAGTCACAAGAAGAGTCGGAGAGGAAACGAGTGATCTCCCTTTCCCTTTTTATCTGATCTTTTTTTTTTTTTACCACTTCACTGTCAGAGATCTACCCTCTAAAACTTGTATAACATTTGAGTTTCAAATTTTGTATTGCAAGTAATTTTATTGTAGATTTTGGAGCACTGACCTGTTTGTAAGATATACCGATGTAAAGCTCTCAGGTTTCAGCAGTGCGTATGTACAGTATCTAATCACTCACTCCATCTGTAGCCTTTCAGCCTCATTCTGTGGTTCAAACCCTCTGAGAGCAAAAGCTAATAATACTTCCCATTTTTAGATAATTAGGACCATCAAATAATAACCTTTGGATCTGTGTAAATGTAGAAAATTTCTTTGTGTGTGTTAAGAATGACTTTCACACTCTGACCAGACATTTGTGAGAAATAAAGACCCTTGTTTATTAAGTTGTTTGTTTTTGTGTTTGCTTTATTCCTGAGGAAGATGAGGACCCACAGTGTTTGGTGTTTTGTCTTTTAAAGAAATTGCTTTATTTGTGGAGGCCCTAATGTCCTAAAAAGGAATCTTTTTTTTTTTAATTTTGTGTGCAAGTTATCATCTTGTGCAAATGTGTTATTATCTCATGGGAAGCTTAATATCTTGTGGTAATAGGTATCTTGTGTGCACAAGTTATCTGCAAAGTTATATTTCTTGTAGGAACAAATTATTACCATGTGGAAACAAGTTTAATGTCCTGTGATAATAAGTTATTATCTTTTGGGGAAAAAAAATAATATCATGTAGGCAGGGCCGTCACAACCGGACAGGCAAACTAGGCAATTGCCAAGGGCCCCGAGCTGGAAGGTGGCCCCCAGAGACAGCTGACATTGGTCCATATCAATGACAATATGATGGAACCCCTATAGACACTGCAACTACGACAACACGTTGGAATCCCCCCTAATGGGGCCCCCTACTAGCTGCTGCTTGCAAGTGGCTAAGTAGGGTGACCAGACGTCCAGCACAATATTTCTGTCTCTCTTCGCGTGTGACGCAAATTGAGACCATGTCCCACATGATTGGTTGCCACCCACGCTAGCATTATTGGAGTACCGTAATACTACGGTACCTCACAGGATAAGTCCAAAGTCCATTCGCATGAAGCCTGATTTATGGTCGTGTGTTGAATCGATGATGTCGCTACGTTGTAGGGTACGGGGCTACGCAGAAGGCTCGCCGTAGCCCCCGGCGTAGCCTGATGTGCACCTCCCCAAAAATGTAACTACGTGTCGAGGCAACGCAGACCCAGCGCAGACCGGCACGGCTGTGATTGGTTTGCTTGGTAGCAACACATTTCCGGTTCCGTATTTCCAGACTCCGCCATCCCCGCCATCTTTAAACATCTTCTATTGCGATGTACTGTAGATATTGCAGTGTTAAGGCTCATTATATATATGCCATTATGCTCAACAATACGGATACAGCCGGAGCCATCTGTCCGTGCTCCGTGTTCATTTCTCTGTGACCGGAAAAGCCGGAAGCTAAACAAAGCATCAACTAGAGACAAGACAACCACTCAGGAAAGGAACGCAGCCTCCTACTGCTCTGGCGGTGAATTGCATCGCAACGAAAGGGAGTGACGGAGAAGTTCGAAGGGTTCACTAAGGTGTCATGGCAACCACGTAGCCACGTTGTCATTCAACGCACGACCATAAATCAGGCTTGAGGGTGAGTGTCCATGCCATCCAATAATGGCGTGCCTTCGCCACCTGGCACTCAATATGCCACTGCAGGTTTGTATCCAGTGACATTTCAGGTATTAGCTGAGCTATTGAGTATCTTTAAGCAGTGAAAGTTATTATTTATTTCTTTTTACTTGTAGCTTAGATTTGTTTATATATGCTACAGTGATTTGTTTTCCACAGAGCTTTAAGGTGCTGAGCATTTTACTGGCATTTGCGACTAAAAATAATTTTGCGCAAGCAAATCATTCAGAAGCAGCTGTGCCAGTACAGCTTTCAACCAGCAGCAGAAATGGAAGGCGAATCCTACCGGTTGTGGGTTGAACGGGGGTCACAGACGCCTTATTCCTGTCAAATACAGCGCAAGATAAGGGCTTACCGGCTCCACGTCCAATAATTTCCTCTTCTTGGTGTCATGACTGCCCAGAAATACCTGAACAGCCGAGCCGTGGCGGCACACAGGTATGTGACGTGTCAGAGGAAAAACGAGCCATTCACATTTCTCTCTTTGTGGCAGGTAACTTTAATAGTATTTGTATTGTGTACAGCTGAGACATAGCTTGACATGCATACAAACAATCAGTTGCATCTGGAAATAATAGGTTATACAACAAATTAACAATGACATTACCAATGTACTTTTTACTACACTTAAGCATATAGCAAAGCAGTTTACATATTGTGTATTATGTTCTTACATAAACTTAAAATACAGTGCAAAGGGGGGGAAATAACACATCAGCAATATAATAAACACCATGATTATGTAAGTAAAAGAAAACACCTGATCAAATCTACTTTAATTAAATGTAATTTACTTTTCAATAACAGTGTATAGGTTTTATACATTTTAAACAGCCTCTGTCTTCCATTAGCTGTGCTAGAGTGCAGAGACAGAATTGACCTTTTTTTTCTTTGTGTAAGCCATGAAATCACTAATGACTTAATCATGAATTACATGTTCAGAGTAATGTTTTACAACCCGACTAACAGAAAAAACAAAACATTTTTCCTAATGAGTATAATAACAATAATGTAGGTACAGATTATTTTTACTTATGAATTACCGGCATTTTTTCTGGAATTCGAACCAGTGCTTTTAAAAACACTATGGGCCAGATCTACTAAAGGTTTGCGTGTATAAAAACGTATGCAAACTCATTGCACACGCAAAAAAAAAATGTACAAACTGATTTACTAACAGTGCGCACTAAGGGTTGCGTCTTTCAAAGCTGCAAAATAGCGTGTCTGCATCCAGTTAGTGCGTTTGCTGCAATGGATAATAATAATAATAAGAATAATATATTTTATTTGTTAGGGCGCCTTTCAAGCCACTCAAGGTCGCCTTACAGCAAAGATCAATCAATCAATTTTACAATATCACAAATCACAATTTGCCTCACAGGGCTTTACAGCATAAGACATCCCTCTGTCCTTTGGACCCTCACAGCGGACAATATGCCCCATATTGCATATTGAATATGCAATACGGGGCGTTTACACGCAATTGTGCGTGTGCTGGGAGGAGAAAATGTAAATATATTAATTTAGCACACGCAAAGTGATTTATCAAACCTGAAAGCATTTTTGCTCATAGAAACTGCGTCTATATTTAACACGTGCCAAAGGGAGGCGCTGCGGTTATGGTTGCAAGAAGGAGACATCAAAACGATGAAAGAAGATGCAGAGAACCTATGTATCACCCTTGTGTGAACATTTGTGGAATGAATCAACCGCCACGACTGTCTGACAGACCGTTTGGGGTTTTATAATGCAAATAACTCTGTTTCGATAAAAACCTACAAGCTTCTCTTCCTATGTCTGTTCCTAAAAATGTGTCTTGTGTGTTTTCTGAAGCCTTTAAGTAACAAAAATGAAACACACTAGACTTCTGAGCATTTATACCTCCGACCGCAGCAGCGGAAATTATACGTTTTGATACATACAGATGGCTATATACATATTGCAAGACTCTGTAAAAGTACACCAAGGCATACATTTTCGTTTCCAAATATTTATTTGAAAACAAAATCATTCAGTCGCGATTTCAATGTGTGTGTGTGTGTGTGTGTGTGTGTATGTGTGTGTGTCAGGGAGGAGGAGTATCAATAAAAAAAACTTTCCACTAATTATTTCGGTGTTAATTTCTTTTATTCAATATCAATATTAAATTTATTATTGTAGAATGTATTTAGCAAAGCCACTTTCAACTGGAGACACCCCGCGGCGGCAGAAGCGAAGTACAGCCCATTTTACACAAAATGAATATTCTCAGCCAATATAAGAAAGAAGAAATTGTGACAAGAAATTGTAAACGTGACAGTTGAGTGTATTATTTGTGTTTCCTTTTACGCAATTGGAACTTGCCCGCCGTGCGCACCTCTCCTCCCTCTCCGGTCCCTGGCTGTTGGTCACAGATTTCTTCCCATATAGTTTCTTTGCTGTAGCTGATTTAAGTGTTTATTGTCCTCATCTACCAACACTTCTAATTCCATAGGGTCGAATTTCACTTTGCGCTTTCTCTCCAAACTCGCCATGCTGCAAACCATACAACACGCAAAACCCTCATTTAAATGGGGTGTCTCCAACACGCTTGCACCTCTTGTCATTTGCGCAGGCACTCTTAGTAAATCACCCGCAAACCGCAGTTCAGCCCCACACGCAAAATTCTAGATTGCACAGGCAAATTAGTACACGCAAATTGGGATCTTAGTAGATCCAGCCCTATGGCTCTTGCAGGTTTGCCAGACATTCTTCTATTTCTCCCCACATTCCGCTTTTGTCTTTAATCTTCCTGAGAGTTGTAATGCTGTTGTCACGCACAGAGGATCGGAGTGGTATTTCTGCTGCTTTAATGTGATACTTTATTGACCCCTTCCTATCCTGTTGATTGAAGTATAAATGCTTTGCATAGCGGTTGTAAATCAACTGTTTGTCTGCAGGTTCCACATCACTTTTTAAGAGTTGATGGTTAAGAAGTTCTTTGTATATCTGCTCACCTTTAGCCTGGTCTTTATTTGACTTTACATAAATATTTGCGAGGTCTGTTTTCTTCACAAGTGAGGAATGAGGGTAAAGAGAAATCACCTCCTCAAGAAGACTGATTGCTCTGTCTATCATGCTTTGCTTTGGGGAACTGTCTCCGTAGATCTTCCATTTGTAGCAGAGTGCAGCACACCTCTTCAGATAACGCTCATCTGGATGGTTTTTCAGAGCCTCCTCTGCCAAATCAATGGCCTCATCAATAGATACATAGTGTCTGTAAACCCATAATAATGGTTTAATACCGCTGTAGCTGCTGACAGGATTTCTCAAAACCCTTATGGCTAACTCACGTGCTTCATCTTCAATTTTTTCTCCATTCTCAGCACATTTCCCAAGGTACCACGCAGCGAGGTACAAGTTCTCTGGATCGTTTTCCTGAGCGATTCTCATCTTCTCCAAGATGTCAGCCTCCAGCCCTGTTTCACTGTGCCTATAAGCACTCACTAACCCTATGACATGGCTGGTGTTCCACTCCACCATGTCTGGCTGCATCCTGATGGTTTTCTCAAAGTAATCTGCAGCCAGCTGCTTTTGTTCTGCGCTGAACTTCATCAGGGTCCAGGCTTTTTCAGCACAGATCTCTGGATGGAGCTCTTCCTGGGATGGAGATGGGTATTTATTGATCAGGGCATCGACCTTTGACAGGTAAGCCTGACTCTCTGCTTGTTCTCCCAGGTGGTGGTGCAGCCAGGCCAGGTTCCCATAGTTCACCACTAACCAGGGACCTTCATCTGCGTTTCTCATCTGGCGGAAGGCCTCTGCAGCCTTGCTGAACAAACGCTGGGTGTCTTCTTTAAACCCCAGCTTGTACTGAATGAACCCACGCAGGTTGTAAATGTGACCCAGCCAGCTGTTTCCCTCCTCGGTGCCGAAGTCGTCCAGATTGTCCCTGAGGCGGAAAAGTTTGGACCTGCTGGGGTCCAGATCCCAGGTGAAGTGGCACTGCAGGGCCTCCAGTTTGGACTCCAGTGTTGTTTGACTCTGAGCAGCACTGATGGAGAATACAGATAACACATATTAAAACACATCATCAGTAGATTCATACAATATGCTCTGAAGTGTACTTTGTTATAAAAATTATGATCACGCTGTGTATGTACGCTGTGTATCGGTCAGTAGGATACTGTTTCTGTTTTGTACTTAAACACCACAACGTCAGCAGATTCATCAGCTCTGTATCTGTAAGGGAGGACAGGGAGGCTTGGATCGGAGACAATTCAAGGACAGGCCATTTGGAGGGCCAGACAGGCAGGGTATTGTTCCAACAGAGGGACTGAAGATGACTGTGATGTTACCTACAAGTGTGTACTTGATAGAGAACTGAAACATCCGAGCTTCCCCGCCCACTTGTGCTGTATAATAGCTGATAGCAAACGCTCCTCCAGGGAGCCTTTTTCTCTGTAACCTCACCTTGTGTGTTGCACTGTGAAACGCTCCTTCTTGTACAAGAAAATAAAACTTTGATACGGCTCCGATCTCTGTTGCTTTAGAAGTCATTACAAAGAAATTCTTTTGACATTTTGGTGCCCGAACAGGGACCCCAATAACTGATCTCCTCAAAAGGTCACAGACCTGTTAAAGGCCTTTCAAAAACAACCAAAGACCTCCACCGCGGAGTTCTTAAAACCCCGTTTTGGCAAGAGGAGGCCAGGACCGGCTGGGAGAGGAGACAGTGACGGGGTCAACCAAAGAGAGAGACGGACCGACGGACCCGATTAAAAGGGTAGGAGATGATTAATCTTAATCAAAAGAGTTAAACCTAAGTCAGGGACTTAGAGGCTAATGTCTTTGGAAGGACAATTGGAAAAACTAATCCCTCAGGCCTGAGTAAACAAAAAGACGTCTAGAGTCAGGGACTTCGCAAGACAGTATTATTTGTAAGTCAGGGACTTGATAAATAATACTGGGGAGTCTGGGACTCCAATAAAATCATAACTTAGTATTTGTGTGTTTGTTTTATGTGTTCGTCATAATTTGGTATCTGTGTATTTGTTTTATGTGATTGCTTTAAATATTTGTTAAATGTGGTCGTTATTAACAGTGTCTCAGTGAAATAAAACCAGCCAAGGGTAACCACACGGTGTCAACAAATTGTCTGGGGACTGGAAACCTAACGGTGTCAACAAAAGTCCATATATTTCAATGATCGGACCAATTGCTCGGGTGAACTCCATACAAACTGGTTGGCTGTTAAGGGGAGAATAAAAAAAGAAATTTTATTATCTTTATTTAGCTTTATAAATATATAAAATAAGTAATAATAATAGAATAAAGTAAAGAAACTCCTACAATGGGTAACTGTTATAGCTGCAAAAGACCACAAGCAGAACAATACGGTGGAGACGCCAAACGCATGAAAGCACTGCATCCTGATAATGTTATGGCAGGAAGAGTATGACTTTGTAGGGAAACTAGATGTAGAAGCCTGCGTAGAATTAGTGCAGGCAATTTCAGAAGGGAAAGAAAGAAAAAAGGGAAAGTCAAGGGAAGAGGGCCTGCTACAGGGCAAAGCATGGCTGACAGAAGCAAGGGCCAGACCAGCTGGCATTCAGAGAAGACAGAGGGAAAAAGAAGCTAAGCGACAAGAAGACGTAGATAAGCGACAGGAAGCTCAACAGAAAATAGATAAGAGTAATAACATATATCCTGTCTTGTATTCTGCACGAGACCGACAGAGTGATGACAGATACGTGCCATATGGGGTCCGTCCGGATCCTTCGCCCTACCCTGTACCTCGACCACCTCCTCCTCCTCCTCCTCCTACACCGTCGCTGACTGCTCCACCTCTTGCCTCCCTCTCACCCAACAACCCCTTTGGGAAGGTCAACATCACCCCATGGAAGGAAGACACACATCCACAGGATCCTCAGTCACCTCGAAGGACATGAAGCGGTATGATATACAGCCACACACACACCACACCCACGACTGAGACGCTGAGTCAGAGAAAAATAGATCTGGATGATGAAACATTCATTTTACCTCTCATTGCACCTATGATTGAGCTCCCAAACCCTAGAGCAGGTATAGTAGTGGACGGAGTGCCACAACCACTTACAGTAAAGGTGTTTAGAGCATGGACAGATCAAGATGTGAGAGATGCAACCAAAGCATAACTCGCCCTGAAGAAGATGGCGAAGCTTTTACTGAGGAGATGAACCAACTCTTCAAGAGTTTTGAGTTAAACTCAATAGAAGTAGAAAGAGCAGTTAGAACAATAGTACCAAAACTGTGGTGCCAAATAAAGGGAAATTGGGACCCACTTCTCAATGACGACCCAATCCCTTTTGGTCATGCGGAATATGCTGGACGAACTGATATAGAGGACAGGCAAATTATTCAAGAGTGGCAGAGTGCAAACAGACACCCACAGAGTCTGTGACACTTTTGGTCGAGAGAATGAATAAGGTGTTCAGCATACACAGTGGCATACCAATAGACGATGGTGATAACAGTCTATAACAGTAAATAACAGTCCATACAGCATGCAATGGAAATATGTACTCTTGATAGGACTTAGACCAGAAATCAGCCAGTTTGTGATCAAACATTTGGTTGGCTGGAAAAATGTAGCATTGCAGAGAACCATTGATTATGCAGTTCATGCGGAAGGAACAATTGAAGCAAAAAAAAGGAAAAGAAAAGTTACAGACACTTTCTTGCATGAAAATGATGACACTGATGAAATTTTCTTCCAAGGTAACAAGAACCAGAAAAATCACAAAGGGGGAGGAGGAGGAGGAGAGCAGAGGAACGGATGTGTGCTACAATTGTGGCAAGCCTGGACAATAGGCGAGAGACTGCAGAGCTCCAAAGAAATTGGGAAAGAGGAGCGGAGGGGGACGGGAGAGACGGGAGAGTGGAGGAGCGGTCCCCAGACAAGAAGAGCAGGAAGGAAACCTCTCTGCATGACAAGCTTCGGAATCAGGTCATGCACCCACACCAACACACACACACACATATTGGCAGATAGTGAGAAAGAAGTAGATGAAATCCTATCATTGCAAACTGCAGAAATCTTACTATCACAAGAAGGGTCTAAACCATGGATAGTGTTAAAGGTGCAGGGAAAATCAATAACATTCTTATGTGACTCAGGAGCTTGCCGAACAGTTGTGCGATGTAATGAAGCAGGGACAAATTTTCCTTTAGAACCAAACCGTGGCCTGAAGGTTAGGTCAGCCACAGGACATGTAACTATTGAACCATTGACTAAACCTCTAAAAATAAAAGATCCTAAAACAAACAAAAGTGTATACGCCTCAGTGGTGGTATCACAAGTGTGCCCCGTTAACCTCCTAGGGAGAGATCTGATGACCAAACTAGGAATAGCTGTTGTACCAAACCAAAATGGCTCTGGTACAAAAGTATGCCGAGTTAACCTAAAAACAACAGACAGTGATGAAGAAGACGGCGCAGAAGCATTTATGTATGAGGTATCGACACTAAACTACTGGTACAGTTTGGATTTAGTTCAAACTGGGCCAAGAAGTATAACCCAGGCACTAATGAAATTGGTAAAAGACCACATTCATCCAGCTGAAATGAAAATTGTTGAAATGCGCACACCCGAAGAGTTACATTGCACAATGTACGTCCAACACCAAAAGAGACAAGACAAAGACAATGGCAATGTCCTCTAATTTAGCACAATTCACTCCCGCGCAAGGAAGCCAGCTTTTATTATATGTTGATGACATTTTGTTGGCGTCAGAAAATGAACAGGATTGTAAAATTGACACTGTTGCACTGTTAACATATTTGGCAGAACAGGACCATAAAGTAAACAAGAACAAACTACAATTATGGAAAAAGACGGTGAAATATCTAGGTTTCAATATCTCCTTTGAAGGCAGACACCTAGATGGAAATCGAAAAACAGCAATATTGCAAGCCCCCAAACCACAGACAAAAAAACAAATGATGTCATTTCTAGGGATGACGAACTTTTGTAGAGCATGGATTGCAAACTACGCTGAAGTAACACACCTGCTTCAAATGCTCATTTATGACAAACCTATGGCAGCTAATGATACTATCACATGGACTGCGGAGGGAGAACATGTATTTGCACAGATAAAACAACTGTTAGTGAGTCATTAGGTCCTCATTAGTTCCTCAGTAGCGACTCTAATTTTGTGTACCTTATTGTAAAGTGTTACCAAAACTGTTTGTACAGACATGTGACGCTAGAGATGGATTTATGACCAGTGTGTTAACTCAGCCTTTCGGAGGAAAATTTAGACCTGTTGCATATTACTCGTCTAAATTAGATCCAATAGCTAGAGCAATGCCACAATGCTTGCAAGCTGTACAAGCAGCAGCCCTAGCAATACAAAGTTCAGCCACAATTGTCTTATTTCACCCATTAACACTGAAAGTGTCACACACTGTACATGCTCTGCTAACACAGACAAAATAGCCTTCATGTCTCCAGCTCGACATCTTAATTGCATGACCATCCTACTTTCCCAGCCTCACTTAACTGTTGAGAGGTTTACAACTATAAATCCGGCAACTGTGGAAGCAAAAAAGTCAAGGTCCCGAGCTGTGCCGCTCCCTGCCTCCCGAACAAACTTTCTTTGTCTTCCATTAGATATCAAAAACTCAAATACTCAGAGGTCAAAAAATCACTGGAGACACGTAGAATCAGATGCAACTGAGTTTAATGTGCTCGCAGGCAACAAACACATCACAACTCAATGAGTCAAGCTCCGGAGCAAGACTGGAATTTCTTTGTTTGCGCACTCGTTTTTATTGTGAAGATTTTCTGCTGAGTCATCTCTTTCTTAATCCTTCCCACTCGGTTCTGATCGTAACGGTGTCACATTTCTGCTGAGTTTCCACTTTTTCTTAAGTCCTTCCCCCCTTGGAGCTGAAACATAACGGTGTCACATTTCTCTTGTCTCCCCCTGATGGCTGCTTTAATCCTTGCACTCATTCATAATAGTATTCCCCACTCTCCTTTTCTCCCTTTGAGCCAATTCCACTGTATAATGTTTTTCTGGGCAGTCTAAGACCCGCCTCCTCTAGGGTCATATCAGGACAAGCTGTAATTTCCCTAACTTTCCACCATTGTTTCTGAGCCCATTCTCCATGCTATTTTTAATCCTAGGTACTTCTCCACCACAATGCTTAAGTGCTGAGTGAGTGTATGTGTGTCATAGGAATACATGAAATAATAACCCAGTGTGTGATTTGTCAGTTGCACAGAGCACATTGCTCCAACACGTATCTTTTAAAAGTCAACTAAAAGGTACAGTATATGTCTTCAGTAAATCAGTACATTACACTACACGACATTGCTACTGAATGAAACAGACGGCACCAAATATGACTGTGTAGCTATAGCCACTCAAAAAGTACTACCTAGAGCAGATCTCACAGACGTGGCGTTAGAAAATCCAGACAAAGTGATGTTTGTAGATGGATCATGCAAAAAGAATCCGGATGGAACAAATAGTAGTGGTTACGCAGTAGTAACTATAGACAAAGTATTGCAATCAAAGGCACTTGCTCCCCATTTTTCAGCTCAAGCAGCAGAACTTATTGCACTTACTGAAGCATACAAGTTAGGAGCAGGGAAGAGAGTGACTGTCCATACTGATAGCGCATATGCCTTTAACACCTTACATATTTTCGCACAACAGTGGAAAAATAGAGGTATGATCACATCCACAGGGAAGTCGATTTTGCACACTGACTTGATCTTAGCCTTATTAGAAGCTATACAACTGCCACTGCAGATAGCAGTATGTAATTGTGCCACTCACACTTCTGGAAATGATCCAATCTCACAGGGAAACCGGAAGGCAGATGATGAAGCGAAAGTGGCTGCAGCCCGACAAAGACTACCAAGACATATACACAGCTGAGCAAATTACACACATTGATCATGATATTTTAAAAGACATGCAACAAAACTCGCCCGACTCAGAAAAACAGTTCTGGGCAAAGAAAGGGGCGACATTATCTGAAAATGAGTTATGGAAATGACCAAAAGGAAAGTACATTCTTCCAAAAAATTTATTTCGATTTGCAGCAGTATTGACGCATGGATTAACCCATACGTCAACAGGAGGGATGTATGACCTAATAAATAAAATATACACAACCTATGGATTCCAAAATTATGCAAAGAAAATTTGTGCATCATGTCTAGTGTGTGGAAAACAGAATGTTCAAGGTAGATTCAGACCAAGGCCAGGCAGGATGCCTGATGCACAATACCCATTTCATACTATATGGATGGATTTCACTGAATTGAATAAATGTGAAAACAAAAAATACTGCTTAGTAATCATAGACTTATATTCAAAATGGATTGAAGTCATTCCAACAATAAGAAATGATGCAATAACAGTAGCTAAAGCCTTAGCAACACATATTGCACCAAGATTTGGGTTTCCAGAAATAATAGGCTATACAGTGATAATGGGCCTCATTTCAGGAATGAGGTAATTGCTGAACTATTTTCCATTAAAATGAAATATCATTGTTCTTATCATCCACAGTCAGCAGGTCTAGTGGAAAGAGCAAATGGTACAATCAAAGCTAAACTCAGAAAAGCCATGGAAGACACAGGAAAAGGATGGGTAACCTGTTACCAGCAGTAATGCTAAGTTTACACATACAACCTAACAATACAGGACTATCACCTTTTAAAGTCCTATATGGTAGACCCTACAGAATACCTCTAAGCAACTTAAAGGGAGATGACACAGAATTAACGGAAACAATTGTGGACTATATGAGCAGAATGTTGAAAAACAAAGTTACTATGTCTACAGTTCTCTCACCCACAGAACCAGTCTCTTACCAAACAACACCTGTGAAGCCAGGAGACTGGGTTTTCATCAAAACGAACTGATACAACACCCATATTACCATGGACGCCACATCAATCTGCCTGAAAATCTCACGCTCTATTTTATACTTGCCCAAAGATGCATGAACTCCTTTACTTGAGACCCATGACCTCAGACTTGGAGTTGCTGACTCTTATGACTTCACTCTCGACTGAAAACCACCCTAGTGTGTGCTGAAGGTCACATTCTGATGAAACAACAGAATCACATAATCTGCAAAGAGCAGAGATGTCATTTTTAGGTCCCCAACTGCACATTGCGATCCTCTCCATAAAGATTTCAAACAGAACTTGTGACAAGAGTCAACTCTTGCAGAGGCCAGCACCAACTGAGAACGTGTTTGACTTTTGATAAGAGTAGAGTCTTAGCCTTCAGTCTGGTTATATAGAGACCAGATGGCTCATAGCAACGGCTCTGCCCAGTTCTGCATCCTCCTCCCATGACCCCCCTCAACAACCCTGTAATGGTATAGAGCTCATCCACTGTTCCACAGCCGAGATGGAATCCTCATTGCTCCTCCTGGTTTTGGGATTTGACAAGCGGTCAGAGCCTCCTTTCCAGTACACTGCTATGAACTTTTCCAGGGAGGCTGAACTGTGTAATACCTCAGATGATTGGCGAACAGTTTCTGGTCCCCCTCTTTAAAAATGGAGACCAGACTGGAGTGGTCTGCCATTCCCAGGTAGAAACAAAACAGTGAGTAAAAAAATTAAAATGAAACAATAGTGAGTGAGGGATGGAATGGATGAGGAAAGAACAGAAGAAGAAGAAAGCATAAAGTAATAAAGAAAAAAATTTAAGTAAAAGAAGAATGGGAGGACAGATGAGGGAAGAAAGAGGAAAGTAAGGGAAGGAAGGAAGGGAAGAACTGAGGAGATAATCATGAAAAAATGGATGGGACGTCACGGAACTGAAGAGAGATGACTGAAAGCAGAGCCTTAACTACCACTGAGGAAATACAATATGGCAAAAAAGAAAAAAAAACTGAACTAAAAATATAGAGCATATTTTATTGATACATTTAGCATTTTTCCAAATTCTCCAGAAATATATTTCTGATAGTGTGGTATAAATAGTTGTTGGCCCTGGCTGAAAGGAAATAAGGAACCAATGTCAGCAAAACCAGGGACCTGACAGTTGATTTTAGAAAAAAGGAGACTAAGACACACACCCCTGTCTACATCAATGGAGCAGAGGTCAACCAAGTGAACAGTTTTAATTAATTATGAAGGAAACTTCCTGTGCCAAGTTCTTGTTAACTTTTACAAAGGAGCAATAGAAAGACACCTGACTGGAAACAATAGAGACTGGCATGGAATGTGCAGGGTCCAGGACAGGAGGGCTCTGCAGAGGGTGATTAAAACCACCCAGAATATTGATACCGAGCATTAGCGCACAGATGCAGCTGTTGGGAGCTCTAACAGGTGTGGTGGGAATACTCCCAGTGATGCAGGAGAACATATGTGTGTAGGGTGAATGCAGCCTGGGCCTGACTCTCCCTTGGCCAACCTCCTAATCAGGGCCAGGCAATATATAGTACCTGCAGGACTCTGTCCTCCCTCTTCTTGTCTCATTCCCTGTCTTTGCTGTGGCTGCTCCTGTTTGTTTGCACCAAGTATGTGCCAATAGCATGTTTTTGTGTAAAATTTAGTCCTCTCTTTAGCATAAATTGAAATAAAGTAATTTTATCCACCGTCATTTTTGGGTTATTTCTTGTTTATTTATTTTTTTATATGTGTTTATTATTTTTTGTCAATAAACAAACATACACAAGACAGGACCAAACAAAAACAAAAACAAGCTGGGAGTAACAACATAAAAACCAAAATGGCGAACAGAAAGATCAGTTCCAAGTAAATGTGACAGGTACATTATACAGTATAGGGTGAAATGTAATGGGAGCTAAATAAAGAAAAATAATATAGTTCTTTATACAAATGCCCTTGTCAGTATAGCAGAAATATTCACATTGATATAATCAAGAAACAGTTTCCATATTCTTTCAAATGCATCAGTTTTGTAGTGTGGGAGACAGGTAGGAAAGTACAGAGGTATATACTGTATTCTATTCTATTCTATTCTATTCTATTCTTGTCCTATGCCATCCCACGACTGAGGGGGCTTTATCTGAAGTCCAGTGCTGAAGAATATTTTTCCTGGCACAAAATGTCATGACATTATACATTTTTTTTCTGATATATATCAGTTACACGGCCACTGGGAAGACCCAGAACGAGGGAGACCGGGTCGAGTTCAAGTTCCTTCTTCAGAACCTTCCGTATTTCAAATAAGACATCATTCCAATATTTTTGTATTTTTACACAAGACCAGAAACAGTGAACAAGATCACCAGTTCCTGCCTGACATTTAAGACAAAATGGAGAGACATCCTTTCTGTATTTGGAGAGACGGTTTGGAGCAACATGTGCTCTATGCAGTATCTTAAGTTGCATCGCTGTTGTCCAGTAACTGTTATTTTCCTTGCATTATCCCAGATGTCCTCCTACATCTCCTCAGTTATCACAACCCCAGTTATTTCTTGTTTAATAATAACCTTTCTCTTCCTTTTCAGCAGCTCCAGCCCCTGCTTTTTACTTTTATTATTTTACTTATCATAAATAAAATTTCTGCTTTAATTGTGACAACACGTCTCAGCCTCTTAATCACTAATGAACCGATGTGCCTTAACATCTACCTTCTGAACAATTTTCAAGGTATCTTAAAGTATTTCCTGTGGTGAAACTCCCCAGGTGGCGTTGTCTGGCTTACTCCTTATTCTTCCCTTACTGACACCACCAGTACACCATACAAACCCACTAAAATGTACCTACCCCCTCGCCACACAAGCACACTGCACTTTGCTCTGTTTTATGTACTTACATTTCATACTTTAAGGCTACTTATCCACTTTTTTTGTGTGCTTGCCTGCTTGAAAGAATAGTTATCCTTTAGAGGAGACAACAAATTTCGTTGTATGCTACATGCAATGACAATAAAGGCATTCTTGCAGTAATACTGTGTGGTGAGGTGCCTGCACAGAGGATACCAGAAGACAAAACCTACCCCAGCGACAGATTGTTCACCCTGCTGCTATTATGCATGGGATACTGAAGTATCTGCTGCTGTGCCACCACAACCCATCCTCTGTACTCCATCATAAATCGTGTTGACTTGTGTCACATAAACAGACTACAACCGTCCTCTCGTCATGAAACCCTGTGTTCCAGAATGACAATAAATTAACTTAGAACCTTGAAAGGAGAATAACAAGAAATGTAGAAGGGAATAAAGTAAAGAGTGAAGACAAAAGGGAGGAAATGGGAAGGTCTCTGGAGCTACTTACCTCATCATTTAGTTGTTTCCTTGACTCAGTGGGTTGCTAAATATTAGTTAGTTCAGCTGGATTTTGCACTTGACTTTGCTTTGGGTTTGCTGGTTTGAAGTCAGTATTGTCCAGTTTTTGCTTTGCTGTAAATGCGATGTTGCTGAGCACTCGGCTTTAAATGGTCACACTGAAGTCAAAGCAAATTGTAGAGGCGGGGCATTTGTGTGTAAAGTAGGAATGGAAACCTACAGTCACATAGGGCCTACCTCGGAAAAAAAACATGACTCATCAAATTTTGTAATCATAGTTTCTTTTAAGTTGATAAAAGGTTAGAAACCATATTTTCTTTTTGTAGCTATAATATAAAGAATAGGCAGCGCTTTTATTTACACAAGTAGAGCCTGTGTGTAAATACATTTTTTATAGACAGAGACAGTGCATGATATGTACATGTGTACATATGACATGGAAATATGAAGGTGTTATTTTATACACCTCTATGTATTTAGTACATGTTGGCATTTTGAGCTGCAGCTGTGTGCAGGGTGTCAGTTTGAAGAGCTGGGACAGCTGTTATCTGGATACAGCTGCATTATAACGCTCTGCTGCCACCTACCATTATAGCCAGGTTACTGTTTGGTTACTACTTGCAGTGGTGTGGTGGTAGTTGATAAGGTGGGTGTATACTCTCCTATATACTCCAATGGCTTTTTGGCTGATAGATGAGTATACTACAAACAGTCACAAAAAGAGGTGGGTATACACAGTATACCTGTGCATACCCTCCACTACACCACTGACTACTTCACACTGACAGGGTTCTGCTTAATTGAAAAACATTTCTTTTCTAGACACATTGATCATTTCTTTTTTTTCTTTTTTGCCTTTATTTGATAGTACAACTTAAGAGTGACAGGAAAGGGGGAGAGAGAGGGGATGACATGCAGCGCTACTAAGCACTGACCATACTGGGTGCTCACACTTTTGCTTCAGGCCCTTTTCCTTTTTTGTTGTTTTAAAACTGTAAAAGACTGAAACTAAAAAGTAATCTTGTTTAAAAACATTGAAGAAATGTGTCATCTTAACTTCATGCCTTTTGGAAAACAGTTCATCTTCTACTTACTTTACTACTCACAGTAAACAAAAATTTGACCAGTGATGCCCAAACTGTTGCATGCCATTGTGGTGCCACTTTTAAGTTAAGTAAAACAATACATTGCATGTTGCAGTAGCTTTTAAAACTTGTAGGCTAATTGGGTTAATGTCCATCAGCAACCTGTGTGCAATACTGCAAAACTGTGTGGAGTACATTAACTTCTTGTACATTCTTGTACTTCACAGTAACCACCAAAACAAAAATACTTCAAGATTTATTGGTGTTTATAATGTTTATTTAATAGTGTTGTATACAGCTGAGACACAGCCTGACATGCTTCCTGTACGCAGTCAGTTGCATTTGAGAATAATATTATTCATCATGTTATACATCAAATCAACTATTACATTGCTAATCAGAAGCAGAATATATTTCATATAGACAGCACATTATATTTTTATATAAACCTAAAATACAGAGCAAAGGAAAATACTTACAGAAATATAGTAAACATCTTATCAAAATCTGCAAACACCACCTGCTTTCTATCATCCACTCACACTCAAACACATGCACACACTCTGATGGGGAGGAGAGAGACATCTGATGGGTCACTGCAAAAAAACAGAAGCACATCAATACAAAAATGTCCATACCAAGTTGCCTTCAATTTTGAATATATCATCATCATCATCATCAAAAAAAAAGCAACTACTTGTGTGAATCTCACTCACTCCTGCTAGGGGTTGCAGCAATATGAGATTTTCACGGTATGATAACCATCTCAGAAAATATCGCGTTTAACTGTATTACGGTATCACAATATTTGTATTAATATTATTTTTTTAAAGATATTTTTTTGGCCATTTTTTGCCTTTAATTGATAGGAAAGCTGAGTGAGAAGTGGGGAGAAAGAGAGAGGGAGTGACATGCAGCAAAGGGCCACAGGCTGGAATCGAACCCAGGCTGCTGCGGCGTATTACAAAATTATTATTATTATCATTATTATTATTATCATCATCATTATCATTATTATTATTATTATTATCAGTTCGAATGACCCCTAAAGGAATGAAATCATAAGGGTTGTCTTTGCCTGAACAAATGTTTTATTACTATAATTGAAACTTGAAACCATTTTTTAAAATGGAAGTATGTGTGTAAGTATGTACTGTAAGTCTCCCTTTTAAAAGTGACTAAAATATAGTTGAGATCATCCTTCAAGTTTCATTTTTTCCTCAATATCTTAGATAAGCAATTGGATACGGTATGACAATTGTCAATTTTCACGGTATACCTTAAACCGGTATATAGCTGCAACCCTAGCTCCAGGAGTTTCATTGCAAAGAAGAGAAAAAAAAGCCTTTGATACACTGCAACATGCATTGCAATTTCTTAGAAAACCTGAAATCAGGCATTTCAAGCCATAACAATCCCAAAAAAGCCTGCAAAATCCCTAAGGGACTCCATAATCAGTGTGCACTTAGGTGTGTGATTTTTTACAATACTTGTTCCTGGCACGTGATCCATAAGATTCAGATTTATTTTTCAATAGCAATACAGATAAGGAAGAAGACAGAGAAAGATAAGGAACTTTTAAAAAAATTGCATACTAAACCATGATCACAGTATTGGTCTACAAAAAATCACAATTCCATTATTTTCCCAAGTCGTTCAGCTTTCATTTATAAATTTTAGCTAAATCTATAAATTTCAGTGTAATCTGTAGTAGAGGATTCATTTGCAGGGACAAAGTAAATCTGCTCTAGTTCGCACTGAATTAGGCCAATTTTTTTTCCCTGCCACGCCATGTTTGGCTTCATTTTAAGTTTCCCACTTCCAATTCAACTTTTTTTCAAGAATTAATCTTTTCGGCAATTGGCCCAAATATTTCCTCCAAGTTTTGCTAATGTATATGTAATCCAACTGATGAGTAGAGCCAGTGCTGTTATAAACACTATGGCTCTTGTAGATTTGCCAGAAACTCCTCTATTTCTCTACACATTCGGTTCCTGCCTTTGTGTTTAACCTTCTCTAGAGCTCTGATACTGTTCTCACGAAAGGAAGACTGTTGCGGTATCGCTGCTGCCTTCATGTTATATTTTATTGACTTTTGAAAGTTCTTTTGATTGAAGTATAAATGTTTTGCATAGTAGGTGTAAAGCAGTTGTTTGTCTGCAGGTTCCAGATCCCTCTGTAGCAGTTCCTGGAATATCTGCTCAGCTTTAGCCTGTTCTCGATTTGACTTTGCGTATATATTTGCGAGTGATATGGTCTTCATCAGTGAATAATGAGGGTAGAGAGAAATCACCTCCTTGTGGAGACTGATTGCTCTGTCTATCATGCTTTGCTTTGGGAGACTGTCTCCGTAGATCTTCCATTTGTAGCAGAGTGCAACACATCTCTTCAGATAACGCTCATCTGGATGGTTATCCTGAGCCTCCTCTGCCAAATTAATGGCCTCATCCATAGATACATAGTTTCCATAAACCCTTAATAATGCTTTCGTACCACTGTAGCTGCTGACAGGATTTCTAAAAACCTTTGTGGCTAACTCACGTGCTTCATCTTCAATTCTGTCTCCTTTCTTAGCACATTGCTCAAGGTACAAAACAGAGAGGTACAAGTTCTCTGGATCCTGCTCCTTGGCGATTCTCATTTTCTCCAAGATTTCAGCCCCAGGTTTTTTGTTGTGCCTATAAGCACCCACTAACCCTATGACATGGCTGGTGTTACACTCCACCATGCCTGGCTGCATCCTGATGGCTTTCTCAAAGTAATCTGCAGCCAGCTGCTTTTGTTCTGCGCTGAACTTCATCAGGGTCCAGGCTTTTTCAGCACAGATCTCTGGATGGAGCTCATCCTGGGATGGAGATGGGTATTTATTGATCAGGGCATCGACCTTTGACAGGTAAGCCTGACTCTCTGCTTGGTCTTTCAGGTGGTGGTGCAGCCAAGCCAGGTTCCCATAGTTCACCACTAACCAGGGACCTTCATCTGCGTTTCTCATCTGGCGGAAGGCCTCTGCAGCCTTGCTGAACAAACTCTGGGCATCTTCTTTAAACCCCAGCTTGTACTGAATGAACCCACGCAGGTTGTAAATGTGACCCAGCCAGCTGTTTCCCTCCTCGGTGCCGATGTCCTCCAGTTTGTCCCTGAGGCGGAGAAGTTTGGACCTGCTGGGGTCCAGATCCCAGGTGAAGTGGCACTGCAGGGCCTCCAGTTTGGACTCCAGTGTTGCCTTACTCTGAGCAGCACTGATGGAGAATACAGATAACACATATTAAAACACATCATCAGTATGTTAATCAGCAGTGCAAGTTTGTAACAAAGGGCCCCAGTGCAGGATATTATGATGGGCCTTGGGCTTTGTAGTTACGAAGCACACACGTACACAATCATACGCTCACACTTAGATACAGACGCACAATTAGGCATATGTATTAACTACCAGCCATGTGTTGGATTTTACAGACAAAATGTGTTATCTAGGCTATTGTATTTGTGAAGTACGGAGGTCACAGAGAAAGGTATGAGAACCGTTGACAGTGCTGTGATAATCAAAGTTCTAAAAAGTGACAACAAACACCTGTGAGCGAAGGAGCTGTCCATTTCAGTCTGGTGCCGAAATGAACACAGACTTTTTTGGGCATTTTAGTACAAAAACCTCGAGTCACAACTCATTTCTCATTTTGTTCTTATTTCCCGCTGCTTCACCACGCTCATCGTCCTTGTCACTAGTCAGAGATATTTTTGTCAGTGCTTTCATTACATCCACATATCTGTACCATATAGCAACAATGGACTCATATCTAGAAGACCAGTGGGTGGGGCATAGGTGCTTCAGTGTTACATTCAGTGAGCTGAGAGCTCTGTGGAGATAATGCCAGTGTCAGTGAGCATGGTCTACCTTTTAATGCTGTGACCAAAAATATATACAAATGTTCTTTGGTGTCATAAAACTGTGCCACCTCTGAGATGTTTTTTATTACATTATTCAGCACTACGTTGAGGTTAAGTGCTGCACAGTGTACATATGTCCCAAATGGCTCCTTTTCCCTTATGCTGGCCTATACTCCCACATAACCACCACTCATATTGGCCACTCCGTCATAGCACTGACCATCTCATTTAAAAATATTTTAATTTTTTTGTAATGCTGCCGAGGATTTTGTTTTCCAGATCACTTGCATGTGTGTAGATGCCTCCTCAAATTCCAGAAAAGCTTCAGGTACTTTGACATTGATAGCTATGTCCATCAGGTTCCTTACTATGGTGACATATCTGTACACTTGATTAAGCTGATGTCACTTGGACAGATCTTGTGTGGTGTCCTTAATAACTGAAAAAAATGGAGCTTGGTTTATTTCAGCTGTAATGTCCTTCTGAACTCACTGTGACAAAATATATATGAGCTCATTTTGGATAGAGGGGCTGAGGTATTTGACTGACCCCTCGGGTGGTACGATCAGCTCTTGCAGCAGCGGGTCATAGCTTGCCAGCATCTCGGTAATGACAATGAAATTTCCACTGCTTGGCTGTCCAAAAATGTCTCTGTGTCCCCAAAACGCTAAGTTGCAAGAAGCCAGTGTTAGCGTCACATTCACAGTGCGTTCCAGCACTTGTCTCCAAAAGAGCACCACATCACGCATGTCCCTCTCTGTCCATACACCACACAGACTCCAACATGTATCTCAGAGGACTCGTGTAGTTCAATTTTTTCAGAAAAATGCCCCCAATCTCTGACTCCTGTCACCCATGCATTGTTATAGCAAGGTGAACTGTGGTCTCCAAATAGCCAGCAGGGCTCACAGTATGCACAAGAGTAGCAAAGCAAACTATGATACTGGCTTTTGTAGTTTTATGATACACCCCTTCAGAAAAACAACAATCATGTTGATTTATGGGGAAAGGACCCCTTGGTTTACAAGACTCATTGTAATTGTTATAACTCGTTAAGACTAGTTATAATGTTTTACAGCAGGCTCTATAATATTTTCATCAAAATGTTGTCTATCTGTGGGTTAGATGTAACCTCAACCTGGTTCTGGCTTCTGTCATCTCCAGTAGGAGTTCCTGCCTGAGTCAGGCCACTTGAGGGGCTGACTGCAACTGAACTGCCTGGTTCTGACCCTGTCTCTGAGTGGTTAGGCCTGCAATGGAACATATGTAAATATAATGGTTATCTAATGCTAGGAATAGCCAGCATTCACTCGACTATCAGTTAGCTTACCATAATAATTCATCGGCGGGCTATCCACCTGGTAGAGACATTAATTTACTTGTAGCCTACAGCTTAGCCTACATAATACATGTATAACATCTATCCCTTGTCTTACAATTTATATCTAAAATGTAAGCCCAACATTCCGATTATCAAGACCAACATTACCTGCTGCATGTTTCTTGACACACCACTGAGGGCAGCGGGGTAGATCCTGAAGCATGCTGAACTGATGGACTGCTGCTAGGAGGGGCCTTGTCCGTGGGCTGGCAACTGTTAGGAAAAAAAAGAATAATTCAGCAACCTTCTCCTACTGTTCTTTTCTCTACTGTCTTTTCCTCAACTGCTTTTGTATTTGAATGGCATGACTGCTCGCTTTTTTATTTTTATTTTTTATATATACTTTATTAATCCCGAGGGGAAATTCAATATTTTCACTCTTGTTGTCAATTACACAGCAGTGCCTGCAGGAGGTGAACTGGCACCTCCAGTTACCAGTCCATGCTCCATATTTGGTCCGGACGGGAACTTGAACCGGCAACCATCCAGTTCCGAACCCAAGTCTCTATGGACTGCCTTGGTGTGCTCAGCTCATCAGTCTTGACAGATTTTGTGCTTCACTTTGCCAGAGTCTTTTTGTCTCGTCACATGATCAAATAGAGACTTAAGATTGAACATACACACATTACTCACCGATCATCATTTTATGTATATGACATAAATACCAAAACAATTTGAAAATATTAATTTGAATATTTTTCAAAAGTTTATTTATAGTTTTTATAGTTTATTTAGAATAAGTCTATAATTTTGTTGTTGTTTGCTTGCCACTGACTTTTTTGACACCATGACAGAGATGGGTTTGGACATAGTATGAAGGTCTCTAGAGGAAAAAACTATTGCAGCACAATGTCAGTAGGGCCTCACTCCTTGAGTGTGGGCCCCAGTGCAGCTGCACTGTCTGCATTGCCTATACCTACGCCACTGTTGTTAATGTCATATACTCAGTAGATGGTGTAACAAGGTAATAATACTTTGTTACAGTGGTTAAGGTTTTTTATGTATCTGTTTTGTACTTCATACAACATAGTCAACTTTTACTTTTTCTCCACATTTCCTAAATAAAATGTATACTTTTATTCTAATTCCTTTTTTATATGTTTTGGAGTAAAAGTATTTTTTACTCTAGTTTTACTCCAGTATCTATGTATTTTTATGCCCTGAGTATTTTCATTGCTGCACCACTTCAAAATGAAATCAGAAGGTTTGATGTGTCAGTGGTCCTAACTGGCATGTTACATCCAAAGACTGTATAAAACAATGGACGGAGCGACTGTAATATCACCCACTAGTTTGTGGACTCCCATTTCGAAGCCTTGAGTTCGGCATTGCAGCCGATGTCATCTTGCTTTTTTGGAGCCAGTAGTGACCATATTTGGTCGAGAGGGTGGAGCTGTGAAGGAGCAAGGGATGGATCTGACTGAGAAGCCGAGGACACTATAGGCAGACAGCCTGTCATTCAAAGCAGCCCCTAAGTCTTAATAAAATGTAAACGGGTGAGTTCTTTTTCCTTTTCATACACTTGAGGATGATGATTTTGCCTCCTACCTGCTAGACAGACATGACTCAAAAATCATAGACATTGATAATATGATGTTTAACCCATTTGATTTAAATCATAAAAATGAATCTTGTCATAATTCAAATTTTGATCCTGATATAATTTTTTTTCTCAACACACTCTAATCTAGGCCAATGTCACTACTATAGACAGCATATATAATGCTCGTAGCTTACCAAAAAATTATGACCAGATTGTGCACTATTTATCACTCTTAGAACATGACTTTTCAGTAGTTGCTTTAACAGAAACGTGGCTTACTGAGGAAACTAAGGATTTATATGGAATGTTATCGTATAATTCTATTCATGCTGTCAGGGAACATAAAATCAGAGGTGGTGTTGTTTTTATACATAACAAACATCACTTTGAGAATAGACCTGATCTTTCCCTTAAATCTGATAAAATCGATGTAGAATCTGTGTTTATTGAAATCTCATGCTACAACAATGGGAAAAATGTGATTGTCGGTGGTATATACAGACCTCCAGACACAGACATAAATAGTTTTAATGTTAGTTTGAACAATACCTTGGAGCAAATAAATAAGTAGGGGAAAACATGTTATATTCTTGAAGACTTTAATATCAACCTTTTTAGGGCTGAAAATTATTCTCCTACAGAAGATTTTTTGAGTAATTTATATGCAAATTATTTCTATCCAACCATCAGTAAACCAACAAGAGTGACAAATAAATCTGCATCCTTGATTGATAATATATTGACAAATTCCATTCAAAATATGACCAATTCAGGAATATTATATACAGATATCTCTGATCATTTTCCAGTCTTCCAACTTACTATGATTGGTGGAACCAAAAATGAAAATCAAGTTGTTACAGAAACGTATAGAAAATTCAATCTAAGAAACAAACATAAATTTAAAGATATGTTGGAGAAGATATCTTTTGAAGACGTATATACGGAGAATGATGCTAATTTAGCCTACAACTTATTCATGAAATCATTTAATTCTGCATTCTTTAAAAGTTTTCTATTAGTAACTTCCTTTAAAAGACTGGACAAAGATAATAACAATGGTTGGTTTATTACTGGTTTGAAAAAATCAGCCAAAATAAAAAAACAAACTTTATAAAAAATATATTTTATGTCCTACACCCCTTAATCTAGCAAATTATAAGCTATATAAAAATAAATATAATCATCTTCTTAGAATGGCAAAAAAGAGTTTTTTCAGTGATCAATTTAAGAATTCTGCAAGTAATATCAAGGCCATGTGGAAAATTATAAATCAATTCCTACAAAAGAAAAAAAACATCCACAAATTTTCCCTCTAGTTTTTCTCATGGGAATTCATCCATTACAAATCCCTTTGATATTGCTTGCAAATTCAATGAGTTTTTTTGTAAATGTGGGAGTCTCTATTTCAGAGAAGATTGGGAATACGAACGAAAGTCCAACTGATTATATAAAAGGTTGTTTTCCATCAATTTGCCATTTTGAACCTCAAGATAACAAAGAGATAAATGATATTATAATAGACTTAAATCATTCTGCCGCAGGTCATGACAGAATTACTGCATCCCTTGTTAAAGAGGTAAAAGAATTAATTCTGAAACCATTATTACATATTTTTGCGGTATCCATGGAAACTGGTGTTATTCCCTCGGATCTTAAGATTGCAAAGGTTATTCCAATTTTTAAGTCAGGCGATCCAGGTTTTTTTTTTTTTTAACAAATTTCCGTCCCATTTCAGTTCTTCCTTGCTTTTCCAAAATTTTAGAAAAACTGGTATATCAACGTATTCTTAAACACTTAAACACATATAAAATACTGTATGAACACCAATATGGATTCCGTAAAAATCATTCTGCCCATATGGCCCTCTTACACCTAGTTGACAAGATTTATACTGCTTTAGAGAAGAAAGAGTTTGCATGTAGTATTTTTCTGGATCTTTCAAAAGCGTTTGATGCTGTCAATCATGACATTTTACTTACAAACTACTTACTTACATATGGATTTCATGGCCATGTTCTGAAGTGGCTTAGTAATTATGTACATAATAGACTGCAATATGTCCGTTTAAATGGTATAGAGTCTGAGAGGCATATGATACAATGTGGGGTACCACAAGGTTCCATTTTAGGGCCATTATTGTTTCTTATATACATTAATGATCTTGCAGCAGTATCAAACACTTTATGTCCAATATTATTTGCAGATGATACCAATTTACTTAGGGGCTGATCATTATTTAAATAGGACCGGGGTATAGTTGGGAAGTGATTATGATTTTATTTTTTCCTTAAACCCCCCCCAAGCGTCCAAAAAAACGTTTTGCCCCCCCCTGAGGGATTGGAGAAACATGTATGCTTTCATTATCAGCTTTCAGGCGTGAGTTTTTTTCTCTCCTACCTTCCCAGCTGTAGAACAGCGTTGTGTTTTAAACCAAATGGACCGGTAGCAGCCGCAAAAAACCATTTTGTGTCCTCTTGTAGTATTCCAAAGCGGTACTTTAAAGAGCCATTCAGCATTTAACATAAGGAGGAGGAGAACAGTTCATATACAGCGTCCAACTGAAAGTGTTTGAGAATTAGCAGTAGGCTACTGCTACTGTGAGATCAGGATCTCGTAATTATGAGATCAGGAAAAGGTGTCACTGTGGCCACTGCTTCGCTCAGAACCACATACTGCACATCCACGAGGGGGGGGCGGAACTACTGTAACCAGCTGCCACTCGGGTGGTGCCATCTTGACTATATCCCATATCTTTATTATAATGTGTATATATTGTAAATTACGACGGAGTATTACACTGAGCAAGGACAACAGTGCGCACCGTATATATTTTGATCTATTTTATACTTCAGAATAGGGAAACGCGTGTCCTTACTGTGCATAATGAATCTTGAATCTATGTTTTATGAAGACCCTGTGTGCGCTCAGAGCTGTGGCACAAGTTACGCACTGAGATCTGGCGGAAGAAAAATATTAATAAGACAATAAATAAGTAGGCTTGTCCGCTTTCATTGTGTTTATATCTTAACAGGAGCTGGCCACTACCGTGGTGCTGAAATCAATCGATCTCAGGCACATAGAGTAAGGACACGCGTTTCCCTGCGGAATGAAAATCGTTCTTTTCTGTCACCAATTAATGCCAAACAATATAAATCTGAAGTGTAAAATAGATCAAAATATATACGGTGCGCACTGATGTCCTTGCTCAGTGTAATATTAATGTGCCTGCTGCGGCCGGATCTGTGAGCGTTTGGTGGCTAAGAAGTCTGTTAAGAGTGGGTCAGCTCGATCTTACAACTCCTTCTTAATGAAAGATCTTCTTAAGCTAAGAGCGATGTGGGAAACGCGGCCATTATCATGTCAACACACAGGAAAAATGTGTCCAGAGTTGATGACATTTACCGGGAGAGCTAGAGCCATTTGACTAAAGCTGACGTTATTACTGCTGTAATGATGTTATTAGGCTAAATATTACATTTCTAACAGTGTCTGAGCTGATTTATTGGCACAGCATGCTTGTAGGCTGCTGTAACGTTAGGTTTACAGAGGAAATAACGGGATGTGACTTAGGGCCGTCCACACCAAGAACTATAACTATAAATATAACTATAAATATACAGTTTTAAAAATCGTTCTAAACTCAAGTGTTCAGCAGCGTCCACACTACAACTATAACGACAACGATAGTGGTGGACGATATCGTTTGGATCACTTTCAGAGCGATTTGATGAACGATACAAACACTGACAGCCAATCAAAATCCATCCGAAATGACAGGTCGAGACGTTCATCACGTCACGTATACCCACTACGAAAGCTCCAGGATTTCCATACACCCACTTAAACATGTGCAAAGATCCGTAACAATATAGTTTTGTGACAGAACCTTAACTTCAGTGATTTTGTTTTGCAAATACCGGGAAAATAACTGCAATAAAATACATTTTGCAGGGGAATGCGTCTCCTCTCATCCCCTCCATTCATAAAATTCAGGAGCCAGGATGAAGTTACTGAGGGGGGCAAATCTTTATTATGCAACATAGGTTCACACAGTGAGTTATAAAGAGCGTGCAGCCGTGCGTAATTGTCGCGCGTAATGACAGCTCGTCGCCGGGGAAACACAATAAATTGCACGTCTTCATTCATGTTTGTCTCATGACGGATTGAGCTGACAGACAGACAGACAGACAGACAGACAGGTGGAGCAAGCGGCAAATTGGTTTTCTTTTTCTGTCTCGCAACATACAGCAATAACAGGTCATCAATATCACCTGCCGACCGCACCGAGCAGTGTGTGTTTGGCGTAACCTAGCAACACGACGATATCGTTCATTGGTGTGGAGGCTGCCATTGTTATCGTTATAGTTAACGTTACAGTTATCTTTCTTGGTGTGGACGGCCCTGTCACATCCCGTTATTTCCTCTGTAAACCTAACGTTACAGCAGCCTACAAGCATACTGTGTCAATAAATCAGCTCAGACACTGTTAGAAATGTAATATTTAGCCTAATAACATCATGCTACAAGAATCGTGAGCGCGCTTGGCGCGCATCTACATTGAAACTAATGGATTTGTGCGCGTAAAAGACGCTACATGTGAACGGCCCCATATGCAGTTACCTTACGTTACAGTTCCCTCAAACAATATCACGAAGCACAATACAAACCATATAAACAAGCTATCTATTAAGGGTACACTACTGATAAAATCTGAAGGTGCTTAGGTGACATTTACCCACCTGAAAGAATAAATGAAAACATTTTGCTGGTCTTCAGTAGCTTTACTCTAAGTGTAACTGCCAACTCTATACCTATACCCAACTCTGCCTATATGTCACACATACATTTGCAGTTCTACATCATGACACTGAGATCACTAGGATAATAGGGGACCTAACACTGACCGCTGTGGAAATATCATAGTATAAATGTCGTTTATCAGTAGGCCTACTGCTAATTCTCAAACAGTTTCAGTTGGACGCTGTATCTCTACTGCTCACATGTGCTACCTGCTGGTTGTTGTTGCGCACTGCAGCTACTCTTGGATCAATTGTTTCACCCCCTTCACTGTGGCTGCGGCATTGAAATGAGTAACATCTGTATGTGAAATGGTTAACAAAGGAAGACACAGGCTATTTCCACATAAGTAATTAATTAGGCTATTATTTGTGTAATTACGAGATCTTTTCTCGTAATTATGAGATAAGGTGTCTAATTTTCTTTTTATCCAGTTAATGCAATGCGCTTCCGGGTCACGCAAGTTGGATCAAATGAAAAATCAAAATCAAATTTTAATCGTGGCCCATTTTTCGATTTGCTATTTTTGATGTGAGCATAAAATCAAAACTAAGAAAAACAAGCCGTTTTTTGTATTTTTGAATTTGATTATTTAACGAATAGTGGAAAAACAAACCGTTTTTTCGTTTTTTGATTTTTGATTTTAAATTGAAAATGGAATGAACGAATGATACACTGATACGCATACTGGTAGTCCAGCCATCCACAAGGTTTGCTCTCACCAGTGGCTGGGAGCAGCAGCTCACTCAGCAGCCGACTCAGAGCTAGAAGTTTGTCGCGCAAGTTCTTATTCTTTGTCGACTCTGTAATAAAATTAAATTTGTCCAGCGTCTCATCCGCTTATAAGGTCTGCAAAGACACTCTCAAATTAGCATGAAGGAAACTTTCCTTTCGATACACTGATTGTCTCACAGCAGCCATTATGCTTGAATTGTTTGTGTTCCGCGGTCGTCTTCTTCTGCTACTCTATTGGGTTTTCTGGTCAGTGACGTGTGCATTGAAAGTGGGAAATACCATTGTGGACCATGCAGGGTAACTTTATATAGCGGAGTATAAACCAAAACCTCTGAGTAAAATACGAATGGAAAACAATCAAAAAAATCATACAAAACTTAACAAATTAAAGTTGCATGACCCCCCCTGAAGCCAAAATAAAAACCATATGCCCCCCCCCCCCCCCCAGTGCTCAAAAAAAAGTTCGGGAACCCCCCCCTGTTTTGGACCAGCCCCATTTGCATATAAATATCGATCAGCCCCTTATTTCCAACAGAAATTTTTCTGCACTTATGACTGAAGTAAACAATGGCCTTTATGCATTTTCAAAATGGCTTCAAACTAATAATTAAATGTGAAAAAATCTCATTTTATGATATTTGCAGGGAAAATGAATTATAAAATGGATTCAGTGAAAGTGCATATTGATGGCGAAGTAATGATTAAAGTTTCATCAACAAGATTCCTAGGGATCTTAATTGATGAGAAACTTACTTGGAAAGAGCATATTAGTTTTGTTTGCAACAAGGTCACAAAATCTCTGGGGATTATTAGAAAAATTAGCGCTTTAGTACATTCATCTTGCTTTTTAACATTATACTATAGTCTGGTATATCCATATCTCACCTACTGTAATATTGTATGGGCCAGTACTTTCCCCACATATCTTCATAAAATTCTACTGCTGCAAAAGTGTTTTGTCAGAATGGCTACTTTTTCCAAGTCCTGTGCCCCAACCGCTCCACTGTTTTTTGAAATTTAATGTACTGACTATTTTTGATTTAAATATTCTTCAAATATGTACATTTATTTTTAAATTGAAGTACATGGGTAAAGACTTGCCACAAAGTTTCCAAACACTTTTCATTTGTAATTCTCAAGTCAATTATTATTCAACCAGACAAATCAATAACTTGTACCTACCAATGTATCATACATCTCGAGGACAGTTTTCATTAAGATACCGTGGAGTCCAATTATGGAATACAAATTTCCATTTATTAACTGATTCTATGTCTCTACCTAGATATAAAATGAAACTCAAGGAAGCTTTGATGTCAAAGAGATTTGGTATTGTAGAAGCTTCACTGACTTATGTTTTCAACATGTGTGCTGTTTTGTGATTTTATGTTTTTCTCAATGTTTGAATTTAATATTAATTAGGTAGAAGATATTTTTGATGATGCTTCATACTGCATTGTTAGTATTATTACTGTTATTATTTTAATTTTATTTTAATTTTCCTAGGTGGGGTTTTTAGATAAGCCCGTAATGGGTTTCTACCTCACCTGCACATGTGATGTATTTGTTGCTTTTATATCTGAATTTTCTTCAAGAATGTGTTCATAAAACTTAAACTAAACTTAAGGAGATAAATGGCCTTTCCCAAACCACACCCTGAACCCGATGCACCTCAACTCCATTTCCGTATTTACACGGAGGGTCCGCCACATTGAGTGCCATCCCAAACCAAGTAGTGAGGAGTGGAAGTGAATTATATAACCCTCTGACAGTGAGCCTGCACCAACGCCGTCTTACCGACCATGTGCAATGCTGTATTGTGTTCGTCATGGAAGACGCTCCCTACAAACAACCCAATAATGCCCACATGGGTGGTTTCACCCAGACAAGCTCCATGTGGGGAATGCTGCGGCAACCTGGGCATCTTATCTGGGGTCCACTTGGGTAAACCCACCCATGTTGGCACTTGGCATGGGGCCAATATGGAACCTGTGGACAATCCCATATATGGCCCATTTTTCAGTCCATTCACTTCCCTCATGGGCCCCACATATAAAATGTAGGATAAAACTTTGAGAACACAATCAAATAGCAATTATAAAGAAAATACAAATTTCAAAATCCCTGTGGCCCTGGCTGAAAGGGAAGAAAGGAAAAGACAAACAAATATATTTAGAAACCTCAGCAAAGAATACGAGGGAGAGAAATATTTAAACGACTTTTAAAGTTCATAATGTTGAAATTTCAGGCTCTGGGACTCTGATAAAATGCCAAATACATTATCATTTAGGCTACTCGTGCAGTGATATGAAATGCAGAACTCACCTCATCGTTTAGCTGTTTCCTCGACTCAGAAGTTCTCTAAATATTACTGATTCTTCTTTTTTTTTTATCTCAATGCTGTTTTGGATTCGCTGGTATGAAGTCAGTGATGCAATATCTGCTTTGCTGTAAATAATGTTGAGCATGCAGCAGAAGTGTTCACATTCATAGCCTGCTGAAGTGTAGGCGATGCCAAGGGCGGGGCATCTGGATGATGTTCTGTTGTAACGCTCCTTGACTTTCGTTTCCCAGGAACTGAAACTTACTGCCACATCAGGAAAAAATCTATAACATGACTCATCAAACTGTGTGGTTGTGTTTTCTCTTAGGCTGATTCATGGTTAGAAATGTTTTTTTTTTTTTTTTTTTGTTTAGACAAAGAAGAATATGATGGCACACTGAGTGAAACCCAAGATGCCCCATTTCTGTAGCTACACATCAAATGTAAATAATAACATGCCCATTACTTTTAAGTTAAACACATTTATATATGTACCTGTGGACACTTTGAGCAGCGTCCGTCTGCAGAGTGATGAGGGGCTGTGACAGCTGCTATGTGAAGAAACCTACAGTATAACGCTCTGCTGCCACCTACAGTTTAAACCAGATTACTGTTTGGTTACCGCTTCACTCTGTCAGGTTTTGTTTACCTCAGGGGTGTCCATATCTTACTGAATGGAGGCCAGATTACATAATGTGAAAATACCTGGAGGGCCAGCTGCTTCTGGAATCATATGGGTTATTAAAGAAAAAATCCCATACAAATGAGACAAATGTAATTGTTTTATCTCTCAGTGGAAAAGTATTCACTTTTTCACCGCTCCTGAAAGCAGCAGCCCTGCTGTCAACTTTACACTTCTTTGCTGTGGTCATGTCTGCTCCCTAGCAGTCTGCTATTAGGTCACTGTCTGTTTGCTTGTTTACCATCTGTTTATGAAAACACATTAGGTCTGCCTGCATAGTTTGTACTTGGTGCATGTCTACAAACTGTATGATATCTTTTGGGGAAAAAAAATAATATCTTGTAGGAACATGTTATTATCTTATAGAAACAAGGTTAATAGCTTGTGTGCACAAGTTATTATCTTTTGGAAAGAAGTTATCTTAAGAACACATTATCTGATGGTAACAAATCATCTTTTGGGAACCCATCATCTTCTGGTAACAGGTTATTATCTTGTGGAAACTTGTGTGCACAAGGGGGGGAAAAAATCACTTTTTGGGACTTTTGGTTCTCTTAGGACACCTTACGGCCCTGAAATTTTCCCCTGTAATTAGTACCAAATGATCATTTCCATGAAACTTATCAGAAAGTTATCCTGAAATCTCAAACATGATATCAAGTAATACTGGGATGTTTTGGAAGCCACAAAGTAAATGATTTAAGTGTTTTGCTTCTCTGAAAGTTTTGAAATTTAATGTCAGCAGTAGCTTCAAAAATCTGACGTCAGTCAGCACCCAGTGCACAGTACTGTGAGTATAACCACTAAAAAGACAACTCAGTGAGCATAATTTAATAGTATTTGTATTGTGTACAGCTGAGACATAGCTTGACATGCATACAAACAATCATTTGCATCTGGAATAGGTTATACAACAAATTAACATTACCAATCAGAGTCGTACTTTTTAACTACACTTAAGCATATAGCAAAGCAGTTTACATATTGTGTATTATGTTCTTACATGAACTTAAAATACAGTGCAAAGGGGGGGAAATAACACATCAGTAATATAATAAACACCATGATTATGTAAGTAAAAGAAAACACCTGATCAAATCTACTTTAATTAAATGTAATTTACTTTTCAATAACAGTGTATAGGTTTTATATATTTTAAACAGCCTCTGTCTTCCATTAGCTGTGCTAGAGTGCAGAGACAGAATTGACCTTTTTTTTCTTTGTGTAAGCCATGAAATCACTAATGACTTAATCATGAATTACATGTTCAGAGTAATGTTTTACAACCCGACTAACAGAAAAAACAAAACATTTTTCCTAATGAGTATATAATAACAATAACAATAATGTAGGTACAGATTATTTTTACTTATTAATTACCTACAATTTTTCTGGAGTTCGAACCAGTGCTTTTAAAAACACTATGGCTCTTGCAGCTTTGCCAGACATTCTTCTATTTCTCCGCACATTTCGCTTTTGTCTTTATTCTTCCTGAGAGCTGTAATGCTGTTGTCACGCACGGAGGATCGGTATGGTATTTCTGCTGCTTTAATGTGATACTTTATTGACTCCTTCCTATCCTCTCGATGAAAGTATAAATACTTTGCGTAGTGGTTGTAAATCAACTGTTTGTCTGCAGGTTCCACATCACTTTTTCGCAGTTGGTGGTTAAGCAGTTCATTGTATATCTGCTCAGCTTTAGCCTGGTCTTTATTTGATTTTAAATAAATATTTGCGAGGTCTAATTTCCTCAAAACTGAGGAATGAGGGTAAAGAGAAATCACCTCCTCAAGAAGACTGATTGCTCTGTCTATCATGCTTTGCTTTGGGGAACTGTCTCTGTAGATCTTCCATTTGTAGCAGAGTGCAGCACATCTCTTCAGATAACGCTCATCTGGATGCTTTTTCAGAGCCTCCTCTGCCAAATCAATGGCCTCATCAATAGAAACATAGTGTCTGTAAACCCATAATAATGGATTAATACCGCTGTAGCTGCTGACAGGATTTCTCAAAACCCTTTTGGCTAACTCACGTGCTTCATCTTCAATTGTTTCTCCATTCTCAGCACAGTGCTCAAGGTACAAAGCAGCGAGGTACAAGTTCTCTGGATCCTGCTCCTTGGCCAGTCTCATCTTCTCCAAGATGTCAGCCTCCAGCCCTGTTTCACTGTGCCTATAAGCACTCACTAACCCTATGACATGGCTGGTGTTCCACTCCACCATGTCTGGCTGCATCCTGATGGCTTTCTCAAAGTAATCTGCAGCCAGCTGCTTTTGTTCTGCGCTGAACTTCATCAGGGTCCAGGCTTTTTCAGCACAGATCTCTGGATGGAGCTCATCCTGGGATGGAGATGGGTATTTATTGATCAGGGCATCGACCTTTGACAGGTAAGCCTGACTCTCTGCTTGGTCTTTCAGGTGGTGGTACAACCAAGCCAGGTTCCCATAGTTCACCACTAACCAGGGACCTTCTTCTGCGTTTCTCATCTGGCAGAAGGCCTCTGCAGCCTTGCTGAACAAACGCTGGGCATTTTCTTTAAACCCCAGCTTGTACTGAATGAACCCACGCAGGTTGTAAATGTGACCCAGCCAACTGTTTCCCTCCTCGGTGCCGATGTCCTCCAGTTTGTCCCTCAGGCGGAGAAGTTTGGACCTGCTAGGGTCCAGATCCCAGGTGAAGTGGCACTGCAGGGCCTCCAGTTTGGACTCCAGTGTTGTCTGACTCTGAGCAGCACTGATGGAGAATACAGATAACACATATTAAAACACATCATCAGTAGGTTCATACAATATACTGTGAAGCGTACTTTATTTATTTATTTATTTATTTTATTTCAATCATTGCACATTACAATCTTTGCACATTATATTTGCATTAAAGTACACATCATACTTATACACTTTTTTTAAATAAATACTGTAGATTGAAAAGGAAAAGGCTGAAGCTGTACAGCTATGGAGCTATATTTGTGTATTTATTACGTGGGAGAAAATAAATGATATGAGAGAAAAAAAATGTTTGAGAGAAAAAAAAAATATTTGAGAGAAAAAGTTTTCACACTGATAGCAAAAAATAATATTTGAGACTAAAAAAAGTTTTGAGAGAAAGTATTTTGTTACAGAATATAAATAAAAAATAATTTGAGATTTAAAAAATGATTTCTCAAAAAACTTTTTTTTACTCTCAAATATTATTTTTTTGCTATCAGTGTGAGAATATTTTCTCTCTCTCAAAAAAAAAAATGTTTCTCTCAAAACATTTTTCTTCTTTCTCTCAAAACCTAAGTCTTTGCTCTTGTGTCAGGATTTTGCTTTCACTGTGAAAATAATGTCATGGGCGGGGCCACGTTCCTATTGGCCAGTCTCAATCGAATTGACAGCTAGGTGAGGATCGTCTTGGGAGTCGAATTCAACTGAATCATTCATCCACCATGGTCGATTCACCTGCATAGATGCGCTGCATTATTTGGGAGCGGAGAATGTTTGGGTAAGATGATGACACACACAACTCGATGGGTAGCTAGCTGAGCAAGATGGTAATCAAAATCATTCCAATAATATATCCCTTTTCTCACCTAACGTTATTTTACAGAGATTGTGTTATTAACTGCACTAGCCAGCTAGTGTTAACTTTACATCTAGCTAGCTACCGTAAACATCTAGTTACTTATGCTACTGCTAAGTGAGCGATTAGATAATTTTAGCTATGGAGTATTAAGTTAAAAGAGAGGTGGTTAAGGTTAGGATACAGGTAAAGACAGGCCCAGAGTGGGACTCATTTTTAGCCCTGGAGTTTCATGCCTCAGACTTTAGATCATGACCTGTTATAACCTTACATGTTAAAGCCCCTACAAGGAACTTTAATTTTGAAGTTGATTTTGGCAACCCTGTGGACAAAAGTGGAAGTGTTTTGCCAGAATGAAGCCTACATTTCCCATGAGCTCTAGTCTAGTCTTATCGTAAAGACGCTTACCTGGCTCGCGCATGTGTTTTGGGGATGAATGAAACAACAAGACCGGAAAACTTTGTCCCCACTCCTATCGGGGATCCCAGCTCACCTCTGCCGCGCCCCAGCTCCACCTCTCCGGTGTAAGCACCACCGTCGCCAGGGTAAATGCGGTGGTCGGCTGGTAAGGCTGAAGGCCTGTTTGGTGAGCACTTCCACAGCTTCTTGGACTGAGTATAGAGCGGTGCCTCGCCTCTTTATTTCTCAGCACTCGCTGGTACCTGTCGTCGGCCCGGATAAGGTGTTCCAGCCCCGCAGCCCCTGCTCTCCTCGTCCCCGCTGGTGCGGGGTGAATCTGCGCAACCTGCAGCGTCTGTGTGTGGCTCCCAGCTAACGCCATGGACCCGCTGGCTCCTGCCAGGATTGGGCTGGTAAATGCTAGATCGCTAGCGAACAAAACGTTTATCCTGAGGGATTTCCTGACTTCCCGAGTGTGGCCAGGTGGGACATTCTGACTGGCCAGGGGCTGTCAGGACATAATTACCTGCAACACCGGAAGTAAAATGCTTTCTCCTCGCGGTCCGCTAAGACGCCAGGCATCTTGTTAGAGTCTTGTATTGCTGTGGCACTGCTGTGGGCCGAGCAGTGGCACTGAAGGGAAGGTAGCCGGTATGCACGAGCCAGGGGTTCGCAGTGCGAGGCCAGTTGCCAGACCCAGGTCCTGAGTTGTTTTTTTTGATGTGTTTATGAGTGCACCGTAGCAAGTGACTGCCGAGCCAGTAATCTGCTCCAGTCCACTGTATGTGTTTCATTTTTAAGCTTAGTTGCCCTGTGAGCCTTAAAGCACGATTGCACTTATAGTGCTAGTACAGTAGTGTTTGTCATTTGTGGAATAAGGTCCAGTTCGTCTCCTTTCTTCAAATTTCTATTTTTGTATTGTGTCAAAAAAAAAATCCCTTTGTATATTTTGCTAAAATAGTAATAAAGATTATTTTTATATAACTAAGGGATTGACTGCTGGTCATTAAGAAGTATGACTCTTAAGTGATCTTATTGCAAGGTTACAGTTTGGCGCCGTGAGCAGGGTCTACTTTTTAAAATACAGCAGTCTTGAGTATTAAAGGAGACAAGCTGGGTTTTGCATAGTGCTTGGGGCATGTGTGTTAGGAGGGAAAGTGGACTGGAGCAGTGCCAGCGTTGGAGCCATCACAGCAGGAGAAGCAAGATCAGCCATCACGGAAGTCGCCACCAGCTACATTTAATATCACTGTAACAGTTTCTGTCTGCCTGCCCTGCACATACCTAACAATGTCGGATGAGTTACAACTAAAGGTAAATGCCCTTAAAGCCAGAGCACGCTGGATAAGGAAACCATAGCTAAGCTGAAGGATGCTAATGACACTTTAAGAGTAGAATTGCAGGCTAGGATTGACGCCCTCAGCGGGCAGGCGGCAGAGACTGCGAGTGCACCAGTTAGCTGCAGAGAAGTGTACAACTTTTACTGATGGTACAAGTACTATATTTTATGACTGGTTAGATGAGTTAAATGCCATGCTGAATTATCGCCCCTTTTCTGGTGCAGAAAAAACAGCATTCATTTATGAGCAACTTGGGGGAGAAGCCAGGCAAGAGATAAAGTATCAACCCCGAGCAGTACGGTCAGATCCAGATCAGGTGTTGGAGGTTCTTAAAGAGATATATGGGCAGCCTCCATCGCTCACTAAGTTACAAAAACAGTTCTTTGAGAGAAGGCAAAAGGAGGGTGTGTTAGTGCGCGAGTACTCTCATGCGTTAATGGCTATCATGGAGGAGATCAACCATTGTAAAGTAAGTAGGGCATGGGCAGGAGAGTTTGCTTTGTGTGACCAATTTTCCGAAAATGTGTGAGACATTAGCCTTCGTAGGGAGCTTAAAAAAGCAATTAGATAACAGCCTACTATATCTTTCTTTGATCTCCGCAAGGAAGCTCTCCAGTGGGAGGAGGAAGTTGAATTTGGGGTAGAGCGACGGAAGAAAACAGTGGATTCCTACGAGACAGAAGCTTCAGCAGAGGGGCCAAGTGTTGTGACAGCTGCAGTGGAGGTAAAACCTGACCCCACTCTTGCTAAAGTTTTAGGTATGTTACAAGCAAACCTTGATAAATGATCTGTCACAGAAAGTAGCTAACTGGCAGATGTCAGGGCCGCGGCGGGCACCTACTCGGGGAAGGGGGCCTCGATTTGATCCATCTGGCCAACCCATCTGCTTTAATTGCCAGAAGGTCGGGAAACTAGCGCCCCTTGCGGTGGAGAGCCAAACCACAGGTGGGGCACAGTTAGGCTCACTATCTAATGTTGATCCTCGGGTTTATGAATGTCTGGTAGGGGAGAGCCCCACCGTGGAGATCTCTGTTTGGGGTGTGAAGTTTCAATGCTTGTTGGATACGGGGTCAAATATTTCCTCTGTTATTGCAAGCTTTTTCAACCAACATTTGAAGCCAAAATTGGGAAAAGGGCTGGATGACTGTAGCTGGTTACATTTGAGTGCGGCTCAGGACATCCCATACATTGGTTACTTTGAAACTGACATTGAGGCTGTGGCACTGGGCAAGACTATACCAGGGAGAGGTATAGTGGTGGTAAAAGATCCAGTTGGGGAGATTGCACAAGAACGCAAGCGAAGAGTGCCAGGCCTAATTGGTATGAATGTGATTAAGAAGTGTTATGAACTCATGCTCTGTGGTAAGAGTTCTTGCCCACTGCCACCCTCAGTGTTTGGTACGGGTTGGGAGTATGCCTTTGCAGCATGCCTGAATGAGCAGGCCATATCGTGGGAGAGTAAGAGTTACGTTTCTGCCGCCTCCCCCATCCTAGTCCCCGCTGGTTCAGTGTGCTTGGTTCCATCGTCCGCACCCAGTAGTAAGTTCTCCTCCCGGTCTTCTATGTTAGTCGAGCCTTTGGGGTTTGAGGAGGGGGGTTTGCCCAAGGACCTAGTGGTCTCCACTGCATATCTGGAGGTTAGCAATGGCCATTTGGTCGTCCCGGTTATCAATGTTGGGAGCACTGATGTCCGGTTGAAAGCTTATACTTGCCTGGCGTCGCTGCAGTCTGCTGAAGTCATAGCTGGAGAAGACATTTCAGTTTGTTTTGAGCGGGTGGGGCCACAACAGGAGCAAGTTATGATCAGGGAGCAGCAGATAGTCACAGGGGTTCGAGAAGTGCCCCCGGAGATAGCCAAATTGCGCTTCCCTGGGCTTTCCGACAGTCAGGCAGAACAAGCTAGACAACTTTTGTGTAAACATTTATCATGTTTTTGCTTCTTCTGATAGTGACTTAGGGTGCACCAACCTTATCCAACATGAAATCCCTGTGACTGACGATGCACCTGTGTGTGAGAGATATCGGAGAATCCTCCCTAGTCAGTATGAAGAGGTGAAAAATCACATCAAGAAGCTTCTAGAACAGGGAGTGATAAGAGAAAGTAGTAGCCCGTACTCTTCCCCCTTGGTGATAGTTCGAAAAAAAGATGGGTCAATTCGTTTGTGTGTTGATTACAGACGGTTGAATGTGAAGACTCGAAAGGATGCGTATCCACTTCCGCGCATTGAAGAATCCCTGGACTCCCTGACTGGCGCAAGGTGGTTCTCTACGCTGGATTTGGCCAGCGGATATAACCAGGTGGAAGTGGCGGAAAAAGATCGACAGAAGACAGCATTCTGTACACCGTTCAGGTTGTATGAATTCAACCGAATGTCATTCGGTTTGTGCAACACACCAGGGACTTTTCAACGGCTCATGGAGCGCATCCTGGGGGATCAGAGGTTCCAAGCCTTGCTGCTCTATTTGGACGATGTTGTTGTTTTTTCGTCAACATTTGAACAACACCTGCAGCGGCTAGATCTGGTGCTCTCACGGTTTGAGCAGTTCAACTTGAAGGTGAAGCTCAGCAAGTGTTCCTTCTTCCAGTCCGAGGTGTCCTATCTGGGTCACATCATTTTGGCACAGGGGGTGGCAACTGACCCAGAGAAGATTAGAGTGGTGGCAGAGTGGAGAAGCCCTCGGTGTGGGGCTGAGTTGCGGTCGTTCTTTGGCTTCGCAAGCTTCTATCGGAGGTTCGTGAGGAACTTCGCAAGCATTGCAGCCCCCCTCCATGCCCTCTCTGCCTTGGGTTCATTTAAGAAAGACTGGCGGTGGCAGCCCCTACCTGCACACTTATTCTGCAAACACTGGAGCCCTGCATGTGAAATGGCATTTCAGACCCTCAAAGAGATGCCAGTGTCTGCCCCAGTGTTGGCGCATGCGGATTTTTCCAAGCCCTTTACCCTAGAGATTGACGCCAGCCACCAGGGGCTGGGAGCCATCTTGTCTCAGGAGGTCAACGGGCAGAGGAGGCCAGTAGCATTCGCCAGCAGGGGGGCCTCCGGGGAGCGGAGAGAAATATGGAGAATTATAGTGCCATGAAGCTGGAGTTGCTGGGCCTCAAGTGGGCAGTTACAGACAAATTTCGAGAGTATTGTATCAGCAAGAAGTTCACAATCCTGACTGACAACAATCCACTGAGCCATCTGCAGACTGCAAAATTAGGAGCTGTGGAGCAGCGGTGGTTTGACTATGAGATAGCCATAGTATACCGCCCTGGCCGGCAGAACACAGCAGCAGATGCTTTGTCCAGGCAGTACTCAGAGCCACTCTCCGATGACGAGGATCCTTGCTCAGATAACCACTCTGCACCACCCGCCCCCCAGCATATCGAGTGTGATGAACATACAGCGGAGCCCAACCTCCAAAATGGATCCGCGACCAGCTTCCCACTCTATAGTGCATCATCTCTAGCCAGATTACAACAGGCTGACCCTGAAGTTGCTGCCTTTTTCAAGTGCAGAGAAACCCGACCGTGAAGAGCGGCAATGGACTTCACAGTGTTGGAACCCTCTTCAGACAGGAGGGAGAATGTTTTAATTTTGACAGATGTGTTTTCCAAATTCACAGTTGCCATGGCAACTCGAGACCAGCAGGCCACCACAGTGGCAAAGTGCCTGGTTAAGGGGTGGATTCAACCCTATGGCGTGCCATCCTGGTTGCACTCAAACCAAAGCAGGTGTTTTGAAGCAGAGGTGGTGCAGTCGCTCTGTAAGTTGTATGGAATGCGGAAGAGTAGAACAACTCCCTACCACCCACAGGGAAACGGCCAGTGTGAGAGATTTAATCGAACACTCCATAGGCCCGTTTCCACCGAAGAAGTTTCTGGTACTATTTGGGGACAGGAACTACTACAGGAACGTCCACTCGTTCAGCCCTCTCAACCGCCGTGTCTCCACTGAGAGAGCGGAGTAGGAGGAAGGTTCCTGTGAAGTTACCAGGCTCTGGATGTGATGTAAACGTTACGCGACCATTTTGACCGGAGCAACGTAGCGGCGTAGGGACGCTGTTAGCGGTTAGCGGTGTCTGTAATAACTCACTAAACTCACAAAGTGGCCCGTGAAAATTTTTTTTTCCAGTGGATGTCTTAGTTACAACATGATTGAGCTGACTGCAGTAGTTTCATGTCGTATCCGACAACAGGAGGCATTTAACAAATGACGTCCTGATGTTAGCTTTGCTGCTGCTGTTAGCTGTCCCTGTCAGCTGATGCTTTCTAGACATCGTGATTTCCCAAAACTGAATAAATACCACACATAGCAACACAAACTGCTTTGCTAGCTCAATCATGTTGTAACTAAGATATCCACCGGAAAAAATATGTTTTTCACGGACCGGTTATTGAGTTTGTTTACATGGCGATGGAAGCTATGAACGAGCTAACCCTTGTCTGCTGAGTTTTAAAAATGCCGGCTATTTTGTTGCTTTCTGTTAACGTCACATCCCGCCTTGAGTAAATCCAATCAGCGCCAAGTAACCCCCAAGCTCCACCCAGGAGTCTTTCGGGGCCGTTCTGAGTACCTACCCCGAAGCAGGGACTTGTTTAGCCCCTGTAAAAGTTCCGGAACTCTGTCCTTCGGGGGTGGTTCCTGCGGTGGAGACACGCACCAACGGCCCCGGCCCCGTAAATCTACCCCGAAGTTCCTGCGGTGGAAACGGGCCTCATGACCTGCTACGTGCTCTCCCTCCAGAGAAGAAAAGGAGGTGGGCCAAGTATCTCCCAGAGGTGGTATATGCATACAACACCACAGAGCATCAAAGCACTGGATATTCCCCTTACTTTCTCCTCTTTGGACGGGCGCCCTGCACCCCGTTAGATATTGCTCTGGGCGGAGAAGAGGAGCAATCTGCCGGAGGAGTTGGGGAATGGATGTTGGGTCATCAACAGCGCCTTCGGGTGGTGTATGATCATGCTGGGGCACACACGCAAAGAGCAGCAGAGGCTAGGTGGCAGTACCAGGGGCCACCCACCAAGGATGCGCAGCTGCACCCAGGACAGTTGGTTTACATCCGAAACCGGCAGGTAACTGGTAGGAATAAGATTCAGGACCACTGGCTTTCCACCCCCAACCAAATTGTGAGTCAGTTGAGTCCTAATACACAGTCGTGCCAGTGGATAGATCATGGCCTCCCAGGAATGACAACCGGGTTGAGCTTCGGCTGTGTGCCCCTGGAGCAAACTGCACAGAGGTCAGGCCGATGCATGTGGAGTAAGGTGCAGACAGTTGTGATGAGGATTCTGATGCAGGGAGCATAATAATTGAAACTCTTAATGGAATAGAGGGAGGCCTTGAGGAGGGGGAGCAAGCCGCAGAACAGGGGGAGGACCACTGGCCACAGGCAGCTGACATGGAACCAGAGGAGGGGCCCCCCTTGGTGGAGAGATGGTCAAAGTGGAGCACTGCAGGCATGCATTCAAACCCTTTTAATTAGCCTAGATCGGCTGTCCGAAGGGGGGAGAGTAGGGCTAGCAGCAACCAGTGGGGACACTGATTTTTTTTCTTTTGGGGGGGGTGAGTGTGGCCAGGTGAGACATTCTGACAGGCCAGAGGCTGTCAGGACATAATTACCTGCAACACCGGAAGTAAAATGCTTTCTCCTCGCAGTCCGCTAAGACGCCAGGCATCTTGTTAGCGTCTTGTTGTATTGCTGTGGCACTGCTGTGGGCCGAGCAGTCGCACTGAAAGAAAGGTAGCCGGTATGCACGAGCCAGGGGTTCGCAGTGCGAGGCCAGTTGCCAGACCCAGGTCCTGAGTTGGGTTTTTTTGATGTGTTTATGATTGCACCGTAGCGAGTGACCGCCGAGCCAGTAATCTGCTCCAGTCCACTGTATGTGTTTCATTTTTAAGCTTAGTTGCCCTGTGAGCCTGAAAGCACTATTGCACTTATCGTGCTAGTATGGTAGTGTTTGTCATTTGTGGAATAAGGTCCAGTTCGTCTCCTTTCTTCAAATTTCTATTTTTGTATTGTGTCCAAAAAAAACCTCCTTTTGTATATTTTGCTAAAATAGTAATAAAGATTATTTCTTGTAATTCAGTGTATTTTTCTTAAAATATTTCCAATTCAGTTCAAGTAAGGGTTGCTTCACAATGTAGATTTAATTCAACATGAGTGCACATCTCCAACATTATTCTTTACAACACAACATCCTTTTCAACAATATCAGAATCTATGTTCTGTTCAAATAAGTTCACAGATATCCACACCTTAAAAATGAAATAAAAGAATAAATAATAATATCAAATATTAAAAATGAAATGTGTGTTTCTCTTCTATAATACATTCAACATCTCCGAGGCGCCGTCTTTCCACGTACAGGCTTCCTTCGCCTTTCAAACGGGGCAAAGCTCCGTGGGAAACAGTAGAAGAGAGAGCCCAAGTGTCCAAAGAAGAATGCGCTACGGCGTCGCTTTGGGTTGTGAGCATGCATGACACGCGTCTACATTGAAAGTAATGGGTTTGTGTGCGCAAAAGACGCTACATCTGACCACCCCCCATGCACACACACGTCAAGGTGCATCTGCAAAAGAAGAAAAGAGCTGCCAGTGGAGGCGGCCCAGGGACAGCGGTAGCAGCATACGTGATATCCAGTGCCATGACTGAACACCGGCCCTCGCGGCCCAAACGTCAGACCGGCCCAACGGGAATTGTCCCGGTCCTCCCCATTAGCCACTCCGGGCCTGGGAAAAAGGAAGGGTTACATCTAGTTACTTAAGTGGTTCATGTTTTTATATGTTATGAACTATACAGTGGATTATTGCTACATTTGGTCTCATGTTTTCACTCCAGTGTAGCATTGTAGCACAGTTTAGATAGCCGTCATGCTGGGGGGCTTGTCTTGTGCTAGTGGTGGGCACAGTATGTGTGGGTGTTTTGTGTACGCTAAGAGAATGTGTCTGCAGTGATATATGTCTCCATTTTCAGCCCCAGAGGTTGCTGCTTGGTTATTTCATGGGTTAATCACATAAAGGAAAGTGCAAACAAGTGCTCTTAAAGCTGCAGTTAACTTTCAATTTCCAGGGAAGCCCAGGCTAGAGACCACATTCTACTCAATGATGAGACGGACTTCATGATGAAAGTAGAAAACGGTGTCCACAGCAAAGAGGGTGGGTAATGATACAAGGAGATAAATGGCCTTTCCCAAACCACACCCTGAACCCGCTGCACCTCAACTCCATTTCCGTATTTACACGGAGGGTCCGCCACACTAAGTGCCATCCCAAACCAAGTAGTGAGGAGTGGAAGTAAATTATATAACCCTCTGACAGTGAGCCTGCACCAACGCCGTCTTACCGACCATGTGCAATGCTGTATTGTGTTCGTCATGGAAGACGCTCCCTACAAACAACCCAATAATGCCCACATGGGTGGTTTCACCCAAACAAGCTCCATGTGGGGATTGTTACGGCAACCTGGGTACCAGGTGGGTATGGGCCCAAATTGGGCATCTTATCTGGGGTCCACTTGGGTAAACGCACCCATGTTGGCACTTGGCATGGGGCCAATATGAAACCTGTGGACAATCCCATATATGGCCCATTTTTCAGTCCATTCACTTCCCTCATGGGCCCCACATATAAAATGTAGGATAAAACTTTGAGAACACAATCAAATAGCAATTATAAAGAAAATACAAATTTTTAAAATCCCTATGGCCCTGGCTGAAAGGGAAGAAAGGAAAAGACAAACAAATATATTTAGAAACCTCAGCAAAGAATACGAGGGAGAGAAATATTTAAACGACTTTTAAAGTTCATAATGTTGAAATTTCAGGCTCTGGGACTCTGATAAAATGCCAAATACATTATCATTTAGGCAACTCCTACAGTGATATGAAACGCAGAACTCACCTCATCGTTTAGCTGTTTCCTCGACTCAGAAGTTCTCGAAATATTACTGATTCTTCTTTTTTTCTTTTTTTTTTAAATCTCAGTGCTGCTTTGGATTCACTGGTATGAAGTCAGTGATGCAATATCTGCTTTGCTGTAAATAATGTTGAGCATGCAGCAGAAGTGTTCATATTCATAGCCTGCTGAAGTCTAGGCGATGCCAAGGGCGGGGCATCTGAATGATGTTCTGTTGTAACGCTCCTTGACTTTCGTTTCCCAGGAACTGAAACTTACTGCCACATCAGGAAAAAATCTATAACATGACTCATCAAACTGTGTGGTTGTGTTTTCTTTTAAGCTGATTCATGATTAGAAAGAATAGAAAGAATATGATGGCACACTGAGTGAAACCCAAGATGCCCCATTTCTGTGACTACACCTGCACATCAAATGTAAATAATAACGTGCGCATTACTTAAGCAATATCAGAAAGGGAGTGATGCTGTACTGTATACCATCACGGCTGTGATTCGGTCGTAGGCACGAGGCCGTCACGACCTCGAGTGTGATATTGCTTTTATACAAGAGTTAAACAACAGCTTAAATGGTATGAAGTCAGTGATGCAATATCTGCTTTGCTGTAAATAATGTTGAGCATGCAGCAGAAGTGTTCACATTCATAGCCTGCTGAAGTCTAGGCGATGCCAAGGGCGGGGCATCTGGATGATGTTCTGTTATAATGCTCCTTGACTTTCGTTTCCCAGGAACTGAAACTTACTGCCACATCAGGAAAAAATCTATAACATGACTCATCAAACTGTGTGGTTGTGTTTTCTCTTCAGCTGATTCATGGTTAGAAACGGTTTGTTTGGGGGTTTTTCAAGACAAAGAAGAATATGACCGCACACTTTGAGCAGCATCTGTCTGCAGAGTGATGAGGGGCTGCGACAGCTGCTATGTGAAGAAACCTACAGTATAACGCTCTGCTGCCACCTACAGTTTAAACCAGATTACTGTTTGGTTACCGCTTCACTCTGTCAGGTTTTGTTTTACCTCAGGGGTGTCCATATCTTACTGAATGGAGGCCAGATTATATAATGTGAAAATACCTGGAGGGCCAGCTGCTTCTGGAATCATATGGGTTATTAAAGAAAAAATCTCATACAAATGAGACAAATGTAATTGTTTTATCTCTCAGTGGAAAAGTATTCACTTTTTCACCGCTCCTGAAAGCAGCAGCCCTGCTGTCAACTTTACACTTCTTTGCTGTGGTCATGTCTGCTCCCTAGCAGTCTGCTATTAGATCACTGTCTGTTTGCTTGTTTACCATCTGTTTATGAAAACACATTAGGTCTACCTGCATTGTTCCTACTTGGTGCATGTCTACAAACTGTATGATAGCCCTGCATGCCGAGGTGAATGGAAAACATATGCAAAGTGAACTTGCTTGAATCACCAACATTCTTTGATGGGCCACAAATTGTATATTTTTCACCAACATGCCAGGGGCCATTAAAAATCCACAGGCCAGGTCTGGCCCTGGGCCGGACTTTGGATATTCCTGGTTTAACTGAAAAACACATCTTTTCTACACAAAAGCCCATATTTGATCATTTATATTGTCATACAGTTGTTTGTGTAGTCAGCCATGCTGACATTAAAGTTGAGAGTAAAAATAAAATAAAATTTGGAAGGTAGCTTTGAAAAGTTACACTTTAAATAATGTCCATTGAGTACCTTGTGTACAATATACTACATATATTTCAAAACAGTCGGATGTGTTGAATGTTTTTCTATATTGACTTAAAAGTTGAAATTTAAAAAATGAATTCACCTTTAAAAGTTGTAAATGGAATAATGTCCACCACAAGACTGTATGGAGTACATTGATTTCTTATATAATAACCACCAAAACTTCAATAAGATTTCTTAGTGTACACAATCTGTATTTAATACACCCAAATACATTGTGTACAACTACATACAGCTTGGCACACTTAGCCTATACATCCTATACATCAAATAACAATGACATTACCAGTCTTATTTTTCTTAAAGCAGAGCATATTTATTATCGAGAGTGTTAATATAAACCTAAAAAGCAGTGCAAAGGGACAACATCAACACAAAAGGAAAAGAAAAACACCATGATTACATGAGAGTTGGAAAAGGCCGTGCTCGTGTTATTTGATGATTCTGTCCTTTTCGTACAAATTTAGTGTAATGCTGCTTACAGTTTTTCATTAGCTATTTTTAAACAGCCTCATCTTCCATTAATTTCAGCCTGCTCTAACTTAAACTGACAGACACTTGTTGAAACCTGCCTTTTAAGGATACAGCTCAAAATACACCATTGTTCTGTGTGTTAGCCATGAAAAGACCAAAACCAACTATGAGTTCATTGAACTTTCCATGTTTTAAAGTGGGTGATGCTGCCTTCTTCCCTTTGAATTTAAATTCTGGGTGAAATTATCTAATATATTTAAGCTGTTTTCTAAGACCCACTGAAGCAAACTTATTATTTGACGCCCTCTAGCTGAACACCTCGAATGCGTTAACACTGGCGAGCTAGCAAGTGTAGCACACTCATTAGCAAATATGGCGAGCAACTTTTAGGATTTTGTGTCAAGCAGCACATTTGTGTTTACATCAGAGTGAAACAATCTTGGCTACACCTCTGCTTAACATTCAGTTCTGGAGGCTTGCTGACACAGTGACTACTCAAATACTTGGTAAACTACTGTAGCTGGTGAGCTCCACCATCAACACGCGAGCCAACATTTTGCTCTGGGGAGTTACTTTAGAAGAGAGGGAAAGGCACTCAGAGCTAACAGTCGGTTTGCTTGGTCACTTATGGGAGAATAAGTTTATACATTTTATATTTAATAGCTGTATTTATTTGTACTATTTATAGCCTCATTACTGTGTTAACCATCCTTTGTGATGAACGTTGCTGTATCCTGACAGGGGAGATTAAAGAAAACTGGATGGTGACATACAATTATTATAACTTTCTGATGGTTGACAGCACAAAGTTGTGCAGCAAAGTTCGCTCCCCAAAAGGAAAGCCAAAAACATCTGGATCTCCCCCTGGTGGCTGGCTGCAGCATAGGTGATAAACCCCACCCCCTCCATGTGGACAAGATGAAAAATCAAAATACACGTAAAAAACAAAGATTGTTCCTGTTATTTTTCGATAGTTCTTATCTCGTTGATGCGTTTTTTGATAAACTTGGTTTTCATTAGTTATTTGATAGGCTACTAATAATAATTATTATCATTGTTATTATTATTTCTCCTGTTTTAGCTTCTCTGCACTGGCTCCCTGTAAAATCCAGAATTGAATTTAAAATCCTACTGTTAACTTATAAAGCTCTAAATGGTCAAGCTCCGTCATATCTTAGAGAGCTCATAGTGCCATATTATCCCACCAGAACTCTGCACTCTGAGAACGCAGGGTTACTCATGGTCCCTAAAGTCTCCAAAAGTAGCCAGAGCCTTCAGCTATCAGGCTCCTCTCCTGTGGAATCATCTTCCTGCTACGGTCCGGGAGGCAGACACCGTCTCCACAAGACTAGACTTAAGACTTTCCTCTTTGATAAAGCTTATAGTTAGGGCTGGCTCAGGCTTGCCTTGTACCAGCCCCTAGTTAGGCTGACTTAGGCCTAGTCTACCAGAGGACCACCTATAATGCACCGGGCACCTTCTCTCTCTCTCGCTCTCGCTCTCTCTCTCTCTCTCTCTCTCTCTCTCTCTCGTATCCTATTACTGTATCTTTTTTACTCGGCCATTCTGGATGTCACTAACTCGGTTTCTTTTCCGGAGCCTTTGTGCTCCACTGTCTCTCAGGTTAACTCGGATAGTGTGACGTGTGTGGTTGTGCTGCTGCCGTGGTCCTGCCAGATGCCTCCTGCTGCTGCTGCTGCCATCATTAATCATTAGTCATACTTCTACTACTATTATAGACATATGATATGATCATACATGTGTACTGCCAGATACTAATATATACTTTCAACATATTGTACCACAGTAGCCAGAACTATAACGACAGTATTATTACTTTCATGAATGTTGTTGTAAGCTACTGTCATTACCGAAGATGTCTTACAGATTACTGTATTGTGTCATACAGATTACTGTTAATTTGTTATGCTGATCTGTTCTGTACGACATCTACTGCACGTCTGTCCGTCCTGGAAGAGGGATCCCTCCTCAGTTGCTCTTCCTGAGGTTTCTACCATTTTTTTCCCCCGTTAAAGGGTTTTTTTTGGGGAGTTTTTCCTTATCCGCTGTGAGGGTCTAAAGGACAGAGGGATGTCGTATGCTGTAAAGCCCTGTGAGGCAAATTGTATTTGTGATATTGGGCTTTATAAATAAATTTGATTGATTGACTGATGATTATTTGATGCTGATAAAAGGGGGTGTGGTGTCATGATTTATAGCTGTGTGCATCAATTGTGTGCTCACATTCAGTGGTACTGTTCACAGCTGGGTTGAACGGTTGTTTGGGTGGGAACTTTCTCCACCTCCAGATTACTACTGTACAGACTCTGGCTCCAAATAACTTTTTTTTTGTACAGTCGTATGGTCATTGTTTTTTACATAAATCTGCCTTCTTTAATGGTATTTGCACTGAACTGTGAACTCCCCAGTAAATGAGAATATTTATCTGAGGAAATTATTGTTACCTCATCTCATTATTATCTCTGCCAGGAGTACGCCTGGAGGGGATCAAGCATGTGTGTGCATGTATGCATGTGTGTGTATGTAGCTGTCTGGTTGGCCACAGTTAATCTCAGAAACTACTGGACCAACCAGCCTATTTTTTCCTGAGTACATTTATAACTGTATATTCAGCGACCTCTCGTGGCTGTGGTGATTTCCCATTGTTGAAAAAACTTTTTGTATTGACTGTTCTATACTGTCAGTACGGCTGACTGCTCACTTCTCTTAACCACCCGCAAGTGATCAACAAAAGCATAGAGCAAACAGAATTTCCTGTAATCAGCTATGCTGAAAACAATCCTTACTTACTCTGTTGCCACATTTTGGCATTTGTCATGGCTCAAAAACTGACAACCAGAGAAAGGTTTGGTCTCATTTTGAACTAGAGCATCTGCAGATTATTTCCACACCCAGTATGTTATGATCCACTAAAGTAAGGCACGATATGAGATGAAAAGAAATACAGCTTTGGGATGTTTGACACCATCTTGACTGACAGGAGGGCAATTACATCCAGTGCAGCTGCCCCGGGTGCCTTGTCTAGAGTGGCCACGATCAGCTCAGGTGGCTGTGTGCCCAAAGTGCAGCCACCTGGTGAAGATCTGCACTCTACTGAGTGCACTTTTCTTGTTGGGACAGTTCATGATATGTGTCACAGAAGCAACCAGATAGATTCCTGATCTTCTTTTGCTGTCATTTTCTTTTATATGAAATCAAAGTTTACACAGACCTTCATGACACTTAATTCCTTTATGCTTAATTTAGAGGAAAAAAATAAATTCTTACTATAAATAAGGGTTTGATGATAGTTGTTTGGTACTTATTGTATTGTGTCTTTGTTTTTATAAAACAAGGTCACCACAGAAGCCACAGACATCGCAGCCACTCAAAGTCCCAAGAGAGGTGAGTAATCCTACCATTATTGGTACTGAAACATTCATACGTGTTTTTATAAAGAAATTCAGAGCAAAGGAAACACTTCGCACGTCTATTAAAAAAGACAGGTGTGTTGAAGAGAGAAGACCAAAAGTTGCAAAAGGACTCCAGCACACTGTCTAACTGTCTGCAATAAATAATTTATTTACAATGTTTCAGTACTAGACCTTCATCAGGCAAATTCCCAAATATTTGTTCATGTTTCTCTGCATGTGTGTGGCTGGCTAATGTTTCCAGTTTTTCAATAATAGAGCAGTTACAAGAGTTTAGATGCCAACACTGTCCTTCTTTCAAAACCACATTTTTTCATTTAAGGAAAGAAGCCAAAGTTACTCGATGCAACTCGATGTTGCCCAGTTTTCATAGAATTTTAGATAAAATCATTAGTAGGAGAATTTTCTAAAGCACCATCTATTCAGTTATTTCCATTCAGCTTAATTCTCTTTCTTTCACATCACAGGAGCTCAAAAAAGAGTCACAAGAAGAGTCGTAGAGGAAACGAGTGATCTCCCTTTCCCTTTTTATCTGTTCTTTTTTTTTGCCACTTCACTGTCAGAGATCTACCCTCTAAAACTTGTATAGCATTTGAGTTTCAAATTTTGTATTGCAGGTATTTTTATTGTAGATTTTGGAGCACTGACCTGTTTGTAAGATAAACCAATGTAAAGCTCTCAGGTTTCAGCAGTGCGTATGTACAGTATCTAATCACTCACTCCATCTGTAGCCTTTCAGCCTCATTCTGTGGTTCAAACCCTCCGAGAGCAAAAGCTAATAATACTCATCATTTTTAGATAATTAGGACCATCAAATAATAACCTTTGGATCTGTGTAAATGTAGAAAATGTCTTTGTGTGTGTTAAGAATGACTTTCACACTCTGACCAGACATTTGTGAGAAATAAAGACCCTTGTTTATTAAGTTGTTTGTTTTTGTGTTTGCTTTATTCCTGAGGAAGATGAGGATCCACAGTGTTTGGTGTTTTGTCTTTTAAGGAAATTGCTTTATCTGTGGAGGTCCTAATGTCCCAAAAAGGAATCTTTTTTTTTTTAAATTTTGTGTGCAAGTTATCATCTCACGCACACGTGTTATTATCTTATTTAAAGTTTAATATCTTGTGTGCACAACTTATTATCTTTTGGAAACAAGTTATATTTCTTGTAGGAACAAATTATTACCATGTGGAAACAAGTTTAATGTCCTGTGACAACAAGTTATTATCTTTTGGGGAAAAAAATAATATCTTGTAGGAACATGTTATTATCTTACAGAAACAAGGTTAATAGCTTGTGTGCACAAGTTATTATCTTTTGGAAAGGAGTTATCTTGTGGAGATATTTTATCTTTTGGGAACAAATTATCTATTGGAAAGAAGTTATCTTAAGAACACATTATTTGGTGGTAACAAATCATCTTTTGGAAACCCATCATCTTGTAGTAACAGGTTATTATCTTGTGGAAACTTGTGTGCACAAGGGGAAAAAAAATCACTTTTTGGGACTTAGGACACCTTTTGGCCCTGAAATTTTCCCCTGTAATTAGTACCAAATGATCATTTCCATGAAACTTATCAGAAAGTTATCCTGAAATCTCAAACATGATATCAAGTAATACTGGGATATTTTGAAAGCCACAAAGTAAATGATTTAAGTGTTTTGCTTCTCTGAACGTTTTGAAATTTAATGTCAGCAGTAGCTTCAAAAGTCTGACGTCAATCAGCACCCAGTGCACAGTACTGTGAGTATAACCACTAAAAAGACAACTCAGTGAGCATAATTTAATAGTATTTGTATTGTGTACAGCTGAGACATAGCTTGACATGCATACAAACAATCAGTTGCATCTGGAAATAATAGGTTATACAACAAATTAACAATGACATTACCAATCAGAGTCATACTTTTTACTACACTTAAGCATATAGCAAAGCAGTTTACATATTGTGTATTATGTTCTTACATAAACTTAAAATACAGTGCAAAGGGGGGAAATAACACATCAGTAATATAATAAACACCATGATTATGTAAGTAAAAGAAAACACCTGATCAAATCTACTTTAATTAAATGTAATTTACTTTTCAATAACAGTGTATAGGTTTTATACATTTTAAACAGCCTCTGTCTTCCATTAGCTGTGCTAGAGTGCAGAGACAGAATTGACCTTTTTTTTCTTTGTGTAAGCCATGAAATCACTAATGACTTAATCATGAATTATATGTTCAGAGTAATGTTTTACAACCCGACTAACAGAAAAAACAAAACATTTTTCCTAATGAGTATAATAACAATAACAATAATGTAGGTACAGATTATTTTTACTTATTAATTACCTACAATTTTTCTGGAGTTCGAACCAGTGCTTTTAAAAACACTATGGCTCTTGCAGCTTTGCCAGACATTCTTCTATTTCTCCGCACATTTCGCTTTTGTCTTTATACTTCCTGAGAGCTGTAATGCTGTTGTCACGCACGGAGGATCGGTATGGTATTTCTGCTGCTTTAATGTGATACTTTATTGACTCCTTCCTATCCTCTCGATGAAAGTATAAATACCTTGCATAGTGGTTGTGAATCAACTGTTTGTCTGGAGGTTCCACATCACTTTTTAGCAGTTGATGATTAACAAGTTCATTGTATATCTGCTCACCTTTAGCCTGGTCTTTATTTGATTTTAAATAAATATTTGCACGGTCTAATTTCCTCAAAACTGAGGAATGAGGGTAAAGAGAAATCACCTCCTCAAGAAGACTGATTGCTCTGTCTATCATGCTTTGCTTTGGGGAACTGTCTCCGTAGATCTTCCATTTGTAGCAGAGTGCAGCACATCTCTTCAGATAACGCTCATCTGGATGGTTTTTCAGAGCCTCCTCTGCCAAATCAATGGCCTCATCAATAGATACATAGCGTCTGGAAACCCATAATAATGGTTTAATACCGCTGTAGCTGCTGACAGGATTTCTCAAAACCCTTATGGCTAACTCACGTGCTTCATCTTCAATTGTTTCTCCATTCTCAGCACATTTCCCAAGGTACAAAACAGCGAGGTACAAGTTCTCTGGATCGTGTTCCTTGGCGATTCTCATCTTCTCCAAGATGTCAGCCTCCAGCCCTGTTTCACTGTGCCTATAAGCACTCACTAACCCTATGACATGGCTGGTGTTCCACTCCACCATGTCTGGCTGCATCCTGATGGCTTTCTCAAAGTAATCTGCAGCCAGCTGCTTTTGTTCTGCGCTGAACTTCATCAGGGTCCAGGCTTTTTCAGCACAGATCTCTGGATGGAGCTCTTCCTGGGATGGAGATGGGTATTTATTGATCAGGGCATCGACCTTTGACAGGTAAGCCTGACTCTCTGCTTGTTCTCCCAGGTGGTGGTGCAGCCAAGCCAGGTTCCCATAGTTCACCACTAACCAGGGACCTTCATCTGCGTTTCTCATCTGGCAGAAGGCCTCTGCAGCCTTGCTGAACAAACTCTGGGCGTCTTCTTTAAACCCCAGCTTGTACTGAATGAACCCACGCAGGTTGTAAATGTGACCCAGCCAGCTGTTTCCCTCCTCGGTGCCGATGTCCTCCAGTTTGTCCCTGAGGTGGAGCAGTTTGAACCTGCTGGGGTCCAGATCCCAGGTGAAGTGGCACTGCAGGGCCTCCAGTTTGGACTCCAGTGTTGCCTTACTCTGAGCAGCACTGATGGAGAATACAGATAACACATATTAAAACATCATCAGTAGGTTAATCAGCGGTGCAAGTTTGTAACAAAGGGCCCCAGTGCAGGATATTATGATGGGCCTTGGGCTTTGTAGTACACACGTACACAATCATACGCTCACACTTAGATACGGACACACAATTAGGCATATGTATTAACTACCAGCCATGTGTCGGATTTTACAGACAAAATGTGTTACCTAGGCTATTGTATTTGTGAAGTACGGAAGTCACAGAGAAAGTTATGAGAACCATTGACAGTGCTGTGATAATCAAAGTTCTAAAAAGTGACAACAAACACCTGTGAGCAAAGGAGCTGTCCATTTCAGTGTGGTGCTGAAATGAACACAGACTTTTGGGGGCATTTTTAGTACAAAAACCTCAAGTCACAACTCATTTCTCATTTTTTTCTTAAAGGAATACTCCGACGATTTGGGAGTTATGCCCTTTCTCTATCATTTTCATAGTGAGACAACATGATCGATATCTTTTTTGGGTCTGTACGTCCAGTTGCTGGGTCTCAGGGGTTAGCACTGCGGCTTAGCTTAGTGAATACAATTGAAGTCTATAGGGGGTCAGTAGCCTGCTCGGTAAAAGTGAACAAATAAACGTTACAGAAACCCTGAAGCTGGTATTTCTACACGTGCATTTAAAACAAACATGTTTAAACATTAATTCGAAAAATGAGAGTCCTTTTTAGTCCTTTTAGAAGAAGTTTTATACACTGAACTATAGTGTTTTCAGTGTATCAGAGTCAGTGAGCTTGGTTTATTTCAGCTGTAATGTCCTTCTGAACTCACTGTGACAAAATATATATGAGCTCATTTTGGATAGAGGGGCTGAGGTATTTGACTGACCCCTCAGGTGGTACGATCAGCTCTTGCAGCAGCGGGTCATAGCTTGCCAGCATCTTGATAATGGCAATGAAATTTCCACTGCTTGGCTGTCCAAAAATGTCTCTGTGTCCCCAAAACGCTAAGTTGCAAGAAGCCAGTGTTAGCGTCACATTCACAGTGCGCTCCAGCACTTGTCTCCAAAAGAGCACCACATCACGCATGTCCCTCTCCAGCTGTGCATCAAGGGGACCATGAGTTTCAAATGTTCATACACCACACAGGCTCCAACATGTATCTCAGAGGACTTGTGTAGTTCAATTTTTTCAGAAAAATGCCCCCAATCTCTGACTCCTGTCACCCATGCATTGTTATAGCAAGGTGAACTGTGGTCTCCAAATAGCCAGCAGGGCTCACAGTATGCACAAGAGTAGCAAAGCGAACTATGCAGCGGTTTGATACTGGCTTTTGTAGTTTTATGATACACCCCTTCAGAAAAACAACAATCATGTTGATTTTTTGGGAAAGGACCCCTTGGTTTACAAGAATCTGTAGTTATAATGTTTTACAGCAGGCTCTATAATATTTTCATCAAAATGTCCTCTATCTGTGGAGTGAGGCTGAAGTGGCGGTGGCTGGTCCTCCTGCTCTTGTTCTGTATCACTGGCACTGACTGATGTAACCTCAACCTGGTTCTGGCTTCTGTCATCTCCAGTAGGAGTTCCTGCCTGAGTCAGGCCACTTGAGGGGCTGACTGCAACTGAACTGCCTGGTTCTGACCCTGTCTCTGAGTGGTTAGGCCTGCAATGGAACATATGTAAATATAATGGTTATCTAATGCTAGGAATAGCCAGCATCGACTCGACTATCAGTTAGCTTACCATAATAATTCATCGGCTTCCCTGAGGGGAAATTCAATATTTTCACTCTTGTTGTCAATTACACAGGGGTCCAAACACACACGCACAAACAGGACCTATGCATGCACTAAGTGAAGAGATGTCAGAGTGAGGGGGCTGCCTTGGTCAGGTGCCCTAAGCGGGGGGGGGGGGGGGGGGGGGGGGTTCGGTGCCTTGCTCAGGGGCACCTCGGCAGTGCCTGCAGGAGGTGAACTGGCACCTCCAGTTACCAGTCCATGCTCCATATTTGGTCCAGACGGGGACTTGAACCGGCAACCCTCCAGTTCCCAACCCAAGTCTCTATGGACTGCCTTGGTGTGCTCAGCTCATCAGTCTTGACAGATTTTGTGCTTCACTTTGCCAGAGTCTTTTTGTCTCGTCACATGATCAAATAGAGACTTAAGATTGAACATACACACATTACTCACCGATCATCATTTTATGTATATGACATAAATACCAAAACAATTTGAAAATATTAATTTGAATATTTTTCAAAAGTTTATTTATAGTTTTGAGATGGGTTTGGACATAGTATGAAGGTCTCTAGAGGAAAAAACTATTGCAGCACAATGTCAGTAGTGCAGCTGCACTGTCTGCATTGCCCATACCTACGCCACTGTTGTTAATGTGATATACTCAGTAGATGGTGTAACAAAGTAATAATACTTTGTTACAGTGGTTAAGGGTTTTTTTGTATCTGTTTTGTACTTCATACAACATAGTCAACTTTTACTTTTTCTCCACATTTCCTAAATTAAATGTATACTTTTATTCTAATTCCTTTTTTATATGTTTTGGAGTAAAAGTATTTTTTACTCTAGTTTTACTCCAGTATCTATGTATTTTTATGCCCTGAGTATTTTCATTGCTGCACCACTTCAAAATGAAATCAGAAGGTTTGATGTGTCAGTGGTCCTAGCTGGCATGTTACATCCAAAGACTGTATAAAACAATGGACGGAGCGACTGTAATATCACCCACTAGTTTGTGGACTCCCATTTCGAAGCCTTGAGTTCGGCATTGCAGCCGATGTCATCTTGCTTTTTTGGAGCCAGTAGTGACCATAATTGGTCGAGAGGGTGGAGCTGTGAAGGAGCAAGGGATGGATCTGACTGAGAAGCCGAGGACACTATAGGCAGACAGCCTGTCATTCAAAGCAGCCCCTAAGTCTTAATAAAATGTAAATGGGTGAGTTATCTAAAAATTCTTCCCTCACACAAGTCTCATGAATGTTGAAATTAGCTATAGAGACCAAAACTGTTTTTGGCACCAGGTTGTAAACATGTTTATTTCTGAGTAAAACTGAAGCTGGGCATTTTAACATGGGGGTCAATGGGGACTGACTGGCTCCTGGATCCAGCCTCAAGTGGTCTTTCAATGAACTGCAGTTTCTGGCACTTATGTGTTGGCGTTATTCATCTGAGTGGGTATAAATGTAGTTGGAGCAGCAACATGATTTGCCAACCTACATGTCAGTCCACGATCAGCCCCCTTCGCTCCTTGGCCTGGAAGCAGAAGTCCTGACAAAATCACTAAGTTAACAATTAGCTAGCTATGACATTTTACGTCAAAAGAGTGGTGGTTAAGGTTAGGGTAAGGGTCATGGGAAGGCTACATCTAGTTACTTATGCTACTGCTAAGTGAGCGATTAGATAATTTTAGCTACAAAGTATTAAGTTAAAAGTGACGTGGTTAAGGTTAGGATACGGGTAAAGGGAAGGGTTACATCTAGTTACTTATAAAGTGAATCATGTTTTTATATATTATGAATCATACGGTGGATTATTGCTACATTTGGTCTCATGTTTTCACTCCAGTATAGCATTGTAGCACAGTTTAGATAGCCGTCATGCTGGGGGGCTTGTCTTGTACTAGTGGTGGGCAGAGTTTGTACGGGTGTTTTGTGTACGCTAAGAGAATGTGTCTGCAGTGATATATGTCTTCATTTTCAGCCCCAGAGGTTGCTGCTTGGTTATCCCAAACCAAGTAGTGAGGAGTGGAAGTGAATTATATAACCCTCTGACAGTGAGCCTGCACCAACGCCGTCTTACCGACCATGTGCAATGCTGTATTGTGTTCGTCATGGAAGACGCTCCCTACAAACAACCCAATAATGCCCACATGGGTGGTTTCACCCAAACAAGCTCCATGTGGGGATTGTTACGGCAACTTGGGTGGAATGAGGTCACTGATGCAATATCTGCTTTGCTGTAAATAATGTTGAGCATGCAGCAGAAGTGTTCACATTCATAGCCTGCTGAAGTCTAGGCGATGCCAAGGGCGGGGCATCTGGATGATGTTCTGTGATAATGCTCCTTGACTTTCGTTTCCCAGGAACTGAAACTTACTGCCACATCAGGAAAAAATCTATAACATGACTCATCAAACTGTGTGGTTGCGTTTCCATTTAAGCTGATTCATGGTTAGAAACGGTTTGTTTGTTTTTTTTAAGACAAAGAAGAATATGATGGCACACTGAGTGAAACCCAAGATGCCCCATTTCTGTGACTACACCTGCACATCAAATGTAAATAATAACATGCCCATTACTTAAGTAATATCACACGAGAGGGAGTGATGCTGTACTGTATATCGTCACGGCTGTGATTCGGTCATAGCCACGAGGCCGTCACGACCTCGAGTGTGATATTGCTTTTATACAAGAGTTAAACAACAGCTTGAATTTAATGAAGTCAATGATGCAATATCTGCTTTGCTGTAAATAATGTTGAGCATGCAGCAGAAGTGTTCACATTCATAGCCTGCTGAAGTCTAGGCGATGCCAAGGGCAGGGCATCTGGATGATGTTCTGTTGTAACGCTCCTTGACTTTCGTTTCAGGAACTGAAACTTACTGCCACATCAAGAAAAAAATCTATAAAATGACTCATCAAACTGTGTGGTTGTGTTTCCATTTAAGCTGATTCATGGTTAGAAATGGTTTGTTTGTTTTTTTAAGACAAAGAAGAATATGATGGCACACTGAGTGAAACCCAAGATACCCCATTTCTGTAGCTACACATCAAATGTAAATAATAACATGCCCATTACTTTAAAGTTAAACACATTTATATATGTACCTGTGGACACTTTGAGCAGCATCTGTCTGCAGAGTGATGAGGGGCTGTGACAGCTGCTATGTGAAGAAACCTACAGTATAACGCTCTGCTGCCACCTACAGTTTAAACCAGATTACTGTTTGGTTACCGCTTCACTCTGTCAGGTTTTGTTTACCTCAGGGGTGTCCATATCTTACTGAATGGAGGCCAGATTACATAATGTGAAAATACCTGGAGGGCCAGCTGCTTCTCGAATCATATGGGTTATTAAAGAAAAAATCCCATACAAATGAGACAAATGTAATTGTTTTATCTCTCAGTAGAAAAGTATTCACTTTTTCACCGCTCCTGAAAGCAGCAGCCCTGCTGTCAACTTTACACTTCTTTGCTGTGGTCATGTCTGCTCCCTAGCACAGTATGTGTGGGTGTTTTGTGTACGCTAAGAGAATGTGTCTGCAGTGATATATGTCTTTATTTTCAGCCCCAGAGGTTGCTGCTTGGTTATTTCATGGGTTAACCACATAAGGGGAAGTGCAAACAAGGGCTCTTAAAGCTGCAGTTAACTTTCAATTTCCAGGGAAGCCCAGGCTAGAGACCACATTCTACTCAATGATGAGACGGACTTCATGATGAAAGCAGAAAATGGTGTCCACAGCAAAGAGGGTGGGTAATGATACAAGGAGATAAATTGCCTTTCCCAAACCACACCCTGAGCCCTATCCACCTCCACTCTATTTTCGTATTTACACGGAGGGTCCGCCACACTAAGTGCCATCCCAAACCAAGTAGTGAGGAGTGGAAGTGAATTATATAACCCTCTGACAGTGAGCCTGCACCAACGCCGTCTTACCGACCATGTGCAATGCTGTATTGTGTTCGTCATGGAAGACGCTCCCTACAAACAACCCAATAATGCCCACATGGGTGGTTTCACCCAGACAAGCTCCATGTGGGGATTGTTACGGCAACCTGGGTACCAGGTGGGTATGGGCCCAAATTGGGCATCTTATCTGGGGTCCACTTGGGTAAACCCACCCATGTTGGCACTTGGCATGGGGCCAATATGGAACCTGTGGACAATCCCATATATGGCCCATTTTTCAGTCCATTCACTTCCCTCATGGGCCCCACATATAAAATGTAGGATAAAACTTTGAGAACACAATCAAATAGCAATTATAAAGAAAATACAAATTTTAAAATCCCTGTGGCCCTGGCTGAAAGGGAAGAAAGGAAAAGACAAACAAATATATTTAGAAACCTCAGCAAAGAATAAGAGGGAGAGAAATATTTAAATGACTTTTAAAGTTCATAATGTTGAAATTTCAGGCTCTGGGACTCTGATAAAATGCTAAATACATTATCATTTAGGCAACTCCTACAGTGATATGAAATGCAGAACTCACCTCATCGTTTAGCTGTTTCCTCGACTCAGAAGTTCTCTAAATATTACTGATTCTTTTTTTTTTAATCTCAATGCTGTTTTGGATTTGCTGGAATGAGGTCAGTGATGCAATATCTGCTTTGCTGTAAATAATGTTGAGCATGCAGTAGAAGTGTTCACATTCATAGCCTGCTGAAGTCTAGGCGATGCCAAGGGCGGGGCATCTGGATGATGTTCTGTTGTAACGCTCCTTGACTTTTGTTTCAGGAACTGAAACTTACTGCCACATCAAGAAAAAAATCTATAAAATGACTCATCAAACTGTGTGGTTGTGTTTCCATTTAAGCTGATTCATGGTTAGAAATGGTTTGTTTGTTTTTTTAAGACAAAGAAGAATATGATGGCAAACTGAGTGAAACCCAAGATGCCCCATTTCTGTAGCTACACATCAAATGTAAATAATAACATGCCCATTACTTTAAAGTTAAACACATTTATATATGTACCTGTGGACACTTTGAGCAGCATCTGTCTGCAGAGTGATGAGGGGCTGTGACAGCTGCTATGTGAAGAAACCTACAATATAACGCTCTGCTGCCACCTACAGTTTAAACCAGATTACTGTTTGGTTACCGCTTCACTCTGTCAGGTTTTGTTTACCTCAGGGGTGTCCATATCTTACTGAATGGAGGCCAGATTACATAATGTGAAAATACCTGGAGGGCCAGCTGCTTCTCGAATCATATGGGTTATTAAAGAAAAAATCCCATACAAATGAGACAAATGTAATTGTTTTATCTCTCAGTGGAAAAGTATTCAACTTTTCACCGCTCCTGAAAGCAGCAGCCCTGCTGTCAACTTTACACTTCTTTGCTGTGGTCATGTCTGCTCCCTAGCACAGTATGTATGGGTGTTTTGTGTACGCTAAGAGAATGTGTCTGCAGTGATATAGGTCTTTATTTTCAGCCCCAGAGGTTGCTGCTTGGTTATTTCATGGGTTAACCACATAAGGGGAAGTGCAAACAAGTGCTCTTAAAGCTGCAGTTAACTTTCAATTTCCAGGGAAGCCCAGGCTAGAGACCACATTCTACTCAATGATGAGACGGACTTCATGATGAAAGCAGAAAACGGTGTCCACAGCAAAGAGGACGGGTAATGATACAAGGAGATAAATTGCCTTTCCCAAACCACACCCTGAGCCCTATCCACCTCAACTCCCAGGGTTCAACGCTAAGGTTTTTTTTCACTTGCCCAGTCGGGCAAGTTGGTCAGAGATCTACTTGCAGTCAGTTTTTACTTGCCGTATAAAAATTGTTTAATTTAAGTGGCTATCAAATAACAAGACTGCAGTTATTTTTTATGTTATGTAAACTGTGATGGAAAATTATGGGTGCCTGACAAGTGATGAGCGTCTGGGGCATCTGACCTTCTTTTCAACCTATTCCATGCTTACTTTATAACACCAGATATATGGCAGAGGCCTGGTCACTTGATAACATCAGATATATGGCGGAGGCCTGGCTGAAAGCAGGGCCGAAGGTGAACCTTCAGAGAGGCCTTCAGAGTTATGACCCTGTTATTGTGTCAGGAGATGGTACAGCTTGGAACGACAGGTTCTCTGTTTGCATATGTTGTGTCTACGGGTGGGCATGTGTTTTGGGAAACTATAAAGTTAGAGGGCTGGAGTGATTTCGCCAGCTCTCACTCTGACTGACTGTTCATGCGGTTTGTACTGTTTGTGAGACTCCATTCATGAATGCTTATTAAAACTCAAGAAAGACAGCCGACGTGTGAAGACTCTTTATTGTTCAAGTGATTTTGCCACCACAATTTTGGCATCCCTGGGTGGGCCTCATCTGTGAGCGGATTCTGGACTTTCTGGACTGAAGGTGTGAAGACTGTGCACAGCAAGAGCTTGGGGCTCTTACCACCTCGAACTCCCCCACAAAGGAAGGTTGAGAGGAGGGCCTGACGTCTGGAAAGCTGGGATTCCTTTCACCGTTGGGGTCCAACGAACCTGGTGGCCGACAACACCTCGCTGTCTGTTCTGGTGAGTTTTTGAGGACTGCGCAGGGAAAGTCTTTTCCACCTGTTGTGATAGGTTGGCAGACGTGCCAGGCACCGTTTCTGGGAAATTGAGTGCAGGAAAAGTGTGAGCTCAGTTTAGGTCAGGGACCTAGTTAGTGTAGGTTGAGAACCTAACACGACACCTGATTTCTCAGCTGTCAGGGACAGAGGGAAAGGGTGGTAAGCAGTGAAGGGGGAAAGCCAGACACTTGCTATCAGAGCGGAACAGACAGGAGTGGTAAATCTGTTTGTTGTTCATACTTAAAGGTAAGAGAAATTAAGAAATTCATTTTGCGAATTTGGCTTATTCCGTGTTGTAAAACCTGAGATTTTGATTACAATGGGGTCTGGCCAGAGCACAACCGAAAGGAGGGTAATTGAGCCTGATTATGGCGCTCCTAATGTGAAGTTCATGAGGAACGCATATGGGGAGGAGAGCGTGGCTCAGTTGGACCTGTGGGTTAAAGAGTGCTGTTTTCCAGAGGGAGGTAGCCTGAGTGTTAAACAACTTGAGGCGTTGGAGGTAAGGTTAGATTTTTTAGAAAAAAGAGGCTTAGTGGGAAGATTTGGAGGTAAGGTTAAGTTCGAGGCAAATTGGTCAGCATTTAATGAGTGGATGAAGGAGGCCAAGCATAGGCAGGGCCCTAAAGGTCTCCCGGGACAGTGTGTGAAACTGGATTCGGACCTCGACTCGGCTCCACCTGCACGGCCCCCACCGTACGTACGCGACAGGGAGAGAACGGGAAGCGCCACACCATTGGCACCCAGATTTGGAGGCTCTTCTGCAGCGGGCGACTCCTCTGCAGCAGCGACAGCTGGCTCAGCTGGAGGAACTAAAGGAGAGCCGGAAAAGAAAGTCAAAGGGAGGGCGCAGAGACAAAGACAAAGATCGTTGCTACAACTGTGGCAAAAGTGGACATTGGGCCCGAAACTGTCGCAGAGGAGATAAGAACAAGAAAAAGGATGGGGCAAGTGAGTCGGACTGACTATGTGGTGGGAGCACGAGGACGGCCGAATCTGGTGACGACACTGACCTGGAAAACCAACCAACACTTCAGACACGTGAGAGCACTGACACTAACACAAACACAGAAACACACAACACACACATCATGACTGACGCAGAGTATGAGCTTGTTTCTGATGCGATTCTGCACCTTGAATCCAAACAGAGAGAGAGTGAGCATCGTAGTATGCTGGCTGATTTTTCGGCAGAGGCATATAAAAAAATGCCCAGATACACACTGACAGTTAAAGGTGTTGAACTCTCTTTCTTGGTGGATTCCGGAGCTGTGGAATCACTGGTGAGACGTTGTGAGTTTCCTCCCAATGTTACACCTAAGCTCAGTGGGAGATATCAGAAAACAATTGGGGTTGCAGGGGTAGCAATTGTTGAAAAGTACACTGCTCCGCTGAATTGCTTTGATTCTGAAACAGAGAAATCTTTCAAACACTCATTCCTGTATTCTGACAGATGCCCAGTCAATTTGATGGGACGAGATCTCATGTGTAGGTTGGGTATTGTTTTGATTTGTACACCTGAAGGCGTTCAGGTGAAGAGAGTGAATGATTTGAGGGAAAACGGTGTTTTTTTCAAGCACATTCAGGGACAGTTCATGTGTGAATGGAAGTTGACTCTGCCCCCATCTGTTTTGCTGCAGCTCCCAGACACACACACACAGGCTGACGTCACATGCCTGCACTGCACAGCACACATGGCCTCTGTCTCACACACTGATTGTGATAGTGAGGATGTTTTCTGTGACTCAGAGCAGGAAAAGGATAGGTTGCAGCTAGAATGGTTGTATTGGAATGACGTCAATTGTGTAGCCTCTGTGAAATTTCCTAATCGATTGCATGAGTTGATTTTGGCACAAAACTCTGATCCACACATCTCACTGGTGAATCCCAACGGCACAGACCTGGGTCTGTGGGTGCGGGAGCTGAGCGCCTCTCCATGTTGGAGGTCTTCCGCTGATCCTCATGTTGATTTTAATGATGCAATGGGAGTGTACAGAAAGAAACTTGATTGTGTAATTGAGGCTTTTCGTTCTGTTACTTTTACGGACCAAACTGTTTCTGAAGCTGACTTGTGCATGGTTCAGTCCGTTGCTGACATTCCAGAGCTACAGCAGGTCCCTGCACAGCTCTGGGCTCAAAGTAAACATGATGTTGGCCTGATAAAAAGTTGTGAACCGGTGATAATCACACCCAAATCAGACTACAGACCCTGTCGTAATCAATATCCTCTCAAACGTGAAGCAGTTGAAGGCATTAAACCTGTGTTTGATGCTCTGGTGAAGGCAGGTGTGATTGTTCCGTGTCCAAACTCTCCTGTGAGGACACCCATATTTCCAGTGCGTAAAATACGTCCTGATGGTGCACCTGCTGAATGGAGATTTGTGCAAGATTTGCAAGCTGTAAATGCTGCAATACAAGCCAGAGCGCCTACAGTTCCAAATCCACACACAATTCTGTCTCAGGTTCCAGCTGATAGCAAATGGTTTTCTGTGGTTGATCTGTCAAATGCATTCTTCAGTGTCCCGGTACATCCGGACAGTCAATTCTGGTTTGCATTTTGCTTTGAGGGAAAAATGTGGACGTTTTCCAGGCTCTGCCAGGGCTTTTCCGAGTCTCCAACTATCTATAATGCGGCTTTGCGTGACAGTTTGGAGACCCTGGACTTGCCAGAGGGAAGTGCTTTGTTGCAATATGTTGATGACCTTTTGGTTGCGAGCGCAACCAGAGAAGGCTGCGTAAAAGACACTGTTGCCTTGCTAACTCATTTAGCTGAACAAGGCCACAAAGCCAGCCTGTCAAAACTACAGTTTGTTTCACAGGAAGTCGCATTTTTGGGTCATGTGATTTCTCCTGAGGGTAAAACCCTCACACCCAAACGCGTTGAAGCCATTCAAAAGATCCCAAAACCTCAGACGAAAAAACAAGTCATGTCTTTTTTGGGAATGACAGGCTATTGCAGACAGTGGGTTCCAAATTATGCTGAAATTGAGGCACCATTAGCAGCAATTGCTCATGGGAAAGGCCTGAAAGCATCCGATCATGTCATTTGGACCCCTGTCGCAGAGAAATCTTTTGTTGATTTAAAACTGTCTCTGCAAACACCTCCGACTCTTGGACTGCCTGACTGCACACGACCATTTACCCAGACTGTTGACGAAAAAGGGGGGTACATGACTTCTGTGCTGTTGCAAGAACATGGGGGGAAACAGCGGCCTGTAGCTTACTTTTCATCAAAACTTGACAGTGTTGCTGCAGGCCTGCCTCATTGTCTGAGGGCAGTGGCTGCTGCTGAGAGGGCAGTTGTTGCATCACGTGACATTGTGGGCTACGCTGATTTGACCTTGTTGGTTCCACATGCAGTGTCTCTCATTCTTCTTGAGCAAAAGACTTCGCATCTTTCTGCTGCAAGGTGGTTGCGGTACAATGCTGTCTTATTGGAATTACCTAACATCAAGGTAAAGAGATGCACCGTTATTAATCCTGCTACTCTTCTCCCAACGGCTGTTGATGGAGAACCTCATGATTGTGTAGCTGTGATAACTTCTGTCTGGTCTCCTAGACCAGATTTGAATGACACACCGATTGATAACGCTGATTTTGAGTTTTTTGTTGATGGCTCGGCCTCACGAGACCCGAACACAGGCAAAACTGTGGCGGGTTTTGCCGTCACAACCCTGCATGACACAGTGCTTGCACGTCCTCTGTCAGCCTCACACTCAGCTCAAGCGGCTGAATTGGTGGCTCTGACAGAAGCATGTAAATTGGCTAAGGGCAAATCCGTTAACATTTACACTGACAGCAGATATGCTTGGGGAGTGGTACATGATTTTGGGCAAATTTGGAAAAACAGGGATTTCTTGACCTCGACAGGGAAACCTATTGCTCATCATGTGTTGGTTTCTGCTCTTTTGGATGCTGTGTTGTTGCCTAGGCAGATTGCTGTGTGTAAGTGTGAGGCTCATACCAACAACACAGACCTTGTTTCTCAGGGGAATGCGAGAGCAGATGCAGCTGCGAAAGCAGCTTCAAGGCTGCCATTGTCTTCCTTATCTTCTTCCTTGCAAGCAGTCTCCTTAACTCCTGTGCCTACTCCCTCTGCTGTGGCTACGGCCGAGGTCTCAGACTTACAGATAAGGGCATCTCCGGCGGAGAAGGCCGCTTGGAAGAAGGCAGGATGTACTGTTCTTGATAAGCTGTGGACGGGTCCTGATGGCCTGCCCTGTCTCCCTCGATATCTCTTCCACTTTTACGCTAAATTGACACATGGTTTGGATCACGTGTCAAAGGGAGGGATGGTGGCGGAGATACGGAAGTACTGGTTTACAAGAGGGTTTTCCAGCTATGCTGCAGAATTCTGCAAAAGATGTGTGATATGTTCCACAAACAATGTGGGGAGGGGTATCAAAATACCACAGGTTGCACATCCACCTCCAGAAAGACCTTTTGATCACTTGCAAATGGATTTCATTGAACTCACACCAAGTGAAGGGAAGAAGTTTGTTTTGGTGATTGTGTGCATGTTTTCCAAATGGGTTGAAGCTTTTCCCACAGCTAAACAGGATGCAGCAGCAGTCGCAAAAGCTTTGATGACCCTGATAATTCCCAGGTGGGGAATTCCGGCAAAAATCAGCTCAGATAACGGTACACCTTTTGTGAGTGCAGCTCTGAAGACCGTTGGTGAGTATATGGGCATTGATTTGAGGCAACATTGTGCATATCATCCAGCATCAGGAGGGGCATGTGAAAGGGAAAATGCAACTCTGAAAAACAAACTTGTGAAAGTGTGTGAGGAAACTAAATTGTCATGGACAAAAGCTCTTCCTATTGTGTTGATGCACATGAGGGCTAGGAGGAGAAACAAGAATGGATTCAGTCCATTCGAGATCTTGTTTGGCAGACCTCTCAACACTGGGATTGGGCCCGTTAAAAGGCAGTTGCCAGACACTGGCCACTGCGAGGATGAAATGTTAAGATATTGTGCAACCTTGTCCTCTGTTTTGTCTGAAATCCACCAACAGGTAAAAGCCGCCCTGCCCAAACCAGCAGAAGGGAAGCTGCACGACCTCGAGCCAGGCGACTACATTGTGGTCAGAGATCTAAGGCGAAAGAACTGGAAAGCTCGCAGGTGGAACGGTCCGTTCCAGGTGCTTCTGGTGACGGAGACAGCGGTGAAGGTCGCAGAGAGGGCTACGTGGATACACGCCAGTCACTGCAGACGGGTTCCGGATCCGTGTGCACATCGCGACGATGATCGAGACACCAAGGCCGTGGCATCCCCTTAGGCGCCTGGGGTGCGGCCTAAGAGGGGGAGTGGGTTTCCTGCTCGTCATCGCCATCGGAGTGGGGCTGACACTCCTGCTTCTGGACGAGCTCTACAGACACAATCTCACTGATTCAGACGACAACTGCACAGCCTCGCCTCATCACGTGGGGAAGAGATCCGTTGTGCAGATTGGCAACATGACATCCATGCTGGAAAACAACGTGCTGTATCGAGCTATGCTGACAATGGCGAGGAAGCTGACAAATGGGAGCTGTTATGTCTGCGCGGAGCTTCCACACGAGCTAGGTAACTCTTTGCCGCTAAAACCTTATTCCCTGAATGTTTCAGAGACTCTGGGGGCGATGATTGCTTTCACTCAGGGTGTTCACTCACCCAATTCACCCAACATAACTGTGCGACACCTTGCGGCTGCATTGGAGAAGATCAATGTCAGCACTGTGAACTATGAGGGAGCAACTGTAAGGTTCTGGAATGTGACAAAGATTTTCCTGCAGGGGATATATCAACCTGTCATGAGCACTAACCCCACAAGCCAGAAAGGAACTGTTTGTTTCTTTAGAGAATGTGCAACGTCAAAAGATCACTTTCTGGGGACATCTGCCTGTACGCAGGTAGTTGAAGCGACGTGTGGGGTGATGTGGACTCATAGCATGAAGGACTGTAAAGGTACATCACCATACGTTGCAACTTTGAACCTCACAGACACAGTTAGCCTTAACCGATCAGGGATTGACAACCCTGTCGTCTACATGCCATCCAGTGACGGGTACGGATCGCTCAGACAACACGTCTGGGTGTGTGGCAGACATGTTTATCAGGCACTTCAGCCTGGATGGTGTGGCAGGTGCTACTTGGCTAAGCTGCTGCCTGCAGTGACTATTCTTCCTGATCTGACTCATTTTCACACACACTATGATCACTACTACCCAACGCACAAAGCGAAACGAGATGTGGTAAGGGTGCCCCCCTTGGAGAAAGGTTTTGGGGGTTTCCTACCATGGTGGGGAACGGTAAACAATGCACACAAAATTGATGCTATAGCCATGGACTTGGAGAATCTTACAGACAGCATGGCTACAGGTTTCAGCGCACTCACACCAACATTACAGGGCCTCAGAAATGTGGCTCTACAGAACAGGATGGCTCTGGATTTAATCCTGACCAGCTAAGGGGGTGTTTGTCACATTGTGGGTACTGATTGCTGCACATACATTCCCGACATCACTGACAACATGACACATGTGGTTGCTCATCTTAATGACCTGTTGCATTTGCAGAAAAGCCGTGACAACGAAGTTGGAACAGGTGCGGACCTGTGGTCATGGTTTTCTCTTACCGGATGGAAAGCGACATTAATGCGTCTGTTTGCCCCTGTCATACCTATTCTGTTGCTGTTGTGCCTTTTTCTGTGCTGCATTGTACCTTGTGTGAAATCTCTGATCACATCCATGATCTCATCTGCTGTAGGGCGCTACGTGCAGATGGATCCTATGCAGGATCTGTGGATTCCTCCGTATGACTCACAGGAGTCACTTTTTTAAGTTTTCCCGGTTTGCAGACAACTGTTTTGGTTTTGAAATGTACCAGTCATTAAATTGATTCTCCAGAAGTGTGGTTTCAATCACATTTAACCACGTCACACTGATTACACATTAATCATATATATTAATCACATAGTTTAAATCACTTTCCACATTGATTGCTCACGTTCATTACATCACATTTAATGTTCACAGCATATATACACACTTTTCTTTTCTTTTCTTTTTCATTCATGTACATGACAGTCAAGTTCCCGCATTTATTTTGCATGATTATGTTTATTCACACTGTATTTATTAATTAAAACAACATATGTCATGTATTGTAGCTTAATTCCTACACAAAAATGACAGTGTCAGGGCAGCGGCAATCTTTGTCAGTCATTCTCTGTCTATAATTTTGCGCCCTACTTGAGCCATGCCCACCTCTATTTATTTTTCACCCCTCTCTCCAGTTCTGCTGTATTAACACCGGGTTTAATATATTGTGTTTGTCTGTGCGTAACAGCAGTCTGTTGATGGTTATTTACACAGTGTCCATAACAATAACTTTGTCAGCTGACAAACTGCACCGGGCTCGGTTCAGGTTTGGTCAGGAAAATGCGGCCCGAGTCACACTCTAGTGTGCTCACCTGTGTGTGTGGCGGAACTCCGCCGTGCGTGATACAGAGAGCAGAGGAGAATTGTTAACACGTGACCATGTAGAGACAGAAATGACACAATGACATAACACCATCAATAGTATATTGTTATGTTATTATGTGAAGCCTCCATCGCGCAAAATAATATCAGTGGGGGCCTGTGGGCAGGACATTGTTACACAGCGTGTGCCTGTGACTTCAGGCAGAGAGACCGCTCCATCATAGCCAAAGGAGCGTGTTTTAAAATACATTAATTTTATCAATTAGTTAATAACTTTTACTATTTTTAGCAACTTGCCCGATTGGGCAAGTGAGTTTTTAGTTTACACGCCCGACCTTGAGTTTTACTTGCCCTGGGCAATTGGGCAATCCTTATTGTTGAGCCCTGACTCCATTTCCGTATTTACACGGAGGGTCCGCCACATTGAGTGCCATCCCAAACCAAGTAGTGAGGAGTGGAAGTGAATTATATAACCCTCTGACAGTGAGCCTGCACCAACGCCGTCTTACCGACCATGTGCAATGCTGTATTGTGTTCGTCATGGAAGACGCTCCCTACAAACAACCCAATAATGCCCACATGGGTGGTTTCACCCAAACAAGCTCCATGTGGGGATTGTTACGTTAACTTGGGTGGAATGAGGTCACTGATGCAATATCTGCTTTGCTGTAAATAATGTTGAGCATGCAGCAGAAGTGTTCACATTCATAGCCTGCTGAAGTCTAGGCGATGCCAAGGGCGGGGCATCTGGATGATGTTCTGTGATAATGCTCCTTGACTTTCGTTTCCCAGGAACTGAAACTTACTGCCACATCAGGAAAAAATCTATAACATGACTCATCAAACTGTGTGGTTGCGTTTCCATTTAAGCTGATTCATGGTTAGAAACGGTTTGTTTGTTTTTTTTAAGACAAAGAAGAATATGATGGCACACTGAGTGAAACCCAAGATGCCCCATTTCTGTGACTACACCTGCACATCAAATGTAAATAATAACATGCCCATTACTTAAGCAATATCACACGAGAGGGAGTGATGCTGTACTGTATATCGTCACGGCTGTGATTCGGTCATAGCCACGAGGCCGTCACGACCTCGAGTGTGATATTGCTTTTATACAAGAGTTAAACAACAGCTTGAATTTAATGAAGTCAATGATGCAATATCTGCTTTGCTGTAAATAATGTTGAGCATGCAGCAGAAGTGTTCACATTCATAGCCTGCTGAAGTCTAGGCGATGCCAAGGGCGGGGCATCTGGATGATGTTCTGTTGTAACGCTCCTTGACTTTCGTTTCAGGAACTGAAACTTACTGCCACATCAGGAAAAAATCTATAACATGACTCATCAAACTGTGTGTGTTATGGTTGTGATATTTGGAAGTTGGTTGTTTTGTGTGTCTCCCTGTTTTCCCCTTCCCCCTCCTTTTCTTCCCTGAGCGGTGTGGGTGTTTTCCTCGTGTGATGCTGATTGGCAGGCTCCCCTCAACTAGGTGCACCTGGCAGTAATCAACCATTCCTCCTCTCATATAAGCCGGGCTGTTTCACCACTCCTGTGCCGGACTATTCAGTACCAGTCGGTAACGTAGCGCCAGTCTTCACCTGAGCAACTGCGAAACTCTGTATGATTGTTCTTCTATTCTAACCCCTGTGTCTTCCTGTGCAGCACCAGCAAGGATCTCTGCCCTGCTCACTGACTCTCGTGTGCCTGATCTGCCTCGTGCTCTGCCTCCATCTGCGCCACCACATCACCAGCCAGCCAACCATCGCCTGCACCTGCTCCTGCCTCTCTCTGCCTCATTTTACCCTGCGTGGTGAAATAAACTCTGTTAAAACGATTCCTGACTCAGTCTCTGCATTTGAGGTCCAGGCCTTTGATAAAACGTAACAGTGTGGTTGTGTTTCCATTTAAGCTGATACATGGTTAGAGACGGTTTGTTTGTTTTTTTCAAGACAAAGAAGAATATGACCGCACACTTTGAGCAGCATCTGTCTGCAGAGTGATGAGGGGCTGTGACAGCTGCTATGTGAAGAAACCTACAGTATAACGCTCTGCTGCCACCTACAGTTTAAACCAGATTACTGTTTGGTTACTGCTTCACTCTGTCAGGTTTTGTTTACCTCAGGGGTGTCCATATCTTACTGAATGGAGGCCAGATTACATAATGTGAAAATACCTGGAGGGCCAGCTGCTTCTCGAATCATATGGGTTATTAAAGAAAAAATCCCATACAAATGTAATTGTTTTATCTCTCAGTGGAAAAGTATTCACTTTTTCACCGCTCCTGAAAGCAGCAGCCCTGCTGTCAACTTTACACTTCTTTGCTGTGGTCATGTCTGCTCCCTAGCAGTCTGCTATTAGGTCACTGTCTGTTTGCTTGTTTACCATCTGTTTATGAAAACACATTAGGTCTACCTGCATTGTTCCTACTTGGTGCATGTCTACAAACTGTATGATAGCCCTGCATGCCGAGGTGAATGGAAAACAATGCAAAGTGAACTTGCTTGACTCACCAACATTCTGTGATGGGCCACAAATTGTATATTTTTCACCAACATGCCAGGGGCCATTAAAAATCCACAGGCCAGGTCTGGCCCTGGGCCGGACTTTGGATATTCCTGGTTTAACTGAAAAACACATCTTTTCTACACAAAAGCCCATATTTGATCATTTATATTGTCATACAGTTGTATGTGTAGTCAGCCATGCTGACATTAAAGTTGAAAGTAAAATTAAGATAAAATTTGACGGTAGCTTTGAAAAGTTACACTTTAAATAATGTCCATTGAGTACCTTGTGTACAATATACTACATATATTTCAAAAAAACAGTCGGATGTGTTGAATGTTTTTCTATATTGACTTAAAAGTTGAAATTTAAAAAATGAATTCACCTTTAAAAGTTGTAAATGGAATAATGTCCACCACAAGACTGTATGGAGTACATTGATTTCTTATATAATAACCACCAAAACTTCAATAAGATTTCTTAGTGTACACAATCTTTATTTAATACACACAAATACATTGTGTACAACTACATACAGCTTGGCACACTTAGCCTATACATCCTATACATCAAATAACAATGACATTACCAGTCTTATTTTTCTTAAAGCAGAGCATATTTATTATCGAGAGTGTTAATATAAACCTAAAAAGCAGTGCAAAGGGACAACATCAACACAAAAGGAAAAGAAAAACACCATGATTACATGAAAGTTGGAAAAAACATATTTGAACATGTCCAAAGTAGAATGATATTTAAAGACCGTGCTCGTGTTATTGAATGATTCTGTCCTTTTTCGTACAAATTTAGTGTAATACTGCTTATAGCCTCATCTTCCATTAATTTCAGCCTGCTCTAACTTAAACTGACAGACACTTGTTGAAACCTGCCTTTTAAGGATACAGCTCAAAATACACCATTGTTCTGTGTGTTAGCCATGAAAAGACCAAAACCAACTATGAGTTCATTGAACTTTCCATGTTTTAAAGTGGGTGATGCTGCCTTCTTCCCTTTGAATTTAAATTCTGGGTGAAATTATCCAATATATTTAAGCTGTTTTCTAAGACCCACTGAAGCAAACTTATTATGTGACGCCCTCTAGCTGAACACCTCGAATGCGTTAACATTGGCGAGCTAGCAAGTGTAGCACACTCATTAGCAAATATGGTGAGCAACTTTTAGGATTTTGTGTCAAGCAGCACATTTGTGTTTACATCAGAGTGAAACAATCTTGGCTACACCTCTGCTTAACATTCAGTTCTGGAGGCTTGCTGACACAGTGACTACTCAAATACTTGGTAAACTACTGTAGCTGGTGAGCTCCACCATCAACACGCGAGCCAACATTTTGCTCTGGGGACTGAGTTACTTTAGAAGAGAGGGAAAGGCACTCAGAGCTAACAGTCGGTTTGCTTGGTCACTTATGGAAGAATAAGTTCATACATTTTATATTTAATAGCTGTATTTATTTGTACTATTTACAGCCTCATTACTGTGTTAACCATCCTTTGTGATGAACGTTGCTGTATCCTGACAGGGGAGATTAAAGAAAACTGGATGGTGACATACAATTATTATAACTTCCTCCATTTTGGATACACCAGCTCTGGGCTGTCAGGATGACTTTCTGATGGTTGACAGCACAAATTTGTGCAGCAAAGTTTGCTACATTTGATCTCAATGTAAAAAAATCAAACTTACTTCACCCGCACAAGTGAACCCTTTGATTTGAAAAGCACTTTTAGCATAGACCCTACTGACTAATTTGAGGCATAAGCATGCTCACATTTATAATGGTGAAATCCGTTTGTTTCAATAGACTCACCGTCAGAGAATTAGCAGGCATTAAATATATCTGCTCTAATTTGCATTTAATGGGCAAAATTTTAATTCATGCCATGCTGCCATCAGCAGGTCTTCACTCTCAGCTTTTCATACCAATTTTAACTTCATTTTAAGAACCAATTATTTCTACAACTTCTACAAGTTTTTCCTGTTGTTTTTCCTAATGTGCAATCAAATTAATCAGTATGTACAGATCATTTTGGTGATGCAATTCCCATTAAAACCAGTGCTGTAAACACTATGGCTCTTGCAGGTTTGCAAGAAACTCCTCTATTTCTCTACACATGCGGTTCCTGCCTCTGTCTCTAATCCTCTCCAGAGCTTGAATGCTGTTCCCACGAAAGAAGGATTGTTGCGGTATCGCTGCTGCCTTCATGTGATATCTTATTGACCCGTTGCGATCCTGTCTTTCAAAGTTTAAGTATTTTGCATATTGGTTGTAAATCATCTGTTTGTCTGCAGGTTCAAGATCACTTTGTAGCAGTTTATTGTATATCTGCTCAGCCTGAGCCTGGCCGTAATTTGACTTTGCGTATATATTTGCGAGGTCTATTTTCTTCACAAGTGAAGAATTAGGGTAAAGAGAAATCACGTCCTTCAGGAGACTGATTGCGCTGTCTATCATGCTTTGCTTTGGGTGACTGTCCCTGACGAAAAGGATCTTCCATTTGTAGCAGAGTGCAACACATCTCTTCAGATAACGCTCATCTGGATGGTTTTTCAGAGCCTCCTCTGCCAAATCAATGGCCTCATCAATAGATACATAGTGTCTGTAAACCCGTAATAACCCTTTTATACCGCTGTAGCTGCTGACAGGATTTCTCAAAACCCTTATGGCTAACTCACGTGCTTCATCTTCAATTCTGTCTCCTTTCTTAGCACAGTGCTCAAGGTAGTGAACAGCGAGGTACAAGTTCTCTGGATCCTGCTCCTTGGCCAGTCTCATCTTCTCCAAGATGTCAGCCTCCAGCCCTGTTTCACTGTGCTTGAAAGCACTCACTAACCCTATGACATGGCTGGTGTTCCACTCCACCATGTCTGGCTGCATCCTGATGGCTTTCTCAAAGTAATCTGAAGCCAGCTGCTTTTGTTCTGCGCTGAACTTCATCAGGGTCCAGGCTTTTTCAGCACAGATCTCTGGATGGAGCTCATCCTGGGATGGAGATGGGTATTTATTGATCAGGGCATCGACCTTTGACAGGTAAGCCTGACTCTCTGCTTGGTCTTTCAGGTGGTGGTGCAGCCAAGCCAGGTTCCCATAGTTCACCACTAACCAGGGACCTTCTTCTGCGTTTCTCATCTGGCGGAAGGCCTCTGCAGCCTTGCTGAACAAACTCTGGGCGTCTTCTTTAAACCCCAGCTTGTACTGAATGAACCCACGCAGGTTGTAAATGTGGCCCAGCCAACTGTTTCCCTCCTCGGTGCCGATGTCCTCCAGTTTGTCCCTGAGGCGGAGAAGTTTGGACCTGCTGGGGTCCAGATCCCAGGTGAAGTGGCACTGCAGGGCCTCCAGTTTGGACTCCAGTGTTGTTTGACTCTGAGCAGCACTGATGGAGAATACAGATAACACATATTAAAACATCATCAGTATGTTAATCAGCGGTGCAAGTTTGTAACAAAGGGCCCCAGTGCAGGATATTATGATGGGCCTTGGGCTTTGTAGTTACGAAGCACACACATACACAATCATACGCTCACACTTAGATACGGACGCACAATTGGGCATATGTATTAACTACCAGCCATGTGTCGGATTTTACAGACAAAATGTGTTATCTAGGCAAGGCAAGTTTATTTGTATCGCACAATTCAACACAAGGTAATTCAAAGTGCTTTACAGAGACATTAAAAGCAACAAGACACAATTTAAAACAATGAAAACAGTTGATTAAAAAGGAAGTAGAAATTGAGAATAATAGTGATAATAATAAAATACAGTAACATAAAATAAAAACAGGCTCAATACACTGAACCGTCAGGATAAGAAAAGAAGTAGAATAATAAAAGGCATAAATCAGCAGTGTGTAGTTAAAAAGTACAGGCAGTAGAATACAGCAGGTAAGTATTTAATCTAAGAGTACGCTTCAGTAAACAACAGTGTTTTTAGCCCTGATTTAAAGGAGCTGACAGATTGAGCAGACCTCAGATCTATGGGAAGTTTGTTCCACAGGTGAGGAGCATAATAACTGAATGCTGCCTCACCTTGCTTGGTTCTTGTTCTTGGAACACACAACAAACCTGTTCCAGATGACCTAAGGGGTCTGGATGCTTCGTAGGGAACCAGTAGATCAAGCAAGTATTTTGGTCCGAGACCATTTAGGGCTTTGTAGACCAGCAGTAAGATTTTAAAATCTATTCTTTGACTCACAGGAAGCCAGTGTAGCGATTTAATGACCGGTGTAATATGGTCCAGTTTCCTGGTGTTTGTAAGGACTCTGGCGGCAGCGTTCTGAATCAGCTGCAGCTGTCTGATTGATTTTTTGTTAAGGCCTGTAAATAAGCCATTGCAATAATCCAACCTACTAAAAATGAATGTATGAATAAGTTTTTCCATGTCTTGTTTAGACAGAAACCCCTTAATTCTAGCTATATTTTCAGGTGGTAATAGGCAGATTTAGTAATAAACTTTAAATGGCTGTTGAAGTTCAGGTCTGAGTCAATAAAAACACCAAGATTTCTGGCTGGATTTGAAGCTGTCAATGACATAGAGCCAAGGTGGGCGCTGTTCTTTGCCCTTTCATTTCTAGGGCCAAAAATTAATACCTCTGTCTTTTCTGGATTTAGCTGGAGAAAGTTCTGGCACATCCAGTCATTGATTTGATCAATACAGTTACTCAGTGAGAATAAGGGACTATAGTCGTGTGATGACACTGAGATATAGAGTTGTGTGTCATCGGCATATGTATGATAGGAGATGTTGTGATGTTCCATAATCTGGGCTAGGGGTAGCATATAGATGTTGAATAGAAGTGATCCGAGAATGGACCCTTGAGGAACCCCACATGTGATCGTAGTTCACTCAGATTCATGGTCAACTGACACAAAAAAGTCCCTATCTTGTAAGTAAGATTTGAACCATTGTAGTACAGTGCTGGTGAGTCCCACCCACTTTTCCAATCTACCAAGTAGTATATTATGATCAACTGTATCAAATGCAGCACTGAGATCTAGTAATACCAGGACAGAGGATTTGCATGCATCATTATTCTGATGAATATCATTTAAGACTTTGATAAGTACAGTCTCAGTGCTGTGATGTGGCCGAAATCTGCAGTTTTCAAGGCCTGGGGAAACTGGCCTGCTATAAGAGAAGTATTTATTATCTGCAGTACATCTGGAGCTATGCAGTTAAAAATGGTTTTAAAAAAGTTTGAAGGCAGAATATCAAGGCAGCATGATGTGGGCTTTAATTTTGAAACCGTTTCTGTTAGAGTTGTGTAATCTAGGAAGCTAAAATGTCCTAGATTAACCGGAGGACAGGAAGGCACAAGTGTTATCATTCCGGAGCTGGAGCTGCACACTTCCTGTCTTATCTTTAATATTTTGTTTGTGGAGAAGGCTGCAAAGTCATTACATGACTTGTTAGACAGTAGTTCAGGAGGGAGTGATGCTGTGGGGTTTGTCAGTCTGTCCACTACAGAAAAAAGTGTGCGGGCATTATTACTGTTTCTATTGATAATCTCTGAAAAATATGATTGCTATTGCTATTGATCTAGGCTATTGTATTTGTGAAGTACAGAAGTCACAGAGAAAGTTATGAGAACCATTGACAGTGCTGTGATAATCAAAGTTCTAAAACGTGACAACAAACACCTGTGAGCAAAGGAGCTGTCCATTTCAGTCTGGTGCCGAAATGAACACAGACTTTTTGGGGCATTTTTAGTACAAAAACCTCAAGTCACAACTCATTTCTCATTTTTTTCTTAAAGGAATACTCCGACGATTTGGGAGTTATGCCCTTTCTCTATCATTTTCATAGTGAGACAACATGATCGATATCTTTTTTGGGTCTGTACGTCCAGTTGCTGGGTCTCAGCGGTTAGCATTGCGGCTTAGCTTAGCGAAGACAATTGAAGTCTATAGGGGGTCAGTAGCCTGCTCGGTAAAAGTGAACAAATAAACGTTACAGAAACCCTGAAGCTAGTATTTCTACACGTGCATTTAAAATAAACATGTTTAAACATTAATTCGAAAAATGAGAGTCCGTTTTAGTCCTTTTAGAAGAAGTTTTATACACTGAACTATAGTGTTTTCAGTGTATCAGAGTCAGTGAGCTTGGTTTATTTCAGCTGTAATGTCCTTCTGAACTCACTGTGACAAAATATATATGAGCTCATTTTGGATAGAGGGGCTGAGGTATTTGACTGACCCCTCGGGTGGTACGATCAGCTCTTGCAGCAGCGGGTCATAGCTTGCCAGCATCTTGATAATGGCAATGAAATTTCCACTGCTTGGCTGTCCAAAAATGTCTCTGTGTCCCCAAAACGCTAAGTTGCAAGAAGCCAGTGTTAGCGTCACATTCACAGTGCGCTCCAGCACTTGTCTCCAAAAGAGCACCACATCACGCATGTCCCTCTCCAGCTGTGCATCAAGGGGACCATGGAGTTTCCAATGTTCATACACCACACAGGCTCCAACATGTATCTCAGGGGACTCGTGTAATTAAATTTTTTCAGACAAATGCCCCCAATCTCTGACTCCTGTAACCTCAACCTGGTTCTGGCTTCTGTCATCTCCAGTAGGAGTTCCTGCCTGAGTCAGGCCACTTGAGGGGCTGACTGCAACTGAACTGCCTGGTTCTGACCCTGTCTCTGAGTGGTTAGGCCTGCAATGGAACATATGTAAATATAATGGTTATCTAATGCTAGGAATAGCCAGCATTCACTCGACTATCAGTTAGCTTACCATAATAATTCATAGGCTGGCTATCCACCTGGTAGAGACATTAAGTTACTTGTAGCCTACAGCTTAGCCTACATAATACATGTATAACATCTATCCCTTGTCTTACAATTTATATCTAAAATGTAAGCCCAACATTCCGATTATCAAGACCAACATTACCTGCTGCATGTTTCTTGACACACCACTGAGGGCAGCGGGGTAGATCCTGAAGCATGCTGAACTGATGGACTGCTGCTAGGAGGGGCCTTGTCCGTGGGCTGGCAACTGTTAGGTAAAAAAAGAGTAATTCAGCAACCTTCTCCTCCTGTTCTTTTCTCAACTGTCTTTTCCTCAACTGCTTTTGTATTTGAATGGCATGACTGCTCGCTTTTTTATTTTTATTTTTTATATATACTTTATCAATCCCTGAGGGGAAATTCAATATTTTCACTCTTGTTGTCAATTACACACGGGTCCAAACACACACGCCCCAACCCAAGTCTCTATGGACTGCCTTGGTGTGCTCAGCTCATCAGTCTTGACAGATTTTGTGCTTCACTTTGCCAGAGTCTTTTTGTCTCGTCACATGATCAAATAGAGACCTAAGATTGAACATACACACATTACTCACCAATCATCATTTTATGTATATGACATAAATACCAAAACAATTTGAAAATATTAATTTGAATGTTTTTCAAAAGTTTATTTATAGTTTTTATAGTTTATTTAGAATGAGTCTATAATTTTGTTATTGTCTGCTTGCCACTGACTTTTTTTAACACCATGACAGAGATGGGTTTCGACATAGTATGAAGGTCTCAAAAACTATTGCAGCACAATGTCAGTAGGGCCTCACTCCTTGAGTGTGGGCCCCAGTGCAGCTGCACTGTCTGCATTGCCCATACTTACGCCACTGTTGTTAATGTAATATACTCAGTAGATGGTGTAACAAGGTAATAATACTATGTTACAGTGGTTACGGTTTTTTATGTATCTGTTTTGTACTTCATACAACATAGTCAACTTTTACTTTTTCTCCACATTTCCTAAATAAAATGTAAAAGTATTTTTTTTACTCTAGTTTTACTCCAGTATCTATGTATTTTTATGCCCTGAGTATTTTCATTGCTGCACCACTTCAAAATGAAATCAGAAGGTTTGATGTGTCAGTGGTCCTAGCTGGCATGTTACATCCATAGACTGTATAAAACAATGGACAGAGCGACTGTAATATCACCCACTGGTTTGTGGAGTCCCATTTCGAAGCTTTGAGTTCGGCATTGCGGCCAATGTCATCTTGCTTTTTTGGAGCCAGTGGTGACCATATTTGGTCGAGAGGGTGGAGCTGTGAAGGAGCAAGGGATGGATCTGACTGAGAAGCCGAGGACACTATAGGCAGACAGCCTGTTATTCAAAGCAGCCCCTAAGTCTTAATAAAATGTAAACGGGTGAGTTATCTAAAGATTCTTCTCTCACACAAGTCTCATGAATGTTGAAATTAGCTATAGAGACCAAAACTGTTTTTGGCACCAGGTTGTAAACATGTTTATTTCTGAGTAAAACTGAAGCTGGGCATTTTAACATGGGGGTCAATGGGGACTGACTGGCTCCTGGATCCAGCCTCAAGTGGTCGTTCAATGAACTGCAGTTTCTGGCACTTATGTGTTGGCGTTATTCGTCTGAGTGAGTATAAATGTAGCTGGAGCAGCAACATGATTTGCCAACCTACATGTCAGTCCACGATCAGCCCCCTTCGCTCCTTGGCCTGGAAGCAGAAGTCCTGACAAAATCACTAAGTTAACAATTAGCTAGCTATGACATTTTACGTCAAAAGAGTGGTGGTTAAGGTTAGGGTAAGGGTCATGGGAAGGCTACATCTAATTACTTATGCTACTGCTAAGTGAGCGATTAGATAATTTTAGCTACGAAGTATTAAGTTAAAAGTGACGTGGTTAAGGTTAGGATACGGGTAAAGGGAAGGGTTACATCTAGTTACTTATAAAGTGAATCATGTTTTTATATATTATGAATCATACGGTGGATTATTGCTACATTTGGTCTCATGTTTTCACTCCAGTGTAGCATTGTAGCACAGTTTAGATAGCCGTCATGCTGGGGGGCTTGTCTTGTGCTAGTGGTGGGCACAGTATGTGTGGGTTTTTTGTGTACGCTAAGAGAATGTGTCTGCAGTGATATATGTCTCCATTTTCAGCCCCAGAGGTTGCTGCTTGGTTATTTCATGGGTTAACCACATAAGGGGAAGTGCAAACAAGTGCTCTTAAAGCTGCAGTTAACTTTCATTTTCCAGGGAAGCCCAGGCTAGAGACCACATTCTACTCAATGATGAGACAGACTTCATGATGAAAGCAGAAAACGGTGTCCACAGCAAAGAGGGTGGGTAATGATACAAGGAGATAAATTGCCTTTCCCAAACCACACCCTGAACCCGCTGCACCTCAACTCCATTTCCGTATTTACACGGAGGGTCCGCCACATTGAGTGCCATCCCAAACCAAGTAGTGAGGAGTGGAAGTGAATTATATAACCCTCTGACAGTGAGCCTGCACCAACGCCGTCTTACCGACCATGTGCAATGCTGTATTGTGTTCGTCATGGAAGACGCTCCCTACAAACAACCCAATAATGCCCACATGGGTGGTTTCACCCAAACAAGCTCCATGTGGGGATTGTTACGGCAACCTGGGTACCAGGTGGGTATGGGCCCAAATTGGGCATCTTATCTGGGGTCCACTTGGGTAAACGCACCCATGTGGGCACTTAGCATGGGGCCAATATGGAACCTGTGGACAATCCCATATATGGCCCATTTTTCAGTCCATTCACTTCCCTCATGGGCCCCACATATAAAATGTAGGATAAAACTTTGAGAACACAATCAAATAGCAATTATAAAGAAAATTCACATTTTAAAATGCCTGTGGCCCTGGCTGAAAGGGAAGAAAGAAAAAGACAAACAAATATATTTAGAAACCTCAGCAAAGAATACGAGGGAGAGAAGTAAAAATGCTAAATACATTATCATTTAGGCTACTCCTACAGTGATATGAAATGCAGAACTCACCTCATCGTTTAGCTGTTTCCTCGACTCAGAAGTTCTCTAAATATTACTGATTCTTCTTTTTTTTATCTCAGTGCTGTTTTGGATTTGCTGGAATGAGGTCAGTGATGCAATATCTGCTTTGCTGTAAATAATGTTGAGCATGCAGCAGAAGTGTTCACATTCATAGCCTGCTGAAGTCTAGGCGATGCCAAGGGCGGGGCATCTGAATGATGTTCTGTTATAATGCTCCTTGACTTTCGTTTCCCAGGAACTGAAACTTACTGCCACATCAGGAAAAAATCTATAACATGACTCATCAAACTGTGTGGTTGCGTTTCCATTTAAGCTGATTCATGGTTAGAAACAGTTTGTTTGTTTTTTTAAGACAAAGAAGAATATAATGGCACACTGAGTGAAACCCAAGATGCCCCATTTCTGTGACTACACCTGCACATCAAATGTAAATAATAACATGCCCATTACTTAAGCAATATCACACGAGAGGGAGTGATGCTGTACTGTATATCGTCACGGCTGTGATTCGGTCATAGCCACGAGGCCGTCACGACCTCGAGTGTGATATTGCTTTTATACAAGAGTTAAACAACAGCTTGAATTTAATGAAGTCAGTGATGCAATATCTGCTTTGCTGTAAATAATGTTGAGCATGCAGCAGAAGTGTTCACATTCATAGCCTGCTGAAGTCTAGGCGATGCCAAGGGCAGGGCATCTGGATGATGTTCTGTGATAATGCTCCTTGACTTTCGTTTCCCAGGAACTGAAACTTACTGCCACATCAGGAAAAAATCTATAACATGACTCATCAAACTGTGTGGTTGTGTTTCCATTTAAGCTGATTCATGGTTAGAGACGGTTTGTTTGTTTTTTTCAAGACAAAGAAGAATATGACCGCACACTTTGAGCAGCATCTGTCTGCAGAGTGATGAGGGGCTGTGACAGCTGCTATGTGAAGAAACCTACAGTATAACGCTCTGCTTCCACCTACAGTTTAAACCAGATTACTGTTTGGTTACCGCTTCACTCTGTCAGGTTTTGTTTACCTCAGGGGTGTCCATATCTTACTGAATGGAGGCCAGATTATATAATGTGAAAATACCTGGAGGGCCAGCTGCTTCTGGAATCATATGGGTTATTAAAGAAAAAATCCCATACAAATGAGACAAATGTAATTATTTTATCTCTCAGTGGAAAAGTATTCACTTTTTCACCGCTCCTGAAAGCAGCAGCCCTGCTGTCAACTTTACACTTCTTTGCTGTGGTCATGTCTGCTCCCTAGCAGTCTGCTATTAGGTCACTGTCTGTTTGCTTGTTTACCATCTGTTTATGAAAACACATTAGGTCTACCTGCATTGTTCCTACTTGGTGCATGTCTACAAACTGTATGATAGCCCTGCATGCCGAGGTGAATGGAAAACAATGCAAAGTGAACTTGCTTGACTCACCAACATTCTGTGATGGGCCACAAATTGTATATTTTTCACCAACATGCCAGGGGCCATTAAAAATCCACAGGCCAGGTCTGGCCCTGGGCCGGACTTTGGATATGCCTGGTTTAACTGAAAAACACATCTTTTCTACACAAAAGCCCATATTTGATCATTTATATTGTCATACAGTTGTATGTGTAGTCAGCCATGCTGACATTAAAGTTGAAAGTAAAATTAAGATAAAATTTGACGGTAGCTTTGAAAAGTTACACTTTAAATAATGTCCATTGAGTACCTTGTGTACAATATACTACATATATTTCAAAAAAACAGTCGGATGTGTTGAATGTTTTTCTATATTGACTTAAAAGTTGAAATATAAAAAATGATTTAGCTATTAAAAGTTGTAAATGGAATAATGTCCACCACAAGACTGTATGGAGTATATCCGTTCTTATATAATAACCACCAAAACTTCAATAAGATTTCTTAGTGTACACAATCTTTATTTAATACACACAAATACATTGTGTACAACTACATACAGCTTGGCACACTTAGCCTATACATCCTATACATCAAATAACAATGACATTACCAGTCTTATTTTTCTTAAAGCAGAGCATATTTATTATCGAGAGTGTTAATATAAACCTAAAAAGCAGTGCAAAGGGACAACATCAACACAACAGGAAAAGAAAAACACCATGATTACATGAGAGTTGGAAAAAACATATTTGAACATGTCCAAAGTAGAATGATATTTAAAGACCGTGCTCGTGTTATTGAATGATTCTGTCCTTTTTCGTACAAATTTAGTGTAATACTGCTTATAGCCTCATCTTCCATTAATTTCAGCCTGCTCTAACTTAAACTGACAGACACTTGTTGAAACCTGCCTTTTAAGGATACAGCTCAAAATACACCATTGTTCTGTGTGTTAGCCATGAAAAAAACAAAACCAACCATGAGTTCATTGAACTTTCCATGCTTTAAAGTGGGTGATGCTGCCTTCTTCCCTTTGAATTTAAATTCTTGGTGAAATTATCCAATATATTTAAGCTGTTTTCTAAGACCCACTGAAGCAAACTTATTATGTGACGCCCTCTAGCTGAACACCTCGAATGCGTTAACACTGGCAAGCTAGCAAGTGTAGCACACTCATTAGCAAATATGGTGAGCAACTTTTAGGATTTTGTGTCAAGCAGCACATTTGTGTTTACATCAGAGTGAAACAATCTTGGCTACACCTCTGCTTAACATTCAGTTCTGGAGGCTTGCTGACACAGTGACTACTCAAATACTTGGTAAACTACTGTAGCTGGTGAGCTCCACCATCAACACGCTAGCCAACATTTTGCTCTGGGGACTGAGTTACTTTAGAAGAGAGGGAAAGGCACTCAGAGCTAACAGTCGGTTTGCTTGGTCACTTATGGAAGAATAAGTTCATACATTTTATATTTAATAGCTGTATTTATTTGTACTATTTACAGCCTCATTACTGTGTTAACCATCCTTTGTGATGAACGTTGCTGTATCCTGACAGGGGAGATTAAAGAAAACTGGATGGTGACATACAATTATTATAACTTCCTCCATTTTGGATACACCAGCTCTGGGCTGTCAGGATGACTTTCTGATGGTTGACAGCACAAATTTGTGCAGCAAAGTTTGCTACATTTGATCTCAATGTAAAAAAAATCAAACTTACTTCACCCGCACAAGTGAACCCTTTGATTTGAAAAGCACTTTTAGCATAGACCCTACTGACTAATTTGAGGCATAAGCATGCTCACATTTATAATGGTGAAATCCGTTTGTTTCAATAGACTCACCGTCAGAGAATTAGCAGGCATTAAATATATCTGCTCTAATTTGCATTTAATGGGCAAAATTTTAATTCATGCCATGCTGCCATCAGCAGGTCTTCACTCTCAGCTTTTCATACCAATTTTAACTTTATTTTAAGAACCAATTATTTCTACAACTTCTACAAGTTTTTCCTGTTGTTTTTCCTAATGTGCAATCAAATTAATCAGTATGTACAGATCATTTTGGTGATGCAATTCCCATTAAAACCAGTGCTGTAAACACTATGGCTCTTGCAGGTTTGCAAGAAACTCCTCTATTTCTCTACACATGCGGTTCCTGCCTCTGTCTCTAATCCTCTCCAGAGCTTGAATGCTGTTCCCACGAAAGAAGGATTGTTGCGGTATCGCTGCTGCCTTCATGTGATATCTTATTGACCTGTTGCGATCCTGTCTTTCAAAGTTTAAGTATTTTGCATATTGGTTGTAAATCATCTGTTTGTCTGCAGGTTCAAGATCACTTTGTAGCAGTTTATTGTATATCTGCTCAGCCTGAGCCTGGCCGTATTTTGACTTTGCGTATATATTTGCGAGGTCTATTTTCTTCACAAGTGAAGAATTAGGGTAAAGAGAAATCACGTCCTTCAGGAGACTGATTGCGCTGTCTATCATGCTTTGCTTTGGGTGACTGTCCCTGACGAAAAGGATCTTCCATTTGTAGCAGAGTGCAACACATCTCTTCAGATAACGCTCATCTGGATGGTTTTTCAGAGCCTCCTCTGCCAAATCAATGGCCTCATCAATAGATACATAGTGTCTGTAAACCCGTAATAACCCTTTTATACCACTGTAGCTGCTGACAGGATTTCTCGAAACCCTTATGGCTAACTCACATGCTTCATCTTCAATTCTGTCTCCTTTCTTAGCACAGTGCTCAAGGTAGTGAACAGCGAGGTACAAGTTCTCTGGATCCTGCTCCTTGGCCAGTCTCATCTTCTCCAAGATGTCAGCCTCCAGCCCTGTTTCACTGTGCTTGAAAGCACTCACTAACCCTATGACATGGCTGGTGTTCCACTCCACCATGTCTGGCTGCATCCTGATGGCTTTCTCAAAGTAATCTGCAGCCAGCTGCTTTTGTTCTGCGCTGAACTTCATCAGGGTCCAGGCTTTTTCAGCACAGATCTCTGGATGGAGCTCTTCCTGGGATGGAGATGGGTATTTATTGATCAGGGCATCGACCTTTGACAGGTAAGCCTGACTCTCTGCTTGTTCTCCCAGGTGGTGGTGCAGCCAGGCCAGGTTCCCATAGTTCACCACTAACCAGGGACCTTCATCTGCGTTTCTCATCTGGCGGAAGGCCTCTGCAGCCTTGCTGAACAAACTCTGGGCGTCTTCTTTAAACCCCAGCTTGTACTGAATGAACCCACGCAGGTTGTAAATGTGACCCAGCCAGCTGTTTCCCTCCTCGGTGCCGATGTCCTCCAGTTTGTCCCTGAGGCGGAGAAGTTTGGACCTGCTGGGGTCCAGATCCCAGGTGAAGTGGCACTGCAGGGCCTCCAGTTTGGACTCCAGTGTTGTTTGACTCTGAACAGCACTGATGGAGAATACAGATAACACATATTAAAACACATCATCAGTAGGTTCATAATATGCTGTGAAGTGTATTTTTGTTTGGATAACTATTGTTTACCTCATGTAGAGGAAGGGAGGAGGGAAAGGAGGAAAGATGGAGTACAGAGAATTGGATGGACAGTAAAGACATAAGGAAGGAAGGACATAAGGAAGGAAGGAATAGAGTAAGGAGCACAGATGTGCAGGAAGGAAAGAAATGAAGGAAGGAATGGAGTAGGAAGCAGTAATACTACTACAGTCAAAATAATCTGTTAAAAGTAAAAGTCCCGCATTCAAAATGTCTCTCAAATTAAAGTATTAGCATCAGTACCAAAAGCAAAAGCCGCCTACTCATTTTGGAGTGAAGAACCCCATTTGGATTCATACAGAATTATAACTATTAATGTATTAATGTTTTCATCACAAAATTTTGCGGCTGGTATATGTGGAACTCATTTTAGTTACTTTATATACTGCTGGGTAGTTTAATATATGGTAGTATATCAAACAAAAAAGGCGTAAAATAAGGACAGATGGGGATAGACTAAAGAGTGTTAGTTAAGACATAAGAAAAGATGGCGAAAAGAGGTAAGGCAGGAGGAGGCAAGTAAGGAACCTTGGAAGAGAAAGGAAAGGAAAGAAATGGTGAGAGACTCACAGCAAGGGTAAATGGACTGAGAAAAAGAATTAATTGAACAAACAAGATGGATTTAGCATTTCTCCAATTTGTCCACCGAAATGATAGCCTACTCCTGGCAGTGAGATAAGACCTTTAGGAAACAATCGACCAGTAACAATTGTTGAAAACAATAAATAAAATACAAATAATTGAAATCCCTGTGGCTCTGACTGAGAGGGAAGAAGGGAGAAACACTGAGGAGAAGAATAAAGAAAGAGAATGCAGCACTGAAGGAAGCTGGCTGATTGAGGACACTGAACAGTAAGCTATACGTCATCATCATTGTCTTGTGGGATCCATAAAGTTAATATATCCGACTCTGAGGCTTAAATAAATCATAATGATCGCCCTCTTAATATTAACTCATACATTGATACGAAATGTAGCTACTCACCTCATCATTCAGCTGCTTCTTTTACTCAGTTGCTCAATAAATATCAGTTGGACGTCCAGCCTCTGCTTTTCTGTAAACGATGTGATGTTGCTGAGCACGCAGTGTGAATGTCCACGGTGAATCAGAAGCGATCAGAGGTTGGGCATATGCTCATAAAGTCCTGTTGTCTCTCTTAACGCGCCTTAACTTTCGTTTTCCAGGAATGGAAAGAACAGCCCCATCTGAAATAGCACCAAAACATGACTCATCAGATTTTGTCATTTTAGGATGTTAATGTTTTATATGTTTTTTTTCTTTCAGCCACACTGAGTGAAATGATAAAAAAAAAAAAGTGTTGATACTTCGGGCAGCAGCTCTGCTCAGAACTCTGTTGTCTGCAGAGTTTCGGTATGGAGAACTGACAGACCATGGGTCAGACGCCTGCATTATGACGCTCTGCTGCCACCTATCGTTTTATCCAAGTCGCCATTTATTCTTTTCCCAGTGTGGCGAAGGTATGACCCGCCCTACGCTCCCTCTGATTGGCTACGTGCACCTTTGGCTTTAGATATGAGAACTGACGATTGGGTAAGGTTAGGTTTGGGTTAAAATGCATTGCTGTAAGAATATCAGTGTAAGCCAATCAGAGGAAGAGTAGGGCAGGTCATGCCTTCCTGGTAAAAAACAAAAAAACAATAAAGATTTCGAGATCCATGTTCGAGATGAGGTACAAGCCAATCTTATTTATATTAAAAACAAACTAACTGATAATTATTGAAGTACCTAAAACGTTACATGGACCCTAAAGGGATTGTGGATAGGCCTACTTATGACATCAGTTACTTAAAAAAAAGACTTTATACCCAGATAATACTGCAAGTCCATGATTACAGATATCAAATCATCAATAATACATCAAGCAATACAAAAAGTGAACTTTGTAAGACAAGGCGTGTCTTCACTCTGTCATCTGAAAAGAACCGACACACACACACACACACACACACACACACACACACACACACATATATATGTATATATAGAGGCTATAATTGGTATTATATTATATTATATCATATTATATTATATTATATTATATTACATTACATTACATTATATTATATTATATTATATTATATTATATTATCATTTCAGACATATTTAGACTCATTCACCTGTCAACTTTGAGATTTTGTGAGTTGCAGCTGTATGTGTTAAATCTTTTGATTATTTGACGATTTCTTTTAACCGTTAAATGAGTCAAATATGTGAAATGCAACCGAAACGTACGTTTACAAACTGCGCAGTTTACGTAAAGTACGTACGACAGAACATTTCCTGCGTATGTTGCTGTAGTTAGCAATGGCGGAGCTCAAAGAGGTAGACGCTGCCCAGCTACACCAGGAGGACGTCGATATCAAACGTAAGTTAACTGCACCCGTTTGTAGTCTGAACGCTAAATTTGGGACCTTAAAGTGGATAATAAATTGCCGTGTAGTCATCATCAGCGCTGTTCGGTGAATTCACGGAGAATATGAGTTTGTAACTGCTGAACTAAACGAGGGCCTCACCACGGAGCTCCGCCATAGGACCTAAATAGTCAACAATAACAGCGACAAAAGCGTCCTAAGCTAATATTAGCTGAACCGTTGTCGTTAGCCGTATCATACGGTAGTGTGTCTCTCCGCAGAGGCTTTATTAGAGTGCTGGATTTGGGTTGCACCACAGTTTCATATGACACGGTCTCATCGCGGAGCTGCACTACAGGACCGCTCAGCTTGGACATCAGCTGTCCGTTTATGAACGGCATTCTAACCGTTTAATATTTACGGAGCCGTGTGACCAAACATGGTTTGGTTTTAACAACCAGCTAGCGTTAGGTTAGCTAAACTTCATTGTAGGATTTAGAAAGTGCGAGAAGGGGGTGATGCTGTTTGTAAATGCATGATGTTAACATGTTATTGTGAATAAATTATGTTCATTTGTTGTTTAATATAACAATATATGTTAATTTGTTGTGTAAACTTACAGTGGGAACAGATACTGAGGCTATGAGACCAAACTACTACTCAAGATCTTGAATAGTCACCAAAAAGTCTCTATATCATCAATTGTTTCCTCATTTTATTGTTCTTTTTTAACTGTGAAAGTCAAAGGTGGAAGAAGGGTTCAGATCTTCTAGCCTACTCTTTGGAAAAAAAAAAACAATTGTTGGAAGTAAAGTCCTGTATTTAAAACTTGAGCAAGAGTATAAAAATATTAGCTTGTGAAGTACAAAACGAAAAATTATACATCATACAGAAATTTCAGAGCCTTCAGGCCAGTTTCAGTCATATTTCTATTCATCTTGGATGTTGCAACCGGTAAAGGTGGGGATAATTTTAACTGCTTATGAAGCCTACTTCTGGGTATTTCAATCTACAATAGTACTTCATTATTTATTAGTTATTAATCATTTGTATTAGGCATGGGAGGATATGAATATTGCATGTCACTATTATCCTGGCCAACATAATTGCAATTCCCGATATAACCCCTTTTATTATTAAAATATGCTCAAAACTCCTAAAATGAACATGCAAGTGGGCCTCTCAGCTGTTTGTATGCAGTCTGTTTTCGTAGAGTCTCTTTAATTGTTGGTTGCCCAACAGTCTCTTTGGATGCTGCTGGACATAATATTCAATTATCCCAATAAGTTCACCACAACTTTTTATTTTCAATCATGGTTTTTGATAAAAATTATATCTCCTCCCATCCCTTATTTGTATTTAGAATTTGAGTCTGCAAATTAACTAAAGTTATCAAATAAATGTAGCAGAGTAAAAAGTAAAATACTTGCCTCCACAATGTAGTGGACTAGACGTATAAAGTAAAAAAAAAATGAAAATACTCAAGTGAACTATCTTAGAAATACTGTCCGTACTTCCACCATGGTTTGAAACAGGGCTGTGGCTACATACATAGGTCATATCCTTAATATTGGGCTGTTTCTGGGAATATGTTGGTTTTAACAATGGAGATAAGATGATATGCTATTGCTGACTGCACCTTTAATGTGAAAAATATTAAAAATAGAAGCCTTTTTCCCCCCAAAATCAGAGCTTCAGTATATAAACGGTGGTTTACTACCATATATTAGATTTATATTATCTGTAAATTAGAGGCTCTAATTCTTTTTTTATCTGCAATACCAGGAATGTAACATGGATGTAATTCTTACATATATATACATTTATATTAAGAATTTCTGTCTAAAAATATTCAAACATTCTCTAGTTGAAGTTTCTCCAGTGTCAGATTATCTGTTTTTCTGTTTTATATCACAGTAAACTGATTATATTTGAGTTACGTGCTGTTGGAAACAAGAAATCATTTCACAGTTTCATTATTTTCTGAAATTTTGTAGATGAATAAAAAATCATTAGTGGCCTCACTGCCTCTGATTAATGTACCTGGATTTTCCATCTCTGACCTTTGAAAGTGGGAGGACATAAACTGGTTTTGAAAAGTGGCCAGTCAGCCAAAACAGACACTCTTCAGACACGTTAAGCTGAACTAACTAGTTTTCTGTTTCACCATGTAATTGACAACAAAAATCAAAATAGCTCAAAGATCCATTTTGTTTCCCTTCCTGTCTGTCTGTGAAGGTGGCGATAGTGGAGAGGCACTGTCAGCTTGTGACCAAGCTGGAGAACAGGCTGTGAAGACTGAAGCTGCTGCAGACAGCGACGCAAAACCTTCAACTACAACTGCTGGTGAGTTCATAAAAGCTGTTTTTATGTATTGATCGATGGATATGGCTTCATACCATCTGTGTTCACCGACTTGAAGAAGGAAACTTTAATGACAGCATAGTCAACTCAGACTTTGCAGATGTTTTCTGACTTAAAAGAAAAAAACTTTGAATGTTTTCCTTTTCTGCAAAACAGAGAGACATATCTCCATCCAAACTAAACTGGAGGGCCTCGAGGGGCTGGTTGACCTCAATGGTGGTAAGTTCAGTAATTCTGTAAATCTTCACCATTCTTCTCATCTGTTTCTCTTATTGTGTGAGAAAATAAATAAATCAGATGACATAGAGGTAGAATTGGAGGACAGTTAGTCAGTTGATAGGGAATGAATCAGAAACCACTGATAATTGATTAACTGTAATTTTTGATGCAAAAGTGCCAAAATGTAACTTGTTCAAGCACCGCAGTTGGTAATTTTTGTGACTTTTTATGTCTCCTGTGATGGTGAACAAAATATCTTTAAGTTTTGGAGTGTTGGTCAAATATACAAGATATTTAAGATGCTATATTTGTCTTCAGAGATCTGTGATGACATGACATTTGAAATATGTTTTTTTTTTTTTTTGCATTTTACAAGCCAAAATAATCAGCCAATTAAGCAATAATTAAAATAATTGTTAGTTGCGGCCCTGCTAATTGATTTTGTGTTTCCACTCATCAGCGGGACGGAAGTCGTGTCCTCTGTGCCCTGAGGAGAAGTTTAAAGCCTGCTACAGCCACAAGCTCCGGCGACACCTGCAGAACCTCCATTGGAAAGTCTATGTGGAGTTTGAAGGTAGGAATATGAAACATATACACACTCACACTGAAGCTGGCCAATCAGGTCTGGCTCATAATCGTTGTTCTAGTTCATCCCAAAGGTGTTAGATGGTGTTGAGGTTGGGGCTCTGTACAGATAGAGACTGATACAGAGAGTGAAACAGAATGTTGAGTTCACGTCATCAGGATGGTCTCACCAGGCCACTGTGCAGACCAATCAAGTTCCTTAAAACCAAACTGGGAAAACCATTTCTTAAGGGAGCTGGCTTTGTGCACGGGAACAAACAGGTCCTGAAATGAAGTTGCAAGCACCCTGTTGCCCAAATGTTTTTTTGCATTTTTGCGTGTGTGGGTGTGTTTTCATGCCAGATGCAGGGTGGGAAATTGACTTTTTGTCTTCTGTCTACTTGTGGCTTATGGATTCCAAAATCTACCAGCCACTTACGGCCCCACACTGAAAGCATTTTGCAGCCTGCGAAACATGTGGCACACTACACTGCCTTTTTTTGATTTACTGCCACTACTAAAAAAAATGCTTCCTGTGCCTTTTTATTGTTTCCAGGCGACCACCCCATCACCATCTGACACTAACCTTCCTGTGTAATCGGTCTACCATTTTGTTAGTATCTACTTCCTGAAATGGACAGGCAGGGGGTACTTGATTATAGCTCTGGTTTTGGGTGGGAGGCTGTCAGTAAATAGTTTGTTGGGCACAGGGAAACAGAGATCTGTGTGGGCACATGAGATCCTAAAAAAGAGGGTGGATCACAGGGAGTAGCACCAGTTGTTCCAGGAGCTTCGCTTCAGTGATGGCCACATCGTCGGGCCGTATAGCTCTGGGTATCCAGCAACCCACTACCACCAGTTTCTCCTCTGTTGTTTACCAACTGTAAACTTGTTGTGACCACCACAGAAGGTGCCAGTGCCTCCCAAATTATCTGATTGAACAATGGGGGAAAAAAGATGACAAAGAAGTTGATGAGGAGTGGAGAGCTCTACGGCAAGAACACAAGGCCCCTAGTGTGCAGAAATGCAAGATGCATCTCAACGCAAAAACAGTGAGCAAAAAGCTCCATTCTCGTTATTAACAATTACATAAAGGCATCTCTAGCTGCTAAAATGCTGTCTGTTTGATTAGGACCTAATAGATTACCATTGTTTTTCTGGCTGGTGAGTAAAGGGAATCTAGCAGCCACTGGCATATTTTACCAGCAGTTGGCTGGTGGCTGGTGCTAATTTCCAACCCTGCTATTGGCAAAAAGGGGCAATGCTGAATTAGCTGATTGACAGAAATGACCATCTTATAATCATCTTATCATTTTAGTTTCTTATCAAGTAAAAACATCTAAGATTTATTGGCTCTGCCTTTTAATTGTTTCACAGTGTTGTAAAGAGAAATCTGATTCTTATCTGTTAGATTTTAGAGAATGTACAATATAAGCTACTAGCTATTAGCTAATAATATTAGCTATTAGCTAACAGCTAATTGGTGGTGGGCCAGTGTAGCCTATGAGCAGCTCCAAAGAACATGGACAGAAGTACACATACTTTTGGCCACATATTTTAGGATGCCTACTTAAAACTGGAATGTCTGAATAAGTAAACAAAGCTAAAATTAGTCATGTCCAGATCTGTTTACAGAAAACAGAAAATTGTGTGACCGTATCATCTACTGATATCTTGGTCTCAGTTAATCAAGCTGACTGTGAAGACGCTCATCAAATCTGAATTCAAACAACAGAATTACTGACCTTTGACCCTTGACCTTTAACAGGCCAGAGGATGTGTATATGCCACCTGCCCTGCAGAAACCTGAAGCCCAGCCTCAGTGGAGATCCGGTGAGAAATAAGACACTGACTATCTGCAGATTAAGTTCCCTTCAGCTTGGAACAATAGTGTCCTGTGGCTTCAAGCTGCATCACCACAGATGGACCTTTCATGTCGATCCCCTCTCACTTTTCACAAACTTGTCTTAAGCATAAATGTCGTTGTGCTGCAGAAATGTTTTTTTTTTAAGGTTCCTGTCATTTCTGATTTTTTTTTTTACATTGCATCTTTATTTTGATTATAACATCAATATCGTGAACTAGAAGAAAGATTTCCATACAGAACCTCTAAATCCTCCCATCCCCAGCCTATACAAACACACAAACAAGACTAAATACAAAGTGCTTGCTTAGAAATAAAGATAGAGAATTAATTTTTAAAAAAGGCAAAGCAACAAAGTACAAAAGCACAACTCCCACATAGAAATAAACATCATCGGTGTGCTTCTACCTCATTCTGTCACTAACATATTTATCAAAGAAATATACTAATATTCTGTCATTTTCTGTCCAGGCCTCAGGGAGACACGTGGCTCACTACCACTGTGTGGTGTGTTCTGTCACCATCGCTCGCAAGACGGACATGATCAGCCATCTGAAACGACATGTCAACAAAGGAGAGACTGAAGCCAGCTACTCAGGGAGCTCAGACGTGCCGTTTGAGGAGCCGGGTAATAAACACTGACACAATCTTGGCACAAATGCTTCACTGGACAGATGTGGGGAGATATGGAGACAGATTTTAAAAAATGGTCAGAATGAAAATAGACTTTCAGTCCCCTGTTCAGGTTAAAGGGGACCTATGATGTGTTTTCTTATTTTGTGCCATATACAGTATGTACTGTTAAAATGTCAGATTTTTTTTTTTACATTAAGCCATTCTCCCATCTGCAATGACAGTGCAGGGACACTGAGATATTGAAGATTTGGAAACACTGAGAAATCAGAGTAGACTGAGCCTTTTTTGGGAAGGGCTTTGTGAGATAGGCGCTAAAATGGAGCCTCTTAGACAGAGGGTGAATACGGGTGTTCCAACACAGACAGTATGGGAAAAATAAAGTGTTTTTAGACCATTAAAATATGCAACCATTTTCTAGTAGAAACTCAAAATACAAGCATGATTCTAAGCAAAAAATGAGTATAATAGGTCCCCTTTAAGATCCAAAAATCCTGGATCCTAGACTTTACATAATGCAGCTCTATACTCTGTCTTTGCCGGACCTTCCCTGGTGAACACCCACATCCTTCACACTCCACACCTCCAGTTTGTCACACAGATTTTTGGTTAATACTCTCCAGGCTTAAGCTGCTTATTTCTCTTATTCAGTTCAGTTCTTTATTGTCCCACTAGGGGAGTGTTAAAAAAGGGATTGGAAAGTGCTACGATGCTAAGTGTGAGCAAAAAGTACAAAGTAACAATTTCTCTTTGTGCAAATGAAGCATGTTTATTGATCTTGGGACAAAGGGGAATTGTAAATCTGTCGCACTTTGCTCAAATGACGCCCGGCCCTGGTCTCCCTAAAATCCTTCCTTGTTTCCTTGAGACGTGGCCATAAAAGATGTCAATGAGGACAAGGAGGATTCTTGCTTGCTGATAATCTTGCCTAACACCTAACAATGTTACCCGGTCTTTTTTTTTGGTTGTCATACCAGGATCCCCATGAAAACATAAAACATCTATAAAATAGCAACATTAATTTATGATCAAAGTCACAGCCACAGATAACATTACACTGTTTTTTCACTGTCGTCCCTGAGTGAAATAAACAAATTTCTACACTAGTTTCACATATTTATATAATGGACAACTTGAATGTGAAAGTGGAACCCTGCAATTCCCCTCAGCTTTACAGAGATTTTAGATTTTTACAGTAAGTTCTAGCTCATTGATTATCTGTCAGGCCCACAACTTTTCTTTTTTGATTCATTCTCACTGCTCTCATAGTGCCATTGTCAGAGAAAAGGCTGTAAAAAGCTATAGTACACTACCTGCTCAGTAGCAAACAGACACAGTTAGAGACTAGCTGATGAACATATTGTAGCATTAAAGAGACAGATACTGTTCTCTTTAGGCATCTCTTTGTTTACAGGTTTATCTAGGGTACGGGGTTTTGGGCATTGCTGACATCTAGCCAATTCCATGTTGCCGTAGCACAGAAAGAATCAATCTTCTGAGAAAACTTTGTCAAAAAAAGGATTCATTTTATACGCTGTGGAGACATCCAGAACCTTCCATTTTATGAGACTCGGTTATTAGCTGGTTGCATCTACACTGCCACTGTCTCTACATCTGCTGAAGACATGCTTTATGTTCAAACACCAGTTGCTGCACCATATTAAAAAGCTCTTACTGTAACCATGTTCTCCTTAGTCCAGATCCTGCCTCAGTTATGCTCTCTGTTGAGGCACTATTTAGAGCTTCAAATTGTATAATCCTCAGATATTCCTCTATGGATGGTTTTGCACTAAAAAATAGAAAGTAATGATAGTGTGATGACTTTTCTGAGTGATTTCAATGTGTAATGTGTGTCAGCAGCTCCGTCTGGTCAGGCGTATGAAATCATGAAAGAACTTGGAACCAACGTCCAGCTCCTCCCAAACCACACCACCCCTCAGAAGAGTGACACCTACTTCAACCGCAAGATGAAGACCAACAGGTCAGCGTGTGTGTGTGTGTGTGTGTGTGTGTGTGTGTGTGTGTGTGTGTGTGTGTGTGTGTGTGTGTGTGTGTGTGTGTGTGTGTGTGTGTGTGTGTGTGTGTTTTTAAAAAACTTTGATTACAACCATCCTTTTAAGCAGAGTTTGTGTTTGTATTTTAGGCAGCTGGTGTTTTGTTCGCTTGCTGTTCTGGCGGAGGAGAGAAGCCCGATCGAGTGTCTGGATGCTTTTGGAGCCACAGGTGGGACTGAATTAACCATTTTGTACTGTATTATGTTAATATGTTACACTGATTTTTTTTGCAGCATTAATCACACCACTGACACTTTAATGTCCAAATGTTCCTCTTATTAGTTAATTGTTATACTTTCTCTATTTATCTGTGTTGCTGTGTTTGTGCTGCAGCAACAACCAAATTATATGTATTTCCTATGTCACATTTAGGGCTGTACTCAAATCTACTGTGACAAAAATTCCGCAGCAGATTTTTTGCAGTAATAAAAACCTGTGGTGGGGTGTAAATAAGTAATAAATGGTGTAATTTATCCCAAATATCTTATTTTCAAAAAGCAAATGGAAAAAAGGCTTCCAATTATTGAGATATTTTTATCCGTTATTACTAAAAAATTACATATTTCATTTTTTTTTTTCAGGTATCCCTTAGTAGATTCTAGTGGACTCACATTCCTGCAAATAAGAGGAATTATTTTACCTGTCGACTGAGTTTTGAGCATAGTACTTAGTTTTGTTAATGTAGGTCAGACCCGACAAGCCATTTTCTTACGGGCATTTTGTTGTAGAGGGTTAGAGTAATTTTAACAGAAAAAATGAGAGACATTGATTGTTGCAGCTCCAGTTAAAAGAAATTAACATATTGAGGTCTGAATCTGAGACCAATAAGCCTGTTAATGGCTCTTTGCTGTGAAAATTGATTATCAAGTTAAACCATATAAGAATCTGAATTGGGTTTATTTTCAAGTAGGTTTTAAATGTACAAGGACTTTGCCTAGGTACAGTATTAAGTAAGAGAAAAGCAAAAAGGAAACAAGCACTGCAAGTCAAGAATCTTGAATAGAACAAAAACATTGAAAACACATATGTAAAACATATATTTTAAAAAGGAAAGAGATGTGCAAGAAGCAGAAAGTATACATTTACTTTGTGCCTTGGAAGTATTGTTTGAGGAAAAGTTTCCCGACCTTCACTTCAACACTCCCCTCTCTCTGTATCTCTCTCTGTCACTCAGGGATTATGGGCCTCCAGTGGGCGAAGCACCTTCGTAATGCAGTCAAAGTGACCATAACAGACATCAGCGACACATGCGTCAAAATGATCAAAGAGAACTGTGAACTCAACCATATCCGGGTGGATGGAGGCTCTCGAGGTCACCGGGGGCCCGACGGGACCAGCAGTGAAGGAGAGGGAGCGCCTATCGCTACAGTGGAAGTCGCCAAGATGGATGCCAACGTCACCATGCACCTGTGGCCCTTTGACTACATGTAAGTAGGAAGATTTTTATTAACGTTGAAATCAATTTATCTTATTTATCAGATTAGTTTGAGTAATTTATCAATACTTGCTGACATGTGGTTAGGTGGAAAAGGACGAATACATATTTATAGTTGCTCTTCCTGAGGTTTCTACCATTTTTTTTTCCCCAGTAAAGGGGTTTTTTTGGGGAGTTTTTCCTTATACGCTGTGAGGGTGTAAAGGACAGAGGGATGTCGTATGCTGTAAAGCCCTGTGAGGCAAATTGTATTTCTGATATTGGGCTTTATAAATAAAATTGATTGATTGATTGATTGATTTAGCCTTTAATCTGTAAAAATAACTGCAAAAACTTATGGAGAAGAAAGTACTGTGAAGTACAATCTAAAAATGACAAAAACATGTTTGAATCTGTCACATTTATATTAAGTCTGGTGATATTTACTATTTTTCCTCTTGTCACCAAAACCTTCATGTTCAGACTCAAACTAACAGTGACTGAATCTACTGGCAAGTATTGTGTGAGTATCATAGAGCTCCATTGTTGTTAAAAACATATCAGTGAGCCTCAATGTTGCACTGGGTGACATGTCCCTTCACCATTATGAACACACACTGTAGTTCATTTTGGCTCAATCCCACATACACCCTCCTGCTGCACCAAATACTCACTAGAGCACCAAATGTGGATAGTCACCAACAAATGCACTATTTCCTCCTGTTTCTTTGATAAAAACTACAGTGAGCAGCTGTTTTGGGGAAAAAAACTGAAACTTTAAAAAAAAAAATTATAGCTGCTGCGCAGCGATGGGTCGGGTCCGGGCATTTTTAGGCAATTCTGAGCAACAAGCAGAACTGGAAAACATTTAGGAATTTAGCAATACAACCTGCCTTTTGCATCAGCTGAGGCTGAGGCGTGCATGGAAAGGTTTATTTTCATGAAGGCAGATTTTCTAGCGGAAAAAAGACTTGAAGATGCTGCACAGTGATCAGTCACGCTCAGGCAATTTTAAGCAATAAGCTGGGCCACAAGATGATGATTACATTACAATGTGGATTCTGCACCAGTTGAGGCTCGAAACTGAAACCTCTGGAACCTAAGACAGTCATCTACCGTTCTGAGCTAATTAGCAAGTAGCAACTCAACAGTGGCTTCACAAACTGAGTGAGCCATTCACTGTTGTGTAGGAAAGCAGCCATCCGTGCATGGAAAGGCAGATTTGAAACCAATTCAGTTATTAAGACAAAAATCTGAAAATACACATATTGTATCTAGACAGCATGGAGATGTTGGTAATTTGTTTGTAACAATGATTGATTTGATCCATAAGTAAAAAAAAATGATGTTTAAAATTGCCATTTTTACATTGACTCCAATTGTTCACATTAGAGCAAAATTCAAAATGCTGTCAAAAATTCAGTTTTTGAGATAAAATTCTGAAATTTGCCACATATCATCTACCATGGCTCTAGAATTTTGTCATTTTTTCATGAACATTGAAGATTTATTTAGCAAGAATTTGTATTTATATGTTTACAGTACCGTTTACTGTCAAACATTTTGATGCACCGTAGGCTCAATTTTTGATAAATCAAAAATCTGAGAAACATAGTTTATGTAGGACAGTCTGAAGATGCTCTGTAGCAAGTTTGGTGTCAGTTGAGCAAAAATTGTAGGAAGAGATAGGTTTAAAAAGTTTTACAGTTTTTGAAAAAACAGAGTGATGAACTTCATAATTTTTAATTGGTTTAAATGTACAAAAGTTTCTTCAGTATTGGGGCTACAGTTTGATGAAAGTTGTTAAGTTGTAGCACATATGGTTGATTTGTTATGAATTTTCAAAGTTTTGAACTTTAGACTTTAGACGCTTGCTGTAGCGCCACCATCAGGACTATTGGCTTGAGTTTACAGCTGAGGATATCTGGCATGAGACTGGACCTTTGTGCAAAGTTTGGTGAGTTTTCACCCATGGGAAGTGTGATTTCCTTGGAAGAAGAAAGAAGGAAGAAGAAGAAGAATACCTAGGATTACAATAGTGTCCTGGCAGCTTAGCTGCCCGGACCGAAATTAAACTATATATTTATGTTTTGAAGATTTACTTCTTCAGTAGGAATCAATGGGCTTGGAGCTGAGACACAGACAGGAAGTCAGAAAGTTTTGCGAGATGGACTAACACGTTTGAGATTTGATGACAACAAGACAAATATAGAATAGTCTCAGAAATACTGTAAGAGTAGCAGCCAGGATCTGATCATCTTAATCTAAAATTGATTAAATTATTGATAATTATTGCTTACATCCATTTTTCTATCATGTTTTTTTAGATTTCATTTTCATTTCATGTTCATTTTCTAATAGAAGGAAAAAAATGACCTGCTGAGGCTCCCTGTATGGTTCAAACGTACACATTAATGTTTCAATCCTTCTTTGCAGATCGTTTTTTGAAAATATTTTTGAAATTTCATTGATTATATCAGGTGTTTTTCTACTAGATGGATAGTGTGTTTTTTGTAGTGGCTTGATTTCTGTGCTTACTTCAAGAAATATTACCAATTAATTTTTTTACCCCATTAATGGACTTTTTCACTAGTTATAATGTGTCCAGCTTGTCTGTCAAAGGGGATTAGCCTGGGTGCAATTTTTTAATACTGCTGAATAATAAAGACAAATGCTTTCTAAATATTTGCTGTGAGATATTTAAGAAGTTACTTTATCTCTTGAATCTTTCAGTCATTTGGATCCATTCGGGACGGCAGTGAACTACCTGGATGCGGCCTTCAGAAACGTCCGGAACCTGGGGATCATCTCTGTGACATCCACAGACACAGGCTCTCTTTACGCCAAGTCTCCCAATGTCACCCTACGTCACTATGGCTGTCACATAGTACGCACAGAGTATTACAAAGAGCTGGCTGCACGCATGGTGGTAGCCACTGTGGCCAGGTAAGACTTAAAATTCTTGATGTACGTCTAACCCAATGTGGTACTAAGATTAGAGAAAACGTACTTCTCGCTCTGTGTTGTAGAGCTGCAGCTCGCTGTAATAAAGGCATCGAGGTGTTGCTGGCGGTGGCATTGGAGCATTTCGTCCTGGTGGTGGTGAGAGTCCTCAGAGGACCTACACAGGCTGACGAGTCAGCAAAGAAGTTAAGGAAACTGGTCCATTGTCAGTGGTGTGAGGAGAGAGTCTTCCTCAAACAGGGAAACATGGTGGATGGTGAGTTGTTGTTAAATTTTCTGCAGAGAATATGCTCAGGAAGCTGCAGTAGATATAGAAAGTAAATCATGTCTTTATTCGTATTTCCTGCAGACACGCTGCCTTGTAATTGCCATGGAAGTCTGCCTGGAAAGACAGCGGTGCAGCTGGGACCGTTATGGTAAACCTCTCAGCACCATTGCCCACAGAAGCATCAGTCACAGACAGACACACCTCACTGAGCTGAGAAGTCACTGAAAACTGTATCTAATGCAGAAAGCCTCAGCTATCTGGTGGCAGCACCGACTGGAGATGCTTTCACACCTGCCCTGTTTGGTTTGGTTCAATCCAACTCAAGTTCATTTGCCCCCCTATGTGCAGTTTGTTTGGGCAGGTGTGAACACAGCAATCACATTTGGGTGGTTTGTTTGTGGTGAGAACGTGTTCCAACTTTGATCCAGACCAACTGCAGTCACATTACACATTGTTTGGGTTAAACATGCATGAGCATGTTACAGTCCCAGATGATTATTAATGTGCGCCTCCTCCTGTACTGCCTTAATATGCACATTCAGCTCATCCAATACATCAAAACATTGTTTTCTAGTTGGAGCCTCGTTTTCAAACTGTACGGTGTGACTAAAATGAACAATGCAAGCAATGCGGTCTGAAGGCACCCTAAATGCAAAAATGATGACTATTGAGTTGCAGCTGACACTGCCATTGATTACATTTACATGCACAAAAAGTATTCTGGTTTTTGCCCTTATTCCCAAAGAGACCATATTCCTACTAACCGTGGCTAATGAAAATGAACATTCATCCATTCATTATCCCCTCCGCTTATCCAGGCACATGTTTGCAGTGAGGCTGGAGCCTATCTCAGCTGACACTGGGCAAGAGGCAGGGTACACCCTGGACTCACACCTTTTTTAGAGTCACCAATTAACCTGACCTTTATGTCTTTGGATTGTGGGAGGAAGCTGGAGAACCCAGAGAAAACCCACGCTGACACGGGGAGAACATGCAAACTCCACACAGAAGGGCCCCAGCTGGCAGGCGGATTCTAACCCGTAACCCTCTTGCTATGGGGACAGCGCTAACCATTGCACCACCGTGCCCTCCTGAAAATGAATGTATCCAATAATATTACCGTTTACATGCAGCTGTGCGTACTGCGATTAAATTGGCTTAACATGTTGTTTATCACGTCAACATATGAAAAAAGACACTTGTGCCAGGATTTTTTCAAAGTTTTCCACCGAATTCAGCCTCCATCTTTCATTCTTTCAACCGCCTTTTTGAAAAGGTCAATGTTGCGATATTTGAGCATATCCAAAAACCTGTTGATACCTTAGTCTTTCATAATGTTTTAAAGTAGGTGTGTTTCTCATCTTGAACACAGCCTTCGAAGCTGTTGGCGAGTTGGTTTGTGTACAACATATCCATGACAACACACAAAGCCAACTGTTAACGGACAAGATGTGTGTATGTGTGTTTCTTGTTAACTTTTTTAATCGGCTGTTATTTTCTCTATTTTTGCCTGCAAGGTGACCTTGAGTGTCATGAAAGGTGCCTATAAATAAAATGTATTATTATTATTACTACTATTATTATTGTTATTATTATTATTGTTATTGTTATTATTGTCGCAAACTGCAGTAAAACCCCAACTGAGAGGCATATTCTGGATGTAATGTATACATGTCCAAAGAATGCACCTAAAACCTGAATAATAACAGCATATCCTGCATGTTTAATCAGAAAATGCTACATTTTACAACAAGGCCTAATTCAAAATACCCAAACGGAATATGATGTTTGCGTGACCCATATCAAATTGAAATATTGCCATATTCAGAGTAATAGTGGAATATTATTATGCATGTAAACATACCTGGTGTAAAGTTTGTATTCTCCTTCCACAAAGGTTTGATCAAGTACAGTTAGATGGCTGAGAGGACTACTTTATATGTTCAAATGGTCTTCAATGCTTTTAAGTTATGGACAGTAATATTGACAACTGAAAGGGCAGAAAGAAATAAAGATCCATCTGAGCAGCAATTGCTGGCATTGGTAAAAGAAACTAGAAGCTTTGCATCAAAATGTGTGCAGATTTTAACAGGAACAGGTTTCTGTTTCAGTGTCAAGTGCACAATAATGCCTCTAACAAGCTGATATTAACAGGCAATATGTTGCTTTGACAAATCTCTTCTTTACACTTCATAATAGAAATGGAGGGTTAATGTAGGGCTAGCACTGCTGGAATATCAGCTGACATACTATGGACAGACAAATCACAGTTTAAATCTGTTTAAGCTAACCACTGAGTAGGCTTCAGAGGGCCAAAGTAAAACTGACAAACTCAGTCCAGGACTGGAAAACGAATTCAAAATCAAAGTTCAAAGAACGATATTCTCCCCTGTCAGGCAACACTGTGGGGACATTGTCTAAATGGGAGTTTGTATCATGTTATTCTTCTCCTGTTGGGGCAAAATGATTTTAAATGTAAATATACATGTCTAGATTATACTGTTTTTATCTCTGTTAAAGTGTCCATTATTGAAGGAAAGAAGAAAAGCATCACTATAACGTCCGATTTCAAACTTCATGTGTGTGTGTGTGTGTGTGTGTGTGTGTGTGTGTGTGTGTGTGTGTGTGTGTGTGTGTGTGTGTGTGTGTGCGTGTGTGTGTGTCTTCAGGTCTGGTCCTTTGTTTAACACGGGCTTCCTGAGGAGGATGCTGTCAGCAGCGGTGAAGCACAGCATGGACGACATCCAGCCGCTCGTCAAAACTCTGATCTGCGAGTCCGAGTGCACCACCCTCAAATCTTTAGTTCACGGGCCGTCCGCTCTAACAAACCAGGGTAAAACATCCCACCTCATATCTGTGATGTGTGTCTGATGTTTGTTTGAAGAAACCCCTTGTTTACAGAATAATGTTTCCTCTCTGCAGTGGAGTGTGGAGTCGTCATTAAGACCTTACAGAGCGGAGAGGAGTCGGGTCCTGCTGAGCAGTCTGGTGAGTCAGACACAGGTTTGTTTTTATTGAGAATCAGAACTAGCCTTATTGGCCACACATGCATACAAGTTGTCGTTGGAATTTTCCCAACTATATATTGTGTGGAAAACCTTTTTTTTTTGTTGCTCAAAACTAGCTGCTACATGTCTCTTTAGGGTTGAAAGAAATATGATAGAACTTTGATCATCCCGAGGGAAATTGTTGTACAGCAGTTGCATAACAAAATTAGGAATCCAAAGTGGGCCGTCTCAGTTTAGCAGCTGTCTCTGGTTATACTCTATATCAGCACTAATTAACTGCTGTATAAAACCTAGTATATGGCTGTAACCTAAAGCAAGAGCTTTTAATTTGAAATGGGAAGTGGCAGCATTCAGTCAGTTACAAACTTTGCCCCGCTGTTGTGTTCCAGCCCAAAAATTCATGTAAATACATCTTAAAATGAAGATTAATTCACTTAGACAAAGTCACACAGCAGAGGGGAGCTATTTTCTCTGGAGCTGTACCCAATGATCAATAAATACAACCCTCCCCTTTTCTCTTTGGTCAGTGATGTACATCCCCACAAGACTGGCGGAGGCTGCGCAGCCATTGCTCACTTTCGGAGCCAAGGTCTGCTGATAATGTTAGCTTGTAAAAAACAAAGGTGGCAGCACCAGTTTGGCCATTTTAACATTTAATATTCAGTAATGTTACTTATAAATTTCAAAGCATGTGTCATACAGACATGGCTGTTCCTCAGACAAATTGATGAGGTGATCCTCTCTTTCCTCTGTCCGAAACTTTGATGGCTAATTTCACCATGTTTTTAAAGCTAACATTAGAGTGGTTACTGAAAATGAAATTTTTCCCTCCTATGATGATACCAATGTGCTTTCCTATGCTGTGACAAGAGTGTGTGCATGAAGCAATGAGTTTTTAAAATTTACTCATGTAGCAGCTAGCTAGTTAGCCAGCTAGCTTGCTAATTTCACCATGCTATCATGCTACACTGGTTACATAAAATGATTGTCAGCGCCTATTCATTTTGAAAGAGCAATGGCCAATGGGGAAACCCTGCGTCTTACATCATCACTCACTCAGTGACAGGCACTTTAATTTTATTTATTTTATTAAAGATATTTTTTGCGGCATTTTTAGCCTTTAATGGATAGGACAGACAAGTGTGAAAGGGGGGGGGGAGAGAGAGAGGGAGTGACATGCAGCAAAGGGCCACAGGCTGGAATTGAACCCGGGCCGCTGCGGGATACATGGGGCGCCTGTTCTACCACTAAGCCACCAACAGCCGGGGCAGACACTGTTATACGGCTGGCCTCACATGCTACAGCCCAGCCAAAAACTATTCAGGCTGGCAGGCAGAAATCAATGGCGGATATACCCTCTATTGTTCTCACTGGTATACTCATGAGCTTGAAGTCTCCCCTTGCTTTTTTAAGTTAAAATTTAATATTAAAATAATTTCTTTCAATTATGTCTCCGGCCACTGCTGGCACAGAGGTGTTATGTTTTCGGGTTGTCCGTCCGTTCCATTCTCTTGAACGCAATATCTCAAAACACCTTGAGGATATTTCTTCAAATTTGGCACGAATGTCCACTTTGACTCAGCAATGAACTGATTCGATTTTGGTGGTCAAAGCCTAGGTCAAGGTCACTGCATCTCGTTCTTGTGAATGCAGTATCTCAAGAAGGCCTTGTGGTAGTTTCCTCAAATATGGCACAAATGTCCACCTAGACTGAAGAATGAACTGATTCAAATTTGGTGGTGGAAGGTCAAAGGACACTGTGACCTCAGAAAATATGTTTTTGGCAGTAACCCAAGAATTAATTTACTAACTGTGACAAAACTTAAAATAAATGTCTGGTAGAATAAAATAATGAAGTGATGACGTTTTCTATCTAAAAGGTCAAAGGTTAATTTCATTGTGACATCATAATGTTCTGCAAAAACACTTTTCTGGACATAACTCAACACCATAACTCAGGAACAGAAGGAGAGACATTTGGTCAGATACTGAATTGGTGACACTAATCTTGGGTGTCCACCTTGAAACTGTGCTAATTGTATAGATTTTCTGTGCTTCTGGATGGAAGATGAATGTGAAGCATCCATGTTTTTACAGACATAGATGTAAACTGCAAGTGCAGTTGGTTCACAAATAGGCAAACAGCCACAAGCAATTCTGTTTTCCCCTTTATTTACAGGATTTAAAACCAATATATCATAGACCAATCACATAGTATCACAGAGAGGGGCTAGGTAACAAGGAAAAATAAGAAGAGCAGGGGGTTCCTTGCACTTTGCAGGACAGACCTGTTACACTTTGTAGCTCCATCTCTATCCTCTAGAGAGCAGTGTAGCTCAACTGTGTTGTACACTCAACAGAGAATTTACAATGTGGAAGCTTTGCAGGGAAAACATAAATGTGAATGATTTCTTTAACCTCTTACGCTCTTGGTTTTATCTTCTTCAGTTTCTTGTACTTCCAGAACAGCCTTTTCCCAGACTGGTTCTGCATTTTATTTTTGCTTGTTCAAACACCTCATTGAAGCTAAAAGGTACAAAACTCCTTGTTTTTCTACAGCTGCAGCATCAAAACAACTGGAAATATTCCAGATGTCTTGTGCTCTTGATCTTCACTAGAATGTAAAATAAAGCTATGAAGATCTGCGCCTTGCAGGGTTTGAAGTTTGTAAAATGGATTCACTGCTGCAGTTCAGTTTCCTGTTCAGATCTAATATTTATTTTTCATGCAGGGAAGAGGAAGACGGGAGAAGAGTCTGGGAATGTAGTGAAGAAGCTCAAGTGTGATGCGTCTCTGGATCACCCACCCTTCTACTACAGCATCCACCGCCACAGCATCAGAGGCATGAACATGCCAAAGTAAGAGACGTCTGACCTCAGGAATCTTGAAAAATATAGAATAACCCGAGACTGTTCCTTTAAAATTCTATAGAAATACTTAAGAAAATATACATCTTTGAATACATTTATAATGCTTTTTTTCTCTTCAAAGGTTGAACAAGTTTCTTCAGTACCTGACAGAGGCCGGCTTCAGGGTGAGTCGCACTCACTTCGACCCAACAGGAGTTCGAACCGACGCCACACTGGAGCAGTTTAAATCTGTCCTCACCAAGTACAGCGTCCCCACATACACCAACGCCACCACCACTCAGACGAGCGTAAGCACGGAGAAGACAGTGTGAAAGAAACAAGCAGGAATGAGGTCGATCCAAACTTTCCACACTTTGAAAAAACAAAATGATTATTTTCGTCTTGTTTCTACTGCACCTCTGCTGTTTCTGTTAACCTAAACAAAGTTCTGACTGCACTGATACCTAAAGCAAACCCACCGACTGTTATCTGTGGACACGCTTTAACTAAAACAAAAAAGAAACTCTGTAATCAAACCAAAACTGATTTTTATTTAAAATGCAAACCAAACTGATCCTGCAGCACAGATGAGCCCAATGTTTCCGCTGTTTCTCTATTTATTTCAGATTTCTCTTGAAAAGTTTTTTATTTTCTAGCTGGTTTATTGTCTTTTTCTGTTTCTCTTGTCTTATAAAAACATAATAAAAATCTCTCTGCAAAGCCTGAATTTGCTGATTTCTTAGATATATGATGTCCTGTTATTCTTTATTTAGTCTGAGAGACAAACATGAACAGGTTGTTCAAGTTACACATCAGACTCTGTGTTCCACAATTAAAATAAAAAGACAGTGTTATTTTGGTTGCATTAAGCGCAGAACAACCACAGTTGTTTCGTAACAGTATAATTTGGAACTTAAAGCAAAGATTGCTTCATTATTCAATATAATATAATATATATGTGTATAATATATGTATATTTAAGTTGTGGTGAAGCTGCTTTGGGTGAAAAGCTAATCTGTGTTTTTGTTGAGCTGTGTGTGAACGTGTATTTATGTTGTAGCTGACTGATTTTGATTGGTTCTTTCCCATTTGCCTCTGATGATGTGGACATTAGACTTATCTGTTGGTTCTGAACCAGACAGGAGAACTGAGGAGCAAATAGCGGTAGTGGAAGAAGTAGGCAAGGCAACCTTATTTTTTATTGTTTTATTATATTTTATTTTATTTGTCATACACCAGGGCAATTCAAAGTGCTTTACAGAGCAATAAAATATAAAGCATAATAAGGATACAGATTTACCATAAAAGAGTAAAGAGAGAAAACAATATAAAAGATAAAATTAATTACTAAATGATTTACATTTAAAAAAAAAAAAATAACAAATAGCGAATGTGCAGACAAGAGCTGCAAAGATAAAAAGATGATTTAAAATTATTGAAATTGAGTTTTAAAACAATTATGCAGTGATTACAGGATGGAGTAGGCAGTGTTAAAAAGCCATGTTTTTAGCTTTAACTTTAAAGCAGTCAGAGTCTGGGCTGTCTGACATCATCTGTGAGATTTATTCCAGGTTTGTGCTGCATGATAAGGTGCTGCTTCACCATGTTTTGTTCTAACTCTTGGGACGGTCAGTAGGCCAGCCCCAGATGTCCTAAGGCTCCTAGAAGGTTCATATGTCACAAGCATATAGAGCGCTGAACCACAGTGATTTACAGTATACACAAGCAACAAGATTTTGAAATTGCTTCTCTGAGTGACAGGTAGCCAGTGTAAGGATTTTAGAACTGGACCAATGTGGTCACATTTCCCTAGTTTTTGTCAGGACCTGAGCAGCAGCATTCTGAGCAAGTTGAAGTTGCCAAAGAGCTTGTTTTAAAGGCCTACAAACAGGCCATTGCAGTAATCTAATCTACTGGAAATTAAGGCATTTGTACTGTAAGCCTTTCAAGGTCTTGCTTTGACATTATTCCTCTGACTCTAGCAATGTTATTTAGATGGTGGTAGGCAGATGATGTTACTGATTTGATGTGGCTGTGGAAATTTAAATCTGAGTCCAGGATAAGACCAATGATTCTTGCTTGACTCTGTGATAAGAGAGAGCGATTCAAGGTGAGGGCTGACACTCTGCCTGTCTTTCTGAGGCCTGAAGGTAATTATGTCAGTCTTATCTTTTTGAAATACTCAGATCTCTTACTGAAGTAAAAGTAAAAAAGGATTAGGCTCAAAATACACTTAAGTACCAAAATTTAAGTACCCATGCAGAATGGCCCATTTCAGAATAATTACATTATTGGATTTAATTAGTGACTAATGTGATCATCACTTAAATGCTGCAGCTGGTAAAGATGGAGCCAACTTTACCTTCTTTATATGCTGCTTGGTAGTTCAATCTATTATATGAAAATGTATCAGTTGATTTATATTTTTTATTAATCATCTGAATGTGTAAAGTAACTCATCAAATGTAGTGGAGTACTGAAGTACATTTTTCCCCTCTGAAAATGAATCATTAATTAAGTATCTGAGACAAGGCCATAGTCAAAAAATGGGGTGGAACAAACCTTCCAACACACACACACACACACACACACACCAAATTTCAAAACTCATTTCCTCCTATATTAAATCATTTATCATAAGCAAGTGCATCTATAGGGCGGCACGGTGATGTGGTGGTTAGCACTGTCGCCTCACAGCAAGAGGGTTCCCAGTTCGATCCCGTGTGGAGTTTGCGTGTTCTCCCCGTGTCAGCGTGGGTTCTCTCCGGGTACTCCGGCTTCCTCCCACAGTCCAAAGACATGCAATTTGGGGACTAGGTTAATTGATTACTCTAAATTGTCCATAGGTGTGAATGTGAGTGTGAATGGTTGTCTGTCTCTATGTGTCAGCCCTGCGATGGTCTGGCGAACTGTCCAGGGTGTACCCTGCCTCTTGCCCGATGTCAGCTGGGATAGGCTCCAGCCCCCCCGCGACCCTCACGAGGATGAAGCAGATAGAAGATGAATGAATGAATGAAGTGCATCTATACAGTATACTACCATATGAGAGCTACAACTGTCTACATCACAGACTATATAAAGATGGACGACATTACAGCTCTGCAAAAGTGAAGCCAAAACATCCACATCCCTGATGTCTGACAGCAGTACAGGTCAAAAACCCCAGCCCCTCCGTGTTTGATGGGATGTGATCTGCTGTTTGTTCAAGTGTTCATTTTTCTTATAAGATTGGGTACACCTTGTAATTTCATACTATACAAAGGAGGTTTGACATCATGATTGACAGCTGTGTGTGCCAATCCGCATACTCAATATCAATGGTGCTGCTCAAAATTGGTCAGACAGTTGTGTGGGTGAGAACTCGATGCCGAAGAGATCGCTATTGTGCAGACTCTGGCTCCAGATGACGTCACCAGCACAAGATGGCAGTGGTCATACCTGGGATATCTTGGCTTCATTTTTATACAGTAGGAATGAGTGGAGACACGTTGGTCATTTTTACATACAGCTTATTGTCTACACATGCAGGGCAACATAAATGATAACACCTTACTCAGACCATACCTGAGCTATCTGATGGAGAGAGCACACCTCTCCGCCCTTCTGTGTGCCTACGTGGAAAGCCTAAGATGGAGAGAGCACACCTCTCCGCCCTTCTGTGTGCCTACGTGGAAAGCCTAAGATGGAGAGAGCACACCTCTCCGCCCTTCTGTGTGCCTACGTGGAAAGCCTAAGATGGAGAGAGCACACCTCTCCGCCCTTCTGTGTGCCTACGTGGAAAGCCTAAGGTGGAGAGAGCACACCTCTCCACCCTTCCACATGCACATGAGGAAAGCCTGAGGGAGAGAGCAAACCTCCCTGCCCTTCCATGCGCCCACATGGAGAGCCTAAGGCAGGAAGAGCAGCAGCAAAGACCTCCCATGAACAGAACAGAGCCAGCGTCAGTGACAAACAGAGATGACACTGATGTGCCAGACAACATGAAAAGGAGGAGCTGTGTTGGAGGCCGGTTTCAATGCAGCTTGCAGAGGAAGCAGCAACAGCAGGCAGGCCAGAGCAGTTTAAATAGGGCTCCCTGAGATTCGCCAATTGGTTGCATAGAAAGGAATCATGTGATCTATCAGCTGACTCCTTTTCATCAATCAGCTTAGCCATCAGTTGATGGGCTGTTTGAGATCAACTGATGTAGCTGGGTTGTGAGCTGAGCTTGACATCTGTCCTGCCTGAACCAACCATATGCTCAATTAATGTTGCTTGAATATGCCTATGGCACCATTGTTCAAGATTCAAGACTTTTCTTTGCAATTTGCTCAGTTTACAAGGCCATTGGAATTCTTGTGCTTATTGTTGGTTGCTAGATGAATGTGTGGCTAATTAGCTGCAGGTAACTTAGCCATAATTGCTACCATTAGTGATGTTTGATTGATGACATCAGCCTGTTATCACCACCAACAGGCAAACCATGGGCAGACCTGCAGTTGGCCTAGGCTACACTATAATACTATAATAATAATAATAATAATAATGGCAAGTTTATTCATGATTATGATTTGTTTATGATATGTTTACTTCAGAAAGTGGTACATGGTATTTATTTTTCTGATCAATTTAAGTGCTGCCTTGATCTGAGAGCACAGATTTGTAATCTCATGACAGTAATTTGAAGATGCTGAATGGTGTCGAATCATTGTTGAATTACATAATTTCTACACCTGATGACATCATAGGTAATTTTCAGGGCTTAAAAAAAGAAAAAGTGAGCAGGCTTTTCTGGATGAACGTCACTGCATGACACGATGTTGAGAGGAGGAGGAGGAGGAGGAGGGCGTGCTCCTCCTCCCTCACTCCCTCCTTCACACTGTTGCTGCACATCGATGTGACGGTGTTAGTACCTGAGGACTGAACCCTTACCTGTGGATCCTCTCCCAGCAGCAGCACCATGGGGATCTCCACGTCCAGTCTGCTGGATGAGACCAAATCCAACTACATCAAAGGTAAAAAACAAACAAACAGACAAACAACACAAACATTCACGTTTTGGAGCGCGTTTGGAGCGAAGCGGCAAGGACGCAGCGCGCTCCCACCGTGTTCCCTAACACATCGGGTCGTCTCTGTTGATCTCAACAGCAAAGTTCCACTTCTCCAGCTCTGTGTTGTTGTGGAGCTCAGTGTCTAACTGTCAGTGGTAAGTGGAGATCGGTATAATCAATCAAGGAGCGCGCTTTTGTGTTTGCGCTTCAGTGGAATCTGTGAATTTCATCTTCTGTCCTGATTGATCGGAATCAGTGTCTCATTCAAATCTTGTTCTCACGTGTAGATTTCACTCAGTTGAGAGTTTCTGTGGAAACAAACAGCTGATACATTTCACCTTTCACCAAACTTGTTTACAGAGATCTGAATCTGTCAGTCAGGCTGCTGTGGAACCTGTCTGTCTGGTTTCCTCGGATCTTTCCACAGACATATTTTCCTATAAATCTACCGTCCTCCAGGCAAGTTTGTTTGACAGATAAAAAAACTTAGGGGGGCATTTCATGCTGCTGTCACTGTTTTAAGCTCAGTTATCTGCAGGGCTGATCAGGTCACTCCTGCCTTTCCAGTCCTACAGGGGAAAAGAAAAGTGAGATGGGAGAGTCTGCCGAGACCTGTCCCCCTCCTTTTGTCTGCTGTGTCCTCTGTTGCTGGGTGTGTCCCTGAGTGGATATGCAGAGAAGACAAAAGGTGCTTCTGCTGTTTTTATTGTGTGCGAATGACACACAGAGTACCATAGACAGGTGGAGATGCTAACAGGTGTTCATGCAGGGATGCTGGTCCTCATGTGCCAACATGGGAGGAGCTGATTTAGAAATCTTTGAGCAGGAAGTTGCTTTTTGAAGATTATGTTGATATTTGATTGCTATTTTATTTACGATATGGATTTATATGTGTGCATAAGTGAGATAAATCAGGAGGATGTTTGGAGACCACCAAAGTCATTTAATCAGAGTCATGTAATCCAGAGCTGATCCAAGCTTTGTGGTGTTAACCAAAATTTGGTTAACCCTCAGTGCACCTATGCTGCAGGTCAGGTCTGGTTCCAGTCTGTGCCTCTAATGCAGGGATACTACTTGCTTTGCCTGGGGGCCACGTTTGTAAAAGGACAGGAGGCCAGGAGCCAGTCACAGCAGGCATACACAGGTCAGGTGTAAGCAGGGGTGTTTCTAGGATTTGAGGACATTGTGGGGCAAAGCCAATGTTTCCGTCCAACCTGGTCTCACTCCCATCTCATCATATACCGACGCTTGATCAGTGGCCTGTCTGCATCAGACATTGACGCATGGAGGCAGTTATGAGACGACCTGTTGTTATAAAGAGCAAGAGGGGGCAGGTCATTAAGGTAGATGGGTCAAACAAACTCTGGACTTTTACCCAAGAGCCCACTGTTTGTATCCAGTGTGAATTCACTCAACTGTAGTGTGCTAGTATGTTGAGCATGCTATGCTAATGACATTGTTGCCAATGATCAAGTGTCAGTATTTGAGGAGTTCAGAGTGAGAATATATTGCTCTGTCTGGGGGTCCAGAGGATCCTCCCCTGACACTTTTTTTTTTTAAGAAATAAGCTCTGTTTTGATGTTTTTAATGTAGTCTTGCACCTATTTACACTAAATTGAGCATCACTGCTCTAATGTATTGGCATCATGCTCCAGTCAGAGTGCTCCCCATCTGATGCTTAACACAGTTTTCAGTGTGTTTTTCAAGATGTTTTGAACCATTCAGATAAATAAACATTCTGTCTGCTGCACCATTTTGCAAATGAAAAAAGGATAGCTGTCTTGCTGATTTTTCACTAATGAATAAAAATATGAATGCGTTTTTGTGCATGAAAATCTAAAATATTGGAAAGGAACAGCAATGTAGACTATATCACTAATAAGGGCTACAACTAACATTTATTTTCATTATTAAATAATATGTCGATTTTTTTTCTGATAATGGAATCCTTAAGGTTCAAGGTGACGTCTTCAAATGACTTGTTTTGTACATCCCACCAAAAAACCCAAGATATTCCGTTTACTGTGACACAGAAAAGCAGTAAATCCTCACTGGAGAAATTGCGGCCAGAGAATTTTGGCTTTTTGGAATTTTGGCCCAAAAAGAATTAATCACTTATCAAAATAGTTGCAGATTAATTATCTGTTGCCTGACAAACTGATTAATCAACTAATTCCTGCAGCTCCATAACTGGTCGTAAAAGTTTTAAATTTTGGTTCATGTTTTACAAATCCATCATTTCCTGGCTTGGATTAGGAGAGTTGCAGTTTGAGACTATGTTTCTCACCTCTACTATTTTTCTTGGGACATGCTTAGTTCTCACAGTGGAGCTAGATGGAGTCTGGTCTGGTCTATATGCATTTTCCAGTTGTTAAAAGTTGATGTGACTCAGTTGATACCAGCGGTTGAACACAAAGGCATTCTTTAAAAATAGTTTCAGTCCAACAGCACAGAAAGTTCTCTGTTACAAAAGGCATTTGCAGAGCTGTGGATGCAGCTCAGTGTTGTGTTTGTCTCCACTGAACATGTCAGCATGACAGAGAGCGTATAAGACAGTCAGCAGGTAACCAACTAAACAGCAGAAGATTTGTATGTTTTATGAGGGTTTATGGCTCTGGGCTGCCTGCAACTAATAAGTATTCCCATTATTGATTAATCTGTTATTTTCTCAGTGAAAAAAAAGAGAGTCTCAAAAAGACTCATTGCAATTTTCTCCAGCCAGAGTAATATCTGCACACGTTTTGCATTATCCCAAACCCAAAGATATTGTATGAACTGTAATAAGGAGAAGGAAAAGCAGCAAATCTACACATTATAGAATCTGGAGCGACCAAATGCTTTCTTCTTAAAAATGACTCAATTAGCGATGATCCAAATAGCTGCAGGTAAATTTGAAGTCAGTTGACTAATCTATGAATCGCCTAGTTGTTGCAGCTCCAGTATGGATGCATCTATGTCCTGGGGGGGGTAGATGATCCACTTGCCGTGGAAATAAATTTCCCCCTTGGACACAGTAAAGTTTATCTGTGTGACTGTGGCTGAGTGTCGGCTTTGTTCTCATCTCTCGGGCTAAAGCAAAATCATCAGCTAATGTGCACAGGTGTTGTTTGGAGGCATTCATGCACCCCTTTTGATTTACACTTGTACAGATTTTGCAGACAGTGAGCATGTTTTTACTTTTACTTTTTTTTCACATCTGGATCAACTGTGTTGTTGAGTTAAGGTGGATATTTATTACTTACTTACTGTATGTACTTATGTACTTTTATTCCGAGTTTGTCTGCTTCTTGTTTATTTGTTTCTTGTGTGTAAACACCAAGGACCATGCTGGAAATAAGTATTTTATTTTAGCATGTCATCCTTTGGGGGCGGCACGGTGGTGTGGTGGTTAGCACTGTCGCCTCACAGCAAAAGGGTTGCCGGTTTGATCCCGGGTGTGGGAGCCCCTCTGTATGGAGTTTGCATGTTCTCCCCGTGTCAGCGTGGGTTCTCTCCGGGCACTCCGGCTTCCTCCCACAGTCCAAAGACATGCAGATTGGGGACTAGGTTAATTGATAACTCTAAATTGTCCGTAGGTGTGAATGTGAGCATGAATAGTTATTTGTCTCTATGTGTCGGCCCTGCGATAGTCTGGCGACCTGTCCAGGGTGTACCCTGCCTCTCGCCCGATGTCAGCTGGGATAGGCTCCAGCCCCCCCGTGACCCTCAAGAGGATGAAGCGGTTAGAAGATGAATGAATGAATGAATGTCATCCTTTGGATTACTGTCTTATTGTCTTCCAGAAATCAATCAATCAATCAGAGTTTTGGGAGATGTGTGTGTGTGTGTTTCTGTTCCTCTGTGCAGGGTCTCTGGCAGTGCTTTACAGTGGAGGTGCTCACATGAGGGGAGTTTATTGCATTTGTATAAAACAAAATATTAGGCTTTATGAGTTTCAGAAAAACAAGTAGATGCATCATTTCATTCGGCAAAGGCCAATTATCAAAGCATTGAGCTGATTGCTTAGACCATCATTCAGTAACTATGTTGATAATGACACAAAATCAGATCAGCAGGTGACAGTGACAGTATGTGCACTTTGTGGAATTTATCAGAGCAGCCTTAATGACTGCATAACATCAGGAAAAAGATTTCACAGAAATACGTGTAATAGACATGACGTCTTAACGACACATTATGTGATGGTTGGCATGACAATGGCATGGCATGGTAATTAAACCATTTTGTCTTTATGCGCCAGCAACTTTCATAGGAATGAATGGGGCCCCGCCTCCAATGCTGTATCCTGTTCCCTTATACTTCCATGATCAACGACCCATCCTACACAGACTTTCTCACTCTTTATACCATATCCATATGTCCACCATGACAACGGACTCTTATTGACAGTACATTGGTGTTTTTTTTTTATTTTTTATGCTGCCACCAGGTAATTTTAACACATTTCATGCCCACCACCACGAAATGCATTGTTAAGTTTGTGTCCATTTCACTTATTTCAACGAGACCGGACTGGGTAGTGTTATGAGGGGAACATGGTAGTAGTCAGTGTGATGAAGGTGTTGAAGTGTAATGTTAGATATTGAACAGCTGCACTTGTATCAGCAGCCCCATGTTGTTGCATCGATGATCAGAGAGTTCTAGCGCTTTTTTCATGAGTCTAGAACCCTAGTGTGCAGGATCGAAGCGGTTTTGGCTTCTTGGGTCAAAAGAACAACAGATAGGGTCAGTGCTCAGTAATACCATGCTGTTGTAAACAAACAGAATAAAGGTGAAAAGTCAGAAAGGTGACGCATAAACAAAAGAGAACAAAGACGCAAATGGCAACAATGATTTCAAACCCAGAATAATCTGGTCTCCCTTTTAGATATTTTTGTAGTGCTCAGAAAAAATAAATAATCATCTGTGAAAATACCTCGATGTCTGTTGTTGATGTTGACACCAGTTGCCTCTGCTGTTGCCGTGGTTACAGGACAGAGTATCATGTGTTGAATGTGGAAAAGTAAAAATATTGATCCAGTGCCACACTGTGCCGAGAACGTGTCCTGTGAAGTGGAAAATCATGGAAATATGTGTGTGTTTTTGTGTATTTTGTCGTCACGTCTGCCTGCTGGGTCTTGTAAATAAGACTGTAAATTATATGCTGTATATAGTCAAGGTTGGAGGAAACCGGCTTTCAGGCTCTTGTTTAATGGGATCCTTTGGGTGCTGTTTATCTCTGCAGCTCAGATAGCTCTCAGTGTGCAGCAGCAGCTTCGGTCTGGAGACTCCAGGAAGAGTCAGTGCTTTCATGTTTGCCTCGTCAGTTTTTCCTGGCCAGCCGTTTAAGATGAGGGCTAACTCAGAGCGGTGACACTGTGCATCCATTTCTCATGGTGAAAACATTCCTCTCTCTCAGTCTGCAGCGGTAAAATGTGTGTGTGCGAGTCTGTGTGTGTACAGGGTGGAGGGTGGGGTTTGTGTGTACGGGAGAGTTTGTTGAATGTGTGGTAGTTTAGTGGGTTGGGTTGGATGTCTGGTTTTTGTTGAGCAGGCTGGTTGGATGAAACGTGATTCATGAGTTGACAGCAGTCCAGTTTTGGTGGAGGCCGATCCCTCCACACATTTGTCCTCCTTGTGTTTGGGCTGTATGATGCTGTAAAATGTGCCTTCTCTTAGATTTTTAACTACATCTGACAAAGAGTACTAGTGTTTTAAAAGCGAGGCAAGGTAAAAGGTTGCCTGTGGGTCGTGTTTTAATGACAACTTTTCATCACAATTAACTGAAACATTTTAAATAGATTTTTTTTGGTCAGTTTTCTAAACCTTAAACTGATGCATCCCTTTTTGTCTGTATAGGTATGTTTGCTTTGGATGAATTTTCGTACACCCAGCTGAACAAATGCAGCACTCTCTGAGCTGTCACTGGTCTTTGCTTCCAATTATCGGACTGGAAAACATGGTGGCTGTTGTGGAAACATTGTCAGATTTCTTCCAAACTCTCTTTAGTAAAATCAGGTTTTGTTTCTGAATAATCTTAGAAAAGAAAGAGGCCATGCAGAAAATGTAATCTGCAACTTCTTCTTTAAATACTTGATAATGAGGTTGTGGAGGCCATATTTCACTAATTGCTCCAACATGTGTCTGTTGGGCTTCATGGATCCTCAGGGGATATTTTCCACACTAAAATCTAACAGCCACAGCAGCTCGTGCAGTTCAACTCTGTGAGGCTTTAAACATGTGGATCCCGAGTAAAGGAATGTACCAAACCACTGGTGTAGATGTTATTTCCAGTGATGATGTTTCGGAGCATCTTTAACATCTGGCAGAGTGGTGACGCATGTTTATCCTCCACATATTTCCAAAGAGGGCAAACAGAGAAGCTCAACAGGGTGCAGCATCTGCCCTGCTGTCTGCTCTAAAGAGTTCTTGCATTACTCAACAGTTGAGCTGTTTTCTTAAAACCATTGCTCATCTCATCATGGCCACTAAGTGACTCATGTGTAGGGATGGGTACTGAAGACCAGTTTTAAACTGGTACTGGTTCCTGACTAGTGTCAACTGGAATACAGATACAGATCAGTTCTTGATATCCCATTGGAAACTGATGCGGCACAGAAGTTGTCCAGTTTCTTTTGCAATGCCTGTACAGTGACTAGCAGGATGCTAGTTTAGTGTACTTCATTCAGCACTCATTATGTGAATGGAAGCGTTCAGCTTGTAAAACGCCATCAGATCCCACAGACGTGTAGAATAGTCATACTTTTGAATGTTTTGGTGACATTTCTGAACTGCCAACTTTCACCACAGTCGCTGCAGTATTGGACCAATCACAGCAGACGGGTTGAATCTCTCTCTCAGGACTGGGCTTACTATATCAAAGTTCATAAAAAACACATTTAACAGTGTGTTTATTACTCCACAGTTACACACTAGTACACTGCTACAGCTAATGTTAAAGTTGACAAAAGTTATGTTCACAGTCAGTGTTACTCACTCAGACTTCGTTCACATTACGATCATTGTGTACCAGATCCGATTTTACCATACAGTGTTGGGGTGGTCCGTTAATACTACAGAAGGCTGCTGCGGTGGGCTGCCCCAGTCACCTAAAGCCCAACTGCTGGACGCTTTGTCTACATGCTGAGGCAGCGTTATTGTGAGGTGCTGACAGAGATATTGGAATGTATCACTGGACTTGCTTAGGTTTAGAGAAACTGTTCCTTGGTCAAACCTTCGACATTGCAGCCTCACCTCCCCTGACTCCTCTCCCTGCCACACCCACACCTCTCACTCCACAGAACTAGGCTACCAACAATAGCCGCTAATAGAGCTGTGGCTTTCGAATTCCTTGGTCTTCTCAGCCTATGTCATTGTTCCAACCGCTCATAATCCTGAAGCCTCTATAGCTCCCATTTCATGGCAGCCCAATATCCTGAAAACAAACGAAGACCTGATGATGTTATTCTGCATAATAGTTAGCTATGTGCTTCTGTTTTGGAGAGTGCCATTGGAGAAATGGTCCTTTAGAAGAGTGGACAGTCTCCTCCTCAACATATGAGGGATTGTCATCTGACCATCACAGCAAATGATTGAGGAGATGAAGCCTACACCCCATATCATTCTTTTTTCCCCCCCAAATGCCTGTTTTGCAAATAACATGTTTTGTTGTTGTTTGGTGTGTTGCTCCAACACACATGTGTGAGGCGTTTCAGGGCAGAAAGATGTTCACACTGACGTCAGATATGGGTCACATTAAACATGAATGTGAACAGTCAAGGCAGAAAGATTGGATTTTGGGGGAAAAAATTTGAGTTGAGCATTAGGCCCTGGAGTGTGAACGTGGTCTCAAGCCTTGTTCTCTGATAAACCTGTTGAAGACGTTACCCTCCTCACAAAATGGTTACAAAGACGATTTAAAAAAAAAAAAAAAAAAATTCTATATCCATAATTGTTTACATCCATGTTTACTACTGTAGCTGTCAGTCTTCCTCTTCTGCCTTTTTTGGTGCATTTCATTTGACTTTGTCTTACATCCCAAGCCGTATGCTGTTTCACATGAATACAAAACACAACATTCAGTCAAAAACAAAGCAAATTCTACAAACACACTATATGACATCAGACATTACGAATAAGTGGATGCAGCGCAAGAGAACATTAACTCTAATTTATCAGTCTGACAGACTGATGGAACCAAAGAGTTAGTAAAGCTGTGGGACTCTAAATATTCTTCAAACAAATTGTAAGAGGGGTCTGATGTGACATTACCAGCCAGAGACAACATTCTTTTAGTAAACGCAGCTTGGAAAGTTGACTCAAGAATTTGACCCACATGTCTTTGAGCAGATCTCAACTGTAGTCTAACCAGTTGAGCTTTAAGTTGAACAGAGACACAGCTCTCTATGCACAGATTCCATATTGCAAAACCCTCTGCATTATAGATTGGAAAAAAATAATAGGATTTGTTTGTTTGTCTCACAAATAAATACCTTGTTGCTACAGATAAAATCTTCTGTGCATTTCAGGATAAAGCAGCATCCACATGGATGCCTCAATATTATAATATTGTATGGCATCACCTGCGTGTGCAAGTGTGCATGTGAACATGTGCATCCTTGTATTTGTGCATGAAATAAACAGCTCCGTAGTGCTACCAGAGACTGATGGAAAATATACTTCAGTGGAGTAAATCTGTGACTGTGTTTGCAAGTCTCCTGAGTGGCTTCAAAGAAAGAACTCGGCTCAGTGTGCAGCATTACATCATCTATTCAGACAGCTGATATGACATCCAAAAAAAGATTATTATGTATGGTAATTAAAATGCAAGGTAGTTTGTTCCCAGTTAGAAAACATTTTCGTAACCTAGATTTCACTAACATGGCTGTAACAGTGGTCTTAGTTTTGCTGTCAGGCTGCAGTTCATCATGCTGCGTCACTGCAGCTGCCATTACACAATCCCTCAGATATTCAGAGGAGCTGAGAAACTGTGAGACTTTCCCCTCCTCTGTAAAGATCTGCTCTCCACAAAGAGAGGAAGCTGCTGCTGCCCAGGCTCTCTGCTGGAAACCCACCTGTTGTTTACTCGGACTGAGCACAATGCAAATAACTGCAAAATCTGCTGCTATTCAAACAACTCTATGTATCTGTATGAAAGGAAAGGACAATATTGTAAGCTGAAACCATACAATATGGAGAATGGAGCCTTATTATACCACTTTGAACTGGCTAATCATTCTTTAATGAAAGGGTTGTTTACCCACATTTAAGTATGCTCTCTTTCTAAGAGAGACATAATCAGACTCAAATGTATTACTCTCGTGTCTATATGAGCTGGAGTTGGGGTGTTGTTAGCCAAGCTTAACATAAAGACTAAAAGTTGTTGAAAATGTCTTGCCTGCCAACTTAAAAAAAAAGAATACTCCCACATCTCTAAAGCTCAGTGATTAACATGTTCTACCTTCCTTAACTCATAGAAATTTAAAAATAAAAGTTTGTAGTCTAAACCCTATTACAGTCATCAGCGGCCGGCAGTGGGAGCTCGTTGTTTGCATGATCCTGTTCAAAGCAATCAGAAATAAGAACCATAATAACTAGAACATTCAGTCTTTTTGCATCAGAAAGTTAAGGCGTCTGTCTTCTGCCTCATCACAGCATTACCTTACATTACCTTAACTTACATGCAGTGTAGACATGTTATTTTGCCATAATTAATTTCCCTGTGATAGCCATGGAAGATCATCATTTGCATAATCCTGTAAATCTGTTGTAAATCCTTTATCTTAGGTTGTACAGATACTCCAAGAAATGTCATCATATAAGCAAAAAAACCTATGTACGCAGGGTTGTAGGTTTCCTGTTTTCTCCGCACCTCGTTTCTGCCTCTTTCTCGGTTGAGAATTATAGAGGTGCATTAGCATTTACAATTAAATGTTTTTACAGCATTTTGGGTGCAAGGGGCTCATCTTGCTACACGGCATGGTGACCTGTTTGCGGAGAGAGCAAGCTCAAATCAATCAGAAGAGTGAAATCCGGAAAGATGATGAGATGGATGGCATGTTACAATGTGTGGCAGAATCAGTTCTGTTTGTTGTAACCCATGTTTAAAAAAAGAAGAAAAGGAGATTATATTGTACATCACCACTAGTGTTGTCCCTGGTAATACTAGTCCTGTGCAAACAGGGCTTCAGGGGGAGATGTAAAACCACAACCTGTGACCACATCAGGGTCACAGGTTGTGGTTTTAACATTTCTTTTTGTGTACATAAAGAAACAACATATAGCATGTTAATCAGTGAGCTGCAGAGGTGTTTTATTTTAACTTTGGACAGAGTCAGGCTAGCTGTTCCCCATGCTTCCAGTCTTAATGCTAAGCTAAGCTAACCACATTGTGACTGCAGCCCTAAATTTAACAAACAAGGTTTAAAAGGGGAAGCTCAGATGAGAAGATGCAGTCAGTGTTCTGTAGTTATATTCAGTTTTTTTCACATCAGGCTCATTTTATGCTTGTAGCTCAGTGCAGAAAGAATTTTTTTATGTCTTCAAGGTGAAAGTTCAAGTCTAAAAACACGTGGAATGGAGGCAGAAACTCAGAGCTGGGTGTCAAGACCTTGATGTTTTTACTCTCCATCATCCAGGTATGATGGTATGTGAGCGTCAAACAGGCTTTGCAGCTAACAGACAGATGAGCTCATTATTGTTTCAGAAACACTCCCACATGGTAACACCCATCTGAAGCAGCTACTCTATTCTCATAATTAGGGTGTGTGTGTGTGTGCGTGTGTGTGTGTGTGTGTGTGTGTGTGTGTGTGTGTGTGTGTGTGTGTAACAGTCAGACACAGAGAGGCTGTCAGTGAAATCACATCAGCAGTAAAATGTGTCAGCTCTGGTGAGAGATGTTTATTGAAGTAACCTTTCCAAGTGCCGCTCTCTGTCATTATTGACTATTCCCTCTCTGCCTTGTGTCTCTTATGTAATCTCACTGCAAACAAGGCACAGCGCTAAGCATCCATTTGTCTAAAAGATAAATCTCTGACCATCTGTGAAAAACCCACGAGGTCTTTTCAACAACAATTTCTAGAATCCTCAAAGACTCTTTAAACCATCTGGATGGAAAAATATTCCATCTGCTGTACCATAAAAAAGATATTTAACCTTTTTCCTAACAAATGTGGTATCTGAGGATTACGTTTAAAATGTGCTACTATGAATGAAATTGTCTATATCAATTTCGCTTTCCTTTTGCGGATTTTTTAAACATCAATGTTTTAATTTATATTTTTTATTTTGTTGTGTAAACTAGGAATTACACCCTTGGAAACAGATTAGAATTCCTTTTTGTTGAGCAGCATCAATTCTCTTATTATTCCTCAGTTGTCTGGCTACCACCTGATTAGTAACGTCCAATCACATTCATGCAGGTGTATAGCACTGCAATTACAACCTGATACTTCTCATTGAGTTCTGTGCTGATAGCTTCATGCCTCCACCCAACATCCCTGTTTTGTTCTGTTGTAGTCCAAACCCCAGGAATGAGTAAGCATTTTAGCATTTCCAGTTCCCTAGTCTCTGAGTCAGTGGTTTTTTTTTAATGGATTTTTGGTTAACGCCTGAAATAAGGTCTATGGTGAACACAAGCTTTAAAGACTTTCAATTTTTGTTCTACGACATAAAATACATCAATAAATACCCCACTTGAGAATTCTGAAGCCTTCACTTATCTTAAAAAACAGTTGCTAACACGTAGCTGCAGAACATCAACTCTTCACATCCTACTGAATACGACTTTTCAGCCTTGTGGTGTTGACATTGAAATCATGCGACCGTGGTGTTCGTTAGCTTTTTACTGTTGCCAATTGTATTTACGCTTCAAAAGTCATAAAAGTGGTGTTCATTTATGAAGAATATCTTGCTGAACAAAATGTCTAAGTATCATAAACGTTTGTTTGCCACAGAGCTTATTTCCTGCAATATTTCAAAATCTAAAGAAAAAATCCCATTGGCTTTTTGTCGAGGGAACCTTTACGATATTAACTTCCCTGTTGGCAGAAAAGCGTCATCCATGCAGCACTCTATTCCTGCAGAACTAACAACATTACCACCAGCCTCATCTGTACATTATGTAGCAAATATTAGCATGCCTACACACTAAGCTAAGAAGGTGAACATTACACCTGCTAAGAGTCAACATGCTAGCTTTGTCATTGCAGGTACCGTAGCACACTTACCTTTTTACATTTAGCAGAAAGCACAGCTGTGCCTAACATGACTGTAGACTCTTGAGTCTTGTTGCTTGTTAAATAACTTTTCACACACACACACACACACACACACACACACACACACACACACACACACACACACACATATTTAATAGGGCTGTAGTCAACCAAAGAAAATCTTGGTTGACTAAAGTTGTACATAATCTTCAACTAATCGATTAGTCGTGGGGGAAAAAAATTGCACGTTATTTTTACTTCTGTGGTGGTGTGTCTGTGTCACTCTGCAGTTACACCTTCAAAACGCTAGTCGGCGGTGGAGGACTGTGTTAAGTGCTGTAAAGTTATGTTAATTCAAAACACACATTAAATATGGCTTAATCGAGTGTGCCCGTAAACCCGGAACTCTGTTAGCATTTTTAGCACTTCCGGTTCTTTCGTCTAAAAGTCAATACGTTTTTTAATGGGATTTTGCTAAAATGGCTCAAATAAGGTCTGTGGTTAACAAAAGCTTAAGCGAGAAGATTATCTCGCTGAACAAAACCTGTAAGTGTCATAAACTTGTGTTAGCCACAGAGCTTATTTTCTGACATAATCCAAAACGCAATGCAAAAATCACATTCACTTTCTCTTCCAGGAACCAGCGCAATGCTAAACTTCCGGGTTTTGATGTCAGCCCTGGCACACTCTATAGAGACAATGTCAAACACAAGTACGCAAACTGGCTTCACTATAAATCGCAGAACTGACAGGCAAACACTTGTCTTTATCTGGACACTAACGTTATCAGCACAAGTCTATGGCATTTTACATTGTATAAATTAGCCTAGCAACTAGCGATCTTTCCCTTGTCTCATATAAAACCAGGGACAACAGCAACATTTAACAAAGGTAACGGCACACAGTTTGGCTTCATTATAACTCACAACATTCACCGACAAAACAACTGTCACACTAAACACGGTTTCCAAACAAATACAACATGCTAATGTTATTAGCGCCAGCATATGGCATTTTACATTATATTAATCAGCCTAGCGACGAGTGGCGATTTCCTCTGTTGATATGAAGCCAGGATAAATCCCGAAGTATAAACCCCTGAAGGATAAATCAGACACAAGACTTAAAATGCTATTTTAGTGGAGGCTTTACTGTCTTAACAATTTATTGTTTCTTATCTGTGAAATACAAATAAATACAAGCTTCATTTCCACTCACTGAGGGAAAAGGTGTCAGAGACTTCACTGCTACTACACTGCTCTGCACCTTGTGTGTGTGTGTGTTCTTAAAATTAGAAAACAATAGACCATAATGCAACAAATGAATACAGTCCTATATCTGTCACTGACACACAGCCCCCTCCTCTTCACACAAAAACAACTACACACACTAATTGTGTCTTTGGCCGACATTTTTCTGCCTTGCAGTGACTTGCTCAGTGTCTTGGGTATTTCCTGACTGACAACACAAAGAAGCTCTGAAGTGAATTCCTCTGAGCAGCAGGAGCAGCAACATAATGACCATACATGAACACAATATCATTATTCCTGAGCGATTGATCTTATTGTAATTTTGAAAGTACTTTGAAATTTGTTTCTTTCATAAGATCTAACTTGATATGCAAGTTTTTGCAGTGAATGAAAGTATTGGGAAACATCACACTGTTCTAAAGATGTCAGCTTTGTTTGTGCATACTTGTTCACTCAGTCATTGTGTGTTTGCATGTTAGAGTATGTGTGAACACACAAATGACATGTGCTGACATGTCAGTGTTTGACCTCTTTTTCCTTTTTGACCTCATTGTGATTTACATGTTGGACATGTCAATCTTGGAAGTCAATCGATTTTTTAAATTCATTTTTTCACATTTGATATATTTATATCTGACAGTCCTCAAAGGTCTTTGTGGCTCGCTGAGCACCAGAAAAAGTTTCAAAATTCCATAAACCAAAATCATCACTGATTTTTAAACCCTTAATACACAGAACAGAAATTTAAATGCGCTTCTGCTCATGCTCCCAGTGAAAGATGTAAGACTGTTTTATGCACTCAGTAGATATATTTCTCTCTCATTTTGGTCACAATTTTGTCACAATCTGTGTTAGTGAGCACTTGTCCTTTTCCAAGATAATCCATCTACCTGACAGGTGTGGCACACAGGTGTGTCTTGGGTTTAAATTTTAGTGTAGGCCTATAGTAATCATGTTTGGTACATTACAATACAGACATTTTCATAGTAAATCTTAACCACATATTTGTGGAGGTTGAACCTTTTGTCGGTGTGATGTGTTATACAAATTCAGTGTGAGAAGAAGAAGTGACTTTGCTTTGGTAAAGTGTGTGTAATTTTGTGTATTTACATTTTTCTTGTTTGGGTGCTTGACCAGCTGTGCCACATCTGCCCTGCATGTGTTTGCAAGGTCTTTACAAATCCTAAATAAGTCTAACATCGAAGGTATAAAAGGATGAATTGGCTATTTATGGACCCAGATCTCATCGAGATGCTGTCTCATGCCATCCTAATTTAGTTTGTGCTTTTCAGGGTTTCCCTCATGATATTGTTTAGCGGAGGTTGAGCAGAGGTGGTAAGGCACCCAGATCTGATATTGAGATTAATTCAGTCAGTAGACAACGGCCTACTGACTGCTGTGCGTAGGGCACCAGTGCTGGAGGGGGCACCAATATGGTCATCATCAATCTGAATTTTATGTATTGCATTAACTCCCTCTCAGACACAACATGGTTTTAGCTGTGCTGCTGATGGTTTCAGTTAACACAGTGCAGCTACAGTACAGAGCAAGCTCACCAAGCACTGCGCTCTCACTTATAGGTTAATATTAGAGTTATTAATACAGTCGGTTGCCTCTGCTGAGTGAAGTTTTTTGAAATCTAAGCACATTAAAACATGCCTGGGTTCGACAATGGGACAGTAATATCTCGAGGTCTTTCTCTCACTGACATCGATGAAGAACTCCTAACAAAGTAATTGCACCAGGACACCCATACGGCCAGCAGCAGCCCTGGGTCCACCTCTGTGATAACATACAGGAAACCTTTCATTTTATTTATACTAAATGCTACAATATTGCAGCCCTGTTTGTTTGTTTGTTCACAGGAAGTCCCAAAATCCACAAGAGAAGAGTTGTTTGTGTTTGTAAGAGAGAATTTCTGAACATTTCTATTGATAACTCAGGAACTACTAAACTTAATTGAATAACAAAATCTGTTAAATGTATGGCATGCCATGATTGTCTTTCCTTGTGTGCTTTTTGATGCAACTGATACGTGTTCTATAATGAAAGTACATTTTGAGAATTGTGCAGCCTTGGTGGAGGACTAAGCTCTCTGACTACTTTCTAGCCTTCATTGACCATACTGGCCTCATTTTCCACTTTATTGGCCCTACATAAAGATCTCTAGAGGACTAAACATTTGGTGATGAAACCTGCTGCATCTATGAGTGTCAGTGCACTAACTGTTTAATCTCCTACTGTCTGACGTTCTATATGTTGAAAGTGGAGGAGCACAGGTCTCAGTCGAGCTGCTGATTTACTGTGCACAACTCTCACTCATAGTTAATCTACTAAACCATCGCATATCAACATGTTTCAGTTGAAGCTTAGGTCAGCATGTTTTCAAGCTTGTCTTGATACAATACTCACATGCCAGTAAGTATGATAATAAAGATAATGGTACTGTAATCATTGCTTTCGAATGACAGTAACCCAAAGAAACAAATTTGTACCAACAAATGCAGTTTTGTAATATTTGAAGTTTTTTAGATGTCTAGATGATAACCTATAATCTTTCAACTGTATGTCACTATATTTAACACATATTTTTCAGCGTCTTCTGCATGTATCTAACTAAAGCAGTACAAATTTGAACAAAAAGTGATATCCTTCACACACTGCAGGATCAGGTTGTGGGTTCATAGTTAAGATACACCTACAACATGGATTAGTTCACAGGTGTGGCCCTTCAGGATTTATGTTCTTGTTCATTTGCAACAGGTGTAACATACTGCACACAGTCAGACATTGTCCGTTATTGTTTAAGTTGTCACTCAGCTGAATTACAGCAAAGTTTTCTTGAGAAACTAACTCTGCCATGTTTGCTCTCGTCACCCCAAAAAATACATGAACATCCTAGTCCACAAACACATTGTGCACCGCTCATCCCCCTCCCTCCTCTACTGAAATATGATCTCTTTCATGTTGGAATGCTTGACTTATGGCCCTGTTGGATGCTGATGGCTCTGTTACTCCATTTATGAATAAACTGATCATCCTAGTGGTTATTACTAATGTTATTTGAGTTGGTAACAGCACCTTAATGCTGTCACAACAGGGTGATGATGTAAGCTACTTTTTTAATTGCCAGAACATGTCATAATGACAATGCAAGTTTAGCTGCTTTGCATTAAACCTAACCATTTTACGCTTGTGCATCGAGCCCACAAAACTGGAGAGCCACTCAACTCTACATGGATGTGTTAAGAAAGGAGTGATGGTTTTACTGAGAATAAATGTCTCTACAAGCCTACTCAGAGAGGGCTGTTATGGGTGGCAACAGGTTTCACATGACTGCAGAGGAACTGACGTCCACACCTCCCACATCTCTGCAATACATTGTGTGGACGTAAGCATCAAGTAAGCTGATTGGTTGGTCCAATTCTTGTTATGATGCTGGTGGGTTATACTCAAAAAAGCCATGCACATGACTGTAATGTATGGTTACAGTGGTACAGTCTGAAAAGACGTGTTCCAGCCTCGAGTCAGACTTGTTTGTTTGTCCCACAAATGGTGCTGCATCTAAAATCCCCTGTTGATATGTGGAAAGAGCTGCTGTAAGGTGCCTCAGTGGTTAGTACTGTCAACTCACTACAAAAGTGTCCCCTCTCTGCTCTCTGTGGAGTTTACTCTCTATATCAGCGTAGGTTTTCTCAGGTGCTCCCACTTTCCCCCACAGGCAAGGACTTGTGGGTTAAGCTGGGGACACACATCAAATTTGGCCAAATAAGATACAATTATGTTTTGGATGTATTGCCTGAGTCTGTTCCTATTCGCTTCAGTCGGTGTTGGGAGTCAGAAGATACACTGTGTGGTGTTAATCATTTGCCATTTTTCTTATTAAGATAATTTTAAACATGTTTGACATTTACAACTAAAATCTGGACTGTGGACGTGGTGTGGTGGGAGATGTCTGAAACTGTCTGAAAGCAGCAGAAAGTAGCGTGGTGTGCAGTGAGTCAGTGTGCTCTTGTCTCATCTCTACTCAGCTGTTTTACTGTTTTGTTTCTTTCTCTGCACAGATTGCAGCATAAATTAGCCAGACAAACTGTTTTTGGTAGATGTCCATTTACAGTTTGGTGCTTGACCATGCAAGAAATAGTGTTTCCTTTGGAGTAAGGACACCTAGTGGCACAACTCATGATCGTAGTCTACCTCTAGCTCAGTGTGTTTTCTTCAGTCAGTCAGTGATTTGTTCTTTTCTCACTGTCAAGACACATAAATCTCAAGTGAAGTGAACTGGACACTTTAAACTGGTTGTATGTGTGAATATGAGAGTAAATGATTATTTATACTTGTTATGCCTGTACTTAGAGAGTGTACCTAGCCTCTCACCCAGTGGATGCTGGGATTAGCTCCTGCACTGGATAAGCAGGTGCAGATGATGATTGACATTAATTAGTGAGACATTATATGACTGTATGGGGTTTTGCTGTGGGTAAAAAGCACCAAATATCTGAGAGATAGTCACTCAGCATGCAGCCGAACTTTGAAACCGTACACATTTATTAATAATAAAACCTTCATGAAGCCTAGAAAAGCTCTGATGTATGTGTTAGGGCTGTGGGATGAGCTTGCAGGTTAAGAGCATCTAAGCAACTTGTATCTGTATTAACTGTCCTGTTCTCAAAGTGCATACACAGTGTTTAAAGGCTGGAACACCCCTCAGTAACGAGACAAGAAAACACACATCTGACTGTGAGCATGAGGTCACCCACATAATCAGTCTCAGGCTCCACCTTCACATCACTGTAGTAACCACATTAATGTGCTAGTTGCTGTCGTGGCTGTGTCTGTATGTGACAGAAGCGAGGTCCGTCTGCTGTGGTTAATTTGCTGTGAAAGACCCAGTTTTGCTGCTTTTATGATACGTTTTGTCTTTGTCTGTTTCGTTTTATATAATGTCTTTACAATGTGCATTCGCCACTTTGCACAACATTCAGTTTTAATGAGCCAGGGGACAGCAAATGAGAAGCAGGCAGATGGCTTACACTGGCTCATTTACAGTAATGCTGATTAATAAGAACTGTTCCTAAAAACACAGCAACAAAACAAAGCAATGACCGTGACTAATCTGTGATTATTTTAATGAATAATTGATTGTTTTGTATATAAAATAATAAGTTATCCAACCCCAAATTGATTCCTTAGGGACTGTAGGAAGGTGGGCAGGCGGGTGGACCATATGTTTCACTTTTAGTAAAAGCCAAGGCCTCCAGCATGTTTAAAATTGTCTTCTAACTCTCTCGCCAACATGTCCACAGTCAAAAACAGGCACCCCTGTTGAGTAATTTTCTCTAAGAATAGTTTCTGAATTGATTCTCTGTAAAATTTACCATATGATAAAATGACATGTATTGCAAGAAAATATTTTATTCAAATAAACCACTAATGGATGCATGTGTATTCTCTATTTCTCCAAACTGATATTATTGATCAGCAAATCTTGTTTATTTTTCACTTTATGAAGGCCGTCTGAAGGTGTCTGAATCCTTTATCTCTCCTCCGGCCACCTCTCTGTTTTTGCATAACCACTTAGCCTGAAAAAGGGAATACATTAAACAAAGAGCGGCTGGAGATATTTTGCATAAACAGCAGCAGAGCGATCAGATGAGGGCCGACGTCACGACCCATTCAAATCGACTCTGAGGAGCCTGAACCAAGATGAACTCAGAGGAGGAGGATTCACTGGAGAAGAGGTAGTTCCTCCTCCACCCTGAATTTTGTGCTGCAGCTTCTCAGATTGCAGACAATGAGTCAATTATAACAGAAAACGTATGTGTCTCACAGCTGGCAGCCAGAGCACACCAAGCCTCTGAAAGACTGAACTAGCTGACAAATAAAATCCATTTTCTGTGCCGAGTCCTCTCAGGGTTTGGAGCTGCAGAGCAGAAACAGGAGAATAAAACTTCTCTAGTGTGTGTGTAAGAGTTTCTGATCGTCCCTGAGTGACTCACTGCTTATTGGAAAAAAGGTTAACCTCCAACCTGACTGGATGCTGTTGTGCAGAAGACAGCAGGCTGCACTGACAGTTACATAAGCAGGCTCTTTGTGTCAGAGTCTGTGGAGGACTGGGTGTTGTCCTTGTGGAAATATCTTTGGGGATGCAAAATGATTTGCACACAGGAATAATTTTGGATGGCTTTCTTGACTTTCTCAGTACAGTGTATTTTCTGCCAGGAAAATTACTTTTCCAGCACTGAATGAGCTTTTCCTTAGATCCAAACCAGAAGCAGGAATAAAAATGTAAAGTTTGTAGTGCTCGAGGAAAAGCTATTAGTTCACTGACAAGACAATGGGATGACCTCTACCTCTAGCTCAAGCTCAACTGGTAGAGTGTGCGCCCCATACAGGCTATGTCCTTTGTAGCGGCCGGGGTTTGGTTCTGACCTGTGGCCCATTGCTGTATGTCATCCCCACCATGCAAGACAAGACTTAAGTTACAAGATTTTAAATGATCCCTTCGTGTTTTGCATTAACAGTTGAAGCACATGGGGTGGACCATCCATTTTCCATTTGTACATCAGTGAGTGTGCGCTGATGACTTGTTTCTTTGCCTTTGTGCTTGTGACAGCCATGACTGGAGACATTATGTTTTTGTGTTGTCCATATGTCTGTCCATCTGTATGTACAGTATATCCCATTCCAGTGAACACGATGTCTCAGCAGTGCCTTGAGGAATTTCTTAAAATTCGGCACAAACGTCCACTTGGACTCAATGAGCTGGTTAGATTTTGGTGGCAAATGGTCAAGGTCACTGTGACCTCGTGTCCATTTCATTCTCATGAACGCAATATCTCAAAACACTTTGAAGGAATTTCTTCATATTTGGCACAGGTGTCCACTTGGACTTGCCATAAACTGGTTAGATTTTGGTGGTCAAGGATCAAAATGGATAAAATGATGAAGTGATGACATTTTATATCCAAAATTGCAAAGGTCAACCTCACTGTGACATCATAATGTTCTGCAAAAATACTACATTGGGCCATTATTTAACATCATATCTCAGGAACAGAAGGGAAGACATTTGGTCAGATACTGAATAGGTGACTCTAATCTTGGATGCCCACCTTAAAACTGCACTGATTGTATAGATCCTCTACGTTAACGGGTTACTGCTGGTACTTTTATACAGATTTGGAGTAAAACATCATTGTTTCAATTTTAAACCTGCCTCTCAACATAAAGTTGGAGCAACCAATCAGCTTGTTTGATATACAAGCTCCTGCTATAACCCATAACGCACACCTTTTAAGGTATCAACTGAAATAATCCAGTACCAAGTAGTATCAAAACGTCTCCACTCAAACAATACCTACATTCATTTATTTTTGCTGCGGGGGTGGATCCTAGACAGTCCCAACTCCCCGCCAGATCAGCAAAGTTTCTCTTGATCAGAGCTGCTTTTCTCCCTGTGAATGGTCAGTTCAACATCTGCCTGGTTAGCGCAAACTAACACAGCTGCAGCGGCTAACATCCAACACTGAGCTGTTAACTGGTCTCAACAAACTCAGTGCTACACTTAAACAGCTTGGCTTTGTCGTTAAATCAGTTATTAACTGTTATGTAACATAAATTGTGTAAGGCTAACACAACTGTCTCCCGACGCGGAGCTTACACTCCCGCAGCAGCAGCTGAACTTGAGCAATGAGGATTTATGGAGTTAGCAGTGCCGTGTGTCGAGATGCCACCAATACATTCACATCATGGGTATCGAATTAAGTACTCCATTGCTATCAGTAGTACTCTGAGGACACCTGTGTTGGTGCTAGCATTGTAATTTTTTAAACAATACCCAGCACTTATAAGGACATGTCTGTCCTGAGATATTTAGCCAGTACGTTTAAGGGTTTAAGGTTTTTTTTTGTTGTACAACTTTATGATGTGAGAGGTTTGACCAAAGAGTTTTTCCTTTGCAGATTGTTTTACTGAAATATTATAGAGGCTGAAAGAAGTCAAACTGTCCAGTACCTCGCTTTTTAAAAACAGATCTTGGTAATAATCATGAAATCCGTCATATTAATCTTGTGACCTCTAGAGGAACCTTTAAACTAGATTTAGATCTCTTCTGTGTACAGAGGATATTTTGTTCTGACAGCCGAATGTCCACAACCGAAAGGGTTCATCTTCCAGTTCTTTTTTTGGACTGATGCTATCACAAATGAAAAAGTAAGAGGTAAGCTAAACATTTAGATTCTCCTCCCCAAAATCTACAGAAAATTAGATGTAAATCTTGTTTAAGGTGTCTTATTTTTGTTCAGACAAACAGCGAACCCTCCGACATCACCATTTACTGATGAAATGCCATCCCATCACAAGATAGAAACAGCCCACGACTGGGAGCAGGATATCCACTCTGATTAGCTGATCAGTGGGCGGTGGGGGTCCTCCTCTGGGTCAGCGGGTAGAGGAGACACGGAGCTAATCTTTTATATGGCGCATTGTTTAGGACTGAGGAAAAAACAAGGAGGTCCCCTGAGATCCTTCATCCAGCTTCAGACTGCAGCTGCTGAAGAAGAAACAACCTCTGCCTTACTGTGAACAACAATCCTTTAAACTACCATTCATTCATCTTTCATTCATCCCCGAACACAAAGCAAACACATTCATCTAAATAGGAGGCTGCATGTTTGCCATTGTGGCCAGAGATCCATTAATTTGTCCTTTAATTTAGAAAAGTGGAAGTAAACATCTCAAAAACACCTTAATCTCAAGGCATTAAATCAACAAATTATGTGAAGTTTAAAACATTTGAAACAGTTGTGGTGTAATTAAAGTTGGGAGTTTGGTTAACATTCGGAGTCTGAAATATTTTCAGGATCCAGTTAAGCACAAGGGATTTTTAGTCAGCAATCAAAGCATTTAATAGCGTTATGCTGATAAATGAATGATAAACGGATGTATGCCTCTTTAATATGTTTTCTGCATTGATTAAGGAGTTTTTTAGGGAGTTAATGACCCTCACAGTATATGGAATATGATATCACAGCCGCCTCAAATATGAACTTGAAATAGATCTTAATTTAAAGGGCAAATCTGACAGTTAGCCCCATATTTGGTGTGGTTTATTGGCCCATGAAATAGTAAGGGGTTGTAACTGAATATCTCCATGGTTCAAGAAGTTTTTTAAAGGTAAATATTTTCAACTTTCACCTTAATATAAAAATAAAGATTTCTTAGTGTTTAAGGCCCTTCAACCATGCAGAAAATCCGTTAAGAATACCTACTGTAAGTGTTCATTTATTGATTAATTATCCTCTTAAAATTGAAGTGGTAACAATGCATTGTTATCCCCTGAATACTTCAAATTAATACCTTAATTACATTATTATTCATGATTAAATAAGTGGAATTTTAAAGTAAAAAATAAAGGGATTATCTCTGTTAACATTGCAGACTTTGTCCCTATTTCTCTGCCCTGTAACTGAGCCTCAGAAACCCCACATGTAGATTCATTCTCGACTGTTTTCTCAATTCATCTCTAACCCAGGCATGCAGCTTCTGTTTCCATAGTGACATGAGCTGGTTGTTGTGGCGCCGTGCCATCATCCCTGCTGTAAAACATCCCAGAGAGATAATGACAGAGCTCATCGACCCCCGACATTAAGTGACTGTACAGTGAGGGAGACAATAAACAGCAGCCACACGCTCAGGCATGTTTATCCATTAAGTGGAGGATGTGTCACTGGGAATTACCTCTAATAGTTTGTGGATATTAAGCATTTAAGGCAGCATAAATACTCATTTAAAGTTGTTGTTGTTGTTTTCTGTCCCGGTGATGTGGTTTGCAGTCGTGTAGAGAGAAGACAGAAAATGGGGAACTTTCTGCAGTGACTTTGACAGAGCTTTATTCTTTGTTTTGTTTTTCCCAAGAAACTGAATCCCTCCGCATCAGGAATCTGGCCTGGTTTAAGCAGGAACAGAGTGAAATCAGAGAGGTTTCTCTTTTCTCTCAGTAATCATGTGAATGCACTGCCAACTAGTCGTAGGTTGACAGACCACAGGAGGGACTGAGGAGGGGGGACAAAGTGAAAGGGATCTGGTTGATGTAGTGAGAACAGCCTCAGAGATTTGGACAGAGACATGGAGTCTGATTAGACACTTGTAATGTGGATAGAAGTTACTCACAGGATCCAGAGAGACACTAAGAGCAGCCACAGTGACCTGATTACAGTATGATGCAGAGATCACCTCGACTACAGTGTGATATCATCTGGTGTTTGTTATCCAGGCTGGAGGAAGATTTGGCATGTCTCAGCACAGAGGAAGAGATGGAAAATGAGTGTATAGATGAGCTCAGGTTTTGTTTTTAGAAAGCTCTGTGTGTGTTTTTGGCAAATGCAGAGCTTTGCAGACATCCAAAAAGTTTTGAGCAGTTTTGACAAATTCACTTCCAACTCCATGTGGTTTGTTTTTAGTTTTTATGGCTGAGTGTCGTTCTTTTTATGTAAATAAATCTTAAAGAAATAGTTGGGGAATACTCTTTCTGGGAGTGAAATGTTTACATGGATATTAATCTCACCTCTGTTGGAGTCAGCCTAGTTTAGCATAAAGACTGGGAGCAGGGGGAAACAGCTTAACTGTTTAGTCTGTGAGGTCAAATGTAGGGGTGCATGAACCATTTAGAGTGGTCTATAAAATGTCAGATCATGAATTCTGAGAGCCTTCTTGTTTAGTTTTGTACGACCAACTATCGAAACAAAACACATTCACACTATAATGATTTAAAAAGAGAAAAGCAGCAAATCTTCCCATTGGAGACAGTCAGTACGTCTACATGACAATAGAGAAAATTGATTTATTGTGTTCGTCTGACTAAAACGGGACTTCTAAAATACATGTGAACATGTTGAAATTGAATTTCGGACCAACACACCTAGATAATGTGACTGGGAGTCAAGTTACTCCTGCATGTATACAGCCAATGGGACCCAAACTGGCCTTGGCCTTCTGCACATGCTCCACAGTTGTTTCCACCCTGGTCTTTGACCCTGGAGTTGAACAGCATTAAATGCGTAACAGAAGAAGAAACCAACATGGTGCAATCTACACCCAGAGCCGTGCATTTTTGGATGGACAAGGAGTCACAATTCGTGCTGTGTCTTCTCGTACAGAGCTGTAAATTGTCCACTATGGTACCAGTTTGCCGCTGGCCAACCGTAGCTAACTTGTTTGTCGATTGTTTGGTCTGTGACGTAACAGGTCAACCAGCAAAAAAAGTCCAATACTAACCACCAGGGGACATATTGCCACATATCATAGCAGAGTTGGAATTACTTAAGTCAATGTTCAATTCCCCTTCCATGCATGTATACTAGGACAAGGACAGTAGTCCAATTAAATGGCCCAGTGACTTAACTGTGCATGTAGAGTCAAGAGAATGTTCAAGGACCCAAAGCAGTGGTTCCCAAACCCCTTTCTTAAGGAGCAGTATTATATTTTATCTTTTAATATATACCCTATTTTATTCCTATATTTTAACTTCTGCACAATTTTATGCTTTATTTACATAAAGCATACAACAAATACCTGAAACTGAGAGAAACTGGGCAAATGCTAGGTAAAACTGAAACATCTGACAGCTATGCACAGATATAAATATATATACATTATACTGTATAAGACAACAGTGCAATGGAGCAGAGAGCAAAGGGTGCTAGAATAATTGTGAAATGGAGCTACAACATTGTTCCATTAGAAAAAAAGATTGTGTCATGAATGACCTTCTTTATGGAATCTGGTCTCAGGTGAGAACAGGTGTGTTTCTTAATGTGTTCATGAATCCTTCAAACTGGACTTCCTGGATCGTATTTCATCCTCTACCTGTAACAACATGCCCACACCGGAGCTTATTGTTGAGCTGAAACCTGATCAGGAGTACAACTTCAATACTCAGGCTCAGTACTCAACACCCATCCTCAAGGAGAGCCAGTGCTTTTAAAGTTTAGTTTGTTTGTGTTATTTCCCAATAAAATCAGTCAGTGACCGTTCTTTCTTCTTCTTTGTGTTCCTGCAGGCAAAGTCGAAGCTGAGCTGAAAGAGTTCAGTCCGTACTACAGGAAGCAGTTCTCTGTGGCTCGTTTCTCTCAGGTAGAAGATGACCTGGAGCAACACAAAGAGAAGATCACACAGCTGCTCAAACAGAGGGTACGTGTCTCAATGCTTCAACTTGTTCCAGACCCCTCAGCCAGCATTCAATCTGTAAAAATAGGTCGAATGAATCAGAGGTTTGGTTGCAGGTTGGCAAAATATCTGCACCAGTGAGCACACGTGCAGGTGTGACTGACATCTGTGACAATATCCAGCTGTGTGAGGCAGAGAAGAGTCAGTTCAGCTGAATTACAAAAGCAGAATTTAGTTAACTTCAACTTAATCTCACTAATGAATGGAGTGAAAACAATGTACATTATCATCTTTTGTCCCAGTTATCCAAACCAATGAAGACATTTAACCAACTAGAAGTGCACTCTGAGAGCACAGACCTCCACTATCTGGCAAATTTAATGAAAGTGAAAAATAATTTGTATATCCAGAGAGGGAAAAGCCCTCTCTCCTCTCCCCGCAGCGAGGGACAGTCTTCACTCCGTGCTCACATTTACCTATGTGCAGCCCTTCACTCTTGCAGAACTTTGCCGTGCATGTTTTTGTTTTATTTGTCCAGGCTTTTGAGATGTCATTGTGTGTCGTTGTGCTGCTTTAAAAATTAAACAGCAGCATCTCTTTTATCAGATAAGTGTCCCTGTTACTCTGGATAAGGGCTGGGTTGGAAATCTTACGTGGTCATAGCTGCTAAGAATGGTCACATACATGCATAATATGATGTTAATTCCACTACAGAGGAGACTTGATGATCACTAAAATTAGGTAGGGAAAAAAGTGGATATATTGATATGGCTATCAGTTATCCGTCAAATGAGTTGTTACATGTCAGCACTGGATGTCAGCAAGAAATCCAATATGATGCATCTGTAGTTTTTAGGGGTTTTGTATATAAAGAATGTGATGTTCCCTGCAGACAGAATTCAGAGGACTGAATCAGTTTCCTGCCACGTGTTTAGCTGTCTGTTCATTTTGTGTGTGTGCGTTAACCAGGAGACTCCCGAGGAGGCCGAGGTGCTCTATGAGGAGAGTGTCTTTTTCTTTGATGAAACCAGGAAGTGGAAGGAGAGGTACGTTGTGGTGAGAGCCAACTACTGCCTGGAGTGTCACGACAGCCTGGAGGTGAGCGTGACAGTCTAATCCCGACTGGCCACATTGATCAATTCTACACTCCCATACAATGAGGACAATGTCATCTGTCGTGTTTCTGCTGTCATTTATTCTTTTTCTCCCATCAGTCTTTTGTTAAAGGAGTCCCTCCCCGCCAGAAGCTGCTGCCTACAGGGGGCACTGTTCTGACCACAGAGGAGAAGTACATGGCCATGGTGGACAAATGCTTCCCTGATGACAGCAGTGAGTAAAAGGCTTAATAACGCTTACCGTGTTTCAGGTCACAGTAGATAGAATAAAACGATACAGGCATTATTCACTTACATATTATTTTGTACTTTTTGCTCCACTACATTTATTTGACACTTGCAGTTACTTTATACATTAAAAATGTATGATGTGATGCAGAACTATATCGACCCAGTAGTATACAAAGTTTTTGAAATGGGTTCCACATGGACAAACTCCATCAGTGAATTAGTATTACATGTATTCCTTAGTGATAAAAACAGGGGGAAAAAAGATATTCCATTACTGCACTTTGCACACTTTGAAAGGAGCCATACTGCATAATGAGTTACTTTTACTGTTGCTACTTTAACTGCACTTTGCTGATATGGTCCAAATATGTATATTGTGGCCTCAAATTGCTATTTTCCAGAACCCTTTAAAACCTCTTTTTCGTGTGACCTGATGTAGGTCTTTGTACAGTGTCGTTTTCTAAAGTTTCTAAAGTCACAATAACTTAAACAAACTAAACTATCAAGGCAGTGGGTAGACCAGCAACCTTGCAGCCAGTTTTTCACATTTTTCAAATTCTATCCATGGAGGTTTGTTAAACTTTCATCAAGCTGAGAAAAGCAATTTTAAACATCCCTGACATCATCATATTGAGAAGTCTATGTGCGTGATATCATCACAGTATGAAGTCAGTGAGCTGAGTGGGATCTTGTGGGCAAGGCCTGAGACACACCACTGCGTGTATTCAGTGGGCTTCATACTGAGGAAGTAAACCTGGAAGCTAGAAACTTTTTTTTGGTGTATGTACCAGACAAGCAACTCCATTGAAATGAATAGGCCCCATCTTGGCATCCAGGATCAGGTATTATTATACATCTGTGGCTGTAACCTCCGTTACTGCTTTTTGCTTACAGCTGAGTGGAAGGTTCTATTTAACAACACAAGAATGCAGATGACCCGCCCTTTAAAAAAAAGATGTTGGATTCAGGACTTTTATTTTAAATGCAGTATTTTACTGTGTAGTATTTTTGACTTTTAGAGGATCAGGAACTGTGCCTTCCAAAAAAACTAGAGCGCTACAAGTCACGTAAAATCTGCAGCCACAGATAATGAATGGTGAAGGATGACACTGAGAGCAGTCAGGGGAATGAGTATATGGGTACATTTTCTGTTTCAGAACTGAGAACACTACAATAGAATAAAGCTCATTTGGGTTTAAAAACGTAAACAAACTCTCTGTGGGTCCACAAAATCAGGCTCCCATTCATTGTCTATGAAGCAGCTGAGCTGAGAGTAGCTTATGCTCACAAATATTGACTAAATGTTCCTAGACCATGGAAATAAAATACTGGAATTCTTAATTTACATGATGGTCCTTTAATGTCCACTAATTGTAAAGTTGTCCCCACTAATGTATCTTAAAGTCCTGGTTCTGATCATCTGTCCTGAAAGATTGTGTGTTTTCAGGACACAGACTGTTTCTGCTGGTATTTGACCACAGACCAATTATCAGGGACCTTCCAGCCTCGGGTGTTTTGAAAACAGACGTGTACGTGTACTGACAGTTCCCAGTCGCCTCTGCAGAGGATGAGCTTCTTACATAATGGTGACATTTGGCTGTTTGCACACAAACATGCTCTAATAAGGGGATGCTGGAAATCTTTACCCATCTGCTTTGCTCACCTGGTTGTTGAAGATTACAAAAACAGAAAGAACAGGGAAACTGCACATTGATAAGTCTGATGCATTTATTTATTTTTGAGAGATTAATCTAATGTAAAGCAAAACTCATGCTGCAGTAGGAAATCAAATGTGTAATCACTTAAACATCCTGAAATATTTCTCTTCTTTTAAAGAGAAAATGATTCCAAATATAGATTTCAATGTTGCAGGCTCAGTTACTACCTTAGTAATTATCACTGTCTATCAGTAAAACTTCAATCACGTTATCATGTTATCACTTTGCATTCAGAGAGTTTTTTGCACGCAAAGAAGACAAAGCAGCTCTTAAGCTTGGGCTCACCGTAATTTCTCCGGATATTTAATTAGATTGTTTTTTTTTAAGCCTTCTATCTTAATGTGAGAGAAGAGAAACCTGAAGAAAGTGTTTCCCACTGTGATCTTCAACAACAAACTCCCACCCACGGATGCTTAACAAAGCTAAAAGCAGCTCAGGTGGGAGTTTGAGGAGCCAAGGAGGACTGAAGGAATTTAGTTATAACATTTAAGGCACACACAGGCTTCACGCAAAGCAGGAGATTTTAATCGTGATTAGTAGGGATGCACTGATATGGATCTTTTCAACTGATCCCGATAATAGTCTGCTTCACATGGCCAATAACTGAAAATTTTGCATTTTAAAAAGAAATGTATAACCTGTAGTTTATGTACGCCTGAGGGTAAGAAAAGCTAAGATGTAGTAGAAAAAGTGAGGATGATTTAATATTCCATGGCCCTGACCTAACCAAATCAAACTGACATCACTATTGCTAACACAACAAAGACAAAGAACAGTTCTGACTCTTCATACCTGCCAACAACAGGTTCCAGAAAAGAGAATGTGCGTCAGCAGGTCTGCATCACTTTTGGTGTATGTAATATTTATATTGTCACGCTGAATTTTTATAAACACACCCAGGTGCTGCCTCACTGTCCCACAAAAGACCTACAGCTAACAAGTAAGATAGCGATGCGCTATTGATTCACCTCACACATTAACACTGAACTCAGACAAACAAGCAGCTGTGTCACACACTCACACACAGCCAGAGAGAGAGAGAGAGAGAGGCGTGCTCCAGACTGGGGCGCCAGGTAACGAAACTAATAATTGCTAACTGTAGCATCACATGGCTAGCGGTTCTTTATAAGTTTATAGTTCACGTTTAGCAATTTATTTATAAGTTTATAAGTGTGAAGCCTTTTAAAAGCTTGGTGTTGGATGTAAGGCGCTGCTGCCAGTTAGCTCGTGCTAACACTCTGTAGACGGTCCTTCAGCGCTGTGTCTAGCCTGTTTACAGCTGCAGGAAGTTTGTTGATCTGGTGGGGTGTCAGCCGGTTGAAGATCAGACCCTTGGCACAATCCTGTAGTCTTCCTCTGGAACTGTGAAAGACGTCCACACCGCAATGTGTTTTACCCTCTAGACAGCGTGCTGCAGTTGTTGTTGTTCTTATATTCTCTTTATTGGCAGCTCGCAAACCAAGTTGAAAGGTACACGTACGGCCACCCACTGTGTCAAGTTGTGGAGATGCTGCCCTGGTTAAGTCATTGAAAGCAGTCTGGCTTTGTATTGTCAGTGCTATTTATTGTCTATAATGTTAATTATCAGAATAATGCATAATTATAAAAATGTCCTGTTATTGGCCAATAGTTTATCAGCCCAATATATATCGTGCATCCCTAGTGACACGTGATTTAGCCTCTCACAACAAATCTGTGTGTTTATACTTAACATTTAAAAATACACGAAACACTAGTTTTATACATGGATTTTAAAAGCAAACAATGTAGTTTAACTGTTTGTTTATTTTAATTATGTGGACTCCTTGTAAACAGTGTCCTCCGGCTGCACAAAACTGCTTTTAGATGTTAAAAAAATCTACTTTAAATTGTTCTATTTCTTTGAAAAAAATAATGAGGCTTAAAGACATGCAGATGTTTTCAGAGACGTCCTTCAAGCCTGTATCCATCACTGTGCTAAATGTGTCCAGCTGCAGAACTGGTTTCCTTTGGAAACAGATCCTGCTTAAACCTGCCTGCTTTTCCAAAGGATTTACTGTGCAGTTTCAGCCGTGTGAAGCAGACAGGATCAGACTGAGAATACTGCTGCCTTCAGACTAGAGGGCTCACCTGGATTAACCTGTGCTAACACACCTGATCCTACCTGCTTTCACTTGCCTGTTTCTAAGCTGTGTTTAATATAACTGAAGACAGTAAGTCAGAGGCATGAGGTGACTGAGAAGATGATTTATTAATTAGCTAATTAATCCCCTAGAGTTATCAGATCTAATTTAATTTTCAATTAATATTGTTAGCAACATGCAACGGTCAGAATTTGTTATTTCAACCAAAATTATAGTGCCTACTGCAGTTTGTACAAAACCTGAACCTCAAACCCACCAACCAATCATCACAGCTGCTCGTGTGGCTAAAACAACACCTTTTCCATGTAGTTTGTTGCTCACCATCAGCTGATCTTCTTGCTTTCAGAAACTGATGTGAAGGAGGACTTTACTCCTCCTCTGTCGGGAATGCCTGGACAGTTCCCTGTCTACCTGCGTCTGCCCTACAGGAGAGACTCCTACTTCTGCTTCAAACAGCAGGCCAAACAGGATGCCTTCCTCTCCATCCTGTCAGACTGCATCAGACACCAGAACCAAGGTGAGAAGCTCCGAGACAAAACAGTAGCTCTCAATACAAACAAATCTACAGTTGGTTTACCACCCTCTGCTACAATACAACCATGGCAGCTGTCTTTTTCTTGTTTTAAGGCTGGCTATCGTTTGACATGTTGGGATACTGGTTCCAATAAATAAATTCTAAACTTGTTTTTTTTTTTTGTTTTTTTTTTTTTACAAAATCCTTTTTCATTTTAACAAAAGGAACTAAAGTTCTCAAATGAAGAACTTTACTTAATTAAATGCAGTCTGAAATGGGCAGATTTCTGGCTTAAATGAGCGCCATATGATATTCAGAACATTAATATATATACTCCCGCTGTGGTTGTAATTCAAGCTTCTCTGTTCTCGTTTTTGGGTCTGGCTGCTTGGGCATGTTAGTGCATATGAGTCCCTGCGTGTGTAACTCACTGGCCAGCTTATCAGTGCCACTCTGCACTGCGTTCATACAGCAGTTACCGCTGATACTGGAACAGTGGCATGGTGAACATTGTTAGCTCTGTCAGCACTGTTGCTGTTGTTAGCACCCTTTGCTGCTAGCTGCTCGCTCAGTCACCTCCATGTTGGGAACTGTATGCAGACAGTCAGAATCTGACTCTGAATCATAGATATGCTCTAAATGTCATATACAGATCCTTTAAATTAGGCACTACCTGTCAACAAGTTAAGGAACCAGATGAGATTTTCACTGACAGCTTTAAAGACGTAACAGTTTTTGATATTCCATGTTATGGATATATTTTGTTTGGTATCAAAAAGGTACTGATGTTCAAAACTGAGATCTCACAGTTTGGCTCATAAAAGCCAAAAACAACGACTTAAGATCCTAGTTGCCGAAACAATCAGTGGATTTTGTCATTTTTTAAAAAAAAAATAGAAATAGCAGTATGTCACTGGTTTCAGCTTCTCAAATGTGAGGATTTGCTGTTTTTCTGATGCTAATGTGATACTCAAATGAATATGTTTTGGTTTTTGGACTGTTGGTGGGTTACAAGAAGACATTTGAAGACATTTCGGGTGGACAGCTTCACTATTAAGTGACATTTTGTAGACTAAAAGATTAATCAGTTAAATAGAAAAGAATAGGTCGATTAATTGATAATGAAAATACTTATTGGTTGCAGCCCTAATATGGAATAATATTGTCCTGCCTACAGCAGTATTATATTGATAAAAAATGACTAGCAGCGGTAACAGCACTGTATCATCATCATCATCATCATCACTCTGAACTGACTGAATGAACTGAAACTGATCACAGCTGTTTGAGCGATAGACTTTTGGCTGTATAGTGTCACTTGAACTACTTTCGACAGTTGCCACGGCAACAGACTCACCACACCAGCTCCGAGGTTCAGAGACGAAACCTTTTTCATGATCGTGTTGAAGCAGAACATCTCTGCTCTGTGCAGCCGAGCGAGTTGATGAAGATTTATTTCACATCGCAGCTTAAAGGGACAGTTTACCTTAAAATCAAAATGACATATTTTTCCTCTGACCTGTAAAGCTGTTTATCAGTTGATTGTTTTGGTGTGAGTTAATGAGTGTTGGAGATATCACCCCTAGAGATGCCTTCTCTCTACAGTATAATGGAACTAAATGTCATTCAGCTTGTGCTGCTCAAAGCACCACAAAATACTTATAATAATTTGAAAAACTCAACAGCAATGCCTTCAGAAATCATGACCAGGTTACTCAGCATAATCCACAGACCTTGTTGTGAGCAGTTTCCAAATGTATCACTGTGTATAAGGAAGCGGACACACTAGAGACTGATGACACATTCTGGCAGTTTTAAACCTACCTGTCTGTATGTACTGTATGTATATATGTATTTTAAATGTCTCCATGTCTTCTCTTTCTCTGTCAGACTTCCTGAAGAAGAAGACGTGTGAAGTGCAGGCCTTCCTCAAAGCCATCCAGCTCTACAGGCAGGACAAAGACAAGTACGAGGCCTGGGACATGCTGATCGGAAGTGATTCCAGGGTACGTCCCATGTTTTGTGTTTTTATATTCTTCGCAGATGTTATATTGGCAACAACCGCTATATAAATATAAATATATTGTGTATTCAACCAAGTAAGAATCAAGCTATTTGGTAAATTACTTTATCTGGTGAGCTAACATGTTAGCAATTTCTTATTTTATTTTGTCTGGCTGTGGCTCAGAGCGTGTCGTCCACCAATCGGAAGATCAGGGGTTCGATCCCCGGCTCCTCCAGTCTGCATGTCGATATCCTTGAGCAAGATACTGAACCCCAAATTGGTTTGTGTGTTAGTGTGTTTAAAACTGAGTAGCAGGTGGCACCTTGTATGGTAGCCTTGGAATGAATGACAACTGTGTATGTGAATGGGTGAATGTGACTAGAAGTGTGAAAAGCGCTTTGAGTGGTCGGATGACTAGAAAGGCGCTATACAAATGCAGGTCCATTTACCATTTACCATAATGGAAGAAAAGGTGTGAAAAAATTGGGAGAAATATGGGGGAATTATGACCTTGGGAAGAATCTGGGGATTGGCAGGTTTGCTTCTAACTGTGTGTGAACCACGGCTCTGTTGTGGAGCCGGTTAAACACCATCAGTGGAGCTCAAATGAAGCTGGATGGTGCCACAAAGCTGATGAGTTATGAAAGGACTGATAGCAGAAAAAAGTCTAGTTCTCTCTTTCAAAAAAATATCATCATCATCATCACTGACACTGCGACATAGTTCAGGCTGAGTGAGTGGCTCCACAAACAATTGTTGCAGTCTCACAGCTGTTTCATGAATTTTTTAGTCGCCCGCAGGATCAAATTTATTTGTTTGATAGACAATAGTTCATGTGTCATCAGTGATTAAAATGAGATCCAAGCTGCAGAGATGAGACAACTGAGTATTTTTATTTTTTTCCAGTATTTCTTTCATTTTATCCTTTTTAACAGAAAGCCTTTGTTTAGATCAGATGTTGTCATATGTTTGGTCTTGATGTAATTCTGTGTAGTGATAGTGATAAAGGATTAGTTCAACACTTTGTGCATCATGCTTATTTGCTTTCTTTCCAGTTAAGATGAAATATCAGTCTCATGGTTTTTATGTACCGAGTCAGGAGGTGGTTAGCCTAGCTTCACATTAAGACTGAAAACGAGGAAACAATTACCCTGGCTTCGTCCAGAGTTCAGTGATACACCTACCAACAGCTCTACAGCTCACCGAGTGATATATTGGATCTTGTTTATTTAATCACACAAACAGAAATGTAAAAAATACTGAGATTGTGGTTTAGGTGGTTTTAGAGCCTACATGTTGGAACTATAACTTGCTGAACAAGAGTATATCCATCCACCCTGTGCAGTGTTTCTGGCTCCAGTGCAGGTTGCCGGAAACAGTTTGTGATCAAAAGCTTTGGTTCAACAGAATTCTATTTATACACAACTTTATTTACCTGACATGAAATATGAGATGGATATCTCTGCCATTGTCCATACGCAGAATTGTAAACATTTTAATGCATCTGGCTGCTGATTTCTTTCAAAGTTTTTGCAATATGATTTTAATGTCTCTGCATCTTTAAAGCTGACACTCCTAAAACCACCATCATTGTTTGATTTCACATCTATAATATGTGTTCAGAGACAAAACAACAGAAAAGCTTCCTCTGTTCTCTGTTTACAGACCATTGTGTACATGATGAAAGGATGCAGGGTGTGCACTAATCAGAGTCAAGGCTCATTTGCGTCCTCTCACTCTGTTTGCTTTAATCTTCCAACAGTCTGTTCACTCAGACTGTCCTGCTCACTCTCTTTTTCTCCTGCTCCTTCCCCGTGCTCTCTGCCCTGCCGCTGGGCTTCCTGCTCTCTTCCTCTGTGCTCCCTTTAAAGCAGAGCAGGAATCCTCCCACATAATGTAAATGCTTCATTGTGGTGTTGTTCGCTTACATTGTGTTGAGTCACAATTTGTTGGAGGTGAGAGGAAGTTTGACTAGCGGGAAGCACACACACACACACACACACATGCACACACCCCATTTAAAGTCAAATTGTTTAAGCAGTAAGTCAGACATTTCCTGTTTTCTCTGCCTCAAGCATGCAGTTCATACACGTGTAGTAAAAATATGCACACATGCTTGCACTCACTCACCGGCTTTTTTTTTTTTTTTTTTGCTTTTTTAATTTTTCTTCAGTTTGCACATAGCTCTCATCTGACATACACACATACACACACACACACGCCCACGACTCAGAGCTGAGACATGAGAGGAATGAATGAAATGTTGGCAGCAGAAACAACATGAACAGTTTCACTGGGTTTAATACCCACAGCTGCAGCACTGAGCACATATATGTCTTTTCTTGTTCCAAATGTGTTTGTTAACAAGCACCTCAACAGCATGTTATAAGTGGAAATGGTAACAATGTTGAGGCAGATCTTAAAGCTCTGTGTTGCGCCACAATCCAATTTTAAGACCTTTAATCCTTCAGTCAGTGCTGTGCTCACATACTGCATGTTAACTTATGTTATGTAATCAAAATCTAGTCAGACAAACTTGGGGGCCTGACTCGGGTCTCCCAGCTCATTTTTAAGTCCCAAGGTCCTCAAATTAGTACTTCCTAATTAACAGCATCTTAGCTTGTTACTGTTGATAAAAATAGTCAAATTTGTTGACATAGCAAACTACAAACATTATTAATCAAAAATAACAAGTTTTGACCATAAAATGTGATGTGGGCCTTGTCCACTTTTGTGTTTGGATCGGCTGCAGACTGACATAGCAGAGATGGCTGCCATCTTGTTTTCACATGGATTAGTGTATGATGCTTTTTAATGGCACAAAAAGTGTCCATGAATGAGGACAACAGGTCTGAATTAAGTAGAATGATACATAAGGTCAAATATACCCATAGGCAGCTGGACTTGCTTGAGTTTCTTGAGGACATTTCACCTCTAATCCAAGAGGCTTCTTCAGTTCATGAGCTGAGCTGTGAGGCGATACCTCTACTTTAAATGTGAACAATTTTGATATGTGCTAAGATCTGTGACCAAGACACATACTAATTAGGACATTTTACAGTGTAAAAAGAAACCTGACAGTGCTCTTTGGTGGGAGAACTCTAATGGAGACACCGCTTCTAAATGACCTCAAACCTAGTTTTGTTAAATTCATATATTCATATCTGCAATAAGCTATTATGAGAGCTGATTTATAGGTCTAGATCTATGATATAGTTCATATTCTTCAATAAATTTGTGATTTATAAACAAACAAATTTTAGTGCTGAAATAGTCTTAGTCTATGTAAAAGCAAGAAATGCATCAACATTACTTTGGGTTTTTGTAACCTGACATATTGCAGACAGTTCAAAGACTGAGTGATTTGTTGAAAAAAATCATTTTAGTTGTGTTTGTGTGTTTGCAGGTGATGGCAAACGTGGTGATGGAGCAGCTGCTGCCGTCTCTTGAGAAAGACATGCTGCCTCGCCTCAAAGCCAAGAAGACAGAGAAGAAGAGAGTCTGGTTCGCTGTGAGTCACACCGTTAACTTTTATATCCACTATAACTGATGATGCTGCTGTTTTCCCGTCAGTGCAAATGAAAAATAACTGTTTTCATTTGCAAAATGGCACATGAAGTGCCTTTTGAAATTTATGTTAATGTACGCTCCAGCTTTTTTTAATACGTTTCATGTGCTCATATTTTTAACCCAGTTACGAATTAAATGATACATTATACATTCATGTTGTAGGCCATTCCCTGCAATAAACAAAGGCTCTGTAAATCTTCAAATGGAGCGACTTCATTTAGTCAAGCAGTGAGAAATCAAGAGAGCGGATGATTTGGAAAACTCAAATTTTGAAATGATGTGAAACGATTGATTAATTCACTGAATGTGGCCAGACGGTGGAGGCAGCGTACATGCTGATCCAGGAGCATCTGATGGAGGGACTTTCAGCACTTAAGGAGGAATGTCGATCGTCGGTTCGGCAGCAGGAGGTGCTCATCCACTCCGACATGGACCAGATCCTCAACTCCAGACAGGAGCTGGAGGAAAAAGTCCAAGGTAACTGATACTGACTGACTCATACTCAGTGCTGTCACACACAGGATGAGCTGCATTCCTCTGTGATAAATGTGACAGAAACTGGCCCTGGGTGGATGGGATCAGGTTGTTTTTGGAGAATAAACACTTTATTTTATTCCTCCAGCCAAAGTATCTGAGCCAGCAGAGAAACTGTGCTCCGAGTCCGTCCAGCCATACCTGGGCTCAGTCCTGGAGGAGCTGATGGAGCCGGTCAGCTCTGGTTTCCAGGAGGGACGGCAGCTCATTGAACACATGATGGACCAGGTGTGTCAGGACGGGCAGTTGGTCGCAGACAACGAGCAACTGAAGAAGGTTTGTTAATTAATAAATATCCTCTTTTTTTCTGTTATCAAATCTGACTTAGTAAGAAATGAGTGACTACACAGTTTGGTCAGTTCAAAATTGAGTTTTCTATTTGCCGAGTACAATGCTCTGCAGTTTTCCTCATAAGTTGGCTAGTTTAGTCCTGAATATTTGAATGAGGGCTTAATATAAAAGTGCAGCAACATTTCTCTCACCATGATGAAACCTGTCTAATTTAGGAATGCTCATATCACTCTGTCAGACTCTTGCTAACATGGCCAGGCCGAACCTGCTGAGCTGCTACCAGAAGATCGGCTCCCTGCAGGAGAAACAGCAACACCTGCAGCAGAGATTTGGCTTCTCCAACATCACAGGAGTGATCCACAGCGCTCAGATCGACCTGCAGCAGGTGCACATACACACCCACACACAAAGTGAAGCGTAAATTTACCCAAGAACTGTCTGTGCTTGTGACCTCTTAAAAACAGTTTCGACTTATTTTAGATGTCTCTGAAGAGACATTTCCCATCTTAACTTGTCACAGAGGTTCATTTCAATGATTGTTTTTAGTCCAAAGACATACAATTATCCAATGCTTTATATATATATATATGTATATATATATATATATATATATATATATATATATATATATATATATGTATATATATATATATATAAAGCAAATGTAGAAAAGAAAGAAAAAAAAACTGAACTTAGTTTCTTTTTCTTTCATCTCCTATTAATCATCTCACGACCCCGCAGATTTACCTGGCGACCCTTTGGAGAGGCCCAACACCCACATGCGCTCTAACATTGATGCATCAGTATTACCTATCCAATAATGTCACATAGAATCCGACATCAGTCACAGGAGACATTTTACTTTATAACATGTACCTTAACTACATGAAGCAGACAGCACTTTTGTACTTTATTACAGATACTTTTACTATATGAAGTTGAGAATACTTCAGTGCTTACACTGGTTATACTTTATTGACATGAAACTGAAAATACCTCTTTACTTTAAGTAGGATTATGAAAACATACTTCTACCTCTAACAGGGTATTTATATGTCGTTGTACTGCTATTTTACTGACCTCAATACTTTTTCCACCACTGACACATTTTCATTCACTTCCTCCTCCTTCAGGCCTTCAGAGCTCTTATTTTTCTGCTCAGACAGAATGGGTGGAGGACTGAGTCACATTTATGACACACTTGTGAATATAATGTGTGTTCCGTCAGTACATTGACTCGGCACTTCAGTGTTGAAATAATGAAAAACTCAGTTGTGTGAACACATGATGAATCAGATGAATCTGCTGATGATATTTCACACTGATGGGATTTCCAGCTGCATTTTTTCCGCTCTGTATTTGGAGCAGTAAACTGCTGTCTGATTTCATCTCATCCTGTGTGTGTGTGTTTGTGTGTGTTTCAGCTGATTGAGAATGCAGCCTACACGTTCGAGCAGCTGCTCAACAAAGCCGTCCAGGACAACCCAGACAACCCCAGCTCTGCCATCGAAAAGGCCAAACACAGAGTGCTGAAGGTCAGATTGGCATTTATAAACTCAACAACATAAAAACTTTGTTGATGCTGAAATTCAGACCACCAAATCACAAAGTAATTTGAATTCTATTTGACCCTCAACAAAGAATACACCTCGGCAGAGTACCTAACCACTGTGACTAATAGAAAATTCAGGACAATGTTGAGGATGTACAGTCTGAGGGGACACAGCTTGCCATAAAAACAGGTCGTCACAGGCAGAACAGGCTACGGAGGCCAGGCTGTGTTCACTCTGTCATATAGCAAAGGTTGAAATGGAATCTCACTTACTGTGTGTGTGTGTGCGCCCGCGTGAGCAGTATGTGACATTTCCTGTACTGAGCTGCTGTGGCTCACACACATACAGCATTCACACAGACAGAGCTGCCTGCTACCATAACTACAGTATTTCTACAATTAAATTTCCATACTCCAAAAATTTAGGGAAATTGCACTGCATTGTCCTGCAAATATTTCACAATAAAAAGCCTTGTGTTAACAACTGGAGGTATTCTGTCGATAGAAACATTGTCAAAGCACTTTCATTTTTATATGGAAACCGGAAAGGTTGAATAAAACAGTCTGTGACTGATTACGACATTAAAACTCCAGTGATCAATATGATATTCAGAAGACTATCCTGAACGTTTATTTTTGCTGAAAACCATGTACATGACACAGAAAACATAGGTGAGACTCCTGGTCTCTAGGTGTGCTTTAACTGAGCAGTGCTGCTCACGTGGGCAACGTGGCTGCTCTAACTTGTCAACATGCTTGGCGAAAATAAATACAACAGGTTCCGCGACGCATATGTGCTGCTCACACAGGCTGTGAGGCCCAGGGACAAGTTACAGTAGAAGCCGCACTACAAAAGACATTTATAGACCGACACCATGGGTGATGATTTTAATGTTGACCCTAACTCTTCATGTGACATATGAAACGTTATCACACCAACTCTGTTTTTCCTGCAGCAATATGATTATGACAGCAGCACAGTGAGGAAGAGGATCTCCAGGGAAGCTCTCGTCTCCATCACTCTGCCCTTCATCAAGAGGAGCCTGGCCCCCACCTGCAAGACTGTAAGTGTCTCTCTCTCTCTCTCTCTTTCACACACACACACACACACACACACACACACACACACATACACACACACACACACACACACACACACACATACACACACACACACACACACACACACACACACACACATACATACACACACACATACACACACACACACACACACACACATACACACACACACACACACACACACACACACACACACACACACACACACACACACACACACACACACACACACACACACACACACACACACACACACAGCATGACCCATGTGATCTATCTGTACAGGAGCTTCAGGGTCTTCAGCAGTCCATTGATGGCGACCACTCCAACTTCATCCATGTTGAGAACGTTTATGAGAGTATCCTCCTTCAAATTCTGGACAAGGAGGTCACCAAAGGTATGATACACCAATAATAATGAATCAGCAACACACACGTTCTCTCTTTCAGAGACGCCTCTAAACCTTCCTGTTTTCTCCTGCAGTGGTGAAGGAGGCGGCCAGCCTGAAGAAGTACAACCTATTCACAGACAGCAGAGACCTGCTGAGTCAGTCCAGCCGCTCCAGCCTCTCCTCCCCGCCCGTCTCCACCCCCGGCAGCCCTGCCATGGTGCTCGCTTCCCCTGCCAAAACTTCCGTTGAGCCCCAGCCGCCGTCTCCTCTTGCGGTTAACGGTCTGTTGTCCAGCCCCGAGAAGAAGGAGCAGCCTGAGAAGACAAATGGCGTGCTGCAAAGTGAAGCCTCAACAGACGCGACCGCCATTGAGACACCTCTGGGGAAAGTTGAACAAAAAGATGCAGCTCAGAGTGTGGCGGTCAGTCAGGAGGCAGGGGCGACCACAGCAGAAGTCGTCTTCCAAACTGTGAAGGCAGAAGCAGGCAGCCCTGTTGCACTTGAAACTCCAGCTTTACCAGATACAACCAACCAGAGTGATTCGCAGAAAGGTAATGTAGAAGCAGCTCCAGAGACTGTGGTCCAAACGGAAGCTATTTCTGTCGAAACAGAAACAGCTAAAACCGCTGCTGAGCCTCCGATGCAGAATGCAGATGTTCCAAAAGAGGCAGAAATGACTTTGTCACAAATCCCCACTGCTGTTGAAATCATAAAGACAGACGCAGAAGCAGCACAGATAGAAGTACCCGTACCAAGTCCTGATCCCACTAATGAACTGGTAAGTTCTTCAGCAGAAGGCACTGATGCCCAAACTGTAACCAGCAATGAAGAGGAGACGCACTGTGGCAGCTCAGAAATCAAGTTAGAGACTCCCTCTAGTGGTCAAACACCTGCACTCACACCTGCAGAGGTCATTCTGGACCTGGCGCGACAAGAAGCAGAACCAGTTACCACCTCAGACCCTAATTCTCTGGACGTGTCCCTAGGTAGTGAGTCAGCCCCATCAGATGTGGAGTCCATGGAGGAAGTGAAAACAACGCAGAGCAGCGCGGATGAAGTCTCTGCGACCTCTGACATCTTGGAGGATGGGGCTAACATGAATAAATCGCTTGAGAGTTCAGACAATACAGCTGAGGACAAAACCACAAGTGGGGAGCTGTCTCCTGAGGCCCAGACAGAAGCTGTAAGCAGTGACGTTGGCAGGGACATCGAGGCAGGTGCAAGTGTGAGCGTGGAGCCATCGCTGGAGGCCACAGATGTTAAAACCTCTCAGCCTTCTGAGGCTGCCGCAGAAACCCCCTCCAGCCCTGAGGCCCAGGCCATTGACAGCATCAAAGAGATCCGTGACCTGGTGGTGGAAGTGATTGAGGTGGAGGAGCTGGTGCAGCGTTACCCCAGTGGAATTCCTAAAGTGGAGGAATGAAGCATCATGACCGATCACAACTGCATTACTGTTCTTTCAGGAAAATGGTGGACAAAATTAATAACGGATGTTCTACTAAGGGGAACCAACTTATTACCAGAACAAGACAGTAGCTTCCATCTGCACTGCCTCAAACTGTCCTGGAGTTCAAACAATTTTTTGCAGAGCAGAAGCCCCTGAGAGACATTTACAAAAGCTTCCATGAACACATATGCATGAAATTATGGTAAATTATTTATACTAATCATTTACACAAATCAATTTATCAGCGGTGTCAGGTGTAGAAACCATCAGGTCTGTGTCAGTGACTGACAGGATTTTTTTAACACTACAATTATTCTAGGACCAAATCGTTTAAGGAAAAAAATTAGATGTAAAACTATTTTATTAAGATTGTGAAGATGTTTCTGGAAATTTCATTATGTTGTGGTGGATTCTAAATATATTTGAGATTTTAGAAAATTCTCTTTACACTTACTTTCTGAGAGTAGGATGTGAATATAGATACCAGTGTCATGTCTGTAAATGAGCTGCAGTCAGGATGTGGTTAGCCCAGCTTAGCATAAAAAGTGGAAGCAAGGGGAATCAGCGAGCCTGGCTATGTCCAAAGTTAAAAAGAAATACCCATGCCAACACCTCTAAAGCTCTCTGAAAACTTGTTATATCATACGCTTAGACAAACAGAAATGTAAACATCAAAATCTGTGGTTTCAAAAGGGAGTTACGTGTTGGAACTACTTCTTGGCAAAGGCTTAAGGCTCATTTATATGCCCTTCACATACAAAAATAGCATAAAGTTGAGGATAAATGATCACAGGCTAGCTGTATCCCCCTGCTAAGCTAGTCTCCACACATCATGACTCCAGCTCAGTACCTAACACACAGACATGAAATTGATATCCATCTGAATGTCTTACTGTTTGGAGGGGAAAAACAAATAGATTAATTCCCCAAAATGTGGAACTGTTTCTTCAAACAGACTAAATGAGAATGCTTCCTTAGTCGTGTCACAAATTATTTTTTTAAATCACTGAGATTTAGATTGTTTAGAAATCACAATGACAGATATTTTAATATATTGGACACCATGCGCTGAATACCACTTTCAAATTCATATTAAAGCTGTAATTTAGGCACATTTCTTTTTACGCAATGTGATTATTTTTGACCTACTGAAGGACTTTTTTTTAACTCAAAGGAAACTGAAGAAGTAGCTCATCGAAGTGCCTTCACAGTACCTCCACGTGTCTTGCATTGCATGACGAAGGAAGCCAGTTTCTGTCATGTGGATGTGGTTGCTATAGAGACTGGTCCAAGTATGACTACCTGTGCCTTTTACCTGTGTAGAGCATCTGACATAGACATGGTTAGTAGGACAGTTTGCAGTGTGAATACAGTGAGCAGCGTCTGACCACTTACTGTCCACCAGATGAATGCTGTTTAATAGAAACATTGTGTGGAAATATGAATAATAAAATAAGAGTCTATAAACAAACATACACTCAAATCATTTCTGTGTGAACGCTCCACTCTCTGGTTTCAATGTTGGGAAAACAACACAAACAATAAATTGTTTTATTTGCCAATAAAACAAATACAGCATGAGGCTTTGATTATTTATTCATGGTCCACAACTTTTATTTTTTAACCAATTACAGACACAATGTGCTGAGAAATATTAAAGACCTGCGAGTAATCCAACATCTGTGACACATTAAATTCTAAATACAGTTGGACTACAACAATGTGCCTTCCATTTATTTGATATATTGCACCACAGGAAAAAGTATCTCATATTTCAGCAGACCAGCAGCACTCCAGGCACATCAAGGACAAGATAAAGAATAAAAATAAGTTATTTAACATTTGTTCATATTTAAGACACATTTTCAAGATAAGACAATGAAGGCTGTTGACATTTCTTCTTAAATTACATTCAAAGAAATAAAGATAAATGACATCTTAATCCAGCGACTCAAGTTTTTTTTTCACAGTCTGCTGCAGTTTCCAGGCAGAGACTGTTTGTGTGCAAAGGCAAAATAATGGTCCCTCTTTATTATCATTTTCTAGGAAGTTTCCTTTAGTTAGTTGCGTGAAGTTTTTAAAAGGCAATAACAAGGGCGAAGGGTTGCATATGGACAGTAGGGACATGTTTGAGCAGATGTGTTCATTTTAACAGCTCTTTGCACAGAAATATGTGACATACAGCATCTCGTGTTGATTCAGTAAGGGACAGTGAATTTTATTTTTTAATATGGGATGATCCCTTATTATTCCTGATCAAAAGTGTTTTCAGTTAGTTTTGGTATTTCAGCTCTGATGAAGAGCAGTGCACTGCCACTTGCAATTTAAGTCCCAAACATGACCTTATGTCTGTCAGACATTTTAAAAGGGAAACTTCCATATCAGCAGAGCAATAACCTGATGCACATCGGACCGGTTTTTCTTCTTGAAACATTATGACTTTATCCTCATTAAATTATACATTTCTTAATATTTACATAATATGACAACTTTTTTTCCGCAAAAAGTATCATAACATAATTCTTGAATACAGATAAGTGGGAGTCTGGGAGATGTTTTAAATGTGCAGAATATTTTGACCATGAGAAGAAATCTTGCTGAAACACATGTTATTGAAGTCCAAAGGTTTATAATGAATTCAAATAAATTGATCTTTAATGTTAACAGGTGCCACATGCACATTTGGAGGTTACTTCCCCAAACCAAGGACACAAAAGAGGTTGGAATAGTAAACTATGCCTACACATGTTGACTCAGCAGGGAAAATTGAAATGAGAAAAGTTGATCTATTTGAAAGCAATACAGAATGTCTGAGAGCCTTACTGGGTTATATTCCATGATAGCCAATTTTATATTTTGAATCATCACATATCGGCTGAATTTTGTGTTTTTCTTTACATAAATTAAAACAATGCCACCATAAACTGGTGCATAAAACTTTACCTGAATGCAGAATATTAAGCGTTTGATGTTTAAAATTTCCCGGGGCGAACCCACAGTCTTCCGCTTCATATGTTTACCTACGAATGTTGAAATGAAACCTACTCACTTGGGTTATAGCTAATTCCTTGAAAGCAAAGCTTAAAGTTATTATTTATTAATAAATATTTATTACTGTAAAATGTATTCTTCACTTGTTAAATTGCATGCTTTCCTGTAGACAAATGTCAAATTTACAAATCCATCTGACCTGCTGTGCGCCGACAATGACTCTACATGTTATACCCATTAATCGGCAGTGATTGAAATGAAAGACAACTCAACGCTGTGTCTATAGATTCCCTACAACATGTACCAAATTATAGTGTCACTGTCAACAAACATTTTAGGAAATAATAAAGAAAATACAGATCTGCAACACAAACTGTTACCAAAAATATCCTAATGTGCAGTTATATAATCCAACTGCATATTTAATGCATAACTTAGTGCTTCCCAACCTGTGGGTGGGAGCCCCACTCAGGGACCCAAGATTGATCTGAGAGGTCACATAATAATTAAAGGGATAAGATAAAAGGTGTTTTCTCTCATTTTTGATTTCTTCTTTTAAATACTTGATACTTCCACCTTTTATGTCTCGAAAAATCCTTCAAATCAAATAATCTGAGAAAGAAAAAGCTGACTTTTGGTTGAAGACAATGACCTGTGACGAGGTGTCACAAGTGACAAATATTGGGACCACCGACAACTACTTCAGCCAGTGACCTGGGCTGGTTTACAGTCTTTAAAATATTATCTATGTTAAAAGATAAGTCTGGTGATATTATCGAGGCTGTCCCATGTGCAGAGCCAAACAAACAGTTAACACACCTATTAACAAGTGTTGTGTATCACAGCCTGATAGACCGTCTTCCTCTGTGTCATAGAGCTCCACTGTTGTTCAGAAACTATTAAAAGATTAAAACTATATACTTGTGTTTTTAAAGATTCACATTTTCAGCAGGAACCGAAGGGCTTGGAGCTGAGAGCCACAGACAGGAAGTCATTAAGTACTGAGAGACAGACTAACATGCTGTTGATCTCAGTCTGAACATTAGACTTGTTGACAATAACCAATACAGAATAACATGAGACTGATCTTTCAAAACACACTCATCCATTTTGCTGTGCTCTTTTGCCTGAAATAGTATTTATGATTGATCACTTTAGGTAGGCTGGTAAAAAATAAACTTTTTGTAGTGTGAAACTAAAAATTAAAAACAGTAAAATCTGAGTGCACTTCAGTGTTAAATCTACAGCTGCCTAGTTTATCACAAAACCGAAAAATACAAAGCTTCGTTACACAGCATATGTTCTTGAATCACTTCAGCAAAGTGAACTTTTAAGTGATATATACAATTTTGTAGTTGGAAAAAATGAAATCTGAGACTGACCTTAATATCTATAGATTTGTAAGGTTTATACTTTGAAGAACTACATAAACTTCTATATTAATAAGTCACATACTTTCACTTGGAGTCTTAAAGAATTTATGTGTGAGATGTCCCTGGTCCCTGTGCCATTCCTGATTAAGATGATGATTAGACAATTTGTAGAGTGCTGGGAGATGCACAAAGAAAGGACAGTGTTCCTCCACAATCTAAAGTCAGCTTCAGTAGTACAGAGTGGACATCAGGGACACAATGCTTGTACAGTATCAATGTGTGAGAGGTTCCAGGTTTACCGGGAGGCATTGTTGTAGTTGTAGAAATATGGTTCATCCGGGCGGAAGCCGTAGGCACTGACGGGTCGCTCTGCTGGGACAAACTGCTCTGACACACTGACAGGACAAAAGAAGGGAGAGATGGGATAAATGGATACAAACTGATACAGCAAGACAGAATTACAAATTGAGATGTGGAGAAGGCAAGCGAAGTGTTGGGAATCACGGAATATTCTTTTCTTTTTTTTATTACCGTTAATGGCCTATATAAAACAAACTTTGATATGATTGTGACAGAGACACACTCTTTAAATGTTTTAACAGTATTAAAGCTATCTTAAACCTTAAAATGACTCTAAAAACTAAGAGCAAAGACACACAAGCATGATACTGTCTTATTGAAGCTTATTGAAACATGTTAGCAGCCCATGTTTTGAACAAGGGGTCTTCAGCGTTCTTCAGGCCAAGGACCCCTTTACTGAAACAGGGACGGAGCAGGGGCCCTCTAATAAATATATTGTAGAAAACTTAGTTGGATGAGAGATCAATTTCAGTATATCTTGGGTCTTCTCTCTTCTCTTACCTGTAGCTGCTAAGTCAGCAGCAGTTGTAGCATGGCTAGTTCAACTCGCCATTATGGATAAGTGCTGCACAGTGATTTAGTGTTAGCTAGCTCTCATGATTGTACAAGGATTCATGGGCAACAATTAGCCTATCAATAATACTGTGTACTATTCAACTTAAATTAACAAACAATTTGAGAGGCACCATGTAACAACCCTGAGGAGCCCTTAGAGGTCATGGACCCACTGTTTGAAGACCCAGGTAAACAAATGGAGTAATGGAGGAGTAAGACTCCTGCTGTAAGACTCCTGCTCCCAGGGAACACCAGACCTGCATCTTTTCCATCTCCTGCTGCTCTGCTCACACCTGACTGGCTGGATCAGGTGTGTTAGGCCACTTAAGCATTAATCAGGTTTGTGAAGAAAAGTGAGAGATGGAATTAAGCACAGCTGCAATAAACTGATGGTACCTCATAACTGTACCTTTCTGCTTGATGACATGTTTTTTAATGATCACGTCCACCATTGCTTGAATATAGCCTCATTTGTGATGCCTCACAAAGAAGATAACAGCACACACTTGGACATTTCCCTGTCCATACGTCTGTCCATGAGTTTTACATAAGTCTGTTTTCACTGACGTAAAACACAATTTGTGTGTGAACAAAAGGTCAAAAATCCGTAGATTAAGCTACATTTTCAAATATACCTGTGTACATGTGGACTGGGCCTGAGAAAATAGTGTAGACACCACTGGCCACATACTTTTTCTTGAGGTTGTCAGGTAAAGAGACAAAAACAATGTCCACATGTACAAAGCCAGCTTAGAAAAGAAAGGATTACACAGAGCCCTGACCTCAGCCCCGTCCAACACCTTTGGGATAAACTGTAAAACTGACTGTGAGTCAGATCTTATCACCCAACATCAGTGCTGGACCTCACTAATGCTCTTGTGTCTGAATAGGAGCAAATCCCTGCAGCCAGGTTCCAAACATCTGGAGAGAAGAGTGAAACCAGAAAACACCAGTACCACCACCAGGTGGAGCTCTGAGACCAAACATCTCTCTGGAAACCCCCCACCCCAGCGCCGCACCAATCACTCAGTCATAGCACTGGGTGAAAAAAAAAATCCTCGTAAAAAGTTAATGTAATATTCATCTGCCCTGATGCAGGTGTTGGACATCCACAATGAGTGTGTGAGTTACAAAGTGCTAATGGCTGGAGGGGTAAACAGCAGAGCGGCCAAGTCTTAAAAAACTGAGAGATGTCAAAACACAGCGCCGTGACGAGGGCGGAGGCTGACGGCCAAACCTGGAGGACCTGGCTGCCCTCCGCCCGGCAACAGGGGCCTGTTGAGGGGAATGATAAAAGGCCTGTATCTACACCGTATAAATCAGTTACTATGGGGATGTGGATACAGAGGGTGGGGGCCGATTTCACGCTCCATCTTCTGACCAGCTGCTGGGAGTTTGTGTCTGGTTGTGGGGTCACGTCGGCAGGCCCAGCCGCCTCGTCAGAATGGAGCGGTTGATGGATAAACTGGGCTCTGATGGATGACACCACATCTCACACATATCCCCGTCTTTCTCTTTGGGAGTGTTTGCTGCCCGGCCCGTCGTCCTCTCCCGGCCTTCTAAAATACGAGCTGTTTGCTTTGCCCCTGCAAGCGCCTATAATGACGTGTTGTTTTTAGCCAAATCACTTCCAGCGATCAGTTACACAGCTTGCAGCACACACACCCCTCCTCCTCATCCCCTCCTCCTCCTCCTCTCTGTTTTGCCTTCGCCCCCTGCCGCCTTCCCCCCCAACCACCATCTCCTCTCCCTCCTCTCTGGGCAGAAATATGTCTTTTTCCTCTCCGCACGCTACGGCTGTCAGGGGGGATTTGAGAGCCAGGCTAAAGGAGGCTGGAGGAACAGTGGAGCTCTGACTCACACCATCCGCCTGCCTGCCGGCATGTCTGCCTGTTTCTATGACTGACTGGTTACACCCCAGCCTGGCTTCAGGATCTGTACAGGACCTGTAGGAGTCCTGATGATCAGTCATTGCTCAGGACTGGACAGCTTTGATGGTGAAAAAACACAAACTTTACAGTACAATTCTGAGTAAATGCTACATCCATCTCTATCCACTATTCTTACGTTAATGTGTTTTATTATTTTGATGAATTCTTTTGTCTATAAAATGCGAAAAAGGTGCATAAATTACTTTTTTTTTAGATATTACGCCATTGGGTCTGGACCTTTGAATCCCCCAACACAAAGTTGACTGATTCATCTGGCATCGTCACATGAAAAAGCAGTTTCTAGGTTGACAATGGATCCTATGAGTGCCACCACACCATATCCACAACATAATCAAACCAATGAGGGGTAATAAAAAACAAGGATGATGCTGCTATTGAGGCTGTTTTCAATCAATATGAATTTTCAATATTGTCTGATATCCCAGCTTCTTTTTATTTCTCTCCATTACGCTCTTAAAACTACGGCAAAACCAATAAGTAACCAATAAGTCGGTGTGGACTTAATATGACATTAGATTCAGGCGGATACATTAGTGTCTCATGATATGTTGAGGAAGATTGAATCCTCTTTCCCCATGGAAATCTGTTAAGAGGGGGATGGCAGTTTAAGAAGGGAGATGCATTTTGGTAACATTTTGCAAACATGTGGGATGGTGCCCCCCCATTCCCCATCAAATCACCTACTGCTTGTGATCCCATGTTACAGGTTGCCTAAGTCTACAAGTTGTGTTCAGTTGAACCCCATCATGACTCTTCTTCTCAGACTGTTTTATCTGAATAGTTTTATGAGGTAAATTATGCAATAAGTGACATTAAACAGGAGAGATTAAAGTACAGCCAAAAACATAACTGAAGTGTTTTTTTTCTGCTTTCCTATCATCTTCAACCTGTCAGATTTATATTGGAGGAAGAGGCCCAGATGGAACCATCCATTATGTGACAGACTTAAACATCATTTTACTGCCAATACATTCCAGAAATGTTTTTTAATAGCTTACAGGTAAGTGTTGCATCTTTTTAAGCATCAGGAGAGTTGATCCATCAGCTCATGTGAAATCTAACAATAATAATCTAACACTAAACACTTTGTATGTTCTTTAGTAAAATAGTTAAATCTGTTCTTAACAAGTAATCAAACTGAAGTCACATCTTTAAACCTGCGTGTACCCTGTAATTTATTAAAAAGGGTTCAAGAAAAGAATCATAAACAGAATGGCACAAGAAGAACTGATGATAGAAACTGATCAATCAAATTATAATTCATTGACAGGAACACTGGCTCTCAATTTGGGCTGGGAATGAGGGACTTAAATTTTTATTTTAGTATCACCCTAAAAGCTCCAGTCACAACCAGAAATTGATTTAAAAACACTGTAGTTGAGGAAATGTAATTTATCCCTCCAGGCCGGTGATGCATCATGCTTTGAATATTTAAGGGCAGCGGGTCTGAAAGAACGCCTGACACAGTAGCTGATATTTCTCATTACGAAACACGCAAATCAACCTGTCTGCCACCTTCCTTACTTCATGAGTGTCAGTGTGTGTTGTGACATGCCGAAAAATGAGGAAAGGTGGTTGTGGGTCTTTGAGACAAGGCGCCTGGTGTTCCCACGTATGCTAGTTTGGCCCCAGAGGAACGGCTGCAGGAGGCGGCGGGGACACGTCCCATCCCGCAGAGAACATTCCTTGGTAGTGAACAGGAAAGAGAATCAGGCCTTTTCCTCCTCTGGTGTGACCCTTCGCCCCCTCTATGTCTGCCTCTTCCAGGGCCCCCAGCCGGGCCCTGCTTTGATCTCTCCCTGCTGTCAATGCTCAGGTTACAGCTAACCAACACACCAACCCCGGTAAGGAACCAGGTCTCACCCCCGCCACCTCCACCGTCCCCACATATCTTCAAGTCTCACCTGATTGTGACGGTGTTCCTTTACTTCCCTTATTTTTACCTCACCTCACTCCCTGGGGCCTGTCACATCCTGACAGCTTCTCAAAGCGCTCATTGATTCTCCTGTTGGTGTATTCACAAACACACACTGTCTATCTGTCACGCCTGATTCCACCGGACAACTGTCTTTACCTGACTAAAGCATTATTCACACCTGGAGAATCTGTTCCCCTGTCCTAACAGGACACAATTTGGTCTATTTAATCAGAGCAGGACTTAATAATCTATTTGTTTGATACAATATTAAAGTTTACAAAATCTCATATCTGTTTTAACATCAACTAACATATTTGATAAGGAGCCTTTAAATTTGATTATCAACGACTTGTGACCAACATATTATATAAAAGCTGGTTATTTTACAGCTGAAAAATGTATTTGTTAGAGGGATGACACAGTTAAAATAAACACCTTATAACTAAAACGTCTCTCTCCCTTCATTTTATCTATTTTGTCTCTATATCATCTTAAACTGTCTAATAAGAGTAAAAAGCCCCCAAAAAAGAATGAAACAAAAAACCTCACCTTTTTAGCAAATATACCAGAAACTTTTAAAAGTAAACTGCACTGGGACTTCACTGAATCAGCATCAATACAAACAACACAAAAATGAAGTCTCACATACCAAAAAATGCAGCCTGTTACTATGTTGAAATTTCATAAACATGAGATGACGTAGTGTTAAGAGTCTTATGGACATTAAATACATTTTTTGAAAGCTAATATAGCATGTCACCAAGCTGATACTGGATTTCTGAGGCATATTGTGATACTGTTATTATGATGTATTGACATTTTGGGGATTTTCTTTAACATAAAAAGATGATTTTGATTAGGATGACTTAAAATTGGTTTTCAAAGGACTGGGTCGAAAATATGTTCTGAATGTGATATTTTACAGTGTGAAAATAAACTTGTTATTTAGCTGGGGGACAGACTGTGTAACAGTGACACTTTTGCTAAATGACCTCAGACATATCTAATATTTCTGTATTAATAAGCCATTATGAGAATTATATGGACTGGATTTATGAGCACTCTACCAATAGCATTTTACAATGTGTCCGTCATTCACTGACACCCACACCAATGACGGCACTGACCTAACCCTCAACTAACAATCCAGCCTCAGTGTCAAGGACTAGTGTTCTATTTCTGTACATGGAGGAAGCATCGGTCCAATGGATTAATACCTCTGCACTGCAATGACTTATTTGTCTTTATGTCTACATTTAAATCTCATTTTAAGGTTCTCAAATTAGGGCTGAACAATAAATTATTTTTCATCATTGTTGTGATGTCAACTTGCGTGTTAACACATCATGAAAGACTGCAACATTGCACTCAAGGATATTTTGAGTTAACTGAAAAAGGTTTTGCAGAAAACTGCACTTTAAAATGTAACAATTCAATTTTCAATTTGTTCAGTAAAAGAATGTTGAAAATAATTTCCTTTCAATTTTTCATATAGTGAGCAATTTGTTGTATTTTAACAGTATACTGAAGGCAGCAGAAAGGCAGAGCTGAGTACACTTCAACATCTCTTTATTTATCCCAAATAATATCCTTATATTCAATGAGGTTATCACATATCACACACTTTCCTCGTATAACGCAGCTCTCAAATACTCCATACATTATTATGACACACTCAACTGATCATATTGGCCAATAAATTGGTCAGGCTCTTCATCATATATAGTTAGTGTAAAAGCCCATTCTGATTTTCATACAAATAACAGTGATTGTTCAGTGTTATGTCCGTTTCAAAAAGGCCCCATTCACACCATGTTTCACACATAGTTTAAAATAAGCGGCGGAGCTGGCTTTGATTATTATGTTAACCTGGATCACTCAGAGTACAGCGGCCAAATTAAAACAGTCTCACAGACGCCAATTCCCCCGGCGCTCTCGGTATATTTAAAAGGTATCAGTTACAAAGCTGAGAGAGAGAAAGAGAGAGAGAAGAAACAGACAATAAAGAAATGAGTGAAGGGAACTCAGATCAGGATTTCTCTCTTGTAGGACTGACTGTCGTGGATTCAGCCAGTCACAGTCAGCCTCTCAACAGCAGCCAAACTAAACATTCCTGCCGGCAAGGGGGGAGGAAAAAAAAATCCATCGAGACCAGCTTTATCGCACGCAAGGAGAAGTTTGATAATAAATAAGACAAATTACTCACAATAAACTCTCTATTTCCTCAAGTATTCATCATCTCAGCAGTGTGTTGAATTGGCTGCTGCTTGATATTGGGACTAAAGACTCACTCAAAGTCAATCTTAGTGATAACAGGATTGATTTTTAATTCCCAGGCTTCAGTTTCATGTTTCGCTGTGGAATGTCAGCGGCGTATTGGGACTAAAGTAGCTGATATATTGGAGCCACAGAGGAATGAAAGAGAGAGAAACACGGAGACTGGAAGAGAGAAACAAGAACATGGAGACAGACAGACAGCCGGAGAGTGTTTGTTCTCTAAACTGGAGTACTGCTGTTGAGGGTGGAGCGATGCCTTCTGGGATTGGTGAGGCCTGTTGACTCAGGCTTGGCCTGGTTCAATAACACACATCAGCGAATAGTGATTCAGAAAAACAATACGAGAGGGCAGAGCGCTGGCTGCTGGACGAGCCGACTGAAGGTAAACACTCACAGTTTAGTGTTTCCTCTCTGACACAGCCTGTGTTTCTAGACAAAGACAACCTGCCCTGCTGACAGCCTCAATCACATTCTACCATTCATTATCATAATGCAGACACACAGAGAGCAGGGTTGGGGTCCGATAGCTGAGCCAGTTTTGCATTCAGTCCTAGGTTCTCTATCTCGCTCTGAGGCCAACAAATCTTTATTCTTTTTCATTAGCAAAAAGCAACAAAGCTCCTTTTCAGAAAATATGAACTTTGCTTTTCCCAAAAGAAATCCCAAAGCTTGTATCAGCTGTAGCTAATTAATGTTAATTCCATAAGTAACTTGCCACAAGGCCAAAATTAAACTCATCTGTTGTGGTTAGTGTGCTCTGTGCAAGCTGGTGTGTAAACACAGTCACAGATTATTGAATAAGGAAAGAAGCAGCCTTTTTAAACATGACTACTGCTAACCTGTTTTTGGACATTGCATATATTGTATATATTTTGGATGTGCACCTTTGTGTTATTTCATATTTTAATAATTGCACTCTTTCCTACTTTGTATTGCAGCTTCAACAGCAACTTGAAATCTTATCTTAATCACAAGTGAACTTTCCAGGTCTCTTTCACACCTAGTAGTTCTAGTTCACTCCACTTTGTTGGGAGTAATGGAAAAAACAACAACTGTTGCCTGCATCGTCAGTTCTGGTGTAGTTTTGTGTTCATGTGGACGTACTACAATCAAACTAAGAGCTGTAAACATGAGGTCATAATGACTGGCGGGTGACTCAGTGACCAGACAGTTTTGGTGACTATCATCCTGCATCATCTCTGCTATATGGACCCATGTGGGGAAATCAAATTTCAGTGACAGCAGGACCAGAAGCACCAAAAGAAGGACTTCACCCCTCTAATGCTTTTTTATCGATAACTCACCCAGTCTTACACTGAATTTGTGAAGAAAACTTTGTTTTTCTTGCATGCCTCCAGTGAAGAAAGAATCCAAAAATGGGGGAAATTCCTGAATAATAACTGTTAAACTACAGCAAACTACACTAAAACATCTGTTACCAAATTGTGACACAACTCATGCAGTATAATCCATGTTTCATTTATGTAGTCTTATGCTCAGTACTTCCCAAATACATGCAATTTAGCTAAAACCTTACTACTTAAAACTGAACTGAAAGTGCAACTACTACTACTCTATCTTTAAAGCCAGACTCCACTGACATAAACACTACTTTTAGCTTGCTGAACACGGGAGCTGCTGGTCTACCACTGCCTCACTCAATTAGTTTGTTTGTGTTTTTGTGCGACTTTGATCAGTCTGACCTAACCATTTCAAACACCAAAGTCACACAAAATTACAAACTAACTGAGCGAGGCAGTGGCAGACCAGCAGCTCCTGTGTACAGCCAGGTACAATGACTGTTTTTGTTCATGGAGTCTGGCTTTGAAGAGGACATAGATAATAGGGGTGTGCCATATTGACTCGTTAACAAGAATACAGGTATAAGTTTTAATATCATATGAAACATTCATATCGTGATACTCGCGATATTTCAACTTGTTAACATTTTGACGTCATACTGTTACCCACGGCAACAACGAGCAAGGCTGAGAACAAAATTATTACAGACTCTGCAGTTTCAAAAAGAGGAGCAGCTTCAGTAGTGTGGATTAAACTGTTGCATCGGTAGACCTGGGCCTCCTGAATGTTTTATGAACAGCCCTGGACTTCTCAGACTATTTTAGCGAGTTACTGCGAGTTACCGTCCCTGCAGAGGGAACTCATTCAGCGGCTCCGCCAGCAGCAGCACAGCGGCTCCCTCTCCTCTCTTGCCGTGCGCACATGAGAGTTGGTGTCGTCAAGTGATCAAACCTTTGGCAATGTAAACCTTTGTGACGCTCGCGGTTCAACAAAAAACTACATATATGTGAATGTGCAATAGTTCTGGTAGCATAACAGCCTCTCACAGGTTACAGAGTGATGGTTAGAGGAGGAATGAGCATAAAGGTCCAGGTGGGAAAAAAAAGTCAATCATTCAGGATTTTGCTAAAAGGAAGGAAATCACCTGCTGATTTATATATATAGATCCTAGGGTACATTTTTTGTATTTGGGAGCTGTTTAAATGTATAATTTGTGGTAGATTTTATTTTGTTGTCCTATTAATGTTGTATACAGAATCTGACTCTCACTCTGAGTTACTGTTGTTGTTTACAAACTAAAGAAATGAGAGATCATTTATCTTGATTTTTTACTGAATATCTGAAGGCAAACTGATAAGCTGACATGTGAAACTATCACTTCTATTGTCGCAATTCAACTTTCTTAAATTATTAATTAATTTCATTTTTACTAATTTATCATATCGTCAAGAATGTCGTTCTCACAAAAATACCCTGACATATTGTGATATTTTTTAGGGCCATATCGCCCAATCCTAACAGCTAAGTTTCACTTTCAGTTCAGTTTTAAATAATATGGTTTTGACTCACACAAATTGTGTGAGTTTGTAAGCAGATGTTTTCACATAGCTTTGCTGACATGTGCCCCTATAACTCCAATTCATTAAGAATTTTCTGTGTGTTTGGATTCTTTGTTCACTATGTGGGCAGAAAAAAAAAGTTTACTTCATAAATTCAATGTAACATGGGGTGATTAAATGATACACAAATGGTCATTTAGGAAGTGAAGTATTCCTTCAACTAAACCTTTTCCATATGTCATTAATAATGATAAACATATAATTGAAAAGGATTCAGGTTCTGTGAGTGGAGTCAGATGAGAAAAGTGATATTAAACACCAACCCACTGCAAGTGTAGGTGAACAGAGAGCTCCATACCTGCTCATGTATCCAGTGTGTCCCAGCTCCCCATTCTGGAAGTCAGTGAAGAAATCAGGACTGATGGCACCGTCTGCTGACATGATCCCGTCTGAATGAGACAATACAAACACGACTTAACATAGTGTACATGTAACTCAGCGCTGATATCAATCTTTTCATCTCACTCTCACACACAAAAGGCAGATGAGCCTATTTTCTAAAATAAAAAAACTATTCCTGTAAAGTCCTCAGTACCAGCACTGTAGAACAGGTCGGGTCTCTCCAGTATGTCTCCATCCCCGATGAAGGATTCTCCATCGTCCCCGTACAGGAAGGGCTCTTCTGCTTCATCCATCAGACGGTTCTCCACCATCTCCAGCCACTGACCATTGTACCAGCGGAACTTCTCATTCTGGATCTTTTTTCCCCACTCCTCGTCATATTCCTGAGTGATGTTGGAGGGAAGAGAAGGTTGGGAGAAGGGTGACAGAAAAACAGAGAAATGTGTCCATAGTTCATTGGCAAAATGCTACAAACTCATTTGTATTTTCTGCACTTAATAGCAGCTTACAGCTTTAATGGCATGACTGACTGACACATTAATTACATTTACAAGCACAAAACAGTCTGCTTTTTGCCTTTATTCTGAAAAAGACAATATCTAAGCAGTTTTGTGCATTTGCCCTTCAAAACATGAAACAACGAAACGGCTGGAGCTGGTTGTGCCATTTTGCTTCTTTGTGTCAAAGTGGTATTTTTCCACAAGTGGTGGGCCTGTTAGACTGTGCAAACACAGCCTCCTTCTTTCATCCCTTTAACCACCTTCTTGAAAAGGTTGATGTTGTGATACATGTGCATATCCAAAAGAAATGTTAATATCTAAGTAATTCATAAGGTTTGAAAGTAGACCTGTATCTATTTCCCACCAGAAATGTAAGCTTTTCTTTTGAGCATGCATCTCAAACCAAGGTTTGCAATCTGTTGGCTAGTTGGTTTGTGCACCATGCACAGAGCTGACTGTAACAGACAAGAAGCCGTGTGTTGCAAACTGCAGTAAAAACCCCAGTTGAGACGCATATTTTGAATGCACTGTATACATGTCCAAAGAATGCTCCTTACACCCAAATAATACTGGCATATCCCACATGTGCTAATTGTAAAATGCCACATTCAGAATTTTGGAATATCCGAATGGAAGACACTGTTTACATGCATCAGTTGAGGAATACTGTTATTTCTGGAAAAATAGTGCAATATAAGTGTGCATGCAAGCACAGTCAGTGGTTTGCTCTGGAAAATAACTGACCTTTGGTTAAAGGACTGTTAGAGTTTTCCAAATAGCTCTAGTTTTATTCCTCGTTGAGGAATTCCTGATCTGATGCAATTAAAGCCTCCACATGGAATCAAACCTATTTTCTCACTCTTTTACTGATTAGTTTTTGGTCTTCTGTTAACACCGAGTGGCGGTAGGACATGAATGTTTGTTCTACAGTAGCAGGAGTTATCACCATGTCAAAGCATATTTGGGAAATCTGTTTGTATCAACTTTAACCACATCATCGTCTTCCCTGCCAAGCATAAAAATCCCCCCCCCCCCCCAAAAAAAGATCTTTGTCACAACAGCTATTTACATGTTCATACATGTAAAATCAACAGCTCCATATCAGAAGCATATCAGGTACATGTATGTATGACTGTCGTAATAAAAACCTGCGTCCAGCCGGCTCGACTGTTTGCGTAGCTCAGGCAGAGGACAACCACAAAGTTCTGTTTTCTTTTCTCTGCGGGTGCTGAAGGGGGAGTGATAAAGGTGGCCTTTGAGACTGTGACGCCCCTTCCTGAAAGATTAATCATTCAGATGCAAAGCAGAGCCCCGTGGGCACTGACAGCCACCCCAAGATCCTGGGACTCAAACGGGCCTATTGACCATCATTCTGAGGCCTCCACCCCAAACGCTGGTAGTGACAGTGACACACTATGTCAGCATGCTGATTCATCAGAGGCAGACACAGCATCATGACTCATGGTTTTGACTGAGCAATTAGGCTCTTATATTAGTTTAATATGACTAATCAGTTATTAGCAGCTGAGCTCATGACAGCATGAGCTCATCACGGCGGGGGTGAGGAAGTGCACGACAGTTTTGGGAGCTTTTCAACATATTCCTCTGGAAATGTGGCCGGGCTAAGAATATCACTGTGAATTAGGCCTCTGTCCCACTTGGAGCATCTACAAAGTTCCTTGTGAGGCCACGTGTGTTTGTACATGAGCAGGGCCACGATGATCAAAGGGCGAACATTTCAGGACTGCACAGTTATGGCGTGTGCTGCCAAAAGGACCCGGGCGGTAATGATTGTGTGTGTGTGTGTGTGTGTGTGTTTGTGTCCACAGCTCTGCTTTCTCTCTCACCTCTGCTGTCCAGCCGCTGACACACACCAGAGCCCACCGGCTGCCTTTCATGTGGTTCACAGCTTAATAGGTCTCACTGATAATTTCAATGAAACACTTCCTTTGCCCCGCTACACTGCCTGGCTATAATCTACAGCTAATTACGCTGATCTGAGGTCTGGCAGCGATCACACACTGACTGGGAGCTGACCACACCTGTCAGTCACAAGGCGATTCAGGAGTTCATCGCTTTGTTAATCGCTGATGTCAAATTTGGCTCGGGCACATCAGGAAAGGTGAGAATGTTTGACTGTAAGACTGTGAAAAAGGTCAAATTGATTCATGTCTGTATGAAAACAGAAATGAGCTGGATAAGAATACTGGATGACCTATCTGTTGTTTTTAAATAATCTGAATAGAATTCAAAATCTTAATTCTTTATTTTGTTTATCTTACATTTCATTTCATGACTCCCAGCAATATTAATTTCAGGGTGAGTGAAAGCTTCCAAAGATTTCTGAACACTTCCTATCCAGAGCTGTAATACCAACCAGACAAAACAGGAAACTTTACTTGTGCTCCAGACCCCCAAGAGGCCACCGAAAGTATCTGTTTCACCGTGTGCCAATCCTTTTGTGGACTGTTCAACTGTAAGTTTCTTTGGAAAAATGTAAAACTTAAGATCTGTAGGTTCTGCTTTATGACCTGATCTTGAGATCCTGTGTTAAGGTGTCAAATTCTTTTACAGTTTTGTTTTAAAAGCTTCAACAGCTTGCATATTTTAGCTGATATTGTGCATATTTGTGTTTCATCAAATGAGCACACAGCAAACTTGAATGAGGTTATAGCATCCAATAATGAATTAATTCCTGAAAATGTAAAAACACTTAAAAATGTAATAAAATTTGCACTTCGCTTGACTAAAATGTAACGAAACACCATAAATGTAATTACTTGACCATACATGTAATAAAATGTCCTGACTGATGTTGACATTATTGGGAATTTATTACACAATGCAAAGCGGGGCTAATCAAGAAATAAATAATGCACATGTGCAAAAGGTCTGCATATTGCAAGTTTACATGACAATGGAGACATTGCCGTTTCCAAAAAGTTGCACTCTGGAACCTGTTTTCAAAACGTTGCGTTTTCAGGCACCCAAAACACCACTGTCGCGTAAACAATCGGCCAGAACGCAACTAATGTTTACTGTTTTCAGTTGAAATCGTTATCGTATAAACCGGGCCTGAGAGTCACCAATTAACCTAATCAGCCTGTCATTGGACTGTGGACCCTGAGGTTCAAACCCTCCACTCTGGGTTCAAACCAGGAACCCTCCTGCTGTGAGGAAACAATGCTAACCACTGCACCACCATGCCACCTATGACACTGACAGCTGTATCATCATGTCTGAGAAAAAAAGCATGCTTTACATTTTATTACACCATCGGTTTAAAAAAAAATGATGTTATTGGGCGCAACAGGGGTCACTATAAACTGCTGTTGCTATTCAACCTTTGAGACTAACAAGAACCATTATCATTATCATTTAAAAAATGCTTTGGTTTTTGTGTCATTTCCTCCTCCTACAGCACATTGTAAATTTGGTTTTGAAAGGGGTTTTATAAATACAGTCTGCTTTTGCAAAAAGAACTTTTGCACAGGGAGTGGGAGGTCTTACATCCTAGCAGACCACGGGCAATTTACTACAACCATACTTATATCTGTTTTAAAAAACAAAGGCACTAGTGTGTAAGTCTGAATTTAAGCAAATTCATATGTATTTTAATCCTAGTAATATTTTCTTGTAACCTTGGAGTGGAGTTAAAATAATGTGTGCTAACTTTTAATAAAGTAACAAAAAGGAAAGTGACTGGCACCTTAATTCCTACATCTAAAGTGGTGAAATGATATTTAAGAGGCCTCATGAGATACTCACAGCGATGATATCCAGCGTGTTGTCACAGACTTTGCGAATCTCTGCGTTGTTATCATGCATCAGGTCGATGAGGTACGCAGGGGCTTCTAAGATCAGGACTCAAGGAAAGAAAACATTTCATCCTCTCTGGGGTGTTTCGATGGAGAATCAATTGTTCTGTGTCCTCAACGATGAAAGAGGGAAATATGGGAATGTGGTGGTATTGTGGTTATTCTTTCATTTAGAGACAGAGACAAAAGACAGGTGCCCTGCGGCTGAAGGGACCGCTGTCTACATTTCCTGTGATGAAGTGAACACTTTCCTCCCACAGCGCTGCTTACATCAGATATTCCTGTTATATATATTCTTCCCGCTGAAAGAAAAACATCAATCAGAACATGCTGACAGAGAGCATATTTGTAATTTGACACAAGCCGCTGCCACCAACCACAACTGTGTACAATTACAGGCAGCTTAGAATACCCAGAGGGTTAAAAACAACTAAATCGAGGGGTTAAAAGAGGCTGCTATGGAGACGCAGATGGGAATAAACTGTGAGGAGAGGTACATACAGGGCAGTACTATGAGTTACTATAGAAACATACACTAAAGACTGGACATAAAGTAATTCTGTAGAGCACCAAAGAACAACTTTATATGCAGCCACTGTCAAAATAACTGTGCTGGAAGCTACAGGGCATTCTTGTTGATGTCTTGCATCTATTAATGTTTATCTCATCTAATGGGACAGAAATGTCTACAATAGTTTACTAATTAGTAAAAGGATACGTGTGTCTTTGACGATGACGTCCCTGGTAGCTTTGTGAAAGACCATCTGGTAGAAGACGTAGACAATCTGACACACAAACTCATCATCCTCTTGTTGGGCTGACATGGAAACAGAAAAGAGGGAAACGAAATGAACAAGGACTCATTTTAAAGTAGACTTTGTCATCATTCATCAATGCGGTTGGATGAAACAAAACTTAAAGCTGTTTTTCGTTTTTTTTGTTTCCCATCTCGAAATGTATTTTCATAACAATACTTGCTATATAAAGCAACTTAGCACCCCATTTAAAACACTCTCTTCACATATTATAAATATATATTCAAATGCGTTTTGAAAACCAGGAAGTGACACAGGAGCCCTCACTATGTAGCTTACTCCTGTTATGCTCGATTAAATTATTTTCTCATAGAAATCTGACGGAGCTGACGAAAATCTGGGACACATCTTTAAAGGGCCAACATTTTTTTTAAAACAAACATGATAATAGCAGCACATTTTTACAGTGACATTATCCATATGCACTGTTAGTTTTAGATTCTGAAGGCTTTTAACACATTTTGTAATTGTTTGAAGTTGTGAAGTCTTGTCTGGGACCAATGGCGGAGGTGTAGGGTGGCAGGGGGTGGCCATGGCCACCTCACGTTGAATCCTGGCCACCCTATTGGCCACCCTGGCCTGATCCCAACCACTGCATCACAGCCGTCGCTAGTTTCCGGCGTGCGGAACCTTTCCTGCACTGCGATGGCACTACCAGACACTTTAGATGCACGCACATCCTGTGTTATAGATATTTGGCGCGAAGGCGCGACCAGACAAAGACGGTACCGCCGTTAAACAAAAAGAAGAGAAGACAAAGACGGTGGATAACATGGGATTAACTGCCATATTCATTTGTGTTTGTTTTCCTTGTCTCTCTCCACCAAAGAGACTGGACGACAAGAGTGTTCACTGCCGTGCATGGTCTGGCAGCCAGGTGAGTTGGTTCATTAGCGTAATGAACGAACGGACAGCTCTTGTCATCGAGTGTCTTTGTCTGTGTAGGGGAGGCGGGGCTATGGGCTACACACGCAGTGCGATCTTCGTGAGGAGGAGACGAGGCGGAGAAGAAAAGAGAATTGAGCATAAGAGAAAGACAGGGAACTTGTTCCTAAACGCTTGCCACGCCAAATGCCATGGCCCCTGTGTGGGAGTGTTTTGGATTTAAACCAAATGACAGAGGGGAGCCCAGTAATTTGGACAAGCCGGTGTGCCGGGTTTGTTCTAAACCCATCTCAACATAAAGAGCGAATACGACCAACTTAATACCTGAGAGTGAGAGACTGACAGTCAATTTTTTTTGTATTTATTTCGATATTTTTACGTGTTATTTCGGATATTTAAATTTTCTTTTTTGCATTCCTAAATATTCTTGTTTAATAAATGTTTATTTCTTTCTAAAAGGGTGTACTTGCATCAATATGCCTTTATTATCATTATATAAGTTTAAAAAATGGTCTAAAAACAGCAAAATTACAACAATAATAAAATGGTCTTAAAAGCACAATATTACGCAATGTTATCGCTTATCGCAATAATTTCTGACCCAATTAATCTCCCAGCAAAATTTGTTATCATGACAGGCCTAGCATAATAACAATAGTCAAGTGTTTAATAAAGTAGTTGAAACTAGCTCCACCTCCAGCAGCCACAACAGTAACATGCTGCTCTAACACTGATGTTTCAGTATTAATAATCTAATGATGTCATAATAATATCAGTCAGAGGAACCAAACACTACTTTTACTGCAATACTTTAACAACACTTTTCTCTCTTAGAACTGGTTCTTATGACGTGTTGTCTGATGACATCAGAAATCAAATGTGCTTATCATTCTGAACAGCTTCAAGGTGGAGTGAATGTTAAAATAATTAGGCAATAAACATCAAAACACAACATTAGATGTCATATTTGGGTTTATATTCAACTAAGGTAGGCATTGTGTGATCCATGTACTGCTTTTTTTTTTTTTAAACTGTAACTGAAACACAACATGGGAGCGGGATGGGACAGGAGTCATTCTCGTGGGACTGGGACGGGACGGGATTTTTTTTTTCGTTTTCATGGGATTGGGACAGGATGGGATTATTTTTGTGGGACTGGGATGGGACAGGACTGAAAATCCACTCCTGTGTCACCCTCTAGTCTGTATATTGTGCTACATTTGTATAGTGTAAGCACTGAATATTATTTGATCTTATCCACCATTACCTGCATTCCAAATATTGTGGAGGTGTGTGGTTTAGGTGCCCTAAATACCCCTATATTTTCTAGTGCGACATTGCCACCCCAAAATGATCACATAACCATCCTGGCCACCCCACAGAAAATTTTCTAGGACATGATTTCTCCCACTTCAAGAGGAACATTTTTAGGTGGATGGAAGACAATAACTTTAAAAGGTGTACTCCAGCAACATATTCTCAATCATCCATTAAATTTGAGGATTTGAGAGAGACAGAGATATCCTGACTTTTAGTCCCTAGCATAAAAGAAATTAAAAAACTGGAATCCATATTTCATAATGCTTTTGAAAGCTATAGTACAGGATTTGATACTTACCATTGAGCAGCTCGATAAGAGCAGGAATGATACCAGACTTGGCCAACATGGCTGCACAAGAGTCATCCATAGACACAGTGCCGATCATGATCACCACCTCCAGAATGAGGTCATCCTCAGCAGAACCTGACATCAGGGAAAAGTAGAAGTTGAGTGGATGACTGACAAAGAAAGACAAACATCTGGCCTCTGAATACCCGCAGAACAGAGTGCTGTGCCAGAGAAAACATCCATGTTCTGTGACTTTATGGGTTTACATCTGTGTGACCAAACGCAGCTGATGGAGTTCAGTCTTCTGACTGCTGTGTCTTAAAGCCAAAGCAATCTGGTAACCTATGCTTCGGGAATATAATGTGATAAATAAAATGGCTGTTTGCCTTTTGTGTCTGAGGACATCTATTTTACTTTAAAGGATCCCCAGTGGCTCACTTTAAGATCAATAAATGACTCATCAAGGGTCCAGTGGTGAATGAAAGAGGGCTGGTTTCCTGCCCAGAACACCATCAGCGTGACTGATGGTGATGATGATGACTGAAACGTGGCTGTAGCTGCTGGTACTGAAAACAATCAATGAAATTCAGGAGGGAAAGTCAGATTAGAGCCATACTGTTCTTTATTCATTTGTTGATGACACAACTGATTTTAGTAACTTTTTTTAATTTTAGACCAACGTAAGTCAAAGTTTTCAATTGGCAGCTCGTGTTTAGACAGCATAAAAAATGTGAAAAACTTGGGCTCTCTGGTCCTGCACTGATGTCAAAAAATCATAAGGACACAGAGAAGTGCCACTGGGCCTGATTCAAAACCCAAACAGAGGTACGAAAAGAGTTCTTGTTAAAAACTATAGCTGGAGAGTCCACTTAAGACTACACAGGTCCAAACTGTGGACTTGATGTGAAAGGGAACCATGGAAAACCAGCCCAAAACCAAACAGCCTCAATTCAATTTCAAAAACAAGGGACCTATTTAAAAAAGGACCCAACAACAGTGAATTAACAAGCAGAAATACACATCATTTTTTCATAACCATCACAGTTCACACCGTCAGAGTGCCTCAGAAAGTAATGGCACACCACCTGATCACTAGGGGTGTAAAGCACAAGTTTCAACAAGTCACAATACTATATCTATTTAAACATTTCGGGTATTTGCCGATATCACAAAGTTTGCCACAATACAATTTCTAATCAATTCAATTCAGGAGCCAGTGATTGATATTAGACGATATTAGTAAATTGTCTTTTTCCTCTCTGCTTACCATTATCTGCCTGGCGCCAGGCCACCAGCACCGTTTGAATATTTAGGAAGAAGGTGTACTTGAATGGAGATGGTGACACAGAGGTGCCATGGGAATTTCAAAATAAAGGTCTATCTTAAAGATCACAATATGTATCAATATTTTCACTTTGCATCAATAATACTGGAACATTTATCACTGAATAAATACATCAATCCACATCCATGTATTGTTACACCCCTACCTGAAATGTGTCCACTCTGGTATTAGAAATATTCACACACAGACCTGAGACTTCTAACAGACAAGATTTGGACCCACAATAACTTGTGTAACAGCGCCACCAGGTCTTACTTACTAGTTACACTGACAATGTAAAGTACAATGTGCTACTTTCCTTCATCATAGTGTATATGATTCAACAAAAACATGAGGAAGGTTGTCCTGGTGAGTCTTGGCCAAGCTGGACACTGTACGCAGGTTTCTCTTTAGTTCTTCCAACTTTCTGTCATTCTTCACTAATAACTATCATACAGTGTAAATTAATTAATCTGAATGAACTGCTCTAGACTTTCAATTCTCCTTTAATGGAGACAAACGCTGAGGGTAAGAAAGTCAGTGATCATCAAAGGTAAAGATAAGGTCAGACCCTAATGAGGGGTCTCTGTCCTCATATCATCTGCCACTGACACCTTACTGATAGTATGGTGCAGGGGGAGTAGTTAGAGGTTAAGACAGGGCATGGGAGAGACCTGGCCTCTGGTATTAAGGGGACTAGATGAGAGACCTGTGGTAGGGCTATCCTGCTGGAGCATGTGTGAACACATTGCTGAATGTTCTGTAACAGTATGTTTAAGAGATATCGCAAAAACATTTTCACCCATGTAACAAAAATTTTTCAAATGATGCAGAAGTTTATCAAGACCATAAAAGTCCACATTGTTAGTCAAATGGTCTTCACACACACCTGGTTTGAGTCGGTTTTTCAGGTAGGGCACCAGGTTGTACTCCTTAAGCACCAGTGCCCAGTCCAGGTCGGGGATGGTGAGATTGGCCAGCGTGCCAAGACATTCGATCACAAACTCTTCAGCCTCTTCCTCGTTGATCTGAGCTGCCAGGTCGCCGACGTGGTCCTACCAACACGCACGCACGCACACACGCAATTAGATTTGCTTTAAAATGAGGCCTGATATAGACAAACATGAAAAACACAATTCCACTACAGATTTGACTTGGTGCCATATTCCCTGCTTGTGTTTATATAACTCTTTAAGATGTTTTCTTTCTTTTTCCTTAGCATCATTTAGAGGCTTGTGGTGTTGTTGCTACATGTTTCAGCTAGGCATACCATATAATGTTATTTTCAGAGTAAGGTAGGCTGCTCAGAAATACCATCAAACCAACCATCAGCTTTTATGCCTGTAAGTTTTCCCCATACATTAAAGCTCTCTTTATATGAAGAGATGGAGGAGAGTGTCCATGTTCCAGCTATTATAAGAAGGTGACTGGACACTTAACTTTAGTGCAGTCAAAACTAATTTTCTTCAATTTTACAACTACTGTTGTTTCTTTTTCTTATCAAATGAATACATTTTCATTCCCCACTCCCAGTTTGTCATGTCTCAGCTCAGTGTTTTGCTTATTTGTCAACTATGGTATATGGTGTTGAGTGTACCCATAAAGCTACACACTGGATTGATTTTAATCACTTTAATGTACTTAAAGTGTGCACTGTGCAGTTGTGCTGTATTGGATTGGTACTCTGTATCAGCAGATACTAAATATTAAATGACTTGTATCACCACCAGGGGCAAAAAAACTTGATCGGGACATCCCTATTTAAATAACTCTTAGTCCGCAAAGTTTCCTTTAGTAAGGGTAGTCATACGGAACTTTATTTATACAAAGTATCTTCTATGACAAACACAATACGGCACTGCATATTGTCAGTTAAATACTGTTTCCTGCACAGTAAAAATGGAGGCTGAAAAATCTGAGAGCAAACAGTAGAACTAAGAAGCGCTGATCAAATATGAATCAAGATTCTGTTACCAAGCTGCCCATTTCTCTCTTTTGGGAAAAGCTCATAATGTTGCTGTAGAGTCACTAAGTTAGCCATGGGCACACCTGAGCCCAGTTTTTTTCTTCAGCTTGTATGTCTTTACAATTCGGTGAATCGGCACCATGACAACTCATGCTATTACATACTACGAGCAGGACCTTAATATATGATTTTTGATCATATTTATATGGTATTTATTGTAGGATTGCACACACAGCTACTGTATCACTGAAAATAGTACGTGCAGGTGATTCCAGCAGTATGTGTTTATTAATAATTGACTACAACATTGTCTGATAAGAATCAATAAGAGGTTATGACTGCAGTATCACCATACAAATTATGAACAGTTAGATAAATATGCCCTAATATCAGCCATTAAGATGTTCAGGTTGGTAAAGATGAAGACTTTATATACTAGGCCACCAGGAAGCCCAGCTCTGTTTAAAGACCATGTACTGACCAGAAAGAGGCCCTTAGTGGGTCCACTGTGCTGAGAAAGATTTCTGATCATCTTCATCACCAGAACATCCTTCAACTTCAAAGCACGCTTCATCAGCATCTTCAGTCCGTTACCTGAGGCAATACAGAGAAAGACTTTAACAACACAGACTGGGATATAATGCCATTTTCCATATATATATTGTTTATCTTTTCTTTGAAGCTTATACCTTCACAGATGACCTTTGCATTACTCTTGTTAGCAGCCAGGTTAATGCAGAGTGAGATGAGCTCAACGTCCATCTTCTCCTCCCTGCACTCAAACACCATCTTCATCAGCTGTCAATCACAGGTACCACATGTAAGTTAACCGCTTAATTAATTCATCTCTGAGATTCAAGATAACATAATCCATAATACATATCTGCAGCCATGTCTTTAGCATGTTATAATAACCTAACCCACAGAGTGTGTCATCGTTGTGATTTTTTTTGGTCATCCGCATCTAATGTGAGCTAAAACAACCGCAAAGACTGGACACATTTCTTCATGTGTGTGACTGAATGTAATTTGTCACTGAAAAACCTTTTTAAAGAGCATCCCTGAAATCTTCTCCAGTCCACTCATTAGGGTTTGAGCCTTGGAGAGTAAAGTAGAGTGAGGAAAAGAAATCAGAAACTGATTTCAAAAAATAAGGGTGCTTTTTTAAATAAGGAAGAGAAAGAGTATTAGTGATAAAGGGAAGGCAAGTCATTCCTTACCTCACAAACACCCACCACCACCTCCTTATCCTCATCCTCCTCCCTCCCTTCTTCCCTCTGTCTGTCTGTCCCTCTCCTGCACTGATTTAACATTAAACAGGAAAAGCTTTGAGCTGGGGGGGGGGGGTGACAGAGGTGCACTGCTTCCCTGTGAGGAGTCAGGAATCAGAGAGAGAGAGAGAGAGAGAGAAAGAGAGGGAGAGAAAGGCTGGGCCGGGCCTGGGTTAGGTATCACATACCAGGGGCCCCGCACCCCAAATCAGCCCCGTCTAGACTCTCTGGCACCTGCCTCTGCTTATTTACCACAGACAGCCACCGGAGGCCCAGTCAGGGCCCACGCCACGCTGCAGTCCGACCAACGCAGCCACCTCCGCCCCCCCCCTTCACCTCCACCTCCACCTCTGTTGCTCTCCTCCCTCACTCCTGACATCCCTGCTCTGGAAACCCCACATCTAGCACCAAACGGTGACCCCATTAAAAGCTGGAGAAGGGGAAAGGGGCAGGTCAGTCACCAGCCTGGGAAAGTGATAAAAGAGAGAGGTCCTAAAAGTACAAAATAGGTGAGAGAGGGTGAAAACGTGGGAAATGGGGTAAAGCAGACAGTTGAGGATGTATTTTACAAACAAGACAGATGAAGGGACATGTAGTTGTTGTACGGGACAAAAGAGGTTTTGGTGTGGAGAGCTGAATTATGACTTCAGTGAGGATGGAGCACAAGACTGTCTGTCCCACTGCTCACTAGATGTTTGCTGAGGTGACTACAAGAGATTTCACATTTTTCCCTGGCTTTATTCAAAATGATTTGAACACAGGTTTTAGAATTTAGCCATCTTTGTGTGGACATAGTCTTAGCCTCAGTGATTCATTTTTTGTGTATTTTGTTTCTTTATACATTAGTACAGGCAAACCTTTTCTGTTGTCATGACACTGAACAAGCTTGGGGTAATATTTTGACCATTGCTTGATAGATGCTACTTGTTCATTAAATGAACATTAGCTCCTGCTGTTCTGCTGTTAATCCAATCACTATTTTATGATCACATCACTGTCAGCCACTGACAAAAATCAATATTAATACAGATTAATATCAAGCAGCAACCGCCAAGGCTGAAAAATGAAGCCAACACAGAGGTGCAAATGCTGTTCTCTGAACAGCCACTTGTGGCTGGCTCCCCACAGACATGCATGTAAATATGTCCAGCTTTACAACAGAAATTAACATCTTAACAGCTTGGTACAACAAACGTTTTTGGTCTCTGTGGCTTATTTCCTGACTTGACAACTGTAACACCAAAGCCACAGCCTCAGACATGTCAGTAAATTTTTATATAACTCACTGGTTTACATTTTATTAAGGCTTAAAGTTACACATAATAAACGGCAGGCTGTCTGCTGAGTCCCCTCACTCCTCCATAGCGCCACCCCTCTTGCCCAAATACTGTCACTTCTGGCTCCAAAAACCAAGAGGGTGACAGCCAAAATGCTGAAATCGGGTTAAAATTGGGAGTCAACAAACCAATGGGTGACATCACGGTAGCTATGTCCATTATTTTTACTATCTGTGGTTAATGTGTGATCAGCTACATTTGTAATTAAAATGAGTGATGACAGGCCGGACTATTACTAGCATTTTAAACATACCAACCTATTTAGAAAGAGTATTAAGAAAAGAAAAAAAAAATTTTTTTTACTTTATTCTTTTACCTTTTCAATTATATCACTGGCAAATTTTCTTGCTCTGTAATTCTGGTGAAAAACACTGAATCCTTTTTATTTCAATTTTCTTTTTTACTTTTTTCTGGACTGTCCAACGTAATTTAAATTCATTATAATCAGCCTGTTTCATTTAACAGCATAATGTAACTATTCGTCATCATTATTAAATTCTTAAAATACAGAAAATTGTTTTTTAAATCTTATTGACATACATCCTCTGACCTTGACTTAGCAGGCATTTGTGTTGTTGTTTTCCAAGCTTTGTTTATCTCATCAACAATAAAACACAAGACTGAATTTTTAGACTAACCCACTGTGGCTTTGTTTAACGAAAAGGTCAAATTGGAGAGAAAGAGATGCACCTTCACTTTTAACTGAGTGTGGACTTATTTTGAGCAAAAGATGGATGGACAACATTAGAAAAATGAAGGCCGAAGAGGGTAGTGAGGGAGAGGGAGCGGGCCTCAGGGCGGGGTCAGAGGTCACATCCTGGTCATGCTGCTAGCCAGCATCCTTTCTACCATGGGGGAGCCTGGGGTTCAGATCTGCTGCTGACATGACCCTCTGAACAAACAGCAGACTCTCCCGGCCACATCTGGCCGGCATTTACACCCAATCTCGACAAACAAACACAACGCGCATTTAGCTAATCGCCGATGATGAGAGGAGTGACTGACCGGGTCAACTCAATCAGGAGGGAGTGTAACTTGACAAAAATGTTGTGATCGAAAGTTGAAAGAACTTAGCCTGAGGGGGGTTCGAACTTCAGCAGTAAACTTGATTTGAAGAATCACAGCTTCATTCCATTTTGGACAAACTGTGTTTCTGTGCTGGTGTCCTAGTTTTGTAATGCTAATTAAGAGGCTAATATGTGGAGAAGATGCAGAAAAGGATGAAATGGCACAAGGATGTCTTCAGGAAAGAGAAGGAAAGAAGAAAAAAGCAGAGTTGTCATCACAGCGAGAGCAAAGACTGAGCAGCAGTCCTCTGGTGGTTTTTGGTTCCAGATGTGGCGTGCGTCCCTCCCTCTCGCTGTGTTTCTCATGCATTAATTCCCGGGTGCCGTTAGCTGCTGATGCTAATGTGTCTGTCTTGGTCTGCTGGCAGTGTACATTAGCCAGTCTTACCTGCGGTATGCAGTCTGTGTCGGCAAACATGGACTTGAATCTGTCGTCCATGCTGATGTGGTACAGAATGCACATGCTGAGCTGTCTCTGGCCCTCGTCAGCTGCAACATAAACACAGGAGGAGGAGGAAAGTCAATGGATGAATGACTGGTTGTGCCGGAACGCTCCGCGGGATGCCAATGACCACATCTAGGCAAGCTGTGTGTTTTTTGAAAATATTAATGAACTGAATGGCCTTTTTAACAGCAATGCCCGTTGGAGGTCAAATGGCATTCGGTGCAGACTCAGCACCAGTCGACTGCAGTTTCTCAGTTTGTCGTGTCTCACGGACAGCTAACCAGAGGAAAAACAATATTTAAAGGTTAAATGTGAACTGCAGCAGGCTATTGACGGAAAAAGGACAAGCTTTTTATGCTGCTTAAAGGGACAGTTATCCCAAATTACAAAAAACTATATTTTCACTTTATTTAAGCAGATTTTGAGATATCCAGACTTCTCTTCCAAAACAATTGAAGTGAATGGAAATGTCTTTCTGCTACTAACAGCATTTATGAAGAAGTCTGGTGATATTCTGTATTTTCTTATTGTCAATAAATCTCATCTGCAGACACAATGCAGCAGTAGATCTGTATTAACACATCAGTCAGTATCAGTCAGTGTGTCTCTTGGATGCCTGCTGCTTACAGTCTGGCAACTGGTTCCTACTTTTTTATAAAGCCCCGACCTCACCTGGGCACTGTGGGGGTACACATTCAGGCCCAGACACAGAAAATAAGAAGAATCTAAGAAAATACAGGGAGAGTCTGCACAAATAATAAACCGCCACACACTTCTAGCAGGTCATGTGTGAGGACTGAGAGAGATTACTTCTGTATGAGTCAATACATTGTTTTTTTGGAAAATCCTGCATAGTATGTCTTTAAATATTTACATCTACGGTAGGAACCAATTGGGTAAGAGCTGAAAGTCACACACACAGAAAGTCATAAAGAAGTGACAGACACACTAACATGTTGTTGGTTGGTTTTACACATGGAACTTATTGACACTAAGAGAAGAAACTTCTCTTTCCCCTCCAGAAACAGTGATCCAGTTACTAGTTAGGATCTTCCACAGACCTCACTGTGTACAGTTTACATAGGGTCTATTTCTACGGTAGAAAGCAGTTCCAATGAAAACTGCAGACAGTGGGGTCTGTGGATTATCCAGAGTAACCGACACTGTTTTTGGAAAGACAAATTCATGGTTGTTTTTTTTTTTATTTTTTTGAAACTGCATTAATAATTTTCTTGCTACTTGAAAGCTGTGGAACAAGCTCAAGAGCAACGCCTTTTATATTACAGTCAATTCATCTATTATTAACATTAAAATATGGTGTAATGCAGCTTTAAGTACTGTTTTTTAATGCTACAAATTAAATTCTATTCACCTCTATTATATTTTGATCTAAGAAACGGACATATCAAAATCTGGACAAATAAAACCAAAACTATCCACATGAATAGACGCAAAAAGAAAATAGGTTTTCTTTTTGCAATTTGGGTGAACTGACCCTTTAATATTTGTCCAGAAAAAATGACTACATCCCCTGTCACTACAGTTGTATGAGTTTATCAAGCCTAGGCAGCAGCATGACGGAGATAAGAGACTGAATGGATTGAGTGTTAGACTGTCAGTGAGCCCAGGACCTTTATGAGTTTGACCTCTGACCTGAGCTGAGGGGGGGGGGGGGGGGGGGGGGTCCTGGGGGAGGAGCCAGCCTGGGAGAATTAATAGAGTTCAGACCAGAGTTTGACCCGGGAACTTTTCATTAAGAGAAGTGTTAAGAGAGAGGCTCTTCACTGGACCAGAACCACCGACAGACCTCCTGTAATGCCCACCAGCCTCCAAAAGCCCCAACCAGGTCCAGTTAAAACTGGTCCCAGCCGTGTTCGGTCACTGGCCGTACAGGGAGCCTTATCGCTGACTATTAGATCCAGATGTGCTCTGTGCAGTCCTGGAATCACAGGAGGGAGAGACGGCTTCTAGCTTTAATTGGGAAAACAGGAGGAAGCATCAATTTTACTGCCTTTAATAAGTTAAAGCTACGCTGCTCTGGACCTTCCAGCGCAGCTAGCGATTGGCCAGAACATGTGCTTCTCATTAGTGATACTTTACCTCAACCAATACCTTAAAATACACAACCAAGTACACACACACACACACACTCTCCTCCAGACCCTGCGGACTCCCTCACTTTGCTAGTAGGAACATGGAGGATCCTTTATGGGCGAACAGAGAGATCCCATTAAATGTTCAAAACACTGCTAGGGTTGGAGCAAGAGAGAGAAAAAAAGGTGAGGGGGAGCTGTTAAGAATTAACTAGACTGTTCAGGGGCAGTTAGTGGGAGAGCTAAACTCCAATTACACCCCAGCCTGATTTAAAACCGCCTAACCTTCGTAAAATTACACCCGCACACATTAAGAGGCGTCTGGGCCCGCTCTGCGGACGGCACTGCTCCGTTGTTATTGCATTTTCTGGATAAATAAGCAAGCTGGGTTTGGTCTTCTGAGACATCACACACCACATAACAGGGTACAATGCTCTTAAAGAGGTCCACTCCCCACTCAAGTCTCCTAATTTGGTTTTGCAATGTAATGACAGTCAACATGCTGCGTCACAGGAGGAAAAGAAGTCAGGCTGATGCTGTAACTAATGATCATGTTAAAACATCATAATTAATTGACCTCTTGATTGTTTTTTTGAGACTTAACTATTTGCATCTCATATCGACAAACAGTCCAAACCAAAAGATACTCAGATTACAGTGTTATATAACAGACAAAAAGCAGCCCATTCGAGGATGTTGGTATTTTTGTTTGATAAATACAACTAAACAGCTTATGAATTGTCAAAATTGTTGCTAAAACTTTTTCTCTCCATCAACTTATTGTTTCAGTTCTAGCTGACACATTTATCTTCATTATCTACTCATCCACCAATGCTCTTTAATACATCAATTTATTGTTTAGTCTATAATTGTGATACCAGAAAAGGATCTCATGATAAAGCTGATAAGGGATTTAAAGGGACAGTTCACCCTCAAATCAAGAATACATATTTTTCCTCTTACCCGTAGTGTGATTTATCAGTCTAGATTGTTTTAGTGTGAGTTGAGAGTGTTGGAGACATTGGCTGTAGAGATGTCTGCCTTCTCTCCAGCATAATAGAAGTAGATGGCACTCAGTCTGTGGTGCTCCAAGCACTAAAAGTACATAAGAGACCTCAGCAGCAATGTCTCTTTCCAGAAATCATGACCCAGTTACTTAAGATAATCCACAGACCTTGTTGTGAACAGTTTCATGTGGGAACCATTACCTTTTGACTGAACTACACTCGACAACCAAATCACTGCACGGAGCTAGTTAACGTTACAGCTCAGCTGAGGGGGACACTGTTAATGTTTACATCTCACACTGTCATGAGCTTCTTGCCCATGAGTAGGTGCACACTTCCTTCTACGCTGGGATTCAGTTGGCGGGTGTAGTTTGGTAGAAAGAAAATAGTTCCTAAATTAATTGCTCACATCAAGTCTGTGGAGGATCTTGAATAACTTGTACATGATTCCTGGAAAGAGACAAATGTTTTTATGTGCTTTGAGCACCACAAGCCCAGTGCCAACTACTTCCATTATATAGGAGAGAAGGCAGACATCTCTGCCGATATCTCACACACTCAGCAACTCACACCAAAACAATCTAGACTGATAAATACTGCTACAGGAAGGAGGAACAGTATGTTTCATTTTGGAGTGAACTGTTCCTTTAGGTTTTAATGCTTGTTATTCTGACTGTTCTCAGATTGTTGAGAAACTGTGGTTGATCTGCTTACATTTCATGTCCACACATTAAGACCAGAAATACTCCAATTTCAATGCAGATACAGACAGTGGACCTGGTTCAGTTTTATTGCATAGGGTCTATTTTGGAGAATGCTAACATGTCCACACACATGCAGACAGCGCTTTTGTTCTATGTGCCCAGTCTGCAGTGTCATATTTGTTGGGATTTAAAGCCCTAACATACTCCATACCAGATAGAAAATACCACATTGATCTGTCTATACACTTTACTGAGAGTCATCATGGGTGGATGTGTGATGAATTTTACATCAGAAGAATGGGTTAATGAGGCTAGACACTACTTCTATATAAAATGTTACAAAAGATGAAGACAAAAAACAAAACAAAAAAAAAACAAAAAACACACAGTCCCAAAGACGTTTTTTAAATGCCTCATTTTGTCCAACAAACTTTCCAAAACTAAAAGATACTCAGTTGACTGTGACATACCCAGGGAAAAGCAGCATGTGCTCACATTGACAGCAGAGTGTGTTTGGCATTTTTGCTTGATAAAGACTTAACCAATGCTCTGATTTTCAAAATTGTTGACTTAAGATCTGTTGATCAATTAATCAAAAAATGTTTCTGCAATACCTGTAAAACATAAATGCAAAAATGAAGATGCAGGTGACAGAAAGGAATCTTCTACTTTCTGTTAAGTTCAGGCAGTGGTGGGATGGATTGAGTGGGAGATGATGATGAAAAGTGGAGGATCTAACTCCACTTTCATCTTATCATCAGGGGCCGTGACCTCTGTTCAGGTCTGGATGGAGAGAGTGGAGGCTGACATACCAGTCCCCTGGCTGGCTTCTTTCTTTATAGATAAGGCAAGAGTCCTCATGCAGAGTGTGTCAGTTGAAAAGAGGACAGTCAGCAGTGAAAGCAGATGATTAATGACACATCCGCTCACATACAGAGAGCATTACACACATGCACAAACACACAAATACAGGCAAACTCAACAGTGTCAAAACTGTGAGCAGGCGTAATATTTCAGTGTTAAGTTATATTATGTGTGCGCCTTGCTTCCTGAATGAGCAACCCCCACCCGCCACTTCCCAAAAAACAGCCCCCCCCCTCAAATCTCTGAAGACCTCTCCACCTCTCCGGCCTGCTCCTGCAAAAACAACATTTGTGCAGAGGCTCTGGCATGTTATTCTAACAAATATATTATATTAATTATGCGCCGTTACTCGAGCCTCCCCCTGAGAGGCTTCAAAAGGCCCGTCAGAGATGCTTCTGACCGTGTCACACGACCTCGCGGATGAGACAACGCACCAATTGCACCGCTATGGAGCTTTCAGGGGGTCACTGCTCTAATGGTCACCAGAGGCAGCTTGAGGCCTGGGTGCTGTGTAAAAACTACACCTGCACATACGCCTGAGTAATAACAAATTAGAGGCTCCACAGGCGATTCAGGAGGGATGAGTGTTTCTCATGACTTGTCTGTTTCTCTTACTGAAAGCCTGGAATTATGATTTCCCTGATGCAGAGGCAAATACATACAAACTTTGTCATAAACACACACAGTGAACCAGTATAAACCTATCCATGGGAATAAACACAAGCAGTACAGGGTCAGATTGATTACCAAGCAATGAGGAGACTTTAGGAATGAGTCCTGCCTGGACCATCTGGCTGCGCAGCATTGTGTCAAAGGAGAGGTTGAGCAGGAGGCGCAAGTTGGTGCTCAGGAGCTCCTCGTGCTCGCAGGGAACCAGCCGAGCCAGCTTCTCCACGGCAAATGTTTCAGCCTGCAAACAAAAACAGACACAGCAAGTCAAACTTCCAGGTTCTGATCCAAAAGCACGCCGACATCTGTAATAAAATTCCAGCCCCACAACAAACCCTTACTGATGTGGTCCATTACATAGGTCTTGACCTGGGTCAAATATTTTTTACAATATAATGTCATGTTGTTTATTTAATAATTCTATTTTTGGCAGCCATTAAGGTACACCCTCTCCCAGAATCCCACCGGACCAGCATGATTTAAATGTTAGCAGCTTGACAGACTTATGCCAGATTTTTACAGTTTAGAGCTTAAATGTGTGAATGATGACATGTAGAGAGCATGGGTGGATATCATGGATAAAAGAGGCACAGTTAAAATGATGTGTAATACCCATACTGTCATGTGCTGGGAAGATTTCACAGGAGGAGAACAAATTAACCATCTACTGCTTTATTAAAATCAAATTCTAATTTGTAATGGCAAGTGCTGCAGTAGATGCTAATTTTTCTTAGAATATGGATAGAACATAGAAACATGTTTCACTCTTTAGAAAGACTGCTGGGCTTGTTTTGTCACTGATCTGAAATAAAAAGTGGGGCAATACTGATTTAACTGTATGTCTTGATAAAAAACACAAGGTTTTTAATCATATCAGTGTCGTGCTGCATGACTCACTCACTTTTTTTTTTTTTTTTAACTTTTGCATAATTCTTTAAGGATCCAAAATAAAATTTCCATTTCACAAAAGCATGTGCTTCACTGTGTCTACCAGACTTGCCAACCTGCTTATGGTACTTTTTTAAACACACAAATGCAGCAAACTTTCACTGTCTGCCACCGCTCTGCATCAGCTTTCTTAAAGGGGAAGGCTTGGTCTGTATTAGTCATGGAAAATAAAGAGTGTGATTTGCCTTACTTGACACTGCACTGCAATGCGACTATTTCACATCACAATGTCAATGTTGAAACACTATATTGTGCAGCCCTAATTGACATATTATAGCAGCATTCTATCAACAGCTATCTTACAGAAAATAATTTTGCTGTTACATTACAGAGAAGATTACTGTAACAATCACTTTCGGTATACACAACAAAATTCCATGCAGCCCTGCAGTCAAACTAGGCAGGGCCGATCAAACAGGAATCAAGATCCTCTAACTATAGTTCATAGAAGTACATACAACTTTAAGTGTATTTTGCTGATTGTACTTCTGTTCTTTCACTTGCGTAAAAGATTAAGATCTTAATAATTCTTCCACCACTGGCTGCATTTATGTGCAACACAGTTGTACTGTGATGAATGTTTGATTTATACTGTAACTCACAGCCATTGTAAGATGAAATAATGATCACAAAGCTATGCAATAATTTTGTGACAAGTTATAAAATAATCATTTACAGTTATTTTTTACTAGAACATGTAGCCTATAAAAATAGGTAATCAGAAAATTTGCATTATTGTAATTCTTCCCTTGATAACACCATCTGTTTGTTATAAACATGCAGCCCTACCACCCTGTAATATGCTTGTCATAATCATATGTAAATATGGTGAATTATTACATTTAGTAGTTATCTCCATAAGACACTGAAACCTCGCCTTTTACTTTTTTAAGCCAGATGTCCAGCTTGGAGCAGGTTCACCTACAGACCTACAGGCAGGTGGAGGTGTTGAGCTGATGACAACAACACACTCAGACACAAACTCATGACTGCTGCGTCTTATGGGATCACTGATGTGTGAAAATGTGAGCAGCGTGGTAGTGTTTAGACTGCATGCTGTTGCTGTAACTGTCAGTGTGACAGCGCTGCTAGTCAGTCCAGTGCTGCTTGTTAACATGTCTGTCTTCCCTCTCCTGTGGTCTCCCCGCAGCCAGATATCACGGTGACGCAACCTGCTCTCAGTTAAAAACGCACTTGCTGCTACTGTGTGCAAAACCAGCTCCAGTCGCACCATCACAAACCAGACCTCGAGCTGCATAATCAACTGCAGCCTGTGTCAATTACCACTGACATTCCCCTTCCATTAGTGACAACAGCAGGAAAAAAAACTTATCAGGCTGTGTTGAAGTCTTATCTGATTTGGAGAAACTCACAGCATGTTCACTGAGTAAATAAAACCTGATGGCATACAGTACAGTACCAATGAGTGATCAGTCTTATTTTAAAATCAATTAAACATCCATGTCCATAAATGGAAACCCTTCTCCCTTGTGTAAGCTGATAAACTCAACTGAGTCGAAGTGTTGAAACCACTATTTCCCTGCTGGGCACACGCTTCAATGTGTCTAACCCCCCTGAAGGGTTCTTTAATCTGAATCAAAGATACACCGAATGGGAAACAAGGAGATAAAACCAGTTCCTAACAGGGTCTGGCTTTGATAAAGAGCCACAAACTGAGTGAGATTGGAACCAGGTGGGGCTGGATTAGGGAAAGTCGGGGTGGTGAGGTTCCTGTGCGAGCTCTGTGGGACACGTGGCCAAAAGCGAACCTTCTAAGCATTTATTAAATTGAAATTTGATGAGCGCGGTTCCAAATGGCATTTCTACAGGGAATGACTGAAATAATTTGGGGAATGCTTTACAGAACAAATACATAATGATTCTTTCCTCTATATTTAAACAATTGGGTTTAAATGTCTCAAAACAATGTTGTTAAAAAACACATTCGTTAAGACATGTAAAGAAAAGGAGACTGATTCTATTGGTCCACAGATGCCGTGAATTTTAAACAAGGAACAGATTGGCTGAATTGGCTGAGGTGCTCCAACAAGCACTTCATTAATTAAACAAAGTTAAATCCAAATATTTTTTAATCTGAGAGTAATTTTACTTATTACTTCATTGCAGGGTTATTTTCTTATTTTGCTTAATGAATCCATGATTAATGCTTTGTTTGTTATTGAACTGAACTAGAGGAACATGAGCAAAATCTCTGTGGGTCAGATTTGTGTAATGATTAACCTGTTTGAAATCCCGAGTCCACAACAATTCTGAATAGCTTTTGAAGAGGAAAATAAAAAGAGCATATAAACAAAATCATTATCATCATCAAAGTCATTTTCATGTAAATTAATACTGAAAATCAAGGAGAGAGAGCAAGAGCATGTGCTGCTTCAACAGAATCCACTCTTACAGGCCCTGACACAACAAACCGTCATCAGAGAACTAGTGGAGACGAAGGCCGACTTTCACCTTATGTTGCCTGTGTCTCAACCAACACGTTGCACTTGAACACACTGCAAAGACTACAGCCAACATCCAAGCAGCATGAACATTTTGCACCTGCGTGAGAGGGAACAACTCTCCACACCAGTAGGTGGTGGTAGTCTGCATTCGTCATTCAAAAAGGGAAATTGAAAGATTGACAGGACGGATTCAAGACCCAGGTCAGCCATGAGCACATAAACAACATAACCCGATGCCAGAACAAATGATATTTACTGTGAGCTAGCAAACAGTTACAAACAATTCTGGAACGTTTCTGCTTAAGAGCTAAATGGCAAAAAGAAAAAAGAAAAAAAATCTAACAAGTCTGTTTCGATCTCTCACTCTCTTGACTTTAGTTGTTGGTTTCTTACCTAAGTACCAATCAGAGTGATGTCACTCACCAACGGGCTGTGACACTGAATCAGGCTGAATCAGCTGACTAGTGCCACTGGTGCGGGCCACACCACAAAAACTACTGCAACAGACACTCGGCCCGACATCGACGGACCTATTTATCATTTCACCCACTAGCTGTGTGTGAGTGTGTGTGTTTTAAATATAAAAACATGTATGACATCCCTACATTCTTGTCACATTATGCCACGTTGTGAATTGAATTAAAAGTAAATATGCTTATTTGACAGAGATCATAAATACAGTAGTGAGCTGTAGGTGGATGATGCAGCTACGCCCAACGTCATATTTAACTGACACTGCTTTAAAATGACGTCCTCGTAGCAATGCTGTCTCATTTTGTTAAATGCCTGTTGCCTCAATTTCTCTTTCCCCGTGTCCCTTCCTTGATTCCACTGCTTGCTTTGAGGGAACATGAGATGTAAGGAGGCGATCATGCATATGTGAAAAATAAATACTAAGTATATATCTTTTATATATCTTCTATCTTAAATCTCCCTTTTTATTTCCCTCTCCCTTTTACTCCACCCCTTCCTGACCCACCATGTCATTCTTGTTCTCCAAGAAGATTGACAGCTTCTTGAGGAAGGAGACGACCACCAGTAGCAGCTCCTCGTCCTCCCTGTCCAGGATCTTTACCAGCATGTGGACGATGTTTTTGTTCCTCATCTTCAGCTCTGTGCGCGTGTCTTCAGCCAGGTTCAGTAGCAGACACAGAGCAACTACAGGTACAAACACATCAGAGACAACAGGATCAGGCTGAGAAATTAAAATGACTGTTTCCCGTTCAGTCATTTAGCTGCAACTCACTTTCATGCCTATGCTGTTGTTTTTGCTTTTAAATGTCATTTTATATTTAATTTAGATTTCTCTTGTGCTTCTTGGGGTTGCAACAAACAGTTATTTCCGTTACCAATCAATCTGTCAGTTAGCTTTATGAATAATCAATTAACTGTTATGTCTACAAAACAACAAGAGTCAAAAATGCCCATCAGAGTTTCTTAAAGCCTGAGGTCTTCAGGTGTCTTGGTTTGTCTGACCAATGATCCAACTTCACAGAATTTCAGGGTAAAATGACATAAAATAGAGAGAAGCCGCAAATCCTCACAATGGAGAAGTTTAAAACTACATCAACTAAATCAATCTACTTCGTCCGATATCTCTGAAACTTTGTCCAATAACTCGGAAAAATTTGATAACTCTGAAATTTTTCTCTGATAACTCTGGAAACTTTGGGATCTCCACTAACACGTTAAATAAAGTTTGCTGATTGCCCCACTTGCAGGACAGAGGGGCTGGAGAGGTTAAATAAACGGACCTGGAGTCGCAGTGAGTAGACTGGTGTTTGCTCATAGCTCCGTATTCAATAGCAGTCTGAGAGCATGCCAAATTCAATTAACTCTGGAGTAAACTGCCAGCTTAGTCTTACAAACAGACTACACTGACCCTCACAACTCCAATATCTGCAACAGCCAGAACATGATGCAGACACAGCCTAGGGGACACTGCAGGACACATGAGTTTGACATCATTATGAAGTAAAAAGTTTCAACAGTTACCTCTCAAAAGCTGCTCCTGTTTGGTCAGAAGGCTCTGGTACTTTCTGAAAGACTTCTCGTGTTCTTTCTTCAAATTTTGATTCTCAGGGAATTCTTCATGTGCAGTCAGTCAAGGAAAAAAAGGTTAACAGAGTGTCCTCTTATACTGTACCATTAAAACTGTCACCTAGCTAAGTATTGTGCTCAGCTTTAGTTACATATAAAAATGACACAATTTCCATACAAACATTATCTACCTTATTTAGGAAAAGCTGTCTTTAAGACTTATGAGTTTTACATTGAATGACTCTCACAAAAGGATATAGGCCTTCTTCTTCTTCTGTAGTTCGTCTTGCCAGAGGTCATACCTCTTCAGCTCATGCTCAATGATATTCATACACAGGGCCCCAATTTTGAAATGTGTGACCAGGCCATGGAACTGGGAGAAACTAGACGAGGAAAATTAACAAGGAGAGAGAGTGAGAAAAAGACCTCCATTTATCCAAAAGTGTATTTTCAAAACTAAAAATCCACTTTTTTTAAGATCGGTGATTCCAGCTGGGAGCTGTCATTAAAATGACCCAATCCGTCACCCCTGAAGTAGTTTACAAAGTAAACTGTCAAAGTCAAAACACATTCAGTCAAACAGTATGTCCTGGTCCGACTTATAATCAGTCCAACTTGAACCGTTTCACAATCCAAACAGCATAACACAGAGATGGACATGAGCCAAGAGTGACGATCAGTTTTCAGACACACACGTCCTCTTGCAGCCTAAATCAGCTCTGACAGACGTTTATGTATTATTCTAGTGAGGGCTAATTTTAGTGTTTCCTAACCCCCAGCTGGAGAGTGAAACTTCAGTACTAGGTAGGCTGCCAAAGGTGGATGACTACTGGAAGAAAGGGAGAGAGCAGTGAAAAGAGAAGTGAGCAGAGGCAACTGGCTGTGAGGGTCTGTGCTGTTACAACTAAAATGTGTAAATACTGTACACAAGGAGGCAACCATGCAGCTTGCAAAATGTTTTGAGTGACTGATATTTTCAACAATTGTGTTCTTTCATGTTTGTCCCTTTAATGTTTCAACATGACAGTTTCCCCGTGTACATTTCTAGCTCCATGCAGGGGAATTCTTTTAACCAGTTTGGTGTAAAAGACCATTCAGCACCTTTGGGATCAAATGGACATTAACAATTAATAAGTTTTTCACTGCTGGAAAGTCTTTTCATAAAACTAGGCTGTCTCTGCAGTCGAAACATGCAAATACTTGTGAAGTTGGTGCAACACGAACAGAGAAAACAGAGGAAAAAGACTGGCATTTGCTCAAGAGGTAGAAAACATAAAACTACCAAAATGTACTGCACTGAACCTGCTCGTAAACACTCCTGCTGGTATGGTAATGCAAACTCGTCTTTTTGACAAAATGGCAACCGGCTGGCGACAAACAATCTCATGTTACACTCAAACAGTTAGCTAAAACATGTTTCTGAAAACATTTGGGGCAAGAAATAGACAACACAGTAATAGAATCTGTGTTTATATTTGGTCAGTGCTGCTTATTTTTGACACTTAATTTAATTTTTAATTAATTAATTATTTTTTCAGCCTGTTTTCACTGTGCAGGAAACAGTATGGCGCCCACTTCCTGTTCACAATCTTGCATAACAGCATAACAACAGGGCACTAAAATATGTTTCTACAAATATTTGAGGTTAAAGAGAGACAGCTCTGATTGAGTTTAAGTCTTAGCTTAAGAGAGAGAAGGAGAAAGAGAAAGCAAGAGAGGGGGCATGTCTGTCTCTTGATGTGCTTCTATACTCTTTTTGTCTCTGGTGGCAGCATGGGCTGTAGGCAATACAAAAATGTGGAAGCAGAGCCTGTATTTTGACAAACAGCCCGGGATAAGCAGTGAAACTCTGCTGGATGCTGCTGAATGATGCATTTTGTGTCATCTGCGTCATCCTGTGAAGTTTCACTGGGAGAGGAGCAGGAAGATCTGGGTACTGGTTAGATGGAAGGAAGTTTACCACAGTTCATTTACACATACTACCCACTCTGTTATGATACAAAGCTGGGTGAAAATCATCAAAGTATCCCTTTAATGTCCATGGTTTTAGAGGTGACATGTTCAGTTATCTAACATCAGTGTTGTGCAAGTTACTCTCGAAAACTGATACATTACATATTACTAGGTGTGGATCAGTGGGGATCAATGAATACAATAAACAGTTAGTTTCGGGCAGTAACATGTTATGTGACATTGTAAATGTAATAATATTACCCAAAATCCTGTTGGTAGTCCTTTAAATTACTTTCCTGCTGCTAAGGGTTAATATATTACTGTACCCCCAACACTGTCTAACATGGATGTTGTGTTGGTTGTCATCATAGTGTCTTGCTACTGCTAGGTGTGTCCACACTGATTGTTGACATAGAAATCATCTAATATATTTCTTTCACTTTAAAAGGGCGTCCATAAATTAGTCTAAATTTGGGCGGGGGGACTTAAGTAAAACATTCCTTCAACTTGAATACCTTTTTAAAATATGTCTGTTTAGTCAACATATTAAAGGCATGTAGTCCAAAAGCAAAATGTTGATGAGCACACAGTTTTGTTTATACTTCACTAGATGTCTGAATACACAGACGTGTGCACATATAAGCATTATACATTTTTGGCTGCATGTGGACTGTCACATGACCCTGCGGCCATGCAGAAGTAGAGACTAAAAATACAGTTCAAAACTCCCCAAGAAACACTCTAAATAGGAACTCAAGATCCACATTGCATTCGGTACCAACAAAACAAATATTACTTAGTATAGTCATACTTTGAAAAAACAGAAGCAAGAAAGAACAGATTTAACGCCAAATGTAAATGACACGTTGGAACGAAGAGTCAAAGTTAGATGGAGATAAATGTGTCCCTGTGATTCTGTTTGAACCAGGAAGCTGCTAGTTCACCTGGAGAAGCAGAAGAAGATATAGATGATGGTAGTTGCCAGGTCCACACTCTGCTTCCAGTCCTCCCTCAAAACTCTGGCCAGGGCTCCAAGGGCCGTCTCTGACAACAGACACACAAACTCCTATCAGTTAAAACACACACACAAAGGCAGACATAGAAAAGGTCAGACAAAAAGAAGGTAGGACAGGAATGAAGGGCTACAGATGAGACAGACAAACTAAACACAAAGCGTCTGTGTGTGGAATTCAATCAGAGTCACACTGAGCACAGTGCAGTGCAGTTGGAGGTTAATTTAAAGAAGCGTGGGGGAATGTGATGAGGTCGGAGGCTCCTGAGGATTTTGAGCTATGGGTGCTTCTCAATGCAAAGACGTGCGTCCCAGGGTTCGTCTCCTCTTTCCAGGCTGACCCCAGGCCTCTGGGTTCACACGAACACTCTGCTCTTATCAACATTGGACCGGTTGATGCGACGCGGCAGACAGAGTGAGCCGACGACGCACTATGACGGATACAAATGAAGCGGTGCCATCTCACCACGGCTGCAGAGGATGATGGCTCCGTGCTGTTGTGGAAGAAACAGCCTGGTTGTCACGGAAGGGAGCAGAACTGAAGCTGAGCTTTGTTTTCTTTAAAAGGGGAGCAGAGACAAGGAGCTGATAAAAGCCAACCGATTCTACGCTCAAGCAATATTCTTTTTTAAAAAAAAACTCCCCTTTTGGCCAAATGCAGCTTTAGTTTGACAATTTGGAATATGGCCGATGTTTGCACTTAAGCAATTGGATCCACTTTGACAGAAAAAAAGATTATTTTGAGAAAAAGAATACATGCTGAATAATTGAGCATGAAAGTTCATCTTTGACCCTTTCAGAGCTGTCAACCACATCTCATGTCCTCCTCTGCAGATGGAGTTTGCTCACTTGTCACAGAGATAGCTTTCATACCAACAGTCATTGGGTGGTCAAAAAAAAGATCAAGGAGGCTATTCACATGCCACCACCTACCCCCTTCTAGCCGTATACAACCACCTGAGCAAACTCCATCTGCAGAGGAAGACTGTGAGAAACTGTTTAAGGCTCCAAAAAGGGCTTTTGAGATCAAAATCTGAAAAACCATTATGTAAGACCTAATTCTGGCAGGGTAGATTTGTAGCAAAAATATCTGCATGATCTCCATCAATGTTTCATCAAGCAGCTACAATATGTGAAGAGACAGATATGGCATATATATATATATATATGTACACATGTATAAACTTTTTTTTTAATTTCATAAAAAAGGGTAGCCAACAAATGAAGCCCTAGTGAAAGTATAGTCAGGAAGACTATACTTTTGCATGCTCAGGCATGCATGCTCACTCGTAATGTCTTTGGCTGAATCGAAATGTCCAACGTCATTTGTACTGTGATGAATTCACCATCATCAGGTTGAGTCTGCGAGGGTAGAGACTGCAAGCGGCTGATAGACAGCCTTCGAGACCATTTTACTCGTTGCCGTGAAAACTACTGCTGTTATCCTATTCATATATATGTCATATAAGTTGATTAACAGTGCCTACTCATCCGTCTGTTTTTTTGCCAGCCAACTTTTTTGGGCTATTACACAACACAGCTTGCTAGGCTGCAATAACTGCAATGCATTTTCATTCTCTCTACAGCCTACACTTCTACATATTTCTGTATCATAATGTGGTTGAGTTTGCGAATCTGAAGGTGCGGTGAAGTGCGGGCATTTGGATTAAACCTTTCTGTCATTGTTGGGGACTGTCAATTGAGACATCAGCTGTTCTGTCAATTGGTCACAGTTATCCAACAGCAGAGTGACACACCTTCTCTGTAAGTCTATCATCTTACTGATTCTCGTTTTAAATATGGTTCTCTTTCTGCTCGTTATTCTTTCATGCTGCAGTTGTGCGCATCCTCCACCAATCACTGCAGAGTCTTCACAGATTCATCAGCTTCATTAGCCCTAAGTCTCAGAATCATCAGCCACTACAACCAGTGTCTGGACTCCACTCCCCACTCCCCGGGGGCTTTATCTTGCTGCTCAGATGCCGCTCCATTGCAAATCTCATCTGTTAATCTGTACACCTCCAATCTGTATTAAACAATCACCTTTACTTCATTCACCTGGTCTCTCCTCATTGAAATATTAGGACGTCATCTTGTCTTGAAGGAATACTTCACCCACAAAATGGTCCTTTGTTAATCAATTAGTCATGCTGTGTTACCTTGAATTTGTAAAGAAAATGATTTTTTCTCACATGCCTGCATGGAAAACGGCGAACATATTGATTTGTTGACTGGAGACATTTAATAACAGCAAAACTATATCATAACATCTGTTTACAAACTTTCGCACAACTCATGCAGTATAATCCAAGTCTCAGTTATCCACTTGTATGCTCAGTGCTTTCTGAATACATGGATTTTCACTTAAAAAAAAAAATCACGATATTTCGCTATATTACAGTTCACCAAAAAACAACAACAAAAAAACGTATTAGAGTCTGGTTTTGAAGAGAGCATTGGTAAGTTTTGCTTTTGGTTGAATTTTAAATAAGGTTTTAGCAAAAATGCTTGTGTTTGGGAAGGACTGAGCACAGGACTGGTAAATGAGACTTAGATTATACTGTCCAAGTTGTGTGACAATTTGTAAGGGTATATTGATATAGTTATGCTGTTGTTAAAGGTGGTCCCCAATCAATCAATAAAATAAGTTTGCTGTATTCAGTGGTTTTCAGTCCGTTTTCTTCACGAATTCAAGGTAACGTGACATGACTAACCAATTTACAAATGGTAAGGTGTCAGGACCCTGACACCTGTCCCTACACTGATAGGGAGCTTAGTAACATGGTGCAACAACAATCACCTGAAGCTCAACATCAGCAGAACCAAAGAGCTTGTGGTGGACTACCAGAGAGTCTTCCCGCCAGCAGCACAGAAGAGCTATACAATCAACATAGTTTCAAAACGGGCACCCAAGATTAGTGTCACCAATTCAGTATCTGGGTAAATGTCTCCCCTTCTATTCTTCAGATTTTACACTGAATAACAGCCAGAAAAATGTTTTTGTAGAACATTATGATGTCACAGTGAAGCTGACCTTTGACCTATGAGATATTAAATGTCCTCACTTCATTTATCTAAATTAGATATTTGTATCTAATGTTGTCATGTTTGCTGTATGAAATTTGAAATTATGGCCAAAAACGTGTTATAATCCATGAGTCCTACCAAAAATGCCAATGCCAAATCTGTAGAAATTCCCTCAAGGTGTTTTCATGATATCGCGCTCACAAGAATGGGACAGATGGACAGACGGATGGACAGACAACCATTATTTTAAGATGGGCATAACTGAAAAGCTTGATCTCTTTTGAACCTGTGAACCTTTAAACCTACCAATGATTTAGAAAAAAGGCATATATATCTATATCATGATTAGTGTGGAAAATTAACATTTTGGTGCTGGCTGTGAGTATGTTGTCAGTGTTTCTGCATTTCAACATGAACAGATAAGGAATAGAGAATTAAAAAAAGGTAGATATTTTTTCTTCTCCTTAAACTGAAAGTAAATCTGTATTTAACAGAGGAAGGTACCGTTCTGTACGAGCTCCTCCAGGTTGTCTGGGTTACGAGCCAGTTGGAAGATGAGTGTGGCTCCTCTGATCTTCTCCTGGATGTCCTCATACAGCAGCTCCACATACTCATCGATGCTGCTGATGCTCGCCTCCTCGTCCAGCTGAAGGGAAATAAAACAGGAAATAAAGCACAGTGAGGACTGAAAAATGTCCTCAGCATTGCACAGGCATTGTACTGTAAAAACACACATGTAGTTCCTACCTCCACTCCTGCATAGGGTGTGAAGTCTCGAGGTGAGATGCGTTTCTTCTCTTGGTTGTCTGTGAAAAGTAATAGTCACCATCACAAAGAGAAATTACTTCTACTTTTACCTTGAGGAATACTTAATGACCACATCTGTGTTTTTTGTAAAGTAGTTGATAAATAAACTCTTAAATACCATTTGACTGTTTGCGATTTTGCAGATAGAAGAGCAGCTGCTCCACCTCGCTGAGTTTGGATGGGTGAATCAGCCGACATTCCTCCACTACTTTTCGGGCCAAAGAGGACGTATCTGTGTGGGCGTTCAGGCTTTTCAGGCGAATACTGAAGAAGAAGCATACAAAACGCATGGAATTACAGCCTTGAAGAGAAACAATGAGCACCTGCTTTTCAGAGGTATAAAATGAAATCATGATAAAGAAATATCACAGAAATTATACTGTAAGAAACTCTGTGTATCACTCTCACATTTTTTGACACTCTTTACGTTCTCCAACCATTGGGTTCCCCTGCTCTCCCAGGACAGTTGCCTCCACCTCATACTGAACTACAAGGGCTCTCTCAGTTGGGTGGACATCGAGTGTGCAGCCCTTTACTCTCCTGTGGGTCATAGACAAAGGAAGCAGAACACCAAAGATTAATATACTTAATGTTCATTCTGGGTTTATTCAATTATGTGATTTATGGTGAATAGGGACTGGTGTGACAGTAAGAATGTGAGGTGCTCTCAGTCCAGCTGTGGACCACTCTACAACATTACATTGTGCAGAGGCCACTGCGGTGTGGCGATGCTGTGTTTAGGAAGAGTGGCCCTGCAGATCAGCTTGTTGGAGATGTTTGGACAGTTTATTACAAGAACCATCCAGAATCATGGAAAATTTTAAGGCATCAGCCCACGATGTAAGAAGATGCAAAAAAGGACTAAACCACAGTGCGGACATTAAAAGAGCTGATGGAATCCCATTTCACTGGAGCTGTACCATGTCTTATTTCAATGTGACAAATAAATGATGACTGATTGATATTCATTTCATTGCACATTTATTTGACATTACTTTGCAGTTTTCACATTAATACAAATTAAAAATCAACTGAGAATTTATTATATTATTAGAGATTATAGATTAAGCTCCCCAGCACAGTTTATTATGTGACCAAACTAGCAGTGTAAAGTAAATTAGCTCCACCTGCACCAGCTCCAACAATAACTTGTTTCCGTGATGAACACATGAAAACAATACTTGTATTTCAGTGATGTTATGACATCATTGTGAAATGGACAATTCTGCATTGTGAGGTTTTTTATCTAACTTCTGGTACCTTAAGTAGCATTATGTTTTTACGCTAACAGACTATGTTACTTTTTGTACTTTTATCTAACGTTATAAGTAAGACTTTGAATGCAGGACTTTTTCTAGTAACAGCAGTTTTCCTGCGTGGTATTAATACTTAATACTTATTCCACTACTGGTCATTAGCTAAATTATTCAATCGATGGTGGCTGTTGTCTCTTTTTTGATGAATCACGTTTTATCGATTTTCATCAACGCACACACCCTGGACCGACACACAGGTTAGCTTACTTAAGGCTAACGGTAACGTTACCTACTATTAGCGACCTAAAGCAGGTCGTATTAACACAAATAGACATTATCATGAATATTAATAACAGACTCTTCCGTTAGCTTTGTAGTCACTTATTTAAATGGCCCGTTATGTTCTCAATGAACAGCTGAGCATCCCACTGGAGTCTGCTGTTAGCTCACCTAACGGTACAAACGTGAACAAGCTAACGTTAGCAGTCGTTACCTTTTCAGATACCGCGCATCTCCTGTTTGCAAATTGTCCATTTTGGATAAGAAATAAAGCCCACTTCAAAACTGTCCTTCTTCCAGAACAGGACCGGCTGATGCTTGTAAGGACAGGACGGATGTTATTTATCTCTGCAGCCTGTTGCTAGGGCGGCGACACCACTCCCAGCATGCAATGTGGCTAAAGCTAGTTAGCACTGCTGCCACCTGTAGTCACGGAGGACGAGACTGCTGCCTGGGACAGCTTCATAATGTGCGCTCAGTACATTTACAGAGGTACGTCAGTACAGAATTGAGCTTCTTTTACTTTACTCGAGTCCTTTTTTTCATGTCACTGTCACTTGTATATCAACTAACTTGTATTTCAGAGGGGAAATTGTAGGCCTACCTTTAACTTCACTACATTTAACCTGACAGCTGGTTATTTTACAAATTAGGCCCAAGATTTTTTGATAAGAAACACACGGGGAGCTTCTGAAAGATGATGTTTTCAATGATTAGTCGATTAATTAGTTGGCCAGTTGACAGAAAGTTAATTACTTAGTTATTTCAATGCAGAATATATTATGGTTTCAGCTTGACTGGTAAAAAAAGGATTTCCTGCACACTATGCAGTGTTTCACTTTATTGTTGAGTTTTCGGTCTATTGGACCTTCATCAGAGCATACGTGAGAAACAATGGTCAGGCTGGTAAAAGTAACCAATTTCACACATGTGCACAGCCCTGGTGGCAGATGTTCCACCTCCTGGGAGTTGTAGTTTGAAGTTTGTAGTTTGTAGTACTGAATGGCAAACTGTGAGGCATACAAATGGAAGCCGAACTTGTCATACAGCACAAAAAAACAAAACACATAAAATCACAGAGTGCCTTTATTATAGTATCAAATTACAATTTCATCTCATAGTAAATGGGGCTTTGGAAGGAATCAGGTTAAAGCCATCCTTTATCAGGAATCCTCAAATCTACGAAACACACATCTCAAAACATCATTGTGATGGCATTGCTCACTGTTTTTACTATTTTTTTTTTCTTACAAATATCAATTGATTAATGTAGGAAATCATCAGCAGATGTATCCAAAATGAAAATAATCATTAGTTATAGTTCCAAATGTGCTCCACCTTAACCAACTACAACAGTAAAATCCTACTTTTACATTAATGCGTGAGTAATAGTAGCATAATCATATAATAGTAGGCTACAACAGCCACAGGGGGCAATTTTGCTAGATTTAATACTTTAAGTACATTTTCTTGACCATATTTACAGACTTTTACAAAGAAATATTCAATACAGAACTTTTACCTATAGCAGAATATTTTTACACTGATGTATTTTAAGGTTGAAAATAAGTATCAGCCAAATACTGGTAAAATATGCAAGTGGCTGCTAGATTTTTCTCACTCACGAGCCAAAGAAACAATGGTAATCTATTGAGTTGCTGGTAGATTTTGGAATGGTGGACCAAAAAATCAATTGCCAACCCTGTTGTGCAGTACTTTTACTAAGGTAAAGGATCTGAATACTTCCTCCACCACTGGCTGCTATAAGCTGACCAGCAGCCGCAGGGTTGTAACTTCAGAGTTTATGATTTCTTTCCCGAGTTTAACTCCACTCAACAGCCTTTGAAAAAAATGTTGACTGGTCAACAAAAATTGTTGTTATATTTTTTTTGTAAATGTTTCCTCTCTTGAGAATGGTGTTTCAAAACCCTACATACACAAGTACAGACAGCCCACAGTACAGATGAGGACATCATTAGTAGCTCTTGTTAGTTCTGCAGGTATCTGATTAACCAAAGTAATGGAAACATTACTGACGTGATGATGGCGCTAGGTGAAAAGCCAGCGGATCATAAAATTACTCCAATTCATCCTAAGGGAAACATGAATGCATCCAATAGTTGTTTATTTACTGTGATAGAGGAAAATCATGATATGAAGCCATTAGGACACATAATCTGGGAACCATGAACAACTTTATGAAACTTTGAGCCAACCCATCTGGTTGATGTGAACATATTTCCCTGAGTGAGTAAAACCCTTGCAGAAGGTAGTAGTACCTGTTAGTGCAGACCAAATTTCCATATTTTAAGCCAGTCCCCAGAAGTCAGTGTTGGCATTATACCATTATACAAACCATGAATACATTACACTTGCATGTTTCATACATATCAGTCTCTAAAGCGACACAGTATAGGAGCTGATTTTGTCATTGGCAGGTGGAGGGGATGGTGGATGGCATTTCACCTAGGCAATACACCTGCCATGCTGCAGAGCACTGTTCCAGACCAACAAGCAACAAAACTGATTGTGATTTAGTGGGTAATTTCATTGTTTGCAGCAACTCTTTAGGCACCAAATGTGGATGTGTTGATTTTCAGTTGCAGTAGTTGTAGTAGCTTGACAAGCAGTTGATTTTTATTAAGACATTGATACTTTTCCAGTGGGGATTGTGCCCCTTAAACCAGGTATTTTAAGCCAGAACACAGCATTGTTGAAATGTTAAGTTTCAACGTAAAGTTTCAACATATCTGTTACTTAATGTTGTGCAAATGTAATCCATCCATGGTTTGCAGAAATGTACACATTTCTGGTGATTGGGTTGTTATTTTGCCAATGGTGGGCAATGAATACAAGCAGCTGGGCAACAGACAAAGATGTCAATCTGCAATGTTAACTGAGAGAGAACGAGAATGAAATATTCAAAACCAGATGTTTCAATTATCAAACATACATTCACTTTTTAAAATCCTCAATGTGCAACTAATATTCCTGTCAAAATATAGACATTCCCCCTCAGTGTCATTAAAAGAATAATGCAGGACTGTGTCTGCAGTTATGATGGATGGTCTGGATGTCGGGTGTAAGTACAGTAATAGTAGTAAGAGACCACCAGGTTGAGTTGGGGTTAGATAACTCTGAGTTACATAAGGTTAAAAAGGTTCTGTGAACTTGGGGATTTTTCACTGCTTGTTAGGGAACCTGATACTGGTTTTAGCTCCCTTTTGACTATTTATACTTTCTGCGTGAACCTTCAGTCTAACGAGTGGATTCTCTTCAAAGTTCAAATGTCTTTGACTTTTGTTCATCAATTAAAGCTCATCATCAACAGTAAGTCTCATCTAAAATATGCTATTGTTATTTTTATTAATTTCCACTTTAGGTTTTACTTATTGATACATGATCATTGCATCATTGCAGATCATTACACCACATTAAACAGAAATAACCCCTAAATTATCGAAAATTCATAAAACTATTTTTTGTGTTTGTTTTACACTTGCTTGCAGATGTGTTTGTCTTGTTTTAATGAAACATTTGAGACTTAATAACAAGACAATTTCTTTCAGGGAAGGATTTTTTTTATGTGAATTTTAAAACTTTAGAAACCTGATCAATTCCCCATGTGAACGCCACACCAGCCGTGTGTCTTCATTAAAGTTATAAGCAAGAAATAAACAAATGGCCAGTTGGTGTAATCAATACTGTAACTTGGTAGATCTGCTCTCCACGTATCTGCTGCTCTCAGCAACAGTAACAGCTGATGTCACTGCACTAAATCTAGCCTGTGGCTCCTGATGGGCATATTGAAATATTATTTGTGGTAGGGGTCAAAAATATAGGCTATGGTATTCCCTGGTGACTGAATGAATGATTGCTGGTGCTACAAGGACACCTGTTTGTTTGTGTTTGACGGTTAAAGACTTGCATGCAGTTTGAGACAGCCTATCCTACTCTACCAAATAGACGCCTGCAGCTATCTTGATTTAAATACGCCATTTGCAAAGTTGTCCTAACTAACAGCCACTTAAACCACTTTGAATACTGCACCTCATCCTGAGATCAAATTCCAAGGTGTCAACCTAAAAAGGTCAGTAAGAGTGACACATTTAGCTGTTGTGGCTCAGAAATGTAAAGATGACATAACTGAGGCAGTCAGGTGAAAGTTCAACCCCACAGGCTGACACTAATTAGAATCAGCAACAATTAAGAGTGAATGTTTACTGTCATTGAGATGCATTACCAAAATTAAAAGTATCACCAAGTGGCACCGTTTTTCTTCCCATGTATCATCATTGCTTTTGAAGTGGAGCATGATATATATGATGACTGAATTTGACACAATAAAATAGACTCGCAATTCAACCTTGACTTTAACACCAAATAACTTGAGACTTCATATGGACTTGTGACTCTGAAGGATTTGATATGCTCATCGAGACAAAAGAATAATATTGGAAAAAAATAAATGGCTACCGCAAATTAACTAATTTTCCTGACACTTCAAATCAATCTGACAGCAGCCAATCACATTATACAAACAAGCAAAGGGAAAAGGTGGGTTTTTCACTTCAGACCAGCAGACAGACAACATATAATTCATCAGAACAATAAGATGTAAAGACTCCAAAGCAACACGTAAAACATTAGGTTCAGAAAATACACATACCTATATTTTGTCAGAGTAATAACAGCGAGGCACAACTGATAATTTGTAAATCATTTCTTCCCACACCAACTATTGGCCTGTTAAAAAATGCAGCTGGACTTGGACTTGACCTTTGACTTTCAAAACGAAAGAAAGAATACAATACAATACAACATTTGCATATAGAAATTACTTGTTTATGATCTTTTATTACAGACTTCTTCAATAATCACAGAATTTTAATTCTCACCCATATCTCTTTATTTCATACAAAAATATTCTGACCCAAGGCTGACTCCTGACTGCAGGAATGAATCAATCATCCGCCATGCTCTATAACAATGCACCAGCTATCTAGCCTTTCAGGGAGTTCGGACCAGATTTCACTGCATGTGTACCCCAGTGCTATGACATGATATGATGCTGTGACTTCTCCTCTTTTTACCCTCCTTGATTTTGGTGTGCCGGCCAACACGGACACAAAGGGCATGCAAGCAAATCGATACAGAGACCCGTCCCTCTCTTTCGCTCTCTCTCACACTCAGATCAAACTTTGATAAAATGGTAATACTAGGCAGTGCTGATCAAATAGAAATATTCTGTTACTGTGCTGTCTATTTCTTACCTAAAGTGTCTTAAGAAATATATCTTAGTGCACTATGAAGACAGCACCATACTATTTCCTGGATTGTAAAAAAAAAAAAAAAAAAAAAGGTTAAAAGGATTGAGATCAGATAGTACAACTCAGCAGTGTTGATTTCATATAAGCCAAGATTATGCTACTATGTTGCCAATTTCTTACCATGAATGTTTTCAGAAATATATTTTGGCTTACTTTTTAACTGCAATTTGAGATTAATTATTGTGTGTGACCCAAATGACCAAAAGATTATCTTGCTGACTTAGTGTGCATTTACCAAGAGAATAAGAAGATGACTTGGAGCTTAAATTGTACTCTTTGTTCTCTGGTGTCTGAGGAGCTGTGTCAGTACAAAACAGGAGCCATGTATACAAACACGAGAAGACACGACTAATTTTAGGACCACATTATATGGCAGTAAGGCCTTGAGGTCGGACGTATGGACTCATGTGCTGCTGGAATTTGCAGCCTGAAATTCAGTCGCCTCTGTTCGTCCTGAGACAGCAGACCCCAGCCCCCTCCCTCACTCCTCCAGAGTCAGTGTCCCTAGCAGGTGATCTGTAGATCTGGCGGGGCGTTCTAAGACCCGCCCCGTGAAAAAGATCTCTGACGATCACTCGAACGCTGGCAGAGACGTGTTGACCACTCAGCTAAACAGATATAGCAGCAATTGGAGTAACAGTGTCCCAAAGAGGCACCGTAACACACTGAGTGTTACTCTCCCCCACCATCGTTCAGTCAAACTCCTGGATAACAGCACTGTTTTGTGAGGTGCTACAAGGCCACATACAGCAATAATGGAGATTGAGGAAGAGATTTCACGTGAAGATGATGATGATGGCAGCTCATCATCACCAAACGTAGAGTACAAGGCTGCTCACCAGGCGTTTAGGGATCGCTGGAAAGAGACGGATGACACCATGTGTCGCCACAGCATGTCCTTCCACCTGCACCACTCACTGCGGAGTGAGTTCTTTGCCAGCTACCTGTACCTAATGGAGAAGATTCCTGTGGGTAAGAAGAAGGGCCACACAAAGGCCTAACCTCACACCAGCTTCACGGTCAAGAGGTCACGATTTACAACCTATACTTGACCCTTGACCATTAAAGACTGGGCAAAGCTGGGGAAGCATGCTGGGGGGGTTGCATGTTTTGGTTGACTACAAATCCATGATTTCTTTCTAAAGGCTTTTCATCAGTTTCTATTTATGAAAATGAACTCATAGAGGCTTTAAACTCGCAGCTCAGCAAACATCATGTTCTTTATAAGTTAAGCTAGAGTCACACATATTCATCACGAGGTTATGCACTTGAAAGTGCACATGCTACAAAATGCCTCAAGGATTGAGAAAAATTATTTTGAAGCTGATTTACATATCACAGTAAAATGAATATAAAACAATGGCTACCTGGAAGTTTGGAAAATACTTACTAATGTAATGTGTTATGTGTACAGATTTAAACCTAACTGGGATAAAACAAACACAAATACAGGGAATGATTAGAAGCATTGAGGTTCACTGGAATAGCCAACCAATACTCTGATCTGACCTGCTACAAATCAAATATCATCTTACATTATAATACATTTAAAAAGTATTTTTAAATACTACATCTTGCAGACACACACATAGAAAGCTGTGAAAAGGTTTTATGGTGCATGCAAAGATACAACATATCTTTAAAATGTAAATATACATGATTGTAACTGGGATTAGTTCTGAGGGGAAACAGCTAGCCTGACTATATTTGTTGTCTACCAACATCACTTAAGCTCATTAAAACAAACAAACAAACAAATAAGCAAATGTAAAAACCACGGTTTTTAATTGTAGGCAATATTAAAATGCTAAAACTGTTAATTGATTGTTAATATTCTGCCCAGCACTTCTGTGCAGCTATCCTGCTATAGCACTGTATGATATGGTCAGTGAGCACAGATAATGGTTTCTGTGCAGGCTAGGTGTTACCAAAGCTGGCAATCTTACTGTGATGACAGGAAACTTGTAGGAAAGTCACTGTGTACCATATTGACACTGATTGTACATTGCACTCCTTTGCTTGAATGGTTCAACATACAGAGGAATGAAAGTATGCAGAAACATGTGCCCAGCACTTCTCCAAAGTTGCAGAGCAATGGGACATTGCAAGAAAGGTGACAACAAGTGGCACAGACAGTGCCAGTGTGATCCTTTCTAGAAAGAAAACAATCACTGTATTTCACAGGATAAGCACTTTGAAGTTGTCTCCTACCCCTAAGTTATGGTTTCAACACCACACTGTTGTAGCAGTGCAGTACTGATTTGAAATAAATAAATCTGTAAGTCAAGATCATAAAGTAAATTTATTTGCATTCATTTGATTCCTAATCAAGACACTCTTGTAAGAACTGTTTTACCTTGTTATGAACTTCAAAAATAATGGAATTTCAAACATATAATTGAAAATGTGATTAACTGCAGTTAGAAAAATAAATAGTTTGACAGCCCTATTTGTAACATAGGCTGGTCAGTGACTGAGTCTAAATACACTACCAATGAAAATTCTTCTGCCGCAAAGGTTTGATTAGGCACTACTCTATTTGTTTGAATGGTCTTTGATGCTTTCAGGTTGTAGAAAGTCTTTACAAATACATGGGACTTTGTATAAAGGGTTTGTTTTGTATATGGAGAACAAAACACAACGGTATAACCAGACTGACAAGTGAGAGGGCACAAAGAGACAAAGATCCCTCTGAGCAACAGTTCAGTAAGAATAGAAGAAATCAGCATCATCGGTCAAGAAACTGGAATAAAAATGTGTGCAGATTTCAACAGGAACAGGGTCCTGTTTCAGTGTCAAGTGCACAATAATACCTGTAACACCCTGGAAATGTTGCTTAAGCAAAGCTATTCTTCAGACTTCACAGCAGAAATAGAAGGTTAGTGTAGGAGTAAGACCTTATGGAACTGGATCAGGAAATATCAGCTGATCCTACTATGGACAGACAAATTACAATGTAATCCTATTCAATCTAACCACTAAGCAGACTGCATATAGCACAATTAAAAACTCACTAACTCAATATTGAGAGCCCAGTTGCAGAATTGTAGTTCAATAATGATTGAGGGTCACCTGCATTTTTCTGGAGTAGAAAACACATTCAGCATCAGAGTTGGATGGACACTGTGTGGACATCGACTACATGGAAGTTTCAGTCATTTAATTCTTCTTTTGGGGCCCAAACTATCCCAATCCTCTGCAGGGTGTGCACACCCCAGGCTAATGACCTATTGGCCATTCTGGCTCAAAGACACCTTACTTTCTTACCAATAACTTGATACAAAGACCATTAATGGCATGGTATGCCAAGCATGAAAGCTCTAACTCATGTCAGGCAGTGAGATACATGCCAGTCAGAGGGCTGTGGTTGGATAATTTACAAACAGCTGTGCAAGCTTTAGATGACAGAGTGAAATGTATATTTTGTCCTTTTTTATGTCTTAATACAGAAAAAGGAGTTAACCTAAATAAACATACTTTACACTATGTTTAACTCATTGGAAATAAACATGAATCTTAATAAAAAAAAAAAATTAAATTAAAATCTTAATTAATCTTTAATCAGATGTTTTATACTGTTACATCATAGGTTAAAGGTCAGCCTCAACTTCTAATGAGCTGGTCCACTTTGAAGGTGTGAGAAAGAAGAACATGGTGGCACTGGATTGACACTTTCTTGGCAGATATGTATGTCGTCACGCTGTCTTCCCCCCTGTCTTGGTCTTGCTTGATGTTTCTATAATTACCCTTCATCTGTAAGCCTTCCTGAGGGGTCACATAACATGTAACTGCCAGCTTTAGATGCTCCAATCAAATCTGATGCCAGGACAAGATCCTTAAACATTTGATAATCAGGTGGTGCACTTGCCAGGAAAGTCACACAGCTTGAAATGTCTGTTTCTACACCTTGTTTTTAGTGTGACCTCCAGGTGCTGAACGATTCAGTCCCTTTCATGGCTCTCTGCCTTGTCCCGATGTTTCTAGCATAGAGGAGGGAGTCCAATTGTAAATAAATCCCCCCTCTCAATTTTTCACTGTGGTGTTATGAATCCTGCCACTGGACATCCTTGACAAGTGGACAGACTTCCCCCCATGACCCTCACCTCCCACCTCTACCTCATCTACCCCAAGAACGTGTCATCTAAGCCTTTGGAAATGTTGCGTTCATTCTGTAGGATTTATTTCAGCTCAGAAGAACTTAGCCAGTGAAAGGTTGGGATAGTTTAAGAAACCAGCTGTTAAGGTTCTTAATGTCACAGTATGACACTGGCATCATATTAGGAAGCAAGAGTGTTGTACTACAACATATAACTGAAAACTTTCGAAACAATATCTATTATGACTTGGAACTGTTGTGGTCCTGGCAATAGAGGAGTCCTTTGAGGTTCATAGTTTTACAGAAATATTAACTTGCTGCAAATTGGTAACCTAAAAAGCATGTGAAATTGAATGCACAACACTGGAGATGAATCAACCTACTTGTTATTTTATAACATGTAACAGCTGAGCAGGGTGTAAGAGTAGCGCAGCACTTTTCTTATTTATAGTCTTCTGGTAATCAAATTATCATTCTACATTTCCTTTGAGATAGTGAACTGTGTTCCGCTCCATACAGAGCAGTCTAGTGTCATGTTGTATCTGTTGTCAGACTAGGTGTGTAAAATTACAGTTACTAACATTGAATTTGGTAGTTTTTATTGAGTTATGATGGTGATGAATGATAGTCAGTCTGTGTCTGGTCCACACTAAAATATCTGCTAGTCAGATGGAATATGCTTTGGATTTTAACGTTTTCCATAAATCATGTATTTTGGCAGCATAGGGGTCAAAGGACATCTTCATCAGTCACCATCATCATGCCACAATATGCACTTTTACACCAAAAATATTTCCCAGAGGATGAATCTTATTGATTTTAATAGCCCTTGACCTTGCATTTGTATTCCCATTACTGGTAAACCTCAAAATATTAATTTGGACTGATGCTAAGTGATTGTTTTCACAGGTTTATTTTTGCAGTTGGTGTTAATTTTCCCCAAACAACCAATGTAACCAATGTACCCACTGTACAGATGTTAGCTAGCTAACTCTGACTGATCTTAAAACCATGGTCCTTTTTTCTCCCCTCCCTTTCTTATTGTCTTCCTATGTTATATAAAAAAAGGTCACAAATCATCAAGCTAAGCTCAATATATAAGTATTAGCTCCAGATGAAACAGGCTTGGATGCACCTCTGCTGAAGTTTACTTCTGTCCATGGTGAATCTATGTCTGTGAGCGTCCACTTGCATCTTTGAATTGACTCATTATGTAGTCACTCCACCTCACCACCAAGATTTCTGCCTAAAGACACATTATCAGAACCAGTCAACTAAAAATCTATGGCCCAGGGACTTTTAATTTGTTTTCTATTTGTTGATGATGTCATGAGGGGTTATCTCAGCTTGGGCTTGGATTTTATGGAAGTCTAAATAGGTGGAGTACAAGTTAAAGAGTAACCTAGCCTCACTTAAAAGGAAACATGTAAAACGTGTAAAGCTTTTAGTGTATCCAGAGGGAGCTATGCAACTCTGGTAAATAACTCCTCAAGTGATGTCACCTGGGTCAGCATTGGTTGGGTCTGAAGACTACAAGTATGAAAATGAAAATAATAATCTGAAAGTATGGAGTCAGAAAGAAGTGAGCTCACCATACCTCTGTAGAATCTGTAGTAGGGCTATTACTCAATCCTGTCTCTGTTCTCTTTATGTGCATCCATGTGTCCTAACAGTGAAGCTGTTTCCCGTCACCTGTGAGTACATCAAAGGAGAGAAACAGTTTTACTACAGAGCTCAGAAGTTCTATGAGGACGTCCCTGCCTCAGAGGAGGGCATGCTGGGAGATTTTGTGGAAATATGCAACATCGATCTAGAGGGTTCTCGGCAGTTTCTGAAGCGGTTTGTGGTGAGTAACAAGATTCCAACTCAAATTCAACTTGAGATCAAAAGCTTTTTGAAAACTGACAGCGGTTGAAGAAGTACTAAGAGCTTGTCCTTGAGTATAAGTAGCCGGCTCCGCTGTGGCACCTGAGAAAAGATTTTCTGTACTCACTGTCCAATCAGGGGGTAGCACATACACTGCACCTGCTCCCTATAAAGTGCATGCATTGCACATCTCCCTTTTTTACTCAGCCACAGAACTGGACTAACATGAGCTCGGTCTCACCATTTGGTGTCGCAGGAGCCATCATTAGCATTGTGTCTTCTCCAGAAAAATTTTTGTGCCGCCTCTACCTCGGCTTGCTTTTGCTGAACCCCCCATGGTTCCTGCATCCTGTGCATGAGTTGGCGGCATCAGGCTGAGGCTGACTCCTGCACCGCCTGCCTTGCGCTACCCCTGGAGGAGGAATAGAATGAGGAAAACAACTGTTGGGTCTATAAGGAGAAAGGCCTGGCCTTCCTCTCTAAAGATGACCACTCTACCAATCACCATTATCCCTTTGATGGCCTGCCCTGTCTATTTACCTTGGCCACTGAGAGGCTGGAGATCCCTCTGTCTCTCCAGGCCCCCTCCATGGCCCAGGGCATAGATTTTATCATAAGCCTCCATGCCCAGCCACATGCTAGGTCGTGCCAAGTGTGGCTCTACCCAAGATGGTACCCATCTTCGATTACGCACACCCAGATGGTTCCTCTGACCAGGTCAAGTTGGTTGCTTCCATCTGAAATAGACAGGGTAACAGCTGGCCTTTTTGATATGTGCTACACAATGCTGCCCAGGAAGTGACACCTGTGAGCAACATAGCCCTCCTGGCGGTATCCCTGGACAGTCTCATCCATGAGAGAATGAGCTAACACCACTGGAGGTATTGGAGGTGCAGACACACAAGACACACTCTTCTGCATGTCCCAGCCATTCACCATTAACTGTGGCAGTCCATGTGCCCCACTCAGGTGGAGCACAGGCACCTCTGGAAGGGCCTGTCCTCCCCAGAAGAGAGAGATATTTAGAGGGCAGAGCACATATGAAATAGAAATAGTATTTACCTGGATATGTTGGCATTTCACTTAGTTATCTAGCTACAAGCTGACCCTGGCTGACCCCCAGGTCAGGTGGTGAGCACAGAAACTTTCTCAGGTGCTTTCTCAGCCTCGAGAGGGTACACATACTCATTGAAGAGGAGTTACCTCTAGATAACTACTATTTACAGTACAGTCCACCAGGAAAACTGACAGTAAGATTTGGGATGTCTCTCTCTATCATTTACACACTGTACATACTGTAGCTTCTGACAGCTTTTCACTAGCATACAGATTTACAATGTTGTAGCTATCTCTGAATACTCATGTCACAATCTATTCTGGGTGAGGAATTCATCCTGACTACATAAAAAGAATTCCACCTTGTTTTATGTAGGAGGAGGTGCAGTTTCTAATAGTAGCTCAGACTTGATGTCAGCCTCATAAACACCCCGACAGAACAAGCTGAGCCAACAGCTGTTAATCACTTTGTACTATGGTCAGTTTCTACAAGAACTCATTTGTTCACAGTGGAGGCGGATATATTTCTTAGTCTTCTCTGTTGAGAAATATCTGTAGTTTCATTAACTACGATATAGGCTACAATTTATGGAAGGGGATGCATCTTAAAGGAGAAGTTTGACAGTTAAGGAAATAAGCTTCTCCACTTTCTTGCTGAGAGTTAGATGATAAGATTTATAACATTCTCATGTCTATGCACTTAGTTTAAAGTTACTGTCAGCCAGATAACTTCGCTTTGCACCAAGGACTGGAAACAGGGGGAATTAGCTTGCCTGGCTCCATCCAGAGATGGCAAAATCTGCCTCCCAAAAACCTCTAAAGCTCACTAATTAACATATTAAATTGTTTATTAAATTTGCACAGAAACCACACAAAAACAATTTGTAGTTTTATTGGCTGTTATGTACTGGACTACATTTTGTTACAAATCAGTAACTTTGTGGAGTCCGTGCCAATTGCCTGGTATCTGATGGATTATGTTACCTTTCTTCAGAACCAGGCTAGCTGTTTCCCCATTTCCACTCTTTATGCTAAGCTAAGTCAGCCTGCTGCTGACTGCTTCATATTTTGTGCACAGATATGAGAGCTAACTATCATCATATCATCTCAACTCTCTGCATGAAAATCAAAAAGCATATGTCCCAAGAAGTCAAACCTTTCCTTTAAAGTATCATTCTCTGCATTTTAAAACCTCTTCTCAACTTTTCTGAATACGTGCACACATGTATCTGTGTGTGATCATGTGAGTGTCAGCGTGGACTAGAGTGTTTTTTTAGATGCTGGTAGAGCCCAAGTGCTAATTCAGGGGAATGGGTTTGGCCCAGAGACGGTCCTATTTAGAGGATCAGTTTTACAGAAGCTCTAATTATAAACTGCTAAGATTGGATGCTTTAGAGGAACTGCAGGCAGCTAAGTGGCTACTTTTCCACTGGTGCTAATGTAAACACAACAAGCCCTGATTTAACAAAGCTTAAGGTGATACAGCTGCTCACTGCTAGTGATTAATACAATACAGCACATTTGATGTGTTAAATGTCAGTTTTCTATTCTCAGCACTCAGTTCTATCTGTCATGAGACCAAGACACGATACAGGATGTGCTTTATGACAACACACTGTATGCACTGAGCTATCATTGCAGACACAATTAGGCTGCAACTATCAACTGTTTTCATCACTGATAATCTAATGATGATTTTGGATCAATTGATTAGTCTATAAAATGTCAGGATGCAGAGAAAAATTACTGATCATAATTAAGAAACACAAAATTCTAACATTTGAGAATTTTGAATCAGAAATTGTTTGCTTTGTGAATGACTTAATGTTGCCAGTTAGCAAAAGCTTATTTCTGTTGATTGAGTTATGAGTGTATTGACTAGTACTTTAAGCTCCTAACAGGATAAAACAAATCACAAATCAAAGGCCATCTTAAATAGAACTCAAATCAGTACAACACTGGAAGATTTGAAGTTTACCTGTAGTCTTTATTAGTTTTTATTATTAAAGAATTTCCTTTAAAGCACACCACTTTAGAAATGTTGATGTATTTGCTGTAGGACAGGTACAGTATTTTATGACACTAATAAAGCTAAGACAACAAATTCACAGAAATGCAGGAAAGAGTCAGTAAAACCTGATAGAAAACTAGACTGCCAATACTTTTACTTTGATTAAAAAAAATGTATTATCTTCTCTAAAAGATTAGATAAGAAGAGTTATAATGTCTTTTATTTTAAGGCCACTGCACTGATGTTAAACCAGCCAACCAATCATACAAAGACAGCAGGATTACCATAATCCATTTTCAAACTACGGTACATTTAAATTCACACTGCAGTGCATATGGAAGCGATTGTGACTCATATCTCAAATTCAAAAGCATTTGCAGAAATGCTCACAGAATGAGCAGTCTTGCAAAAGAAAATGAAATTGCATTTTGGAAAATTGCTTTTGATTTTTATTTATGAGTCAAATAGTGCAGCCATGACTTTGAAATTCAAAAGCATTTCTGCGAATGCTTTTGAATTTGAGATATGAGTCACAATCGCTTCCATAGGTTATAAAAAACATAATTCAAATAGGATAATCATCATATACCTAGCAACTCTGCTACAGAGGGATATTAGATACTTAATTACTACAAGTACGGCTGTGCTGTGCATTAATAAAGCTACAGACCGGTCTTGGATACGACATCTTGACAAAGCAAAATGTGGTGGTGGACATGAAATGTGTTAAAATGATGTGCTGACAACACAAAATCAATGCCATTGAAGAGTCAGCGAGGATCTTTTGTTGTGCGACAACTGCGACCGCTTCACAGCAAACCTGTGTCCGTTCATAATAGACTTTGCATTGGCATTGTTTTGGTGTGCGAAATTTCATGCCCACCAACATGCATTGTTCAGGATCCGTGGCAATTTCACATATTCTGTGAGACTGTGTTCGAAGAAGTCTGTAGTCATTATATTATAGTAGGGGCTGGGTTGAAAAACAGTAAACCTTTTTTTTTGTAATGAAACCTCACAGTCATGTGACAGAGCATACCAACCCAATGATCTGTTGAAATGTACATGATCAAGTTCAAAAGCTTTTCATAAAGCATTTCATAAAGCCTTACACTGGTGTGGTACATGTGGTCTTTTTAGATTGATGAATTGCTATTCGTGCTCCTGAAAAAGTTTAGAATTTCTGAGGTAAAGTCACAGATGTTTGCTTCAGATTGAATGTTTTCTTTATGTGCATTTTTTGTCTAGAAACTCACATTTAACTCGTCACTTGGATGCAAAAACCCTGAATAATAAACCAAAGTAGTCTCTCTTCCACCAAGTCTTCCACAAATGTGTGCTCAGTTACACATCCTCCTCCCTGGCTGTGAACCGCTCCTGTTTAAACCTGACATCTCCATTAAACACAAGTTGGGGAAGGAAAAGATTTAGACTACATCCAGATTAAACTGAGCTACATACATACGGAGCAATATGGCAGTAATTCACAGAAACCAGGAAGCCTCTTGTAACAAGCACAGAGCTCCTCAGGGCCCCATCTTTCATACAATCACACACTGGGGCCCCTGATGTGGAGGGGTTGGAGTGAGGTCAGAATACCAAATGAAAAGGAAGAAAAAGCAGCATGATTCAAGAGAGGTGACTTTTTGTTCCCTTGTGGTGAAGTTCATAGTTTCGTTGCCCTGAGGAACTGAGGTTGACTTGTTTGTGCTGTCGGTTCTTTTGAGGTACAGAGCTCTGACATCTGGCAACACAGAAAGATTAAGTCTACATCCCTGACTTATAGATATGGTAATAACATGCAGCAAGGAAACTGACATTAAATGTACATTTTGTTTTCTTGGAAACATAACTCTTATTTTTTATGGATGCCTCGCAAATGATCTTCAGTTGAGAAGTTATACTGACTTTTCCTCAAAATAAAGTTGAATTTTGACAGTTATTCATTTTTTTTCACCCATAGGGTCCTGGTAAGGCTGGCACACACTGTGCTCTGGACTGTGGATCTGGGATCGGTCGTGTGACCAAAGGCGTCCTCCTTCCTGTATTTGAGAAAATGGAGATGGCGGACATGATGGAGCACTTCCTGCTCCATGCGCACGAGGAGTACCTTGGCGACGATGCCGATCGCATAGAGACCTACTACTGCTACAACCTGCAAGAGTTTACACCTCCAAAAAACAAGTACGACGTCATCTGGATGCAGTGGGTGGCATGTAAGTTTATATTTTGTTCATTACTTACCATTTAAAAAGTACACTGCTCATTGGCTTGGATGTGAATTGCTCAAGAAGTGAGGGTAATATGGAACATTAGATCAACAGACGGTTGTAATGAAGAAGGAGCTGATCTGGAAAGTGAAAAGCTGGAAATTTACCTGATCATTGTTCCAACCCTCACCTCTGGTCAAGAGGTTCAAATAGTGTCAGAAATAAGATTAAAACATGGATAAAAATAGGCAAAATAAGTTTCCTTGGTAAGGTATCGAAGCTTAGTCTTAGGGGCAGGATGGGGAACTTGAAAACACAGAAGCAGCCTGGAGTACAACTGCAGTTTAGGTAGTGGTGTAGTGGCAGTTGAGGTGGGTGTGCTACTAGGTAGGGTGGTAGGTTACCAGGTGGGTATACTCTCCTATATATTCAAATTACTTTTTTGGCTGATGGTCAGGTATACTGTAAACAGCCAGAAAACAAGGTGGGTTTACCCCATATATCTGCGTATACCCTCCACTAAACAACTGAGTTAAGGAGGTTTAGCCCTCTATCAGGGAATCTTCTGGACGCCTCCCTGTGGAAGTACAGAACACAAAATATTACTGTCCCATCAGGTCTGGGTTAATCTCGGGATCCTCCAGGGAGAGCTGGGGGCAAGGACTTCTGGCTTAGTTTGCTTGTTTGTAAAAGAAACAAAACTATAATCTTTCACATTTAACATGAGTTTGTGTCTTTGCCACCAGATTACACCAGGTCAACCAAGGCATGGTACAATGTAACCTGTTTTTATGTCAAGAGCAGCTGACTCCATCTACCTATGCAAGTGTTGGCATACAGCAGTAGGAAAACTAATAGAAACAAAGATCCCTGCAGAAACAGGTATCTCAGTTGTGATTGGTTGTTTTTTTTTTGGGCTTCATCCCTTATCTGTCTTTATCGTCAGGCCACCTAACAGACAAGGACCTGATGAACTTCTTGATGCGCTGTAAGAAGAGTCTACGTCCAAACGGTGTCATTATAATAAAAGACAATATGGCGCGGCAGGGCTGCAAGCTGGACCCCATCGATAGCAGCATCAGCCGTCACCTGGACATCATGAAGATTATCATCGCCAAGGCAGGTCTGGAGATCCTGGCTGTGAAGAGGCAGGAAGGCTTCCCTGAGATCATCATGCCTGTCTGGATGATTGCGATGAAATAGAAGTGGCATCTACTGTAAAAAGGTTCTGGTTGTTGTTGCTCAATTTGACAGGGAATCCAACCTAAAGCTGAATTCACATTTTATTCCTTTTTTGTTTAAGTCTAGATTTGTGATCACGTCTCTGAAAACCACACTAACACTGCTAAAAATCTACACAATGTCATCAGGAGATAAATCCTGAACTGGCGGTGTGCACAGCATGATGGCACCTGGGGTGATTTTATGGAGAAAGCAGTTCTGCTCAGCACTGAAATGAAATAAAGCTTTTACGTGGACATTAACCTTCTACAGAAGCACTCTGTATGTCCACAAAGCCAAGCTGTAATTTATTGTCAGCCGACCACCTCCTGGGGTTTGTCTCTTGATGACATCGAAGATCAGCTCTCTGGAGAACAACTGTTGGTGGAGCTTGTTCCTGTCTGAACTACGAGGATCATTGGAGTAACATGTGGATTCAGATGGTTTCTCCTCTGAGTGAATGATTTGTATCCATTTCTGACTGAATCCAACATGTTACAGCACAAGCATAACATATCATCAGCAATGATGTGTCATGTGAGATTTCTTAAAAAATAACAACAACAACAACAAAACTACATTTTCATATATTATAGCATATGATGAACATGCCATCTGTATCTGGATACATTAATTGGACAATGACATTTACACTTTGTATTAAGGGTGTTTTGTGTAATCTTGAATCTGGCTGATTGTGATCAGATCTTAATTTGCATGTTAAGCAGGAGTGGGTGAACCTGTCAAACTCTGGTTATGTTATCCTTGTCCCAAGTCATTGCCGACCCATGAGAGTGTCCCAAAGCAATGCTGCTTTATGGTATGGATGTTTTATGAGAACTGGATACTAGAATTGAAGATAGCACCCACTCAATTAGATGAAAATTGCTCACCAAGTGCATAAGCCAGTAACATGTTCTGGCTTGTTTGTTTCCATGTTGTTTTACCCATGGAACATGTAGTCCCGCTGCCACTCCCTTTATGTGTAACTTTAAGTCTTAAAGTCTGGGTTAAGTAAATTTTACGTACAGGATTTTTTGTGAGGGCCTGAAATCATGGCTCAGTGATGCACTGGAGCCATCCTTAACATAACCCCTTACCAGCTTAATACAAAACTGGCATTAAAGCGCATAGCATCAGTGCCACAAGTTCTCTTAGCTCTTTCAGTCCAATACATGAATAAATAACTCTGTTAAATGCTACAAACATACAAACACAAGCAAAAAGTCATCACAGATGTACCTTTTGGTCTTTCAGCCCAAATGTGTGTGCTTTTAGTTAACATTAGTGGCTGAACGAGAGTCTGTCGCTTCGCAGCGGCTCATTTTTTGGCTCAGCACCTTCAGCAGACACGGCCGCAACATTTCAGAGCAGAGAATACTTATTATTTTTTCATGACTTTGAAACCTAATTTCATATACTTGCAGGTTTTTTAATTATTGAAGCCGACACATTTTCTGTGATATGACAGACTATAATGAATTTAACTGGTAAGTTATATAGACATTCAACCCCCGTACAGTTGTTGTGATTGTTGAAATTAGCTGTAGAGACTAAAACTGTTTTTTTTTTCCTTTACCAGGTTGGTAACATGTTTATTTCTGCTATAAAGTCGGGCATTTTAACATGGGGTCTATGGAGATTGACTTGCTCCTGCAGCCAGCCCCTAGTGGCCATTCAATGAACTGCAATTTCCAACGCTTCTGCATTAGCTCAATTTTTTTAGCCCATGAGAATGCTGCTTGTTTTTGACAGGCAGCTTGAACAGGAAGAAGGGCAGTGAGGTGACCCATTTACCATTTTCAGAAGATGGCCACAGACTGCATTTTCTCCAGACCACCTCCAGATGGGGTCTAGCCAAACTGATTGTATTCAGTGCTGCATACATTTACATCTGCATTTGGTATCCAGATACAGATCACATAGTAATACCAGGTAGAGATGAGGTCTTAATGTCACCTTTCAGTACAGCATGTAGTTCACTGTTGCTTTATATTGCAGGAGAAATAATGTTCATCCAGTGCACTTACAGTACAGGTTGGTCAGGTGTATATATTTGTTTTTATGTGTATGTGTTTTATACTTTTGCTTGTAATATTGCAGATAAATGTAGTTTTTATATTGAGTTTTTTTGTGCAATTCTCTCTGTGTAGTGCTTAAATTCAGACTTTATGTTGCTTTAGCTGCATTTTTATTAAAATAAAAATGCCATACTTGGAAAGCATATGGATGTAGTTTTATGATTTTTTGAATGCTCTTTTCATATATAATGTTTTTCATCCCATGTTCCAAACAAAGGCTAATAGGATTAGAGATGGGTAATCATTGTTGGCTATTATAATCAAGGCTGGAACTGAAACATAAATGCTGACCAATTTTCCCCAAATATTCCAACAGTGCAGCCCGTCCACACCCCTGACAGTGACCGCGCTGCAATCTTCCAGAGTGGGCCGAAAACACACCAGATAATTGAGATCCTCTCAGATCGTTATGGTAATTCTCCTAAGTATTATTACTATTATTATTTTTTTCAGACTAACAGTAGAAGCAGCACATTGTTTTGGGCTAATGACTTTCAGCTGGGCCCCTGAGGTGGATGGAGGGGGTTGATTATTTCCTGGTTTTGACAGACAGTGCCGGCTTTCATATCTGCCCTGGCTTCATTTCAAGCCTGTCAGATGTTGTCTGCATAAAACACATCTAGGAGTCGCCTCAAATATTCAGCATTTGCGTGCGTAAGAGCTCGACGGGAGTGGTGCGGAGTTGTTTCTCCTTGAGCTTTTTATGAAAGGATAGTTTGTCAATGAGTCGACTGGCACAGAGAAAGTACAAAATCATCAAAGTGTTGAAGGCGCGATGGCGTGAGATGATCTCCACAGCATGTTTCTCTCGTCAGAATGACTCTTTTGAGATGTGAATAGACCAAACACATTTTCCACATCCCGTATGAATTAAAGATCAAAATGCCCCAAAGTTAAACTTGTAGGTATTTTTTTTCTCTCCCGCAGCAAATAGCAGCCAAATGTGCTGTCACCTTTTCAGGAGTGGTTAGCGTCGCTGACAGTCAAGGCTATCATTTCTAATACTTCTCAATGTCCTCTGCAGCCGCTCGGCAGCAGTTTGAATACATTAGCTGGAGTAACACTAATTTGTCCAGTCACGTCAGCAGAGCAGAGCTTTGGGCCTGATTCCAGACAGAGTATATGTCAGACAGCTCACAGAGACAGCAGGAAGACAGAGACCACAGAGGGACATACTGTAGTGACCAACACAAGTGTGATCGCCTTAACATGCAAAACATCGTTGGGAACCGTTCAACTTAACGCCACAGCTCCAACTATAGAGGAAAATAATCAAAAATAAATACTTCATTTGGTTTGCTTGGAATCCCCGGACCTCTCTCATGTGCTTTGTACACCAACATCGTTGCTGATTTGTTACTTTAAAATGATTACAATTAGTGGCGCCTATGCATTTTTCTCAAGGCAGCACAGCTCAAACTTCTACATTTTTTCAAAGGACTAAAGGCTATTGGTATCGATCTGTAACTCTTCCATAGGCAGCTACAAAAGACAAGTTGTTCCCAAGTGTCACAACTGCCTCAGTGGAGGCTCCCCTCTGATCAAACATGCTTGATATTTGCTACATATAACAGATCTTGTGTGGTGGCCCTGAGAGCTCAATGCACCGCAACTTTAGAAAACATGCAAATAGACAAAACATCTTGTTACCACATGCAAAGTGAGAAAAAACTAAAAATACAGATACATGCTGCAAATACAGAAAACACAACCAGATACAGAAACATGCTGCAAATACAGATGATCCAACTAAATACAGCAACACACTGCAACCTGAAAAAATAATATTCACAGTAAAAAATATGAAGTAAATTACAAAAAATGTACGTGAAATATATCTGTTTTTCAAACTAAAAGACCTGCAAAGTGTTTAAAAATGAAGAGGATGGATGGCCATAATAACAAGCACTTACTGCATTGCTAAGTCATTAGGTAGAGACTTATGTTCCTATGTTTAGAAACAAAAGCTGAAAGAAGAAAACATTCAGATGGGAATATATATAGGGGAACAGTGGCGGACTCAGGCTGTCTCAGGGGCAGGGGCAGTGGTGTAGTGGAGGGTAAATGCAGGAATATGGGGTATCCTTTGGCTGTGTACAGTATAACCACTTATCAGCCAAAAAGCCATTGGCATTAAGGAGAGTATCCAAAGTACCCGTAGGGGAATGCAAACTCCCACTCCCCGCAACGTATCCTCATACAACACTGATGATTTTGATATCCTACGAAAATGTACACACAACAGTTCGTATGATATGCTACAAATTAGCGGCCCACAAATGATGTTACATACTCAATGTTAAGTTACGTATTTCAGGTAAAGTTACAAAGGTTAGGTTTAGGAAAAGAAGCATGGTTGGGCATCTTAAGGTTTAGACAGGTAAAGTTAATATGGTTAGGTTTAAGAAAAGAAACGTGATGATGACTCAGAGTTCACACAGTTCCACACACCAGGGATGTTTTGTGACCCATCCACTTGCTTCTTTTCTCCCATCAGCGCATTGGTCACATGACCACAGCCAAAATTCATGGATTACACACAAATTACCGGCTTATTATTACATGGGGTATGTACACCATAGGGAACTGGTTCTCCAACTTTTTGTACCTCCTTTGAAATATTTTTTTCAAGCAAGTATCCCCTGACCAGCACAAAACATTTTTGATAGAAAAAAAAAGCCTATATAAAGGGGTAAAATACAGTACATTCCTTGGGGTATGCGTACCTCCACTGAGAAACACTGCCTTACACCGGGTGCACAACCTATTTTTTCCTGTTTTAACGGAGAGTTTCCCCAACGCATTCCCCGCCCCCAGAACAACGCCACAAAATTCCATCGTTGATGGACCTGGCCAGATGCAGGCGGCTAGCTAGCATGCTGATGTCATTCCAAGATGGACGAAAGCCACAAAGTCATCCAGCAGAAGAGCTAGCAATATCTTCGTGCAAAGATCACTCATGTTGACTGTCACTGTACCAACTGAACTAAGATGAGTTGAGTAATGTACTATTGAAAGAGCTGATATATAGGTGGTGGTGAAATGGGCAATGGAAATGAGCGCAAAATTCTCAACTTCATAGAAATCAACCTATGGTCAACAATCACTTTTAAAGGGCCAGTGTGTAATATTTGGCGTGGTTTATTCTCAAATCTGAATCTGAAGGAAGGAGGAGGACACAGCAGAGAGTGTTAGTAGTTCGTCGATGGAGAGTAGTGAAAAGTTGTTTTAGTTATAAAGTTTGCGAATGGACCACACTTACCACGCAACCCATTTTACACACTGGCCCTTTAATAGTGGGAAAAAAGGCTTATGCTTATTTTTCTTTTCCATAAATGAATGAGATATTGTTTGTTTACAACTGCAATTGCAATTTAATTCCTACGCCCGAGTAGACAAAGCTGCGTGCTAGTCCGTTACTATCTGTCATTTTCACCTCCATTGGAATGAATGACTTCCAGTCAATGTCAATTTGTCAATGCCTTAGGTTGTACACCTAGGGTTAGAGGGCATTCCATCACATTTTCTCCACAAGCAAGGCACCCTAGAGGGCACATTATGTTTTATCTGCCACAGCAATAGCTGGCGTCTTGGTGTCACTGATGGGGATCCTTGTTAATAAACAAATAAACAAACACATGTCAGCCAGTACTCTGTGGTGGCTGGTGGGAATTTTCAACGCGCTCTCATCCTAGACCCAGGTCATCAAATAACTAACATTTTGTCACACCCCTTAGTGCATCTATCTGATGCACAGCAGAAACACATACGATAGTGTTTAGGTTTAGCCAACAAACCTGTTTGGTTAGATTTAGATAACCATCATGTTCTTTTCTTTTTTTAAAAAAAAGTATGTTTGGTATTTGACAAATGGGATGTGACATAAATATGTCACATGACTAACATTAGTGCGCAACAACCTTTGAGAACAACAATGTTGAGTTTTGGTGACACATAGATTTCCTGCATGGACTTTCTTGCTCTTTTATACTAGGCCAGTTGCTCACAGCGTCAAGTACGGCCACAAATGGGTTCACTTTGGAGTCACCCGGTGCATCTCATAAAGACGCTAAAGGGTGCCTCTGGCGTCGATACCACATGTGGGCCGTGACAAAGCATCATTTTTTTGACCACCTGGAGATGGAAACTGGCCTGAATTTTGACCCTGCACTATGTGCTTCATTTTAATTAATGTTTCCTCTTGTGCCTCACTGTGAATGAAGCCCCATTACAAGGAGTATGGTTCCTACTTCCTTATTGTGTGGTGTAATGAGCACTGCAGCCTGTAGGTGGTGCTAACAGAGCTTCAGCCTCTGTCGCCTCTCCACTTGCTGTACAGACAGAGTGATGGTCATACTTTAGCTTCCACCCTCATGTGAAGATAGTACAGGAAGCAGCAGAGGGGTCACTTTCTAGAGCAGAGCCATCAGCTGAGACAGCCTGAGGCTTTCATCCTGAACACATTGAGCCTTTGTGGAATCTGCAGTGGAGAGAAACCTCAGTTGGTCTCTTGAGCCAGGATGGTTTCATCGAGACAGAGAGAGCCTAACCTCCATTCCCTGGGAGAATCCACACAAGAGGAATGTGCTTTCTCTTCATCTCCAGTTCTCATAGTAAATCATGTCACTGAAAAAAAATAGACCTGATGATTTTTGGGTTGCTTTTTCTTTGGCTGCCCGTTCAGGGTTTTAACTCTCCCAGCATGTCGTCAAGGGTCTGAGAGTGGGTTTTTTTCCCTACTCAGCTCTCCTCAGCTCAGAGGGCAGGGATTAGTTACAGACTTTCTAAAGGCTCGGCCTCGAACATGTAATATTTCATGCAGCAATGTGGGTTTGGAGACTGGATCAGGTGCTGCTGACTGTAAGGGTTTAATCCCTGAGCCACACAAAGGGTGACAAATGACGACATCCATAGTAGGTCCCACCTTCAGCTTAATATACCCAAAGATTTCTAAGACTATGTTCACTGGAAAAGAAACAGTGTAATACCAAGAGAAGGAATCATTTCTCTTCCCAAAAATGACCTTCCTGCTGAGTGTTTGATGGAAAGCATTGCTCACAACAACAAAAAAATGAGGAATTTATTCTCATCTGGAGCTGGAGTGTGTGTGTGTGTGTGTGTGTGTGTGTGTGTGTGTGTGTGTGTGTGTGTGTGTGTGTGTGTGTGTGTGTGTGTGTGTGTGTGTTCGGTGTGATTCACTATGACTATGATGGAGCATTGCAAGACCAGTATGTTCTTGGCTATGCTGTTTATGCAGAGCCAGACCCTAAGGCATACACAATATTGAAGACTGGTGTAACATTTCTGCAGTGTATGCGTGTATGTGTGTTGTGTGGACTTTGTGTATGTTTGTGTTGCTGTCTGTCTTCCAAAACACAACATAAAACAACAATTTGTATACGGCAAAAATTCTTTTGTTGGAATGTGCCATTGTTTGTTTCAGATATGTTGTATTGAGAACAGTGCGTGAAACTATACGATTTTAACCAAAATTAAAGTGATGTTTGTATTTTAACTTTTTTTTTTTTTTTTTTTACCAATGAAGTTATTCTATGGAGATGGATAAACATACAAGCATACATACAAACATCACATCATAAGGCTTTTTTTTTTTTTTTTAGAAAAAATGCAGGAAGTTCCCTCCTTCTGTCTGTATTTCTGTCCCTTCTTTCCTTCTTCAACTGATCCTAAGGTAAAACTTGAGAATTGGGAGTAATTTTCTCCGAACTGGGAAAGTCATCTCCACACTTACACACAAGGGTTCAAAGTATGCTTTTGGGATTTTTGGTGTTAGTTTGTTTGGGTTCCAGTAACGGCCTTCTTAATGATAAATAGTTTAGGCTTAGTGCAAATAATATATTGGTTAAGGTATGGATTGGATTAGGCAACTAAAATGCGTTTTTAAAGTCAAACACAAATGAAGTTTAGTAATCCCATTTTGGATTCAGAAATAATGTTAACATGATTTTTAAGTGTGTTGTGTATAAAAAGGACACCCAATGTTACACTGTAGGGAACGAGAGTGCTACTAATATGCTATAGAAAACAAGAAAGCGTTGATATTACATCTTAGAGAACGAGTGTCAGTGTTTCACCGGAGGGAATGAGACAGTGCTGTTATTGCACCATAAGAACATGAGAGTGCCAGTGTTACACCCTGTGTAACATTGTAAAGAATGTAAGTGTGACGGTGTTACACTGTAGGGAATGAGAAAGTGCTGGTGTTACACCATAGAGAAAGAGATAGTGTGCTGGTTACCTGAAGGCAATGAGAAAGTGCCAGTGTTGCACCTGTTCTCACACTGTAGGGACCCAGAGTGGCCGTGTTACACTGTAGGGAATGAGAAAGTGCCAATGTCACAGTCGGTGTCACACTGTGGGGAGCAAGAGTGCTGGTGTTACACCGTACGCAATGTGAGAATGTCTTTAGACATAAGGACTGTGAGACTGTCAATGTTACAGTCAGAGTTAGGCCATAGAGAGAACGAAGAGAATGGGAGACTGCCTGTGTTACACTATGGGGAAGTTGACAGTGCCAGTGCTACACCATAGGGAACTTCTACAGAACGGGAGAGTGTCAGGCCTTGACAGACCTTCTCCAGGTGTTCTTTGGTCTTTCTGGCTTTCTTTTCCCCTGTGGGCTCCAGGATAAGGACTGTCTGGTGGTGTTGGAGGGAGGTTTCCTCAATATTTGATTTGCTGTATGGAAATAATGTCTATCTAAGTGGATGCATTCCACAGCAGAGTTCCGTCAAATTAATGCAAAACTAGGGAGCGCCATCATAAAACCAAAAGATGTAAATGTCTCCCTTTTGGTCTCTGCAACAATGAATGCAGACAGAATGCAGTTTAACTTCAGCTGGACTTTAAGGTTGGGGAAAGATTAGTCTGAGTGGGCGGAAGTTCGCTGCATAGATAAGCCTCTCATTGGGCGGAACGAGCCACCCGCTGAAGTCCCGCCCTACCACTTCTGGTTGTGTAGCAGTTTTCAAGCGTACCCTTGCTGTGGCACCGCCAAGAACGATTGTGATTGGTTGAAAGAAATAAAAAAAAGCCGGGGCGTTTTTTTTCTCCAATCCTAAAGTGAGAGTTGGCGCAGCCAGACCTTTCTTTTCTTGAGAAAGGTCTGGTGAGCGAGACTAGGGAAAGATGGAACAAGAATTTGACTGTCCTGCACAGAGCCCTGACCTTAACCCCATCCAACACCTGTGGGATGAACTGTAACCCATTTCGATCAGCTCTGATTTTTTTCAAACACGACCACAGTCATTCCATGACCTAAACGCTGTGGTCATTGTAACCATGATGACAAAGCTCCCCTTAAAAATAAAGGGCTTTTTTGAACTCAAGCCATGATTTCTCCCCACACCGAACCAAACCTTAACTATTGTGTTGTAATGTCAATAAAAGAGATTTATTTTTCAGGTAATGATTTGTAAGGGCTCTGTAATGTACATACGTCAGCCTGCCGATAGGGGCGTCAGATCAGAAAATACTTACATGTGTGGTTCTAGGGGACGTGGATAAACGGCTTATTTTGTTATTTAATTTGATTGACCTATTCCAAAATCTGATGTAAAGCCTTCCATTAGAGGAGGCTGTTATAGCAGCATATTAATGCCCATAATGTTACAATCACATATTCGGTTATTACATGAGTGGAATGTTTGGATGTCCACATGGCCTTGTGGTGTACGTTCCCCCGTAAACAAACACGCAGCATATAACAGCTGGAAACAAACACCACAGATGATGGCATCCGTGTGTGTGTGTGTGTGTGTGTGTGTGTGTGTGTGTGCGTGCGTGTGTGTGTGTGTGTGTGTGTGGTAAGTAAAAGTGTATACATTAATTCAGTGTAATTTGGAACAACAAACACCTCATTTCATTCATCTGACTGAGGTTTTTAGAGCAGAGCCACCCAATTAGATTTACCCACAATTCATGCCGCTGCGGCACCCCCCCCCCCCCCCCCCCCCCTCAGCGTTGCCGTGGTAGCGTGTTGTCAGACAACATGTGGAGCCGCTCTCGGGGCCCGGCGCTCTTGGTGCCCTTGGAAGCCTCGTCCCTCATGCTGGTTTCAATTCCATAACCTTTCAGATCACGGCGTAATGAGTCGAAATGGCTCGCACATGCACATTATGCCCCGACGAATCATTTTTCCACCGAGCCAATTTACTCCCATGATTAAATCTTTTTTTCCTACGTGAGTCAGAGCAGAGAGCCAGGCGAGGCAGAGGTTTGGAGTGTGTTGTGTGTCTGCAGGGAGTCAAGTGTGTGTAGGGAGTCAAGTGTGTATATGAGTGTGTTTAACAACTGAACATCAGAGAAAGTAACTGAGTACGTTTACTCAGCTTATTGTAGTTATGAGGTTTCGAATACTTTACTTGAATATATCCAAACATTCTACATTTCTTCCTTAAAATTAAAATAAAAATGGAAAATATTACACTTTTTCTCCACTACATTTGTCCAGTGACTGAAGGTCCTTTTTATTCATTCAACACAAGAAAGACAAATAAAACATCACTAACATCATCTTTAAATGATTCTTTCGACTTCCTTCCCATTTGTCGTTTCTTCTCATTATTCTTTGCTCCTTTTCCTCTTATCCTTTCCTTTTTCCATTCTTCTTTCCTTTCTTTTTCCCTTTCTCTTCTTCCTCAACAAATTTGAGAGCACAAAACTGCAGAGGTCTCTACCCTGACAACTAACTCTTACTAAATATTTCCCTGCAAACAGTACTTTTATGTCTGATATTTGCCAAAGCAGTGTTCAGTCCCCTCATTCATTTCAATCAGACAGACCACAGTGTTGGCTCATCAGGGGCCCTGCCAAAGAGAGGTCTGACAAAAAAAACACGTCGTCTAGCAAAAAAGTTTAAATCTGGCTCAACTGTTGATGGAATGCAGCAAAAGCAAACTTATTAAATGAAAGATAAAATAATTGCCACTGTGGTAACTTTACTAAAATCCTGTCTTGCAGTGTTCTGGCACCTGATAAACCTTCAAACTCTCTGTCTCTCAAACTGGACTTCCTATATCAAATGTCATTGTGTCATTGGTACCTGAAACAACAGGCCTCACCTATGTAGCCCCTTGTATATTTCTTATGCAGTGCTTTTTGGTCTGAACGCCCATTAACACCTGTTAACTTTCATTTATATGTTAATTTTGCAATTCATTGAAGTGCTAATAATAGACGAACTTCTTACTGGTGCAATGTGTAAGATACAGCCAGAATTTTAGCTTAAAACATTCAAAAAATGAACTAACATTATCAAGAGAATGCGAAATAGTAACAGTTTTGAAGTCATGTCGAATACGTTTATGTACAGTATTGTGTTGCGGAAATATCTACTGAAATGAGCATGCTAACCAGCTAGAACTGGCTCGTCTTGTCTTGAAATACCATTTGTACCCTGACAGGTGATCATGTGAACTGTCTGTCCTCAGTCCAACATGAGAGGATGAAGAAGTTGAGTACATCCCCCGGTTAGTGGCTCAGTAAACACAAAGGCTACATCTAAACTAAAACAGTTTTTTTTCACACACATAATTTTTGATAATGCAAAAGATGGCTGAGGCTCTTGGCAAGAAACCTTTATCACCATCCCAAACCCCTCACTCCCATGTTTGCCTGGAAAGAAAAGAAGTGATGTTCTGGTAAAAAAAAAAAAAGTAGTACAAGACTAAACATTGTCCTGGCAAACTGCTGGAGACAACTCTTGGCAAATAAAGAGATATGGTTTGATGCTGAACTCTTAAATGTCTAGTGTGTATGATCCAAACGTGTTGGAGAATTACTGTGGCTGACCCAAAAACACAAAAACGTGAATAAGTGAATCTAAAGCCAGTGTTTGATTGGTCTGTTCTGACCTACAGTACTGTAGAACAACATGGTGGACTGTGGGGAAAAAAAACTCTGTATGTGGATATAAATGGCTTATTCAAAGGTGAAAGGTGTTATATTGACTGGCGAGCTTCAGCAGTTTTGTTGAATTTTGCGTATTCTTGCCCTGCTGTTAGTTAGTTGTCGGCTTTTTTAAAAAAATGTTGTTATAACTGATGACTGTAACTTTAGATTGTATGTACCTAGTAGCAGACCGGCACAATGCTGCCCCCCATTTCTTTGGAGCACGTGGTCAGGCATTACACACAGCACCTTTCAGCATAAAATACCAATGTGCATATGTGTGTGTGTTTGGCCTGTGTGTGAGTGTGATGTGATGTATTCATGAGAGGGAGGGCAAAGAAACAGGCCCCGCTGCTGGAGCCATTAGCTGCACCAGTAAATCTGCAGGGACCTGAGAGAGCCGGCCCTTCAGCGGCAGGTATTTCCTGTCTCTTGATCTTTGGGAGGCAGAGCTCATTTCTGCCAGTGGGGGTTCGGCCTTCATAATAAGTTGCGGTTTGATGCCAACAGTTTATTATTCAATTTCATTCTGTGAAGCCTTGCCTGTGTGTGTGTGAGTGAATGCCATTTATACAGTGAGAGCAAGCAATCTATTTGCCAACTAATGTAATTGGACAATTCTGTAAAACTCCACATTGGCAATGTGTTTGTATATGTTCTGCCAATTTTATGAAATCAGTTATTCCCACGATATTTCTGCATTACAACTGCAGTATACTTAAGGTGTGGTTATCATAGAGCAAAACACTTAATTAAAGCCCCACTAATCAAATCTTTTATGTTAACAATGAACAAAATGACTGCATGTAACATGAAAAATGTCAAACCCACAAAGAACTCCCATCAACACGTTTTAGTCGACAGAGGCATCAGAATGAGCTACAGAGGTCTCTGCTCATAGCTTTTTTCAAGGTTTCTGATTGATTCTTCTTCTTCATCATCTTCTTTGTCTTAGTCGTTGTCCTCCTCTTCTTTTTCTTCTTCTTCGTTGCATGGCTTTAGAGTAACCGTTATCAACGACTGTTGGTTTGGCATGCTCTTGACAGTGCTTCAGTTGGGTCTTTTTGTTTTCATTTCAACAGAGATCTTTTAAACAGTGCTTGTGTGGACTGCAGATTGTATACTAAAGATGAATGACAGGACAGTGAAGTCAAAACATGTCCATTTCCCCCTGAAGGCTGGCCCCAGTATAGGCCATAAACCCTACCTCCTCCCTGTTAGTGGAAGGGAGATGGGCCGAATTAATAGATCAATGTACATGTCAAAGACGTTTTTCTCCTGGTTAGAATTCCTTAAATGTTCATTGTTGAGGAGATTGTTACCAGGAGCTGAATTATCCACAGAGGTCTCTTCCTCTAAAAAACAAATAAACCAGTTGATTAAAACAAGTAAAGACACTGAATAAAGCAATTTCATGTTTCAAATCAGTGTTTCTTGAATGCTAATTAGAATGTCAGCAATGGCTTGCTGGCCCAGCACCTGCTAATCTGTGCTAACATTTTTTACTCGGATTATTTAAGATCCAGATGTTCAGGAGGTTATTACCAGGAGCTTAATTATCTCCAGAGGGTTCCTCCACTCCAAAACAAATGGACTTGGTGATTTAAACTGGTAGACACACTGAATACTGTCGTTACACATTAAAAAAATGTGTTTTTCCAACACTCTTGTTGCGGATGGGGTGCTAACTACAGTGGCTGATGTGAAAAAACAGGAATGGCCCTAGAGCCATTGCTTGTCTTGCCCATTCTGGGTTACTACAGAGACATGGCGGTGCAACATGGTGCTCTCCGACAACGAGGACCCGCTCCTTGCGTAGATATAAATGGCTCATTCTAAGCTAACAAAAACTTAATAGTTCTTACTTTCAGGTAATTTTAAACTAAAGATAACACAAACCTATTACATAATATTCAATATCTGCCAATATATCCCTCTAAATCTTATACATTGAACCTTTAAGAATACACCATGAACCTGACATAGGCTTTTATTGCAGATTATTAAAGTATTAAAGTAATTAACATTAACAAAAAACATTTATTACTTCTTCCTTAATGAAGCACAAATGTCATAATTCATACGGTCACGAGAGGTCACCTGTCAAGAAAACATATAGGTCATTTCAGGCATTGAACAAACAGCCGATGCTGTTGTTTTTCTGGGGAGGACATCAGTTACACACGCAGCAAGACAGAGGAAGAGACAGTGAACGCCTCTCGGTCTGAAATGACTCCTTTTTCTCATCCCACACAGGAAAGAGCAGCAGCATCTTTGAGCTTCTTATGTGTATGTGTTTTTTTTCCCTCTCCTGGTTTTAAGCCACTCAAAGATCCTCAACCTCAAGCAGGGTGTTTGCATTTTGGAGGAAAACAGGATGTGAACTTTAAAGACCACACTAAAGGAGTTTATGATGGAGGGAGACATTGTTCAGTCGTGTTCCTGGGCTTGTATACAAGGGGAACATTGAAACACCCTGGTGGTTAAGATGTGAGGGGGAAATTTATTGGACTCACATGGGCGACATTTTTAGTCAAACCTAATAGTAATTTGCCCCTCATATGGGCCAACTGTTCCAGAGAGGGAGGATAGTTAGAAGTAATTTGGGTCGAACTTAGACGATAAGTGACACTAATTGTCAAAGTTAATTAAATATTAAGTAAAAGCATGCATCAAAGTGTTTCACATCAAATATTTCGATTGATGTGGATGGGAAATACCTTTCTTAAGCATTTTATCGCTGTTTACTTCTTGAGTCACGAGAGGTTTATTTGTTTGTTTGCTTAGTAACACATACGAGAGAATTAAAGGAAAAATTCAGTGCTGTTAAAAAAGGGAGTGTGTGGGAGAATCGTAAAAAAGAAGAAAAGAAACAAAAAAACCCCACAAGGTTTAGAAAGGAAGTTAAAGTTCACTCAGCATCTAGCAGCTATAGGTTAAGTGTAAAGGAAATAATCCAACATAAAAAGATAAGTACAGAAATAAGAGACAACATGAAAGAAACTACATTCAGAAAAGTTTAATTAAAATCATAACAAGACCCAGCAAGAGGACTGATTTATACTCTCATGACTGGCTGCCGCTGTGGCTACAGATAACAGACTTATTCTGCAGCTGCACACAATTCATGAGGAAAATTGTTACCTGAAAGTTACCTGTATTCATTGATTACTTTGGCAACTAGACGGTAGCACAACAAACTTCAAACATGGCCTAAACAACCCTACACGTATGTGCCAAAAACTGCAGCCACGGTTCCACCATCTTGTCCAAATATGGTCACTTCAAAAGGGCAGCCCACGAAGCAATGTCTGATGTTAGGTATATCCATTATTTTATACAGTCTGTGGGCCTAAATGTGACATTTTATGGTGTTTGTTTTTCTTTTTTTTGTTGTTGTAGTTGCAGGTTTTTTTTGTATAATTTATCTGAGAAAAATAAGACAGACACGCAGCTTGTCAAGAGACCAGGAAAACACACCTCTATCACTTCCTAATTTACACTACACCAATATTGTCACCAACCATGCATATCTGATCTAACCCACCTTGATTCTTTCAGCCTGTGCAATAGTTGTGCCAACAACTGCAGCAGCAGCATCTGTCATGGTGACTTGACTTATTTGTAAAGCACTTCTCACAAAGATAACTCACAAAGTGCTTCACAGGATTAAAACACAAACCAAGACTACATACATACAAACATACAGAGACACAAAATGAAACAGCAGCAGTTGTTGCAAAACTAAATCACTTAAAGGGAAAGTTTCATTTTTTACAACCTGGACCTCATTTCTGGCATTAAATAAAGTTGTTTACTCACCCAGATAAGTTTGGTGTCTTTTGGAGTCCTTTGGTAGATATTTAGATCCGCGAGAGCTGCGTACATCCATATAGTGGGAATGATCGGGGCACCGACAATGAGGCTCTAAATAACACATTATCTGCCGCGAAACTCATTTCACCAATATGTTTTTATGAATCGCTAGAGTTGCTTGTCGTCATCATCATCCGGGTCATTTATACTGACCTACTAACCTCTGCAAAAAAAAAAACAAAACAGCAATTCGTAAAGACAATCCTCTTTACCACGAAACGTTCACCTTTCTGTTTCTCACTTTAAACAACACAACTGTATTTAATTCCAGAAATAAGTTCCAGGTTGTCAAAAACGGAACTTCCCCTTTAAGACAAGTTGGAGAATGCCTGCCTATACAGGTAGGTTTTAAGGTGCTTCTTAAAAACTTCAACAGATGCTGCGGCTCTCAAATTCTGTGGGAGGGCATTCCACAATCTGGGCGCAATGGACTCAAAGGCCCGGTCACCTCTAGTTCTGAGCCTAGTATGAGGAACTGCCAACAGGCCATGATCGGCCAACCTAAGTGTCCTACTAGAAGCATATACATGAAGCAAGTCAGACAGATACTCAAGTGTCTGACCATGAAGGGCTCTATATGTTTAAACAAAGATTTTGAACTGGATCCTAAAGCTGACAGGAAGCCAGTGTAGGGAGTCCAGGACAGGAGTAATGTGGCAGTTTTTGGTTGATTTGGTAAACAGCCTGGCAGCGGCATTCCGCACCAGTTGAAGGCGATCTACAGAAGTTTTACTGAGACGGTAATCCGGACGTGATGACACAAAGGCTTGAATGATCATTTCCAGTTCAGCATATGATAGAACAGATCTCAGTTTTGCAATGTTTGTAAGGTGGAAAAAGCATGTACGGGTCAAAGCATGGATGTGTTTACAAAAGTGCTTGGCCTGGTCAAAAATAACTCAGAGATTTCTCAGGTTAGAGCAGATATTTGAATTCAGGGACCCAATACAGCTAGCCACCTTAAGCCTGATTTATGGTCGTGCGTTGAATCGACGACGTCGCTACGTGGTTGCCGTGACGCCGTCGTGAACCCTTCGAACTTCTCCATCACTCCGTTTCATCGCGGTGCAATTCACCGCCAGAGCGGTAGGAGGCTGCGTTCCTTTCCTGAGTGGTTATCGTCGTCTCCAGTTGATTCTTTGTTTAGCTTCCGGCTTTTCCAGTCACAGAGAAATGAACGCGGAGCATGGACAGACGGCTCCGGCCGTATCTGTATCCGTATTGAACGTTGAGCATAATGGCATATATATAATGAGCCTTAACACTGCAACATCTACATCGCAACAGAAGATGTTTAAAGATGGCGGGGATGGCGGAATCTGGAAATACGGAACCGGAAATGCGTTGCTACCAAGCAAACCAATCACAGCTGTGCTGGTCTGCGCTGGGTCTGCGTTGCCTCGACGCGTAGTTACATTTTTGGGGAGGTACACGTCAGGCTACGCCGGGGGCTACGGCGAGCCTTCTGTGTAGCCCCGTACCCTACGACGTAGCAACGTCGTCGATTCAACGCACGACCATAAATCAGGCTTTAGAAGCAGTACAGTCGGGAGCGACACTAACCCCCAATTTCCACCAGATGCGTGTTGGTTGCGTCTGCGGTCCGGCACGACTACGGAGCCAATTAGATTAAATTTTAGTCGATGTGTGTGTTTCCACCGGCTCCGGCTGTGCTGCGTTCCAGCTCCGTCTCACTCCGGAGGCCTCTGCAACAGATACGCAGGACTTCTATTTTTGCCGGACGCCGGAGCACAACGCAGCAATTCAGCACAGAGCAGATCGTGCGGGGCAGGAAGTCGTGCAGAGAAATACAATAAAACATCCGGTTAATTTTCAAAATAAGATACACAGTGTTCATGGCGGATCATATTTCCCTGCACTACACCTTGAAAACTACATAATGGGCAGAGGCAGGCCTGAAGTCAACAGGTCAGAGGTTTTCAGATGTCATTTCACCCTGTTGACACCATGGACGAGGAGATATTCATCATGGCAGTGCACCAAGATGTCTTCCGGCGGAGCTGCACCGCTCCGCACAACAAACGCAGTCGGTGGGTATTGACGGACGGCGGAGCACGCAGCGGATAACCAGCGCTGCCGTTCCGCAACGGACACGCATCCAGTGGAAATCCGGCGTAAGAACCTCGGTCTTAGTAGCGTTAAACTGGAGGAAATTGCTGACCATTCAGTCATTAATTGCAGACAAACAGTCATGCAGTACATTCAGACTGTCCGTCCTGTCAGGATGAACAGAAAAATATAGTAAATAGTAATAGTAGTAAATAGTAAATATATAGTAAATTAAATGCTAGAATTGTAATAATTACACCAACAGATTGATCATTTCTTGAAAACTACTTAATGTTTGGGGTTCATCATTTAACTGCTAAGATGAACAAACTGACGCCTTGTTTTCACACAGTTTTGTTTGTTGTCTGTATATTCGTATAGTGTCAGTGTATTCTCATTGAATGGTTTGCATGATATCCTACTAATAATGCATGCACAAACATTCATTCACTTATTCATTTTCCGTAACGGTTATCCTGTTGGGGGTCATGGGGGGCTGAAGCCTATCCCAGCTGACATTGGGCAAGAGGCATGGTACATCTCAACAGGTTGCCAGACTATCGCAGGGCTAACACAGAGATAGACAACCATTCACTGTCACATTCACACCTACGGACAATTTAGAGTCATCAGTTAACCTCATCTACATGTCTTTGGACTGTGTGAGGAAGCTGGAGTACCTGGAGAAAGCCCACGCTGACATGAGGATAACATGCAAACTCCATACGGAAGTGCTCCTCCACCCCAGGGTTCAAAAGCTCAGCCCAGGATCGAACCATGAATCTTCTTGTGGTGAGGTAACAATTACCGCTAACCTCTGCACCACCATGTTATGGTAATTACGAGATTACGAGATCCTGGTCTCATAATTACGTCTCATAATTACGAGATCCTATTCTCATAATTCCGAGAACTTTTTTCGCAATTACGAGTTAAAGTGTCTATTTTTTTTTAATCCAGTGAATGCAATGCGCTTCCGTACCATGACGCTGCATACACAACAATTCATACGATATTCTATGAATAGGCGCCCCCCGAATGACGCTATGTCCTTAATGTACAGCTAAGTAATTAACATAAAGTTACGCAGTTTAGGTTCAGGTAAAGAAACATAGTGAGGAGGATGCACTTTAATGTAAGTCAAAGTTCATGGTTCTGAACACGTGACTCCAGAAGAAAGTCCAAGGGGATATCCACGTTTTTGTGACCTGTTCACCACCCCAACCTGCCCCCTTACAGACCGCACAGAACTACTTCCTTGTTGTCTCCCACATTGGTCAGCACATTTGTCATATGATCGCAGCCTTTCAAAAAACATGGAATTTTTAATTTGGGTGTTTTTTTTTCTCATAGAAAAACTACATAGAAATGTATCTCTTTATGGGTAGATAGAAATGCAACCATAGAAATGGCATAAAAGTAATAATAATGCATAGCAACAAATAAGTGAGGAGGTCAGCCTGCCAGATGTGTAGCCAGTTTTGTGAAATATTAATTTAAAAGACGTATGATCCACTATGCATGCAGTCTATGTGTTACACAGCTAGTATGCTAACACTGTTGGCTACAGCATTGGACAGTGATGGTTTACAGTAATAATATAACTTTTTCCAGTAACAAGTACATAACTTATTACTAATAAAATTTCAGAAATAATAACACAGTTACCCCGAAACCAAACAACTCATTATAATGTTAATTTTGTTATCACATCACATCGATGGACTCATTTTTGTGATTGTTGCACTGTGGATGCAACAAGCTAGTTAAGAAGATGGAAACGCTTACCTTTAGCAGCTGGAAATATTCCCATTAATTTAATTTTGTTGGGAGGAAAGATGACAAGAACACTATTGCTGCAGGTAATGGTACTAAAATTCTTTCAACTGGGAAAAACACCTCCTCAAACTTCGGGTCTGAAACACATACTACGACTGACAGCACAACAATGTAAAGCTCCAAGAAATACACCCCACCCAAGGTGAGCCCTTCTTGGCCAAGAAGGTCAGCCGTAGAGCTGTAGCCATACTCTGGCTAAACAACCAAAACTGGATTTTACTCGAATACAGCTGCAGGCTACAAAGAACTATCTTATGGATGAAATGTTGTTCTACAAGTGACTGTCTTTCAGGCAGAGCCTTTAGGAAACACAAATCACAGGCAACAGAAGACCTTCAGGTAAAAAAAAAAAAAAAAAGAAAAAAGATAAGAATCTGCAAGCTATCTAGCTTTACTTACACTTACTGGTGATTATCCTGACATTCACAGAGCACACATCAGAATTTTGGGGACATAACACATTACCAATTTTATGGGGTGTAACAGAAAAGTGATATAATGAGTAGTGAGACGAATTACCTTGACAGGGAGTAAACAGAAATGTAATGTTATAACTTTTGAAAAGAGTAACAAGTAAAGTGGAAATTATACTTCTGAGTTGAATTGACGCCGGACCGTAGGGTGCACCTCCCCAAAAATGGAACTTCACGTTGCGGTTTCGCAGACCTCCTGTTTTATTTTTGTAAGCTTAAAATCATTTCCCTCAGTGGAAACGAAGCTTTAATTTACTTAAATGTCACAGATAAGAAACAATAAATGTATGTGATTTATCCATCCGGGATTTATCCTGGCTTCATATGAGCAGAGGAAATCTCAGCTAATCGCTAGGCTAATTTGTACAATGTAAAATGCCATAGGCTTGTGCTAATAATGTTAGCATGTTATATTTGTTTGGAAAACATGTTTAGTATAAGACAGCTGTTTTGTCGGTGAATGTTATGAGTTGTCATGGAGCCGAATTTTGTAACATTACATTTGTTAAATGTTGTCCCTGGTTTCATATGAGAAGAGGAAAAGTTCGCTAGCTGCTAGGCTAATTTAGGCTATATAATGTGAAATGCCATTGTGCTAATATCATTAGCATGTTTTATTTGTGGGGTAAATGTGTCCAGACATTCACACACTGTGAGTTATAGTGAAGCCACTTTGTGTTTGAAATAGTCTCTATTAAGCCATATTTAATGTGTGCTACATGTGTGTTTTGGGTGTGTTTTGAATCAACTAAACTTTACAGCACTTCACAGAAACCCCGCCACCAACTATTGTTTTGGAGTGTAACTGCAGAGTGACACAGACACACCACAAGTATAAATGCTCACAACAGCATAAGAAACATGCATAAGTGCACAAGTATAAACCTAGCTTAATGAGTAATATAGAGTAACAAGCCCAACACTGGTTAGCTAGTTAAAGGGGCCACTGAAAATTTCACTAGAGAAAACGTATAAACAGAGCTGTATTACACTCATTTTAAATCATATTTACTAAAACTGATGCAAAGTGCAAGAGATAGGATTTATGTCGATATATTCTCAAGCATTCAGCAGGTTAGTGAAAACCTCCACAGTGAGCCTGTATCTGTGCAGGCAGAGACTCAGTCACACTTACAGTCTCAATCATCACAGTATTTATGGTGTGAGGAAATTTGCTGCCATGTGTACAACAGCCAAGACTCAAACCCGAACCTGATGTGAGTCGAGAGAACCTGACCTGAGATGGCAGCTCACAGCTCGATGGCAGAAACTGTGTGAAATCCAGCGCTAACCCATCATTCCCTCTGATGCTTTGCAGGGGCAGCCAAGAGGGAACGGAGGAGGAGGAGGAGGAGGAGTGGGGGGGCGGGTGAGCAATCCTCCTAATTTGAAGCAAGTTGAGCGATTTTATGAACTAAGCTGTGAAATATGACTTTAATAATAGTTGCAAATGGCAGCGCCGGCGTCTGGGAGCATGGGAGGGAGAGGAATATGGCGGAATAAAAGTGTGGAAAATAGAGAAGTCAAAATTCCAATGCTGGGATCAACACCAGCTCACCGCCGCCTCCCTCTGCCTCCGCCGCCACCCTGGCAAAGCTCGCGAGCTAATGAAATGTGAAAATACTTGTGGGCGCGGCGACTATGGGCTCAGCGAAATCCAGCTCCATAAACTGATGATTAAACCGATGTCCCTGTGGCGGGGGCTTAATTCTGTATAGACGTTCCACTTTGCTTTGGCGGCTTGCAGGGTGAAGTTTGGGCTCTGAAGAAGAGGAGCAGACTGAGACAACCAATGTCTGACGAGGGGTTTAACGGGTAGCGGTACAGTTTAATGGGGCACTGCGGCACCACCCTGGCTTCACCCCTGCCCTGTGGTTGGACTTTTAAAACTATGATGCTGATGTTTGGAGTCTCTTTTTATAGCTTTTTGGGGTCTATATTTAGAAAGCGTAAAACAAACTGAAAATAATGATCCTGCAAAATTGTACTAACAAGCATTTAATCAACTCAGCCAGCGTTCTTGTTTTGAGGCTAAATGCTGGAGTAATGTGAGGCATTTATCAACATTATAGCAGAGACACCTCCCTGACAACATAAAAAGCACATGTTGGGAAAGTCCCTCTCTCAGCGCAGCTTCATGATCCTCCTCTTCCTGTGGACAGAATCCCTGTCTGTGTGTGTACACAAACACATGATGCCTGCCACATTTGGTTCTCGGTAGAAAACATGCACGCTGCACACATTTCCCGATGAGAAATGAGAATTTAACGACCGCACTACCACTGGCTGCTCCGATCCACCGAACGATCCTTGGAAAGAGTTAAGGGATGTTGTTCATTGTCACATGACATTAGGAGCACCGACAGAAACTCTCCCCCTCCTCCTCTGAACCGCCTCCTCCCTCCATCCCCCGAACCCCCAGCCCCGTATGCACATCTTGCCTGCAGATGTGGCGAAACCGCAAACACTTCAAAGTGCCTCTCCTCAGACCAACAGCGTACCCTGACGCCAACTGTAAATGTCCTGGACACAGTGCACGGAAAATATTAAACCCCCTAACTCGCAATGAACAGCCAGGCTGAACCGGGCAGGCAGGAGTGGGTGAAGGGGGGTGGGGGGGTGGGGGGTTTCAGACATCTAAAAAGGCCTCCTAAAAACACTTAATGACTCATCATTCTGCCGCGCAACAACAAGGGAGAGTCATCTCTGCTGTCTGTCTGTTGGCCAGAAACACAGGAACGCCATGGCTCCTGCTGCCGCTAATGGACGCATCTGCAGGCCACTCATCGCTGTGTCAGATGCTTACCTGGCATCACATGGAGGTGTGTCATCAAAACATCTCTGCTGTGAGTCATGTGCAAAAAGAAAAGACTGCGAAAAAAAGAGGCTGAAGGAGGAAAGAAGGCCTTTGTGATGAATGTTCGTCTGATTGTGTTTGGAGAAAAAGGTCTCAAGGCCTCTCAGTCAGCTTGGTTAAGATAATCATGTAATTGGCGTGGGCCCCTAAAGAGCTCCATCACGTCCAGCCAGAGACTTTAAGAAAAAGTTGTGTCTTTTTTGTGGTTTTAGTCATTATTCTTATTGGTTATGATAACATTTTACACAGCAGCTTAATCGCAGAGACATGGGAACACAGCAGCAGTTTTACAGCACCCACAGAACATTGCCACATGATCAAAAGTCCAATTTAACACAATTATATAAACCACATATATTAATAGTTCAAACGAAGGTGGACTTTTCATTATTACCTAAACTGTTTGGTGTAAAGATCCACTGGATTTTAGAGCAATGGTGCAACACTAACCTACCATAAATACCATAGTTTTGAGATGCAATGCATGACTTTAATAGACAGTTGATGAGAACTTTCATTAACAGGGTAAAGCTGACTTTTTAAAAAAAGATCTGATTTTTGTTTCTTTACCCTGAAGTGGAAGATTAAAATTCTTTCACATCTAATAGTCATTCTGGCTAAAACTACCCAGATTTCACCCAGGTTGTGAAAAAGAAGTAAATAGTGGGCATTGAGCAATATCTTAGTGTCTGGGTGTGTGTGTGTGTGTGAAATCATCTGCAGCAGCACATGTGCTCCCTCGCATGCCTGCATACGCATCATACGTGGGATTGCGTGCCTGCAAAGACCTCTGCGCACTGTGTGATCATGCAGCTCCACGCCGCCGCCTCCACCGTGCAGCTCGCTGCCGTTTCTCATGGAAGATGAAATGCGCTGCTCGCTATCCCAGAGGGACTGCTGGGAAGGGTTGAAAAACGAGGGAGGGGAAACATGGCAACGTCTCCTCTGATTCCACATCCCAGGGAACTTTGACCTCCAGCAGAGAAACCAAAATAAAAATCCCCTTCTCGCCGCCAAGCCAGCACAACAGGAAGATGGGGTCGTGGAGGAGAGGTGGAGGGAGGGAGAACAATGAAGCCTCTCTCTTTGGCTCCAGATGGGCGCTTTTTGACAGCTGAAAGCTTTTGTTCTGCTAAAATAAGGGGGCATTTCTGTGCTTTGCGAGGTTGCCAGACATTGTAGGTTTCTCATGATGACGCACCACACCGGGCTTTAATATCGCAGAGTGGAGGATCCTCCACCACAGAGGAGATGTGGTGAGGAACAGACTCCCGCCGGTGTGATGTATTACCACTGCTGGGTTTTTAGTCCAGCTAACACGCAGTGCATATTCTTGAACACACACAGACACACACACACACACAGCAATGCATTCAGTTCAGGTGCACCGTTGCACAGCACAACTATACATGCAGGTATAAGCCACCAGGGGCTCCAGAGAATGTAAAAAATGATGCCATAAGAAATTTGGGGATTATAACACATTATTATGTAACAGGTGTGTTAAGTGTGTTTTACCATATTTTTGGATTTGGGACTACTTTAAGAAATTTAAATATAAAAAATAACAAAGACAAGGTGGGTTATAACACATTTGAGGTTGCTATACCAAGTTTTGGAACCACCAAAACTTTTGGTGTATAAAAAATAACAAATTTAAGGTTTGTGGTAACAAAACTGGGGATTTGGGAGTACTATAAAAAAGTGTGGGGATTATAACTTGACAAATTTGGGGTGTGTTCTACAACATTTGGGGTTTTGGATGCGTTATAACAAATTTTGGAATAATAACAAATTATGCAATTTGGGTCGCTGTACAAAACTTCTGGATTTGAGACAGATATGTTTGAAATGTAATTCGATTTTTTGCTTAGGCCCCCAAAAACGCCAGGGCCAGCCCTGTCTGAGTGTGCACTTCTGTGAGTAAATGTGTAGATGTATGTATGTGTGTGTGTGTGTGTGTGTGTGAGTTGTCCAGCAGTTGGATGAATGAGGTGTGATGCAGGCTTTATTCTCCCATGACAGAGGAGCAGCCAAGGCACAGGGCAGCGACTCGCATGTCTCCGTCTCACATGATTCCTCACTCTGACTGACGGAGTGGAGGAGGCAAATAGTGACTTAACCTCATTACAGCTCCAAAAAAACTTACTATGTGGATTTGTTTTCAATTACAGTCTAATTTGGAACCTTCCCCCCTCCCAAACACACACACACACACACACATACACACACACACACACACACACACACACTTTTCTCATACTGGATATGAAATGTCTGTGTGTGCAATCATAAATATTTTATGGCACAAATGGGATTCAGATCTGATTATAGGTTAAGTGTGTGTGTGTGTGTGTGTGTGTGTGTGTGTGTGTGTGTGTGTGTGTGTGTGTGTGTGTGTGTGTGTGTGTTTTGTGCATGTGCGTGTCACGACCTTGGACACTGTTAAGCCAACAGATCCTCCATTTATAAAATCAAAGTGGATCCATGTGTTTTTTGTTTTCCCTCGTCCTCATAAAGCGTATCACACATTTGACTCACAGAGGATGCTGTAATCTCCGTTGCAAGTCATTCTTCCTGTGATGGCTTAATGTGTGTGTGTCTGTTTTCATTAAGCCGAATTCTTGTAATAATCTGCCTTCTGCAGGCCAGAGGTTAGTCAACTTGTTGTACAAAGCTTGACGGCGGCAGCAGTGGTGGTGGGAAATTGTTGCTTTTCACCATAATTCAGGCCATGCTCACGCACAGTAACAGACGTGAATGTTAACAGGTGTCGTAGTTTGGTGTAATCATTACTTCAGTCATGAAGGAGCTTATGTGGGCCTTCTGTGTGTGTTTGTTTTCGTGTGCATTTATTTTTGTGTGAGTTCAGGGGAGCAGCTTGTTTGCCAGTAAATACGTATGGGAGCACCTTTTGTCTTTGAAAATCATGATACTTCTTTGCCCTAAAGGGACTCGCTTCTTTTTCCCTGATGACACAACCAAATGGGCACTTCAGTGGCCAAAAATTACCCTGCTAGACTCAGCGACCCTCTGACTGGATAAAGCACCCTTCTAGGTGGCTCAAGTACATCACATAACCCTATAATTGGCTCAAGTGCCCTCGGTCCTCCTCTTGATAGCCCATGTGCCCCCTTGGATGGCCCAACTGTTCCTTTGGTCTGCTGTGCACCTGCTGGGCCCCAGTGCCCCTCTCATTGACTTAAATTCCCACCTGGGTAAACCATGTGACCAGGTGCCCCTGTAATCAGCCCAAATGCCCATCTGGGAGGTGTCCTTTTGGTCCACCCAAATGCCCCTCTATTCAGCCCTAGTGGCCCTCTAATTTACTGTTAATTTTGGCAGCTATGTCAGGTTAAGTCTGAGTCTATAAATGAAAATGCTTATACGTTTTAGTCACATTTCAGTCATTGTTATCCTTTATAGTTTTAGTCTAGTTTAGTTGACAGTAAGTCATTACACTTTGGTCAACTTTTCGTCATGACTTTTTGTCAAAAGTCATGAAATCAAGGTGACAGGTTGTATCAAATGTTGAAGTTTTATTTAGACATCTACAACCAAATTATTTATTCACTTTAACAAACAGCTCTCCAGCAGAGTTTTGACAGGTTTGAGAGATGATTTATAAGCAACACACTTACTAATCATTGTTTGAAAAACTCCTAATCTCAAACTTTGAGAGCGTAAATAACTCATGTGAGACAACTAGACATGCAGGATTTGTACCCGGGTTCACTGTTAACTCTAACTGATTGATCTTACTGTTAAAAAGATGAAAAATAGCCTCCTATTTGCCTGTCATGACAGTCCAGATCAACAAACGATCAACAAATTTGAATGTCCAGTGGCTGGTGGCTGCTTGCTCTGCTCTGATTCAGTGACTAACAAGCAGAGCTAGCTGCTAACAGCCACCACTGCAACTAACTCCACAAATGCATTCAGCAGCTCTACCATCAACAGTCAGAAACACACACCTGCTTACCACACACAGTTTGTGTAAGCAAAACATACATTTTGTCATAGTCTTTATTAACAAAGCTCTATTTTTAGCACTTCAACATCTCATCTTTGTCATGAAAAAAAGGTTGATGAACATCTTTTGTCATCATTTTTATTAACAAAATTAACTCTGCTCTTATCATACTCAGTGACCCTCTTGATTGTTCATGTGCTCCTTTGGTTGACCCCTTACACTGTTAGTTGGCCCAACTGCCATTTTGGCCTGCCTGAGTGACCCTGTGTTTGCCCCTCTGGTTGGGTCAAAGGCCCCATTGAATAGACTAAGTAAACAAGTGCCCCCTGATTCAGCGTAAGTGCCCCTCTAATTGGCCCAAGTGCCCCTCTGGTCAACCCAAGCACCACAGGCGTTACCCTGGTAATCTCAATTCCCCCTCACAGGTTCCCCTCTGGTGTGACGGAAGGGCAAAGATGAACCCTTAGCCTGAAGTTAACCCTGAGTCTGTTTCATAAAAGGTGCCCTTTCTCCAATTTGGCCCTTGGCCCATAGAGATTCTGTACACACCTCTGCTGTTGAAACACGCTCATACACCCTCACACACACACACACACACACACACACACACACACACACACACACACACACACACACACACAGTGATTGTCAGCCATATCTATTACCAATTCCATGACCATGGATTTGATTTGCAGCAATAAGACAGTACGTGTAATGACAGCATTAAGGCTTGTTCTGCATATATAGAGTTTCAAGGAAAACGAAGACAGATGCTTCTCCCTTGCTGCTCTTACACGTCAACAGAAATAAGGCAAAAACACATTCCTGGTGGCTACGCTGGCTGTGTTTAGCCCTGTCTGTGTGTGTTCTGCCCCGGCACTTGAAGGGCCCAAATAACAGGCGATGCTGGATGTCTTGACTTGAAGCCGAGGCTCCTTGCCATCGTCAGCCGGTAACGTGAGTAATGAGCTCTGTCAGACGCTGGCGGCTGACTGATGTTTTCCACCGCAGACGAACCTCCCTGAGAGCTGACGGCCGCATGCTAACGACAGATCCATGCATGCAAATGGCGGTGTTTCTGACCGGCCCCTATAGAGGAAGGTGATGAGATGACTGGCGTGATACACCCACTAACTTCGAAGTTCAAGGTCACCACCCAGTGCAGTACTGATATTTGGTACTGTATGTTCTTTGGTAGAGATTACAACACAAGGGAGAGAGTACGCCTTCAGGACAAGCAGTGTCGCCGCAAGTTCACTAACACTTTTTTTTTTACCCATAAGACTTTTGTGTCTGAATTTCTTCAGCAATTTCAACTTTCAACTGTCAAACCCTGTTGTAATATCATTACGTGTTAATGTGACTTGAGTGGTTTAGAATGGCCATTTGGGGGAAACAAGGAACAAGTTAAAAGCTCTGAGGGAATACAGTAGTGTTTCTGAAAATTTTAAGTCAAGAAAATGGGGCTTGTTTTTGTCAAATGACTTGACAAGAGCAGGGCATCGACTGCATTTGTACAATGTGTTGCGCAAAACTATATCAAGTCTTTACACCAATATGTTTTCAATTTATCATTAGGGCTCTGACTTTCTCACATTAGAAGTTATTGTCTTTTCGCGTTCTGTGAACTTACAGCGTTCTTGGCTCTAGATTGGAGTCTCTTAAAAAGTTCTGTGTGGGGTTTAGTGTGAAGGACCGTGGTTGCTTTGGCAAACAGCTCTCCTGAGCCGCTGCATTATTTCATGGTTTGTCATTCAGCTCACATCCTGGTGAAACGACAATGTTGTGACAGTTTTTTTCCCCTTCAGGGATGAAACTTACAAATTTCATCTCTAAGCCTGCTGTGACCCAAACTAGCAAAGACTCATTTAGACTCTTGTCATGTGGAAAGCAGTCTGACACAGACTAATGGCCCATTTTGATCCACAGTTTAAGAAATAATGACATAGTGGAACAGAAAGCAGATCCTCACGATTTGGTATGAAGGCCCGGCATTGTTTCTTCACAGTTTCTTTTCGAGAGACAGCTTGGCTTTATAAAATGAAATAGAAAAAATGCTTCCCTATTTGTTTTACATTGAGTGATTGTTTCCCTCGTCGTGCTCGTGGAAATTTAAAGAGAAGAAACCAAACAAACAGAAAGGGCATTTAAAACCTGCTTTACAGGACACACCCTTTGTGTTTCTAACACATTAAGGAAACCTCGAGGCCACTCGTAAAATAAAACGACATCTTTCTCTCTCGGCCATAAAATAAAACAAGATTGTCTGCCTCCGCAAAAAAACACACAGGCAGCACTTTTCTCCCTGTTTTCCTCTGAGAAGAATGATTGTAAATGTGTAATTAAATTAATAAAATAGTCCCGGGTAGTAAATCACTGCCCCCGAGGATCCCTGATTGCACAGCTGTATAAATGTGTGTTTGTGCATGAATGCGTTTTTGCGTGCAAGCAAGATGGATGCAGAGGTAGGTGCGTGCGGCACTGTGTGGTTAAGGGTTAGCATATTAAAAACAAAATGGCAACACAGGCTTTAAATGTTCCCCAATTCTGAGGGCATGGCGCTCGCACAGTATTACCTCTGGCGGTTAGTTAGCGAGCTGAGGTGGGGGCGGCGTGGCATTAGGCTTCGGTACACAGTGCCAGTTTCTGCCATAATAAAGGCATTAAAAAGCTCCTCATTAAACTATTTTGGGCACAGGGGTTGGCGTGGTGGGGTGCCGAGGGTTGGGAGGGGGCACAAACATTAAGGCAGAGGTGCTGGCTGCCAGTGATTCTGTGCCAGGGCACCTCTATGTCACTGGTGGCTAGAGGGTTGTAATTACAAACACATGCTTATTAATGGGGCTCCAGGGGACCTGTGTGATGAGAGAAAAGAGGCTGAAAGAGAGAGAGAGTAATGTTCAAGTGTGTAAAGGAAAAAAAGGTGTAACAGCGTGCAAATAAGGCCACGCTCACACTAATGCAGATAAATGTAGGAATGCATCTTTTTCTCTCTGTTGTTGGCTTGGTTTCAATGTAAAGCCAGCGCCTTTGGTTCTTGAAAATGAGCTCTCTGAAGCTGCCATCCCCAGAAAAAGGATAACATTGGTGGTTTGTTCAAATGGATTAAATGACCTATTCTATTACACCAACATGTTCTCATTTCAGGTCGTCAAATACCGATCCTCCCAGGTCATCAAACACTGTTGCTTTCTCATGCCCCTTATGTCATAAAGATGCTGAAGACACCCTTTCATGTCCCTGTACGACACAGACTTTAACATCTCCATTATCCCTTTTCCACCAATATGGAATTACAGTTCCCGCACCTAATTTTGAATCTTAACTTTTTTTCGACCATGAATGAATTGGCTCAAAACTCAAAAAGTTGACTCACAGCTGGAACCAAAACATAAGAGGTTTCTCTGTGTTACTGCCTTTGCAGCAATGTACACATTACCTGTCCTAGCAAAAATTATAAAGAGACTTAAATAATAAATAAATAAATAAAATCTGAGGTTTTCCTTAACCTGCATTGTGAACCACATCAGGGGGCAAAAATCAGGGGGCAAAATAGCATACAGTGATCTCATTAATAGTTGGTCTATGCTCGTTTTGGGGGTAAAAACAAATATCTGTAATAACATGACAAACGTAATCAATCAAATCCCTGATTCTGCTACTACTGTTTACTTCTGTTGTGAATTGTGCAATGCCCTCTGTTGATGACACATCTTTGATTACAATTCTTCAATGCAAAACTGGTGGAAACACAGACTGGTTCGTTAGACAGCAACAAGGTTTCAAGAATCCATAATGGAACCAGTTCAAAAACCATAGGTCATTTGGTAAAAAAAAAAAAAAAAGGCTATCTGTGAGGAGCATCTGTGAAACACTTTAGCTCCTTTTACACTGCCAGTTCAAGGCAGGAATATTGCAGCATTATGTTGCCTCGCTATTCTGAATATGAGAAATGGGAAAGGGTTGTCTGACCTCTGAGCTAGGAACAGAGGTAGTAACAGCACTGAAACAACGTCGGTATAAATGGGACAGCAAGATGAGATCATGGGCGGCACAACCCACTGTGTAAGTTTAAAAAAAATTGTTGATAGCTGTTAGCAGCTAACTCAAAGAAGAACAGCAGCTGAAAATGTCAGCAAATTGGAAAAACAGGTCGAGAGCTCCTTCTCTTTCCAGCAGAGGCCAAGATCAGCTGCCATGTAACAGAGATATGAAAATAGGTATTATTGTCATGTTATGCCATTGTTATTGGCCCAAGGTGTAGTGTTAAAAAAAAATTCTGAGATGCTTTTTATAATCACACACAAGAACAGCATGCCGCAGTCATTTGATTCTGTGTAAAAATGCAAATGCTGCATGAAGAAGGGACTTTGTAGTAGCCCTATAGCACAATCTCTGTGTAAAAAGAGCCATTGTAATTTTTCTGTACTCTACAATACTGAATGACAAAACAAAGAGTATTGTGACAATGGGACGATTTCCAGGTAAACAGTAGAATTAAACCTTTTACGTTGCAAAGTAATCTACCAGGAATGTGGGCTTGTGCAGAGCCTTGCTGGATGATGTCACACTGAGCTGCAGTTTAAGTTCAGCTAGGTTCACCTCTAGGTTCAGCCGGTGGTCTGTGCCGGCAGTGTCAACTTTGTCAGTTCAGGGAATTGACATTGTAAGCATTTGATTTTTAACATAATAGCTGTCTCACAGTTTAATATATAGATACAAATAAAAATAAATGGCTAATTCTCAACAAATTAGTATCGACATTGTGGCGACCCTCTCTGCCCTGCCTGCCTTGTAGCAGTGGGCGTGGCTGAGGGTAATTAGGGAAGTGGCAGCACCTGAGCTCAGTGAGCCTTTAAAAGCTCTGACTGCTCACTGCTCTTTCTCTTCTCCTTCCTGAGGCAGCATTTGGTTTTTGGTTTGGTTTTGTCTTAGTTTCTACACCCTACAACATCACACACATACATTGTTTCACTCATGCCCTCACCTACACCACTGACTATACTGATTGCCAATGCCATGTTTAGTTAGGTTCTTTTTCTTATGTTTATGCTTTAGTAAATAAAATCCTTTAATTGGCTTTCCTTGTGTACGTGTCTCCCTCTTTGTCATGGCCGTGCAGCCCGGTTCTTGACAATATCAATATAAGTGATTCTGGCCCCCGTGTTGCTCACTGTTAACCAAATTTAATGATACCATCCAACCTTTTTATGTTACAAATGATTCAAAATGTATATATGCATTTATACATTTGCAGGAAAACAAAACAATTTGTCAATTAGGTATGAATATTTGCTGTTTCAAAAACAGAAGAGTGGATGGGCTTCACTGATGTATGATAGTCAACCACAGACATATTAGACATTACTGACAACACCTGCATTCTGTTATTGTCTGTTTTAAAAATGAAAGATCACAGAGAGACGAAGATTACAGAGAGCCAGAGAAGACAGAACAAAGCTTCATCCTGCTGAGAGACAAAGAAGAGGAACAGATCATGTTTGTACCAGATGCTGGTGGAAGTAGAGGACACTGAGAGTTGTTTGAGATTTCTAGAAAACATTGTGAAAATTCAAAGTGTGGAAAAGGACTGTGACACATAAAAGAAATCTCTAGATGTATCTGCATTAGTTTGGACAAGCCCTAATGAGTGAAAGCATACGATGAAGTCAGCTCAGGTCATAGCAGCAGGAACAGTGACTTTTCCTACAGAAGAGGACAAGATAATAGCATTCCAGATCCAGCTTTGACGTTTGGCAATTTCAAGGAGTCAAGGAGGGTTGTTTCAGGAGTATTTGATTGACATAAATAATAAGTAAGGGTTGTGTAGCGCTGGCGAGTGCTGTGGTGGAAAGCAGAGTGTTGCGTAACATTTGAGGTGCCTGATAATGATGATGATAGGAAAGAAAGTGGGCAAGGACGGGCAGCCCTGCCAGCTTCCCCATAGCAACCCCTAATGTTTACGTTAAATGTGGGACATATAACAGCGCTGGGGCTCTGATGTGGTGCCGTGGTAATCATGTCACCAAGAGACAGAGACAGACAGAGAGAGAGAGAGAAGCTCTTTGAGAAATGATCAACACCAACAAACGCACTGATGAAAGAGTTTGGCCGCAGATTTAAACGCCTCAATTCATGAATAAATTTAGACGGGCATTAAGAAAAACTGCTGTGGTGGCGACAGCAGATACATTTATGAGGCTGTAACTCAAATTAGATAAACAAACGGCAGAAATCAAATTACTCGGCTGTCTATTGTGCTCGCCTGCTACTCCATATGAAGATGGCAGACTCTTTAAAGCTGTTCACACAAAGGGATCAGAGGCAGTGTGGGGATATTATTTTCTCACGATAACTGAACATCAGTTTACATCATATACACTGTGTTGAAGTCACAAATACTTTCTAACCAATAGTGTTTTCACAACCCAGTCACCAGAATAAATGTTGTCATTGGATGTTTCTACTATGGTTACGTAACATTTGTACATTATAATGAGGCTTCGCTAAAAAACAACAGGTTTTGTTGTTTGTTGAGCTCGAGCAGTGGTCATCTTGTCTAGGTGTCAAACCATCCACAATCCCCTCTACCTCCAGATGACAAAATCAGCTCATATTTTCAGTTTAATTCAATTCAGTTTTATTTATATCTCCCATTATCACAAATCACCATTTGCCTCAGAGGGCTTTACAACATACGTCATCCCTGGACCCTCAAAGTGGATAAGGAACCCCGCCTCACCAAATAAACAAAATAGGGAAGAAGCCAAGTCAGTATCACACACTGATGGGACATAAATGTTTGCAAATGGAGAGAGAAGCTCAGTGTATCATCAGAAGTCTCCAGGCAGACTAGGCCTATATTAGCCTCACTAGGGGCTGGTCCACAGCAAGCCTGAGCCAACCCTAACTATAAGCTTTATCAAAGAGGAGCATCTTAAGCCCACTCTTAAGTCGGTGTCTTCCTTCTGTATATACATTTAATCATAACTACGTCACTTCATTAACGTTGATATGATACATATTAAACGTAGAAATGTAACATAGCCATGGTTTGCAGAAAAGCACAATGCCAACATTTTCTTCTGGTGACTGGGTTGTGTTTTCAACGTCACAAACAATTCTTCCTTGGGGTTATATTAACTCTCCTCAGCCTGATTATCAGACTGAAGTGCTATTTTTTTGCCTCCATTATTCGGTCTGACAGGATGCTGTTGTTGGCTGTTTTTTGTTTCTTATGGTGAAAACACACCAAGCAGTGCATCTCACTGCAATGATCAGATTTCTCTGGGGCCAGCGAGGTGTGTTCAGGTGTTTCATGCATAAGGATGTTCTTTGTAACATAGGTCACAAGAGTCACAGCTTTCTGTAGACATTGCACAGCAGCATGCTGCATGTCGCACCTCGCTGCTGCTTGGTGTGTTTTCAGCATTAAAGGTGATTATTGTGCCCCGACCAATGTGAGTAGGGTGACGACCTGCCGCAGCTAATGTCATTTTCAGCTACAGAAGCTGTGGTACAGTAGGAGCAGTTATAGTTTGTCACTTCAATTAAAGATTTAGTTGCTTATTCTGCAACTGCTGCATCAGTCTCATCCATACTTGACCATTTTTCTGCCTCTAGCACAATAATACAATATCCTTATTCTAAATCTCACATTCAAAGCTTTGATTTGCTTCATTGCTTTTTCAACCAGATGTCAAGAGGAAGAATGAATGTTGAATGAATAACACCTGCCTGTGGGTACAGTAATCACACTCACTGTATTTGAAAGTGTTGGCATTTGTGGTGCATGTTGAGTACACATGATGTGTAACTTTAGCAATATCAATGCATGATCAAACCAAGTGCCCTATCCTGGTTGTTTGTGTCTATTGTGTGCCTGTGTACCAGTATGAATATGTGTGAAGCTGGTTCCCATGGTATCAGACCACCATGTTCCAGTCCCCCAGTATCAGCTGGCCTGTTGTGGTTTGATGATGCAGCTCAGGAATCTGTCACCCAGAGCAAAAAGCGTCAGGATGTTTAGAATCAGGCCCACAAAATATGGAGGTGGTTTCTGAGGGGAATAGCTCTGCAACTCAGTCCCTGGATCTGATTAACTGTGTGTTTGTGAGAGGATGTCTTGATTAGTGTGTGTGTGTGTGTGTGTGTGTGTGTGTGTGTGTGTGTGTGTGTGTGTGTGTGTGTGTGTGTGTGTGTGTGTGTGTGTGTGTGTGTGACAATTTACATCGTACCCCTCCAGTTTACCATCTCCTCAGATACCCTTTTCTGGTTTCTGTTTAGCAAGTAGCAGCTGTGGAAGACGTACTACTTCACTGAAGCTACAAGCAGCAAAACAGCAGTGTAAAAATACTCAATTACAATTAAAACTCTTTCAGTTTTTCTATTAAAGTGAAAGCAAAGAAGTTTAGCAGTAAACTGTATGAATATAACATTACTTACAATGAATAGCAGAAAAGTTTTTTGTGAGAACACAAGTTATGAACAGAAATTGATATGTATAGTATATACAGTATACAGTGTATATATTAAATGTAATTTCAGCTGTGTTTCTGGTAAGTTAGTGGATATGTGCTCTTCTATTTATAACTTTGGATTACATTTACATTGCATATATTTGGCTTTTGTCCAATGTAAGGTATGGTTTATCCATCTACACAAAATTTTAGACGACATTTTGGAAAGTGAGGACACACTGAGAACATGAGACACACTTATATAATAAGCGAGGACAAAATTATGAATGTAAAGATCTTTTTGGAATGTAATGACATTTATGTCAAGACAATTTTTTTTCAATTTTTGAAAGTCAGGCCATTTTTGGAAAAGGAAGGACAATTTTAAAATTGGGGACATATTAAGGATATTATTCAGGAAGTTATGGATATTTTATGAAAATGAATTTCTGGAAAAGTACGGACATGGAGATATTTTGGAAACATGGATAAAATAAGGATATTTCTAAGTGGGAAGACATTAGTTTTGTTGTCATTTCTTTAAAAAAAAGACAATCTTGGACAGTAAAGGCTTTTTTTGTAGTACAATTTGGAAAGTAAGAATTTAAAAAAAAAAAAAAGGTGAACAATTGGGAAATTATGACATTTTGAAATGTGAGGACATTTATGGTAAAGTGAGGGCATTTTAGAAAGTAAGGACAAGTTGAGGGCATTGTAGAGAGTGAGGACAAAGTGAGGATAAATTTTAAAGACAATATAAAAAGTGAGGGCATAGTGGAGATTTTTTTTCAAAAGGAAGGGCATTTGATCTAAATAGGGACATGTTTTTGGAAACTGGGGCCATATTGGGAATGTGAGGACAAAATACTTCAAAACAAAGTGAGGACCTCAGGACATTTTTGCTAAGTGTTGACATTTTGAAAAGTGAAGACGTTTTTGGGAAGTGTATTTTTGAAAAATTAGACCTTTTAGGGAAAAGTGAGGACATTTTGTCCTGTGCTCTAAGGGTTAGAGAATGAATTATGTGTGTAATGGCAGTTGTGGTTTTTTTGGTCACAGTGGTGTTCAGGGGGTCGAAAGTTCATCACCATCAAAACTTTCATTCTTTGGAGTCACTTCATGATGTTTCTGCCGAGTCTCTGAAGGAGAAATCAAAACAAGCTAAAACACTTTCAAATCCAAACAGATGTTTCAAAGACAAAACAGCATCGGGGATTTTTTACCAACTCCCTGCTACTTTTATTGAAAGCTTGTTTACAGGAATGCTTTCTATTAATCTGTTTGGAGTTCTCTTTAAAATGCATGACCTCTTGTTTCTACCCACATTTGTATTGTTTTGTATCTCCAATCTGGTAATCCTAATAAAATCTGATTTAGAAAATAATCAATTTAGTTTTATGTAATTGTTTATGAAGAACATAAAAAGGCCTATCAAGGGAAGGTCATAAATTAGTGAAATTATCACAGCTTTTTTTTGTTTGGAACAATGAGTCATTATTGCTTTGCATATCCACAAACACGACACATACTTGGATTTAATGTGATTAACTCAGCTGAGGCTCGGCATTTCTCTGCCATAAATCTCTATACTCTGCTCTCAGCGGGGGCTCCTTACCTCCAGCACTGCCAGCAAAAACCCAAATCCATGACTTCTGTTCATTTTGCTCCCCTCCTAATGAAACCAGGTAATAAGGGTGTGGCAAACGAGCTGACTGAGAGCTTGTATACAGCTCAGGACTACCAGAAACTCCAGGGGAGATGGGGCACCACTGTTCACCATGTACCTATGCCAGAGGCTGCTAATAGGCATTCTCTCCCTCTCCCTCTCCTTGATTGGGACCAGATGTGTGTGTGTTACACTCTGGGAAATGGCTGAGATGAGAGACAGCGAGGCCGCCAGAGCCACAATAAATTCGTGGAACGGCTAATGAATAAAACAACAGCGGATTAAATGTGCCATAGCTAAAAATAATTTGATTAAGAATCTGATTCGGCGGCCAAATTGTTGGAGGCCATGCTGGAGACAGCTGTTTCTTTATTTGAGCTCTGGTGTGCGAGACCACATTTTCCCTCCTAACGAGCTTCGACGAGACTTCGATCGAGGTCTTTTTATGGGGATTTCTGGGCAAAGCTTGAGGCCTAATGAATCAGTTGTCATCACGTGTGATTGCCTGTTTAAAAAGTCCCAAACTTTCTGATTCTGTTTAGTCAGGTTCAGCCAGGGTCAATCCAAAGTCAAAACACACCCCTCTTCAGCCAATAACCTGCCTTCATCAACAAGTGTCTCCAGCTCTCTGCCATTTTCATTCATCACAGATCTCAGGGAGGACAGCTTGATAACTTCCCCCCAAATGTGCGTAAGTGCACCCTAAGAACTAATTACAGTTAATGAAATTTACAAGAATTTTTCATTGTCTGTGTGTTAAGCGCGGAGCTGGAATCAGGATGTGGTTAGCCTAGCTTAGCATAAAGACTGAAACCAGGGTGGAAATGCTAGCTTGGCTTTCTCAAAATGAAAAAATGACTTATCTTATTTATGTAACCCGTATTGTAATTTATGGTTTTAGAGAGAAGTTATGTACTGGAAATATTTAATCTGGCAATTGTACTTCAGTGCAGCATCTCCAGATACAGTGGAAACCACTTATAATGAATACGGTTAAAGTGATATGGCAGCCCATTTGCTGGGGGGAAATATCGGCATTGTACATTTCTGCAAACCATCCATGCAATTCTGCATTGCAAAGGTTTCATATCAGCATTTCTGAAGTGATGTAATATTTGAGCTTAGTTTATCATCAGATTGTCGAGGGGATGGTGAATAATGTGTCACTTAAGTGAGACACCACTGTTCAAGAGAACCAAACAACAAAACTGGTTGATTTTCAGTGAGTCATTGCTAGGTTTCCGGACGCTTTTTAGTCACAAAACATAGGTATTTTTGGGAACCTGTTGCTGTCTTTCACTGGGGATTGTGCCAAGAAAACCTGTTCTTTTTTACAGAGACATTGCTCTATTTCTAGTCAAGATTGTTCCTCAAAAAGTGGCCATTTTATGTGATTTTTCTGCCTAGACCTGACCACATGCTCACCACATATCCACAATATACAGGTATTACATGTCAATAATTTGCAGTGATGCCAATTTCTATTCTGGTAATTGGGTACTTTAACAATCAGAATGCATGGGACAGAACCATTCCTATACATATCTTGTTTAAATAATTAACTTGTAGTAATCAAGTAGTCCACTTGCAATGTTCATTTTGGATCTTTTCATACATGAAAACATGATAGGCTACTTTGCCCTGCGGTGCTTCTGACTGGTTACCTGAAGCAGATGCTGTGTGCACATTAAAATCATAATGGCAAATAAAAAGTCATTTTCTCTCAATGAAAAACACAGTCTGCCAAGATACTGCCCACATACTGCCAAGAACGTGCTGAGATGCAGCAGTGAAAATTCTTGTTTCCTTAGGCTACCATGTGTAGTCTACTCAAACAATGAGAAACAGTTATGGCTTTGAGTAATGGAGAGAAAATGAATAGGCATGGAGAAAGCACCTGTGGTTGACACTCCCTTGTCATGTGGATTGATAATGCTGGGTCAGGTAAAGAAACAGCTGTACATTATTTTGAAATAGTCAAAAATTCAGCATGCCAATTAAATGGTGATCTGCATGAGAAATAAAGAAAAAGAAACAAAATCATTCGCTTCTAATGATCAATTTGATGTGGACAGATGTGATCACTGGTTTCTAGGGATGTAACGATACCAGAAACTCACGATACGATAGTATCATGATAAAGAGTCCATGATACGATATATATCATGATATTTATACAAGGGGAAAAAAGAGAACATTTTTGGTTAAAAATAGCTATTTTATTCAAAAATAGTGCATGTACACTGTACAGCATGTTATTTTTAACTTGGAAACGTATCATAAACAAATCAACACACAGTTGAACATGTGCTTTCATTTTCCCCCTATTACTGCTAGGCAGGCAGACATTAAAGTGCCATAACAAAGTCATGTCAATAAAAACTATAGTGACAGAATAAGAAAATGGAAACATTTAATATTTTTTAACCTACTCTGAACAAAAGTAGTGTAGTACTATTACTAGAAAGTCATCTGAATGACATCAAATTATGAGGATAGAGTAGTCTTAATATTTATCAAATATACAGAACTCAATAAAATAAATAATAAATAATAATAATAAAATAAATAAACTCAATAATACACAATCCCTCACTCATAGATACACAGAGAGAGAGACAGAGCGAGACAGAGAGAGACAGAGAGAGAGAGGTGGGTAGAGATGTGTGTAAAAGAAAACCAAAATAAATAAAGCCCAGCCATTTCCCTGGAAGTCATAGAAAAACTCAAAAACACACATTCACTCAGTTTGTTCACGCCAGGTTGACAATCTTAACATCAAGGAGACCCTAACACTTTCTGAGAACAGGAGATGAGGAGAGGAAAGTGCAGTTGCATGCAAAGGATTATGGGGAATGTAGTTGCACAGTCATATTACCGGCTCTGTAGGAGAACGCAGCAATATAACTACCATGGCATTCCCACGACGGTATCGAGAATTTATTTTATCGCGATTCCACGAAATTCGATACATCGTTACATGCCTACTGGTTTCCACTCCGTATAGTCTACTGTTGAGCACATGTTTTGGTCTTGGTCTCTTTACAGGCAGGGTAGTTTCAAACCTGGCAACCTGAGTGCCAGCAAGACTTCAGGGAACTCCACACAGTCTCTCCGCCAAGAAATAGTAGTCTAAGCTGTCTTTAGCCTAGCTTAGCACAAACACTGGAAGGTAGGGTAGGGGGGCTACTGTCTTGCAAACCAGAAAATATACCTACCAACAACTCCAAAATACCACTCAAGAATCAGCTAGGTTTCTTTATAGGTATGGAAGGATGCAAAATTCTCTAACCAACCACAGCTCTGCCAAGTGGTGGATCAGGGATGCCCTAAGCAAAATCATTTGTGACAGATAATATGATCTGATAATCTGTTTTGGTTCCCCTTTCAACACTTGATGCCCTATACAATGCGTGTGCTTTTTTTTCCTACTGAACTTTTCCATTATTTTGTTAATTCAGAAAAGAGGGCGGGATTTTTTTTCTCAAGAGAATGGGCATTCATGGTTAGAGAACTGCTCCCCAAACCACAATTTTTCTACTTCTACGCCTGTTATATCAACAGGTCCCCTAAACTTCATATTTCAGTGTCCCATATTTGGAAGACGGGATGTGAACAGTGATCTCTGCTGTGAAAATCAGTTGACTCATCCATTCATCATCAAAGTCATGCTACCTGACTTTGCTTCTCTGTGACATGGAATAGTTTGTTCTAAGGATTGGAAAAAGCAATTTTGATCAAGTAAGGCTGGTTCTACCTGCTTCCTGTGTTTATCCAAAGATATGCTACACTGCTCTCTGTACAGGAGAGATTAAATTGAAGTCCATCTTCTCATCTGACTCTTAAATAAAAAACCAAATGAGCACATTTCCCACATTTCATTTAAATATTTCCTTTTTTTCCACAAAAAAACCCCACGAGAACAGAGGAACCCAAAGAGAGTTCACGTTTGCAGTTTGTTTAAGATCTTCATGATGGATGAGGGGTCTGTGTGCCTTGGGCCGGCTCCGTATTTCCTCTTCTAGTACTTGCCTCATGTCCTTCTGCTCTCTGTGTGTCTGAGTGTCTGTCTTATCGAACTGCTTGTATTATTCATCTCAACACAAACTGACAGCCTGACTCCACTCCTGACTTTCACTCGTCAGCCCTGCTCGCTGCTGAGGCTCCAGCTGGGGCTCAGCTCCCGGGACGAGCCTGAACGTCTGGACATTACACTGTTGAAGGGCCTGTTGAAAAGTGCTGAAAGCCTGAACGCTGTCCAAAGAGCTCACATACATACAAAAGGGCCCGCACACCAAAAGCACTGCCAGGGGAAATAGAGCTGGGAGGCAGGTGAGACAGGGAGGCATTGTTTGGTCCTGGTTCTCCCCATTACAGGTGAGACTCCTCAGAGTCTGCAGCACAGACCTCTGTTAAGATGAATCAGGGACACTCTCCAAGAACATTTAGAGCGATTGGCACGAGGTTGGCACGACATGGACTGTAAGCCAAGTCTGAAGGAAATGGTAATGGCGGTAGTGGAGCTTAGATGTTGCCATTATTCCGAGGTGTGATAGCCTTAAGCTTTGGAAGAATTAAGTGATGATATCTGTGGTTTTGTGTGTGTTTTAACCTCATCAGCACCAAGGATTGTTCAAGCTTGAATTAAAGGTTTTACTGTAATTTTAAAATTACCACTTCCCAGGATTTCCTGGCGTGTTATTTTAGTGTTTAAGAATTGTTCTTGGATGTTCAGCTATATCATTCAATCTTCTGCACTCAATGCAAGTCACACATTAAATACCCAAAAAGTTTGTCCTCTTGAATGACACATAGAAGAATTTTCTGATCAGCAAACCATCATTTGTCTGTGCCTCTCAAAACTGTTACAATCAATTTTATGATGTGACTTGGTTGGGTTTAGAGAAAGATCATGGTTTGGGTTAAAACAAGTACTTTGTCGGTTAGGGGACATGGCGACTTCAGTCACGATGCACAAACGATGCAGACTAACATCTGCATTTCACTGATTACGGTGTTTTCAGGGCTAAAAAGAACAGACCAGATTGTTTAGACCAGAGCTGGGGTGTAGCGCTGCCAGAGTGCACAGGAATGATGCTCCACCACATTTAAGGTGTGTTTATTGATTCCCAATGTCGGCTCATGCATTGAGTAACGTGCAAGATAACAATCCACCCTAAAAGTTGCTTGTAGCTGCTGGCAGTAGCTTTAAATGGCACAATGAATTTAAAAGATTTTTTCTCAGTCTAAAGCAGCTAACTGTTACCAGTAAAGACAAAAATGCTGCAAAACACCCTTTTACTTTGTAGTTATAGTTGACTGATGTATATAAACTACCATATAGAACAGTGGAGTCCACTGTCGTCTGAGCAAGGGTGTCAACTACAGTGTTTCTGGCTCCACCTTTTAGTATCATAGTATCATATCAGTGACGAGAGAACAGTTCTATTGGTCCCATCCACAACTTTTGACAGTTGAAACGCAACAATAACCGTTCTAATGTGTCACAAACTGAACTGAACTGGACTGCCTGGAGAACCTTAATCATAACACATGGTAATATATATATATATATATATATATATATATATATACACACATATAACTGACCCTGAACTTGGGTGAAAATTCTTCGCAAACCTTCATCCAAACCTACTCAAATGTATTTGAAATGTATTCAAGATCCCAGTATCTTCAAAGATACCAATATGCTAGCTAGAACTGACAATCATTTGTGACATTCACAAGGAGAATGAAAAAAGCAGCTTGAAGGAACAAAATATCATTAAATTAAAATGGGAAAATCAAGAATCAAGACCTTAAAGACATCAAATCCTGACGAAAGGTTAGGAGGAAACAGAACCATTGAGAGGCCAAAGATAAAACAGATGACTGAATCAGAGTAGCACTTTATTTTTTAGAGAAAACAGGGAGGGCAGGGAAATACTCAGTAAATTGAAAGACAGACGCTGCAGGTGAAAGGAGTGAAAGATAAAGGGAAACAGCGTGCATGATGTCAGGACGCTGTTTAGCACTGCAAACTGGCTACAGATGGTGGGACGAGAGGTCAGGGATGGAAATTAAAGAACAACTTCAGAGCAGCAGCTGAGGGGGAGAGGAGGTGCTCTGACCTGGACGAGGGTCAGTGTGGACCAAGCATACAGATTTTTTAAAACAGCAATTAGAAGTTCCTCCAGTTTCCAGCTCAGAGCCACGGCGGCGGCCTGACCCCTAATCATCCTCAATTTCGTTCAGGCTCTGACTCTCTGATGCACGCCCCCTCGAATTGGCTGTTTATTTTTCACAGTGCTTCCTGTTTGATTGAGCACCACAGGCTGTGTGTCTTTATGGATAGTAGGGAGGGCAAAAGGTGATGCGCACACTTACTACACATGTTAAATCATCCACCACCACAAGCAGTCAATCTTCTTCTTGTATGTGGAAACTGCTGTCCTCATAATGGTAGTCAGCAGAGGTTATTAGTGACAGTATGGTTTATTTCATCCCATCAGATCAGCATTTTTATTTTGTTTCAGCGCAATTATGTATTTTTCATCAATTTAATCTTGCACATGGCTACAAATAGTATGATACCCATGAGCTTCAGCCACTGTTGCCATGGAGAAGAAGACAGTCAGAGGCAGGAATAAGAGCTATAGCAAGGGTGTGTTTTTAACTCCAATTGATGCTTTACTCTGAAATGAGAACTTTGTAATTCTACATAGATGAATGAGACAGAGTGCCCACAGTGTGCTCTTCCACACTGAGATTATGGTGCTCTGAATAACAGAATATTCCAGCAGTGCTTCGAATTTCCGAACGGTGGAATTTCTGGGTCACGATTTACAAATGCACCCTCTGTCATTGCAGCTCACCCTTCGCTAACCCCTGAGCTCTTGTCACTTGCCAGCAAGATCATTTTTGTTACAGTGTTGTCAGGTTACTTGTTAAAGTAACTGAGCTAAACTGGAACAAAAGTTATATTGCTTGCAATTGAAAACATCATAGGCTACAAATAAAAAAATGCAAGCTGAAGTTGAATAGTTAAGTTATCATAGATGGTGATGTAGTTTGTCTGCTATGAATGGACATTAAAGATCGGTGGATTGTGTGGAAGCAACAACAGGTATTTCCCCAAGAAGCAATAGGACACAGTGGGTTCACTGGGTGCACAAACATAAATCCCTGTAGGCTTTCTTTGTTCCTTTTGTGGCATCTTTTTTGTACATTCATTAAACAAGAAGTATGCACTCTGTCATGTGCTTACTTCTGACCGTCCTCGTCCTGGTGGTCGATAAATGATCTGGGCTTCAGTTGGCGGTTGCCCTCTTTAGCTCTGCATCCCATATGACAACAGGGGACTAATTGGTGCAGTAATACTTAAAATGTAATGTGATCACAGCTGCATATTTATGGACTGTTTTAAAACTGTTTCAAATATGGCTCAGCCAGTCATAACTGAAGTGTGGAACTATCTGTTTTATAACTGCATGTGGGCATTTTATAATGGCAGTTTTACAATGCTAACAATGGTAAAAAAAAAAAAAAAAAAAAAAAAAGGATTCCACCAGAAGACAAAAGCCCATTTTGTCAGCTGAAATGACAAGTGGCAGATTTATCAGCTAGCGAGCAAGCTGATTATGTTTAACTGATTCGCTGGGTCATCAGGCAAACCCAAGTGTCATGCTGAAAGACCAAAGGTGCGGCTAAAGGTGTGTTCAGACAAAAAGATACATTATGTTTTGTCATTTGCGTCTCATTTTCTTACACATTTGACCGTTAAAACATTGTCATGCAATCAGAGTCACCCAAATCAGCAAATGTACCGACCAAAAAGCGTTAGCTATAAGTGATCTAGCAGAAGAAATTTGTCTTTGTCTGGGAGTGCTCCTGACTGTGTGCTGACTCACTCTGTATGTGTTTGTGAAATAGTAATAATAATTCATAAAGCACTGAAATAAGTGCATTTTTTTGCTCAAGTTGAAACATTTTGAATTTGTGTGGATGCATCTTTGTATTACTTTGTGCCAGGAAAACTTATATCTAATCATGTCTTCCCATTGACTTTCTACACAGTTGCGCTGCCTCTAAAATTTGCCTTGTGATATGTCTGAACACACAGAAAAGCTGCATGTCCCACAAGACCTCAGTGTGGATGCTTACAAGAAAAGGATTTTAGGATGAGGACTAACCAATGTGTTTGGCAAAAGTAACTCTCTCTCTCTGTAACCACTTAAACTGGAGTCTAAACTTCCCCATATCCAACAGCACAGAGCTGCTAATGTTAGCCTGGATGCTAATGCTGTAGAATGCAGGACTGATTAAAACACAGTGGGTGTTCCTGTCCTTATGTAACCTGTGTCCCTACAAGGCAACTATTGTTAGTTGTTTGTGTGTTTCTTGAAATAAGATAACATTGTAAACGATTGGTAAGGGCTACCTTTGCAGTTCATATTGTAAAAAGAATAAAATGAACATTTCAAATGCAGTTTGAATGGTAAAAATCTGTTCAGTCACTGTGGAGATATCAATGTCTAACATTAAGAAAAGTGTCTTGCCCACAAATTTGAGGACACAAGTTGTTTAACATCAGTAGGGTATGAGTTGTAGGTGATGTCCACATATAGACGAGGAAAACACACATGGAACAGTTAACCTGGGGAAAAAACATTCTGACAAGAAAAAAAACCTTTTAAAGGTCTCCCCAATCAGTCACATTAACAGGGTATTGAGGATTGAACACTTCTTATTAAAATGCACCTTTGGAGTCGTAGTTGACATCTCTCCTTCAGTTTTTATGTCCACAGACTTTGACCTCTATCAAAGAAGCAGATATTTTCTAACACAGTTGTTAAAGAATTTCCCAATTTGGACTCATTATCTGTCTGTCCACTGTCCGTCTGTCCATCCATTTATCTATCTACCTACCTATCTACCTACCTATCCATCTATTCGTCCATCCATCATCCATCCATCCATCATCCATCCATTCATCCATCCATCCATCCATCCATCCATCCATCCATCTACCTACCTTTCCATCTATCCATCCAGCTAGTCTGCGTGCTTGCTTTACTGATGATTCAACCAGACACTTTGAAGACCTTAGATGCCAAAAATAACAACTGGTATGCTTTAATTAGAGCCACTGTTTGAGCAGTTAAATTGCATAACAGGTACTGAGATTCTTGTTTGAATGCTTTACATAGGGTGCATTGCGAAATACTCGCTGGAGCGCACTCTGGCACAAACCACAGTGTTCGTAAATTTAGAGCCCTGTTGGAATGTATCGTTCAGTTATCCAGAACACCGCACTCTTGGAGTGGCAGAGCACACTCTGGGCACTCTGTCTGGGGAGAAGGAGCAGCGGAGTGAATGTGTGATTAACTTAACTGTTCATTAATTCATGTAGAAATAGAACAATGTATTTCTTTAGAAAAAGTCCTCTCATTGTAGTGTAGAGAATCAGATAAGATTTACGAACATATCCATAATAAATCATCCTGTGTCCCGCCCAAAAACTACTTTTTGTTTAATTAGTTGTGTATGAATTAGCCGCAGATTGATGTCCACTTGCTGAGTAAAAGAAAGGAAGAACTTTCTCCGGTTCCTCGAAGACGCATCTTGACACACGTGGACAGCAGATCTGACAAGTTGAACTTGTGAACTGAGCACAGTCATCAGGGTAACCTCCTTCTTTCCTATCAGTTCCTCCCATTCCTACAGGGGATTTATACACTTCCCCCACCTCTAACCCTGATGTGCCTCCGCAGGTCACCTCAGTAATGAGCCATGTGGTCCCCTCTGGCGCTCACTAATCAGGGATCCAAGGCTGTCCCATCCTCGGCCCGACGCTGTGGCAACAAAACACACTCTGAACCCAAAGTGGTTGTCTCTCTGCCATCTGGCCTCCATGCCTGGCCCTGTCTCCACTCTGCCGGCGATTTATGCCCTCCTGAGGTGTTTCGCCTTTTAACTCGCACATAATTGGCCCCCAGATGCAAAAAAGATGTGGGGGCCAGTTTTTATTAGTTGCCAAGCAGAGGTCATTGTTTTTGCATCGCTCTGACTCCTCAGCACTGCCAAGGTTAAAAAGACATGCTTTATGTCTGTACCTTGACTAGCAATTACTGAAAGAAATAAGGAGTCCATACAAAGTCAGACTGAAGGTAATGATGGAATATAGAGCTGAAAGAAGGCAGTGTTTGATGGTGTATGCTGTATGACAGTGGTAAAGGAAGCAATAAAAAACAAATCATATGGACTCCCTACAAAAGTCCTGAAATACCTTACGTCCTGTTTCCTGGCCAGATACCCCTCCTCCACCTCCACCTCCACCACTAACTCACCAGACATGATATGCCTGCTGTCAAATTTGTTTGAGTTAATATGCCATATTCACAAGAAAAGCACATGACATGATGGGAATAAGAAACTGTACTGCTTCCTGAGTAGCTGAAAAAGTCTGAGAAGAAGTCAGGTGACATTTTAAAGTGTCATCCCACTGAGTGATAAATGGTGGAACCTGTTCGAAGGCCATGTTAAAACTGACAATAGCACTGCATGTTTTCATGCAGTCCCATAAATTAGTTCAATACGACCACTGCAAGAGAACAGCAGCTTTTTTCTTAAGGAGACAGAAAGAAGTCACATTAAACTCTCTGAAAAAATAATAAATTGTCCACCTCTGTTATAAAATAGTAAATCGGTAAATGAGAGTGCAGTGTGTAAATTGCACAGCGAGGCACATCTCATTAAGTGTTAAATATGAAAAAAAGCAATGAAATGTGAGGTTTTACAGTTCACTATAAAAGGAGGAATTTGCCTGTTGAAATGATTAATTGGTTAATTCTAGTTAATTTTAAAACATGTATCACAATAACTGTCCTTTTCACAAATATGGAAAAATTAGATTAGACCTCCAATGTGCTGTACAGCCACTTAAATTTCATGCTACTTTCACTCAAGGCAGTTTTTTAATTAACCTTTGACCCCTGTGACATAGGGGCAGTTCATAGACTATGTATGCAGTGACTCAACAACAAGATAGTAGATGAGAAATTAGTAGCAGTTGGTTAGAAAATGAAATTAACACCCGAAAAATTTGGATTATTTTTTCTATCAACCAATATCTTTAGGAAATTAACAGAAGTCTACATTTACTGCAGTTAACCACTAATTTGAGGTATTTGTACTTTCTTTGAGTATTTCTATTTCGTTCAACTTTTAAATTCTTCTCCACTACATCTTAGAGGGAAATCTTGTAGTTTTTACTCCACTGTATTTATCTCACCGATAAATAAAATAAAATAAAAAATAAGATTTTTGCACAATAAAAACATATGAGATGGACAAGTCCAGCTGACACGAATAGTCGATTGACAAAAAGTTAACTGGCAACTATTTTGATGGTTAAAGTAATTTTTCATTTAAAAATATTTCATGGTTCCAGCTTCACACTTGTGAGGAATTGCTGCTTTCACTTTGGATGTTGTTATAGTAGCTCTGTTACATGCTTTGGTGTGATACTAGGTTGAATAATATTGACGTTTGGACTGCTGGATGAAAACAAACATTGTGAAGGTGTCACTTTGGGTTTTCACTATATTCACAAACCAAACAATCAGTCAATTAAAAAAAGAAAACAATCTTAATCTATATTGACATAATAAGTAAGTCAAGGTTAACATGAGCTCCACCTCAACCAACTACAATAAAATATTGCTTTGACATTACTGCTGGAGTATTAATAATATAATATAGGCCTATAATATAACAGTCACAGGGGACATTTTCATGATACTGAGAGTATATTTTCCTGATTATACTTAGACTTATTTTTACAGTCTATGACTTAGTCCTACGTACTTTCACTTGAGTAACATTTTAAATGCAGGAGTTATACTTGTAATAGAGTAGTTTTACAGTGTGATATTATTCCTTTTAATGAAGTACAGGGATACTTCGGAATGCCTTCCCCACCCCTGCCAATGCAGCCGAAACCGGAAGAGACATGTCAATTTTTAATTCAAGCAAACTTTCAAAGGGGATTTATGAAGCTGCATGTAGCAAACCATAAACATGCCTTTTACATTATTATTTACAAAGTCATATATATGTACAAAAATGCATATAAAAAGTCTAAAGCAAAATAATGTTTGTAAAACATATATCTTTGGTTATCAGAGAATCAAAAATATGTATTCCCTCTTTCAATTTCAAGTAAGTGTTTATTTTGTTCTATTCAGGCGATATCTGCAACTTCAACTCCGCGGGTCTTTCTTGGGTCCTTGACGTGGCATCAATAAACAAAGATGGCGGTAGCGTTGTAGCTTCCTTGAGTTTCTCTGTATATTTTGAAGTTTAGAATGATTATCTCAAGTCAGTAAGCAGACTATTTGCTGTGTTGTTTGGGGTATTTCATATGTAAAGCTGCACAATGAGCGGCTGGGCCGGTTTTTCTGACGAGGAGTTACGGAAGATGCAGCAGAAAGGTAACAATCCTTGTTGCTAATATTAACCGGACAAGTTAGCATCTGACTCTGCTTCAGCTTCCCAAGTGGTTGACATGTTTTCAATTAACTCTACATGTAGCCTGAATTATTTTTTTGTGAAACCCGTTAGTAGTAATCATGACTACATGTATTTTCAGACTCAACATTCCCCGCAGCGGCAACCCGCGGGCGGAAATCAGGTCCAGCCAACCGGAGTCGGCAGCAGTTGCAGCGGGAGAAGGCCCTTCAGCTGGCCGCTCAGAAAAACGCAGGAGCCGGGTCTCCTTGCCTCCCACCGGAGCAGCAACTCACCAAACCGCCGCCGCCGACGAAAGAGCCTCAGCCCACAGCTCCAACAGCAGCTCCGGCCGTCAAACAGGAGGTGCAGCAGACACCGAGCGAGATGAAGCCGCCTCCAGAGGAGGAGACCCCGGCCGTCAAAGAGCTGGAGAAACAAGAGGTGGCACTGTTAGTATGTTTTTGATATTATTCTCACTGTTAAGGTTTTGTTTCCTGTTTGAAAAAGTATTTATTCTAGCTGTTCTGTTGTTTCTCCGTTCATTTTTTTACTTATATATTCAGGCAGTGGTGGAAAAAGTGTTCAGATCCTTTACCTCAGTTAGGTATATTACCACACAGTGAAAGTACTGCATTCAATACCTTATTTAAGGATAAGTATCTTATTATCATGTACCCATCATACCTGGTGTTTTTGGATTAATATTACTGCTGCATAAATGTGTTTGTTTCGTTTTACTGCTGCAGATGTTTAAGGTGGTGCTCATTTGAGCTCCTGTATACTGTACTGTTCGGGAATCTAATCTACAGAAATACATTATATTCTAGAAGATCATCACATGTTTGTAGAGTGGCTGTCCTGTAAGAACCACATTTCTCTGAAAAGTTGACTCTTCATGGTGTCAGAAAAAACCGTCCTGTTTTCAGCTTTGTGAGGGTGGATTTTCCAGTTGATCCAAGGAGGTTGTAGAAAATTAGCTAAAGGTCCAGTGTGTAGGATGTAGGGGTGTCCATTGGCAGAAGTGGTATATAATAGTCATAACCATGTTTTCATTAGTTTGTGATCACCTGAAAATAAGAATCATTGTGTTTTCATTACCTAAGAAGAGCTGTTTGTATCTGTATGCAAAGCGGGTCCTCTTCCATGGAGTCTGCCATGTTCTACAGTAGCCCAGAACAGACAAACCAAACACTTGCTCTAGAGAAAGCCATTCACGTTGGCAACTGTAGTTTTCCTAGGTGCATGCATGGCACACAAGAGTAGTTTAGTTTATGCTACTTCACAAGGAGATGCCACTAAATCCTACACATTGGACTGGAAGTAGGGGAATTTTCTCATCACATAAAGACATCACATCAGAAACATTCAAAATCAACACATCTGGAGATTCATGGTTTTCACAGAAGAAGGAGGGGATGAAAAATTGTATTCTTCAAATTAACTGAAGCTGTCAGGCAAATGTGATGGAGTAAAACGGATAATATTTCCCACTGAGATGTAGGGGAGTAGAAGTAAAAAGTTACATAAAATGGAAATCCTCAAGTAAAGTAAAAAGATCTTGAATTTGTACTTAAGAAAATTTACTTGGTTACATTCCACCAGTGTGTTCAGGTTTAGCTAAGTATATGACTGCAGCACTCTGCACGTTATCCCGCAAATAATGGGAGGAAGAAATAAATGTTACCTGTTATCCAGCTGGTAGTTGCATAATCTAAGATATTTTTGTCCAAATTCTGAAATTTTGACATGTACAGATAGTTTTGGGATTCTGCTGATGCTTGAACCTCGTGTGTAGAGTTTATGTTGAGATAAGCAAGTGTTGCGCCACCGATTTTACATTCCCACACACATACGTACATACACGTTACAATTTGTGTTTATACAGTGAATGTAATGAGTTGAAGTTTTTATAACTTCTAATCAAACTTTAGGTGAAGTACGTATATGTTTAGGTGGTTGTTTAGCATCAGACCCAAAACTCCTGCCAGGGTGTGGATTTAGTTTTTATAATTTTGTGTTTTTGAATATGATGAGCATTTTTGTGCGTTTGACCACAGACGGGAAAAGACGCGTCTGGAGCAACTGCAGCAAGAGCAAAAGATAATGGAAGAGAGGAATAAGCGCAAGAAGGCTCTGCTGACGAAAACTATTGCTGAGAAGTAAGTATGTCTGTATTGATACTGTAGTAGGCAACATATTATCATGGCAGATGGGAATCATGGCAAAAGTTAAGGCCAAACTTGAGGCCAAAAGACAAAATGTACCTTTACGGGTTTGTTATTTTCCACAGGTCCAAACAGACTCAGGCAGAGGCTGTGAAGCTGAAGAGGATTCAGAAGGAGCTCCAGGCTCTAGATGACATGGTGTCCAATGATATCGGCATCCTGAGAGGCAAGATAGAGCAAGCCAGCTGGGACTACTCTGCTGCCAGGTAGAGAGTGAGACAGCACAAGAGCATTAGGAGTTACAAATGTTTTTATCTATTTTTTTTTTATTTTTTTTTTTAAATCTCGGCTTTATATGTAACACTTGTGGGGGACCCTACACACTGTATGATAATGGTGATACAGGTTACCGGTTCATTGCATGTCACACACAGATAAGTCCAATAAAATCTTGGTTACAATCTTAAGCAGACGGCATTATGGGGCAAATGTTTGGTGAATTGTAGTGTTACATTGTAAAAAGAGAAAACAATGCAAGCAGAGACATGTCAGCAACTCGCATCGTGTATGTGCACTGCTCTCATGTTTGAAAAATGCAGCCATAGTTCTGCCACTTTAAGCAACTGGCCCACACTGTAGCAATGTGCAGTGTATTCTGTGTCATCTCAGGTTATATTCTGATTGGTTGGTTTGCAGCTGTTGGCTGTAGCAGCAGACACAGTGGCTACTATTATTCAGGTTTTGATAGCATTATTTGGACATGTATACAGCTGATTTGGAATATGTCTCTCAATTGAGGTTTTCACCACTAGCCCCTTTTACACTGCCGGATTTTCTGTGAATGTTGGGCTGTTTAGCCGGCCAGCTGCGAGCGTTTATATACACAGAGATGGAATGGCAAGTTGATCCGAGGCGCCCAATTTTCCGCCTCGTAGTATAGTCATATTGGCGGAACCCTTTCAGTTTAAACAGACTGAGGCGCCCTTCTGCAACAGGAGGGGCTGTGGATGACTTGTGGGAGGAGTTATTGATGATGCCGCATGTGCGAGCCACTGGTGGTGGATAAACAGGAAACCGCTGATAGCAGGAATTAGCAGCTAGTACTAGTAGCAAGAGGGAAACGCAAACCTGACAGGTACTGTAAAGATGAGCAACTGGAGAGACAAGGAATTGCGCACCCTCTTTGCCCTCCCAAACGAAGAGGCCATTAATCGTCAGATGACGGGGACGGTGAAGAACGGGCTGATTTACAAGAGAATCGCCACTTGACTAGCTGCGGATTCCCTCCCACGTCACTGTTTACATCACACGCTGAGCCACACGTGTCGTTACTTGCTCACGCCCCCCATTGCCCCGAAAAAGGCACATTCTGTAAAAACATAAGCAGGTAGGCGGCATTTTGCCGCACTCCCCGATTTTGTTTTTGTACTGCCAATGCTGAAAAAAGAGTGATTGGGCTTTCCTGCAAATCTGCACAATTCCCATCTAAAAAGGGCTACGGTTTGCAACACATGGCTTTTTTTCCCGTTTACAGTCAGCTGTACGTTGTCATTGATACATTGTACACAAACCAATTCACCAACAGTTTGCAATACTGGTATAGAAATGCAAGCAAAAAAACCCAAACACATTTCTGGTTGAAAGAAGAAACACACCTCCTGTAATAATGACTTGGATATCAGCAGATTTTTGAATATGTTCAAATATCAGAACACCAACCTCTTCCAGAAGGTGGCTGAAGGAATGACAGAGGGAGGCTGAGCTTGCATGGTCCAACAAGTCCGCCACTGGTTGGAAACTGTGAAAAAATCCTATTTTGATGCAAAGAAGCAAAATGACGGGAATACTGGCAAAACTGGACTATTTTCTGCATGTGCACGCACTCATTGAGAGGATTTACTTGTACGTTTCTGACACTATCAGAATTTTGAAGCAGGCTGTTTTTGGTCTAAATGGTGGACGTGTCTCACAGTGAGATCTAGGACCAGTGTCTTTGATTGACAACCAAAGATTTTACCATATTTCTCTCATAATTGTGAACTGATGTCAGGGACAGCCCAAAACCATAGGTGCCTTAGTAGCTTTAAGCAATGAGTTAGCATCCTGCTGCATGCAACAGCACTACTGATTGAGGTAATGTTGAGTACAGTATGCTGAAATACCTTGGGCTAAAAATATGAGTAGGTCTGATCTAGGGATGTGCATGACATAGACCTCAGTATTTCTCCAGCATATAGAGCAATGCTTTTTTTTTCTTTTGTTTTATTGTAAAGGAAAATATTATATACATATACAGTACAGGCCAAAAGTTTGGACACACCTTCTCATTCAATGCGTTTTCTTTATTTTCATGACTATTTACATTGTAGATTCTCACTGAAGGCATCAAAACTATGAATGAACACATGTGGAGTTATGTACTTAACAAAAAAAGGTGAAATAACTGAAAACATGTTTTATATTCTAGTTTCTTCAAAATAGCCACCCTTTGCTCTGATTACTTCTTTGCACACTCTTGGCATTCTCTCGATGAGCTTCAAGTGGTAGTCACCTGAAATGGTTTTCCAACAGTCTTGAAGGAGTTCCCAGAGGTGTTTAGCACTTGTTGGCCCCTTTGCCTTCACTCTGCGGTCCAGCTCACCCCAAACCATCTCGATTGGGTTCAGGTCCGGTGACTGTGGAGGCCAGGTCATCTGCCGCAGCACTCCATCACTCTCCTTCTTGGTCAAATGTCCATTCCTTGTGTTTCTTGGCCCAAACAAATCTCTTCTGCTTGTTGCCTCTCCTTAGCAGCGGTTTCCTAGCAGCTATTTGACCATGAAGGCCTGATTCGCGCAGTCTCCTCTTAACAGTTGTTCTAGAGATGGGTCTGCTGCTAGAACTCTGTGTGGCATTCATCTGGTCTCTGATCTGAGCTGCTGTTAACTTGCGATTTCTGAGGCTGGTGAGTCGGATGAACTTATCCTCAGAAGCAGAGGTGACTCTTGGTCTTCCTTTCCTGGGTCGGTCCTCATGTGTGCCAGTTTCGTTGTAGCGCTTGATGGTTTTTGCGACTCCACTTGGGGACACATTTAAAGTTTTTGCAATTTTCCGGACTGACTGACCTTCATTTCGTAAAGTAATGATGGCCACTCGTTTTTCTTTAGTTAGCTGATTGGTTCTTGCCATAATATGAATTCTAACAGTTGTCCAATAGGGCTGTCGGCTGTGTATTAACCTGACTTCTGCACAACACAACTGATGGTCCCAACCCCATTGATAAAGCAAGAAATTCCACTAATTAACCCTGATAAGGCACACCTGTGAAGTGGAAACCATTTCAGGTGACTACCTCTTGAAGCTCATCGAGAGAATGCCAAGAGTGTGCAAAGCAGCAATCAGAGCAAAGGGTGGCTATTTTGAAGAAACTAGAATATAAAACATGTTTTCAGTTATTCCACCTTTTTTTGTTAAGTACGTAACTCCACATGTGTTCATTCATAGTTTTGATGCCTTCAGTGAGAATCTACAATGTAAATAGTCATGAAAATAAAGAAAACGCATTGAATGAGAAGGTGTGTCCAAACTTTTGGCCTGTACTGTATATGTATGTGTGTGTGTGTGTATATATGTATATATGTATATATATATAGATATATATAGATATATATAGATATATATAGATAGATATAGATATAGATATAGATATATAGATATAGATATGTATATATATAGATATAGATATAGATATAGATATGTATATATAGATATATAGATATAGATATAGATATGTGCAGCCGCAGATAACATTCAACATATTCAGCCAGACATACTCCCTCAAGAGTAATGTTTGGAAGAATTTCAAGAAAATAAAGACTTTTTTGTGAGTACTGGAGAACTCAATGATTTAATGTGAGTACTCAAATATGGAAGTAACTTAAAATGCCTATCCCTAGTTTGGTCTAAGTTTGACAATCCCTCCCATAAACTCCATTAGCAGGTCAAAGGCATCTTGTATCTCTTTTGCACTTTTCCTCCTAATCAGAACAAAGAACTTGACAATGTAGCTCAATGAGAGCGTAGGCTTGGCTTTTGGGAGCAGTTTAGGGCAGAGTGTATTGCTCAATGACACTTCAACATGGGGACAGATGAGTTGGGAGATTGCTGGGACATCAGTCACACTAAAACATTCGGAAAGTAAGGGGTCACTAAGCTCTCAGAATTTCATAGATCATATTTTTATTTGACACGGACAACCCAGTCAGTCTGATTTGAATAAAAAATGAAACAACACAGTTTTGCAGTGAACAGCACTTTATTGATAACTAAAAGTGTAAAAGTAAAATAAATTAAAAGTGACCAGGTAATGAACCATACATCCACTGTAAATGCTGCCCCCTGCAGCTTGTTTCCAGTATTCATGTGACATTTTTCTCCCAACACTTGTGATCCACATGTGTTCTCAAACACTTTGAACCAGTTTCAGCAGACACAGTCCTGCTCTGATGTTCTGGGAACTTCCCTTCAACATAAAGAGACTAATTAAGTAAAGAGGATTACAAGTAAAACCTAGAAAGAATAGAAGGAACAAAGACTGCAAATAGTTTTATAATATATTGTGTGTATGTGGTTCTTCAGCAACATTGATCCAGTAAAGCTGTGTTTGACCTTGTGCCTGTAGCTGTGATTTCCCTGTGCAGCCTCTTGTGCAGCGAGAGTAGCTCCATGTCATGAACACTTCTCATTACAGATGTTTGTATAACGGGAAGAGGACCTGACCTTCACACACTCATTACACTGGATTCTGTTATGATTATGTTGATATAATCAATTGTTGAGATTTCGCTGAGGTACAACATAAAACCCCTGAGGTGAAATGTTTGACATCATCTGTTTAGTTACCACAGTGTTTCCAAACAGTGTGTGATGTTCTGTTCTTCACATTAAAACAACATTTCTGCATTCAGACACTGTGGAAGGACTTGTGGGGGTTTGTGCCAATAAGATACCTTTATTTGAATTCAGATACAAAACCGATACTTTTTTTGGAGAAATATAAAGATGTTTTTCTACGTAAAAACACGTTTGACACAATACAAAAGAAACAAAAGAAGTCCAAAGCTTAAAGATATTCATCTTAAAAAAGTACATAAAACATAACACATCAGACAAAAAGTCAGATTTTAGAAGCTGTAACCAGAAAATATTTGGATTTTTTTTCTTGATGAATGCTTTAAATGAGGAATTAATTGTCATAACTGTTGACGATTAAACTGAACAGTTATTTGTCTCAATATTTGGGCACTTAACTACCCAACCCTTTTCCTCTGTGGATTTATTCAAAATTCATTCTTTTATTTTAGACTTAATATCAGTTAGCCATTTAACGGTCTTCATTTATACACATGTGGTTAAGCGTTGACAAAAAGCAGATGTAAAGAGAGGAATATTTTACATGATGTCCACTCAACATATTTGATTATAATGAATATTCTCAACAGGCAAGAAGTGCAGACGGGAGTACTTTGATTTGTTGCAGCAAATATTCTAAATGTAATGAAACACTGGTAGTGTCTCAGAATGAAAGTTATTCATCGGATCTAAAAGTGAAATATTCCGTGCAATGCTGAGTGAAAATGTGAAATTCTGCAGCCCTGTTATTTAGTTCACATTTGTCTCCATTTTTCCTCACATATTTTCTCAGAAAGCGTTATGATAAGGCGGAGGCGGAGTACGTGATGGCCAAGCTGGACCTGCACAAGAAGACGGAGGTGAAGGAGCAGCTGACAGAGCACCTCTGCGCCATCATCCAGCAGAACGAGCTGCGTAAAGCCCACAAGCTGGAGGAGCTCATGCAGCAGCTGCAGCTTCAGGCCACTGAGGAAGAGCTGGAGAGGCAGAAGCAGCATGAGGAGGAGCAGGAGCAGGAGAAGAGGAAGACAGAAAGCTGTGTGGAGACGCAGAGAGACGGGAAACAGGGAAACGGCTCAGTGGAGAATCAGGAGGGGACAGTGCAATCAACCAAAGACTGTGGAGCCACAGAGGGAGAGGCTGTGGAGGAGAAGGGAGGTGGCGTTCAGCAAGAGCACCACCCGATGACTGAAGCACCAAAGACTGAACAAGACTGTAAAACATTAGAAAACTGTGTCCAGAGAGAAATTATGGCTTCCTGATGCTCAGAAAATAAAGATGTCAGATGTGAAATATCAGGACATTATCACACGTCGCAGTGTAGGGATTCATGTGAAACACTAATACTAATGTTTTCCAACAACGTCTGCTTGATATGTGATGCTGTATGTTGATGCTGTCATATCCAGGACGGGGTATTGGCATCAATACTTCTTGGTACCAACCAAAATGAGCTCTAACAAACCTGTCTCCTAAATATCATGCACTTATACTACTAAATGTTTTTGCTTAATATGTTGTGGAGCAAACACCATTGCTGGATTGCTCACTGGTTACAGTTTGTCTGATGTTGTGGTACCGCCCAGAGGTAGCAGGGAAGTGGTCTGAGTCAGTGGTGAACATACAAACCAAGAAACGTTTTGCGCATGCAATTAATTATTATATATCATGGTTTGGGAAAGATTGTTTTGGTTATTAAATATTGGAAAAAGTAAGAATGTTCAGTGAGCTTTTGACTTTTTCAATATTTAACCCAGACCCTGCAGAGTCAAGTTTTGTCTTATTTTTCTCAGTTAGCTCCAATAGTGGCCTAGCTGTCACACATTTTAAAGTTAAATTATAGAAAACACTGGCGTTGGATCGGTATCGAAGGAGAAAGGTCAAAATCAGAGTATCCCTATTTTTATCTATGCAGAAATTTTCGTGACAAACGTGTTGTGATGTTAAAACATCATCATCTGGGCAGTTTTGCATATCCTTCAAAAGCTATTTATTGTTGCAGATTAGTAGTATATGAACGTAATTTTTACTTAACTATCAAGTATCCTAAGTTGGCATCAAATTTCTTGTGGGACTTAAGATCATGTGTACTAGTTCCTGATTTATGTCAAAATATGGACAATTTTAGACTGTACTTTATTTAGGCCAACTTCTTCCAGGTTGCTTGTACTTGCTTGCTTCTTTTGTAAATGAAAAAAAAAGACTTTGTAGAAAGGTATCAGGTGGAAAACATTGTTTCAGTGAAACTTGAGTGTCTTATCAGCACTACTATTGAAAACATTAAAACAACACCAGCCTTCAGTACATGTGTACCTGCAGCATCGGACAGAATCATAGTCAGCTGCAGAGTGAAGCAGAGTATCTTGCAGCCATTATCCTCAATGGCTGGCTTTTTATGTGTGCGCTTCCAAAAACAGCTCTTCTTCCAAACATGTGGTTTTACATCATATGTGAATTATCTCTCTGAGCAAAGGTTATATTCAAAAGATGACTGTTTTTGATTGTTGTCGCTTTGTGGCAACAATGAAAGATGGGTCCTGTTTACTTCCTGGAAAATCTCAGTTTCATGCAGATGGAAAGAGGCCTGAATCCATTTCTATTCCAAACATAAACCCTGCTGTCTTATGTGTTGTAGATGAACATGTTAGCTGGCGCTGGGCTCGCGTTTCACAAAGCTAATTCTCGTCTTGTCAGTGCAGCTGAGGAGCAGCGGGCCTCCTGAATGGTAAGATGATATCTGTTAATGTATGTACAGATGCTTTCAGCTGCATGTGTTTCTGCAGAGTCGACTTTCTCTCGCTGCACACGATGTTGAAAATAATATATGACAATAATGTTAAACTTTATATATGTGGGCCTGACCAAAGCCTGATTGTATGTTCTGAAGCAAATGACTGATGCATATAAAAACTTATTTAAGTGGGGTAAATATTTAAAAAGGTGATATTTAGATATACACTACAGTGTGATATTTTACTAAATAAACTCTTCAGAGAGTGTGTTTCCTGGTGTGTTTTGTCCTCATGTTTGTCACTTTAGCTTTTAGATAATGAGTTATCTGCAGGACTGAAGCTTGTGGTCCTGGAAGGAATTTACACGGGGAGCACTTTGGGACTCTCGTCGCTTTTGCAAGTCGTTTTTAAAGTGCAGTAAGTGTTTCTGTAAACCGCTTTGAGATTTTACAATGCTCCGGTCACATCTGGCCGTCTGAAGGAGAGGCCGTAAAAGCAGTTTTTTAATTAGTTAGGAGGTAGGAGCTCAGAGAGGGAGAGTGACCACCGTCCTGTCTGTTCATGCACAACCTCCAAGGTCAATGTTTGAAGTCCCCGGGAGCAGATTTCAGCTCAGATATGACCAAATTATAAAGGCATTCAAATAAAAAGGACATGATTATGTCATTGTCACAAAATCCACAGATGGAATGTCACTAATGTACAAATTTGAGTTACTTTTTGTAAGTGTTTTCATTTTATGCTATTCCATACATCCTCCACTACATTTATTTGCTAACTGTAGTTACTTTGAAAATTGAGACTCTTCTAGAATATGATGGCTTTATGCACTGATGCATATGCAGTAATACATCCATATTAAGTTGTTTTAGTTTGTGATTGAGCCCTTAAAATTTTTAATTTCTTTTTTAAAAAGTGAGAAAAACAGACTTTGAGAATGAACAAATAGCAACTTTGACATCTAACTTGAAAATTAACTTTCTTTTTTCATAATTGTTGTGCAGCCGCCTAATTTATTCTGTCACAAACTCTCATAGAACAAGTTGATTTAGATCAAAAAAGGGATTTTTTTGCAATGGTGATTTGTAGTTATTGACTTAATCATGACTATGTAAGACTGGGCTCTACCTGCAGCTACAGCATTAAAATGCTGTTAACATGTTTGCATCAATAATCACAATGTATGCTGTAATATATGAAAATGTCCAATTAGTATTTGAGGACTTTTACTTTTGACACTTAAAGTGCATTTCTGTACTTTTAAGTAAATCTTACTTGCAATGGAGTAGATTTCACATTATGGTATTTCTGTTTAATCTGAGGGCTTCTTCCACCACTGACAAAATCCCATTTAGGTTTTTCTTCCTGATATAGTATTACCAACCGATCCTCTAAATGAAATATTATGTATAAAACCCACTAAAAATACTGCAAAGTGAATTTAAGGGTGTTTATCCTCCTATACATTTCACATGCCACAGTCACTGCTTCACTTTTAAATGGGAATAATAGTAATCGTCAGGATCATTTGACAGAACTCCCCAGGGGGGGGTCCCTGAAGAGAAATGTACTCTGGATTATGACAAAGAAAAATGAGAAGATACAGGCTACGGAGATTAAGGCATCCAGCCGGGCTTCAAACTGCAGATATGGCTTCTACATTAAATACATTTCCACTGGGGAGAAGCGTGTTTCTATGCATGTGTGTGTGTGTGTGTGTGTGTGTGTGTGTGTGTGTGTGTGTGTGTGTGTGTGTGTGTGTGTGTGTGTGTGTGTTGGGCGCTGGGCCGCACTTCAGAGAGCGGAGGGTTTATAAAGTAAAGTGTGATTTATGTGGCGCTGGCGTCCCTCGACAGGTCGAGAAAGACCCTGAAACCCGAGCAGTCCGAGAGCCAAGAGAAAAAACTAAAAAAAAGCCCAAATCAAGTTTTCCTGAGACTCTCAGCCATCTGGAGGAGCCGAGCTTCACCTCCATATCTGCTGAACTTTGAACCCACTGTCGGTACAACTGTGAACCGACACAATATAGAGAGTGGATACAGTCAGATCCTTATGTGAGCTGTTCTGATGTGAAAATGCTGCAGGGAACACGCTCATTCTCAGCTTTTATTGAGGCCTAATTTTCATAGGCAATTAAAATATTGTGCAGATTAATTTAGCTGCTGGATAATTAACTGAATCTCTTAATTTAGAGCTTCACTTTTGAAGCCGAATTAATTCTATGTAACATAAGAAGCAACTCAGAATAAATAAATCTGCAAAAAATAAGGAGTAAATGAGATTCTTTCAACGAAAAAGGCAGAAATTTTAAACGAATTTGGCGTCATGACACAACTGGATAAATATTCGATGGAAAATAAATTCCGATCGACCAAGAACAAGTGTGGATGTTGATCCTGAGGGTTAAACAGTAATAAAAAATAAAAAAAAAGAGTTCGACTTGTTTGGAAAATGATTCACTTTAACTTTAACTGTAAAATTGACCAAACCTTAACATGACAAATAACTGAACCCAAACCCAAAGAACTAAAACCACTAATGAAGTGATTTATTTATTCCTGTCTCGTGATGATCCCTTATACAGTATGTCTGCGGTGTTAAACGCTCTTTCTGAGCGGCTTTTAAGGGTTTGTAATAATGAGAATCAGTGCGGCTGAATTAATTTCACACGGCCACTTGCTCTGTAAACTCTCCGTGTTGTTTTAATCAGGAGCAGATTTGCTGTTTTATGTCGGAACACCACAGACCGTTTACAGTTACAGCAGTGCAGCATGATGTGAGCCGCCTGCAACAACAGACACAACAGCAGAACGAAAACCAGTCATAAAATATAAAGAGATAGTTCAAACAAGTACATTCACTCACAATTAAATACAATTACTGCAATTACAGGCAGTGTATATTTTTGCATCTGACAGCTGGGGTTCATTTACAGACAGATCGGATCAGAAAACATCGCTGTTTTCTCCAAAAACTCAACTTTCCAGTTTCGTTTCAGCTCGATGACGAAGACGCATCTCAGACACTTTTATGTCTGTCAGCCCAGAACAACACGTGATCCTTCAAATTCATTGGATGCGCGAGGACAGATGATAGACACAAGGCTTTTTTAAGGGTGAGGGGAAACCTCCTATTTAGGGGAATGTCATTATTTGATTATTTTACTTCATATAAAGTTAAGGATTTATTGATACATTAACATGCATTCATAATTTTGCAGTTAAATTCTTTAAAAATTTACTAAGTACATTTATGAGCAATACTTATTTTTTTAATGAAGAACTTTTACCCTTGGAGGACTGTTTTTTTCGGTGTAATAGGCCTATGTCAGAATCAGCTTAGTTTGTTCAGCCTGGGATTTTCTTCAATATATTTAAGGTAAGATAAGATGTGGTAAGGTAAGGTGCGAGATAAGATTAGATAAGATAACACTTTATTAAGGAGCCAAATTTAGCAGCAGCCCAAACAACAAGTTAGGTGTATAGGATACAGGTAAGTCAAACATGCAAGATAAATCATTTATAAATGTTACAAAGCTAATCTATAGCCTATATTAAACCAGTATGCTGCAGCTTCCTGGTGACATTCCAGATCACAGTGACATATTAGCAATGAAGGGAGCCTGTTCAGTAGTAATGCTGTTACATATAAATCACCTATTACAGTAAAAATCCTGCATTTAATAGCCTAAAGTAAAGATAAAAAAAAAAACAGCAAAATGTACTTACTCATTAAGCAGAATGGACCCTTTCAGTGTTACAGCAGCATATTATACAACACCAAAATGGAGCTTTTATTTTAATGCATCCAGTCTGATTGACAGGTCTGGTAGGAAAAAATGTTTAGATCTTATTCAATTAACAATACCACTGTGCACAAATACTACTTTACAAGTAAAAGTACTGCATTTAAAACTTAACTTAAGGAGAAGTATAATCATGATGTTATCTGTTAAAGGACTATCAATGCTGAGTGCATTTTCATGTAAGTAGCACTGTAATGCTTACAGGTGGAGTTCACTACTTATTACTATTATTGTCCAACTTTACCTACACGTGGGTGGTTAAAACTGCCACAGTTTTTTTGAACTGATCACATGCTTTGTGTGTAAAATTTCCAAAGTAGCAAAAAACTGCAATAACTGGCACTTTAAAATGTGGTGAAAAATAAAGTAGCATTAAATAGAAATACTCAAGTGTAAGAACACAGTTGCACTTGGCCTACAGTATTGAGTAAATGTACTCAATTACATCCCACCGCTATCTGGATTTGGAATCTCTCTCTATATAAATATGCCTACTGTCAATACTGAACCTTGTATTGATGTATAATACATATTTAGTATGAGAGACATTAGTATAATGTGAAAAGTAAAGACGTCCTTCCTGCATGTTTAACACAACCTCAGTCTAACATGCAGATGATTTGCACAGTTGACATTTTAAGGCTGCAGTGTTGTGAACCAGCTCCAGTCCTGACTCCTCGGCCTCTGACAGCCTCCTCTGAAAGCTGTAATCAGCTCAGAGTGTGTGTGTGTGTGTGTGTGTGTGTGTGTGTGTGTGTGTGTGTGTGTGTGTGTGTGTGTGTGTGTGTGTGTGTGTGTGTGTGTGTGAGCTCTGCAGCAGTCGCTATACGGTGAGAACTCCCGGCGCAGCCGCTGCAATCAGGCGGAGCGCAGAGGGAGCGTGTCTGCAACATATGGTTCCCTGCACAGGATGTAAAGAGTCAACAAGGAGGCCATTTACTCCCAATTAGGGAAATAAAACAGGACAGGGGCCAAAAGCGCTACTCCAATCAGCACCAGGGGTCACTGGACAGCGGCGGCGGCAGGGCGGCGGCCCGGGACCGTCATCATCACCATCAACCCCCCTCATCTTCATCCTCAGCCCGGGGCCAGGCCTGCACGGAGGGACTGAGCTGACACAGAACCAGCAGGGAGAGGAAGCGCATTAAGGCCGAAATTATTTTAATGCATCCAGTTTGACTGGCAGGTCTGGTGGGAGAAGTTTTTAGATCCTATCAAGTGGCAGAATCACAGCGTGCAAATACTTAAGCGCTAAAAGCGCTGCATTTAAAACTTAACCTAAGGAGAAGTAGGGCCTACTATGCTAATGTTATGTATTACAGGACTGTCACCACCTGTGCATTATCATGTAAGCAGCAGTTTATAGGTGGAGTTAATTAGTGCTGGGTCGTTAAAGCTAACAAGATGATCATATGTTTTGTATGTAAAAATAAGTAGGCTAACTGCAGATATATGAAGTGAAGTGAAATGTACAATTTCCCCCTGAGATGTAGTGTAATGTAGAAAACAACTTAAAATGTTCTCAAGTGAACTTTATACCTTCTTTCACTGCTGCACAAAATCTCTACAACTTTTGAGATGTTGGAGATATTTACACAAAAACAGGTTTGTACATAAAAACATTGATATTTAATGATTTGATCTGCTGTTAATGTAAAGTCTGAATCTGAAAAGTAACTTTATCTGGTTTTATTCTGGTGTGGACACAATCATACTTGGCTGTGTTCTTTAATTGAAACTAGAAGGCAGAGTAAAGGTCGTGGTCATCAGACATTTACCCGCCTTAATGTCAAAAACTGTTCCAACACACTGTATGAAGACAGGAATGTTGTGTCTTCTGTATGAGATCACACACTCTCACCTGCCCGCTGAAGTCTCCTCATTAAGATTTATGCTGGCCTCAGAGGGTCAGCAGGTTTTTTGTGGGTTCACCGTTCAGTTACCACCCACAGTCTCCTCGAGCTGGACCAGACTACAAACCAGTATACAGACTCTAATTATCCCAGTTCGGGCTTTCAGTCCTGACATGGGTTAAAGTGAGGAGTTTCATGACTCTGTGATCAGACTCCACTTCAAACTCACAAAACCAATTTAGTGAAGCTCCATATTAATTTATGATCATTCATGTTTTTGGCGCGTGCAGTTAAATACTGTATCAGGGTGAAAAAGATCAGCCTTTAAGATTTATGTGTTGCACTTTTATGGAAGTGAAATCTGAGCCCAGAAGCTGCCTGTCAGGCTCCCACAGATGACTGAATCACTGATGAAACACTTGGAGCCTTTAATGAACTGCTCGGATTTTGGAATTAAATGCAGTCAGATACTTTGTGTTACAAATGAAAAGATGACAGTGAAGTGGTTGTTGTACAGAGTGCCTGCAGACACAAATTCATATGACACACAGAGACACTCAGATGGATAAATTGAGCTCTTTTTCACATATAAACACACAGGTACAACAATACAAATATACTGTTTAATTAATTAATTTTTTTTTATTATAGGGCACACAGTAGAAACAGATCTTCATTCTTGATCTTGAGAATACAAGCTGTCCTGTCTGTGTGTGAGGCTGCTGCACACTTTTTATTTTGGTAAATGCAAAGATGGGAATGTTGCTGTTTGCTGCAGACAGGTGGAAATACAATCTGTTTCATAATAACTGGAGTCATGAGGAGATAGCAGAATTGGTAGAGTTGGAAGAAGTAGTGAAATCTTAGAGTGTAATATGTATCTTATTGGAATATTAGCACTGACTAATTAGCATGTTGGCAACATTTTGCTATTTTTTCTGTTGGGTAATTTAATTTCTAACAATGCATGTTTTATCATCTGATCATGTTTTGTGTATTAAATGTTAATCTGAAAAATCACTAGAACTGAAATTAAAAAAAAGTAGGCTATCATTTTCTTTCTGGAATATCATGGAGTAGAAGTATGAAGTAGCCTGTTATTCAGTGCAAATATGAAAGTAAAGTGCAAGTGCCTTAAAATTATAACGTGAATGTACTTTAGGAGCACAAAACAGATGTGTTTTAGCTCCTTTTAAAAATGCAAAAGTTTCAACATGCTGCAGAATTTAAACAATGCTTATCTTGAAGTGTCAATTTGTTAATATATTTCATTTGAATATTCAGTTGCAGAATTCAGAAAAGGTCTATTCTAGACTGATTTGAGATTAAAGATTATTTTGGGAGCACTTAAAACTTAATTCAGTTCAGTACACTGAGGCAGGAGTCGTAGGCCGGATTTGAACCATTAATGTTGTGATTACATGGTATGTGTCTTAAACCACTGGGCTTCAGGACGCCCCCGCAGATGTTTCCTTGCTCATATTCAGGAACTTTCCTCTGAGACAAATCTGTGATGCTGGACTGTATAAACAAAATGACTTTGATTTGAGGTCACTTGACAATGAAGTTCCAGTCTTCAGCAGCTGTTCAGTGTGACTGAGATTATCCTAAAATTCACAGCTAACTGAAATGACCTGTTATAAAATGCTGTGTTTAAATTTCCTGAGCTGTCATTACTGCACTAATTTTGATTCTTATGCTATTACTGATCTTTACGCCTTTTATTAAATGTTTAGTAATCTTAATTAGTGATCTTAATTTGTGTTTTTGTCTAGCTGTAATCTCTCTTCGTGACAGTTTGGTCAACATTTAATGCTCTACAAATAAACTGACTTAACTTGATAGCGGTTACAATAAAATCTGAGTTAATGTTTAATCAATTAAATGAAGCTGTACCAAATGTTTTGATGACATTTACATCAGCACTTTGTTATGAAGCTTACAAAGCAGCTTTTTATCCCTCCTGCTTTAATTTAGCCCAATAAAATCAACACAGAAGGACCTCCAATATTTAAAAAAACAAAAAAAACAAGCAAAAATGTATTCATCCCAATGCAGATTTCTACCGCCGAAGCCCATCTGAGTCTCTTTCACAGACTCTTCCTGCTAACGTCAGCTCTGCAGGATGGCATTTTCCTTTCAGAGATGTTTGGACGTTTCCATTTGCCACAGACAAACTGCAGCAGTCGGAGCAAACAGGCCACTTTCACATCGAGCTCTGAACAAAGAATAGGGGCCCTGGAGGAGAAGACTGGGAGTCTGAGGCATGGGGAGGCCTTTTTTTTTTTTTTTTTTTTCTGCCCTAGCTGGCACCGGAATGGACTTGTAGGCAGGAAAAGAGAATCTGGGGGGAAAACTAATGATGAAAAAGTCTACTCTATCCCTGTGCCTTCATTAAATACATGGAAAGAACGAGAGAGGCACATCTGGATTCAATCCGCGTCCCTTTGATGGCATCAAGTGTTCTTTTCCCAGATCAGGGGGCTGGAAGCTACGGGATGTCTATGGCAGCTTGGAGCCCAGAGTCGACTCCTGCCATCTGAACACATGAACCCCCCCCCCATCACCTCCACCATCCAACTCCCTTCATTCCTTCATCCTTTCACCCCCACCACCTCTCCAACTCAACTAACTTACAGTTCAGTACCAACACTGAAGTTGGAAGTGTAGAAGAACTTTACTGTCACTTCTTGAGTTGGGAAAGAAGCACTTTTTACTCCACTACATCTTTGTAATGACTGGCATTACTGCTACTTTGCTGGTTCAGAGAGAAGTTTATAAAATGCTAATATGACACAAAGTATTTCATGTCGGAAAGCAGTGGTTTCTAATAGTTTGGGTGTTTTTTAACAGGAACCCTTAAAATACAGTAATGACAACTTGTTATCTTGGTGAGTAGCTCAACCAAAGAGAAATGTTCCTCCTTAGATTTGTTTCTTTAAAAGCATTTTAAGGGCCTGAAGAGGTTTAAGTGTCCAAAAAATGTATTATTTTGAAAGTAACCCCTCAAATTTGTCTTGGGACTCTTTGAGGGGTCCAATCCCTGAGTTTAGAAGCTTGCTGTTTCTCCTCTTTGTCTTTCCTCCACTGATCTGGAAGCATGAAAATTCCTGCCCAGATCAAACTGGAAGAGACTGTGTGAGATAGAAATTGGGGGGAACTGCTATAAGTTAAAAACTCAGTTGATGAGGTGGACGGTCCGGACTCTCATTCAGCTCTGATTGGCTGAACCTCTGGAAACTACCTAAGAATCGCACACCTGTGAGCAGTCAAGTGGCTAATTACCCAACAAGTGCAGCTGCTGCTTGATGATCAGTGTCAGCTATGTGGGACGGTTTTTATTCAGTGCACAAATGACTGGACTGTTTTATATAAGTGCAGGAGCAGTATTTCAGTTATATTTCTGTCCAAGGAACATAAGTCCAATATTCTGTCTCCTTTAAGCTCTAGTCTGGTCTCCACCAACTCCTCAGAAAAAGATCTGTCTCTTTAGTTGCTAAATATTTAACTATATACAACAGCTAGTCCCCGTTTCTCTCTGCTGTTTGCTGCTGGGAAGAGGTATAGGAATAATAAGACCTTTCACTTAAATAAAACTGCTGATGTGTAAATACTGTGCTCCAAGTGAAAGTCCTGCATTCAATTTTTTACTAAAATTCTAAGTGTTGAAGATATAGTGGGTTTTATTGGCATCTTGCAATAAAGGTCACAATTTGCAACCAGGTGAATTTTCTCCTGATTAGAATTCCTTCAGTGTTTATTGTTCAGGAGGTTTTTTTAGCGGGAAATGAATTATCCACAGAGGTGTCCTTCTCTCCAAAACAGACCGGGTGCCTAAAAGTAAAAACACTGAATGAAGAAGTTTCCCATTACAAATATATTTGAGGAAGGGTATATTGGCCAAAATGGAATATGATATTTGTAAGTATATTTTCTTTGGTGTATGATCGCTTGGGACTAAGAATCACTTTGTTTTTCATTAGCTTAGAATGAGCCATCGCGTTTCTGCAGCGGCCAAGAACAGATAAACTATTATAGACATATACTATAGACTATAGAGAGGGCCTTTTGTGTTTTTACTGCTGCCTTCAAATGGAACGCGTGAGCTCAGGGTTACGACATGGGTTGCTGTGTAGGCTACATGTTATTCTTTGCTTTCAAGTGATCAAGCTGTGAGAGTACCACTGCTAGGCAACAGTAACATGGACACTACTGTCTGGATCTAGCAGCCATTGAGGCTAACAGTTTAGCAAGCTAGCGAGCGGATCACTTAATGCAGGAAATTCAATACATTGTAAAGCAGGAAAAAGATGAGGCTGTAGGAAACATCAACATTTTCCAATGATGTAAATTTCCGAAGAAAGACCCCCAAACAACTAAATTACAATATGTGATCTAACCATCCACCGAAAAACAAACTAAATGGCCTCCGCCATTTATGAAAACGTCAGCAAACACATCGCAACTCATGAGCTGAAAATTTCCACTTATGAGGTCATGAATATCACAAGAGGGTGTTCGTACGTATGGACTTTTTTTGTGAGCACACTAAACACAACCTCATTTGAAGGTACCACGCATTACCTGAAGGTCACCACAGAGAGGAGAGAGGAACGGGGTATTCAGTCACACTGCTCCTTCAAGTGAAAGTATTATTAACATCAAAAATAAGTACCAAAAGTGAGAGCACTCATTTTGCATGAATAATATATCTATATTATATTATTGAATTTGTATTATTGATGCAACAAAGGAATACTTCACCCACAAAATGAATTAACTAATCAATTACTCACCTCGTGTTAACCTTGAATTCCTAAAGAAAACTTGTTCTTTGCATCCCTCCTTAGTGATCAGAGAATCCAAAAACAACTATTCTTGATGAATTAAAGTAAATGGGAACTGCCTTTAACCACAGCAAACTACATCACAACATGGGTTTACAAATTCTCGTGCAGCACAATCCAAGTCTCATCTATCTGTCGTTTGCTCGGTACTTCCCAAACCCATGATTTTTTGCTAAAACCTTACTATTTAAAACACTTGCGCATGCGAGCATGCCTGGGCAAGCGCATGCATTTCACTGAGCAGAGTTCAAACACAAGTACTGCACAGGCTCAGAATTTTCTCAGTTTTTATTCTTTTTTTCACAGTGGAAGCATGTGAGAAAAACGTTTCTTCACAAAGTCATTGTAATATGTGGTGAGAATATATAGAAATGGTCAATCTGTGGGTGAAGTATTCCTTTGAGTAAAAGTATTTACATCAAAATACGTATCAAAAGTCAAAATCACCACCACCATCATGTATCTTATAAATATGATGTTTCCCTCTGAAATATAGTGGCATTGAAGTATGACGTAGCTGAAAATGGAGATACTCGAGTAAAGTACAAGTACCTCAAATGTACTTATTTACTTTCCACCACTGATGCAGGTAGTGTGCAGTGGGTTGATCAGAAAACAGCTGCCTGCTGCTGCTGGAAACACTGAGACTGAACCAGACAGGAAATGTGACATAAAACCGAAACCAGGAGCTAAAAGAGGCTGAAAGGCTCCACAGAGCCGATAATTCTCTGTGGGTTTCCTTTCACAGTACGTGTGTTGTACATATGTTTTAAGTATTTTAACAGGTCTTGTGTCTCTCTGACTGTCAATAACGTTGCAATTGTGCAAGATGCAGTCAATCACAGGTGTGTAGTTGAGATGAAATGAAGGTCGAGTTTGAAGATACGTGTAGACTGAGCCAGAGGACTGGAAGTAGGGAAGGGGCTACTACCTCTGTGGGCTGACACAACTTTACCAGACCTTTTTTTTTTTTTTTACGAAATTAGGTTTTTACATGGCTCAATGGCCCCTAAGCAGTTATTTATTCCAACTTCATTTTCTCTGTATATTTTATATCAAGGATCCAGTTGGACTTCTTTATATTTTTGTTCCTTGCTGCCCTGACAGCTCAGCCTTGTGCGGACAGATCTGTGGATAGACTGACTGGCACGGGTTATGGTTGATTTAATTGGTGGCAGACCGCAGGACAGTTAGAGTGGGTTTATCAACACACAGGCAGTGATAACACCAGTGTGTCTCCCTGCACACTCTGCTGGCTGCTGATCCACTCACAGTCATTAGGGGGAGAGCTTTGCCAGCCAGGGGAACAAAAACAGGCCAAACCAGGGTGTTGATGGTGCTGATGGTGATGTTTCTGCTGAGGGTGAGGGGTGAGGGGGGCAGCTCGTGGTGGTGGGGGCCTGTGAAACGTCAGACACAACATAAAGGCATTGCCACGTAATTACGGGACTCTTTCATTTTCGGAGAGAGAGAGGGAGCGAGAGAGAGAGAGAGAGAGAAAGAGAGAGAGAGAGAGAGAGAGAGAGAGACTATAGGGTGTATAGCCTGGAGGTGCGGCGGTAACGTCCTGCCTCCCCGCGCCTAGCTGCCGCTGAGCAAGCTTTGCGCACACACGGGGCTTTGCGCATCTGGTCGTCATCAGCAGCAGCAGCAGCTCTTCCTGCTCATATGTGACTCAACTAGAGTGGGAAGAGAGCTCCTTCTTCTTCTCAGAAGACTTCACTGAAAAACGTCTTTGGGACTTTTCGCTCTCAGGCAGCAGGACACGCTGATGTTTTTCTTGTTTGTCGTTGACGCGCGCCGCTGGATGGATTGTCTGTAGGGGTTTGTTGGGGAAAAGCAGGCGAGGAGAAAACTTTGCTGAAGTTTGTTTGCTTCCTGTGCGGCTGATCTGGATGTGAACACATCCGCGCTCTGCTCGGAAGAACCGAGTCTCTCTCTCTCTGGCTGGTTTCTGGAGGCGCTGCTCGTGCGTCCTGCATGCACGGATCTTCTTGGCTCGCTCGTGATTCTTCTCTTTCTTCTTATTACCGCTCCGTTTTTTCCGCTGTTCCCCACTTGCGTCATGACTTCTAGCTATGCACATGTAATGGACAGGCAAGCCTCGATATCAAACCGCCTGGAGAGTCCGATCACGTCTAACCTGGACAACCTGCAAGCCAAAAAGAACTTCTCGGTCAGCCACCTGTTGGATCTGGAAGAGGCTGGGGAAATGGTCGGCACCCAGGCGGACGAGAGCGTCGGGGAGGCGGGGAGGAGTATGCTGGAGTCCCCGGGGCTGACCAGCGGGAGCGACACGACCCAACAGGAGAGTAAGTGAAAAGCAGACCGAACAAGAGCCCGAAGGCTGGGACTGAGCTCGAGATATCACAAACAACTTTTAAATCTTGCGACCGAAATATTAAAATCCCTCTCTGGTGCGTTTTAGTGCGGATGTGAAAACCGCAAGTTATCAGGCTCGATCTCTGGAAAGTACAACACATTTCACACAAATGTAGTTCTAATGAGCAGCTGAAAACTAAAGTCATTTGTTTTCATTATGTTCTGGCGTGTGTCCGCGTGCAGAGCGCATGAATGGAGCTCTGCAGAAAGCGGCGCGCATGGAAGGAATCCTTTAGTGAGTTTTGGCAATGCATCATCCCTGACGGCCTCCCCCTCAAAACGGCCATTAATTTACCATTAACACTTTGATGTCAGTGAGGTATGGTGATGTTGGTGGACATGGTCAGTGAAGTAACCTTGCGAGTCAAACTCGGGGGTAATAAATCTCTCTGTTATGACCTAAATGAGGCCACATTTCTTGATCATGCAGGTTTTGATCTTTTTATTTAGGAGGAAAAACAGCGTCAAAATTAATAATTTATTCTGAAAATACTGGAGGGAGAGTTACATGGTGTCTGTGTCACTTGTGTGATAGTTTGAATATCAACATCTTTACACATTTATTACTTAATCGTGATAAAAGCCAGTTTTTTTCAACCACCACTAATTCCTCCGTGTGAGCGTTCAAGTGAGGCCATTGTAAGCCGACTTTGGAGAGCTTACAGGCGGAAACTGCTCGCTGAGCTGCCGCAGACGACCCACCCCGAATATCAGGGCTATCATTTCCAATTGTATTGTACAGAAACGTGCCGTTGCGTGAAAGTAAGTTGACTAAAACTCGGAAAAACCCGCAGAAACCCACCACTCGCCCTATCCGGCGCACCGTTGAGAGAGTAAATAAACGCGCCCTCCTCCTCCTCCTCCTCCTCTTCTGCTCAAAGGGCCATTTGCAGCGGCTGAGAGAAACGTTATAGGCTTTAATGAGTGTTATTGTTATTTTTTTAAAGGCTAAAAATCGTGTGAGAAATATGCGGGAGGAAGTGGCCGGGTCACGTCGTTAATTCACGGTTATTTTCGGCCTGTCAAACACCTTCAGAATATCGGAGCTTAATCATTTGTCATAATTACCGCGCGTGTCCTCGCGCCAACAATTAGGGAATCAAATAACAGCATCTCTTCGGATCTGATGTTGTTGAGAGATGAGTTTAGGAGGGATGAATCTGTTAAGAAAACAAATATTGGTTCGATGAGTAAACATTTGTTGGGTTTAAATGCCTAGCTTTTTTATAAGGAACGAGTCCATCATCACCAGATATACGCAAGACTGAAACAGAAATATTGACACGTGTCTTATTATATAATTTTATTTTCCCGATTTACTGACAGAAACGTGAAAGCAACAGTTGGTCTGAACGGACATTTCTAATCTATTTCACAAACTGGCAGTAATATTACCCAAATACATGATGGACACATTACAAAATAAAACAACATTTCAAAATAAAACAGTAAAAAAATAAATGAATATTTGTTTTATTATTTTAAGAACCAATAACTTCTCTTCTTGTGAACAAGCTTTGACAGGAGGACTAATTGACTTTCACTGATAGCTGCTAATGAGATCAGTCTAATGACACGTGTTGGCCACACTCACAGCTGCAGGATGATGATGGTGATGATGACGGTGACGGGATTGGCTTTGATTTGCTGGCTTAAATGTCACCCTGCAGGTTTAATTAAAAGCTTTCCGAGGCCAAACCGCCGCTCAGCCTAAAAGAAACACACAGTCTCCTCTTTATTTGGATTTTATTTTTTTGTCCAACTGAAACAAAACGAAAACACTTGGAGCCGTCACACAAGAGAGAATATACTCTAATTAGAAGCTCATTAATTTTTAAAATATTTTTTGTAATTTACAAAAATGTAAATTTGCCTACTTTGCATAGGCTATTATTTTTGTCCCTATCAGACCTGCTGTGACACATTTTCACTGTGCTAAATAACAAAAAAAAATATTAAAGCAACTCAATTAAAATATTTCATACAGAAAAAATCGGTATTTTTATTTTGCCACGTGATGTTTTTTTTGTTGCCTCTAAAATATTAATTTAGATTAAATCTTATAGTCATATTTAATAAGTGACTTAATGTCATTTTCATATTTCTTTTTCATCTTACTGTCAATACACACAGCGGTCTCATCCTTCAGCGCACAAACCTCATTGTGTTGTCGCATTTTACTCCGGTTGTAACGTCATCAAACGGGCGGACTAATGAAGTGCGTCATGATTTTCATTTTAACCTCGAGCCTGTAAAACGGCTGTGTGTGTTTTTTTGGGGGAAACTATGCGCGGTCGCTGGTTAGCCATGTGCGGCTGCCATCAGCGTTTACAGCCGCACTTTACTGCGTCCGACTTCTCAAGAGTCATCCGCTGCACTATTTTACTCCATTTATCCCAAAGTGTGCAGCCTGCAGAGCTGATTTATAACAAACCCAGAGAAAACAAGATAAAAGTCAGAGTCAGAGGAGACATTTTGGTCTCATCTGGTTAAATATTTCCTCATGAACCAGAAATACATTCAGAACTACATGAATGTAATTAATTTAAAAATGCAACTCAGTTTAACACATGATGGGATTTTAGCTTGTTGCAATTGACTTGAGTAATTTCTGCCATAAAGAGGGAGTTATTCTTAGGCAAGGCAATTTTCTACAGCAGATTTCAATGCAGGTAAATATTATTTAAATAAAAAAGGATTGCGTGTTTAGAAGAATATGTTATAATATTAATAAAATGACAAATTAAAAACATTTACTTATCTGTGAGCTGGAGTTTTACTTTGCAGATTTATATTTACGCTCAAAACACACACAAAAAAGATCACCTTGTATTTAAGTAATTTAAATCTATTAATGTTCCACCCCGGGGGGTCAGGACCCCTACAGAGGGAGGCAAGATTAATCTGATAGGTCACTAAAGGATTAACAGGATCCTGAAGAAGAAAAAAAAATACCTTCACATTATTCTGTTTCTTTTTCAGGTTTTTTTTCGTATCTGAGGTTTGCAGAAATGTACAATGCTAACATGATCTGCAGATTAAGTTGCAGCCTTTTTCTAATCTCAGTGTCTGTATATATTATTTTTTTAAGAGAGTAAAAAAAAAAAAAAAAAAACTCCATCCCACACCATTTCGTCTTCCCCACAAACAAACAGAAATGAGGAAAAAACAAAGCAAACTATCCAAAACAATTTGCTTTTTCCTGTTAAGGAAAGTAGTTCTACATCTTCAGCTCTTTAGAAAGCCGATCTGAGGAGAGGAAATCACTGCTAAGAGCTCACAGAGGGAAGAGCATGTTTAGTTTCATTTTAAGGATGTTTCGTAGGCCAAAAAGATTGTGTAGCAGCTTCTTTAAACTTCTCAACAATATATGGGGATTAAAATCAGTACATCAGTAATAAATCAGTCTAAAGTCAAATGTTGAGTGATAGAATTTTGCTGAAGTATTTTTTCCTAATTTTTTTAGTTACTGATATTGTGACTCAGGTTTCCTCCTTGAGTGTGCTGTTAATTTGCATGATTAAGATTTACGTCAGCTGTAGAAGGTGGATAAACTCTGGCTCTGCATCTGTGCTGAGATAATTTTTAAAGTTCCAGAAGAGGAACCAAGTGTGCACACATCCAGGAAAAAATACTCAGGTGCAAGACAAAAATATTCGGCAGGGCACAGAGGACGTCTGCACTCTGTCAGGCTCCAAATAAATAGTTTATCACTCTTTTTCTCTTTGCAAAGCAAATAAACGTAAAAGGTCAGAAGATGATTAAATTCGCATAAGTACACACACAAAAATATGTTAATTTATGCGTGACTTTTCTCCATTTTTTTCCGGTGAAATACTGAATATGTTCAACAAATCAGACCTGCAGAAAACACTCTGTGTTCAAACTGCGCGAAAACTAAACTGTGTTGAAAGACAAACTAATATTTGGGGTCACATGCTTTATTTTAAGGGGTCCCTCTGGTAGATAAGCAGAGGGGAGGTGTGGGGATGGGGGCGGGGGTCTTTCATTAGTCAACAAAACAAACAGGCTCAGTGCTGACACACTGCAGCATCTGCTCTGTGACATGTCACATGAGTGTGTGACACTGGGCAAGGTGTGTGTCTTTGTGTGTTAAAGCAATGATAGTCAATAGTAAAAACTCCATTACAAGCTCTGCAGTCAGAATGTTACTCTCGTACAGAGGAGTGTGATCACAGTGTCCTGAGTTCAAGTCCGACTGGGGACCTTTGTTTCATGTCAGTTCTCTAATAAAGGCGGAACATGTACCTACACTGTTAGTGCGTACAAAGTACAAGTCAAAAAGAATTGTCGAAAAAAAAAAGTACAAAGTCGAAAAGAATTGTTTTGGCTATTAAAATCTGCCATTTTGGAAATAGAATAAAATATTGCTCCTCCATATTTTTGGGATTTCTTGTTTCCCCCAGTTCCTCCATTTAGGATGAAACACTGTCTCCTCAGGTTGAGCAGAACTTTTTAGATTCAGATATTTTAGATGCATGAACTCCATCTGTTGAGGAAGACCATGAGATGCAATTCAAAGCAGCTTGGAAAAAGGTGCAGTTTCCAAGCTCAAGACTGAACTCTTAATTTCATCTTTAGATAAAGTTTAACGCAGTCATTAAAGAATTCCTTAAACAGTTGATGTTTAGAAATATCAGATTTCAACCTGAACAAAACAAAAATAAGCTCTCTGACAGTGATGTAGGGAGGATTCAAATCTTTACTGAAGTAAAATTATCAATCTTGCTTTCAAAATGATAGTGAAGTTAACAAGGACCCTGCCAAGAATTATGTTCACATACATTTCATCAGCTCCAACGTAACGCAGCAGAGAATACAATTTTGTAATCGCCATATTGACAAAATACTAACATTCTCACAATATCCCGTAAAACCCATTTCATGCATCAGATTTTGAATGAGGTTTATGGGAAGTGAAAAAAATAAAACAGTCATCATCATTTTGGGTCTACATGAATGCAAAATAAATTTTGAGGTGTCACACTTATTAAAGAAGGACTAGGATGTTCCTGTTTGTATCCACCGGTGACTCTGTGTAATCCAAAAAAAGAACACTTTTGTCAAACACTAAAATTAAAAAACAAACAAACACAATGATAAATAATTTATATTGTTGGCATTACAGAATATACCTTGGAGATATGGAAGCATTTTAATACTGTTTTCAGGTTTGCATAGATATTCTGAAAATGCTATATTTTGGGGGATACAAGTTTTTTACCTGACATCAGGCATTTTTAAAATTTTATGTTGAATATAAAACTGAATCTGCAAAACAGCTCAATATTCCCACTGCCAGATAGAAAAAACAAGACTTCCCTCTGAGATGTTCGAAGTCTCTCAACACTGAAATACTGTGGTGCAATACAGAGCAGGAGTGAGTGTACTGAGTAACCTCCCACCTCTGTGTGTATAGCTGCAGATAGTGTAGTGTGTGTGTGTGTGTGTGTGTGTGTGTGTGTGTGTGTGTGTGTGTAAGTGTGTAATTAGCCAGGAACATGGATGATCACAGTCGTTTTGTCGATGTGAAAGTGTTATTTTGTGGTTTGTTGTGGAGCCACAAGGCACTGACTCCATCCTGCAGGAGCATTTAGACCGAGCATGTACACACTCTGCAAAATGGATTATATATTTATCTTTGCCAAGAAGCACACGCGTTTGTTTGTTTGCTGGTACATGTGTCTGTTTGCTTGTTAATTAGGCTGCGGGATCAAGGAACAAGTGATTTGTTTTTGTTGCAGATCCAGGCCTTGTTTTTAAGGATCTTTAGGAATCACCTCACCCAAATTACAAAAAAAACTGTTTTCTCATATAGCGTCAGGTTTTGAGGTAGCTGCCGCACCAAATCATGGAGGTGGTATGCCCTCTTTAGTTACAGCTGCTATGTTGTCATCGGATTATCAGTGATGGATATAGTATTCAGAACTCAGATTTTAGTAATGCAAACATCCTGTTTAACTCAAGTGCTCTGTTCAAAAATTTTCAGAGGTACAACAGTGTTACTTGTTCTCACCTGTCAAAAGTGAAAGTACTTGGCAGCAGCTGTCAGCAGGTCAGGTGACAGAGCAGGTTGGACATTAATTGCAGGGTGAAGTTTTTGATCAAGCCCTGAACCTTTAATTTCCCCCGAAAGTGTGCACGCATGGGCAAATCATTTCAGCTGCGTCGGACAAACGTGTCCGCATTAATGCAATATTATGCTCATTTTAAAGAACTGCCATTAATATATCAACAGTCATTGGTACATAAATGTATAAGCAGCATTTTAATGTTAATTTAAGGTGATCCTCAGTATCCTGTTGGGTAGTTTGATTACATCATTTTTTGAAGGGAAAAAGAGCGACTACATTATTACTTTCAACTGTAACAAACAATATAACATGAGACAAAATTCATCATTATGGTCCTTGTTACTTGGATGAATGATCGAGGATAAATTCTTTAAAGCTCTGTTTTTACTCCCATTTCTGATCGAGGCCTGAGGAGGCATCATCTTTTCAGAGCTGCCTGCAGCAGCAGCAGCAGCACTTGTTGCATGAATGCAGGGAGCTCCATTTATTATTAAAATGTAATGTGGTCCGATACGGGGCTTTTGTTTTTTTATTGTACCTCCTCAGGCAAAGTGTCTACAAACTTAAAGCGCCTATCCCAACAAGTGTTGTAAAGATTACACCACCTTGTTGTTCTCCTTGTAGATGAACAGATGAACACAGAGGAGAAGAAGAAGAGGAAGCAGCGCAGGAACAGGACCACCTTCAACAGCAGCCAGCTCCAGGCTCTGGAGAGAGTGTTTGAGAGGACACACTACCCCGACGCCTTCGTCAGAGAGGACCTGGCCCGTCGGGTCAACCTCACCGAGGCCAGAGTCCAGGTATGAACAGGGACAGCACCACTGCAGAAAATAAAAAAAAAACAAAAACCTGTTAATTTCATTTCCTTCAGATCTTGAGAGTCACACATCCTCCTCCTTACAAAATAAAACCCTGATCCCCTTATATTTGAAGATTTCCTCCAGCAGCAGTGATTGAACCGACAGGTTCAAGCTTTGATCAGAGACGAAGAAGAAGCCATAACACTCACCAGATTATTAAGTATACACAGCTATGAAGTAGAAAGAGGCCTGTGGTCATTATACTGTAAACCACTTTCACTGCAGGGACACAAAAATAAACAGATTCTTCTAAACACACAGACACAGAAACTTGCTGCGTTACTTGGTACATTAGAAATGGTCCTTGAGGTTTTGGCACCCCTGTGGGACCTGTTAAGGAATCCTTGTGCGCCCTCGTGACTCAGAGCAGGATTTATGAAATGATTCATGAACAGCTTTGTTTGTATTAACAACAGAGCGGCAGAGCCAGCCTGTTATTGGGGAGAAGTTTTATAAGAAACTGGAGGACAAGCAGTCACAAAACAGGATGTCTTCACATCATCTGTTAGCTCTTAACACTATTAGATTTAGCTAATAATCCTAAAGTGGCTTGAAGTTATCAGGGTCTATTAACATGTTTAGATTTTCCATTATGGGGCTTTAGAGGAACTGATAAGAACTTGTCAGCCCTGCACAAATATCCTCTATCATACTTACATGATCTCTTAAATAATTGCTGATAGTTTTGAGTCTGCGAGCAGTTTGTAAACTCCCCAAAGGGACTGCATGTGATCAGAAAAGTGGATGTAATGATGTCTAATTTCCTCAGCGGTTTACAGATCAGTGATAAGCGGCAAATGTGCAACACATGAGAGCTGCAGCAGAACGGGAGCTAAATATGACGCAATAATTGGCCAAATGAGTGACATCACTCTTATAAATGTCGTCAATTAAACAAGCTAGAATATGGATTTAGTATTTGAAATACAACTAGAGCTTTTACTGAAACTTGTTAATGAGGTCATAGGTTCTTCATCCAGACACACACACACTAAAAAAAGTGTATTTACATACAGTTGTGTTTAACTCACATATTATGTATTTTAATGTAGCTGATCATCGTGCCTTCCACAAGTCTAACAAAAAAAAAAGAAATGCTGCGTTAGTCTCTGTATTAAAGTCACTGTCTTGAAATACTGAGAATAAATTAAAGAATGAAATATCTTTTAGTCACCAGAAGTCAGTCCTTGTCTCTGCAACTTATATATTTCCTGCTTCAGCTTTGATTCATATTTTATTTAGAGTCTCAGGAGGAGAGTGTGTTGTCACTACTTCACCAGCTAACTATGTGCTAAAGTAGCATAAGACTGAAAATGAAAGCTCGCGATGAAGGCCCATGTGCTGAAACGGGTTGGTGAAATAAAGAAGGCACTTCCAGTTAGTCAGCTGATGTTGCAGAGTTGTTGTTTTTTTCATACACACTATTCTCAATTCCCGTACATTCTGTCTGTGTCTCTTTCAAATAAAGAAAAAATGTCCCACAGAAGCTGTTAAAAAAGGACACATCGTTACCTGCAAATCTAAAATTAGATCTATTATGTTTGTGTAAGAAAATCCCTGCACATGAAGCCCTACCATAAGCGTGTATTTCGAAGGGAACACACTATATAGAACATGTGCGTCCCCCAAATAAAGACACTGAAGTACCAGAGGACTTTTATTTTGTAAAAGTAAAGACATGTCCACCATTAATGAATGCCGAAAAGGCACACATTGGTGGCCAGAGGAGCCCCAAACCCCCTCTGTACAGGTGTCCTCCCCCAGTGCTGAAACAAAACCTACGACCTTAATATCTACCAATCAAATAGGTAGGGCAACCTATTTGTGGCCTGACAGACAAAAACTAGGGCAAAAAAAGTCCAGCTATACTTGATGTTGCTCATGAAGCTGGGAGCTTGTGTCTTAGTATTTATATATGGAGAATGGCTGACATCTGGATTACAATCGCTGAGGACAGGACACTGTTTACAAAGATTTACTGAAACTGCAATTTATAAACTGAAAATCAAAGAAACAAAGCAGTGATTCTGATCAGCGATGGAGACATAACGTCACCTGTGTTCCCCCTGGAAATAATGCTCTTGGTTGTATTTGAGAAACTGAACTCAAGAAAAGTTCATGCACCTATTCTTTTAAATGCACACAGGCCTCATGCAAGAACAGGAAACAAGAACATCTAACGCTTTTACTGCAGATTAATGTACATCCACAAAGGGCTTTTTTTTGTACATTCTAATGGTGTGTTTTCTGAACACAACAGTGAGAGTATTAGCTCTGTGGGCAGAGTGAGAGGGAAGAGGAAATGGTGATGTTGGAGGGAGAGAAGCAGCACATCTGTGAATAATGTGTAGCAGAGAGCGATGCAGAAATCCTTTGATAAAAGAGACTTTGGGCTCATTCCTGAGGCTGTGCGTCAGCGGACAGCGAGCCCCTGCGAGCGCCCACAGCATCTAATAATGGATTTGATTTCACAGCGAGGAACAACATTAGCACCCCCCGAGTCACATCATCATCATCTGCTTAGCAAAGGGTGGAGAGGGGGGCTAGGGGGGTGTTCTTAAAGGAGAGGGGAGGCTGATGAGGGGTAGACGGTGAATTGGAGATGAAAGCTGTGTGCGTGTGTGTGTGTGTATGTGTTTTGAAGCTTGTGGGGATGCCTAGGACAATTTTATGTTTTTACCTCATACAAAAGTTTAAAGTCGAGATAAAATGGGGGGGAAAAGTATTTTTAACCCTTTTAGTTCACATTCCCAGTCATACTATGCACATATATACCAAAAAACAAACAAACAAAGATAAATCAGTTTCTTTGTATTCTTATGGCAAAATCCAATCATGTTGTCTTCCTGTAAAACAGAAGATGATGTGTATTCATGAAAGCCAGTACCAACCAATTTCAACCAATAAAATCATGACATCCACACATCAATAATCTGCAACTTCTAGCCGCACAGAGTCAAGGTAACATTTGCTAGCCAGCAACAGCATGCTACATCATTGTGTCTTTGTTCCCTAGAACAGCAGAAAAGAGGTGGCAGGGCGCTGGGGAGCACTTAATTGAAATGTGTAAAATGATGTGCTATGTGTGAGTTTTGTTGTTAGGACAACAATACAACAATACCTTGACAGTAACGTTACCTTAGTAATTAAGGTAGGCTAATGCTACATTAACAGAGGGTAGACTGTTGTAGACAGTAGCCTAGCTAAAGAAGCGGCAGTGACGTCACCAGCACCTTTCTGAAAAGTTCAGAGATTTAACCGCAAGCGCTCTAACAGCCTCAGCTGGAGCGCTCTGATAAAAGATGCTGGGCCCAGCACTTTTCCTCTAGGCGGCTGCATTATGCTTTCTCTCCATTGTCAACAATTAATAAAAGACACTGGTGTCCAGACAAAAAAGCCATGTAGACACAGGTTGTTACAGTGGGCTACTGAAGCAACTAAGGGAACATACACATGCTACATTTTTTGTGCCCTTTAATCCATTGTTGTCAATGTAGACGCGGGGTAGGCGCGCTCAAAAGCAAGTCCATCTTGCTTGCCTATTTTAGCTGTGTCCAAAATTCCATACTAACATGCTATTTAGTAGGTACATGAAGCACATGAAGGGCTTTGTCTCTCTCTCTTTCCCTGACCTAAACTTCTATTCTATCAGTATTACAGCATCTGGGCCTCACTGTTATGACACGCCCACTTTTCAACAATCAAATCAATTCCTCCCAAAGGTCTATCCCACCAGCCTATCCTGTTTCACTTAGAAATACATCATGGCACTGAATCTAGACACTCTTGAAATGCTGTTTCATCTGGAATTTTAGTTCAGAGAATTATAAAAAATGAAGATTTTGAATATGGTTTTATATTTTTTATGACCTCTGTTCCTTTAATAGACTTCACATATGTGTTAAAGCATGACAGGTTACAAAGGTCTCATGTTCAGGCTGTAATAGAACCAGAAAGTGTGACACACCTCAGGCTGTTAAACCCACTGACTGATGAAGACTAGTTAATGGAGCTTTGAGTTCAGATTATTTTTTCACACATGGTAAGAGCAGACTGAGGAACAAAGCAGCATTTAGCACTTCCCTTTGGTTTGTTAAGGGTCACACTGTTCCCCCTGCATTTAATTTGAATGCAGCAACTATCCATCCACCACCCGCACCTCTACACTTCCATTTTCCAGCCCCCTCTACAAAGGGCACACTTCTGCTTTGGCACTGGGCATAAATTGTTTGTTGCTGATTCATCCAATGGAAACTGTTCACTTCTGACGATACTGGGCTGGTTTTTCTGTGGCTGCACCACTCCGCACAAATGGAAATATTCTGCTTGTCTTGTGCATTATTTTAGATGCAAGTTTAGCCAAATATTTATTATCTTTGGAACTTTAAATGCTTCTGTAAAGAGTTTGTGATGATTGTAACATCCACAGAGGTTAAAAACTTGACTTAAAATTGCTTATGACAATATATATCCTGTTTTTTTTCTCTTTGATTCCAGGTTTGGTTTCAGAACAGGAGAGCTAAGTTCCGCAGGAACGAGCGCGCCATGCTGGCCAGCAAAAACGCCTCGCTCCTCAAATCTTACTCCGGAGATGTGACGGCGGTGGAGCAGCCAATCGTACCGCGTCCTGCACCACGCCCGAATGACTACCTGTCCTGGGGCAGTGCTGCCCCCTACAGGTAGAGTCCACTCTGTTCTCTCACTGGACATCATCCAGTGACCTGGCATTCACCTCACAACATACACACTGCTTACACACTGCACTGCTTCTGTACTAACATTTCTGTTAACACTGCTGATCTGCAGCACAGCGTTAGACTCAGGCTACTTGAGTAAAGGCAGTAAAACCACAATGAAGAAAGTCCTGGGTTCAGAAAGTGAAAATAAAAAGAGGTTCATCAGTAAAATGTATCCAAGTATCAGTATCAGTAACGTTATTGTGAGGAAGTGCTGGGCGAAAACCTCCTATCTCCAGTTTTGGGATTTTCATGCTTTTACTTGTGTTGAAGAGGGGAGAAAGGAAGGAAGGAAAGGAAATAGGACATAAGAAAGGAATAAGGGACAGAGGAAAGAGGAAAGAAAAACGTAAAGCAACAAAGGACAATAAGAAGGAAAGGAAGATGGAAATAAGCAAAGAAAGAAAGAACAGTAAGGAAAGAGGAAAGAAAAATAGCAAAGAATGAAGGAATAATCAAAGGAATAAAGAAGGTAAGAAGTAAAGAGTTGTCAGAAAGAAGAAAATGAAGTAAGAAAGAAGGTAAAAAGAATAAAAAGAAAGGACTTTAGGAAATAAATAAGTAAAGAAAAACAAGAAGAAGGAAAGGAGGAAGAAAGGAAAATAGAGACAGAAAGAACGAGACAAGAAAGGAATCATTTCAATGTAGTGGCGTAAAAAGCCTTCCAAAATTCAGAATAGTCAGGTCAATCACGAACTGTATGTCAGTACTGACTTAGTCCTCTGCTTTCTGCTGCACAACATCAATTGACACAAGTGTATCCAGATGAAAAAGCACAAGCTGATGCCACAATAACCACATGTTAACACCACCGTAACACACACACACACACACACACACACACACACACACACACACACACACACACACCAATCCTCCCTTCTGTTATTGTTTCATTTCCTCCTCTTCTTCTACCTGCACATACTCCTCATAGTTCCTCTGACCATCTTCATCTCCTCTGATCCACCTGGACTCAAACTGACGGGCTGCAGGTCAGCACACCGTTTACAGTCTATTGTTATAAATCTGCCGTTATTCTATATTTTTCTTATTGTCATCAAATCTCATGTGCAGACTTAAACCAACAATGTGTAAGTCCATCCCAGTTACCCACCCTGTCTCAGCCTGTCAGCTTTAAGCCCATTAGCTCCTGCTGAAAATGTAAACCTGTAAAAACACAAATGTGTGTTTTTAATTTTTCAAAAAGTCTCAGTAATTTCCTTAAACAGCTGCTCACTGTAGTTTTTATCAAACAAACAGGAGGAGAAGATGATTTTCTGGGGACTATTTTCAGTGGCGGATTAATCCACATTTGGTGCTCTAGCGAATATTTGCGGCAGCAGGACAGTGTTTGTGAGACTGAGTCAAATAAACTACAGTGTATGTGTTCATGGTAATAAAGGAACATGCCACCCAGTGCAACAGGCTTACTTAAAGTGCGTCAGGCTCTGATACACACACTGTTGGATTCCAGATGTGCTTTTAAGACTTTTGTATCAACTACGACATAAGGTACATTTGCCTGTTGTCTGGTAATCCTTTGGACCCTCTGTAAAAAAGATTTGTTGCAGCCTGGTGACACAATAACTTTCAGACACGTAGCTGTGTTCACCTGTTTCTACTTTTTATTTTCAGGTAATGTTAACATCAGACACCTTCATCATGCCTTAGCAAATATTGTAGGAATAAAATATTTTTTTAAAGGGTTCAGAAAATGCAGATTAAGTATACATGAACATGATTCCTCAGAAAAGCAGCTGATTCCCTGTTAACCATTATACTTAAGCAAATATGAAAAAGAAGAACTTACCTTGTATTTTCCCACTGTTATATTACAATATTTTGTGGTTGCTTTGGCCAAACTTTTACAACAACAAAACTCTTAGTGCCAAACTGTCATGTTAAATTTACTGTTTTAGCACAAACTGCTGTGCTGCTGACATACAAAGTGCAAAACACTAAATCACACGCTCAGTCCTCAGTGTAAATTACAGTTTACTGTTTTATGCTTTCCAGCATTGTAGTGTTGGCTTTGAATGATTATGTAAACTTAGAAGTAAATAAAATATATAATGTTTTAATGTCTTGACTGAAAACACAGTCACTCTAGTGTAAAGTCAGACTTGAGAGCACATTATTTATGTCTGACAGTATATTCAATGTATAAGACACAGACTTTCACAAGGAAGTCCATCATTCATATTCTTTGCAAACTGTTCTGATTATGTTTGTTTAACAGCATTATTTGATAATGATAATATTACTTCTAAAATACAATAATTGATGAATATTTAGAGCGTTTTGATGCTGTGCAGAAAAATGTGATACATGGCGCATTACCTATTTTGATACAGTTGTTTTGCTGTAATCTTGCATTCTATGTGAGATGTTAGGCCTAAAAATTAGGAATATAATATTCATGTTAAGCAAGAGTTGTCCAGTGAACGTACTCCAAAGCTCTTATGACATATTAAACACTAAGCTGCAATGGTTTTTGGATTTTTGGTCATCTCCTCAATATAAGTTTTGTAAATTAAAATTCTGTTGCAAGAGATTGAGCCAAAGCCATTATAAAATGCCGTAACACTTCAGTAAAAGATCAGAGTCCTTTCTCTATCGCTGAATAAGCTTTGTTTTGTATGCTCTCTGACTTTTCCTTCTGTCTCTCTGCTCTGCTGTGGCCTTTTGCCTCTGTCTTCCCCTGCAGCCATCTCTCTACACTACATATATAACAGTCTTATCTTGCACATATCTAACTCCAAACTAATTGTGTTGAATAAAAACACCGTTTTCCTCACCCTCAGTCCCATCGCTCCCCTCTGTCAGCATGAGCAGGGCGGGACCAGATCCTGTGACCCTCCTGACGAGGTGATAATGTGAAAACAAACCGTATTAAATCCACTGTTGACCCCTGTGACCCCTCTCTGCTACACTACACCAGATAATGAACGCTACACAGAGAGACAGAGCTCTACTGGGCAACATTTTTTGTGACTCTGGTTACATTGGTCGTGATTTACAGTAATCCTCCGTTATGAAACTCGGTGTAAAATGTCAAACCCTGCGGCCGCTGCCCAAACTCACTGAGAGCTTTTTGGCCGGACGCGGAGCAGCGAGGGAAAGCTTTTGTGAAGCAGGAATAATGCTATGTGGAACACGCTAATGTGGTGCTAACACTTCACTGTATATTATCCTAAAGCTGGTATCCAATGCCGGAGGGGGGGCCAGTGCGAGTGCCACAGAAAATGCTGCCCTCAGAGAACAAGTACGCTTTCACTTTACTACATTCAGTTCATTTTTTTGTTAAAGAAAACTCACAGAATTCTCCTTTTAAGAAGAATACTGCTGTTTTTTTCACATTTTAGTACATTTACTGTTTTCAAAAGAATTTTAAAGTTGTTTTCTGAGTGTATTTCTTGAATCTTATTGTGCCTTTTGAATGTTTCTGTATCAATTTTCACTTTTGCTTAAATACAATGAGTTTTTTTGTTGTTTTTAAAGGATCAGACCAGTGTTTTTGCACATTTTAACCCATTTTCAGAAGCTTTAAATGACTGTTCAGAATTTCTTCCTTCCCTCCAACTGCCAGTAAAATCAACACATGCTGCTGCTTAAAACTTGCTTTGGATAGATAATTTATCAGTGAGCGTCATGTCTGCTTTTGTTTTTATCAAAGTAATGTCTTTGTTGTGTGTTCAGTGTAGCACACGCTTTAAATCCATCAGCAATCACAGCCGAATTATCACACAGTGATTACCGTACAGTATATTGCACTTTAAATACAGCTGATCCATAGTGTTTTGAATAAAGTAAAATAAGAAGAAATACAATACGTTTGAGAAAAAATAGTAGAAATGTTGTAATTGTTCAAAGCTGGTGAGTACAAATGTGTTTTAAGTTAAATCTGCACAAAAAAGATGAAAAATACCAGCACAATGCTTTGTTGTTCTTAATACTTCTTATTTTACATGTTGACACAATTGTTATGTCTTTCCAGATGATGAAAAATTTGGAAACGACATTAAACAGTTATGCAGACAGAGATATTTTTTCAGCTTTCTGTGCAGATAATTGTTACTGATCCTGCAAAGAATTTAGGAATGTGCATGTGCCTTGTCAAGATGAATCTTGAGAGCATAAATAAAGAGGAAATGAGTGAAAGTCATAAGAGACATCCATAGTCTGGGGGCAGAAACTAAAAATGCCCCAAAACATTCAGTCCGATGTTCAGGAGCAGACAGGAGGACATGGCTTTAACAACAACAAAAGCAGACAAGATGATTATCAAAATAAAACACATTTTTGCCTCTTAAAATTGACTACTGGCATGAACTGAAAACAAAGGCTACATAAATCTATGACATTTTGGTTGAAAAACAAACAAACAAGTCAGTAAATCATACACAGAGACACAACCAAGATCTGTCCTTAGTCCGGGAGGTGAAAAGACACACTTCAGTACTACAAGAAGAGGGAAAAGGGAAAAGAAAATAGACAAAAATACTGAAATTCCTAATCTCAAAAAGAAGGGAAAAAACAACAGCTAACAAAAAAAATCTCCAGGCAGAGGACTTGGTGCTAAGAATCTGTATTTTTCATTCTGGCATTTGTTTAAATTCATGAAGTAACATTAGATTTCAATATTAAAACTCTGAGCTTGGTGCATTTTTTTGAGGCTTCTAATCAGACAGAGAGGGTGCTTTACAATGGCAGATGATTGATTTCTTATCCACTGTGATCCCAGCTCAGTGCACCCTCATCTCACTCTTGGGCAAACTTAATGAGGAACTGTTGTAAAAAAAAAAAAAAAAAAAAAAAAAAAAAAAGACAGGGAAAGAAGAACAAAAACTGTCACACCTCCCTCCATAAAAAATATTGCTGGACAAAGCTCAATCGTGTTCATAAAAATGTTGTTTTTAATCCAAAGAACAAAAAGTATAATGTGGTGATGCTCTGGCCATCATTAATTATAGTGTGGGAGGAGACATACACTCTCTGTGTATGAAATTTGAAGTGAATAAATTGACTGTTGGGATTACATGATAACAGACGTCTTTTTCCCAGTCGTCTAGCAGTTTAGACTTTAACAGTTCAAAGACTGAATACACAAGAGACAAATGAAGTCAGCTGGCTCACACTGTAAGTTTTTGTAAGTTACACTGTTTTAAGCTGCACAGTTAAAACTTAGCTAATCAACTATTCTTACATGTTCCGACAAATGGTGATTTAATGTGATGTGCAGTCAGGTTAATGTGTGCAAAAACACTGGTGAAGTTCCTGTGGGCATTTTTTAGTCATGAGCGTCTCAACGTCAGATTTAGATTAAATCAGATCAGTGATACCTGTTCTTTGTTCCTTTTTCATATTTCCACAGCTGCGGCTCATGCTGAGCTTCAGCTCGCTGTCAGCCACAGGTGATGTAACCTTTTCCCCTCCTCTTGTCTCTCAGCGCCATGGCCACCTACCCGCCCACCTGCTCCAACACCAACACGTCCCAGGGAATGAACATGGCCAACAGCATCGCCAACCTGCGGCTCAAAGCCAAGGAGTACAGCTTGAACCAGGTGCCCACGGTCAACTGAGAGGAGGAGAGGCTGGGGGCCAGCGCAGGAGGGGAGGGGAACCTTTCTACTGCTGGACCCCCGCGGACGGACACCGTCTCTGGGTTGAGCATCATCTTACACACCCTGGATCATGAAGCCTCCTCTTCTTTTTGGAGCAGCCTCGATGGCGATACCACACATAATATGCAAATTGTTGGACACCGAGTGATGGCAGGATTTTCCCCAAGCCGCCTTTTATTCTCCTGAGCATCACTGAACTCTTGTTTGTACAAAAAGACAGCTAGACTGGATGCTGTAGCCGAATATCTGCGTAGTTTTACATTTGTGATTGTGACTGAAATGGAGGGCGAGTTTTTCAAAGAGCATTTTGTTTTCATTCAGAGAACTTGTTCTCGACGGAGACTGGTGTACGGACTACGTGGAATTGCCTTTGTCCCTTTGGCTGTGGTGTTGGATAAAATGACACACCAAATTTGGGATCAACAACACTTTTTTTTTTCTTTTAAAATCAACAACAAACCAACAAGGACTTCCTCTGACATTTATGCAATTTTTTTTAAAGATAATTTTTCCACATTTCTTTTCCATGTTATACCACTGACAAGCAAACATTTTCAACGCATTTTGATTTTCATGTAATAGTCCAGTATAAAGGAGAGGCTAATGTATTTCTGAATCCAAAACCAGTAGATTCTCTTAATTTCCTATGATATCCTTTATTTGTAACAGAATAAAAACTTGTATATTAATAAAAATGCATTTCAAGCAATGCAATGGCACAGTGTCCAATTCAACAGATCTTACATGGGATGGAAAAAAAAAACAATTTTCCACCTTTTGGAGTAAAAGAAAAGGGTTTCTACAATGCAGACAGACTTAAATCATGCTTCAGAAACTATAAGAAATAAGTATATTTATAGCTGGAAAGCAAAATGATCTTGGACCTCGTGCATGCCCCATAAAAGAGAGATTTACAACTCGAGAACAGATTCTCCTTCACAGAAACCTCAAGCTGTTCCTGCTTTGTGTGTTTTCTTTTTTCCTGATTACCACAACCTGAAATTTCCATCTTAAAAACAGGATATTTATGAGCAGGGAAATCCTCTCCTTAATATGGAGGGCCCCTGGGCCTCGTTTAACTCCGCGGCTGTCATACAAGGTGTTTCTTCTCCTTGGCCCCTCATAACCTCCGCCGTCAACAAACACATGTCGACACTCGTCCTCGTACGGCGCACACGGGCCATAAAAGTGGGGTCGAATGAAACTGCAGCCGATGTGGTAGTGTTTCGAATTTTGGGCGAGACGTGCCCAAAGGTACGGTCACATAAGTACGTTGTCTGTGGAAATATTTTTTTGGAGACGTTTATTATTTTCAACTCACAAATACCCAAGAAAAGTGCAGCCTTTGTCACAAACTGAACTCCCTTCAAAAAGTTTTAAGTTTAATTTTGCTTTGAGAACGGCAGACATACACGTTATGAAACTTTGTCAACAACATATTTTAAACTCTTATTGTTTCCTGTCAAGTTAAATTTCAGTGATTGCTTGCTTCCTAATGTTAAATGCTTTTCTTTGGTATCTATCATCAGTTACTCAGTGTTTCAGCTTCCTGTCTTGTTTTAATTTCGAAGGACTCTTACTTCAGTACAGCTTTGAGATAGTGGTCCTATAATGGAATATTGCTATTTTTTTTAGGTTTTTTATTGTCAGTTTTACTTTACAGACTCAGATTTTGCATTCAGCATGACACAATTACCTAACCGCCTTGTTGTCACTTGATCAAAGTTCTTCTGACTTTTTGTAAAGAGTTTAAGAGGGAATGAGGTCTGAGAATTTTTTCCAACTTTGGCATGTAATCCTTCATCTGATCTGAAAGCAGGAAAATCCCCATGAAAGTATGAACATTTGGGGAGCTTTTCATCATTTCTTTATCTCTGATGTGGGAGGTTCTACTGCTATGATGTTTTTTAATTTTTTATCTTATTTTGAATGTAGGACTTTTATTTGTAATGGGGCACTTCCTCCATTTTTAATTAGGTGAAGGATTTAAGGACTTCTTCCACTTGTTTAAGTTAGTTTAACTGAGGGTTAGTCGTAATAAAGAGGTGCTTCACTGATGTGACTGGAGGGTTTTTCCTGACTCGTATGCCACATTAAAAAAGGGATATTTCTGTTTTCTTTTCAGCCCTTTTATTTTCTGCTGTTGGTTGTTTTCCTGATCACTGATCCCTGACTGTGGTATGTCCAGTGTCAGACCCCTGTCCCCCTCTCCCCTGCCAGGCGCCCGGTCTCACCTTTCACGGCCAGGGCCTGGGCTGACCTGAAGTGATTCCAGATGTGGAGATCTTTTTGACCCACCCCCCACCTTTCACCCTCCTCCTCCTCTTTCTTTTCCTCCTCCCCTCTCTTCGCCCCCAGGCCCTGGCCAGCCACTCCATCAGGGCTGACAGCGTCCCCTCGGACAGCGTCTCTCCTCGCCTGAGCACATGACATACAAGGCAGCTCCCCCACCACCGCTCCTACTCCTCCTCCCTCGCCCTCACCCACCCACCCCCATCCTCAGCAACACATCTGGAGCTCATTACAGAGGAGACAGTAAGAGCGAGGGAGGGGCGGGGAGTCTGCGTGCAGAGTGTGTATGTGCAAGAGAGCGGGAAAGAGAGTGTTTCTTAACCCTTCTCCCCTAAAACATCCACCTTTTTTTCCTCTTTTATTCTCTTTGTTTCTTTTCTTCTTTACTTTTCTCTCTGCTCCTCCCTCTCTGCATGCAGTGATCTTTGTCCTGCTGTCAGTGCCACATGATCACAAATACTTTATTAATGAGTGGTTTTGGAAAAGAGCTCGGCAGAAAAAAAGAGAAAATCTCGGAGCAGCCTGAGTGAAATACTGCACAGCTGTTAACAGTGTGTGGTTTGGGTGAACAACCAAAAGAATTTCCCGAGATGTGGAGTTTCCACGCAAAGTCAAGTTGACTGAGAGGTTGCACTGTTTGTGTGATTAAGTCACTATTATTACACACTTTTCATAAACACAGATGCAGGCTCGAATACACCCTCTGTTGGATTGTAAAGGAAACATAATTAACTTCAAACTGCCATCTCAAGGTTAATGCTGATGACCATATGTACAGTACTGCCATCGCCAACGAGTGCTTGTTTCTTTTCTTCAGGAAGTGAGAAAATCTGGCTGCTTTTTCCCATAAAAAGATGGTTACGTTCTGATTAATATTTTTTTAAAGTATACGCAGAATTTCACAATGCTTAAATTGCCTAAAAGTAATTAAATGTTCTTAGAACCTTTAAATGATAACTCTGGTTTATTACAATGTGGGACATTTGCAGTAACACTGCTGCAAAGATGTCCAACAGGGTGAAAAAAACATCCCAGAATCTCTCCGATGTACATTCATATGTGACATTCGTGCAGCGCATGATTTCCTCCAGTGACAGTGCTCAGTGCCAGTGGAGGAGTAGTGTGTGCTTTATGTGGCAAGGCAGAGAGTAAAGGCCTCTGTATGCTTCAAACGTCGTGCTTGTCCGATTGTCTAATTGCATCTGAAACCGACTGTTGCATTCAGAATTTAGAGGTGCCTGTATGCTGAGAGTTAATTCATTAATGGAGAAACTGTGTGGGTGTATGTTGTCACCATTTGTGCAATTCATAACCTTGACATTACTAGTTGTTGGAGAAGGATCACTGATGGCAGGCTTTTTGGCCCCGCACTCCAGGGTGGACATTCAGAACAGGTACAAACACTTTGGGCCCTAGCTTACACCTGGTGCAAAGCAGTGCAGTGCAGCATAACTGTCATTCCAAGTTTCAGTGTGACGTAGTTGTCATTTTCACGGCCAGCGCCCCAAGTTGTGTCAGTAGCACATATGTGCGCCCATGGGCGTGTAGGTTCTAAAATGAGGTGCGGTCGAGCACATTGTTATTTTGAGGCAGCAGAAAGCGATTGTGCCATTGACTAACAATAACCTGGTCTAAAGTCAGAATGGCACAGTATTTTCCTGCTATTTAAAGAGAGCAATATTAAGATAGTAATATCTTATATAGGCCTTTTTTTCCCCCCTCACACTCTTGCTTGTTACACACACACAGACACATGGATGGGTTGTGGATAGGTGAAATAATACATCACTACTGAGGAAAAAATTAATGACATTCTCTGAAATGTGAACATAGCAGAGAGCAGAGCAGAGCTGCTGTCTCACTCCCCACTAAGAGAGATGCTGTGCATATCTACACACCAGGAGCAGCATAACTTGATTATTTCAGAAGCTAAAAGTTTAATTCCGTTTCCCCTGTCAAGTCTATAACTGAAGTTTTTAGTTTTGCTGCTTAAATGTTCCACGATATTTGCGGCAGTGACATCACTGCTCTTACTCCATTGCTCTCAGAAGAAAACAGTTCACTTCTCCAATTTGTCAAATTCATGTTATGCCCAAAACACACCTATGAATCAAGGGACCATACACAACTCTCTTGCCCCTTCCACCTTACTTTGTGCCCAGATCATGTGCCATTTCGTAAAAGTGGAGTTGGACACTTCTTAATTCACTTGCACCATGCACTTTAGACCATGTGCTATCGGGCCCTTTGACTATAGACAAGGTTGGATGAAATGTACAACCAAGTAGTTCGTTTAAAGCATGCTGAACCCTTAAGAGTTGTGGATGGGCATGCAGTGAGCTGACTTTTATGCAAGAGAATGAAGTTTGAGTCCTGTTGTCAACCAAAAATTGTATTTCTTTTAAAACCGTAACCACAATTTGTCCTCAACCTTAACCATCAAGAAGTTACCATATGCAGATATCTTAATAATTAACTTTTAAAATCTTAGCACTGAATGTTATGTAACTGAACACCATCTGAGGTTTTGCATCATCCAATAAATTAATATGGGTAGCGTTACAGAAAGTTTAGCCAACTAGGACTGGATAGGACGGATAAAGAATGATTCTGGTTTGGTACAACTTGGTCTAATTTTTAGAGTTTTGGCCGTCATTTTTATCAGTTATGGTAACAGTGTAATCACCAAACTCATTTCTGAGATCTGGGAGCTATGAGAGAGAAGTTTGACGGTTCGTCAGATGATCAGACAAATTGTAACAGTTCATAAAGATTATCTAAATCCCTTTATGAAGAGGTAAAATGAAAAGTAAGTGCACCTGAAATGTTGCTAATAATCTCTCATTGCACAGGAAAACTGTGTGCACACAACTACAGTAACTATGGTAGGTCAAAGTTGAAACAGGAAGTGTCTCATCTTCTTGTCCTCTTCTTGTCTCATCTTCCTTTATTTCTTCAAAATAAGTTTGGCTGACCTGAAGGTTTGTTTCCAACATGCCCAATCGTCTGACTGCTTGTGTTTCTTGACATTTCAGACTTCTTTTTAGTGACGTTGCCATGCTCCTAGATCTCAGCTATCACTTTGGTGAGTGCACTATGAACTGCATAATCCTTTCATGATCCAGGGTGATTGGGATGATTTGGCATCTCGAAGAAAGTCGAACCGTTTCTACATTTCACTCCACATGACCGAACTATTCAGATTCAAAAGTACAGGACGCCAGGACAAACCCAAATGTCACATGCTGTATTTTCCCATGCTGCATGTAACGCAGTGACAAAGATAGTTCTTGTCTTGTCCTGAAAGTAACTTAATTATGGTGTGATAAAAGCTTCTGGCTCGACTTAAATGGCTGTTGTGAGCGTTCTGGTCCTGGATGAATTAGCATTTTAATTCTCTCAGCCCTGCTGAGGTCCAGCAGGGCAACAACCAAAACAACAATTATGGTGAGTGACATGACGTGAGCTCCGAGAAATCATCACTATATATAATCATCGCCAGAGTTCATATTCCCTCATGGCACATGAACTATTTTAAGTATTTGAGAACTTTCTCGATCTCTAACAGGAAGTTCAGCCTCTTGCAGCTGAACACATGTATGACCTGGGAAGTATGCAGGAGGCCTCCAGAGCACAGACATTTACTGACCATGGGGAATATTACATTATTCCTCCTACAGACCTTATAGTCCGTTTGGGCTTTGTTCCTTTAAACCCGCTTCTTTCATAACTGACACAAAGCAGTAAAATGCTTTAAAACAATCGTCCATAGATGTCAGCCGATGTTGAGTGTTAGTGTAAGAGTCCAAAATCTCAAGGCTTTTTCATAACACTTTGAAGACATGAAGTGAGGGCCAGACCATCCACTCCAACAGCTCCAGCTCCAGTCAGTTTAAACAGGAAACAGTTTTGTCTTGAAAAATATGACCAACATCAGATTTTTGTTTCTCAGAGACAAGGACAGTAAAGCTGATGGCAGTACAGCATGTGAGGTGTCCATGTGTAACCTTTACAGGGACTCCTCAGATTATCAGCTGTCTTACTCCCTCTGCTGGACACTGGCGGTCCACACAGCTGCAGGTCAGGAGAAGCTGCTGACCAGCAGGGACAGGAATGTGTCATAAAACTGATCAAGTATTCCTTAACTTATCTAGCTGATGACAAACCAACTGTGCCAAGTATTTTGTGAATATGTATGCTTCCTTAACACATTGTTATTGAAATGTTATTTTATTTTAGCCAGCATCGTTAAAGAATTGTCTACAAACGCATCTTGAAAGAAAAACCCATAGGACATGTAGCTACACTAGAATCAAGAAAAAAAAATTGATCTTAGGAAATACTTGAAAAATACTGACAAAACAATGTCAATACGAGGCCCATTCAGTAGTGGTTCTGTAGCTTTTGATCACAACACACAGTCTTCCTCAGCAGAGTCTCCCACTTGTGGCATTGACTAGTTGATTTAAAGTGAAACAAACACTAACTCTCGCTGCACTGTGGAAAATAAGAATTAACAGACTCAATTACAGACAACTGACTTTGAATTGATTGAATATAACTTTAGGCTTTCAAGATGCATATATGCCTATATGTTCATGACAATATTTTCAGTCCCTTATAAAATTAAAAAAGAACCGTTTTGACTCGAGTTCAAGTACTTTAAGGGTTGAGTGTCATTTGAAATTTTAAATAGTAGGGCTAATTCGATCCCTGGGTTTCTCTACTAATATCAAAACAATACTGACTCTGCTTTACTTTGAAGAATATAACCATGTTTTTGTACAACTCCTTTTTTATTCCAGAAACGAGCCAATCTTCTAAAATTTACAGACCAAAACTGGTAAAATTAAGATTAAAAATCAATATTGGTGTTACAGCCACATTTCAGTCAAATACACACAAATAATAACAATAAAAAGATGGAGGATTAATACAAATATTTCTTACTCATTCAGAGTCCTCTCAGCTAATCGTGTTGCCCTAAAATCAAGACAAACTGGAGTTGTATAATATGCTTTTTTTTCTGTGTTGAAATGATGCTTGTGTGTCTGTATCTCTTTATTTCTCTCCCATGTTCCTCTGTGCTGCTGACGGAGGCAGAGAGGAGGAAACTACAAACTCCATCTGTAGTGGAGTTTTCTCTAATGGGCTCCATACTGGCCAGTTGGAGATGATTATGTGGAGAAACATGACACTGGGCTTGGATCAAATCAGCCCGAATGTGGACACGTTACAGGTCTGGGCATGCATGTGGACGTCCGAACATGGGAAACAGAAGTGTGTGTGTGTGTGTGTGTGTGTGTGTGTGTGTGTGTGTGTGTGTGTGTGTGTGTGTGTGTGTGTGTGTGAGAGAGAGAGAGAGAGAGAGTGAAAGAGAGCATAAGAGAGGGATACAGTTTATGTGCCTTTTGATCAGTGCCTAAACTTGAGGCTATGAGGAATGTTTCTTTTTCTCCTTTGAAGGCAGTTTGAGTTTTCTGTAATAGTTTTGGTTCAGCTGGGGCCTATGTGTGTGTGTCTGTGTGTGTGTTCAGCTTGGTATAAATGGGGGCGAGCTCTGAAATGAATATCATTGTCACATCTCGTGCCAGAGCAAATTCCCCGTCCAAAACGAGCAATTTTGGAGCCAACGCCTGCCGTTGGAAAAATCTGCCTTCAATTTTCCTCCACTGGTGGCTGTGCATGCGCTCGCCCCTCCAACTCTTTTTCTCTCATTCACACACACACTGAGCAAACCAAAGGCCGAGCGCTTTCCCTCACACACAGACACACACACACACTAAACAGATCTAGTTGGCCTGCAGCAAGTGGACCCCACAGTTTATTTTTTTCTCAATTATCCATTTAGTGTAAGTGGCAGGCGCCTGATGGGCTCCACGCCGAGAGGAAATGTTTGTATTGTCCTCATTTAACAATGGCGTTTAAACTAATACCTGATTAGCGAGAGTGAGTCACCACAGAGAAATAGATTTGTGAGACAGCTGGCTGTGACGCTACTCTGTTTCTTTGTTTTTCTTGTTCCAGTAATCGCCTCCCCTCACCCCATCACAACCTCTGTGGACACACTGTGACGTGACTCTTTTTTTTTTTTACTTTAATTAGCTATCGGAGTGCTTTTTCAGAGACACAACTTCTTGGCTGGATTTTTTTTGTCTGTACCAGATTGAGATCCGTACTGGAATATATTTACTGAACACATATGTGTGTGGTCAGCTTTAGAGACTCACGTAGTGGAATTAATGAGGATTTGTAATCAACATATAAAAGGAAACTAATGTTGGATGTTTGTTTGAGAATTATGTTCTTTCCCAGAGAAGTAGCCAGGATTTTGGTAATACTGAGGTCACGAGTTCCCCCTATGGACCTTTCCCCCAAATACCAAACGGCAAAAAGTCTAGTTTTTTTCTTCTTTTCGTTTGATTATATTTCCATCCAGCTTAATTTCCCAACATGAAATGCCGCTTCAAAGCCTTCTCCTCACAAGGCTCTCACCTTTTGTTTGAAATACAAACTACCATTCAAATGTACAGTAGGAAACACTTAAATATTTAGTCTATAATAATCTGATTTATTGCTTGACTTGTTGTTCTGTTATAGATAGACTATTGTTTCCTTGAGAGGGTTTCACAAAGAACAACAGCATAAGTCGTGTCTGCAAGTGCCCCAAAACAATATTTACAGCATTAACGTTAAAGAGACAAAGTCCCTTATCAGCTGTATGAATTATGATGGCCGGAAGAGGTCGGAGTGGATTAATGGATCAACAAAACATTGCACTTAAACACAGGAGACAGCTGTTTGTTTCCCTTTTCCAACCAACAGTAAGCATTGGGTTATTATTATTATTTTTTTGTTTGTTTGTTTTTAAGTGGAACAGTCTCAATTTAATGCTGATGCCTCTATATCACCTACATAAGCAAACAAGACCATGAGCAAGAAGACTGGCTTTTCTATATTGTTGCAGTTTAATCCCTGCCCCTGGGTCCATATTTGAATCAAAATCAGATGAAACAATTTATGGCATGCACACCAGAAGAGCCTCTGTTTACATTTTCCCAGGCAAAATTTGGTAGCGAGGAGTACGTTAGCCAGTTAAAAGAAAAGCAGGAGATTTTTTTCTTAAGCAAATTTTATTTCTGATGTTATATTTTGTGGTTATGGCTGACACTGCGGCAGGTTCAGCAAAAATAAAAAGAAAAGAATTGACTGAAGAACAAAAAAATAAAAAGTGATACAGTGATAGAGCACAGGCAAAAACAAGTCAACCTTTGTCAATCATTCAACAGACAGAGAGAATTTAGGGTTTGGAAATAATTCAAAACTGATCCTGAATTGGCCCTCCTTCTCATAGACGTGGTTATACATCAATGTATGAATTCATGTTGGTGGCTAAAACAAGTTAACTTTGTTTCAACATTGTGATATTATAGCTTTCAAACTTACACAGCCATTATTAGATACATTACCTCATCACTATGCATCCTGCAAACTGCTGTTTAAAGGAACACTGTGTAAGATTTAGTGGCATTTAGCCGTGTGGATTGCAGATTGCAACCAGCTTAAACTTCCCCGGTTCCCTCCGGTTAATTGTTTGGGAGGTTTTTACTGGGAGCTGATTCTCCACAGAAGTCTCTTTCTCTCTAAAACAAATGGACCAAATGGCAAAACAATGAATAAAGCAGTTTCATGTGAAAAATCAATGTCTGTCTGAAACGGTACGGCATGTCAGAGACTGGCTGCAAGCCCAGCATCTGTTAATGTGTGCTCACCTATTTACTCTGATAATGCATGGGCAAGAGTGGGTTGTGGGTCCTTTCTTAACAGACCACAAGTGCCTTGAAAAAAAAAAAGAAAACCAAAAAAACCAACACAACTTTATTTTGAAGTACAGTGAAGTTCCGGCACAGAGCTTTTATTTCCACACCGTACTGTTTCCTGCTGTAGAGTTAAGACTAATGGACAGCTACTTGACAGAGACAGCAAAGCAGCTCAATAACATGTCCAAATGCAAGTGTGATGCTGAATGTATTAAACTGTGTGGATCTTTAACTAACACGTAAGGAGAAATCTGGACCCCATGGCTGGATCAGTTGGGAACCACTAACTTAATGTGTGCTCATCTAATTTCTGATTCAGACATTCAGGAGGCTTTTAGCAGGAGCTGAATTACCCGCAGAGATCTCTTCTAGAGGCTGACATTTTTTCGGGAGTCCAATGGGTCACGTGGTTCCCGTGGGATTGTCACGGGATGGGAATCAGTTTCACTATTCATCACGTGATTGGGACGGGATGGGAAAAAAGTCGGAGTGGGCGGGACAGGGAATCATAATAACAATAGTCAAGTTTTTATATACAAAAATGCAGTTCCACAATGAATAAATGCTACTTCCTTATTTTTAATATAAAGGTGGTTGATCTGTTGTCTTGTTTTATTCATTTTTATTCTCTCCTGTCAGCTGGCTGGCTGCAACCAACCAGCAACCAGTCACCTGACCATGACGTATATGGATGTTGACGCATGGTGCAGCCAGCCGCCAAAATGGAGTCTGGTTTGTTTGTTTTTTACTGTAACAAAAACACAACACGGGAGCACAGGATGGGACGGGATGGGATTGTTTTTGTGGGAGTGGGATGGGACAGGACTGAAAATCCACTCCCGTGTCACCCTCTAATCTCTTTGTCTCCAAAACAAAGGGACCATGTGATGTTAACAGGTAAAAATACTGAATAAAGCGGTTTCATGATACAAATCAGTGTTTTATCAGTACTACTCATCACCAAGCGGCTGCTAATTGTGGTGGCCAACCCCAAAACAAGAATTATTTTTCAGGTGATTATACACAAAAGAAAACATGTTATATTATATTCCATCTTTGCCAATATATACCCCTAAATCCTACCACCCAGTCTCATTCCAAAGTTGTTGAATAGCAGTGCTCGGGCAGTGACTTCCAGCGTCAGACAACGAAAAAGGCCGGCACCTGGCAGCATCAGAAGGAAACACGGCCGGACAGCAACGTAAGTTAAGGGAGAGAAAAGTCAGAGTAGGGTGGATGGGTCCAACAACCGCTGACTTTCACCCAGGAGGACGGTGTGTACTTTCCATTTGAATGTAAAGCCAAACTTGTTTTTTCCTAAACCCAACCATAAGTGTGTTTGCTGAACGTAACCACATGCGTTTGTTGTTGGAAAAAAAACGTCAATTCACGGTGTTGTACCGATGTAGCAGGTTTATTTTGAAAGAGACTTATGAAAAGTGAACATTTCCTGTGAAATTTTGAAAACACACCATTCATGTAATAAGCTGAAGTTGACACAGCGTACCAGAATGTCAACAACAGATACAACCAGGGGTATGACCAGGCGCTGATATGTGACAAGGTTGGTGCAAGAATATGTTGATCCTACACACTGGATCTTTAAAAAAGAAAAAAATAGTTGCATCTTTATTTCACTTGCTTACATAACAAATGCATGCACTACCCAGATCAAGATCTTTATGACACAAGGCGTTGGTGGTCATGGATGCTACCAGCTTTTCCACAGCGGCTGCAAAAATCAACACAAAATGAAAGTTCCTTGTAGTTACCTTCAACATATCCCCATAGAACGGTTCATATGATATCCTATGAAAATGCACACACAACAGTTTGTATGACATCCTTTGAGTTAGTGTCCTACGAATGACGTAAAGTTATTTAACTAATGTAAAGTTACAGAGGTTAGGCCTAGACATGTAAAGTTACTGTGGTTAGGTTTAGGAAAAGAAAGAAAGAAACATTGTGCCAATGTACCTTAAATTGACTCAAAGTTCACATAGATACGAACATGCGTCTCCTTGGAAAAGTCTTGGGGAAAGTCTTTTGTTTAGTGACCCATCCACCACCCCAACCTGCCTCCTTCTTTACTTGTGTCAGCATATTGATCACATGATCACAGTCTTCCAAAATACATGGATTATGCAGAAATTACTGGCTTGAGATTATCCGGGAGAAGTACAAATTTGGGTGCATTACTCTTCATAGGAAAACATATATGTATGAGAACAGCCTGTTGCTTTATATGAAAAAAAAACATTATCAAGTCTAAATGACCAAAACAAATAAATCAATCAAAATCACAACACAAGGTCCACTCACTTTTGTCAAGGAGATGGTTTTGTCGATATCATGTGGCCCAAGTATTTCTTTCATAGGATAATAAGTGGTTATATATGGGGGGAGATTATAACTGCTATCTCTGTTAAGGGATGGTCTCCCTAATGGCTTATTTAATAGATAAATTAACAGAACCATGTCAATTTCCCAGTGTAATGTAAGTTCAGGATCAGAGTGGTTTTGAACAAATCGTGTTTGTTCTGATTTGTTCAACCTAATGTAACTTACATACTTGTTTTTTACTTAAAGTAGCCATATTCAAATGTATTGTGTCTTCAGATATTTGAATCACCTAATAACATACCCACTGTGAGTAAGTTTTAAATTAGAAACCCCTCCCTGGTTATGAAAATCCCTGAATTCCCAGAAAAATGACGAGGACATCACGTCAGTTACACCCTCTAGTTCCCGACCTCACTATCTCGACTTCAAGAACCAGTCCTTCATGTGATCCAGACCCTGTTCACGCTGTGCTGCACAAGGAAAGCACTGATGATTCCAGTACACATACAGCATGATAAACTAAACCGTGCCTCAAGTTCAGCCAAGCAGCCATAAAAAGCTCTGACGCTGCAGTTTCCAGAATGTGTCTGTTCTGATCTGCTGTAATTACAAGTTTCCATGACAGAGACCAACTTGGCAGAGCAGACAGCTGACTCTGAACTGAAACAATGCCATGATAATACATTATGACCGGCGATTTATCATTAAACATCATCCAAGTGTTTTTTTGTTGGATGACCTGCTTCTCAGCTCTGCAGTTTTTTGTTTTTTTCTATATCTGAGGAATTCTGTTTTTCTTTTGACTCATCATCAGTCTGAATGGGCCTCATGAAATCTCGCTGACGCCTCACTTCCCCTGAGGAACGACTCTTCTTCATCTTTATTTTCCCCTCTCCACTCATTATGCATGTTGTTGAACTATTGTGCTGCGGAGGATCTTTTTCTTCTCAGCCAGACAGGCAGCCTGCCCTGCACACATGTTAAATCTACAGAGACAGCAGGAATGATGGGAGTGGGAGAAAATGAGGTGGGGTTCAAGTGGAGAGAGAAAAAAGAGGCACAAACACGTTGCTTACCTGCTACGTAGTCCATCAGTTTATTTTAGAAAGTTGTCTAAGCTCATGGCTGATACAGTGACTCCAGTTCAAATCCTGCAAAAACCACAGTTTAATGTGTCATAGCCTGTAAAGGGTGACAACCCTATTTCTGCAACAGAGCTAGTCTACAATTACACATTTTTAACAAACAACACCATTTATGGAGTGTCTATCTGCGCGTACTGTAGGTGAGAAAAGTCACACTGCAGCTATTTGGCTATTTACACCCATCCCTACAATGTATAAATCCCACTGTGTGCTGTGATTGGCTTGTACTTGTCATATTAGATAAGGGCAAAAAGGTCATGGTCAGGGCTACTGCTAGCCGATCTTGTATATTCACTGAGATTAAAGTGATTAATTAACAAAAAAACAACAACTCACAAATGTACTGCCAGAAAGTCAGGTAAAGAGCGTCACAGTCCATAAAGGGAGTAGGATGTGGTGCATGAGTGGGTGAAGCACAAGACTTTCACACAGAAGACTAGGGTTTGGGCCATGTGTAGGTCAACTTATTGTTTCTGGACTTAGTTGACTTATTATTTACAGTTTTTAGGATGTACTGTGTACATGAATTTTAGACAGTTCATGTTAACCTCATATTTCAACGTTGCTAGGATGCCCAGGATTATACACCCAGATAGCCACATTGGCTATTTACCACAGGAAGCTTGCTTATGCTGCTATATGTGCTGGAGCTAGCACTGGATATGAGTGTATTTCGTGCCCTACCCAGAGTCAGATCACAAGATCTGTAACATCTACAGTATGTCCAGACAAAAAGAAGTGGTTGGGGACATACTTAGCTTAGTTAAGGACAAAAACTGAAAGCACAGGGACTACTAGCTTAAAGGGACATTGTGTAACATTTTCAGTTGTTTATTGGCAAAAATTGATGTCTGCATTCATAAATATGTCATCACTGGTGTACTATTATATCCACCAATAATCTGACTTATTCTCGTAATAGGAGAATTTCGGATTTGTTTGTACATTGTGCGGGTAAGTCGTCTGTGGGGTTCCATTACGTTTCGCCATCTTGAGAATACACCCGCCAGCAAGGGACAGACAGCACCGCCTTCGGCGTTTTCGTTGAGAACCAGGCCAGCACTGCGTGACTGAGGAGCCGAACAACTACCCTGGCAAATTTGAAACAAAGTCCCACTCTTTGAGCATAATGCAGGATCATGCATTTGTAGCATCACGGCGCAAAAGGGTATAGAAAAGGCAGCGTGACCGGCGAATTAAAAAAACGAAGGCCCACATCGGGGTAGCCTTTCCCAGGTAGAGAGAGCTGCTGAGGGAGGATGGTAATGTAATCACAGGCCAGCGCCGCTGTTGGTTGTTAGCCGCTGTTAGCAGCCAGTCGCTAACAGCCTCATACCTCTCCTCGCATCACTGCGCCGCTGTTAGCCGCTGTTAGCACTGGCCTGTGATTGTATCACCTTTCATGTAGTATCGGATGACATGGTTTCATCAGTGTTATCATAGCTTTTTGGTACACAGCGGCTACAGTTGTTGCAATACATGTTTGAAACAGTGAGGCGCTAGAGTGCGCCATCTGTTTGAATGCAATATATGATTTCAGCGTTAGATGGGAGAAATTCCTACACACTGTGGCTTTAACTCGGGCAAAAGTTAAACAACAGAAACAAGACAAAACAAACTTGCTAACTGCAAGATGTTCATACTGTAGGCTGAAGTTTAAAGTTTGGCAAACATCTTGTATGTAACAATAAGCATTAAAATGCTTACATGTAGAAAGTAAAGCTGATGCTGCATTCATGCCATGCTGACAGAATGGGAAGCCTTGAGGTCACACCAGAACAGATAACTGTCGCAATCTCATCACAATCTCATCTCAACTCATCGAATATTACTGCTTTGTCAGTGGACTTTTACGTCTTCATATGACGCGCTAGGTATTCCTGCAGCTGCTGTTGCTCGTATTTAGGGGCTGTATGATGTGACTTGAATGCAGCCTTATTCTAAGTAATACTTGGTGGCCTACAGCTCCAAAAAAAGCTTAACCAGACTGCTGTATGTTCACCTGCTAATTTGTTAGCATTCGACAAAAGAGCACATTTATAATGATAGCAAACATTTAGCATTAAACATTTAGCGTGTGGCTTAGCCTATATTGCATAATACAATGACTGCATAACAGGAACTTGGTATGACTCCAGCGTGTATTATTTCAAGTGGTTACCCCCAGTGTAAACTCCCACTAGATAAATGGAATGGAGCCTTAATGGCATTACTAAAGCTGTTTTTACAGTTGTGGGAGTTTGTTAATATGTTTAACTAGGTGCAGACAAGCAGGATGCTATTGATTCTTCTTAAATCACTTTATCAATTGTTTTAGTCTAGACATTAGATTTCATATCCAATGGACTGCTGTGTGGACCCCAGGAAGATTAGCTGTATTTTTCTGCCCAACTCTGTCAACCTCTCCACAAGATCTTCAACCTCAGTCTACAGTTAGGGCGGGTGCCGGCACAGTAGCCTTCACTTTGCACATCATGAAGACCTTGGAGCATCTGGTTCTATGCCTACTGAGACTTGAGGTCAAAGACAAACTTGACCTCCTGCAGTTTGCATGAAAACAACACATTGGAGTGAATGATGCTGACCCCTACATGCTTCATCGTGCCTCAGCTCATCTGGAGGAACCTGGAGCTTATGTGAGAATCATGTTCTTTGATTTTTCAAGCGCATTCAACACCATCCAACACAACATACTCAAGGACAAGCTCACAGAGATGGCAGTGGATCCTTCCTTTATCTCCTGGATCACAGATTACCTGACAGGAAGGCCACAGTATGTCAGGTTGGGGAACTATGTTTCTGGGACATTAATGAGCAGCATGGGAGCTCCACAAGGGACTGTCCTGGCTCCATTCCTATTCATACTGTACATGGCGGACTTCAAATACAACTCTGAGTCCTGCCATGTTCAGAAATACCCGGACGACACTGCTACTGTGGTGCGTATCAGGAATGGACAGGAATCTGAATATTGGGATTTGATAAAAGCCCTCAGTGACTGGAGTCACAAGAACTGTCTCCTCCTGAACACCGCAAAGACCAAGGAAATGATCATAGATTTCTACAGGTCCAAGCCCCCTCTTCAGCCAGTGAATACCTGTGGGGTGGACATCGAGGTGGTGCCAAGCTATAAGTATCTAGGTGTACACCTGGATAATAAGTTGGACTGGTCCCTAAACACAGACGCTCTCTACAAAAAGGGGCAGAGCCGCCTCTTTTTCTTGGGGAAGCTCAGATCTCTAAACATCTGTAGTAAGATGCTGCAGATGTTTTATCAGTCTGTGGTGGCAAGTGTGTTGTTTTATGCTGCAGTCTGCTGGGGAGGAAGCATCAGACACAAAGATGCAAGGCGGGTGGAAAAACTAGTCAAAAGAGCTGGCTCTGTGATTGGAGTCAGGTTGGACACACTGGAGGAGGTGGTGGAGAGATGGTTACAGAAGATGTTCGTGGCCATCATGAACAACCCAGATCATCCACTCCACAACACCTTGATGGACCAAAAAAACTGTGGTGGACGGCTCTTCTCTCTTCGATGCAGGACAGAGAGATACAGAAGATCCTATATAAAAACAGTCATCAGGCTTTATAATTCTTTGACATTATAATAGATGAGCTGACAGATAATTGAATTTCCCCTTGGGGATGAAAAACGTTATTCTTATTCTTAATAGGGATCCTAAAAATCAATAAATAAATAATGGTAACGTTGCTGCTATATTTGCACCCTTTTTCCCACTAGCTACTTCTGTAGTTCTTTTTTAGATCTCAGGACCTAATATATCCTGACAGAGTTTTTTCCTTGATGTGATTTCATACCTACTCAACATATTTTGACAGCGAGAGCAGCCTTTTGTGTTGTCTCCTGCTGCGGAAGCAGTCGGCGGCTCTAGTTAAAAATTTCTTGGTTAGGGTTAGGAAAAGATTGTGGTTGACATTAGTCAAGTTAGTCAATTCAGGTGACTAATGACTCACATAACTGACGACTGGTGTGACAAAATATGTTGACTTTTAGTTTCACACAGGACATAAACATCGGCTCCTGGGTCAAAGTCCTGTGCTTGTTGGACCCATCCACCTGTCCCCCTACTTGCCTTAAGCAGACTTTTTTTGTTCTCTATACTACACCTGTTGCACTGAGCATATTAATGACATGGATGTATTTACATTAGAGATGGTTGAAAGCCCTGTGCGTATCATACAGATGCTTAAGGGTGCTCCCAGCATCATTATAATGACGACAAGGCTATTGACCAAGCAGCATATTTTGACACCCTGGGATTGAGTCCAGGCTGTTTTTTCCACTTACTTTGATGGTTTTGGCATGCTCTCTCCCTCCCCTCTAAACCCTGTATTCTTTGGGGACCTGGTCATACACCATCTCTCCACCAGATGCTCTCTGGGATTCCTGGCCTTTCACACCTGTTCCTCATTCCCTCAGTAAGCTCTCACAGTACATACACCAACCACTTCCCCCCCTCCTCATCAAGATGGCCAGTGTCACTGCATTCCAGCAATTCCTGTCACTGTTCCTGTTGAAAAATAAGAATACATAAAGAGGCCACACAGATCATTTTTGCCACTACATGATCCAAGTAGAACTGATAGTGTCAATGTGAAGTGAATGTCGACATTGTTGCGAGCAGCTGAGGCTCAAATGATTTGCTTTGTTGCTTTGGAAATATTTGAGTCATAACAAGTCCTTCCAATATTGAGTGGCATTTTATTTTAAGGGGAACTTTGTGTACTCTTTAATTCGACCTCATTGAACCTTCATCGCCATCTCCATCATCAAGAGCAGCAACTTCAATCACCATCATCATTCAACAGTGAGTAACTCAATGAAAAGAATGCAAAAGTACTCATTAAAAATAAAGTTTTTGGAAATGTGGAACATATGTTTGTAATGACGGAGCCACCTGTGAGCCGGCAGGGTTGAAGTTGTGATGGATATCAGTGCCATGCTGGGGCCAGGCGTTGTGTAGCCTATCCTCCAGCGATGAAGGTTTTGATCTTTACATCAGCTCTGGCTGCAGGAATGAGCTAATATTAACAGTCAGCTGAAATGGCCTGACTGCAGCCGGCACGTCACACACAATTATGACAAATTCAAACAAACACAGCAGGAAACTGAAGAGAGAGAGCTGAGTACTTTCTCGAGTATGTAGCGCAAATGTTCATAAACCTAATGTCACTCATCAACACATCTACACACCCACAGTCAGTGCACAACATTTGATTCATGCTAGGGAGACAGTACTCACGCAGACATAATAGCTTTAAAGTGTAGAACTGATTCAACATTCGGACAACCTCATTTATATAGTCTGTAGCTGCCTGTTCATTCAATTGCAGCAACGTGATGATCCTATTTGCCAAGAAGAAATAGTTCCAACACATAACGCCCCCTGAATTCACAAGTTGTTGTTTTAACATTTATGTTTTCATACAGATTAATCAAATATACATGCTTGTGTTAATCAGTGAGCTTTTGGGGTGTTGGTGGGTCTTTCCTACTTCTTCCATTCTTAATACAAAGCTAGGCTAAACACATTCTGACTGAGCACGTTATACACATAGATATCGTCTCTGTTATGGACTTTGTTTCTTTCTCTCCCTGTAGATATCCTTACAGTGACTACGTTCAAACAAATATTTCACTATTATTCCAGTGACAGTGTTCTGAGTTTGTTGTAAGCAACATACTCTGTTTGGATATTCTGAATTGGGCTTTACTCTGAGCATGTGGCATTTTATGATTAAGACATGTGGGATATGTCAATACTATTCAGGTTTTAGGAGTACCCTTTCGACATGTATATTCCGCATTTGGAATATACGTCTCAGCTGGGGTTTTTGCTGCAGTTTGTGACACATGGCCTCTTGACTGTTTATGGTCAGCTCTGTATGTGGTACACAAACCAACAAGCCAACAGTTTGCAACTACTACTTTTAAGCATTACGAAAGGCTTGAATATCAACAGGTTTTTGGATATGCGTAAATATGGCAACACTGACTTTTTTTTAAGAGGATGGTTGAAGGAATGATGTTCTGATGCAAAGGAGCATAATGGCACAGGCGGTCCACCCGTGCAGAGCACACCCATTTCAAAGAAACAATAATGGGACGCCCCTGTTTAACCCTTCATTAATGATTTCCTGTGATCATCATATTCACAGATGATTCCCAAGACTGGTGGGATGCTTTAACTCAGAGTGTCATTTAAAATTTGTTGCTGATGTGGCTGACATTCAAGCTTGTATTTACATAAAAATGGAAGATTTTATCCATTGCCATCTGTACTGATTTCATACAAGTCCTTCAAATATCCACATGAGCTGGCTTCAGCTGTACAGTTGGCTGCGTTGTCTGAATCGCAATTAGCACAAGACATGCCTGTGTTGTGTCAGCATGCTGGTTGCTGTAAATGGTGCTGTGAAACACTGTGTGAGTGTTGTTCACTGTCGGAAGAGTGAACGACACTCACGTGCAAGCTTATTGGTTGAAAATGGATACTTTCACCAAAATATGAGCATGTTCAATGAATGCTGTCTTCAAGACGTTCATACACAACATTGAAAGTTCAAAAGTCAGAAGGGCAGTGTGGTCATCTGATCAGATCTTGCAGGATGCGTGAGTCTGTGTGCGTGTATGTGTGTGTATACTATGATGGCTCCAGATGCAACATGCAATCTATACACACTCCACTCAGTCTGAAGACCTTCCCTCACTCATTCAGGGAAAACACATTGAGGCCACATGTATCCAGACTGGTCATATATACTCATATACACACAACTATATGAGTAATGAAAGTCTGTATACACACACAAACGTGTGCCCACATGACACAGGGTGACAGTGGAGCAAGAATAACAGAGGCTGTAGTTCATCATTTGGCCACCAGGTGACATAAAAGCAATTGTTGGCACAGGCTCGTTTGGAGGAAGCAGATCTGCTGTGTGGGAGAACTGAGGAAACATGACACGAAACCTAAAAATATAAAAGAAACAAGTGGAGGAAAATATAAAATGATGTATTCTGATGTGGAGAAAAAAGAGTGCAACATACAGGGATGGACTATCTCATTGTAGGTAGGAGGGAACAGGGGGAGCAGGGCATGAACAATAAAAATAATTGCTCTGGAGGTTTTCTTCGAAATGAAATGTAGTTAAGAAGCATTCAGTGTGATAAAATGGAAACAGACAAGTACAAGAACCTCTAAGCTGTAAGCAACTTTAGTACAGTGCAACCTCTTCATTTGTCCTCTTTAATCACTGCTCCTGTGTTTTGCTTTATGTGCATGTTCTCAAAAGCTAAATATTATAACACTTTTTTGCTTTTTTGCACAAGGTGCAAGGTGAGGAAACAAGACATGTTTGCACATCAAATTTATTTGATTCAGTAATATTTCATGTGATCTTTATCGTCCTGCAGTGGTCTATGATGCTGTTTCAGAGACACACTGACAACTTCTGCAGCATTTGAAACCATTCATCCCCCGAAACATTCACCTTTATACATATCTGTTATCGTCTATTAAGCAATTTGTGTCGTTAAACTCACCAGGATGACCTCAGTGTCCTACATGGTAACTTTAATGACTCCCTCTCCCCCACATTGTGTGACGCAGTTAACTCATCACGGGGGCTTCCCATCTGTTTACATTTGGACCGTGTGTCCCCTCTGGACATGCTCTCCTGTCCCCTCTATTAACACGTTTTATCCCACGAACTGACCTCTCCCGGACTGTGTGCCAAAACGAGCGCACGGGCCTCCCCGACGCATCACGAGGCTTTTCCTTTGATGTTTGGGTACACCGCACCGCTGGGAGGAGGAGGAGGGAGGAGGGGGGGACGCGTGAAACATCCAGTCTGCCGTTTATTGGGTCGCGGAGGGGGGGGCTCACCGACCAATGAGCTGAAACGGGAGCATCGGCGGTGGCGTCTGAGCAGCAGCAGCAGCAGCAGCAGCATCTCTCTGACTCCAGATTGTGGTAATAACCGGGGATGCTGGCGGATGGATCTGGACTCTAATCAGAACTGGATGACGGATGGTTAATTAAAGGATACCGGTGATCCGGTGATGTGCGTGGAGGATCCCGTCGACGTGATAAGACGAAGATGGAGAGGGGACTGCAGCTGTCACCGCCACACACAACACTAGTCAGGAACTGAGAGGTAATTCACTGCATGCTGCAGTGTAGCTGATGATAGAAGTGGTATTACATAATGTGGAGGGTGTGATAACAGTATTGCTTTATCTATCATCAGCTATGTATCTATGTGAGCAATGAGTTGCTTTTATTCCAGCAGACAGTTTATAGTTACAGCATTCACTCACTGTGTTGGGCTGTAGTTAATTTTAAACCAGGATCCAGAGTGTTGATGCTGTCAGTGGGTGGCAGCTGTCTGATGGAAGTGTCTGTCTGCTCTGAGCCAATAACTGTTTCCTGTCCACTATTGATGTATTGATTTCTGAGCTGTATGACACCCAGCAGGCCCAGTGTGTGTGAGGAGTTCTGCCTGTGTGTGTTTACTGTTTGTTTTGATGGATCGGCTATCCCAAGCAAGTTTCAGGTCTCTCCAAGTTGATTTTCAAACTGTAGTGAATGAATGAAGGCCAGCACCTACGTTCTGAAGATGATGGAGGGAAAACACATTCACAATTTTAAAACAGCATGCTTTAGGATATATCAGCAGATAATAGGCTAAATATGGAAAACACTGACATGGCTCATCCACACATAAGCATCGTTCTAAGAGGTTTAAAGTATTAGAATAAAGATGTGGTTATATGCAAATCCCATTATAGTGCGTTTGTCATTCTCACTGGGTCAATAAGAGAACCAGCTCTGAATCAAAGAGCATACAAACAATTCATAGATCATCAGATGAAGACAGAGTAGGAGAAGTATGACCACAGACACAGTGGGATCTCACACTCTATACATACTAAGATGGCAATATTTGAAAACACACCTCTCTGGAAAATGGCAACCCAGTCACCAGAAAAATGCTGGCATTGAACATTTCTGCAAACTAAGGTTGATTAGATTTGCAGGTTATTATGTAGCAGATTCACTGAAACTTTCAACAACACTGTGGTTAGGTTTGGGGACAAATACTGCTTGGTTATGGTAAGAAAAATATTATGTTTTGGCTTAAAAAACCCAGTTTTGGAGGCACAACTCTCACAACAATCCATTTTTGTGGTGCTTTCTCCAGTGAAATTGGAGAGTGATAGGTCACTATAAAACCCCCACATTTGATGCCTAAAAATCTGCTGAAAAAACAGGGACGTGTCCCTACAAAACACACACATTTGGTGCCTAAAAATCCACTGACAAAATAGTGATGGGTTGCCCCGAAACACTCATGTTTGGTGTCCTTAAAAGCTGTTGATAAAACAGCGACAGGTCGCTAAAATACATAAATGATCAATGCCATTATTTCCCTGTGCTGACTGGCCAATTGCCTATTGATGACCTACTGAGCCTGCTCAGACACTTTTGGGGTTGTGTTGCATGACGGATATATTTTGCCCTTTTCCTATTTTTTGTCATTTAAATGTTGTAAATATATCCTGAAAATGCACAATTTAGCCAGTTTAGCATTCAGAGTGAGATTATTCCTGTGTTCAATTTAAAGGGGTGTATTGCATCAGGTAAAGGTGGAACAATGAAATACTTTCCAGGAAGTCCAGTTTGAATAACGAATCTGTGAATTTGAATGCTTATCATATGCAAAACACTGCAAGATGGTTTGTAAAACTCTCTCACAGGATTTTACAACTGTCATTATGGAAGCAACTATTCTATCTTTTGCTGTGATGATTGTGAGGTTAACAGTAGACATTTAGCATTCAGTTTAGAAAGTAATAATGAGCGCTTGCACTTATTCAGCTGGCCACTGAAGTGATTTGCATTGCAGTAAAGTTGAGCCACATTCAACTTTTTTATCAGAGGACCCTGCATGTTTTTGAACTGGCCTCCTTTTGCCTTCAGGTGATTATCAGTCACTGACTAATACATCACATGAAATGAACAAATGAATAAGCCTGTACAGGATATTAACTTAATATTAACTCTTTATGAGTTTGACTGGTTGATGCTTGAGCAGAGGTTCAGTGCAGCTTGTCAAACTTATGCAGAGCTCACTCATCTGTATACTGTACTTTGACCTGCTCACCTCAGGTCAGCACTAACCAGACTGGAAATATATAACCTCACTTGTCTGATTTCACTTAAAGACAGCAGAAGCTGTTTTCTGCTGGTGATTTCATATCATCCACAATAACTGAATAACTAACTTTTTCATGAGAGACTGTGTCTTCAAATACACCCTTCGAGGTTCTATTACTTTGCTGGCTTCCCTTATTCATTCATTATTGTCCTCTTTTCCTTACTTTCTCTACTGCTCTGAAAATCCCAAAACTGGAGATACAAGTTTTTTACTCGCCACGTAAAGTAAACTTAACAGTTAACTACAACAGGTACTTGAGATATTGACTTTGAACAAGTTTTGCATATTTTGTTTGCCACTGTTAATCATTTAAAGGGACATTGCTGTGTTTGTGAAAAATGTTAGCTTTTCTTGAAATAAAAAAGAAACAGCTTCGTTTCAAGCTTCTTAGTCATGTATCATTTCTAGACAATGTAGTAGGTTATTTAAGTATTTTTAAGGTAAGATATAAAAAAACAAAAATACAAGGAAAATACCACCAAATATGGAGATTAATGGTTTTTACAGACATCAGTGTTGCATTTTTCCACAGTGGCATTTCTGCTTTTACTTCAGTAAAGCGTTTTTATTGTCTGCCACTGCTGAAGGGGTTCAGTTATTATTTGAGCCAAAACATCACACTGACTTATTGATTATTTGTAAAAGTAGTGTTTCGTAATATGATCCTCGGATGGGGGTTGGTATATGATGCTTATTAACAATAAATGCATGCCAGTGTTGACTAGCTTTTAGTGAAAACATCTGCAGGACAATAATAATGACCACATGCTCTCACTGAAACTAACTAAGCTCTGCAAATCACATCATCTGTTTGTGTTTGGATGTAGGTTTGCTGCAGATCTTTACGTTAAAATCATCACGTTTCTGTTAGATGAGCATTACACCAGCGTGATGTTTCTTTGATGGTTTTTGGCCGCATTGTTGAGACACATATCGTGTTTCCAGCTCTCTCTGACAGGCTCTTGGCCTTGTAAACACACAGCGTACATTCTGAGAGATACTCATTGACAGCTTGTACAGAAATGGCCAACTTAATTAGACAGCTGCATCCCTCCCAAAAGACAGAAGGTACACAGACCCTGGATGTAATCAGAGGTCTGTGCCTCATTCTCTGTGGTGGAGAAAACTTAAGAAAATATCTCTAAGTCTCAGGTTTGATGCCGAGTAGCATAAACTCCAGGCAAGATTATCTAAAAAGCACATCAGCCTGAACCTCAGTGTAGTTGCCACACAGAACAATTTACCAACGTCAAACGTCAAATGTCGTTTCTCATTTGAGTTTCTGATGTCAGGTGCTCAGGTTACTCAAATCTTCTCCACTGCCAGGATCACAAATTTTAGGTGAAAAAGCTGGACTCACCAACAACCATCCTTTGTTATCCTTTGTTATCCTTTGGTATTAACTGATCAGAGAACAGCTGGGTTGGTACTCATGACCGTGATCTCAGGATTTCTGGGTTTGGATGTTTGAGAAATTGTAGCTGCCTCCTCCACCTCTGGCTTCCAGCACAGAGCGAAAAGGTTTCAGTGCTCTCTGTCACAGATATGAAACTGATATCAACCCTCCATCATCTAACTACTGGTAAGACAAAAAAAACTGCCTACACTGCAAAGCAACCCAAAAAAAGGAAGATAGGCTTATCAAAAAGAGAGTCTAAAAGAGTCTGAGAGTAAATAAAACAAAATGTCAGTATCGGCTAACTGTTAGAAATGGGGGGAATTTGTTGCGAATAGTTTAGTTTTCTGCTAACCGGAGCCAAAGGTGCACGGCTGTGGCTTCATGTCAGGCCCTCAGAAAAGCAGCTCAACCTTGCAGCAAATTTCTCCCAGGTCACTGGTAGTATTGCACCAAAGAAAATCCCTTGCAGTCAAGAAAGCGGTTTCCCCATAGACCATCATTGTAAAAGACATGTCCATATAACCATGAACAGGACACCTCAAACTGCAAACAAGGTAAATTATGAATCTCTCTATTCTGAATTTTTGAGCCATGTGGTTATATTTGCAAAAATTGACTCAAGCCAAGAAAAGTGATTTAAAAATGTGTGATGCCATCACAATGTTAAGTCTATGAAGCGAGCGGGAACTCAGTGAACTACGGCACATATTCAGTGTGCTGCATACCATGGAAATCAATCCGGAAATTAGAAAACTTTTTTGGCATATGTGACAGGTGAGTAGCTCCACTGGAATAAATTGGCACCATATTGGCATCAGGTATGTAGTTAATATTAAAATCTATGCTTCATGTTCATGTTTATGTAGCTAATGCTAGCTAGAGCCTTGAATCACAGTTTGCGCGTGCGCCTCAACAGAGCGTGAAGGCATTTATACTTGGCGCATTCTTCGTTGCAGTATTTGCCGCAAAGACAGGGGGTGGTAGAGAAAAAATACTATAGGAAGTAGTAGAAGCAGGCAAAAAACAGTAGAAGTATAAGCAAGTAGAAAACAATGTAAACAGCAATGATGGCGGTACGAAAAGTATGGATTGCAGAGGAGGAGGAATTGTTATGGTTGTGGCTTTTGACCAGACAAAAGCGTTGCAAAAGAAGATGGTTTGTCTGCCCATTACATGTAGCGAGATGTCTGACTGGGGAACACAGCCAGCTTGTGAAGCCAATACAGGCTGTAGATAAGAGATGCACTTCAGCTAGTCTTCCCTCAAATTCATCCATTTTGAACTGAGCGACACTAGCGTTCTGGAGGTGCTCGACCTCGGCTGTCGCCAGGTGTGCAATTACGTCATTTGTGGTGTGTGAACCTTGTGCATTCGCGACTGCGTCAAGCATAAACTATGCTTCACTCCCTGCTGCTAGCATTCCACCCACTGAAGCATTCCACAGCAGTGGTGAGCAAGGCAAAGGGACAGTGGCGTGGCTAACATTAGCTAGCAAGCTGATTCTTGTCTCATTTGTGGTCTGATAACAGAGAGAGAGAGGTCAGAGCAAGGACAGGATATGCTGAAAATGACTGTGCTGACAGCAGCTCTATAATGAAATCTGATTGAATAAATCAATGTAAGGGAAACATCGGGTTACTGCATGATGTGTGTGCATATGCCTGTGGTTGTCTGGTGGGAGGAGCTTAGGACAAAGGAGGGGAAGCTGCGGGAGGAGGGTGTGTTTTCAATTTCTGCCCTTTTTTTGTGGCTTTTTCAGATTTTTGCCTCCCCCAACTTTAAGTGCACCTTTACATTATTTAGTCTGAAAGTAAGACGTGGTGGAGGTTTAGTGAGTGAAGGTGCTGTCACAGCTGGTGACAGCTAACTAAACAAAGAAGGAAGTGGAGGAAGTTAATGATTAAGGGACACACGCATGGAAGCTGACATGGGAGGAGGGGTGCAAAGAGGGAGGGAAGAGTGAAGGAAAGGTGTGATCAGGATAATAACAGAGTGTTAGTTACAGTCAGCAGACTGCCCCTCTTCTTCTTTTCATGTCTGACTCCTCACTGTTTTTCTTCTTCTCTTACCGTAACTCCCTCCTTCCTTCACTCAGTCAGGGAGCTGAGAGGACGGCCTGTCACCACCTCAAACCAAAATAACAGCCTTCTAACATCACTCATCTCAGATAACTTCATGATGAACTCAGTATGTCGGAACATCAAGCTATCACATCAGACTTGACTGGTTCTAAACAAACTGACCTGGTGTCAGTGTTTCTGTCTGATTCATTAGAGTCTGTCTCTGGTCATCTGATCTAAACCGCTCGGCTGAAAATAAACATGGCTCATCCAAGACAATCTGATCACAACTTTTCTTACTGAGAATCTCATCTTCTGACCTCATGGGACCACATTCATCAGCAAACACTTACTCATCTGCACATGCTCCACATAGTTTAGCTCTGACAAAAGCTGAGAAAAGTTCCTATGGCTGAACAGCTAAATCATGATCTAACATTTGAAGAGCAGGTAAAGTCAAAGTCACAGTAATTGGACAAAAATAAAAGGTCATGCAGAATGCACAGTGATTGGATGAATTTATGTTAATTTTTGCATTCACAACATTGCAAAATGCTGAAGGGGCTGAGTTATGGACTGACAAGTGTTTTTGCAGAACACTATTATGTCACCGTGAAGTTGACCTTTGACCGTTTGGATATAAAATGTCATCACTTCATCATTTTATTGTATGAGACATCTATGTGAAATTTATCATGTAAATCCTTGAGTTATGGCCTGTAATGTGTTTGTGAGGTCACAGTGACCTTTGACCACCAAAGTCTAATCAGTTTATCCATCAGTCCAAGTGGACTAATGTGCTGAAGTTGATGAAATTCACTCAAGGCGTTCCTGAGATATTGCATTCATGAGAATGGGACATATATACGTATGAACGGAGGGAGGAACAACCCAAAGACAAAATACCTCTTGCTACGGCTGTGACCAGTGCACAGGCATACTAAAAAAAAAGTTCACATAAAGTAAAAATTAAGCACTGTTTCCACCGAGCAGTACGGTACGGTTGAGTTCACTTCCATACGCTTTTTTCCCGTTTCCATTACAAAAAGTTGTGGATGGTACCAATGGAACTGTTCCTAACTATTGACATGTTTTAGTCCCCCCTCTGTTGGGGTACCTAGCACACAGATCTGGTACTAAGAGGTGGAGCTGTGAACACTGCAGTCCATTGATTGGTCAATAGCAGACAGTCACTCTGCTCAGGGCTGAGTTGTGGTTGGTTTCTAGGCTCATGCAACCATTGTTCATACCGTGGAGAGTTTTATTAGTAGACTGTAACTATAAAATGAAAGGATGAGTCAGAGAAAAAGGAACTTCATTCACTGGGCTGACTGCCGGCATGTTGGCGTGCAGCCTCGTTCTGTGGAGGATAAACAAGGTGCAGACTTCCATCTGTGTCACTGGTAATGAGGAAATACAGTCACTGATGGACAGAGCAGTGAGTGACAACATCCCCGGCCACATTTAAGGGTGGGTTGCAGTGGAAACACTAAACTGACCTGGGTCTAGGTACCATGTCTGAAGGGTACTCTCCAAAGGGCACCAAAGGTACCATACCAAAAGTGTTTGGTGTAAATGAAGAGCCAATAGGAAAGCTTTTTAGCCTGAGTGTGACAAGTTCTGTTATGACAACTCTCTCACGAATAACGTGTTTGGCTTGTGACCAAATCAAATCAAAGTTGTTTTTCTTTTTCCATCCTATTTTGTAAACATGTTTTGATTCCTGATTTTGCGACCCCTTTGGGGGATCCTGTCTCTCAGGTTGTGAACCACTGACTTTAAGCTCCACATACAGAGAGTTTAAAAAAAACCGCAACACAGTAATAAACATGCAAGGCTCCAAGTGAACTGAGCAGTAAATCACAGAGTGAAGGGTTGTTGTTTTGTCTGATTGCATAACGTGTTTGGCTCAGCAGAGGGAAGCCTCCCAGTCCGAACTCTGGTGTTCCGTCTCCTCCTGTGCTCAGACCTGCAGGGTTGCACTCCCACAGCCCCTCAACACTCCTGACTGAACTGGCTGCATGTGTGGAATGTGAGGCAGGTTTGTGAGGATACTTCTGCTGGTTGAGAGAGAAAGGATAGAAATTCCTTGAATTTTAACTTAAGCCAACAGTACATGTGTCTGTTTGTAAAGACTACAGATTACACAGAGTTCTGAATCTGGAATGTACTTGTACTGCAAAACCTTTACTCCCTCATGCTGCAGGTGTTCAGCAACATCCAGTGTTAGTTTTTTAAAGGACCATACTGCAAGTTTTACACTTCATTCCCACATACAGATTCAAAAGTGGCTGGTCTGTAGTCTGTACCTTTTAGGTATTGAAAATAAACTATATACTCAGGTCAGATTGGTCAATAATCTGACTCAACATGATGAAGCACTTAATTTCACGCATAGTTTTTCTGCAAGTCTTGACAGCCCAAAGACTGAAGTCGCATTGTAGTGTGTTGGGAAGCCACTGACAGCTATGATTATTTCTTTTCTTGATTTTGTCCTTTACACGAAAATCAAAAAGAGACCAGATAAAGAATTAAATTTAAAAAATGGCTTGTAATTTCCACTAAATTAGACTTTGCCTGTAAGTGTTGAGCTGCTGTTAATAAAATTCAACAGTTCCTGTAGATTTTTCACAATAAAAGCCTTAATAGACTATAGGCAATAGAAGGGATTGTACACCCTGAACAGCTGTTTTCATTTGAAAATGATTCAGAAACTGAATTTGCAGTAACAGCAAAAAGCAGCAGTAAATTAATGGCCCTGAAACATCAACAAACAATGGTCAGCAGTCAGGCAATGTCGGCCATTGACCAGTGTCTGTTGCCCTAGTTTTTGCGGTGTGTCCTACACCATTGGCACTAGTCGGCCTTTGTCGAATTGGCATTCAAGATGGCAGAGCCTATCAGTGACATAAATTGCTCTGATTGACAGTTCAGCTCAGAAACAGAAGTGAGCAAAGCAAACATACAACTAAACTCAAGAGGGCGTGAGATTAAAACAAACTTGTCATATTAAGAATGTTGATGTTTTTATCCATTTAGGTCTTAAGCAGAAATGGTTTTAATTCTTTGTGTTATTGTTGGCTAGCACAATGTAAATATCGTGTATTCTTTCAGCATTGGCTTGTGTTGTTCTTGTGTTAACTGGCTAACCAGCTGCTTGAATCCATGCTGTCAGTCTTCTGGTTTCCCTTTTGAATGATGAATACAGAGTACTGCTGCCTAAAGGTGCGGAGCATTATTTCCTCTCATGCAGACACAGAACGTACTTGCTAGTTGGTTGTTGGCTGTAGGCAACCAAACAGTTGGCCTTTGTCACTGCTAGTTCTTTAATATTGGTTTAGTATGTCTGGGCCTTAAAATGGGTCCTACTTTGTCTCAAATGAAGGTATTTTTCTCTGTTCATTGAAGGTAAATACAGACACGCTTTGATTATTTACAGTAATGGACTACAGTACCCCAAACCACACAGATGGTCATTTAAGTTCAAACTAAAACCGCAAGTTTTTTTGTCCAGAACATTCTAAAATGTACACATATGCAGACACACACCCCAGCAGACCACACCCTCCTGTTTGGAGAAGCACTGAGGAGGAATTTCCATTGCCGTTGATCCAGACTCCGGCCCCACCACTCTCTGTCTTTGATCCTGAGCTCCCTCCACCAGCCTCAGTGTGCTGCTTGTCTGTTTGAATCAAGTCATTACAGCTGCACTGTTTGTATTCTGAACTGCTTTTCTAAGAGAGCGATAATAGACAGTTATTGTGGATAGACATATCCTTAGATCTGTCTCCCGTGTGTGTGTGTGTGTGTGTGTGTGTGTGTGAGTGTGTGTGTGTGCATGACCTGCGGGCAGAATTGTAGAGCAGCTCAGTGTGTGTTTTGTACTGGGGGAGGTTAGTGTCTGGATTCATACCTTGTTCTACCTGCTGGAAGCGTGCTCCAACATGTCACACACACCTGCAGGGGGAGGAGGGGATGCATGAATACACACATACACACCCCATACACACGAAAACACACACACAAAAACACATATGGGTGCTCTTCTTGTGCTCCACCCTGCCTTTAAAAAATACCAGAGGTAAATAGTCAATTGATAGCTTAGTGACTGTTTTACCAGCAATGGCAGGAAGACGTTAGTGCGGTTTGCACACATGCTGACACACACTCACTCACACACACACACACACACACACACACACACCTAGTGAAGCGTCTGTTTTGGAGCATGCTGAAACAGATCAGTCTTTCATACTGAACCCAGCAGACTGTGTACCTTTGCTCCCCACTGGTGTTTACCTCCCCTCTCTGCTGCTGCTCTCTGCCACGTCAAATCACTGCCTGGGTGCTTGGCTCGCTCCTCCGGGAGCCTCGCGGCCAAACAGCCTGACTGTGGTCACCCTGCTCTGGGTCTGAGGAGTCAGAAACAAACTGGCTGGAAGATTCCTACCAACTCACAGCTCAGCTTCATCGGCTGGTATTTTGGCTGCGTCTGACTGTCTGCTGGAGCTCTGCTTTCCGTTGGAAGATAAACGGATGTGTTCAGGTCTATGGAGGCACTCAGACTGAGGACTCCCACTCACCTGACAGTTGAGGAGATACTTGAAGAGTGACTGCTGGAAGTGTTTTGTGTTTGTTTGTTTTTGTTTTTTATTTATGCAGCTGAAAAATGAGTGGATATCTTTATAGAGGAAGGTAAGGCTTTTTGGATGATAACAGCTCTTGTGATGAATCATGGGTGTTGTGAGTGTGTGTACACACTCACAACACGTGTGGGTGTGCATTCATGAATGTAATGGGAATAGAAAAGCTTCTCTTCTGCACTTAATGCAGATAAATAAAGTAAAAAAGTCATCTTTAGCTTGTAATGAAAAGAGGACCTTTGTGCCAGTGTTACATAACGAGGGTTCAACTCCCACATGTGGTGTTCCTGGATGATGGGCAGCTATTGGCTAAGCTATAGCCTCAGTTGTTTCAAACCAAAAGCCTGAATTATCTTTGCTCAGTACTGTCATTTTAACCTCTTCAAGCCTGCCAGACTAAACAATCGGTTCATTATTCATTTTGTCAAAGCCACAGAATGTTAATTCATGTTTAATCTGTTAGAAATGTGTTTAACTCCTTAACTTTCAATATCCTCCTTAAGTGAGCTCAGGGTTCATCTTATCCCACACTTTCTAACAGTATCATATACTGTATATTGTGTATCAAACTGCTACAGCTCTGTATATTGCTTAAGCTCAGTGTGACTGGTATGTTTGGAAACTTTAGGATCTCTGCCACAGTTTAAAAGTAACTTATGTGGTTTTTACAAACAGCATGAGTTTGTAATTATTGACCCACACAGCTGGTCAGTGAGGTTTAAGGAGTTAAAATACATTAAACCAAATATCTGAAATGTTTCCTTTGGATGTTAAGCTGCAGCCATTTAAAACATGAAGTCTTGAGGTGTAATGTCAGTCACTATAAAGTACTATATAGCTAGGACAGGACAATATTGACAAAATAACATACAATTTGTGACTGAATATTTCAATATTGACATGTGGATATCATCAGGACTTAATTATGTGTGTCACTGGTGTGAACATTTTTGGCTAGTTGGTTTGTTTGTTGTTCAATGATCTTTGATGGATTAGGAACACTTACATCTGATCCAGCGTGTTCTCATTCCCAGGTTGTTGAATAGGCTCCTGACACTTTATCATGTCCGTGTCATACCGATGCCAAAAGCACCCTTTGGCGCCTCTGTAGTCCTTTTAACACCTGGTATTAACATGCGTCCTAGTTGATCAGATCACAAGCAGACAGCTCCAAGTAGGCTACAGGTGTTAATGCACCAAATCAATCCTTAACACATCTTGAGATATGGTCAGTCAGACCACATTTGGAGGTGGTCTGGGTTGCATATGGTCACATTTTTGTGTTCCTGGACCACAGTGAAGGTCTGCCTGCTGATGTCCTTGCTCATCTGAAGCCCCATTGGAAAAGACAACTTTTGTTAATGCAGTTGTGGATGCAAAGCTGAAGGACTGTTTCTGGAGCCACTCTTCTTCTAGTGAGTGGTCAGTTCAACATCTGCCCACTTAGCAGGAGCTAACACATCAGCAGCAGCAGCTGTTTAATGGTTCCAACAAACTCACACTGACATCAAAACGGCTCGACTCTGTTGTTGAACCCCTGAAAAAACATGGCAACACACTCTAATGTCAGGTGTAAACAGACAGACTCAGAGCTGTCCACCTGTGATTGGATAACTCAAGGCAAACAATAATATCTGGTGTAAATGGGCTCTATAAGATACATGGGGCTTTCAGCTACCTCCAATGTTAATCCATCCATGGCAATACTTGACGCACAGAGCGACTGACCTATAGTATAAAGCACAAGAGAGTCAGCATAGGGTGGGTTAAAAAAAACCTCAGACTTTCACCCAGGAGACCTCTGTTGATGTTCCATGTGAAACCAAAAGTCAACGCTGTTAAACTTAACTTCTGTCCATCGTGTACTTATGTCATACCCAGGATGTATTTATTTCTTAATTTAACTCAAAACATGTTTTTCTAAACCTAACCAAGGAGTTTTGTTGCCTAAACCAAACCACGACAGTTTGACAACATTAACCACTTATAACATTATGTTTCAAGCAGGAGAGTTGTGCATCATATATAAGCATTGCAGGGTGCTACTCACAGAGAAGCCAAGGGTGTCTTCAGTGTCTGTATCACACAGAAGGGCGTTAGAAAGCATCAGTATTCGACTACCTGGGATGAGAACGTGTCGTAGAAATGACTTTAATGGGACACAGGGGAAAATCTTGGATCGAGAATTTAGCTTTGCTTCTGCTGAAGGTCTTGAGCTTCATTGGAGTTATGAAGTGTCCTTTCAGATATCCCAGCCTACTTTAGAGCCCCTTTTCCATTGCACCAAAAACCCACTAACACCTGCTAACATCTGGCGTTTGTATGCAATGGTAAAGGTTACAATCAGCATTCACACCCGGGTCAAATGACTCAGTAGTAGTCACGGGCATGTATTGGCTCTGGCCCTGATCGGCATTGATGAAAACACAACACTCGGGTGAACGTGAAAATTCTAGCCTCTTTACCCAAATGCAATGACGTGTCACCACAACATACTCCCCATCTTTGCCCAAGCAGCGCTCAAACATTAATCTAAATTATTTGGCCCCGAGTTTGAAAGAGAGACTGAATAAGCAAGAGATGCATAATAAGAAGCAACCACTGTGAAGTTTTCACAGGTTTTCATACCCACACACACTGGAAGGTATCCTCATCAAAATAATACACAGCTCTGGTCAACTGACAATGAGAAAGAATTATAGTCTGTTTTTAGTGGGTTTACGTGTGTTTAAATAAATCCACCTACATGCGCTGATTTTGATGGATTTTTGTGTTGCAAGTGTTTGTTGCATTAGCTTGTTGAAACATTAGTTAACATGGAGCTGATTTGGAGAGGTTTGACATGTAATCACATGAAAGCACAAATGTTGTTCTCACAAAACACACAGCTGCTGTGAGAGGCCTCCACTCTTGTCTACTCAGCTTCTATTGTCACACATTTACTCCCATATCATGCAGCTCTCTGCTCCTCCAGCTGTCATCAACAAGTGTTCAGGCCAGCAAGGAGGTCTTGTAGTTACAACTGGCAAACACACACATACTCACACCTAGGTGGTCAAGATGTTGTTAAATCAGAGCATCCACTCTATGCTCTGAAAGCCTTTGATTCCTGTGTTATTCGGGGCTAATTACATTCTCACCCTGATGTGAAGCTCCTTCGTCTGCCTGATCTTCACTTAAGTTAATAAAAAGCCCTTACAGCCTGGCAAGATCTGCTTTAGCTTAATCTGTCTCATTGATTATTCATGAAAGGCTCTGAGGACGTGCTAATGGGGAGAAAATCCAGCCCACGTTCCTCTGATCCTAAAAAAATCCTCCTTATGGACTAACTTCGAGCCATGTTGAGACAGTGAATCTCAGAAGCCAAATAGGCTTTTTTTTCTCTTTTGGGTAAAAATATACAACAGAAAAACAACAAACGTTTTTTCATTGGCTGGACTAACTATTAATGTGAATCTCTGAGCAATAAATAGTCTCAGAAAGCCTCAGAGGGTTTCATTTGTTAAAGTCTTGACCGATTGGTGGAAGGATTTTGTGGATTCTTCCACTCTCTGTCTTTGTTTACTGTTTCTCAGCTGGTGAGTGATGGCTGTGTGACTTAAAGCATGCGCTGACTCAGTTTCCACCACCAGTGTGTGAGTCTGCCTGCTGTCTCTGACATGTCAGTGGGAACCTTCCGCCCCCCCCCCTCCATCAACACTGCTCGTCCTGGACTATTTTTGACCCTCTGTGCTTATCAAGAATTTACCACACTTTCGGTGACATGTGACGTAGACGGGACACCAGCAGGTAGGGTATGCTGTAGGTGGGAAGATGGTTCATTAGCATAAGTGTGGAAAAACAGGTTTCAGTGCAGGAATAAGGAGCAGTGTGTGTGGTTAGTGGCTGGTGAAGACACATGGGACTGTTGAGTCTGAGGGAACTGGGCTGATAGCTGTCTCTTGTTTCAGGCACTGTGGTGCAGAGAAACGGGCCAGGCCGAAGAGCATCGGACCTATGATGGGTAAGCATATCCTGAATTTATCTAATACTCTGACGGTTCACTCTTTGTTGATAGGTAGAAAATTCTCTCGTCTCTACCAGTGTGTTCTTTGTCTGTTGTGTCACACTGGGTGGACTTTACTGGTTTATTTTTCCAGGAAGAAAACATTATTAACACCTCATAACAGTTTAGCACCCTCTGCCTGATACACGCTCCTGTGTTGACTAATAATCTGTTTTTAGGAGCAACAGTGTGTTGCCACTGTGAGTCTATGAATGACCGAGTGTGTTAGTTACAGCCACCACCCCTTTAATAGGTGTGTGTGCTTTCGTACTTGTGATAACTTTGGCTACATCTAAACAGTGCAGCAGGTAAAATGTTTCTTGATATTATTTTTTGGGCAACTCTTAATTTTACAGGTTCTGTTATTGCCTTGCACAGTAATCTCCTCGGATATATACTTAAAAGAACTGCGTAATTTGGTAGTAATAGTAGATGAATTAGAAAATATTCTGTACCAGCAGCACCTTCTCATTTACCTGCACATTTAAGAAAGGACAAAGAAATAAAGTATTTTTTATTAGTTATTTTGGGTTCATGCTACTTACTTTAAAGAACATAAAGGTTTAATGAGTATGAAAACTGCCAGAGAAGTATTCAAACCCAAGTAAATGCTAGTATTGTTCATCTTGTCTGTTTACAGATTAAAAGACTCATTGGGTTGCACTGGCAATTCATTTGAATTCATTTATTGGGAAGGACCAAGGGAGCATTTTCCCCAATAATTAGAAGGCAATTGCATCATGCTTTTCAGGAGCATTGTAAAGAGGAACTTTGTACAAAACTGTGGGATCTGTAAAAATAAAGTGATACCCCTTTAATTCTTTTCACCTCCTATGTGTGAAATTAGTGGGGGGGTTTCAAATAAGACATTTTTAATAACATATTACTGATGTCTGATTTGTGCTGCCTTGGTCTTGAGTTAAAAAATGTTCAAATATGCTCATTTGCTTTGTTTCAGAAATGTTCAGGTGGATATCAATCTCATGTCTATGTGTTTATTATGAAGTTGGAGTTGGGATGTGTTTAGCCTAGCTTAGCATAAAGACTGGAAGCAGCCTGGCTCTGTCCAAAGTTAAAACAACTGTGCCAACCCTTCTAGAGGTCACTGATTAACCAATACATTCTCACTCTGACCTTGTCACAAAATGACATTTGGTCATGGAGTTTCCACATCGACATATGACATGCGAGGTACCCTGGTTGCCTTGGTTGTTGACATTCTGGTATACTATGTTAACTTCAGCCTGTTACATGCATTGTAGATCTTTTTTGTAGATCTTTTCTCATTGTATCTATGTTTTGTTTTAATTATAGCTTTGACAAATGTATTTTTACCAAAAAAATTAAGCCTCATTAAATTGAAATTAACTGAGAAGAGAGAGTAAGAGGAGGCTATGGGGGGGACTGCAGCGATGTGTGTGTGTCAACTTGCTGTTGGAGAGATGAGAGAGCAAGAAAGTAGCATCTGTAGTAGTGGTGGAAAATGAGTATTGAAACTGTTTCAAATATTCTGAATCAATATATATCAGTAAATCAATATTTGTGACACTAGTTTGGACAAAGGGAACACACTATCTCAATAAAGGGTCCTGACAAGTGCGGTAACACAAAGTATCATTGTGTGTGTGTTTGCATGGTTTTACCAGTGCGTCATTCATACATTATCAGTGTTGTGTAAGATTTTGTACCCAGGCCTGCTGCAGGCCTCCATCCAGAATACCCTCCACCTTTATGCTACAGAGCAGCTTTTTAATAATATTTAATGTGCAGCAATTTTAAGAAACCGTCAGAAATCTATGCTCTGCCAAAGCCGTCTTGATTACACCCCTCGGGATCTGGCACTCCACCTCCCCCACCTCTATTCTACAGTGAACCAACTGGCCCTGCTTTTAAAGGAATAAAATGCAAACTATTGTACAAATCCCTCCTGTGTGGAGTTTTCTGGGAACGCTCCTGGCCTTTTAGAGACGATAAGTTTGGCTTTGAGACGTCTTAAGACCTCTGGAAGTGTTTCAGCTGGACGGGCATATACCATGTCGGTTCTGTGTGTGTGTGTGTGTGTGTGTGTGTGTGTGTGTGTGTGTGTGTGTGTGTGTGTACGTGTGTGTGTGTATGTGTGTGGACACGGCCCATATATTCAGGTTTAATAGGGTTATAATGAGACGAAGGTTGATCAGGACGTCTCAGAGATGAAGCTCAGAAAGCCCAGAGGTGTTTATATTTCAGCTCTGTTCTGTTTGACTGATGATTCCCAGCAACAGTGGAACTATTTAAAATGGAGGTACTCAGGATTTATGAGGATTTTTAAATAGTGTCGTTAACAGATGAAATGCATTTGTTGAAAATGTCCACTAGACAAATTTGTTATGTCTCTGCTTTTCTGAAAATGCTGCTGATCTTCCATTTAAAAAATATGTTGACTAAACAATTTTTTACTCAAGGTTCACATATTACCTTCTTCTAGGGCTTTCAACCGAACCACATGACCTTCATCAGCAAAGGAAGTTTAGAATGACATTTCAAGCTCCATTTATGAGCCAGGAGAAGTACTAAACATGCCCGGAATAATAGAAACATTGATATCTAAAGCTCGAAGACATCTAAACAACTTTTACTGGCTGAAGAAGACCATGTGAATTTGTCAAAGGCTGAGTGGAGGTTGGGTTGTCAGCTGCTGCTGTCAACCTCAATATGACTTTATTGGGTCTGTTGTTGCATCAGGCTTTTTCATGGTCACAGATCAGGGGTCAGAGGTCAGATTCAGATGCAATGACAGAATCCCTGAATATGTAAGGAATTTGTAGTTAATTATTTAGAAGTTGAGAAACGGATTACTTTATTATTCTCCCTCTAATTCTGAAAGCAAACCAACATGCATGACTCTACTGATGAAGACAACCAATCATTTAAGAGAAGACAACTTGCATGACAAACACGTTGCGAAAGACTGCGATATTGCACTTTGGAACAATGTATTAGATTACTTTCTTTCTGTAGGAACTATTTTGTCTGCTGAAAACTCTCTGGCCAATCAGACAGAGCCCTTGCCGTTAGGGAATTGACTGGTCAGAATCTGCACACATGCAAGTGAGGATTATTAGATTAGTGCTGCTGTCTTACTCTGCATGGTTGAAGGAGGAAATTATGACAAGATGAGTGCAGATAAAAGTATGAGTGCCAGAAAGGAACTGGTGCTTAAAAAAATTAGCCATCTGGCAATATTTTGGATACAGAAGAGACAACGTGGCACAAGCACAGCTATGTAAAATGAATACACCTTAATACGTTGCAAGTAATATATTCATTGCAATATTCAACAGCGTTATCTCATATTCTCCACGTATCTTGCAGCCCTATTTTATAACAATACTTTTTTCGGTGTTGCCTGTCCCACAATCACTCTCCTATCAAACATCGTGTAAAAACGACATGAACCACTCTGCTGTTAATGACATATATCTGAATTATCCTAGTTTGTAAAATACAGTGGAAACAAAAGGAAGAACCTCATAACAAAGCATCACAAAGTTCTTAAAAACCCACGCCATGGGAAGCCAGAGTTACGGGTTGTTTCATTATTGCCTTTAAAAATGTCTTGAAATGATCTCCTTCTTGTTTCTTACTGTGCAGATTTCTCATGTGATGAGACGGACAAAGGCCCACCAGTACAGATGCACAGCCTCAGAGAGTTTGAACAGGTAAGGATGCGCTCTGATTTAAGCTGTGGTCTCACCTTGAGAGTCATGCACGCAGTGTGATAACGTCTAAGAGTTTGATGCTGCAGTTCTCATGTGATGAGAAGAGGTGCTGGCTAAATAAGTTATTGCAACATAAACTAAAAGTGCTGCTGGAAAAAAACTTTTGTGGAAATGATGTTCCATTGACGTAGTGCTGTGTGTCAGAGATGTCCAGGCTTGTTTCTGCTCTGTGGTAATCACTATGTAGGTACAGTATGTTTGGGAAGATGATGTGGCAACTGAAACTCTGCATGAGTCAAGGATTCTCCTCCCTTCATGCTAACTCTCCACAGTTATTGTGTCTCTTATAGATGCTGTAACACTGTTTCTCTCATTATGTACACACATACATGGATAATAAGGATGTTACAACTCCAGATTTTTCCTTTTGCCCCTGGTCCTGAGCCAGGTCATTAAACATCAACATTCTGCCAATACCAAATCCCTATCTGATATACATATTTCCCATATACAGTAATACAGCTGCACAGTGCACATTTAGAGGTCTATGTTTAAATGGAAAGATGTGTGCGCTCTGCTTTAATTCAAAGCCTGTCTGATCACAATACAGTAGTTGTTGTCAGTGGATATGATCGACTGAAACTGCTGATTGGTATTATTGGATGTTAAGAATTTATTTCAGTGTATTGATGGAGTGAGATGCAGTGTTTTTGATCCAGGGCACATTGGGTTACAGTGAACAATGGATAGAGAGAGGATCACATTAAAACTGTGTTCATCAGTCTCAGTAGCAATTCTGTGGATGAACTCAGGACTTCAGATTGTCCTTCTGTCAACAGTGGTGTTCAGACAAGTTGTGTTGCCCCTTTGATTTGTTAGCCCCCTTACTCAAACGTAGCCCTAATGGCCCTAAGTGGACAGTACAAAACACTTTCAACCTGGCACACCTCTGAAAAACGCTTGATACTGAGCCGTTCCAAAACTCTTGTTCAAATGGATTTATGTGTCAACCTTTCGGAAATGTGACTGACATATTTTTCTGTTTCAGTTACTTAACTGCACTAGAAAATTGCACCTTGATTACTGTTTCCCTTAGTTACTGGATGGCATTTATGACCCACGATTGCATTACAGCCCTCTGACGACAGAAACAGAGAGAGATGTCAATGACGACATCTGTGTTATGTTATTGGACAGATTTACTGTGCTGTTCATCAGACTGCTCTATATCATGGCTATGATTGGACCATTAGGTTGTTTCCTAACAGCCTTTACCCCTAAAAGACCAGAAAAGGAGGGAATTTAAAGCATTTTTCTGCAGTTTTGTTGTTTTAGTGTGGACACAATCTTCAGTAGAACTATAATCTGAAATTGAAAAACACATGTATGACATCATTTTCCTTTTGACAACTAAACAGCTATTTCAAAAGTCTCCATATTGCTGTGTGTATGGCTGGCAGTAAATATGATCAAAGCTAATGGCTTTCACAAAGACAGAATCAAACATAAAAAGGAGATATATGAATACATAAATGAAACCCACATATGCAGACATATTTTCAGAAGTTGGAATCAAGCATTCTGTATGACAAGCCACTCAGCTAAATAACGTCTGCTTGGTTTTAACAGAGAGGATGAGAGGCGTAGTTTTCCCCTGGTTCTGAGCCAGAGTAATGGATTCTGGGAGCTTTGCCAGATGCATTATGGGTCTGATATAACTCTGGAGGTGCTTGCTGCAATTACCCTGTTCCCCTTTTAGTGAAGGACAGAGCTATGGAGGAGGGAGGCGCTGGTTTTAGTAATGCTGAATTAATGTGGAGAGTTTGGGTTGTATTGGGGAAAAGGTCAAATGATATGAAATATGAAACTCCAGCAGGATGAGATCAAATCCGCTTGTTCCTGTAGAACAAACTGCCTGATTGATTCTGAGACACAGAAAGCAGCGGCAGGAAAACAACAGACAGTATTTTTTCACCTAAAGGCCATTTTGGTTTTTTAAACAGTTGGCAATTTATAAATAAAGGGGAAATATTTTAAAGGCTTTGCATCACACCTCATTTTACTCCACTTTAACTCCTCCTTTGTAAACGTTGGCTTGATCTATAAACAGTATGTGAATGTCCTTAAGGGTTTGCTCAGTGCCTACTAACCAAATAAGGACCTGTTGTATTGCTGCAGAGTAGCTACAGCCTGTCTCTGCAAGATGGACACTGATCTGTATCTCTCGCTATTTTTATGTAGGTGTATAATAAATCCCCCTGTCCAGGGGGGCTATGTACTGCATGCATACTCACCAAAACACCTCTGCCAAAGATGCATGCAACCTGCAATGAGGGGTTGCAGAAAGCTTCATTTTAAGGAGTTACAAGCCAAAAATTTGAGAAACCTGTGTTACAGCATTCTGTTTAGATAAAGATTTGTCACCCACAAGTAATACATATGGGAGACAATTAAGGCCTTGGCCTGCAGACATGATATAATTTGACCTTGAATCATAATGTTTTAACATGTTAGTCAAAAATAGGTTTAGGATTTTGGTTTTAGTTGTTGCATGTGTATATAAAGCTAAAATCTGTAACTTTCCACGTATCTTTCTGCAGCAGAAAGATATACCATAAATCATTTTGAGACTACAGTAAAGATGGCAGAACTGCTGAGGAAAAATGATTTACTCCCACATGTGGTAACCTGCTGTTAATGTAAATCAGTCGGTACAGTGTGCCATATGCAACTGTGCTGATATTGCACATTTTTTATGCTTGAATGGACTTGACTGTTTTTTCAACCTGGACAGTTGTGACATTTTAATAACTGTTTAATTGTGGAGAACGTCCCTGGCTTAGTTTGTGTGATATTTCACTATGATGATTTATAGATTAAAAACAATGTGGATACCAGTTTTAAAGGAGCTATAGGCAACATTCAGAGCATATCTAGGATTAAAGGCTCAGACATACCTTCTGCATCGAACATCTGCAGACAGCTGCGGACATGCAAGTGCACTCGCAGTGCCATAATTAGTACAACTGAGGGTCTGCGTCAGCCCCCAGCAGTAAACAGAGGGCTGGGAGGTGAGCTTACGTCCTCCTACTGCCATGACGCTGATAGGTCCAGAGTGACTATCTGTTGAATGTCCAACTTTTCCGTGGTGCAGCAGACCCAGCTAGGTTTAGCAAGGTTTTGTGGACTGGACTGGAGCGAGGACAAAGAGATGATAAATTGTAATTGAAGCATGCGTTTTTGGTGTGCTTGGTATGCATACAGTCTCAGAGGGTTGAAAAAGACACAGAGGGCTGCACACAAACATCCGCAAAGGCACTTGCATGGACCTTCGTGGACATGGGTAGATGACAACATTTACACCATGGAGACCAAAGTAGGCCCTCACAGATGCAGAAATTATGAATGAGCCCTAAGAGCCTGGTCCAGAGCTGACAAAGCCTGCAGTGTTAGCCTAGGGGAGAACGGTGAGCATTATGCTTCTGCGCCAAAGTGGCAAGGTGGCAGTTAGCTAGCCAGTGGGATGTGCAATTGTTCTTCCAATTGTGTCACATACTAGGCGGAACATGCATGGGAAAAAAAAAAACAATGTAAGAGGGATAAACATACAGGGACTCACATGCACTAACATGCACGCATGGCCAGACCATTAAAACAAAGAACAGAGAAGCTCGGATTACAACACACACACAGATTTGATCCATTTCATTTTTTCCTTTCTCTGCTCAGGAAGCAGTCATTCCACTATAGCAAAGAGTTGTTTGCTGCTATATTGATGTTCTGAATGTTGTATAAAGTCCCTTTAAGTGGGTAAAATGCATCTTGAACTGGTATAAAAGCTTGAAGAATAAAGCTTTGTATTTTCAGAATGAAGAGATATTTCCCCTGCAGCCATACGAGCAGAGGCAGAAAGCTGAACTTTGAGCTTGCTGGTTGGAGGCTACAATTTAGTGTGCGGGCAGCTTTTCTTTGAAGTTTTCCTCTGACTATCCCACCGAGGGATGAAGGGATGAGTCATGCTATATGCAGACATACAGCACAGACGGCAGACTGGGAGGCAACCTAAACACCGGCTTTGCATGGAGGGATGATGGGAAATGGTCTGAGATTGCTGATGTTGTGTGTTTGAATTACAGACGATGTGTTGCAGACCTGCAAAAATCCTTTATAAAGCAACACACCAGTGTTTTTGCACGTTTCACACCATTTACCACAAATCATTCTTTAAATTATTGGTGCTCAGTGGTCCAAAGAATGTTGCAGCATTTTTAGATGTTTGAATGTTTTTTTCCCACCTTTGATACAGCCACTGATGTCCTTGTATTTTACTGCAGCTTGACATCCGACAGTACAGAGGCATGAAACCTGCTTTTCTAACCTCATTCATAATGGAAATCGTGGCTGAGCTTTGTTTGAAGTTATTTTCTTGTTGCATAGTGACAGATTCATTTGAAAGTCTGCACGAATACCACACACACACACACACACACACACTCAGTGAGAAGTCTTGTACTGAGCGATTGAAAACAGCTCATTAGCTCACAAGCTAGTATCTTTCAAGCACTGTGACTATCTTAAAAGCTGAGTCTAATAGCCCATATCCTGGATTACCATCTCGGAATTGTTTGTTTAGGTGTTACCATATCATGTCATAAAATATGTCATGAGGTCAATGTTGAAAGCACAAACACACCAGTTGGTAGATAATATTCTTAGAACGTTTTAATGTGTAAAAAACACCTTCAGCCATTTAAAATAGCAAATAAATAACGAAATAAATGATAAATAGACATAACACAGGTTTTCTTTTACACTCACTGACCAGGGGCATTGTTGTTGGGGGAACAGTGGGACTGATTACTCAGGGACCCAATGAGAAGGGGGCTCTTGACAAGCCTGGAATCAAAGGTTTGGTTTTGTTTGCATTTTTTAATAAGTGCCATAACTAATTTAAATGGGCGTAATGAGTCAGTTGAAAGAATAAACTTTGTGCAAAAATATAGTGGGAACTCTCTGAAGCCCCTATCAGGGGGGTCCAAAGTGTCAGAGGGCCCCATGGCCTTTACCACTTGAATTAACACATACCAACCAGGAGGAAACTCAAAGGAGCAATCAGCGAAATTCATCATTTCTAGATTGAAGGAATTAAAAAAATTGCTATGTGAAGAACCAGAAGTGTAATTTCATCTGGAGTATAGCATGACCTCACACACTCTCTGTGTTGATCTACAGCCCATTGTTTACAAGCCGGTCCAGCTGCGCATTCATGTACGTTGATGTGAATCGCTTTTTGCCCCTATAAATTCTTGCCAAGGGAGTAGGACAACTACAGTGGCCGATGAGAAAATGTGAAAATGCAAATGGCTGTGTCTAGAGCCATTGCCTGATTTGTCCATCCAGGGATACTGTAGTACAGCATGGCAGACTTTGTGGAAGAGGACCTGCTCCATATATAGCATGGCTTCTAAGGTAACAAAAACACAACAATTCTTATTTTCAGTTGATTATAAACTAAAGAAAACATAGTTATGAATATTATATACTGTTTCTGTCAATAGATGCCTCTAAATCCTTCACACTGGACCTTTAAGTAATAAAGCCATATCAATAGTTTTTCTATAATACTGTGTAGCTTCAGCCTAGCCTCAGCAGCACTGAGCACACTGCTGTTGAATAGTGCACCTGCTCGTGGGTCTTTTTTATTAACTTTATTGTGAGAAATGTCTCACTGTACTAACATCTGACATTGTTTTTTCTTGCCCAAAAGGTCGCTATAAGGTTTCTCAATCACCCAGTAAGTTTGCATCCTCAACAATGTTCCCACTAAAAATTATAATTGTGTCATGTCAGGGATCGGCGCCACTATTCTTTGTGAATTGACAAGAGTGGGTAATGGCATTTTGGCGCACTATATTGTGAGAGACTCTGGGAATTCCTTGCAAAGCAGATGATGACTGTATTTATGAACCTCTGCCATTGCAGAGTCTGTCTGTCTCCAACAAATGTTCCATGTCCGTAACCTTTGAATTCCACTTTGCAAGAACTCCTTGGAAGTTTTGCACTTCTTCCCCCCTCTTTTAGATAAAGTATTGTGGAGGCTGCATTGGAAGCTGTTAATTTAAGTTTTCAGAGCATTTGGTGTGCAAATTCAAGAGATGCTTCTAGCTTTCAACTGGATGTGGTTGTTTGACTGTGAGGAGGATGTTATGTCTCAATCATATCTGCACCTTTTCTCCTGTGAGAATGTGTCACAAAACACAGATGTGGCACCTGAATTCCCCAGGCAAAACTAATCCAGTGAAAAATAGGGCTTTTAAAACCTAAAACACAAACATGATGTGACTGTGCTTTAAATTTGGAAAGAGAGAAAACTGGCAGGAAACAATATTAAACTTGCACTGTGAGATTTTCAGGCCACAGTTCACAATGTGATTTATCTGATTTCCATCAGCAGGGCCGGAGTATTTACAGTTCAGATTCTCAAACTATAACAAAAGGAAACAACTGATTTTCAATATCGAGCCGAGACATAACAGTCAGGGTCTTGTCTGAAAATGTTCCACATTCTGATGGAGCAGATTAAAGTTTGTTGACCTTCCTTTGCCACTGGAGTTTTACATTAAGTTTTTCTGACAGTAGTAGCGTATGTTGGTCCTCTCATCTTAATAGAGCAGTCTGGATTATTGAATCCAGGTTATGGCTGTGTGTGTGTGTGTGTGTGTGTGTGTGTGTGTGTGTGGGTGTGTGTGTGTGTGTGTGTGTGTGTGTACAGTTTGTCCTCTCTCCACATTTGCGTCAGTTTAAAGAATCAATCCTCCAGCAGGCTGGTTGGAAGAAACATGAACCTGCCAGAGCCGCGTTTGTAACTGTCAAACATCCACGCTCTGCAGCCCTGAGGTTTTCAAAAAAAAAGAAAAATCACCCAATCAAAATGCCCCTTTCTCAAATGGCCTTTATTAGTCCGCAGGAGAAATTGAAAGCACATGGCTGCCTATAAATGTGAATTCAAACCGACCACAGAGACACTTAGATTGATAGAAGAAGGGGGAGGATTGCGTATAATTTTGGCCATTAAAACCTCAGGACAAATTAGGGCTGTTAATCTGTTATTTTGCCCTCGGTCTCAGTGTTCACTTCTAAAAAAGCCACATACGCTATGAAAGGTCTGTCAGAGTTGGATTACCATTACCAGAGTGGCAGTAATGGAGCGTATTCAGTATTGTATAGAGACCAAAACGCAGAAAGAACACCCGATTCTGCAGCTGACAGCAGGACTGAAGTGAGCATGTGATTAAAATGGCACATTTCTTTTAATTCCCTTTATCTCCACAGTCTTTTATCTCCTCCTCGCTTCTTGTGCTCCCCTAGTTTTTGTTGTGGCATTTGAAAATAGGTCAGAATACTGTGCATGCATGTGTGTGTGTGTGTGTGCGTGTGTGTGTGTGTGTGTGTGTGTGTGTGTGTGTGTGTGTGTGTGTGTGTGTGTGTGTGTGTGTGTGTGTGTGTGTGTGTGTGTGTTCAACCCTCAAGCTGTTGGCTTTGATTCATTGCTTCATGTAGCTGATATTTGCAGCTCTGCACGGCAACACTTGGAACACAGGAGCAGCAACACTGGATAAAGACAGATGATGCTGAATATTTACTTCATGGCTGCTCTGTCATTTAGTACAATGTTTAAATGTCATAATCAGCTGGAAATTTGTTTGGATTTGGCTGGAGGGTTTATCCGATGTGTAAAAGGTTGTGTTACCTCATACTGGAAACTGTGTAATTTATCAACACACCGGCCAATTTGAGGTCACGTTTTTCAACCAGTCTGTTATAATAATAATCATTAATATCAGATTTTAAAGAGATTTTAAATGTGGTTTTTGCTTTGTGCATGTTCCAGTGTTTAGTGGTTTTCATGCACATTTGCTACCACTGTGCATTTTTTAACAAGTCCTCCCAATTAAACATTGAGATAGAAAGATAGAAAGATGGAATCCACACAGAAACATATTCAGATCTGACGCCCCTATCTGCCCCTAAGGGAAAGATCAAGGTGTGGGTTCAAAGAAGACATCTAACAAGAACTTTATTAAAATTAGGGGAAGTTTGTGGTCATGGTTAAAATAATAACTGCTTAGTTAAGTTTCAAGAAACCAATGTTAAGGGTTCCTATGCATTTTTATGGACAGAGTTTTAAAACGATTCAGTGGTTTCCCAAGGACCCATAGTAAAGTTCCCATGACCATTTGCAACATATAACACAGACAGAACTATACAGCACTTTTATCAAAATGTTAATTATTATATGAAAATTATGTAGCAACCTTTTCTGATATCTAATATTATAGATATATTAACTAAAAGTAAAGTACAACTTAAAGTACAGGCAAAGTCAATGTGATGTCTTTTTAAACATTTGAAAGGTCAATGCAACTTTACATTCAAACACAATTAGCTGACACACATGTAAGGAGAGATGGAGCGCAGGGAGAAGAAGATGATGTGTAACATGTACGTGATGGTAAAGAAAACATCACACAGCCCACAGCTATGTTACATTACCAGCTACAGAAAATAAAATTTGCAGTTATGCTACATTATATGGAAGTTTATCCACAGAAGATTACTGTTGCAGTTATTATATTACACTTAACAAAATTCCATGACTTCTCTTCTTTATTATTTAAAGAGTTTTCCGTGGCTTGAAAATGTGTTTGTAAAATTCCATGAATTTTCCAACTTTTCCATGACTGTGGTGACTCCAAATGGTGAATGGAGGTTTGAAACGGAAAGAAAGAGCGGTCTCTCGTGTCAAGTTCTGATGTTTTGTCTTAGTCAGATGGATGCTAAATTGTTGCTAGGCAGTTACGAGTGTGTTGTATACAGTAGGTGTTTGTTAGCTGCCATGATCCTGGGTTTTTGTATATGTCCTGTCATCTTGTGGACTTTGTTTGGGGTTTTTCCTGTTTGTGTTGCCCTTGCTTCAGGCATTCGTCCATCTTTGGTTTGTTTCCTGGTTCAGTTGTGTCCAGTTCCTGTTTTATTTTGAAATGTCTTCTCATTGTGTTTAGTGATACTTTTACTTCCTGAGTTTTCCCACATTTGTTGATTACCTCATGTGTTTCACCTGTGGCTTATTTCACTTAGTAATCAGTCCTTGTGTATTTAAAGCTCAGTGTTCCCCCATTCAGTTGTAGTTTGTCTGTGTTCATCCCTGTGTTCATGGTGCCATCCTGTTTTGTTTTTTTTTGTTTGTTTTTTAAAAAGTTTAGTTTTGGTTCTTCTTTCTTTTGCACTTTCAGTTTTGCCTGCCTGTTTTTGGATGTTTTCATCAGCTTCATTAAAGCTCGCTTTTTGTTAAATCTACCTGCCTACTGCTCCGCCTTTGTATCTTTTTCTGAATACATGTAACATTAGCAGTACATGCTCATTAGATAACCAGTGGTCCCCATGGGTTTGGGGACCACTGTTAACACTAGGTGGCTGCAAGGTATTCCCAGTTATAACTGTTTTTTTAGAGTAGTTGATAAAGGGACAGTTCACCCCCAAATCAAAGATAAGTATTTTTCCTCTTACCTGTAGTGCTGTTTATCAGTCTAGATTGTTTTGGTGTGAGTTATCGAGTGTTGGAGATGTCAGCCGTTGAGATGTCTGCCTTCTCTCCAGTATAATGGAACTAAATGGCACTCGGCTTGTGGTGCTAAAAGCACCAAAAAAATACATTTGAAGAACTCAGCAGCAATGTCTCTTTCCAGAAATCATGACCTGGTTACTCAAGATAATCCACAGACCTTGTTGTGAGCAGTTTCATGTAGAAACTATTTTCTTCCCACCGAACTACATCCACCAACCATATTACTGTGCAGAAGGAAGCGTGCATCTACTCATGGACAAGAGACTCGTGCTACGAACAGTGCAGGCTGTAATGTTAGCTAGCTCAGTGGTGCTAGGTGAGCTAGCAGTAAATGCATGCTTCATTCTGCTTGATTTTAAATGTATTTCTTTGGTGCTTTGAGCACCACAAGCTGAGTGCCATCTAGTTCCATGGCAGACATCTCTACAGCTGATATCTCCAACACTCTGCAACTCACATTGAAACAATCTAGATTAGAGGTACTATATATATTTTGTATTTTGGGGGGAACTGTCCCGGCCCTGGTGTTGCTCGGTGGTTGCTATGTGTGTTTTCAAGTAACTGTCTGGGCTGCTGTTTGGGCGTTGTTCTTACAGCATTCAAGGCAGATTTTATGCAACACTGCAAGGTGAGTTTTCCAGCAAAAATATGTATGGAAGAAAAACTGTATTGCACAGCAAGCAAAAACCATAATCATATAGCATCCTCTTCTTGGCTCTTTAATGCAGGTTCTCACTGGGCTTAAACCCAATCCAGTAGGAGACTAATTTAGGCCTTAAAAAAATGGATAAATCTGCTTTAAATAAATTCCTACGTGGTTTCAAGTGTTCCACCAAAAAAAGAAGAATGTTTCCAAGAGAAGGAAACAATAAAAATTAAAAGAGATTATACTTCGCTATGCAATTTTCAATCGTGGAACATACCTGCATGTCTGACAACACTTTTGAAATGTACTGTAGGCCTAGTATTTACCAAGCTTAAGCTAACGGAAGCTAAAGCTTAAAAGACTGCTCCGTTGTTAGAAGCTATTGGTGAAGGTGAATGTACATAGGCTAGTTCAAAATGATGGGAAATAGAATTTTAATAAATTCTGTAATTAAAAACACTGCTCCTATTTTTAAGACAATACTGATGAACATGAAGGGATAGAAGAGAGTCTGGAAAGGGAGAGAGAGAGGAAACAAATGTGGTGGATAGGCAGATGAGTTTTGGGTCAAACAGAGTTTTGGGAAGCCACAGACTTTAATAGGGTAGCTCTGATGAGGTGTCACGAGTTTATAATTTGGCCACGTGGCCCGAACTGAAAGAGTGGAGCAGTAAAGAAAACAGACAACTGGCCTGGGGAGTTGGGGTGGAGTAAAACAGAACAGAATAAGAGATTGAATGAGTTTTGGTTAGTGTCTTTCATAAAAAATAACAGCTTTGAGCATGGAAGGGGCTTTAGATGTGTTGTAGCAAAGGAGAACAGAACAGGAAACAGAAGCTGTGCAGCTTTGTAAGAGCAGATATGTTCAGTCTGTTCTCTTTATTCCAGGAAACACCATCCATACCCACACAGTTCACTGATATTGAAGTATGATACAAATTTCCTCCTCTCTGGGTCTCTCAAATCTCCCACTAAGAATAGATATTGATGCAAGGATGTCTGTCTGCGCCCTTACCGACCTACACTGCAAAAAAATCTTCAGTTAAATCTGAGTCTTGTTTTTTTTTTTCTTTCTTTTAGCTAGTCAGTGAAATATCAGGTGCTTGGATTCAATATGTCTATATCTTGCTTTAATACCTGCATTATGTTTTACCTATTAACCACACTTAAACATGAAAATGATGATGTTTTTAATCAAACATTCTGTGTTGAACTTTTTACCTATCATTGGCACTCACTGTCTGGCCTGCAGCATTCTTCCTGCTACTTTCCTTTAATAAGGTTATTTAGGGTGATCTTTGTTTCTTGCATAACAAGTCACATGACTTACGACCAGAAGCCACTTCAGGCACTGCTCTGATAAAGGCACGAGTAGAAAATGTTTAAGGAATAGTACAAAGTATATGGGAAAAGAGCTTTGTGGCTTAACTTTGAAGAAAGTAAATGTATGAATGTGTCTAATCCCCTACCTTAATGGCATGAGTAGGAAGCAGGTTTTGGGTGAATGTGGCATGAGGATGTAGGGTGCATTTTTTGTAGTGTATCCGGTGGACGAGCTGATGAGCGTTAATGGACATGCTGACAGCACAGGAGTCAGTTTTCACCGCAGCAGCACTCAGACAGGCTGCAGATCGATACACAGCAGCTCATCTTTCAGATCAGCCAACCGGCAACTCTGCTCCCGCTCAAGTTAGTTATCTCACACACACACACACACACACACACACACACACACACACACACACACACACACACACACACACACACACACACACACACACAAACAAACAAACATAGACCTGTTCTCAATGGCCTGATAGAGTATGACAATTGCTTTTCTTAATCACATTTGCTCTAACATCTCCGGTATGTGTGCAAGCACTAAGACACACAACCACACATTCAGTGTCCCTCTGTCATACATAACATGACAGCACTTAGAGCATGTCATCGTCACAAAATAATGAAGATACAACAGGAGATATAAGGTTTTTCCCTGCACTTTTGTTTAGTAACAGTGCTCTGATCTTATTTGACTTTCCCAGCTCAGTAAAATAAACCATGAATGCCTCATGCCCCAGCATCACCAGCAATTTACTTTCTGATAAATTTGTGTAAATGTCACATGATGTTCATACACTATATTCTGACATAAAGGAATTTAGGTATTCAACAGTGTGGTGCACATGAAGGCCAAACACAGAATTACAGATGCGTCAGTACACTCAGAGTTTTAGGGTTGATTTAGGGTCCTAAGAGCTAGCCAGAACATATATAAAAAATCTTTTATTCTGTATGCCATACAGGCACTGAACACAGAATGACTGCACCAGGGAAAACCTTTATTTTATAAGATGTGCTCTCTGTTATTATTTATATAACATATTACTGCTGTCTGCCCATTTGCAATATTTTTTCTTATATAGTTTGCATTTATATGCTTTGAATGGTGTATTGTGTTATGTCTTTATATGTACATATGCTGCACTGAGAAGAAGCCAAAGACGTTTTTTCACTGATGTGACAACAAAGTCAAGCTAATGTAATCTAGTCTGTTTGGTTAGAAATGTTATTATAGTTTATTTGTTTTGTCAGTATTACCATAAAGATTAAACGAACAAGATTACACAAACTGATTAGAGCCTATCAAGGCTGGATCAGCCACCAGGCAAAGTAGGCAACTGCTCCAGGGTCCCGGAAATCGAGGTCATATGAAATTGTATATTAGCTGGTTTGGGTAATTTCATTATTTGGAAATTTGCAGAACAGAAGAACAGGAGTACAGGTTTGGTGTCTGAGTTTATAATGAAGCTGCTATGTGTGTGAATAAGCATAAAACACAGAGGGTGGTAGGTGATGGTTACGGAGCCAAACAGCAAATCTTTGCAACCCCTAACAGGTTAATCCTGTCATTTTAAAGTCAGTGCTCACTGAGCAGTCAACACTACAATGGTCTATTTTCACTACAATCACCTGCACTTATACAAAAGCACATAAAGATGTCATCAGCATCTTGTAGCATCTGTGAACCCTCAGAGGACTTTTCTCAAAGTGTGACTGGTGCTGAGGTCAGATGGGCTGCACGGTACTGCACTAGCGCCACCATCTGGAGAAAGACAGAGAGAATGACTGACTGAGAGGTTCATTGGAGGTTGGAGCTCGACTTGGTTAATTGATCCCAGGCATGTGCAATAAATTCGTGCTCCTCTCCAGCGGGTCAGAGAAGACATATTGACTTGATCACGGCGTCGGTCATGGATGATAATTGTTCAGTTAAAGTGTACAGTAATCTGCTCCCAACACACTCCCAGCGGTAATATAGACGCTCTGACTATTAACGTCAGGCTCTGGCTGGAAACACCTGACAGACTGTATATCTGTGTTTCATTTCTGACAAGCTTGTGTCTTATTCAACACGTGTGTCGGTGTGTAAGAGACTTCACATGGCAGCAAATCATCTTCCATACCTCACCATGATTTGTGTTTTGTCTGATACATGAATCCTTTGATGAGCTACACATTCAAGTATGTTTTCTCAATATTGTTTACAATATCTTCCAACGCTCCATCGTGTGTTATTCAGGAGATATTTATGTGCTTTATCTCAACATCTCCCCTCCCCTTTGCCCACAGATCATGTGGAAACAGTTACAAGCAAAAGTCAAAAGAGGAAGAAAAAGTATTTTTATGAATCAGTCTTAGTGGCAGGCCGGATCCTACAATTACCCTCGCAGTAAAGCCAGCCTTTAATGCTGGGGTCAGAGAAACCACAGTCTGTACACACTCTGTGCATCTGACCAATCACTGTCTTGGGAAAACAACTGCTATAGAAAAATATTAGTGAGGTTAACATGACCTCACAAGACTCAAAGCATGATTCAGCTTGTTCATGAAATGTTTTAAGAACATTAGAGAAAAACAATGATTTTTTTCATGGTTTGGCCTCTTTTAATAATGAACATTTTAATACCTAGCAGCAACTCTGATAGAAACAGCATGATAATTATGAGTGCACCCAAAATGATTGTTTTAATCACTGAATGTTTTGTAAAACAATGTGCACACAGCTGAAGCATGTACATTAGGTCACCCGTGAAGCTGCATTAAAATATTTAATGGCTGTTTACATCAGTTATTCTTTTAATGTTTTCATCTCCAAATATGTGTTTTAATGTGGACTTCAGTGTGGTCTGGTTGTATGTAGTTAAAAGTTAACTGCTATTTTATTGTTAAAAAAACAACAAAAAAAACTCAACAAATTAATTTAAAAAACACAGGAAAATTATACAGGTTTGATAAAATATGACAATTTGCAGATTTTCAATTATATAAATTGCTGCACAGGCAACAAAAAAATATTATTTTCCTTATATATCACTATATGCTATAATATATCACTGATTCATTCTATCCTGCCATTATTTAAATTTCTACATAGTCTGCGACAGTCATGTCCCTCTTAAACTACACTACACTGCCTCCATGGTCTCCGGTGGTACTGCTCTTTTTCATCCAGATTTATAACGTTGAGCATAACTGAGCCCTAAGCAGGAAGAGCTGATGCTTTTACTTGTAGAGAAGTTTTTCTCCCTAGTTGGCTCTTGATCTTGAAATTTGAATTAGATTGTGTCACAGATTTGATAAATATGGGCATGTAAAATGTTATCATATCTAAAATGAATTAGAGACAATAAAACCAAGAATGAATAAAATCTGTAGCTTATTAAATCAATTGACACTTCATCTCAAATGGGTAATAAAACCCACACCTTGTATAGACTTAAAAAAAGACTTTAAATGAACCAGTGTTCACTGGAAATCAGTAAGTGTGATATTTACATTGAAAAAAATCTCAAAGACTTAACACATCCCTCTCATACTGTTAAATTAGAGACATTTACAATACACATTGTTTAAGGAACTACAAATGACCATTAAACCTAAACACCGCTAGCCCCTGTTGTTACAGAACCCCACTTAGTACAGTCTGGGGTCTCCCCTCTGCTTATTCATTTGGTTTTTGCCTACTTCCTGTTTGGTGGTTCTACCTGGAAGTAACAGGAACAGGAAACATGAACGATCACTTGGTTGCTGCTGTTGTCTGTGTTTCAGTAAACAACATTGCATTTGGAAGAAAAAGCTCAAGCCACATGTGCTAATGCTAATGCTAATGCTAATCAAAATTTCACCTGTCCTGGTTTTCACTCTGCCATTCAGCTGGAGAACAACGATAATGAGGTGAGCTGACAAACATGAAGCTCGACCACCTTTTCTGTAGTTTAAGGATGATTTGATGGATTTTAGCTTTCGAATGTGAACTTCACAAGATAAAGGGAATATCTCTGTGTTTTTTAACACCATACTTTTAAACTGTTATGTAAAACACATTGAGAAGAAGGCTGTGGAATTACCTATTCTATATAAGCTTACATAGTAAATTCGACCTAACACATTATACTGACTTAATTGAGACAGCAGGCAAACATCTTTGTAGTTAAAGGTGAAGTAGACAAGTTTTTGGCTTTACTTATCATTATGAAGTGAATGTTGTTGCACAATGTAGTGGCCATAGAATAATGACACTATTGGCATTTAGATTTGTTGCCTATAAGCCTTGCTTTCACTCTGAAATTCTATCTGCCACTGGGTACGATCTTCCGGGAAAATGAAGGCTCAATTTACGGCACGAAGGAAGTGCGTAAACCATTTCACAACATTCACAACAAAAACAGGTAGAGGATAGTTCTCTTGTTCTCCCTGGAAACTATCACTAAGTATCCTCAGTTACCACAGAGTATCAGTGTATGTTCTTTGTAGTTACTATCCCCAGTAGCAGAAATTACAGTCAGTGGGAGTAGCCGAGTAAACTTTACCCAGTTGGTAGTTTTTAGGCCCTTAGAGAAATGGTAAGCAATCCAGTCATCTTTGCGACAGTGGCACCAACAATAAAATCACTTGGAAATGCTAAGAAAAGAAGATTAGAACTCTAAGCATGGGTTCAATGCCAACTTTCTAACTTTAGTACCTGGCCTCAGTGCGGAGTACCATCTTTGAAACATAATGCGTGTGTCACTAAATTCAGTGAAGTGTTTGCCATGGTTTTAAAAAATGTCCTGTGCTTGTTCTTTCCCCTGCAGAGAGGCTGTTTATGAGGATCACCATCTAATCAAAATCAAGTTTGTAGGCCTAGATGTTACACAATTGAGGCTTTTAACTCAGAGTGTATGAGTACACAATGTTTCCAAGGCCAAGATACACAAAGGATAAAAAACCCCAATGTTGATACACCAAGTCTGCCTGCCTGCCTTAAGTCCAGAGAAAGCCAACCAGTTGGACAGCTTTGACCGTTATCCTCCCAACTGGCGACTATGACGCGTTTCTATCAAACACAACTATTCATTAGAAGAGGAAATTGAATCTAGATTTGTACAAGGTTCCTTTTGTATCACTTTAGTCTCTCTGCTTTGGTTGTTAGTAGGTGTGTTTCCCATCAGCCGGCTGGTTGTTGAAGCTTATTACTGATGGGCTGACTGATGGTCTCCATTTGTTATTTTTTTTTATAGAGTCTCTCTGCGGGCTGGTAATGGCCAGATCTATGTGTAATCAAAGCCGTCTCTTCATCTATCCTTCTCCACCCTTCTTTCTCTTTTCTCTTTTTCTCTCACAGATACATTCTGCAGATTCTTGCTTTCCCCTTCTTCTTTCCCTCCTTTAAATCTCTTTCTCTTTTTCTCTGTTGGGATAACTTATAAAAGGTTGTGAAAGAGCGACATGTGCAGAGCAGACCTCAGAACAGACAGCCCTCTCTCCCCTCCTCACATACCAGAGAAAACTCACCCACTTGCCAGAGAAAAGGGAGGAAAAATTTATGTTTGAAAAAAAAAAGAAATCCTAACTTGGAACTGGTCTATACGAACCCATGTGTCATCATTTATTTCCAATGTAGGGTTCCTGGAATCAGCGCATTAGAATAGGGTGTTGAAATCAAGAGTTTTTCTCCTGTGCTTTGGGGACAGGTGCTTTTTGGTAAAACCCGCTGACTTATCGGTGATTGAAGGAGCCTTTAAATGGAATAATTGCTAGCAGAGGGGGAAAAGGAAGACCAGGAGCAGTGAGAGAAACTCCTGATTTTCATCAGCCACTCGCTTTTCTATTTGAAATCTTCCTTCTTGTCTCGTTCAGTCTCTTGCTTCGCTGTGTCTCGCCTCTGTTTCTCTTTAATGCTCTTCCATTTGTTCTCATATTGTCTGTCACTGACACTCTCAATAGTATTTATGAGTTCAGCCACTACTCAGCAACTTTTTTCTGATGTTATAATATTCTGCAGGGTCCTGAAACATGTTTTCAAGTCTGATTAGATTTCCAGCAGCCTGTTTTTTCCTGTCCAACACTCAGGCCCATGTTGCTAAAAAGAAAACAATGAATGTATCAGCTAACAAGTGTTGTGTGTGTATCAAAGCTTGATAAATCTTTTTCCTCTAGAGCTCCACTGTCGTCCAGAAACTATTAAAAACACATCAGTGAGCCACAGTGTTGCACTGGTCACAGGCTGTTCTCGTGCACTTTATACCTTGAAAAGTAGTGCCCCAGAATTCATATATAACCCACATTTTCATGAACGCTGCAATCACGTCACAAATGTGCTGATGGGTGTAAAGAAAGGAGTGGTATAAATAACAAAATTCTGCCTAAGTAGGCAACTTGGGGTTGTGGATGGGTTAAAGCAAGTGAACTCTTAGTTATTTTAAGGTACATCTTCACGTTACGTAAGTATGTAACTTTACCTTAAGTATGTAACTCATGTTAACCTAACCTACCTAACTTTATGTTAAGTATGTAATGTGACAATGCCCAACCAGGATTCTTTCCCTAACCCTAACCTTACTGGTAGGAGAGCTAATTTGTTGGATGCTAATTGGAACCCTTGCATGTGCATTTTCATAAGATATCATATGAACCGTTGCATTGTGATATGTTGCTGTCCTTCATTACCATGAACAGTGAAGTTTATTTTGACCTAATCCCAAATATACTGTCCTGCATCCCCATATACTCACAGCTGAAAATCGTCACCCCAACAAATGCACTATTATCCCCTGTTTGCTTGATAAAAACTACAGTGAGCAGCTGTTGTAGGCAATACTGATTTTTTTTTTTTTTTTTTTTCTTAAAAAGTGAAACTATATATTTGCGACGTTTTTGTTTTGTTTTGTTTTTTTAAGATTTACAGCCTTAGTAATAACCAATGGAGTTAGAGGAGCTGACTGTCATAGACAGGGTGGGGAGCTAGTTTGGACTAACACACTTCTGCTGTGATGACAGGTCTACAGCAGAGATGGCAGACTTGTTCTGGACCAACCCTGTCTCCTAGATATTACATTTGGATGTTACTTAACTCCTCTCTTAATTACATTATTGTGGCAACGTAATGGCTGCCTGAATTTTGTTCAATGACAACGTGTCTTTTAGGTAATGAAACACTATATTTTATGCACTGCGTGGGCTTCAGAGGGAGGTGGCTGGGGAGGATGACGAGCAAACAAAGTGCAGGACCATGACACCAGAACTTTGAGTTGATGTCTAGATTCCTGTCTTAGGTTTAGATATCGAAAGCACTTAAATAAAGGTAAAGATAAAGATTGTGATTTGGGTTAAATGTTAATAGAAAAGGTAATGCTGTTGTCACTACAAGTGGATACTGTATTGCAAGATTGTCAGAACACAACTGAAATATGTTGTTAGTGAACATTTGACTGATAACTAAAATAAGTTTTCAGTGAATTTTTTGTGTTCAGTATCAAAATTTTTGCAACTTGCCAGATTCTTTATTTAGCAACATTTCCCTATTATGTTAATTAAAAAAAAAACAACGTAATTTGCTCAACATAATATTTTCTTCAGAGCATGTTTGCTTTTTTGAGTTAGCTGTATATAAATGCAATTTCCAGGAGACATGGCTGTCTGGACAGTTATGTGGAAGCCTGCTGTTGAGTTCATTACTCCCTCAAAACCGGGTTAATGCTCTATAGACAACAAAGTGTGATACTACTGGCTTGATTTTTGTAAAAACACAAACATGATGGGTCACAACACGCCACTATTCTTCTCCTGTAGATCGCAGATCATCCTCAGCCGTGGTAACGTAAGGTCTTAGCAACCCTGTTATCTTCTTACTCATTACAATATGAGTTGACCTCATGATGTTTTCTAGCAGGGTCAAAGCATCTTGGTTAAGAAAAGAAAAACAAGTTTTAATGTTTCAAATCCATTTCTTTTTTCTAAAGTTGAATCCCCCATGAGTTGGTAAACTGGCAGTTATCCCTGTGAGCAAAGTTGTTCTCTTTCCTTTTAACAGCTGAGGTTAGAGTAACCTCTCCATCCTGTGAAAGTATTTTTTACTTGCCAGTGAAACACTAGAAATGAACCATCAAACTCTGCGCTAAATGCCCCGCTGCTTTCGCCCCTGCTGGGTCAGGCTGAGTGGAGTTGGACTGCCTTAGTGTCCTGCAAAAACCCCACATCTCCAACACACGTTAACCTTGATGACCCTGAACCTCCCATTGCATTTCTCCTTAAGTAACTCCACAAAAACATTTTCTCCACACTGTGTGATATACAGTATTTCTGCATCTTATTTTCTAATACATGATTAAAACCATATGATGTTTACACAGAATTAAATATTCAAAAGCAAGCTTATATTCCTGTGGTGTGATGGTCCACAAAATACACGGTTTGGTATGTACAGTATGTTGGTTTGAGGGGTAATGGTTCGGTATAGTAAAAGGAAGTGTTGGGGCAGTGGATAATTCCTGGACAGCACAATAGACCAACTGGAATTTGCATGTGAAGAAACATTATAGTGGGGTAGATGAATGCATGCTTTTTTGTGTTTACTGAGACATGCACACAGTTTGTTTTGGTCTTCATCCAATGTCAGTGTAGCGTACTGGGAAACAATAAGACTCCCAAAAGGTAGATCCAAAGGACATCTGCTCCTTTTCCAACTTTAAATAAGTAACAACCAACCCACTACAAAAGCTATTGCGGGGGAACTAGCACATCAGAATTTATGTTTCACACATGCTTAGACTTAGACCTTATTAGAGTATATTAGGCTAATTCAGCAGTCATTATTTGGTTTGTAGGGGTACCACACGAAAAAGAGTCCAGTGCCAAACTGAACATCCTGTGCTGAATAGTGTGAGTCAAATTCACATACTGTTATACCCCTAAAATGTCTTGTAATGTCATTCCAAAAGTCATCCTAACATGTTTTGTATCTGTGGTTTCTTTAGTTGAATTTTAAGTAAAGGGTTAGTAAATGTGTGGAGGTCATGGTGGTGGATGGGCGTCAAGCACATCCGACTTTCACGCAGAAAACCTGCAATTAATGTTCACCCTTTTATTAAGCGGAACCACAGTCTTTCCCAAACCTTAACCAAGTGTTTGAGTTGCCCACTATACTAACCATACTGTAGTTTTAGTGCATTGATTTGGCATTGGCAGTAAGCCAGTGGGTTCGGCTGAATTGTGCAATATTGGCATTTTTGTTCGTGCTGGACAAAGTTAAAGCAAACTCTGGGCCCTGGGACCAAGTACAGCTATTGTTGAATGAAAAAAAAAATCCACGAGGGAAAGTTTTAAAATGGCAGTGAGGAAAATGAGGGAAAATCAGGGGATTTTCAAGCTGTGGAAAGTTGACCTTTTGGAGATAGCAGGTTTCTGCAGGGCACAGACGATTGGCAGGTAACTAACAAACCCAGAAGGCTGAGCGTAGCCTGGCTCAGATCAGGCCGGCCCAGCCTGCGCCAGCCAGTGTTGAGTAATGCTGTTAGTAAATACCAGGCCAATTATTGCTAACGAGGGCCTAATTGGAACCAGATGAACATTTATTGAATTTGTCAGAGAAAGGTAGAGTGGAGATAGCTAATGAAGTGCAGCCGCAGCGCCGGGCCCGTCAGCCAGGCACTGGGGGAATGCTTAATTCACCTGGCAGTGCCACGATGTTCTCCCATGTTTGTGGTTTTATACTTATTTAATACTGCAAAGACATTTGGACAAAAAGCAGTAAGTTTAAAAAAGAATGAGTCAATTTTATTTGCTAGTAAATATAATAATTCTTCATTTAAAAAAAGCTTTAAAATGAATCTTTGGAGAGGAGCAGTTTCCTGCAGTGCAAATTCCATCCAAATAGTTTCTGACCCCTAAAATCTAAAACATTTAAAGTCTGCGCATGGTTCAAAGCCACCAAGTGTTGAAGCTGATGTCCTGGAGTCCCCTCAGAGTAATTATATATTTGGCTGCTTTACACAGAGAGACTGACTGACACTGTGGCAGCTGTCAAACTGGGCTTTTCACACACATACACAAACACACACACTCTCACAGCTTTACAGATACTCTCAGTCCTGTTCAGCTGTTGTTGGTTATCGTATGTAACGTGGGAAATTTAAGCAGTGACACAACTGAGTCTGTCAAGAAGATACAGTTTCTATTCCTCTTATGAGAAAGACAATTGAAGACTTGTACTTTAACTGAGTACGTCTGTGCTATATTATCATTGTTTTTCCACTACATTTGTCTCACAGATGACTCTACAAATGGAGCTTTTACAAACAAAACATATCATCACTTTGTGAAATATAATGAAGTGCTTTAAATTAAGGAGAAGAGATAACTACCCAACAGTTTATGAAAAAGTTTCATATTCCCAACTCATCAAATACTGCCACTTTGTAGGTGATTTCAGAGACAGACGCTGATGTAAAAAGGTACCAAGTAATGTCGGTGACAACATACTTTAAGGAGCTCAAAAGTCCCTATAGCGCAGTCGGGAGAGGAAGTGGATGGGTCCAACTAACCCCGCACATTTACCCAACAAACCCTGGACGTTCACCTGGGAGCCCGCAATTTGCTTCCTGTTGTTGAGTGAATGTTGAGCCAAACCATGACGTTTGTTCCTAAACCTAACCATGTGTTTTTGTTGCACAAGGAAATAAATGGAAATACAAGGTGTTTTACAGACACAAGTTTATTTTGAAAAAGACTGTATGGATGTAACGAGCAGAAACTGTACACTTCCTGTGAAAATGGAAGTGTATTTTGAAGGGATAGCATACAGGTAACAAGCATAAATTGACACAGCCTTGATGAGTTGGGATGAGAATGTGTTGTTATGAGCTCCACCTCCACCAGTTTTAATAGTACTTTACTTTTAATTGCCTAAGTAATGCACACATATATAATGCATGGTGTCCTTTTACCATAACTGTTTTAAGTGTAGTATCTCAGTTGTAACTCCTACAAATTTTGATCAGCAGTTTTCTTTAACTTATCAAAAGTTCATTAAGTACATATGGTATGTGTAAAACATTTTGTGCCACTGTTTTTCAAGCTGCACTTATTTAGAATATTTATATCCACAATAGATAAAATCACTAAGTGCACAGCGCTTTAAAAGTTCTCACTTGAAGTGATTGAAAGACAAAAGACTTGTCGTGTTATCTTAGGTGATGACGTTAATAGAACTGAGAGTTTTAAGAGTTAATTTCTTGAAATGTTAAAGCATTTTTTATATGGATCAAATGACTGCGTGCAATGTAAAAGCTGTTGCTGCAGCTCTACTGAGTTCTTTAGCCTCTATGCTCCACCAAAGATTCATCTTATATTGCTTGACTTTGACTTTGTAACTGCTGTGACTTCAAGCTGAACACATCCACTGCAAAAAGAGATTCTGTAAAGTTCAGGGAAAGATTTTGGTTGTCAACACTCACTTCTAGTGTGAGACTGGACACCAAATCAGGACACGTTAATGGCAAAAGCCAGTCCACCACTTCAACCACCACACTCAACACATCAGAGCTGCTTATGAACATGACCCAGAGGAGGCTGTGCTGGGTGTAATTGGCTCGCGGCTCGAAATAAGGTCGACCTCTGCCCTGATTCATTCCTACATCTCCTTTTTTTGTCGCTCCATCCTCTTCTTCCCCCTCCCCCCTCCATCACGTCATTCATTCCTGCTCTCACCCCCCATTTCCCCACAACCCACTCGCCCCCCACCCTTCCTCTTTGTCTCATTATGCAGTCGCTTCTCATCCTGCCAACTGATGGTTCAGTGCAGCGAGGCCCTCAGGCTCCGCTCTCTGTCCCTTTGATTTCCATCCACAGACAACAAAAAGGAGGGCACGCATCCAGTGTATACAGTACACACACGCACACACACACTGAAGTCCAACACAGTCTGTGGAGTATATAAGTTCATCTATGCAAACGTCTGTACAGTCGGTGCACAGCAATGTGGACTTTCACTGGTCATACTGTCCACTGACATTCCCTCACAAACATCTAGTATGTGCGTGCATGTGTGTGTGTGTGTGTGTTTGTTTTATGTTGGACGAAAGCTTCAAAATCTCAAAAAGTTAAATTCTTCAGGAATAAATGAAAACAGTCCAGCAGCTAATTACCAGCCATGTGTTTTTGTAATTCCAAGCCAACAGTGAACTTATACTCAGCACATAAGCGAACATATACACACGGAGATTACAATGTACTTGTAACAGGGCCGTCTGGATTCATGACCTTCATTAGTTTAAAGATCTTGAGGTTTCTAGAATACAAGAAACCACCTGCAATGTATGCACCAATGACACTTCATGTGAACGTGCACTCCCACAAAGGAAAGAATGATTTGCGTGTGTGAACCCTCCATATTTTTGTTTGATTGTTTTTGTGTTTGTGTCGAGTACACCACCACCTTTCAACTTCTGCAAAAGCTTAAAACCAGAAATTTGACCCCTTCCTGTTGTTCAAACTTTGGTTGTGATGTCATATACTTCGTGAAAAACAAGCCTACAAGATTTAGTTTGAGGTCAGGCAGTTGTCTTTTCACATCTTCCAGGATATCTGTGTCTGATAGATTGCCAGTAGACAATTTGACTGGGAGCGGTGGACATATATTTGTATTTTAGAATCAGGATATGAGCATATATCATATTCCCTCACAGTACGCAGAGCAAACCTTTTATCAGTTGGTTGGATGTGTGTTTATATTACTTAAAGTGCACGTCACTGTTGTTTAAAAACTTTTCCCTTCTTTTTTTTTATTCACGTGATTCTTACTACTGCTATTGTTGTCATCATTAGTTTGGGTTAGTTTTCCATTTTTTTAATATCAATTTATTACTTTAGTTTAAAAAAAACAAAAAAAAAAACTTGAAAAGACAATTATAACCAAGGGATGATACCATAGACCACACTGACAAATTTCACATTATCTGAATTTGATAAAAGGCTGCCATACTTTAAAGAATCTGTCACAAGACATAATAGTAAACCAAAAATTGTCTTAAGGTCCAGTAACCTCAAAGTATCCCTAATCCAGTGTTTAAATGTTGCCAAGAATAGTGTATGCAATACACTTTTGATTGGCTGTTTGTAAGGTGGTATCTTAAGGTTGAATACCTGTTTAATTAAAAGTATCACTCAAGGAGGGGCAGTAGGCTGCAGTTCAAAATCAGCTGTCCCCAAATGTTGTTTTTGCTCTATATCTAAAACAAATAGAAATTTTCAAGTAGATTACCACAGCAGACAAATTTTTGTTTTAAGAGTTAGGAGTTGAACTGATATATAAGTTTTGCTACACAGCTCAATGAATAATCAGTAGATTAATTGTCATCAAATTAGCAGTGGTATTTGATCATACAATGAGAAAAGTTACCATAGAAAGTTTCAAGATTGTTCTCAAGGAAGCACACATTTGTAAAAGTAAAATATTGCAGGGTACAATGGAAAAGTCATAATTTTGCTGAACTTATCACTTTTTTAAAAATTATTTTATTATATTATGTAATTTGTTCTTCAACTGTAAAAAGGTTGATCTCTTTTGCAGGGGCTTATGTAATAGATCCTATGTACCATGCTCATATTGTAAAATGCATGCAGCCGTCTTTACATTAAAGTGACTAAAACGGATTTGGCAGCTTTACATTCAGCAGCAATGGAGAACAGTTTCCTCAGCATAATACTGGGATCATTTCCCTGTGATCATTATTGTGTCCTGACCTACATGCTGAGTGAAGGGTATCAAAGCTTTCTGACACCTGACTTTCCTCTGTAACATCGCCATCTCTTGGACGACTTGTTAACTGCAAGTGAACTGACACAACATAACAGCATCCATTATAGAAACATGGAGATGTGTCATTTTAGGCTTCTCCCTGTCATAACAGTCATGATAGTGTGTGTCTGTCTGGGCATACATGTAGGTGTGTGTGTTGGCTGTATAAACTCAGGCTTTCATACACACACATTGTGAGGTCTTCACAGTCCAAGTCCTGCTCTGTTTGTCAGCTGGGCTTCATTCACAAAACGTGGCTCTGCCGGCAGCATTTCCTCTGCTTTCTATTTGAGGAAAAATCTAAAAAAAAAAGAACCACTAACTTTGTTCTGAAGGTCTGTGTTTGTTTTTTCAGACCTGTCTGCTCTCTCTCTCCCTGTACGGCAGAAATGAATCCAAGCGGAGAGCCAGAAATTCGGGGATAGATTGGGTTACACTACTTCTCAGAGACAAAAGTGGTCTATATGGGAGGGTCGGCCATGACAGTTGGCAGTTGGTTCAGTTTGGGGCGAACCTGATACCATAATTTAGATCTGCCATAAACACAGAGAAATGAGACACAGACCTATTCTCCCTCTGAAATACAACCATGGGAAAACTGGACAGTTTGGCTGCAAAAGCTCTGCCCCAACTGTAACATGAAATCCATGCTTTTATGATTAGATGTAACGTGTTTATCATTGCTTACACAAACTGATGGAAAGTATTTGCGTGGCCTTGCCCATGCTGCCTGCATGTGTACAGAGCAGCTTGGGAACAGGTATTAGTTTCTGCTCAGGAGATGGTTTGGTAATGACTCTGTGTTTAGACATGCACACTGTGCTGACTCTCTGGTTTCCTTGTCTCTGAGGTCTTGTGTGCGTGTGGATCTGAAGATGAATGAATTGTCATAATCATTGTTTTCAACTGTCCGGGTGTGTGTGGCAGAGTATGTATGTATATATATCTGCATGTGCTCATTACCGTGTGTGTGTGTGTGTGTGTGTGTGTGTGTGTGTGTGTTGTCGTCTCCTGATTAGCTCTGGCACCGTCGCTGAGCGAGTGGAGGTTTGTGGAAGATTAGCTTAGCAGGATGGTTTCCTGTCAGATCTGCAGAAATCAAGTCTTTCCAGTACAACAGCCAACAGTCAGCAAACACATGCAGTGCCTCAAAGATGTTTGATATTGTGGATGCAACTTTCTCTGCCAGTTCTGTTAAACAAAAAAAAAGTTGTTAAGCAGCCAACACCAGGCTGAAAGCTGAAGCCACTGCAGACATGTGCTGAGATGCACTGTCACTTACAGCCACTACATAATGACTTCCACAAAGCATTGACACGATTATCACAGCGATGCTGGTGCTTGAGGAAAAGTTTTTTTGGTAAATAGATGTCTGAGTCAGCATGCATATAAAGTTGTTTCGAGTGTCCAGGGTTCTAGAAGTTAATTTTCTACATAAACAGTGTTTTGTGACTGACATTTGGAGCTCTTCGAGTGTTGGATGTGACCGGGTTGAATCATCAGTGCAAACGAGGAGTTCTTGTGAAGCCATCCTTTGATAAAAGTACAACCCTGTGGACATAAACACACACTGAACAAAAACCTAAATGCAACACTTTTGTTTGTGCTCCCATTTTTCACAGGTTCGAGTTCTAAAACTTTTTTAACTCACACAAGACTTTATTCTCTCAAATTCTTCTTTCAAATTTCTTAACATCTGTGTTAGTGAGTACTTCTCCTTTTGCAAAATTGCAAAACAACATTTTGGAGAAATAAGCCTTTGTGCGAATACAAATAGCCTAAGTCTTAGATCTTTAACTTAAACCTGTGAAAAATAGGAACAAAAACAAAAGCATTGTGTTTAGATTTTTGTTCAATCTAAAATCTGAAGGGAAGGACTCAGCTACGACTCCCAAGGAGCATATAAGTAGGAAACATCCAGTCACAGAGCTGAAAAAAAGAACATTCAGCCTTTTAAATCAGCCCTCTTCCTGATTCTGGATCAGTTTGGGTCGGATTTAGAAACTGTGGTGACATGATCTGTTTCCAAATGCAACAACAAAGTATTTATTACTGGCTTCTTCTCTACAACAGCGGCAACTGAGGCTCATGGGTATGATAATGCTTAGAGCCATACATTAAATCTAATGGGGGAAAACATAATTTCTCAGAAATAAAGTTGAATTTAATAGCTCTAACATAAACCTATAGTATTGTAAATGACCCAGGACAAATCTGTGTTTCTCTCTTTAAGTGACCTGACACCTGTCTTAACCTGAAAGCAGTGTCATAAAGTCTACAGTCTAAGCGTTGAGGTGATTTTAAGTGTTGATGATCAGCGTGCAGACTTCAATCAGCTCGCATGGAAAAGTCATAAAACAGGCTTAGGATTTTCTGTCTGTTCTGAAGTGATGTCTGTATTTAGAGCGTGTTAGTTTAGACCCTATTAGAAGGCTATTGGTTGTACTGGCGGGGCACAGAAGACAGAAAAGAAGCACAGACAGAAAGAAAATGGTTGCCTCTGGTAGCTTCTCTCTGTCTGTGGGTGACAAATCGGAGCTGTGATGTAAAGAGGAGGTGTGTGTGGGTGGTTTGTGTTTGAATCATCTGGCTTATAGTGAAGCCTGTCTGTGAGATTGAGACAAATGAAGGGAGAGATTTCCGGGGTAGAGGAGCCAAAACTTGTTTTTATATCTGGGCGGTCATGTTGTTTGGATTGGTGATGACCGTGAGGCAACTCTAATATGATAAGAGTTCTCGCGCACATCAAGTTTCCAAATGTTTGACAAATTATTGAGAAAATGTGTGAGCTGTTGTGTCAATGAAAATTGGGAACCAAACCAGGAAGACCCAGACAAAAAGTACACTACAGTCCTCATACTTTTGGCCATTTAGTAAATTCTGTCTCCTACTCTTTTTATTTCTGTTGCTGTCCTTAAACCTCTAAATGCTAAATCTTCCCTGACTCCTCCTCTGCCTGACAGATGACTGACTGTACGAATCATAGAGAGGGAGAGGGAGGGATCAGGATAGAGGGAGGAGGAGAAACCTCAATCAGACGGTGTGTGATTGACGATGTAGACATCAAGATGTCTCTGAGAGAATACTAGATGATGTCACCCTCTTTGTTCTGCAGGCAATGTGTGCATTCCCATTGGCAGGAGACCCTGACTCCTACCTACAGATGAAATAAGAGCATACTGTACATACAGTACGTCTTAAATTGTGGTTTTATTATTCACACACGAATATGCACCTGCAAGTTGTATATGTCATGTTTGTCATCATCTTTTTATTCATGACATTGTAAACACAACATCCATACAGTATTTTGCAGGCACCCACCAATACCATGCATATAGAGAGGAGATGACCAAATTTATTTCTTTATTAATGAAATATAATTTGGGAAGCATGATTTATTTGTGGAGGATTTACCAGTGCTGTTTAGTGTAAACTTGCTTTGTGTGCAGAATATTCAATACAGTAGATGGTGGAAGCACAAGCAGAGACTTACAGCAGCCTCAGTGTGAGCAGACTGAAGAAAATGACCCAATAAACATTAGAACTTTATTGTCATGCACATATATGAGTAACATGTACTCAGGGCAGGACCTGGAGGAGTAAATTCATGCACGCAGATAGTCTGTTCTCACAATTTAATCAATTCAAAATGAATTTTTGGCTGTGACACTTTATTTATGTTCGCACTGGCTTTTGCAATCTGTATGCCAGTTTTGCAAGTCTGTAATATCCAAACCATTTTTTTTTGTGTGTGTGTGACCCCTGTCAGTCTCCAAAGATTCACTCTGTTTTGCCAGTTATTTGGAATACACTTACATGTTTTGTCCAAAAAATATTTTTAAAAAAAATGAAAAAGTAGTAAATCCAGACAGAGAAAGTGGAGCCAGAAAATGCTTTTATATTTTGGCTTCATGAATTGATGAAATTATTAATTGATTAGTAAAACTGCTGTTGATTATTTTTCCCATTTGTTTTAATCAGCTATTAGTTCCAGCACAAACATTCAGCTCTACTTTTTTTACCTTCTAACCCACCTCCCCTCTTGAGTACACTCTGCTTTTATCTTTTTGTTGATCCCTCATCCCCTTAGTCCCCCGATGAGGTCATTTTCTGTCTGGCTGACTCACAGTGCTCACACCGCTGAATGAGGGAGGGATGGAGGGATGAAGGAGAGGTGGAGCGACGAAGGAAAGAGTGTTGGGTGTCAGATCTACATCCAGAGAAAGCTGTTTGTTGGCTCAGATTTCGGATTTTTCTGCCTCTTGCCTTCGCCCTGGCAAAAACACAGAGCAATTAATACTTAGATATACATACAGGGGTGAGATGTCAGCATGTGTACAGGCACAGGAATGCTCATGCATACTCCCCTCATCATACACACACACACACACGCACACACACAAACACACACACATATACACACACACATCCAAGTATATGCATATGCAGACACAATATCCCTGAGGTCAAACAGAAATCCCTTCATTCTATAAATTGGACATTGCACTGACCCGTTATTGTTGAATTGACAAGGTTTCCTCTTTGGCAGCTCTCAGAAGTAGCAGCAGCATTAGCAGCTGTGTTTAAGCCCCAAGAGCTGCCTGAGTCCAGGTCCTGCTACCCTCTCTCCTCCCTCCCTCTCTGGGAGTATCACGCTGCATCATCAACCCAAGCTCCAGGCTACGGGCCATCGGTCACAGCCTGCGCTCACTTCCGGGGGTCAGGTATCTCAGACAGCCTGGGTCAGGAGGGGAAGTGGTGCTGGAACATCTGATCCTGATCCAATGGGCGCACTCCCACAAACCTGGAGTCAGTTCCAGCCTTTAAAACACACCCGTCCAGTAAAATTGGACCTGTCCAGCTTGGGTTCCACCTGGCAAAGAGTGATCTTTGTGTATCTCATGTAACATACTCTGTGTGATATAAAATACAGTCTTTGTAGCGATGGATGGGCGCTCTTGTTGATTAGTCCCAGAAGGCCTTTCAGTCAGGCAGCAGGGATAAATGACCCCAGCCTGTCCTGAATCAGATACTGTATTTATGACTCCCTGCTTCCCACAAAATACATGACATCAGATGTGGTTTAAACTGAAATAGACTGTTAACTCCACACACACTATGGTAGCTGTAACCTTTTAGCCTGTGACTGTTTGGTCAAGAATAGAAAACTGTGGTTTCCACTGCAGGACCGAACAAGGCCAAACCAAGGCCTCGTCATATTTATTTTCTATGATTCTCTATTTTACAGACAGCTGAGTATCAAAGTTAGTTAGTTTCTGAGAAGTAGCTGATTTGTGTGCATGACACGGAGTTCTGAAAGTCTAAGTCTTGTTTAACTTCCTGTCTGATCAGATTTTGTCTGATTTGTTTTTATACCATTATGTAGTTAGAAAAAAGGAAAAAGTACTTTTCTGTGATCTATAATCCTGTTGTTTTTAAATTGAAACACTAAAAGTCTCTGCATAAAATGCTGTGGTTCCTGTGAATTGCTGTTAACATCCAAAAGGTTTTTTTTTTTTTTTACGTAATTTGTCAGATGCCATTGGCTGGGGACACAACCAAGCAAGATCTGTAAGCAGGATAACGAATGTCATAAATGTCGTTTTCCTGCGCCTGAGGCAGAAACACAGGTACACAAAAATGGATACAGAAATGGTAAAGAGGATGGACGCGATAGACACAGCTGCACAGGCTGTTGTAAGTCCACTTATAAAAATGCAAAAAAACAACGTATTTCTTTGATTGTCGTGAAAAATGTTAAGTGGAATCAGTGCCTGATGCCACATCTGTGGTGACTAAAATGATGTTAGTGCAATGGATATAAGGATGTGTTAGGGCAAAACAATGCTCTAAATCAGAAATGAACACAATGTCAGATTAAATAATGAGTTAAATAAAATGACATTCAGTCAGAATGTCAGGCAGAGAAAAATGTGCTAGACCCATTATCCACTTTTAGTTTTGTTAGCTTTAAGTACCGATACTACATGGTGACATTTAGAAAAAGATCACTGAGTTCAAATAAGTACGTCTGTGACATAACTTGATGTGACGCGACACAAGGCGATGTGACAAGTCAACAATGACCTTTGGTTTGCACCAGACACAAACCCCCTTTTCCCATCTCACTTTTTATACAAACAATGACACCTGTGCTCCCATCATAATTACTATGGCCACTAAAGATCGCTGCCATAACAATAGACACATACTTTCAATGAGATGATAATGGCCTAATGAATTTACTAGTAAGTGTAGCAGGCTCCCTCTAAACCATATGTATGAGGTTGATTGCTAATTGCCACATTGTGTGCTAGCAAGAACAATGTTACAACAGTAGAAGGGCTAATGATGAAAGGGGAAGTATGGGACGCTGAGGATGGATGGATGGATGGACCTATATGATATAATGGAGGCTGGGAAGGAGGAGACTCACTGCTTGGTGGGAGGGGGTTAATGGGAAAGGCATGCACAGTGTAGTGTAAGAAAGGGGATGAAACAAAGGATTGGGAGGCTAAATTGGTGTGAATAGCAATAGGTAATTGAGGGCAAGTGCACAAGAAGAGTTACGCAGGTATGAAATAGGTTTGACAGGCTAGTAGAGGTGTTTTTAGCAGTGGACCTGCTCCCTAACCTCAGTTACTGTAACTTTAATAGTTGTGTAGGAGGAAAATTCAAATTCAAAGCATAAATGTTGTGGTTTAATAAAGACTTTGGCCGAGCAGAAAGCACTGACATGTATCCTAAAACGTTTCTGTGATTTCTGCTGCCGAACCTTACAGAGCTAAAACAGGGTTTGCTTGTTATTTATGTCTGCAGCTTCCTCCCAAACAGCCTTTAATGTGATTTCATTCAGAACCCCATGTCAGCTGAGATGATTTGCCGGCAGGCTTTGGTTTCATATAAATGAACACTGCTTTTGATCCTGTGTTATAAAGTAGAGTTGGCTCGGGCCCTCATTTGTCCCCGCTGTGGAGAAGAGGTGAATAATCCACTTCCAGCTCGGGCCTCGCTTTGCAGCCACAGTCTGGATCAGAACGTCTGGAGTCAGTGTGTTTCTGTGTGCTGTTAAAAAGATTCAGATCCTGTTTTGCTTCATGCCTCTTGTTCTCTTGGCATCATTAAAGCAAAACAATGGCGCTCAGAGTAAATAGCCATGGAAACGCAGAGAGGGCTGCAGCTAAACACAGAGGCCAGCCAGGGTTTTTTCAGCCATATGACCGCCTCTTTCCCACTCAAACCGCCGCCGCAGGCTGCATGCAACACACTCGCCTTGACCTCGTCTTGATGTGCAACACTTAGTTTAATCCTCGCTGTGCACATTATGGGGTGTACAATATACTTTTGCACAGCATCAGCCCATCTTAGAGGGTTATAAACTAAATGTAATGTCTGTAAATGAACTTAATGTGTCTATTTGTTGGAGTCTCGAAGTAAACACATCACACAGTCGGTTATTGTTTTATTTGTTTTGTCGTTTTTTGTTTTTTTTTCTTTCACCACATTAACGTTGGCAGACAGGCTGGAAAAGCTATCGAACGGCCTCCACACCGAAACCCTCCATCCATTGGTGGAGTTCCATCCCAAAAAACCCTGATGGGAGGCTGGCTCTGAGCTTAAGACTCCCCACCAATCGACCCTCCGCTGCCACCTCCTTCACACCGCACCATCCTTCACTCACATGCAGCTGCTGCCACCACATCTGGGAATGATTTTATCAAAGCCAGAGAGTGAGGGAAAGTGAGAGGAGGCAGATGAAGTCTATGTTCAGATATCCTCCTCCACCCCCTGTAACGTCTTCTGCATCCAAAAGTTGTGTCACACAGAGATCTGTAAAAGTCTCCCAAGACTGTTCTTTTTACTTTTTGAAGTGCATGTAGTTCCCATTAGACTTATTTACTTGCAAAAACTTCTCATTAGCTCTGATTTATTTTGTTGCCTTGTGGTTTAAGTTAACTGAGCATCCTGTGGGGGACGACTCATACATTGTTGATTGAGGTTGAGGTATGTGAACTACAGATTGGATTTTTGAATAAGGTTTCTTTTAGTCATGAAAGCATGTTTGGATATTGAGTTAATAAGTTGTTGATTTTTATTTCTGTTATCTATTGGATTTTTGCATCAAAGTAATGAAGCAACTTGAATTTTCCAGTATTTCATTCCCCTGGCATCTGTTAACTGATTCCCTAACTAACGTTCCATAAAATGCTCTATTTAACGATATACTGTACATTATGTAAGTATATTATATTCCCAAAGCAAAAAAAAAATGAATTGAAATTCCATAAAGACTCCTAAAAGCACTGCTGCAGTATTATTCACCTCTCCACTCTACATCGGGGTGCGTAGTAAGTGTGACATGTTCATATATGCAGCAAAATATGGCTTAATAAACAGCAAGTTTGCCATGAATGGTTAGCTGATCATTGCACACTTGCTAAGGATCCAACAACATTTTTAGAGACAAGTTTCACGCCCACAGGGAGTAAATGTTTGATATTTAAAGATCCACTGTGTAAGATTTAGGGGGATTTAGAGGTATCCAGCGGTGAGGATTGCAGATTGCAACCAGCTCAAACTTCTCCCGGTTAGGAAGAAATTGCATAAGTAACCATAGCATGTGCATACATCAGCTAAGCTCTGTGAAATACACAGTATGAATTAAGTGTCCTTGTTTTTCAGTTGCACTTAAATTACACCAGTAGCACAACAAACAACATGTACTGCTCTAATTGGGTGACTGTAACTAACATCTTCAAAGTTCAACACTTTTATCACATTGCACTTAAAGCAACAATGTACAACTTTACAGTGAATAACTATTAAGTTTACCTCTCATATTACTCCATTGGTACACATCTTCCCAACGCCATACATCATCTAGTGGCCTCTTTAGGTATTACACCAACACAATAACAAGTGAAGTACAATGAAAATGCATTAGATTACTATTTAAGACACAATAAAAAAAAAATGTAAAGGGATGTCTGGTTTTTAAACACATTATTTTAGCCATGAACTGTACCATAGCCTCGTATGAATGGTACTAATAGTCCCAATGACTTCTTTAAACACATTTAACTTATGTTATTTATGTTTATTTTCAGGTTATGATACACAAGTTAAACACTTGTATTCTATTCTATTTTATTTCTTCCAATATATTCCTTTAAATCCTACACATTGGACCTTTAAAACATGTTTTAATGAAGTATTCCTTAAATGCAGCTTTTCTTGCATTGGAAAGTCTTAAATTGTGTCTTACACTATGTCAAGTCACTTGTTGCAGTTTGATCAGTGCTACTGTTCATTTAGAGTTTACATGCTCTTATATTCTGCATTACACAGTTAGATTGTTTTGTGCGTCCATAGCTGTAACTGTGCAGTCTATTTCATATTCTGTAGTTGGTTCTCCCACTGACAGTCCAAACTGATGTTAGCCTGCAGCTCATTACATTTTATTTTGGTCAGGCCCTTCGCCCCACAGCAGGCTTTGCTTTGGACACAGCCAGTCTTTAAATTTTCTGCTTGATAAATTTCCCCTAATAAATAAATCTCAAACTCTGAGCTGTGTTTTCTCTGAAAGTCAGCCCAGCTGTTTTGTCCGTCATTATGAGCCTTGTGGTGTGGGCAGAAATGATTATGCGCTGGAAAATAAAATGAAAAAAATATATAGTTCCATTTCAGAAAAATAAATTGTGTTATTTTACACACTTGTTAAAAGTTGCTTGATGTATTTCGTTTTCGTTAACAGTGTGAAAACAGTAGCACGTGGCCTTCTCTCCCTCATTAATCTATTTTAAGGGTGAAGTGTAACATAATCTGTGGCAGGGACTTTGGCACTGAGTGTAATTTTATTATGAACATTTGCAATGAATCTCAATTATATGAATTCAGTGTGTGTGGTCAGATTTAATGTGGCTCACAGTCACTGTGTCATACTCACTAATAACAGCAGTGTGACCTCTGAAGTCTGCAATAACCAGCTGTCTGAGGGATTTAATGCTGTTTCAAATCATCACACTCCATCTTATTGTTTTAAATATAGAAGGAACTGGCCTGTGCTGTGTTTGCAGTTTTGTTAATAGTGGAAACACACAATGTTCTTTCCCTCTGAATGTTCAGTCTGATGTCAAAGTGTCTGTCACTTTGGTTGAACCGTATCGGTCATGTCTCTCATATTCACCAACCTAAATAGTTACAGTTCCATTAAAATATAACTATTGGTTGTTTCAATTTCGCTGCCCACAAGTGGCCAGAAAAATCAGTTATTGCAGGTTTGTGGTTTTGAGATGGAACACAAAGACAACCTCTGTCACTAAATGTGTGCAAATTTGATAGTTTGAGTATTTGTGCCATCTGTATTCATTCACCCCAAAGAGCCAACCTAACAACATAAAGACACTGATTTCCATGAACAGATGTCTTTTATGGAAGCAGAATCTGTAAACAATGGGACACGATTTTGGTACCAGAAGGATTTCCGTCTGTAGTCCAAGTCGTATAGACCAATAAAGTTTGAGCAGGCCTTGGTTGCCTATAAGTAAACAGTCCATGCGGAGAGCGAAAGAGGCAAAAACATAAAAATGAAATGAGAGTAGAACGGACATTTAACTGTTTGCTATGGTCATTTGACTAGTAGTAGTAATATGGAGGTCGTTGTTAGTTGTTATGGTGAGAAAAACGTCCAGGTCCGATGGGTTCAGAGACTGGCTGTAAATTAGTTGATGACTGTGTGTGTTGCAGTGGTGGACAGTAACAAAGTTCATGTACGTAAGTAAGTACTGTACTGAAGTACAGTTTTTGAATATCTGTACTTTGGTTGAGTGATATTTGGAAACTTACTATTATGACCCCACTACATTTTAAAGACATATATTGTTCTTTTGACTCCACTACATTTTTATGAAAGCTTTCATTACTCATTACATTTACTTTGAAGTCAGCGGATGATTTACCACAAAAGTCCATAAACTGGGATAATGCAGTTCTGCGTGTGGGTGGTGTGTCAAAGTGATGTTCCTGTACCTCTACCTTGCACATGCACTTCTCACATTGGGCAGCCCATCGGTAGAGACATGTAGAGAGGCTATTACAATGTCTATGGCAGCAGATGGAGATGAAGAGCATATTCAACAAGCTTTTATATTTTATGTGTTTTACCAGAGAGTCAGTACATTCAGTGGTTGCTTTAGAGTCTGGTGTGTTGACAGGTCAGCCTAAGTCTTTGACTGATCCCTAAACTGACCAGAAACTCAGATTATTCAAATAACTTCTTCCCTTTCCTTTTTCTGTGATCTCCATATGTTCACAAACTGGAATTATAAATCCCCAGAATAAAGTAAAAATTTTTGCTGAAGTTGAAACATTTTCACTTTGCATGGACGGGTCTTCCCTCAAATTAAACTGCCAAGGGCAAGTTCTCATCCACATGTCTTTGTATTGACTTTGTATGCAAACACTCCAAGTTTAAAATTTGCCTTTGACTTTGAGTAAAGTTGAGTTGAACACAACTTTAGATCATGTACTTGATGTCTAAAACAAAAACATCATTATTAAAGTGAGTATAATGAACTCAGGCGTAATGAAAATGTAAGTGGTGAATTTTGAAGTGGTGCCAGATACAGTTGGTGAGCAAAGGTTTTGGTTTCTGTACAGGCATAACTTCCCTTAAAACCACAAATGGTTATTTTTACATTTCTTTTCATGTATGGATTAAACAGCCAGTGTATAGGATTTAAGCTGCTTTCACACTGCAGCGCAGTAACCTCCCTGACAACCGCCTACCTACAAATTTAAAAGTTGCTGCTGCCGCTATGATGCACTAAGGATTTCTACATGTTTATCAATGCATCCAGTTTACACTAAGCTAGGCTAACCACATACTGACTCCAGATCTGGGCTTGTTATCCATCCTCTTATCGAAAAAGAAGCAAACAAGCGTACAGGTACCTTCAGGCACCATATAAATTCAAATGATGTGACCTGACATTGAATATAATAAACTGCGCCACAGCGTCTGTCCAGTGCGCAGGTTTTATCTGCATTCTCTACGGTGTGTCTCCCTTCTTTCTGTCCACAGTTTTAATTACCTCCTGGGGATATTTTTAGTGGCTCTCTTGATGATTTAATTAGGTTTACAAATTATAATTTTTAACCACCATGTCTACTGTGGACCGTGGCAGCACAATAAACACAATCAGACATTCCCCCTGCAGAATTGCATTAGGGGTTTGGCACTGCCAGAGAGCAGGGCTGGAAAATGTCGAGCTAGCTGGCATCAAGGAGCTCCTGTTACCGGTAAAGGGGGAAAACTCCCAGCACTCTGCCAATCCAAAACACACACACACACACACAGTCACACACTCACATGCAAACTCCCAATTACACTCCTATTCCTGCAGAGATGGTTTTTAAACCTCTCTCGACACAAAGATGAAGCAGAGGGTAGGGGTTAGTAAACTTTTTTGGCTGCCTCCTGCCATGCTGCCATGACAACAAAACAGCTTTCCATGGTACATGCAAATGGTCAGGAATGGGGAAAGGGACAGTGGAAAATATCTGACGTGGATCCCCTCTTGTACCCTGATATTTCAGGTCTTAATCCTTTCTGATTCTAATAACGGGGTCGGAGTTTGCTCCCAAATAATAAGACTCAGTGGGGTAGAAGTTGGAGCATCATGAGCCTGGAAAAATGTTCTAATGCTTCGTTGTTGTTTTTTTTCCTTCTCTCGTGTTGGATTATGCTCTGATGCTGGAAAAGTCCTGCAGAATTAGGATGATTTCATTTCACGGGCACGTCGTGTTGTAATAAATTCAGTCTTTTCTCTCTCTGCGTGACCTCTGGATGAAATGCTGCGGTCGCCGTCTCTTCTCCAACTCTCGTCGGCACCAGATTGGTTTTCAGTTTTCAGTGTGCGTGATGCACTTGTGTCTAACTCCCCCAGATGTTTTGGCCAAAAAACTGTCAGTTGTGTGTGTGTGTGTGTGTGTGTGTGTGTGTGTGTGTGTGTGTGTGTGTGTGTGTGTGTGTGTGTGTGTGTGTGTGTGTGTGTGTGTGTGCGCGCGCGCGTGTGTGTTTGTCCACTTGAATCATTGATCACCTCTTACAGCATGTATCCCAATGCAGATAACAACCCAGAAAACTCATCTGGTTTGATTTTTTTGGAACAATTGTTGTGGTTTTGTGTTTTCAAACGTTGTCAAATTGAGATTGTTCTAAAGTGTTGTCATCAGCAATATATTTTTGCTTCAGTCTCCTCTCTTGATTATTGGTTATTGACAAATCACCCTGGCTAATGTGTTCAGTAGTCAGCCAGTGTTGCTCCTTCATGAGGCCTCTGTAAGTTTGTCTGGAGGTTAGATGTGGACCTTGGGATGCACGCTGCATGTGGCCAAAAGTATGCGGACAGGCAAACATTGTAGCTGTAGGTGCTCACAGTTGGTTTTGAAGTTCATCACAAAGGTGTCAAAGATGGGGATGTGCGGTATGTTGTACTGTAGTTTTCCTCATTGTTTTGGAAAAACAAAAAAAATGTCGATTTATTATTTTCTCGATCAACTGATAAATTGTTGAGTTAAGTCTCTGGAATTAGAGAATTTTTTATCTTAAAAAATTACACAAACCAATCAATCGATTTTCATATTAGTTGGCAATTAATGAAATAGTTGACAACTATCAATCAGTTTATCATTGTAGCTCTCACTCTCATGCAGTTTACAGATCATGTTACTATCTGGAGGACAAAAAAATATGATCCAGTGACAACAGTGCTGATACAATGAATTATTCTACAAACTGACCGACAGAATAATGTGAACAATTACCACAAGTGCTTGTAACCAAACAAAAATGTCAAACTTTCTGTGATTCCCGCTTCTTTAGTTGTGAAGATTTGCTGTTTTCATGTTTCATTGCAAAGTGGGTTTTGGACTAAACAAACATTTGAGGGCATCACGTTCTGTTCAGGGAAATTATGATGGACAATTTTCACTATTTTAAAGACAATTTATAGTTTAAAACAAATAATCAAAACTGTGAAAATAACCAAAAGATTAATCTAACAATTAAAATGATAATTCAGCAAATAGAACATCAACCCTAATTTTCTTCACCACAAATTAATGGTTTGTTTTTAATTTTCAAGCATAGCTGCTTTGCTGACAGCTTTTCTTTTCATGACATACTTACAAGAATAATTATTATAATAATAAATGTATACAGAATTTGTAATAAATTATTAAAGAGTCAATCAACACTAGATCCAGGTTTTTAAGTTAGCAAATTGCAGTATATGCCACTTTATAATACTTGAATTGTATTTAAATTAATCTTGCTTCATTCATTTTATTTCAACAGCAGTTCTTTGGGTTCAAGTGTGTTAACTTGCTTTTTAAAGACAGCTCTTCTTTTTATTCGCCACAAGTCTTGATGTTACAGGTGATCTCTTTGTTTCTCACTGTAGCAATTATTATAAGATCCAAATTCACGCTTCTTCAATGTTGCTCCATCAAGCCATGAGACACCATTTATCTCTTTTTAGATTTTAGAAAAAGCTACAACTGCTGGTGGGAAATTGGGCTTGCAAAAAAATTAATGTAAGAAAAAATGTCAGCTACTTGCTTTAATGACGGATGTGGGCCCTACGAGAACCAGATCTGTGGTTACTTAATCAAATCTGCAGTCATAATTTTGTGGTCTATATTAGTTTTACACAAAACGAAGTTTAAAAGAAACACCAAGAAGTTAGTGTTAAGTATAACAGACAGGGAAAATGTCCACAAAGCACGCACTATTCATAACAAATAGTGTGGGGCCCCTGAGATAAGGGGCCAATCAACATCTTAATTTTCTTTGTGTTTTGTGTCAGATTATTTCATATTGAAACTATCTGCATATATTTTCTCTCCAATCAGCTCTCGTGTGCATGTATGCATAGAATGTGAATACAACATGTGTTCCTGCATTCAGCCATATGCTGGTGTGTAGCTGTAATCTGCCGTCAGTCAGTCTCGTACTGTGTGCCAGCACATTGGACGGCCCTGCATGTGTGATCAGCGTCTCACCACTTAAGCATTCCTCAGTGACAGCCGCAGGGCTACGGCTTCTGTAAATAGCCTCTGGATCGCCGCTGTTCTCTCTGAGATCTGCAGAGATGTCGGGACTCTCTGAGCTCAGGTAGAGCGTTAGTGCCTCCCTGTGGTCAGAGACTGATTTGACTTATGAGACGGATAAAACCATGGATCATAACTGGGAGTTTAGAGCAGTGTTTTGCATGGAGCTGGCCTTATTTCTGCAAGGGTGAGGTTGAAAGCTCTTATTTTATTAGCAGGGTTTTTAAATTAACTGACCTGGAAAATGTTTCTAACTTGTGAAGTGAAGAAACTTCCTAGTTTAGTTTCGGTCATTTGCACACGACCAAGAAGTCTAAACGTCTAGTCCAAAACATTGGACATTACTTCATTTCACAGACTATATTTCAACGTGCAGTTAGACACATCCTCATAATGCAATACAGCCATTTAAATGCTGTGGGAGAACAGTTTTATCTAAGCTAGATGTCTTAAAAAACATTCACTTTTCAATGAAATCTTGCCCAATTTTAACCTAGACATTTAGACGTTGTTGATCGGCAAATCACCAAAGCTTTACTGTGTCATTAAATAAAAAAGAGACATTGCCATCCCGCAGTTCTTCACTCCAGTAATATGACTCACATCTCAGATGCATGTTTGCTTTATTTTTAGTGCAAGTTCATTCAGATTTTTTTTTAATGTTGTGGTTGTCTTCTTGGAACTCTTTATGAATTCTCCATCCCATCTTTCCTCAATCATCTATCAAGATCAAAGGATGGTGGTGAAAAAGGCAAAGGGCATCTTTTTCCAGCCCTGCAGTCTCATTGTTCTCCCTCACAGATTGTCTTCTGACTCTATAGTAGTGGTGCTTCCAGCAGCTGTCCATCACACTTGGCCCAGTGAAGCATCTCTTCAGCCAGTAAAAGGAAACTGCTCACCAGTTGTCCTCTATAGGCCTTGATCTTATCGTATTATTAGACCATATACTAGTCACTTCTCTGTGTAAGAGTAAGAGACCCAAAATCACCACGAAGAGACACAAATAGACCACAAAAAGATGCAAAGGAACTGCACAGAGACACAAAACTACCTCAAAGACACACAAAACAAAAAAAGAATGGGGTAAAACGGCCACATAGTCTGAGTGCCTTGCTCCTGTGTTGGAGAGGCGGTGGGGCCTTTTGCATATCTGTGCTCAGGGGCAGCGTTGACCTCATATTCTACCCGTGCTTACAGTACACCCCTTTCAAAAAATCCACTGATACTTCTTTTTTAAGGGAATCAGTGTCAGTGCAGTACAAGCTTCTGTCAGTGGTGGAGAGTATACTCCTATGCCTAAGGTAAAAGTCACAAAGCCACAGTGTAAAAATACAGACAAGAACGAGTAAAAGTCTGACAAAACAAACATTAAGATTCATACGACTGTTTTGTTTCTTATCTGTCACCTCTGTGTTTATGGCTTGGTTAAGCAAACTAAAGCTACTGGGTTAAGGTTAGGGAACAATTATGGTCAAAGTTAAAGGAAAACAGTGTCGCCTGTTGGTAGGAACAAACAGCTGTGTGCCCAACCATTTACTCCCACATGGTTTTGTGGCTACACTTCATCTTCCTTCACTTTTGAGAGAGGTAATTTTTTGGACAAATGTAAATACAGGTTATTTTCAGTGTTTGAAGAAATGACTCAGTGTTTTCATTTTTTTGGGAGACAGTCTCTTTTGATCTCGTGTCAACCATCTTAATTAAAGTTCAAATTGAAGAAAAACACACCTCATCAAATCAACCCCACATTCTCAAGTCTAAATGTTAAGAGGCTTCCACATCAGCTCAGCACTTGTGCCTGTTATCAACACACACACACACACACACACACACACACACACACACTCTCCTGTCTCAGATTCTTGGCATGACTTCCTCGTGGTAAAAAAGGAAACATCCCCTTGCCCCCCCTCCTACCTCCCATAATCCCTTCTGCCTGCCTGCATGCCATCCCCAACCCTCCTGTAACAAATCCAAACTCAGAGGAGCTCATTTCCACTTTATGTTTTGACCACGACTCTGTTCTTGTTCCTGGCTGTCAAAGTGTGATGGCAAGGGAGAGCAGGGAACTGATCTGAGTTCTGTATAATCAGGATAGTTTGATTCTTCAGTCAGACAGTGCTGTTTCTCTTCAGCCCTGTCTTTTCACATATTATGCGGTACTAAATGGGGGGCTGCAATGCCCCCTACAAAAGAGCCACCTGTCATGATGACTAATCCTGGTTTTCCTGGTTGCCGCACTATCTCGCAGCACCTGAACGACCTGAAGAAGGAGAACTTCAGCTTGAAGCTCAGGATCTACTTCCTGGAGGAGAAGATCCAGCAGAAGTTTGAGGAAAGCAGCGATGGTGTGCACAAGAGGGTGAGTGAATGGATTAATGATGCAGGAAATGATCAAAGACCTCGGTCTACATGGATTTGATGCATTTCTGTAGTTACTCTGCAGTGCAGTCAGCTTTGTTGTTTCCAGAGCTGCAGGTTTGTGTTTGACAGTTATTAGTACTGACAGCAGGTCTCAGGCTGCTCTGCAACAGCTCATACACACTGTCAGTCAGAGGTTTCCGCCTGTGAGGCTGATTCACAGAGACTACAGCTTGTCTCACTGCTGTCAGAGCAAAATCAACAGGTACTTAAAGGGACAACTCACCCCAAAAGCAAAAATATTTTTACTCCTATATAGTGCTATTTATCAACCAGAGAGTTTTGGTGTGAGTTGCAGAGTGTTGCAGATATCAGCTGTAGAGATGTTTGCCTTCTCACCAATATAATGGAACTAGATGACACTCGGCTTGTGGTGCTCACAGTGCTAAGAAAACACATTTGAAAAACTCAACAGCATTGTCTCTTTCCAGAAATCCTGACCCAATAATATACAGTCCACAGACCTTGTTAGTAGTTTCATGTAGAAGCTATTTTCTTTTTACCGAGCCACAGCCGCCACCTATCACCTAGCACCACTGAGCTGGCTAATGTTGCGGCTCAGCCAAGGAGGACACCAATAATATTTACATCTCAGGCTGTCGCGAGCACAAGCCTCTCATCGGTAGGCGGGTGTAGTTTAGCAGACAGAAAATAGTTCCTACATGAAACTGCTCAAAACAAGGTCTGTGGATTATTTTGGGTAGCCAAGCCATGATTTCTGGAAAGAGACATTGCTGCTGAGATCTTTAAATGTAATTTTTTGGCACATCTACATCTAGTTCCATTATACTAGAGAAAAGGCAGACATCTCCATGAATGATATCTCCAACATTCTGCAACTTACACCAAATCTAGAATAGATACTAGTACAGATAAGAAGGAAACATATGTATTTGTGATTTTGGAGTCGAACTGTTCCTTTCAGCCCTTTAAGTCTCTTTGGTTTCCTCCATGGTGTCTGGATTATTTATATTACTGTAATGAGCATGCCACAATTAAATAGTATGACAAAGCTAACAATGCAAATTGTTGCATTAAAAGTGATGCATCAATGGCCTGCTGACATAAATCCATCCAACGGTCATAAAATCCAAAGAGTGCAACCCATGTTAGAGTTTGCAATCATGCAATCATATATGCCATCAGAGGCTGGCAGTGTGGCACCTGTTCACCTTCGTGTACTGTAAGCATGTAAACATCTCATCTTTACAACATATCGTCTTCTCATTTTACACCTAACTGGGTCTTAAGTGTCAAAATCTGTGGATCTCTGGATCAAGAGGAGCCTGTTGACTGTAAATAGTGCTCATTGTTTTCTTACAATAGGAATTCTGTAATGCATAAGAACATAAAACCTGGATAGAACACATGTGAAACTCATACACTCGTAAGAGTGGATAGATCCATAAAACAATGAGCCTTAAAAAGACTGTTATACTGTTTTTGGACGGATGAAGGGCACAGACAGTCAGTGCAGTGTATCCAAAGAGACCAACATGTCTGCCTAGAGGATGGTTGTTTTAACTGCCTCTGCAGTAACTGTCTGACCTGTTTTCTGTCGGCCACTGTAGACCCAATGACCCACATTATGTTAGCCTGAGAGCCCTCAGGCCTGCTGTTTGCATGCATGCGGGCACACTGTCCACTAGTTTATTTTCATGTGTGTGCCTTGCATCTATGATAGAAGCAGCAACACCTGTGTTGTGTGTCAGTGTGTCAGTAATCGGACCTGCTGCACATGGACACGAAGTTCATCCCAGGAGCACTGAAGTGTAACTCCAGCTTGATGTACAGAAAAATAAATCAGGCAGATACCTGCACGTGAGTGAAATGACGGCCAGATCAGACTGGTTTGTTGCTGCGTTCAGAGCCAAGAGTTAAAAGTGGAGATGTTGCTGGGTGCAGAGGGGAGGAGGGGGGAGGGAAAAGGGGAAGGGAGAGTAGTTGATATTACACGGGAGGGGGTTCAGAGGAGACACATGCAGCAGGTGCTTATATCCCTACCAGCTATTTATAGTCATACAGAGCTCCCTGAAATACAGGTCAGCACGTGCAACTTGGGAAGCTCATTTGGTGTCTCTCTGCAGTATACTAAGGAGAACTCCATATGATTTTTTTTCTGCTGAAGAATGAATTAGATAGCAGTATAGATGTGCTGGTTTTTGTTTTGCTATATCAGAACACTTTGGAGTGTGCTATTGTGCACCGGTATCAAATGTTATCAGACCATTAAATTGACTGGTACAGTATCAGTTGCTATCACTATCATTATAATGCTTCAGACTGGGCAAACTACACTGACCAACAGGCCAGAAGGTGCATATCCAATGCTAGGTTTAGGCGTCAAAACTACTTGGTTAGGTTCAGGAAAAGATCATGGTTTGGGTTAAATTGTGTTTTTACCTTAAGTTCCATACATAATGTACCTTATGTTACACATGTTAAGTATGTACGTTAGTTAAAATAGGTCAACGCTGACTTTTTGTTTCACATGAGACATGGAAAGTGGTCTCCTGGGTTTAAGTCCTGTGTTTTTTGACCCACCCATGCACCACGACCTCCTCCCTATCGTGGACGCTCTTTATACTGCATCAGCCGACTTCCTTCTTTGCGCCCATCATAATGACTACAGTCACTAGAAGTCAGCACCTAACAATAAACATACATATAGGAAGTAGAGGGGGGTCATACTACCTCAAATCTATGCTCCCAATGACAACTGATAACAGCCATTTAATGGGCTAATAGCATTCGAAGCAGGTGCAGTATGCTAGTACCAGGCTGATGTGAAATCATCATTCATGTGTTTGTAAAATCTATATGATAATAAACTACCACTATTCTTTTGATACATAATGCAAAAATCAGTAGTTTTTAATACAACAGTGCATAATGATTTCTTTGTAATGCTGGCTCACTTCTGACTTGTTGGCTGTGATTATCAGTAGGACTAAACTAGAGGCTAGCTGGTTGAACTTGTCACTTTTATCAGTGTAACTACAATAGACTCAGATATTTAAATGTTTTAAACTGTGATATGAGAACACCAGGATCAATAGGAGTTTCATAATGTCAGTCAGTAAGGGAATTGGAATGACTGTTCCAATGAAACTCAGTTTCACCAGTGAGTTTACTGACAATGCAGCATTTGTTAGTTAGTTAGTTAGTTAGTTATTGCTGCTATGTTTAAACTACCTTGCTCATGCACTAAACATGATGTTTAAGGTGCACTGATATACACTATTAACAAACCTACCAGTAAATCATCTCCGTGCCCTCGCTATGAATTATGACATTTACCTTTGGGAAGAAGACTGCATTGGTTGTACAGCTTATTAAATTAAATTGCTGATTATTGATCATTTCTGAAGATGCACATGAATGTTTTCTAGCAGCTTTTTTTCCCTGTAAATATCTGCAGAACATACCAAAAGCCATCTCTGATATATTCTTACATTATCTTATTCTATCAAGGTTTTAGGTAAAAAAAAAAAAATATCACAATATGTTTTTTGTTAACATTACCAAACCCAAATATTGTCAATGAATATGATGTTGTCACTCCATACTGGTTCTGTAATCATGGTTTCTACTCCTCTTTTATCTGCAGGTTCTTATTGTTTTATTTCACTGATTTCTTTTCCAGAACATCGAGTTGAAGGTTGAAGTGGAGAGTCTGAAAAAGGAACTTGAGGAGAAACAAGAGCATCTGGACAAAGCACTGTGAGTATTTGACTTCTTCCTGCAGTGATAATCATCGTGGTTCACATTTCTTCACACTCTCAGTGTCTGTGAGTATGTTAATTTGAGGATCCACAGGCCTTGAACCCCTAAATGTATCCCACAGATCAGTCACCCGTAGTACAGTATATTACATATCTAGGACAGTCTAAGTCTGCTTGTGCTGCACACATTTCTTAAAATGCCCTCAGGGAAACCTGACAGAGAACTACAACAACACTCTTTTCATCGCTAGTTTGATTATTTCCCATGAGTCCACCTCGGGACCCCGTAGCCTCTCATCACACGCGAGCCCGCCGGCCTATAGACTCACCTAGCTATCACAACACACGCTAAGCTCTGAGGAATGCCATGTATGGACTCAGCACTGAAATGCTTTTGAAGAGGATGAAGTGGCTCTGTGTTCTGGGACGGAGGACGAAGAGGGGATGAGGGTGAGGAGGTGGAGGGGAGGTGAGGGACCCACTGTGGGTTTGTTTTGAAGGGGGAGAGGGTGGAGAGTATTGGAGCAGGGAGAGTAAAGGGCAGAGGTGTCTTGTGGTTTGTTGTGTTGCTGAGTTGGGAATTACTTGAGCTCCAGCACCTGTCTGTGAGGCAGCTGTCTGTCCCTCAGCATATCAGTTCCTTTAACTCCTCTCCTCTGCAGACTCACTCTCTGCTGCTTTTTTATCTTCAAATGAGGAAGTAGAATATTCCCAATTTGCATAATCTGGTTGAAATTCATATAATTTTTAAAATACTCAATGCAATCATCACTGAAGCATATGTCTTGCAGGAGAGACAATAAAGACAAATGGTATAGTCAGAGTTGTCATATTGATATTTTAGATGTGTTGATTGATTGACATAGGCTCATGCATTGACTAACATGCAAGAAAACATTACACCTTTAAAGCTGCCGCTAGCCTTTGAGCCTCATGGTGGATTTAATTATTTTCTCTCCGTCAATGGCAAACTAACTGTTAAAGGTGCTGTATGTAATTTTGAAGAAAGCAGTTGAGTCTCATTCCCAAGTCGTCAAATACTAATGCTCTGGTTTGGTAGTCGGACCAAAGCACCAACCCAAAATGCTGCTGTCTGATGACCTGGGAATGAGGCGTTACATATAGCACTTTTAACTTGTAAAGAAAAAGGCAGCAAAACATCTTTTCATTTTATAGTTATAGATGACTAATCTATGCGAACAGGTACAGGTGAGAGGAGGGGAACACCCTGGACAGGTCGCCAGACCATGGCCGTGATTACACAGAAACACTCTTCCTTTTTAATTGAGTGCCACTTGTAAAAAAAAAAATCAATCTATCACTTTTTGTTGATTTTTTCTTCATGGTAATTAGTATCTAGTTCCTTGGACAAGCAGGGGGTGCTTGTTTTAGCTCTGGTTGAGGGTGAGAGGCTGTCAGTAAATAGAGGCACAGGGAAACAGAGATCTGTGTGGGTACATGAGATCCTAAAAAAGAGGGTCGATCACAGCGAGTACCACCGGTTGGTCCAGGAGCTTCGCTTCAATGATGGCCATTTTCAGGCATACTTTAGGATAACTTGGGCTTCATTCTCATTAACAACAATTACAAAAAGCCGCCTCCAGCTGCTAAAATGCTTTCTGTGTGACCTGGGCCTGTCACGGGGCTGACCCACAGAGACAGACAACCATTCAATGCCTATGGCCAACTTAGAGTCATTAATCTAGCCTGCATATCTTTGGACTGTGGGAGGAAGCTGGAGTATACCTTGACAAAAGCCACACTGACAGCATACCAATTCTGCACCTGGGGTTTGAACCACAAATCCTCTTGCTGTCAGGCAACAACACTAACCACTTCACCACTGTGCCACCACCTTTGGAAAAAGTAACGAAGACATCTGTTTAGAGATATTGCTCTTGATTATGCTTTTTTTTTTTTTTTCATATTTCCATACTTTCGCACTACAAATGAATTTCCATCCACCTAAATGTGGTAAACTGATCCTTTAGATTGAGATGAGGCAAAGAAACGACTGGGTTAAGAACAGGAAAGAACTGTTCTTTAGAGATTCGTGCATGTCACACTACCTCTTGTAGTCACACACAATGTTGGCATGAGGTAAGTACTGCAGAGACATCACACACTGCCAGTGGGTTCACCTTTTGTTCTTACAAAATACTCTGTGCAGACATATGTAATGACGCATGTAAGATATTTAAAAAAAAAAAAAAAGAAGAAGAGCTGGTGACTCCAAAGACTGCACAAAGTTAGTTTTGTTGTTTTGTCATTATGCTAAACATCTTCTACACTTATAAAGATGGTGCATAGGATCAGCACATGTAAAACCCATTGTTCAATGATTTTCCAAGTAGATTGACGTTAGAAAAACACCACTGGTTAAACATCATGCAGTAATTAGTTAATCAGTCAATTAAGTGCTTTGTCAAAATAATGAAAAGGAGCAAAGCTTCAGCCTTTGAGGAGAGTGGATGTGTGAATGTTAGAGTAGAGTTTGGGGTCAGTGCTGAGGCTCTCTGTGCCCTGCTGTTTCATAAATAAACTCTCTGGCACACAGTTTATCATTAGAGCTATTAACAGAGCCTGACTGATAGATGTGAGGAGGAAAAGCTGAGTGTGACCTTCTGGCTTGTTGCTGAGTGCTGGAGGAGTGACAGACGGGCCCTTAGAGGGGTCTGCAGATATTTCCCTCTGGAATCCATGTTTCCTTTCCTCTGGAGCAAACTTCACTCTGCTTAAGTCTTTTTGTTATTAACCTCAGCCGAGGAGGGTCTGTTCCATCTGTTGCTTTGTTAGCAGGATGTCTAAAAATCCTTAATTTAGTTTGGTGGAAAGTTAGGCAATGGGCCTGGAAAATAAGTAGTTAGTTTTCTGTATCAGTCCAGATCCAACACCATCACCATGTGGTCTCCTATGGCGTCAGGGTTTCCCACAGGTGGGCCACCTCACCTGACATGCAGACCATCTCCACTAACATCATAAAAAATGTAAATGCTTGAAATAAAACAATAATTGCAGGAGAAAAGAGCAGAGGTGCTATTTCACGATGCAAATGTTGCATAGTTAAATGTGTAGGTATTAGTCAGTCATCTACTAACACAGGCTACATATTTATATATATCACACAAATCAAATTGACCCTGAAAAATGACATTACATTACAATTATTTATTTATTTATTTATCTCATGTTTCAAGTCATTTATTGCCATGTACACAATAATTACAGAGAACCAGTTGCTGGCAATGAAATTCTTAAATCTCAGGCTTCCTCCAGCAATGCTCAGTAAAGTGTGTAGGATTCAGTGGAATCTAGCGGTGAGGACTGTTGATTGCAGTCAGTCGAAACCTTTCTCATGTGCCAACTGTGAACTCCAGGTTAAGATTCCCTCAGTGTTCATTGTTCAAAAGGTTTTTACCATGAGCCAAATTATCCACAGAGGTCCCTTCCTCTCCAAAAATGTACATTTAAAACCAATGAAACACACAAAATAACACAAAATAAAGCAGTTTCACATTAAAAAATCTGTGTTTTTCTGATACTGTTTGGGTTGTTGTGGAGAGGCTGCTAACTACGGTGGCTGACATGAAAACACAAATGGTCCAATGTAGAGCCAGTGTTTGGTTTGTCTGTTCTGGGCAAACATGGTGGTGCAACATGGCCTACTCCACTGACAAGGACCTGTTACCAATGTATCCCCCCAAATCCTACACACGGGACATTTTAATATTTCTAAAAAGACACACATTCAATAAAAGAGTGAGATACATTTAAATAAGTTAAATTTCAATCAAACTAAATTTGTATAGCAGAGTCTTTTACTTATGATCTTGAATTGGTTGTCAGACTCTTGTGCATGTGGCTGGTTTGATGTAAACATATGGTGGAGTTACAATCAAATTTTGGAGAAAAATGCACTTTTCCCACTGTGAGTGACACTGCCAAATGTAATTATATAGCATATCAGCTACACCAACATGATACATGGTTCTAACTCAGTGGTCTGTGGTCTGGAAATTTTGCACCATTCACCCTCAAACTAAACTTAAATGTCCTCAAACAAGATTTAGGTATTTTTCAAAAAATTCGCATGCAGCCTCATTGGCCGTTTGCATGACTGTCTATCACAGTGTGTGTTTTGATGGCATTTAAACACTGTAAAGGCACTGTCTGAGTTCTTTCTAGTTTGGCTTATTTGAGTTAGTTTACAGTCAAAAGAAAGGAGACTCATTTTCTGGGAAGTAGCTGAATTCTGCATTATCAGCAAAACGCTGAAAAACAATCTCAACACAAGTCTGGAAACTGAGACTTGTGTTGCAGATTCATGATATTTAAAGCACACATTCTGTGTTCTACTATGACAGAGTGACTCAGTGATAAAAACCAAGTGCTGATTCAAGAATAACATCCTATAAAACTCATATTTCCTCTGATGACTTGAATGCTCTGATATGTTTGAAGAAGAAGTATCAGATTTTGTGGAGTACAAAGACAAAAGTACATGCAGTGCAGCACAGTATGACCTCATGAGTCTTTTGGGAAAGACTGCTGTTGATGATACTCTGATCTAATTGACCATACATGAATAAATCATGAGTGTGAGGAGAGTCATGAGGAGAAGAAAAAGCCAATGAAATAAACCCATCTTCTTCTGAAGTGAGCTGTTTTTATTGCATACATTTATTATTCACTGACCTTTGTGTGTCCTTAACCAAAAGAACATATTCAAAAAATGTTCAAAATGTTCAAAGACAAAGCCCTATGTCCTTAAAGAGGATATTTTATTTTCCAGCTTCTCTTTGTAGAATAATTTTTGTCTTCAACTATAACCACATAGGTCAACGGCAGAGAGCCTGTCCAATCAGAATGAAGCAGAGCTGCAGCGTCGCCTGGCGGAGCGACAAGAGGAGATCATCCACATGCAGGAGATCCTCGAAACCAAAGTTCAGCTGCTACAAGAGGTACAGACACACAAGTGCACTCTCACTCACAGGATTCATGTAGGAAAACTACAAATATAAGACTCAGATTTTAGCAAACTGAAATGATCCTTTAGACATGATGATATACGAGATCACTGACAGGTTGGATCTTTGTCCTCCTCCTGTCTGTGCTTTGTTCAGGAAGCCGAGCTGGCGCGAGGTGAGGCTGAGCGGATGGCCGAGCTGGCGGACTCTGAGACTCAGCGCTGCCTGGCTCTAGAGAGAGAGATGGTGGAGAGGATGGAGGAGAGCGGAGGCTCAGGTGGACTGCTCACCCAGCAGGCCCTGGCTGACAAAGACAGGTGACTTTAACCTTCCATTGAAAACACTGATGTTGTAGTTAGTACCATCGTTTTTGGACTATGTTCTCACTTTATGGACACATTTTATATACAACAAAGATTATGGAATAATGCAAAAATAATGGATTAATTGTACTTTACAGTTTTTTTCTTGGTTCTGGTGTGTGTCTTCTGGTCACTGACGATATCAGGGCTATTCACAGCTCTGTTGACACTGTTGATATAGCTGCTGACACTGGTATCGACTGACCTTGTCAAAAACAGCCTCATGTTTGGAACAAAGAGCCAGAGCTCTGACCTACATACTGTAACTGACCCCAACACTGGCTCTGGGTCAGATCTATAAACTGCAGCTTTAACCATTTTAATCTGAGCTTTTCTCTCTCCATCAGGGTGATTGAGGAGTTGACGCAGCAGAAACATTCGCTGGGTCTCCGGGTTGAGGAGCTGGAGGTCAAAGTTCACAATCTGTCCTCTCCTCTCAAGAAGAAAGAGGTATTTTTGCCCCGTCCACACAGCCTTGAAAAAATTCCTACACATACACGTGCTTAGTTACTTCAACACTGAAATACATTCTAATGACAACTGGGCCTGTGTTTATTAAAACTCTGAGTACTGCACCTAAGAATGAAGTCTAAACAGCTCTGGTTAAGACCTTGAATCCAGACTCTGAACATGATCCAGTCAGGTGAGCAAGTTTTGGCCTAAATTCCTCATCAGGTTTCCCTCATCCCTCCTCTTCTCCCTTCTATCTTTGTGTTTTGGCTCCAACCCCAGACAGACAGGCTGACTGAGATATCAAAACTGTTTTTATATCCACATGTGGGTCAGTGGAACTTTGGCAAAGCAGACAAGCTGCATAGCATCATGAAGAAGAAAACATGTGCATGTTGTGGCTGACAAGGACAGTCCCTGTATGGTTGTGTTTTCATTGGAGTGGATAGAATGAATGAATGAATGAATGAATGAATGAATGAATGAACACCAGTACTCATCTAAAATGTACCTTAAACTCCACTGGAGGTCATTTATCTTTGGTTTTTATTAAGTACTGTACTTGTTACCTGATACAGCTGCTGATATTTCTGTGGCCCCGACACATGACGCATCAATAAATAATAAGCCAGGAAGGGATCTGATCTGGAGAATCAGGTGGTGGGCAGTGATAGCTGCGTTTTTAGTCCAAAACTTAAAATACATTCTACTTGTTTATTTCAATTTCAGTTTTGTAAGGGCTGTGCAGTGGTGAGAAAAGCAGATATTAGGTCAGTGCCTTCTGTGTAACACAAGTTTACTTCTTTTCCCACAGAGTCATGCTGAGAGTCGAGTCCATGCACAGATGCAGGTAGGAAACATGTACAGTATACACTTGGTAGTTGACTCCCCTCATACCAACATATGTACTGACTCATTAAGCGTATTCTGCTGGTGGTGAACTGCATCTTACGGAGCACTAAGTTTGTATTCAACACAATGCTTCATGACTATTTCTCCTCTCAGATCATAGAGAGGTAGCTCCACCCGGTGGTGCCGGTTGTGCACTGCATGTATTCACAATGCCTTCATAGTGCTGTTTTGTTCAGGAGTTATTTCAACTCGGGGAGACTTTCTTTCCGTCACATTCCAGATGGAAATATTGTACTTTCTGCTCCACTATTTATCTTACAGATGTGGCTATTTTACAGATTATCCTAAACTCCAACAGGATATGAAGTAACAATAATGTAGCACTATAAAATGAACCACATTACTTTTATCACTTTGATTTTACTGGTACTGGTTTTACTTTCTTGTTGCTATATTTCCTTTTTCTGTTTTTCCCATAATTTTTCCTCTGACACTGTCTTTTCATCCTTTTTTCCTTATTTCAACACGTTTTTCTTTACGTCCTTACACATCTGTTGCTCCTGACTTTCTCCCGCTCTTCTGCCATTCCCCTCAGTGTAGTCTCCATGGCTACAGCCTTGCTTAAAATTTATGGATGCAGATATTTTAAGAGGCGCCTCAGAATCAAGTAATATTATAGTAACCATGCGTCTTGGGGACCTCATTTTATCAGTTGTTATGACTTTTTTTATTCCTTTTTAATTTAAAATTACTTTTCACAGTCAGCCTGGAGCTTTAGGGGCCAATGAAGAACTGGGGCCCTCCAGTTGCCTACTTTTGGTAATCCTGCCTTGGTCCCATTGGCAGTGGGTGTCCTGCCCTCACATCCCTCCTGCTTGTGTTGCTCTCTTTAATATCAGGTCGTACAGTCTCTCTCAGGTCGCTCACATCAGCAGTGATCAGAGAACCCAGGTCACTGCAGAGTCAGCTCACATGTATAGTACAGTCCTGCTAATTTAGCCTCAGTTTCCTCACTGACGCCAGTTATAATTATAATCAGCTCACTGTCTGCTGGCTGTTCCACACAGAGACTTGTTTCATGAGACGGCTGCAGCGTGCACAGAAGGAATCAGTTGTTTATTTGGCACACCAACAACTGAGACATTTGAGAGAAGAAAATCAGCAGAGACACCTCTTCTGTCTGCAGGGACGTTAATTCTCTGCTGTCATAACTTGGTATTTCTGCCACTCTGAGGAAAAATAAACAGCGGGCGCAGTCTGTCAGCAGTGTTTGGCATTTATCTCTGATTAGGATTAATTGATTTTTGATTGCGTGCCTCATTCCGGCCGATCAGTGTTTTGGTGTGGTGTCTCTAGAGGCTCGCATGGTGACAAATATGCAGTCAGGGCCAGAGGAGAGCCTACACACACACACACACACACACACACACACACACACACACAGGAAAACAAATCACATATGAGAACAGTTGTATCAACAACAAATCCACCCTGCTGCAATAATGAAAGACGGATGAGGACCTGTGTATCTGTGAGTCTGTGGGAAAAAGATCCTAAAAGTGTCTGTTGAAAATGACATCAGCTTTTTAAGAGCAGAGTCCTGCTGCTCGATTAAAGCATCATGTGATTCAGATTCAGGGAAATGAGAGCCCCCTCCTTTCCCTCCCTCCTCCCTTTCATTCTGTGACATGCATGTGAAGGCCGGGCGAGGGCTGGGTGCCCCTGGGAAAGGCATGAACTCATTCCATGCTGACAATTCAGAGAATTTAATGAACCTGATGGAAAACATTCAAGCCTATTTTATTAGTTCACACTTGGCACACAGGCACACAGAGCTACACTGACATGAAAAAGCTTAATTGAAATGGAAAATGTAGCAAGTAGCTGTGATATTATTGATCTGGAGGCAGAGACAAATGAACTGTGAAGTTCATACACAGAGCACAGTTAGTCACCAGTGATAAGATATTATCACAATACTTAAGTCAGGATACAAAATTATTGTGAATTTTAAAATGCTGAAATATGCTGAGTATATCAACATTTGTTTTGTCTAATAAGATAAAGTTTTCAGTCTGTTCACATTATGTTTTATTGCAGAAAACTGTATCAACTCAAAGTTTAATCCAGATACTTTTTTAAAAGTAATTTATATAATATATGTTTTGTTTTTTTAAAATACAAACCTCAGAACTATTAAAACAAACAAGTGTCCAGTGGCTACAACCCAAGGCAATCATGTCTTCATATGCTGATGCCCAGTAAACAACTTTTTTCTTTTCTTTTCTCTTCTTTTATTTTTTCATTGGCTTTTCTTTTCTTGTCTTTTTTTTTTGGCATATCTTTTTTTTTTTTAAACTGGTGTTTATTTTACCTGATTTGTTTTTAGATTTTTTATGATTGAAATGTCAGCCTAGAGAGTTTGGTACTCCAGTCATAAAACTTGGTCAATGACTGAATTAACTGTAGACACATCAGTCATCAGTAGCCTAATATGTATTTTTTATCAGGATCAATTGGAAAGCACTTAAAATGTTGTTTATATGCTGTTGACAATGTATCTGATTTGGCCTTTACTTAACAGAAACAATGAATGCATTTTAAACTTAATTATCTACGGAAATGAAAAGTGAAGTAATCTAATGTTTGGCCTGAAGGAGTACCAAATGTTTATTTAAGAGACAGTACACAGCTGTGAATTAAGGGCTCAGCCACCCTCCTGTTTCCAGTAAAATGGTTCAGTCCAGACAGCTGCAAGAGCTCTCACTCTTACACTGATGTAGAGAACTGAAAAACTGAGGCGAGAAAGGGAGAGAGACTGGGTGATCACAGCCTGGCCACAGAGACTGACAGACACAGGCAGACCTGGCTGCCCTGAGAAGACTCATATGAAGACATCAGAACAAAGATCTTTACAAAAATGACATGTAAACTCCAAGATTTTGTTTAAGATTCTCTCTGACCAGACTAAAATGCAACATCTACTAAAATAGTGTCAGAGCTATAAATGCAGCAAGATATGTCAGTGTATGTCACAGCCTAAGAGACAACCAACACAACAACACATAACAACAGCAGTCACCAGCCATGTTTCAGTGTTTTGAATCTTTGTTTAACAATGTTTAAATGTTGTGCTGTTTGCAAGATGGGAACGCCTACTGTGAAATCTTTCTCTTTCTTTGTATTTACAAAATCCAAACTGACATGAGTTTCAGCCAGACACAGCCCGATAACGACATACAAAATAGATATTCAAAAGTACATTATAATACAAATGCAAGGAGAGGCAAATTTATATATAGGCCTATAGCATATTTTAGACACAGAGGCAACTCAAAGTGCTTCACATAATAAAGTTTAGAAAAGGCAGAGAAATAAAAAGTGTACGCCCTTTAAACTTGTTTTTACATAAATAAGTATAAATAGACACAGCTAGGAAGAATAATAAGGTATGAATTCAAAACACAAAAATAATACAATAGAAGGGGAAGACCTTATGGGTCATAATGAAAATCGTATGCATCTTGCATCAGACATTTTTAACCTTTCTCTTACCTTTATTTGTTTATCTAACCACAGTGTAAAAACATGTCAGCATTAGCATTAACATATGGGCTACTTTAAGTAGGCTATCAAATGTAAAAGTTGTCAAAATGCAGAGTGGCTACTGTCAGTGTTATTCTGTTATATTACTGGATCATTATTATTGGTTTTAATAATATGTAAGCTGTATTTTAATATTGCAGTTGGCCATGGTAAAGCTAGTTTTAACTACTTTGTTTACTTTTGGTATTTTAATCTATAACAACAGATCATTTTTTTATAACTGATCACATCTGATGTATGTAATATCCTAATTTCAAAAATAACCATAGCTCTTAAATACATGTAATGAAGTGAAAAGTATAATATTTATTTCTGAGTAAATGTTTAATGGATCTTTGCAGCCTAATGTAATAATCGATACAAAATAATAAGATTTTCCAAAATGAGTTATGTCTGTGGAATATTCCCAGAAATAGGACACAATGAAATAATTGTTTTGGACTACAACCGAAGCCCACTTTTGCAGACGGGACTAGTTAAAGCTGCGGAGTGAGACATCATCTCCAACATAGGCGATCTTTGGTTCCTGTCAACGTTGCCTCGTTGTCTCGTTATGAAAGCGGCTCGCGGACTGACAGCCTCTCCCTCCATCCTCAGCTGATGAAGCCGCTGCTGGTGAGGAGACAACGGATCGGGGACCCGGACAGTCTCCGCTGAACCTTCAAACATCCAAAGCGTCGACCGGGACGGATCAGTTTGTTTTTTTCCGTGTTCGTGTCGGATTGTAACGGGAGCGGCTGCTGCAGCGGAAAGATGCTGTCATGCACAGAGACGTCATTGATTTAAAAGGCAAAAACATACAGCAGTGACATCAACTGGGGATCGTTTCTATCACATGAATCATTGAAACAGAAATACAACCCGGATCGACCTGACAGCAAATGTCTGCAGTGAATCATAGAGGAAGTGACAGTGTAACCCATGACAGAGATTCACTCACATCCGCTCCGCCTGGAAATCTTCTTCACTGAGTTAACGCTGCTGATCACGTTGTCACGTTGTCATGTCAGCGTGATCCGGACACATTTGTGTTTTTGAATCAGGATAACTATAATTAGTCTTTGGGTTAGGGTTAAGAAAGTTCTTCAAGCAGGGAAACAGTTCATCCTAAAAATCTCACTGTCTGCCAAGAAATGAATCACATTTTATTTTATTAAGGCTTCTAATTCAGTACACAGTAATCCAAAGACTGATATTTGTGTCAGAGGCAAAACCTCAGATTTGAGAAGCTTTAAATCATTATCTTCTTCAGATAAAGTCTGAAAGATAAATATTTAAAATCAGGACAGCAGTTCAAGACTTGACACTGAAACAGGAAGGACGGAGGCTGGAGAGGGACAAAAACACATCTGAGCATCTTTGTACAAGACTTTTAAGATAATGAACTCTAAAATGTGATTTTATTGTATCCCAGCTTTTTGAATCAATGCAGCTGTCTCACCTACTTCATAAGATTTGGGTGAACGAGGCTTTTTTCAGCACTTTAAAGTTACTTTGAACAGTTGTGATTTCCTACAATCCAAAGACGCCTTTCACGTGTGTAAAAAGAAACTGACTGGACTTTAAAGCGCTGCTGTATTATTTATAGTCAGTCCACTGCTGCTGTGATGCTGGACGTGGTGAAGATGAAGGAGGCGTGCAGAATCTGCGCCCGCGAGCTCTGCGGCAACCAGCGTCGATGGATTTTCCACCCAGCGGCCAAGCTCAACCTGCAGGTGCTGCTGTCCCACGCTCTGGGCCACGAGCTGACCCGGGACGGCCGTGGGGAGTTCGCATGCTCCAAGTGTGCCTTCATGCTGGATCGCATGTACCGCTTTGACACGGTCATTGCCCGCGTGGAGGCCCTGTCACTGGAGCGCCTCCACAAGCTGCTGCTGGAGAAAGACCGGCTGAGGCAGTGTATTGGAGGCCTGTACCGGAAGAACAACACAGAGGATGGGAATGTGGCTCCTCCTGGGTCCGTTGTGGGGGTCGTTGTGACCGAAGTGGGCTCTGAAGATTCTCCTGTGGTGGATCTGTCAGTCCTGCAGGATGGAAGATACTCAGATATGATCCAGGATGATTTGACTTACTCAGTGTATGAATCCTGGGCTGATAAAGAGGACTCTGCCCTGGATCAGCACACCCAGCACCACCAGCACCACCAGCACCACCACCTCCAGTGCCCAGGAACAGATTCTCTTCCTGGCCAGAAGCCGAGGCGGTGCAGGGGTTGTGCAGCACTCCGTGTTGCTGATTCTGACTATGAGGCGGTGTGTAAGGTTCCTCGCAAGATTGGGCGCAGGAGCACATCCTGTGGCCCATCTACCCGCTACTCAACAGCAACCCCAGGGGTTGAGGACCCCCCTAGAGCCTCTGGAGAATCTGAGGCAACAGCTGTCGTCTTTGAGTCCTCCTTAGCTGAGCTAGACACTGATAAGACCATGTGTGACAGGACGAGTCCCAGCCCGGCTTCATCTGTAGAGTCTCTCGACACCGCCGTGGACGTGAGCTGCCCTCCTGCAAACCACAAAGAAAGAGAGGAAACTGAACAACAGGAGGCTCCAGTGAGAAGGGACACACCATGGGACAAACAACTGAGTGAGAGCTCTCTATCTGGACTTGAGATGACGCTGAGCCTCCTGAGGGGCTGCGAGTACCGGCCAGTGAAGCCCAACAGGGGCAGCAAGATCCCAGTTCTGGTGAAAGCCAAACTGGAGCAAGGCCTGTCACTGTCCCTGCCCACCCCACTGAGGTCACCCTGTGGAGGGGCAGCAGACTGTGATCTGTACCCTCACCAGCCCATACCAGAGGTTGTGACCCCATGTCCCCAGCAGGAGCTGCAGGCGGAGCTGGCAGAGATGGAGGAGCAGTGGATGGATGATTATGTTAAGTGCGGGCCGTTCCGCTTTCAGCAGGTAGATCAGTAGCCACAGTACCTTGTTACTGGATCTGGAGCCGATCCTGTCAGTGCAGACTTTGTAGCTTTCGTGTAGGCTGCACAGAACAGTAGGACACTATTAAGTTGTGTTATGGGAAATTTAGGATCCTTTTTTTTTTTAAAGATTGGCTCATACATGGAATCAAAAGTCAGGATTTCACGGCCTCTGCAGCTTCGACTTAGACCGTTCTTTTTAATTTGTCTTCTGCAAGTTCCTGAACTTCTGAATCATATTCAGAGCAGAGAAATGAGGGCCTGTTAACTGACAGTGTCCTTCTGTGGCAAGCAACGGGACGAGCCTGGTTTCAGACCTCTGAATCACTGCCAACAAACACATTTGCGTTTCACTCCAATTATCTGGCTAAAGCACGACAAGTTCATGATGTCTGAGGAACACAAGACCTGGTGTAACTTGTCCTTTTAAAAATACAGAGGTTATTTAAATAAAAAGTTGTATAACCTGAAAAGCACCGAAATCTGGTGAAGGTTTAGTCCAACTGATGTGAAATTGATTGATTGAAAGCGCATCCCACTAATTCCCTGTTTGTGCGCCCGCCATCCAGACTGAACGAAGTCAGACCTCTCTGGATTTTCTGTCTTACTCATCTCCTTGACCGCTGATGAAGCTGAACACACTCACTGCCTTGATTACCCTCTCGGGGAGCATACATACTCTTCCTCGTTGGTATCCTAGCAACACTTCTGTTGCCATGGGAACAGTCTCTAAGCGCTCCAGCAGTCAGTGTGCCCTGCTTAGGCTGATACAGCTTCATAACTTCTCTTGTTATGTTAATGATTAATGTGAACGTGATTCAGTGTGCCAGGCGCGAAGACAGCTCTGTTACGGTCAATTGTATGTTAGTGTGTTGCTCTATTATACAGCCATATACTAGTCTGTGCAGCAGACCCCACACTGGTATGAATGAGGAAATTTATACTTGTGCCATTTGCACACAGATGAAGATTCCAGAGCATTTAAAAGTAGATTGTGGGAGAATAAGTGGCTCTAACTGCTGATCTTTTATATCAGAGGTCTGGTCATGATTTGACAATAGAAGATGAATGTTTAAAGATATCTCCTCATCATGCAATAAAAGCAAGCTTGCAGTGCTCAAAAAAAAATTGTTAGCAAAGACACGTCGTCAGCTCGAATCATCTGTCTGTGACACTCATGTTTTGAAAATATAACTTACATCATACAAATATAGCTTCACATCAGTATGGTATGTAGTAGAGTCATAGCAGACTGGAATGTACTGGTTCTTTCTTATTTCTTAAAAACTAAAATAGGTGAAGTGGCACTAAAAATGTACTCATGTATGTCTCAGGTCAGTGTCTCTGTTTGTACTATCAAATTAATAGTTTCCTCCATTGGATTATTAGGAAATTAAAGGACCCATGAAACAGTCATTATTTTTAATGTTTTACCACAGCCTGTATTGTTTTTGGGCGTCGGTTGAAACAGCTATAGAAAAGGTCACACATATAGCTAACAGTGTCCAAAAGGGCAGCGACATCACATCATTACTCAGATCATAAAAACAAAAACAAGGAAGTCTACATTATGTTGCCTTGGCAACAGCCGCTTCCCCAGGAAGTCATCCAACAGTGAACTGACATCACTTTCCACTTTCACTCAGTCATTCGCACAACAGCTGCAGGGACAACACACGTAACTCTTTGTGTCCAGTGTTTCACCACCCATTAATATATTAACTGTGACTTTGGATAATAATGTGTTAAGAATAAGAGATATGAAAAAGAACTGTATACAGTACAACAAATGCATATTTTTATTGTAAGTTAACCTGTGTTTTGCTCCTGTGTCTTTCAGAGGCTGATTGATGAGCAGCAGGGCCAGCTCGGTCAGTATGAGAGTGCTGCTGGACAGTGTGTCAGTGAGCTGCAGAAGGCCCAGGACCAGGTCTGCTCGCTCCAGGCCAAGATCAGAGAAAGCGAGACAAGGAACCAGGTACAAACATGTCACGACTCCCACCACCAGACCTGCATTTCATCCATCTGAATCTCTGTAATGTTTGGCACTGAGTCTGTTGTGTGTGTGTTTGTGTCGGAGTGTAGAAGCTGCAGGAGCGTCTCGGTGACATGGAGTTGGAGCTGCGTTCAGCCCAAGAGGAAGCCCAGCGGCAAGAGCGAAACATCCAGAACATCACAGATACTATGAACTCCAAGGAGGCAGAGGTAGAGCGGGACGGATACATACACATTGTGGTAGAAAAGACAGACAAATGAGTGCAGGCAGAAAATAGAAAGAGACAGGAAGTAAACAGTTTACATGTAGACAGAAATAAAAGCTTGAACACATCCGTTTTAAAAGTGAAAATACACAAAGAATGCACAGTTTGGTATTTGAATAATGTTTGTGTTTGTGCGTGTGTGTGAGCAGGCTGCAGATCTGTATCGAGTGATTGATGAACAGAATAAGATGCTGTGTTCTCTTAAAGAGCTCGCCAACCGCAACCAGCTGCAGCAGCTGCAGGTTTGTCCTCTATTCTGACACAGAGTGACGCCAAATTGGAGCTTTGTCACATCACTGAACACAGATACACCACACATACTGAAGTCACTTGTTTCTGGTTGATAGTTACAGTCACTATTTTAAATCAACGTTTTCTTTGCTTCCTTCTTCATTCCAACCCTCTCTGTGTTTCCGTGCTTGTCTGTCTCTTGTTCACCCCTCGCTGCAGGTGTCTGGTGCAGACAGTATTCGAGGTCAGGGTGAGGTGCTGGCTCTGCAGGCATCTCTCTTCCAGGCTCAGCTGGAGCTGCAGGCTGGTCAGCGGGCGCAGCGGCAGGCAAGCAGGACGCAGGAAGACCTAAGCCGAGCCCTGCAGAGGCTGGAGAAAGACCTGCAGGGGGCGCTGCAGCACAGGAGGGAGACAGAGAGACACAACCAGGTGAGAAAAGACAGAGCATGACTAGACTCACAAGTCAGTCTTTAGTCGCTTTGCTTGTCTGGTGGCGAGACTAGAGCATGACTGTTTTAAATTGTAATTAATTGTTAAACTAAACCTGCATCTTTTTAGTCATTTCTTTTAATGAGTCTGTGTTTAAATTTAGGAAAGATGTTATCAAGATCACCTTACATCTTGGCACTTTGTGTGTGTGTGATATTCAGGATCTGCAGCTGGCTCTGGAGAAGGCTCGATCGGCCCTGCAGGACAGAGAGGAGCAGCTGAGAGAGGGAGAGCAAGAGAGACAGAGACAGGCCGAGGAGAGAGAGAGGACCATCAGAGACCTGAAGACATCCCTGCAGACCAAAGAGCAGCTGATAGAGGTTAGACACACTCACCTGCACAAACACTTATAAACATTTACAGGATTCATATCACATCACAGAAATGCACTCTGCAGATATGTTGCATGTTGCACACACCACAAAGAAATCTCCACAGCTGAATGTGGAAGTGCAAACAGCTGACGCTCCTCCGCTGACCACTGGATACATGATTCAGACCAAACTGACTTTCCAGATCTGTTCCAGAAGAGTGTTGATGGTTTCTCTTCCTCTATTGTAGTATATTGGGTACATCTAGTGATTCACTATCTCTTAGATTTTGCTAAACCAATTATGTGTTGTCAATCAGGACTACTGTGAGCTGTTGGAGGATCCAAAGGAGAAGAAAGACTCTCTGCTTCAGAAACTCCGCCAGCGTATCAAGGAGAGAGACAGAGCTCTGGAGGTAAACGACACACATGTTTACTAAGGTTACATAGACTTCCATTCATTTCACGTAGACTTACCCTAACCATAACCTCAACTGGCCTAACCCTAACCCCTCATCCTAACCTTGACCTAACCCATCCCCAGTATCTGGTCTCCAGTCTGAAGTGCATCCCCAAAAGTAGCCTAAGTTATACCCACATGCATACCAATGACCATGCAGTACATCCTGCGACCTCCTGGTAGTTACTTGTGGTTGGTGTATGGGTGTCATATCGTGTATCCACCTTGTATTTTCAGCTCCAGACATCACAAGAGCATCAGAGCGTTTTAAGTTGCTTAACCTTTATTTAATAGGGAAAGCCTCATTGAGATTAAATGTCAAGAAAATTTTCGTGGCCTCTTGCAGGACTCCTAGTGATAAGTTAGGCTACTTAGTGGTTACAAACCCAGGCTTGGCTTAAAGCTGAATCCTCAGTGGTTTAATTATTGCCATGCCAAACCTAAACTCTCAGGTTCAGCAATGATTGACACTTTTTTCATCTAACCCTCAGCGTGCAGTGGACGACAAGTTCCGCAGCATGGAGGAGAAAGAAGAGGAGACTCGTCGGCTCCAGCTGCTGCTCAGAGAGAAGGAGAGAGACCTGGAGAGGCAGCGCTGCGTCCTGGCCAACAATGAGGAGACCATCTCTGTAAGAACACACACGCACAAATCACACTTTTTCTCCACCTTCTAGTCTGCCATCTCAACTACTCATTATCGGTGATGTGTGTTTGTCAGAGCCTGGAGGTGCTGGTGCGTGGTAAGGCTTTGGAGCTGGAGCAGGTGTGTGACGCCTGGAGGAACGTCCAGCGGCAGCAGCAGGAGAGCGAAGAGAGACAGAGCAGCGGTCTGAGAGAGAGAGATGGCATCATCACCCAGCTGCAGGCGGCACTGCATGCTCGCACGCAGGAGGCCCAGGTACAGACAGGAAGTGGTCAAAAGGGAACATCAATATCAGTTATAATCAGTTCCTTAACTTTAAATTACGAACTGAGCAGCTGCAGTAAAATTGTTTTTTCACTCCGTCTGCAGCCATGGTGTCATGTTAGTCAATAATAAGATCAATCCTTGGATTGGCACTCACCCACTCCGAGGATTTCAAAATAAGGGCACACTGTTGTTCAATTAACCATTCAAATTCAAGAAAAAGTTTTTTTTTCACCTTGGGTTGATGAAGAGGCAGTTTGGTTAGATCCTTACACAGTTAGTCTACAATTTCTCTTCAACAAATCAATCTCCTAACAGTGTTTCAGATAGGATTCATGTTTCTTCTTCCTCTCTCAACCGTAGGAACTTCGTTGCACTCTACTGGCTCAGATCCAATCAGCTCCCAGGGACGTCCTGGAGGAGCTGAAGGTCCGCCTCCAACTTAAAGATCGCCTCTTCCAGGAAGTGCTGGCCGACCGGACCCACCAGGCCCAGAACCACCAGGAGCAGATCCAGGATCTGCTCAGAACCATCAGCTCCAGGGACCAGTACATTCAGGTAGAGCAGAGGAGCTCAACAGAAACACTCATAAGTTGTAAAAAAATAAATAAATAAATAAATAACACCAATCTCCCTCCAGGACTCTGCTGGCCGGCTCAGTGAGGTGATGACAGAGCAGACGGGGAGACTCCAAGAGCTCCGCAGACAGCTGAGCTCAGGTGTTGTATCGAGGTCAGAATCTGGACCAGACTCTGCTGTGGAGCTCCAGGCCCTGCAGGACGAGCTGCGTCTGGCTCTGAGAAGGGAGAAGGAGAGCCAGGAGCTGAGCAGAAGTCAGGCTAACAGGGTGGACTCCCTCACCAGGACTCTGTGTGTAAAGGAGGAGATCATCAGGGTAAGTGAGAGGGAGAGAGACAGAGAGAAATCTTAAGTGTCATAATGAAGTTTATAATTTTGTCTTTGTTCTCATAGAGAAGGCCATCCAAAATACACTGAAAATGCAACTGCAGCTTCCTTTTCTCTGTATTTCTTGTGTTGTATATGTGTTGCATACTAATGTACGTGTGTGTTTGTCATGATCCGTGTGTGTGTGTGTGTTCTGCAGGACTTCCAGAGGCAGATGGTGGAGCCCTCCGGTCTCCCGCTGGTGGAGCGGTTGACCCAGGAGGTTCAGGAGCTTAGGGAGAGCCTGGTCCTGCGGGACGGTCCCCCAGCAAGAGGCCCCATCCTGGGCCGGGACCGGCCCAACAGCAGGCAGCCCGAGTTTGGAGGTGGGCATCAGAGAAGCATGGGACAATATCTGTAACATCAACAGGGAGCTGTGACTGTGGTGTGGGGCTCCAAGTGTTCGGCTGTGGTGGTGGTCGCACTGATTTAACAGAATTTAACACGTGGGACCTTCTGGGTGGAAATACTAACATTGAACATTTTTGTACTGTAATCAGTGATGGTGACGAGATGGACAAACTCTGAGCCTTCGTCATTTAGTAGTCATTGCAGGTCTGCACGCTTCTTAACACTGATGACAAACAAGTTTCATGAATGATACAGTTAATTGTGGGAGTTTAAAAGCCCTTCACAAGCAGTGTCACTACCTGATCCATGCCAGAAACCATATTTGTTCAGATCCTGTCACCTGACTAATGGGCTGTCCTGACCTTAGCCATTTGAGGTGATTGCCTAACTCCAGCCATCTTTGCACATGTGTAGAACAAATTGGGTTTTCAGTATGGATTAGGCAGTAACAAGCAGCATGATTTGGAATGCCACTGGGTTAAGTAATGACTCATACTTAACAAACCTTACATCAGTTTAAAGCAAAAAGCCTCACAACTCCTTAAGTGTAAATAAAAGAGATTATGGGATCCATATATCACTTGCGTAGTCTCTAATAGGAGTGCAATGAAAAAAATCCTAAAAACACAATTAGAGGCTGACATGTCTACCATGTGTGTAGCCTCAGTGGTACATTATCATTCTGTAGTTTTGACAGTGAATTTGAAAGAAGATGATGACTGTCATCGATAGTTTTATTTTTGGTATGTCATTTCAAACTAGTGCAGAGTTTTAGTTGGAGAATGGTGTAGGTCCTATTAAATTAATTTCTTGAATAGTTATCAAAATGCACATCAATTAAAATTTAAGTGAAAATAGATTAGAATTATTTTTTAATTTCATTTGTAAATATAATTTGTTTTTCTAATAATTTTGTCATGTTGGAACAAAGCTCTCCATATTGACTTCGCTGTTTTTTTCCTGACTGATGGCCAGTTTTAGAAGTGGCTGGAAAAAATGTTTCATTTAAGTGTTTTATAAATGTTTCAGTGAAGTTAAATGTTAAAAAAAATGTCTTTGTCTTAAACATATTTTATATTTTGTATAACTCAAAGCCTCATTTACTGGGGTTGTAAATGTTTTGTATTTGGTCACATATGACAGTGATAATATATTTCCTTATATGTGGGTGTGTGTGGATGCTTTGCATGTTCATCAGCTTGAATGAGCCTGTTTCTGAATGCTGCAAATTGTATGACAGTTGAAACAAACTCACATTTTGTTTGACTTGATAATATGAAAATATAAGCACATTCCACACTGCCTTTATGTGATTATGATTCAGTATAATTGGTTCATAGCTGTCTTTTATATATAGCAATATAGCTGAGAAAATGTTGAGATTTTTTTCAAATGCTTGCAATAGTTTGCTTTTGTTATGTGCAATTCAGCAACCTTCCATCTCTATGGTTCAATATAAATGAATACTATCGTAAAATTGAGTGTCACACTGGAGAACAGTAAGTATAATTGATTTTTTCTTATTGATCTTTCCATAAAGATGAAGAATGTAAACTCTATAGAAGTTTAAGCCACATGTGTTGGATTGCAGATATTACATTTTATTTATACATTAAGCCCCAAACATGTAATTGAGCGGTTCAATAAAGAAACCTGCGGCATACTGCATCATGAATTTGTGACTTAAGAAGATTTTCATGGAAGTAACAGCTGGCTTGTGTCTTTGCATGCTGGCCTTGTTTTACGACTTTCCCCACCTTTAGAGTTGACATCGCTACAGTACAACTGTCTCTATCACATACACCAAGTACAAACACTTTACCCAGTAACTTAAACACCAGTCCAGTTTCAGAGGAACAAGATCACCCCTTGTCTTCTTGCTGTATGGATAAAGCACCACACACTTCTGCATAATATACTTTAAGTCCCACCAATTTCAAAGTCAGCTCATAAAGCACATAAACTTGGGTTAGTCCTGGTTTACAGTTTGCAAAGTTACGAGGACATTACCCAGATTTCAGTCCAAATTCTTTAAGAAATAGTTGACTAGTCTCCCCACACTTTGCATTACATTTAATTATATAATGCTTATATTTCCCCTTACATTATCAATATTCCTCTTACTGTTAGTGATTCTGGTGGAGAGACACTAAATCCCCTCATTTTATTTTAATGTGACATCACTGTTCTGCTTGAAGCAGTCGCATATATGATAAATGTGCCAAAGAAGATCTGAATAAGCCTTTAAAAACACTAATTTGTCTAAAATTTCTGTCAGGGTTATTAAAATCCCTCAACCTCACAGAAACAATGCTGAGGACATGACATCAGTGGTTTCTACAGCCCTGAAATTTATACTGATGAGATCAAATCCAAGTAGGAATGTAACATGGAGGGTTACATTGTTGTAGACAATAAATATGTCACTGATGATGCAAATAAGAGTCTAACTGCCTCGGCCTTTAATTCATTTCATCACCAGTACATTCAGGTAAATTCAAGTCCGTAATTTGCCTCAGTTCATGTTATATTTCCCACACCCAGATTAACCATAATCCTGTTCTGTTAAACCATTTTAAATGATCCATAATCCATCTCTTCTATTGGTCCATTCTGTTCCTGAGGTCTTTTTCAGTGGCTTTATGCTGAAAATTGAAGCCTAACCACAGTCAAGTGCAGTTAATAACACAGAACGGTCCTCATATTAGTGAGTTGAGAGCTGTTATATGTACATGCAGTTAAACTCGTGTATGATCTGAAGTTCCGTGGCATAGCTGATGCTGCGTTACAAATTTCAGGCATCATATGAAATAGAAGAATGTTATTAAGTCAGCTGATGTGGACGAGCAGATATTTCAGAATTCATCAGATGGTTTCTCTGTGCTGACAGTGTGACACTCAGTAGAATGGTTGCTGGTTGCTGGATTGCACAAAGTCACAAACAGGAAACTGTAACTGAGAGAGATGTTTAAGAAGCTCTGGTCTAACTTTTTTATTCCTACCTCTTGTAGAACTGAGCTCAGAGGATGAAGACGAGGCTGATGATGATTTGAACAGCGAGTACACTGAGAGCATTGATGAAGAGGAGTCCAAACTTAGGGTCCAGTCTATGGCCAACACCAAGGTATGAATATATTTGACTTTTTTAAAGCAGTTTAAGAGGGGTTTTAAGGGAAATTGAGGCCTGAAATCACATGATAAACTGGGCTGTCTTTTATTGCTGTTGATGTTAGTTGACGTCTGAGAGGGGGTAACATTCGCTTCCTTAGGATTTACAATCTCAGAAGGTGCACCCAAGACAGATTAATGAGGATTTTACCAGCAGAGCGTTTTAATACTTATCTAATAAGAGAGCTTTGTAGTTTTGGACTTCATTAGAAATATTCCCCTTATATACATTCCTTATTGCTGTTATTTTATTTTGTGACTGTTTATTTGTGTGGATAGTTTATATATGTTTTTTTTTTTTTAACCAATTCTCTAAGCAACCCTAATCAAAAGGCATACACTGTATATAGCATTTGTGAAGTATGTATGAAAATCAGCTCTTAAACTCATAAGACTGCAGCCCTCAGACACATATATGTCCAAGCGCTGGAGTTTAATGAGGCATGAAGCTGCTGTAAACTATGTTGATTTGTCTTGGATTTCTGGTCCATTTGCATTTTTTAAAAAAAGTTGTTATCAGTAATATAATATTACATATAATATTTTATTTTGCTGGGCTTTGCTGGTATAGTAAGTTACACCTCAGAGGCTTGTAACTAATAATTCAGAAACAATCCTGACTGTCTGTCCAAACAGGGTTCTGGAGGCACAGGAAAACCTCCATTCCAGGATCTGTTGTTTGAAGGTCAAGGACTGATGGAGGTCAAACAGCTGGTGGAGCAGAAGAGGGCGGTGGAGAGAGAGCTGGGAGAGCTGAAGGCTCAGCTGGAGAAGGCCGGCTTCTCCTCACTGTCACAGATGAGGTAAGATGATTATGATAAGAATAATTCTGAATGTATCTACTAACAAGTATTTGCTCATTTATCATTTTTGTCTGTACCATAGAGCTCCATCGCTGTCAGAAGTTGTTTTTTTTTATTTTGTTTTATTTTATTTTATTTAGTTAGTTTTAGTTTATTTTGTATAGTTTATTCTGACTCAATCACACATACACCATCCTGCTGCCCCAAATACTCACTAGAGCACCAAATGTGGATCAATCCACTGCTAAAAATAGTCCCTAAATTTACCATTTCCTCCTTTTTGTTTGATAAAAACTACAGTGAACAGCTGTTTTAGTGTTTTTAAATATGAAATTGTGAGGTGTTTTTAAAGATTCACGCTTGGCTGAGAGCCGCTGACAGGAAGTCAGAAAGTGAATATAGAAAAATATAAAATAAGGATACATAAGCAATTTTTTTGACCACTAGAGGGCAACAGGTTATTTCTGACTGTCTATCCTACTCCGTCTGTTTTAAAGGAAAGCTCTGTTCAGCCTGCAAGCAGAAAACAGAGATTTAAAGCATCATCTGACTGAAGGGCTGCAGCCCAGCAGCACGAGCAGTAATGAACAGAACGGTGAAGAGGAGGTGGAGGAGGAGGAGGAGTTGGATGTGACCATAGAAGGGGTGGAGGAGGATGAAGAGGAGGAGGAAAGCTCTGAGATGTGGGACGCCTGGGATGGAGAGCTGTCTCTGTCACAGACCAACATCCAGACCAGTGGTGAGCAGAGAGTCAACAGACCTGAGTCACTGCACCTGCTCACCAACTCCTCACAGGTAGGGACCGCTCTGCAGGGAAAACTCACAAGGACACTACATGTCCACTGAAAACAAATCCATTCTAAAATATGTTTTCTTTATGGTTTTTTTTTTGTTATCCAGGATGTCCTAGACAGTGAGCTGTCAGCCAGTCAGCAGCAGGGCGCCGTGTCCTCAGTGACATGTGAGAAGACAGTTCGTCTGCAGCAGAAGAGCAAAGAGCTGCAGGAGAGACTGATGGTCTCTGAAGCTACAGTGCAGGCTCAGGCCGAGCAGCTCAAAGACTACAGGGAGCTGCTCAGTGAGTGCACACACTGATGACTTATGTAACGCCTCACATGCTGTGTAAATAATGTGTGATTACATTACATACACATGTTACATGCATTACATACATCTATTTTGCAAAATAAGCAAAACAAATATCAACAATCAAAAATATTAAAGATGAATCCCAGTGATGTCAGCTGCAAAAACAGAGGTGTAAAACTTCCTCTTCTTCTGTGCCTGTGTAGCAGAGACAGCCGTACAGCAGGACAGTAAGCAGATCCAGGTGGACCTGCAGGACCTGGGCTATGAGACCTGCGGCCGCAGTGAGAACGAGGCTGAGAGGGAGGACACCAGCAGCCCAGGTATGTCTTACTGCTACAGTGTCTGCAGGAGGGGACTCTGTTCAAAAATTGACTTTACATGAGTTTACAACTTCTAAAAACAAGTTAGGTACTTGAAATTCAGTTTAATTTCCTGGAAACAGCAGCTGGTGTTGCTGGGTAGTTGTAGTAGCATCAGAAAAACACCAGAGGGGAGCAAAGAACAGCTCTGACAGTAAACAGTAGCGTCTGCAGCTCATCATATATAACTGCTTGCATAAGCGTTTTTTACACTGGGGATGATGAAGACATGTCCCCATCACTGTTTGAAATGCACAATTTTTTTCCACTTCATTTTTTAAAAGCAAAAAAAAAAAAATGCTTAAAAAATAGCTTGCACCAAGAAATGTTGACTAAAACATTATGACTCTTTGAGAAAAGTTTATTTGCACAATAAGAAAACATGCAATGCAATGGTAATACAGTAGAAATCAATGTGCGTTGTCCAAAACAAGTTACACAAGCTTTTACACTTTTTGTGCTCTTTTTTTATTGTTTGGATTTACTTACAGCAGTTTAAAAGCTCAAACATATTTGTGTAGCTAGTGAGCAGAACTTCAGTTATGCAGGTGTATAAACATTTTCTCATATTTCAACAGCACCACAAAGTACAGCCACCTTCAGCTTATTTAAAGCAGTTTCAACAACAACAAAAAAAAGCTTCATACAGAAGGTATAGTGCAGGACTGTTGTATCATGTTTTAGTTAATTGTGTGTGTTAAAGAAAACATGGGAGCTGTTGACTGAAACAAAGAAGTTTTATTTATTTATCATCTCATAGAAAACTGATAAATGTGTGTGCTCTATGTTCCCTGACAGAGTTTGATGACCTGGAGATGTGCACATCTCTGGACTGTGGGTCCCAGTGGTGGCCTGCCGGCAGCAGCAGCAGCTCCACCTTCACTAAAACCACCACCCAGAGCTCCGGTGATGGAGACGAGATGTCGTCTCTTCAGCGCCTCGTCGAGGACCTTCGCTCCCAGCTGTCCCGCTCTCAGGGAGTGATCCGCGGGCTCCAGAGCCGGCTCCGCTCCCTCTCCACGTCCAGCGACTACGGACCCTCCACACCTCGCAAGGTCAACTGGTCGTTCCAGGCTTCGCCTTCCCAGAGTGGGGCAGAGGACGACGAGGGTTGGCAGTCATCCGATGGAGGTCCTCTGGCTTCACCTCGTCACCCTCATCCAGATACGGGCCTGCAGGAGCTGGTATCCCGCGTGGATGCACTGGAGGACCAGCTGAGGAAAGGAGGCAAGAAATCCGTCAGCGAGGACGTAAAGTCTGCCACCTGGCCAGGGTGAGAGTTAGGAACCTACAATTTTTGCATACATGCATGAAATACAGCAGAATTTAAAAAAAAAAATATGATAGGGTGACGGAAGAAAAGAGTGTGCCTTTTGAGTCCTGTAAGGCATTTAATATGAAAAAAATTTTAGAGGAAGTATTGGGTTTCATTGATGGGAGGTTAGTGATTGGAAATATGTGGAAACAGAAGTGATTAGAAATGATTAGTGAATGAAAATAGTATTTTTGGATTGAAAGACAAAGTGCACAGGTGTTGACGTGAATCTATTGTACAGTTGGGAATTGTCCTGTGGAAACAGACATTACACTAAATTCATGACAACATGGGACAACTTGGAGGGGATGCTGAATTTGCTGCAAATTCACACAAGGGTTTGTCAGAAAACAGGGAGACATCTTACTTAAATATGATAAAATATGCTTATGAAATAGGGAAATGTTTCAAGACCTGATTTTATTGCATTTTAGGTAAAAAAAAAAAAAGGTTCTGGAGACTTCTGGAGATAATAATTTGTCGTAAATGAGCTAAAAATACTGGTTTGATCTATCTAGAAGAAAAAAAGGAAGAACTTTCCAGTATTCAGGATATGACCTATCAGTTAATCACTGATACAGTTCAATCTGTACAGTGATCCGCTTTAATCACTGCAGGCATTACACACCCCGTCAGTCTCTGTCAGTATCAGTCCATGTTAATCAAGTGTAACCACAGATGTTTTTATATAAACTCTGCTGCCTGACTAACAGTCCGAGGGGATTAACTGACACAAGAATGAGAACACACTGTCCCATTTGCCATGTGTGACCGGACTGTAGCTACAGTCAAGCTTTAGTCATTTAGGGGCTGATTCGGGTCTCCTGTTAATACCAAGCGGCAACCTCCACAGCTGAAAAATGAAGCCCACGCTGATGTGCCACACACTGTAGTTCCTCAAATGGCCACTTGAGGCTGGCTCCAGAAGTGAGTCAATCTCTATAGACTTTACTGCAGAAATAAACAAGTCTACAGTCTGGTATAAAAACAGTTTTGGTCGCCGTAGCTAAATTCAACATTCATGACAATTCTAGAGGGGGTGAATATTTATATTACTCCCCTGTTCACATTTAATTAAGGCTTAATACATATAAATATTATATATATATATATATATATCTGTGTGTGTGTGTGTGTGTGTGTGTGTGTGTGTGTGTGCGTGTTTAAGACACAGACACTCACAATTTAAGCTATCCAGCTGGTTACATACAGTGAAACCTTAAAGCATTATCACTGTTTAGAAAATGTTATGGATTTTGTCATACAGTCAAAACTACATGTCAAATGAGCACAGGAGCATCTGCTATCAAAACTGGTATCATTAATTTCTATTTCCAACTACATTTATCAGGCTGTACTTGGTTGCGTCACGTCTTGGCATTGTTTAACAACTGTCCCAGAATCACTTAGATCTGCTTCAGACAAGACAACCAACTAACTAAACTAGATCAGAGAAAACACTTCTAAGTCATCAGTCATTGAAGCAATTTAGAATGCTTTATCAAATAAAGCCCTGGATGAAACTGCTTTCATTTAACAGCCGTAGATGATTTCTAATGAGACTGTCCTGACTAATACAAGATTCATGTAGTTTAAAAGGAAAAAAAAAATTCAATTCAAAGGAATTTTATTGTTGTATGTTGTTTCTGTGGGCTGATTTATAGTTGGAGGTCAGAAATGAAAAGCTTGCTCCTGTGGATCCTATTAAGAGTAAAGGAGATCCAAACAGTAAACATCAACAGCAGGAGTTTGTTTGTAGGGTATTATTTAGCTTTGATGTGTTACTTCACATATCGTCAGGGTAAGTAACTCTCTGTTTTTCTGTCTGCAGTAAATTCGACACTCTGATCCAGGCTCAGGCCAGAGAGCTGTCTCACCTCCGTCAGCGACTGAGGGAGGGTCGAGGCGTGTGCAACATCCTCACCCAGCACCTGGGAGACACCACCAAGGCCTTCGAGGAGCTGCTGAGGGCCAATGACATTGACTACTACATGGGCCAGAGCTTCAGGGACCAGCTGGCTCAGAGCAGCGCTCTGGCACAGCGGGTCAGCGCAAAGATCAGCGGACGTGAGTGCTCTGGTTTTAGTCTCAGAAGTGACAAACAATTATTAACAGGCTGTCTGATGAATGTAAAGCGTAACTGAACATAAAAGAAATGATATTTTATCTCCAACAGGAGATCATCCTGAAGATCCAGATGAGAAGACAGAGCTGCTCGCCATCCGGTCAGTGCTCATTTACTCATCATTGTGTGTGTGTGTGTGTGTGTGTGTGTGTTGTGTCTTTGCCTGCTCATGTGTGTCTCTGTTTGAGTTTCTGTTGTGGTGTCGAGTTCTGCGTAACAGCAGGCTCGATGTTGGTCAATGGAAAATATTGCTGTGTGACGCTTGGCCCGATGTTTGTTCCTCAGGGCAGAATAATCAGATGCTGGCTCGATAATTAGCGATTATCTCACTGGAAAATTAATGACAGAGCTAATTGGTTAAATAATGAGGAAGGAAAAGTTGGGGCTGGGCCGGAGGGACATCTAACTGCCTGAAGGGCACTGTTATGCCTGATGCCTTTCCGAATATACTTCATGGATTCTTTGGCAATACTGAAAAAAAAGCAATTTTAAACGCCTTCAGAAAGATTCTTTCAAACTCAAAAACAAAATTTTAACTTGTTCAATGTCAGTTAAGGCAAACTCAATTATTATTTTACAGACAATGTTATGTTGTGATTGTTTATTCAAAAACCTAGAATTTGATACATCTCATGATGACATAATTGTTATTTGTGTTAGGTTTGTAGAGGTGTGCTAGTGGGGCTACTAAAAAGAAACCTAGCAATGATTTTGGCTTCCTTTTTATGTTATGTGACCCTTGCCTTGTTGTTGTGATCTTGCCCTGTTAAAAAAAATATCCCTTGGGTAATGAACCCAATTTGCCTGAAGTGAGTATCACAATCCTGCATATAACATTTTAGTCCCTTGACAAAACAATGGCTACATATCTACAAAGGCTGTAGTATCTGTTTCTGAGACAATCTTTGTGTTTTATCCTTGTTCTTCTGTGCCACACACTTTATGTGGTTTCTTGTACTAGTCTTTTCTCTTACACACCACGTCAAGTCTTATTTCTTGCTGCTGGTCACAGCTGGCTGCACGTCTTGTCGGGCCCTTCGGCAACTTGTTAAGTCAGCTGCTCTGACATCACTGCATTACAAAACCCCAAAGTCCTGCAGGGCAGAGCTGTGATTGGGCAACCCTCCACCGGCCACTACCACATGATCACCCAAACCATACAACTCATTAATTTTAGCTGGGGAGTCGTGACCAGCAGGGCACAGCTGATGTCCGAGGAAGGACCTTAACTGTCCAGTCGATTGGTCGGCTAATTAGCAAGAACAGAGAGAGAGAGAGAGAGAGAGAGAGAGAGAGAGAGAGAGAGAGAGAGAGAGAGAGAGAGAGAGAGAGAGAGAGAGAGGTAATGAGGAGACTAAAGAAGAAAAAAGACAAAAGGACAGCACAAGTGAGATCAGGACAAACACAGTTATACAAGAGGAACAAAAAAGTCTGAAGTCCCGCTATAGATTTCTTTGTTCATTACAGAATGAACAAACCAATATTTTGTTGCTTTACCAGTCGTGGAGCTAAATAAATAATTATATAATGTTGTGTTACTATTAAAGCCCCACTAATCAATAATTTTATGCAATTGATAAATTAAATTAAATTAAATAAATCTCCCCTAGTGACACACCCCCAGAGCTTTTTAGCGTCTTTTAGCCCCTAGTTTTTGTTTTCTGGCACATGTCCCATCTGGTTCAGTGTCAGTGTTCCCAGCAGCAGACAGCTGTTTTCAGAAAACAAGCTCTGATAAAGCTACTGTACATGACCTGCCCAGCAGCACACAGCAGACAGACACAATGAGAGACTGGCTGAAGCTGCAGAGCATTTATTGTATTTGCAAGGTGCTAGCAAAAGATAAGCAGGCTTGAAGAATCAAAACTCCAGCTTCATTTTCAGTGTGAACTTCAACTTCATTATGAGACAGACATCGTTTCAGTGTGTGTGCATTATCATTAAGGTCATCAGGAAATATAAGGGAAAAAAAGTTGGCAGAGAGAGGATAAGGTGTTTCTAATGTTGGGTGACACCATATTTGGTCCACAAACAGTTGGGGAGGGGAGTCACCTTACCGGTATAGAGGAGGCCTCTCAAGTGGCAGTGGTATAGAATAAAATTGCTGTGACAATAATGTTCAGGGACTTAATAAGGAAGATCAGTTGCTGTAAATCCATCCAGAAACCTCAGCATGAACAGTTTTTATTGGGATTATTCTAACAGTAAAAGTTGTTTAGTATAAACATTTTTTGTAAAACAGCCTCAAGAGCCTGACTGATTAAAACTTCTGAAGTGATATAGACCCTACTTTAGTAGTATTGCAAATATGGTTTTGTCTCTTTGAGGCTAAAGCTGAAAGAGCAGGTTGTGGCCGTCTCTTCTGGATGACTGATGAATGTCCTGAATGTTCAGTCACTTGTCACACGACACCTAATTCTGTTTCATAAAACGGCTCTTTGATTTTTATACTTGAATGAAATGAAAAAACTCAAATGTGTGCTTGAAAGGTGGGGGAAAATCACAGTTTTTGAGCTTAATTTTCTTTAAAAAAAAAAAAAGTATTAAAGTATATAAAGTATTAAGTAAGTTAAAACATGCCAAAAATATCCCTGTATAGCCCTTTAAAGGGACAGTTCATCCCAATATCAAAGATACATATTTTTCCTCTTAACTGTAGTGCTTTTTATCAGTTTGGATTGTTTTGGTATGAGATATCAGCAGTAGAGATGTCTGCCTTCTCCCCGATACAATGGCACTAGATGGCCCTTGGCTTTTGGTGCTCAAAGCACCCAAAGAATACATTTAAAAAAACTCAACAGCCATGTCTCTTTCCAGAAATCGTAACCCGGATGCTCAAGTTAATTCACAGACCTTGTTGTCAGCACTTTCATGAAGGAACTATTTTCTTACTACTGAACTACACTCACCAACCATATCCCTGCGCAGAAGCAAGCATATATGGATGCATGCATGGATGAGAGGCTTGTGCTTGAGATAGTGTGTGATGTATCCTCCTGGGCTGAGCTGTAATGTTAGCAAGGTCAGGTGCTAGGTGAGCTAGCAGTAAAATATGTACTTTTGATTTTGGGGTGAACCGTTCCTTTAAGCTGGACCACTAGAAAGGGTGAGTGCTGGGTCAAACTCCAGTAAACAAACAATGCTCTGTGAATAATTAGAGTTGCCCCTCAGAGAGAACGAGAGTCATAGAGCGAGAGTGAGAGGCCTGCAGTAATCTAACATCATGCTGTTGCAGCACAGATGGCCGACCAGATGTGAAGGAGAATTATCGAGTGTGTTTTCTGCGACAGCCATCTCATTTAGACTGTCCCTCTGATTCTGAACATACAGTGTGTAGCCTGTGCATTAAGCTGTGCATTAACTTTATTCACACAGATATACAGACAGTCAAGTGGTGCTAATGCATGACAAGGTATTAATAATTAAAAAAAAAAAATCCTGACTCATAAACAAATTTGCTTTAAAAGAAACATGATGCCTCTCAGATTCTGTATTTTATCTGCTAAATGTTCATTTGTTGTCCCCACAACGACTCTCGTAAAAACTAATGCAGGATGAACATTTCATGTGTAGGCACTCAAAGCACTTGGTTAAGGTTGGAGAGAGATGGTGTTCTGGTTGAATATTAAAAAAGGTCCACACTGGCTTGAAGCATGAGACAAGATGTGTTTTTTCTTCAATAATTAACGAACCTTCATCTTTTCCAACTGTTAAAGAAGTATTTCACTGCTGGTGAGGTGGCCCTTAAATGAAGCTATGCTGTCTATGCAGTAGAAGGACACATTCGAAATTGGTGCAACCAAACCATTGAAAAGAAAGAAAAAGGACACTTTTGATCAAGAGATAGAAAACATACAACTTCCAGAATGCACTGCACGGCACCAGGCCAATAAATGCTGCCACTTGCAGGTGAGGTAATGCGAACACATCCGTGTCTACAACTATACATGTTTTAGATCCAGTGAAACTCTGTCAGATGAGGTGCTTTGCATCAATTTAGGTAATTCGGCAGAATTTTGCTGAGGGGGAGAGGAGGGATATGTTAGATTGAGGGAAGTTTACCACAGTTTATTTACACATACTGCTCACATTGTATTCATACAGAGCTGGTTGAAAATCGGGAAAGTATCCCTTTAACCAGTGTTTTAGGATGTAGGATTTGGACTCCAGCCCCCGATATTAGTGTCCTGCATATATGCCCACTATCTACCCCAACACCCTCCTCAGTTGGAAAAACATTGCCACAAAACAGAATCCAATTACATTTGCCCGGTATTTATTTGTCAGATCTATTCAGTTGTATTATGAATATCATTTTAAGAGACAAGGCTGGAGAGTAATGAATGATGTGGGGCTGAAGATTGTCACAACACAAAATAAAACATTATACTATATTTTCTTTATCATCACCTGGGAGTGAAAGATTACACTTACACTATTGACATGAGGGAAAAAAGGAAGCTGTGATTACTAAATCATCCACAAAGTGCATTTACAGTCTATTTAACCCATGGCTAGGTTGGTTTCACGACTGAGTAAACCCCTTCAATGTCACCGACCCACCACTGAGTGAGTTATTAAAAACTCACTGCTCTCACTCAGCCAGACATACTTCAAACCTGCAGATATGTGTCTCAAATTCTAGTGAAGACCTCAAAGTTCTCAAAGATACCATATCTGCCAGGCTCAAATTTGGGGAAATGTGTCTAAAATGATGTGCAATAAAGCTGATACGCAATATATACTGTGTATGATGCCATCAAGCAGTATGGAATAAAATATTTATTTCTATCTTTAAAGCTACTGAAGGGGAAATAAGACTGTAACTGTATGTTTAAGGTTTAATTGCCAGGTCAGTGAAAAACAAATACTTCCGTCACTGTGATTCTAATGAAATGTACATTACGTGGATAAATGTATATCTGTAAACAGAGTGTGATTGCACTGATGACGTAATGCTGCCGAGGCTTTTGCTGCTTGCGTTGGGCTCAGGGCATGTTGACAGCCTCTAATCAGGTTAAGTTATTAAGACCTCCATTGGGAAGGGAAATGGGTCATGAGCAGCTAAACGCAGAAAGAGAGAGAGAGAGAGACAGAGAGACAGAGCGAGAGAGAGAGAGAGAGAGAGAGAGAGAGAGAGAGAGAAAGACAGAAAGAGGGAGGGGGAGGGAGAGGAGAGAGAGAGAGAAAACGTGAGTGGAAGCAGCAGAGGGACGCAGCTCAACAGAGAGCATCAGTTTGCTTCAGTGTATCAGGAGCAGCACATGGTGTTAAACATCCAGCACTGCTCTGATCTGTCTTATGTAAGATTTACTCATCATAAACCTGGATTTTTTTTATTTGTGGACCAAGGATAATGCAGTTTTAACGGGAATTTATCTGCTCCTCCACCTGCCTAATCTGTTCTTGGATTTTCTGCAAGCTAAAGCTGGATGTAAAGTTTTCTCCCGGTGAGAATGTTCTTCCAACGTGGGACACATTTTAACCTTTTCAACCTCTCAACAAATCCTGAGAAGAAGAACCACACTTACCTATAGAGTCACTCTTGCACCAGAGAGAAGCTTGCGTGTGTTTGCAGGTGGACAGATGTACAAACAAGAAGAAAAAGAAAGAGGAAGTGCCGCTGTGTGGATGATCTTTCATTCAGCTGCTGTTTCTCTCTTTCTCTGATGGGCACTGCAGCGTGAACGCACGAGCCCTCGGGATCCGGACATCCGCTTATACGCACATCCCTCTCCTCCCTCTTCGTGTTGCTCTTTCGTCACTACATCTCCCCCTCGGGGCTGCTGCTGCGGCTGCTGCTGGTGGGATAGGTTGTGTCCAGAGTGGTAATAAAAAGGGTTTCCTTCGAGGGCACAATTCAAGCCTTCAATGCAGAAAAGACTTGTGTTATGTTAGGAGCTGAGATGGGCAGCAGTGGAAAGAGAAAAAGGCAAATTTAGCAGGGTTGCAAACAAAAAAAGGAGAGAATAGGGAGACTCAGAGTGCAGCTGCAAGTTTCCTCAGGCAGTTGAGTCTGTTTTTTGTTCACCACAGAGCTAATTATAAGAATAATTTCTGTATTTTTGCATTTAAATTCATTTCATGCTTCACCTCATCACACGTTGGTGGGGGGAAATCTCAAAACTGTTTTATTTGAGCTGCACTGGGGATACAATCTGGCTGATCTGCTGTGGTTCAACATTTGGGCATCATCCTGTTGTTGCAGCAAATGCACAAATCCTTTAAATCTGCTCTGTGGATCAGCTATTCTTTTGGTTTTCTGGCTTCAGTCTGTACCCTCCATGTGCTTGCCTTTCTGACCTTACAGTTCTGGCTACCTGATTTAGGATCTATTTGGGTTACCACCTGTGGTCCCAGCCCATAGGTGTGTGTGTGTGTGTGTGTAGGAAGCCACCAAAATCTATCTCCCTGGGAAGCCCGAACTTAATCGGAGGATTTACTCTGCTTTTCACCTGATCGCTCACACGCTCTGTCATCCCTTCATCTCTTTATCCCTCGCTCACGCTCTGCCTGTCCACTGTACCTGCTGTCACACACAGTCCGGGGTCAAGACCTCAGCCGCTGAACTAATGAGACACGCTCCGTTACCTCTGGAAACACGGCTGGGAGGAAAAACTGCAACAGAAAGAATTTTAAACATCTAAGGAGTCTGAAGGACAGGAAAGAAAACAGGGGAGGGATGGTCAGTCAGTAGCCCAGGCAGAGGGCCGTTGGCCAGGCGAAGCAGAGGGAGCTGAAGGTGGCTGATGGCTCCTTTGTGGAAGGCCATGCTGTCGAAAAGCAGCCCTCTGTACAGAGACTCTCTGTTCTCCTTCTCTCTGTGGGAATGGAAAGCTCAGGAGAGAGAACTGCTGCTGCTGAAGAAACTCACCGACAGGGAGAGGAGAGCACTGCTCACACAACTTGAAAAGTAAGACCAACACAAAAACAAGCAGTCACTTTTTAAAACATTACAGAGCACTTTTTTTTCTTATCTTTTTTTTAACACAAAATGAGTGAAAAACTAAAAGTCTTGTGGAGCTGTGTCCCCTGCTTCCAGTCTTCTTGTTAAGCTAGGCTAACCATGTCCTGAGTCCAGGTCCATACTTAACACATCCTCTGCCCTGATGGGACTACTATTAAAGGTTGAAGATAAGTTGGCTTTCTCTTGGCTCAAATGTTTAGTGTACTGTTTAGCTGTAAAAAAGAAAGTCTGTGACCCAGTCGCCATGTTGGATTGAGCTGAGCCCAAACAGAGCACCACCCCCCGCTGGACCACCTTCCTCATCTTACAGCTGAACAGTACAGTTAAATATCTGTCTGAATTCGAGGCAAGAAATAGGCAATGCTGTAGCAGAATCTGGATTCATATTTGATCAACGCTGCCTAGTTTAACATAGTTCACAAGCAGAGACTGACGTGATTGAAAGACTCCTTTTTTTTGTTGTTGTTTTCACAGATTATCTATCTCATGTGCTTTTGTGTGGACGTAGTGACAGTTTCAGCAAATATGAGAAAATGTTTATTTATGTAAAAGTTACCAACTGTATCTTTGAAATCTTTGTGAGAGATGAAAATACAAATAAAGATACAAACATTACTTAGAGTAAAGATTTAGGAAAAAAACAATTTAGTACAGTAACTAAGAAAAATGGACTGAAAAAAAAGTACAGACTGCCCATCAGGTTAGTTACATTGTATCACCAGTCAAAAAATAAAGTCCCCACAGGAAGTAAAAGATGAGTGTATAAGAGTAAAAGTAAAGCAAGTAAAATACAGTACATAGCAGTTCATCCAGCAGTTGTTCAACATTTACCTAGAATGTTGTATTAGCAGCACGTCAGCCTCAAACAGCTGATTTAATGGATTGTAAAAACAAATCAACAATCACAAAACAGCTGTTATAAAACCTACAGAGCATTGTACAACAAGGCCTTTGCAGAGTAGATAAAAGATGCTACATAATATTTGCTTGGTCACAGATCTGACAAAATAGTGGATGTAACAATGACAGTATCTTTTCGAGTTTTCGGGCAAAGCTATGCTAGCTGTTTCCCCCATAGATGTATAATAATAACTAGATACCAGATGCCAAGATGGCACCTTTTAAGTTGAATGGAATTGTTCTCCTAGCACGAATGGCAGAATGTAGTTTCTTGCTTTCATGTTTATTTCCACGCAATGTGCATGAATATGTGCAGTGGTGTTTTTCCCACTGACCCGGTCTACAAGTTCCTGGTCAACTTATAGACTACATTGTGATGAAATCACAGATTTTTAAAATTATTTTTCTTGGCTCGGGGGAAAGTTTTACAAATATAAAACCTCCATGGATTCACAGTTCATAATAGGAATAGTCATAACTGACATTGTTTGCATTGTGGTCTATGAGGCAAGATGCCTTTTGGGCTGCAGTGAACTTTTTTGCTAAAATACTGGGAGTGGCAAAAAAAAATTGGAAGCAAGACTGAGCTGCATTCCTGGGGGACTGCAGCTGACCAGTAGCAAACAATCTCATATTACTGTCAAACAGTAAGTTAAAATATGTTTATAAAATCATTTAAGTAAAAAAAAAAAAAAAGCCTCTCAAAAGCCTTTCAGCCTCTGTTGTTAACAGTACAGGGAACATTGTGGTGCACACTTCCTGTTCACAAACTCTCATATTACAGCAAAGGAGGGCACTAAAATATGTTTCTGATCAGCACTGTCTAGTTTTATTGTTTGAGTTTGAGAGAAAAAGGGGGAGAGAGAGGCGGCTCTGTCTCTCGATCCACTTGTATACCTACTCCTTGTGTTGGTGGTGGCGGTGGGCATCTAAACATGAGCAACAGCTCTTCAGCCAGCTAAAATCTGCTGTGAGCAGGGAGATCTGGGCACTGGTAACATGCAGGGAAGTTAAACACAGTTAATTAACACATACTACCAACATTGTTATGATATACAGCTGGTTGAAAATTGGCAAAATATACCTTGAACAATCTTCTGCCCTCACTGTGTTGATGCACGGCTGTGCAGCAAACTTAATAGACTACCATTAAATGTTGAAGACAAGTTGGCCTTTGTAGTTTTTACGTGAAACAACTGTGAAAACCAAATCGGACATCAAAATAAATAAAAGTGTTTTGAGAGGTGAAATTGAAAAAAATAGCTAGCATTGGTTAAATTTAAGGTGTTGAAAATTTGTACAGAACAGTAACTAAGGACACCTATAGACTGGCTGTCAGGTTGGTTACATTGTTCCTCATGACAGAAAGAGACACAAACTATCACCAGTGAAAAAGCAAGTCCCCAGAGGAAGTAGAAGACATTTGCATAAGACTAATAGTATAATGCATGTATACTTGCTAACTTGGCTCACAGTAAACTCACTCCAGAGCTACGCCAACGATGTGCATTTTTTAAACTCATACTTTGCAACATTTTAACTCACAACTGTTTGGAAAGAAAATACCAGAAATAACAAAGAGACAGGAAACATTCTGTTGTTGTTGTGAATGTGATGTGACCACAGATGGAAAAGTAGGCCACTGTAGATTGAATCTGATGCTGGAATCTTCTTGTAAATGTGGGTTTGTGCGTGTGTGTGTGTGTTTATTGCGTGTGTGTGTATCAGCCTGTCATTGATTTAGATGAATGACCTTCACCTCAGCATCTGTGTACCAGCACGTCACTGTTAATTAAATCAGCTGTAGGGGACACATTGCATACGCATTATGTATGAGTGTGTTGTCTGGTTGTCCCTCCACCTTGATCTGAGAGGCTGCCCTCACGTCATGTTATATCATGTCAGTGAGTCTGCATTTTTACCCTGTGCGATATGATGCAGTGTCATGTATGCGTAAGTCACTAAGAGGCTTCCCTAAAGCAACACAGTACATTCAGCAAAGCCTTTGTGAGAACGTCCAGATCAGCAGGCAGGTGGCTCACACACCTGGTGCATCATTACTCATTAATGCTCTTTATCCTTGAAGTCACAAGGCAGCTAATGTAGCTGTTTTCACATTCTCTCAGTGCAGCAAAGGTTCATGTATTTCAGTTTTATACATCATTTTTAACCCATATTACACCTGTATTTTATGTTTCCATGAGTGGTGATCAAGTATGTAGCAAAACCTGATCTGATGGCCCAGTGTAGAGGCAAGTGAAGCAATATTTTCATGAATGGTTATATCAGCACCAGCTGTTCCTTTCATTATATATGCCAATAGCAAAAGATGATTAAATGATCAAACTATCACCAAGACCAAATATTAGTTATATTTTAAGTTTTGGACATGTGGTTAAAATTAGATTCTGCAACAGAAAAGCAAAAAGGAAATCAGCAGCCATGTGTGAGGTCTGCAGTGCTGCTGATTTAAATGTTATCTTTAGAGTATCCTGTCTTTTCTTTTTAATAAATAGATGGGGCATTAATAGCTGTCATTAAAGAAAACATAAACTTGCTCAACTGAGACAAATTCCTGAAGACCTCTCTTCATTTATGTCTTGTAAATGAGTTAGATGGCCCAGGCTACTTGTTTAGTTTTTGGTTCGCAACCTCTATTTTGTTTACAGGCGGGTAACAGCCATGCGTGAGGCTTAACTGACAGTATACAACCAACTTCTGACGAAACTACGCTTTGCGGAGCCTAGTTTATTTGCTCCAAACCAGCAGATGGAAATGCAATTAATTTGCATTTCTTTTTTCAACATTTCTAAAGTTTGCTTAAAACTGGCTTGACAATTGAGTGGAGAGAGCTTAACTTCCTTTTAGGAGAACACCCTGATCAAACCCATACAGTGATACTCATTTATACTCCTGATAGCAAGTTATTGTGTAAGTCTCTCTGGTTTGAACAGCTCGACCGGAGCTTTTCTCAAAGGCAAGGGCAAGAGCTGGTCTTTCACTTTTTCCACCCAGATTTATCCTGCTGGTCACGAAGTAGAAACCTAAAAGCCCAGACACACCAAACCGACATCAAAGAGCTTGTGGCTATAAAGTGTTTCTGCTAAAAAGCCTAATGGCTAAAACATAATATTACCTCATATAACAAGCTGATCCCAATAGCCAGGTATGAGGGCCGACTAGCCAACAGTGCAGGACACACCACACTAATTAAGGCGACAGATGCTCACCAGTGGCCCGACATTGACCAACAGCAAACCATTGGTTTGATGTGTCTTGGACCTTAGACCTAAAATTAACTGGTTTTACTAACTTTGATGTGCATGTATGGGTTACACTTAAATCAATATGGCCCTCTGTGTTAAAATTGATTGACTTGATTGATAGCACATGCTAATAATATACTATATATGTATGTTTGTGTACAGACTCAGTAAGGAGCTGCAGCAGAAGGACAAGGTCATCGAGTCTCTCCGCGCCAAACTAAACCAGCACCACCACCATCATCACCCTCATCGCTCTGACACGCCCTGCAGCAGCCACGCCCTCTCTGACACCACAGACCAGTCGGATCGCATCTCCTACGTGTCTGACGAGCATGGATCCACGAACGATGATCTGGATCTTTGCTCTGACATGGACGCTGCCAGCGAGCTTGGTCAGAAGGAAACTTCTTCTACCAGAGTCAGCACAGGTGAGAACATGACAGCCGTCCAAAAAAGGATACAGATCAAATATTTCCTCACAGTTGCTCACTGTAGAGTAGTATTTATCAAAGAGTAGGAAATGGTGCATTTGTTGGGGACTATTTTCAGTGGCGGAATAATCCACTTTTGGTGCCCTAGGGAGTATTTGAGGCAGCTGAAGGGTGTATGTGGGATTGAGTTAAAATAAAGTACAGTGTGTGTCTCTTCATGGTGATGAAGGAACATGTCACCCAGTGCAACAGCGTGACTCATTGATGTTTTTTAATAGTTTTTGGACAACAATGGGGGTCTATGACATAGAAGAAGAAGATCTATTATAAAATAACAAATTTGTAAAATGTCAGCACACTTATCTTTGTAAGACTAGCCTTTGGCTCCTGTCACATGACCTAACTATGTGTGCAGGGAGGATTTGAAACACACAGACATGTACCCGTGTTTTGTTGTTTGGTGTCTGTTTCATCCATCATGTCCTCTGGTGACAGCAGACTCTTTTCATTTCCAGATTGCCACTCTCACAGTGGCACCATGTCACATCATTCGTCTGTCCCTCCCTCCATCACCTCATCCCACAGAGCCCAGTCCTGCCTCAGCTGTCCCAGCATGCATTGCCCCAGCTCGCCACACAAACCCGCAGACATGCAGAGTCAGACAGGTAGGAATGGGCTCAGGAATGTGACTCAGGCTGCAACAGACAAGCAGAACTTCCCTACATGTAATTTGCTTTCCTGCTGCATGATTTCACCTCATTACCTCAGATGCTGTGTTGTGCCGTCCTGTTTCTCTTTTTATCTTTCTTTCATTCTGTTGCTTTGGATTCTTCTTTTCCTCTCAGCTCCAGCCTCAGTCTTCACCTCTACCCCCTTCCACCCTCCCCTCAACTCCTCCTCGACCCAGGGGGTACCTATGCCCTTCCATCCCCACCCCACAACCCTGCGCACCCGTTACCAAGGCAACAGGGGAGTGGGTTTTTCCTTGGCTGAGGTGCATCAAGAGCTGCAGATGTTACAGAGGCAGCTGGGGGACAGTGAGAGTGCGTCAGCTGAATTGTATGCATGAGTGTGGATATGAGAGTCTGTTAACATTTTTTTTTTTTTTACTAAAAACTACTTGTGTGTTTGAACAGCTCAATAACACTGCACAGCATACCAGACTGAATATCAGTGGCATAAAAAAAGCCATGGCTGGCAAGGAAACTTTTGGGGGATCATATTAACTTTCCAGCCAACATCCTAAATCAAGTGTCTTCCCCAGCTACTACACTTTAAAAGTTCTAACTTCCAGAGAGTCATGACATGCATTTTTATTACTTTATTTGTAGATTTATCACATTCAGAATATGTCAGAAAAGTTATGACAGAAATAAAAGAGGGATCCGTCAGGACAGAGGATCCTGTTTCGCTTATAGTAAGTTTGAGTTTTCAGATGATTTTGTTCTTGCAATTATCTTGCAAGAGAAGCAAACAGTCTAACAGTAATTATCAATTTAAAACCAAGGTAAAAATAATGCTTACGAAATCCAATGGAGTACCCTATGCCTAGTGTAAACAAGGGGCTATTTCTTGGTCTGAAAAGTGAAGCTAATGCGGTAGTTTCTTAATTCTGTATTCTTAATAGTGGCCAGCAGGGGGAGACTCCACTAGTTGCAAAAAGGAGTCAAATTTTACACAAATCTGTTGAAAAACAGCCCTACTTCTGATTTTTGACCTCAGGAAACATTTTTCCTGTGTGTTTATGGTCCCAGTTGCTGGATCCAAGTCCTCCAGGATGTTCATTTTGTTAATGATGGTTAATTTAGAGGAAAATAGACAATAAACAGGGTAAGCTTTAACACATAGTTACCTTGTGATTAACAAGTCACTACCACAGAGGTGTCTGTGGGTTCTCACCCCTTCTCTTCCTCAGCTCCAGCCTCTCATCCAAATATGGTCACTTCAGGATGGTGACAACCAAAACATGCTGAACTCGAAGCTTCAAAATGATAGTCCACCAAAGTTAATTTTGACAGCTATTTTAGATTTAAGTGTTACTTCAGACAAAAATGCTTATTAGCTTTAGGCACATTTTAGTCTTTTTTTTTGTCCATCATAGTTTTAGTCTAGGTTCACTCTACGAAAATTCAAAATATTTTAGTCAGCGAAACTTCAAAACGTTTTAATCATTCATGACACTTTCAAACTTGCATTTCTCCAGCATGTTTTTGACAGGTTTGAAGTGTGGTTTACCAACACACATTTACTGATCATCATTTAAAAAAGCTCAGCATGTCTTTATTTACGGTCCCAAAAACTTGGACACCACAAATAACCAATCAAGGATTTGTACCCAGGTTCACTGTAAACTCTGAGTTATCAGTCTCACTGTTAAAAGGCAGAAAAATAACCATATTAAACCAGAACTCTTTCTCAGTGGTTGGTGATTAAAACTAAACTTTCAGCCGTCAGAGAAAACTCAGCTGAGTTCAGACTGTTAACTTACAACACAGCTACACTCACAGATAACTGAGCCTTCTCCTACCTGCCTGTCAAACAGCATCCCATAAACCTTCTGGAGTCTGGACTGAGTGGAGTCTCATGGGTATCAGCTGTCCTGCAGCTGGTTGCTACTTGCTCTGCTGCCATTCAGTGGCTAGCGAGGGGGGCTGACTGCTAACAGCCACCGCTGCAACTAACAAACTTCACAAATCCAATCACTTCCACCATCCACAGCCAGACACGCATGGCTGATTATTTACTGCTGAATTACAGCTCACAACTCCCACTGATGGCTGACACTGCTGTTGTGTGGGTGTTTTTCCTGACTAGAGAAACACCCTGGTGCAGACTATTTACTCGAGTTTGCCATCCTGACGCTCATGCAGCATTAGAAGATAATTAGAAACACAGCCGTTCTTGGCTTGTATTGTCTGATAGTCCACCACTTACATTTTTGTCACATCTCGTCTTGTCTACGAAAATAAAAAAGAGAGATTCATCTTAGTTGTTATTATCAAGACCTATTTTTTAACTCACCATCATCTTGTTTTCATTTTCATCATAGTTTCTATCAACAAAATAAACACTGTTAAGTCCACAAGTCTATGAGTGCAAACCACAACGTCTGTGCCGTGGAGTTGGCATGGCACCTACATTCATACTCAGCATGATGGGTCGTCAGCTTTGAGCTATTGAGCAATCTGATTATTGCCAAAACCAAGCACATGTGGTTGGAGCACCTTGAAGGTGACTCTGAGACAGTGCATTCTATGTGTGGTACTACCACAGGATGGCGCCAAAGTTTGAAGTTCTCAGATTTCTCCCACAATGGTTTCAATAAAAGGAAGTCAGATTGATGCCCTGTGCAAGGGAGGGAACATTTATAACATTTCATCTAAAACATTGTTTTCTGTATGTGAAGCAAGCAGCTTAATATGATGTTTGCATATCCAAAAAGGATTAACCATCCAGCTGGCACTGTATTATCTGCCTCACCAACAGTATGAGGATCACTGGTCTTAATGCTGCTGTGTGCAGATACATCTTCTTCTCTTTTTTCCTTTTCTTTTTGCCTTTATCTTTAACACACTGCACTTTCTCTCTCATTAAATAACTGTTCTCTGTTTGATGCTTACTGAACCCGGAGCACCCAGCTTGAGAAGGATTTGCTGTGATCTTTAAACACTAATGAGAGATGGAGCTTTGAGAAACCTCAAACCAGACCAATGTCATTTGGCTGATTAAGTCATTCACTGCATCAAAAGCAATGTCTTCATCTCTGTTTTAGTCTTTTACTCTCTCAATCCTTCGTGTCTCATTAAACTTTTTTAAAGTCTTCTCTCAGACTTTGCAGTGCAGTGTTTTTTCCATTTTTAATTGCTTTTTAATTGTATTTAGTCACTCACTTACATGTTACTTTATGCTCTTCTTCAGGGTTTTCCACTCCCCAGTCCAAACCACTTCAGGGTTTCCCATTTACCCACCAGCAGCCCGACTCCTCTGCCTTCCTGCCTCTCTCCTACCATGGATACCAGCCTTCTCCTTTCAGCAGCGCTACCAGCAGCAGTCTGGATGCCAGCTCAGCAATGAAAGCTGGGGCCAGTCTGCTGGAGAGCAGTGCATTGTGGGATTTGAGCTATGGTACCAGACCGGTGAGACTTGGAGCTGACCTGTCTTCTGGATCCTCAGGGTACCAGTCAGGCACCAGCAACACAGGTGGATACTCAATCAAATCCTGAGTGTGTATTTCTGACCTTTTGGAAAAGATGATAAAATGAGTAAGGATATAAAAAGGGCAAGGGCAGCTTTCAACTACCAATTTCATTTACTGAGTGAAGACCACAAGATGCAGTTAAGAACTCATGAACTCTGAGTCTTTAATAAATAGCCGTTGCTAGCCACACACAAATAAAAAGGCTGGTGGGGATGGAATTAGTTGTACACTCGTAGCTCAGATGATAAGTTTACCATAATGTGCTTTTCAACAGTGCTAAATCAAGGGGGGAAAAAAGTCAGATAGCAGTCTACTGCTGCTATCAGTGAAACTTAGTGTATGTTTTACATTTAAAGCCTACCAGGAAAGAGAAAGGTAATGATCTTTGAACCAAAGGAAGTTGTGGCAAGGCCATGATACCATATATGGTACTTCTATGTCATAAAATAGTGGTCTTTAATAGCAGCTCATCAATTGTATTTTCGTTGTAGGTTCTGACCTGATGAAGGAGCACCTGAGGGAGATCAGGTGTCTGAGACAGAGACTGGAGGACTCCATCCAGACCAACGACCGCCTACGACAGCAACTGGAGGAGAGACTGGCTCGCGCCGTCACTGAGAAAGGTAACACACACACACACACACAAAATCAAGTATAACAGCGTTGTTTTACAAGTTTCCATAATTTGTAAGAACCTAGAAAAGCTTATGTGATTTGGTAGGAATATGAAACAACTCTACAGTTGGTGTAGTCATCTCTCATTTTAGAGATTTGATGAAAAAAACTTTACCATACATGCAAGACTGTTACATGCTTGTTGTCTCCCTGTCCTTTCCAGGTGCTCCCACCAACATCTACATCCAGGGTCTGGACTCTGTCGGCCAGCTCTCCAGTGAGATCAGAATTCTAAAAGAGGAGAACGTCAGTCTGCAGAACCAGCTGAAGCAGGCCACCAGAGGTACAGTCTGATGTTCACTGCCTGGGTCTGTAGAGAAAACATCGCCATGACATTTGTAACATCATCCACTTAGTTGTATAAAGCAGATTTAGAGCTTTACTGCTCACAGTCACACAGAAGTTATGAAGAGTTTTGTTTCAGTTCAATGTGGATGTATTCCTTTAAATTGATACCATCAGATCACAAGACTAGACAGTTTCTGCAAAGCTCCATCCGTAATCGTTCAACCTTTGTTTTTCATCAGATGATGCTAAGATACATCTTATCTGAAGTAAGGTTACTATGAATTCTTGGTTTTGGCTAGATTAGATTATCTGACATATTTAATGTAATTTGATGACTGAAATAAACTACAATGTCAACAGTTACCATTGAATAAAACTGGATGAAATTTGTTACATTTTTCTTGATACTATGACAAGACTAAAATGCTCAGACTAAACTAAAACGTAACTAAAAAGAACAGGATGAGGAGATTACGTAGAAAAAAGAAAAAGCTAACAAATTTAGTCTGGTTCAGTGTCAAATAACTTGTTCAGCTCTGTGCCGTCATGTAATGTAAAAGTGTAATATCCTGTGTCATCCTGCAGAGAGCAGCAAGGAGGCAGAGCAGTTGAAGAAGGCGGAGCTAGAGGCAGAGAGGTGGGCGGAGCAAAGCAGGAAGCTGCAAGCTGAGGCTGATGCACGCAGCGAAGAGATTGCGCAACTGAAACAGGACAGACAGAAGAACCAGGAAGCCATCAACAGGTGTGTGTGTGTGTGTGTGTGTGTGTGTGTGTGTGTGTGTGTGTGTGTGTGTGTGTGTGTGTACCAGAGTTCATGACCTGAAGAGTCACAGTGGACAGTGAGTGATTTCCATTTTTCAGAGTTAAAGACCAACTTTACACCCCCTGAAAATCTTGTTTTGGTGACCTCCAGGGGTTTGACCTTTCACCTTGCTGCAGTGATGCAGACGTGTACTTCAGGTTGTGTCAGTACACCGTGACATCACTGCTGGGTATGGTTACTAGTGCAACAAAGGCCACTTCTGACCACACTTAAACACATCAGTAATGCTGAGTTCGTTCAGAGGTCAAACAGCGACCTTCTGCTCCTCACCTTGAGGCACTCTTTGCAGTTAACGTTGGGGACTAGAGAATGTGTCAGGTCTATTAGGTGTAGAAGTGCTAGTGAGCTGATATGAGCTTTCTGTAAAAATGTCACATCTGTGTGTATTTTCACAGACTCCAGCATGAGCTAAGCGTTCTCCAGCAGCAGCTCTGTGAAAGCCGCAGCATGGTCCACTCTCTTCAGTGTGAGCTGCAGGTGTACCACAGAGTGTGTGGAGTCAACACAAACACACACACAGGTAAGAGTTTGCTGTATGAACTTGCAGAGACATCTTAAGCCCCTAAAATTTGCTTTATGTTCCAGCACCTGCACAAATATTTCTTACTATTACTTTCATAACTTGTTTTGCGTGTTTCCAAACAGGTCAGGCCAGTCAAGATGCCAAACTTGGACTCAGCACTGCGACCTTTGACCCCAGAGAGCTGCACATTCAGCTGGAGCAGCAGCTGAGCGGACAGGCTGACACACAGCCTCGATCCAGAAGACAGCTATTCAACGGTCAGTATGTCTGACACACCCAAAAGCATCTTGAGATAAGATGGAGTAAAGAGATCATAACCCTTGAATTAAGAAAAATGACTCTTGTGCAGCAGTTTGTGCTGATAGAAAATCTTCCTCCACAGAAAACGTTCCCTCGCCACCTGTGAGAGACACTGGACTCGTCAGTCCTTCTTCTCCTCTACATCCTGCGCAGAAACATGTAGCAGAAACTGGAGCAGCTGATCAAGGTGAGGGCTTCACATTCAGGTACTTGGATAAACTGGGAGGACAGTGTAACCTGAGGCAGCAACATGTCCATCTCCTTAACCTTCAGATACTTAACAAACATTTTTGTGTTTAATTGGTTATATTATTTTCCTGTTATTCCATTGTCAGTGGCATATAGAGCTCATGTATCTCCTTCCTGTCCTTATTCCCAGCAGCCTCTGCCCTGAAAGGTCAAGCCCCAGACGGCTCATTTGCCAACAGTCATGGCCGCCATGCAGTGGGCCACATTAATGACTTCAAGGCTCTGCAGCAGCAAATTCTGGAGGGCAGCACTCTGCTCAACAAGATGGATGCTACCCTTTATTCCCTGAACACCCCACAGGAGTTCAGCCTTCATCAGGTGAGAAACCAAGGAACAACAAACACCACAGAGCAGGTGGTCCTGACAGACTGAGCGTCTTACTGAGGTTTATAAGGTCATATTTTGGATTATATTTTACAGTACCAGTCAAAAGTCTGGACTCCCCATTGACTTGACGTGTCCAAATGGTTGTCTGTGGGTGATATATAAGGAAAAGCAGCTTTTAGAGGCTGCAGTGTTACTAAAGGTCAAAATGTATAGAATTATTAACACATGTAGCATCATTAAGATTTCCAAGATAAGGGAGATGTGATTGGCTTAAAGTCGATGAGGCTAGAACAACAGGATGAAATACACCATTATGAAATAAGAATCTTTACTGAAATATTGATGAATTGCAACTCTTAATTTATTTGATCTTAACCCACACTGTCATCAATATTTCAGTACAGAGAGTATCTTTTTTGTCTCAATTTTACTTAAGTATGTGAATACTTTTAGCTAAAGAAATTTTAACTTGAATTTTAAACTATTTTCTTATACCTTTTTGTGCTTTTATAGATTTAATGATTCATGGATTATCAGGGGAAAAAAGCAGAAGGATGAATCATTGCTTAAAGTTTTTATTGATTCCTTGTGTTGCATGTGTGTCTCAGCCTTCAGATTCAGGTTCTGTCAGGAAGCTGCTGTCTGACACTAAAACCCTGCGACAGATCCTGGAGGAGGCTGACTCTCTGCTCCGCATGTTCTGGAGAGCAGCTCTGCCAAACCATCAGGAACCCAAACAGGTGAGAACCAATGCAGATCAGGGAGTCTGATTAGATGAAACTTCTTTGATCCTACTTTGCTCCTGCCAGTGAACTCAGAACAGCCTTTTGATGTATTTATTTATTTATTTTATTATGTTACCTGTAGTAAAATGTAGTTCTAACAGCTGAATCACTGCAGACTTAAGTCTACGCCAGTCAGTGTCAGACATTTATAGACTGCCAAATGTTAGTTGGGCATCATGACTCAATATGATTTTTAAAAAAACTAGAAGAATCAGGGTGAGACAATTCTGAATTGTTATAATTTGATGCTATGTAGAGTTTATAGGTAAATTTCAATTCAACATTTATTCACTGTTTAAAAATGTATGATTATAGGACTAAAATTGTGATTTTATAAGAAAAAAAAAACTTATTTGCTTAAGCAGCTGTTTTAATGCCAAATCTTTGGTTAGCAGTGATTGGTTTATGTAAATAAAGCCTTGTGTAACAGTGGCCACTGATCTCAAATTCATGTAACTGGGTGTGTGGACAAACACGAAACATTTACACATTCTGTGTGTGTGTGTGTGTGTGTGTGTGTGTGTGTGTGTGTGTGTGTGTGTGTGTCTCTACAGGATGAGTCTCTGAGGGAGGAGATCGCCTCTCTCCGTCTGAGACTCTCAGAACAAGAGCAGGCTCTAAAGGACGCCATGGAGAGAGTGAAGAGCTCCAACCGCACCAAAGATAGCATGGAGCACTTTATAGTCAACCAATGTGAGTCACTCATGCTCCTAGTCTTTCTAGTGGATTATATAAAACCATATATTATACTGTATTTTAAACCGTAGTTTTGGAATGAATTATTAAGAAGTGATAATGATGATGATGATGATCTTTTATCACCATCTTCAGTGTATCTGTTTCAGTGTCTTGCATCGTCTTCTTCCAGCCCTCTCCTCTTTCTTCATCTGTCTTTTCCCCCGTTTCCTCTTTATAAAGTTCCAGAGCAGCTGCTGATCTGTTCAGTCTTGTGTTTACTGCTCATCTAAAAGCTTCTGTGTAACTAATGAATGAACACATGATGACTGTGTGTTTGTTTACAGTGTCCAGAACACGGGACGTGTTGAAGAAAGCAAAGACAAACTTACAGGTGAGTTCTCACATGAGCATTCTGGTTTTCAGCATCATACAACAAACCTTTTATTCTAGCAGGTGACAGTCACTGAGGAGTTGGATGAGATGATGGTGCACACTTGCCTCCGTAACACCTTCTCACCTTTTCCTGCTGTTTCTCTTTCCTCTGACTCCTGCTGAGTCTCCTCAGGAGAACGAGCTCAGGATTTCCTCCCTTCGCCGTGCCTCTTCCTTCCACATCTCCCCTTCTCCCTCTTCTTTCTCCCCCTCTTCCTCTTCCTCACAGCCCTGGCCTGGTAAAGGTATGGTCCCCTGACTTTGCTGTGCTCTGTTCAGTGTTCCAATAACTTGATGCAGTTGCTTGCTTTTTGATGAAAACCCTGGCATTCAAAATATTAATTGAATATATAATATAATCAAGTCTTATTTCCATAAACCAGTAAGTGTCAGTTATCTACTGTACCACAGGCAGGCTGGGATACTTATTAGAGCCACACAGCGGCCTTATACACAATATAAGTCACTTTGAACAACAACCCATATTAGCTGTTTTTGCTGATATGTCCTTGTGTTGCGTCTTGTTTCACTGAGCAAGCTTACAATCTTACCTGCACAAAGCACTGCCTATCTTTGGCTTGTAAGCTACTGTACAGTTATCAGAACAAGTTCTCTCACATTTTGCCCTCACATACTTGTTGTCGAGACTTTTTTCCTTTCTTTTAACAATAAAAACATTAACGACACATTTGACAAGTATCTTGCCAGTGAGTTTTGTCTGCAGAGACGACTTTTGTGATTTCAGTTCGATTTTAAAGGCACCCTGTGAAAATTTTGACCTCTGATGGCGCTATTGAGCAATGTTTTGTATGTGTGTCCCTGTTTTTTGCTCTACTAACAGTCACAAAAGGATTCACATGCTGCATGCAGCATGGCAGCAATGTAACTTATTTAGTGCAAATGAAAGTTTGAAGTTGTGTTTTACTCACTTGAATTGTTTTAACTTAATTATACTTCTTCATCTGCTCACTGTCACTTTGTTTTATTCTGCTCAGAGGCCATAACTCCTCTTTCTGAAGAAGTTAGGAGAGAAATGTTTTGATGTTCCCAAATTACAAATCATTCGCTTAAAGGAGCAGTGTTTAGAATTTAGTGGCATCTAGGTGCGAGGATTGCCGATTGCACAAAGCTGAAATTTAAACCTGTAAAAACACTGAATAAAGTATTTAGTTTATCCATTCTTGGCTATTGTAGAAACATGGCAGGGTCTTGGTAAGGTGCATTTCTTCCTTCTGCTTGGGTCCTTTGTTGTTTCTGGTTTTACAAATAAACCTATGTCATGCTGAAACCTTGTAATCAGCATTGTTTTAATGGGATGACAATCGCAGCTTCGTGAAGTGACCATTATTAATTTTAGGGAATTTTAAGGGAGAATTTTTATCAGATATTATTTTGTGCAGACACTCAACAGGTTATGGATAAAACCAAAGTGCAAACCGTCTGAATATCTCCTTCTTTGCATTTCAGGTGAAAACACAGGAGGCTTCTGTGAACTCGCCTTCTCTCCTGGTTGGAGTGTCATGAAGACTTCCTCCATCTCCTCCTCCTCCTCCTCTGCTGTCTTGGGCCCGGCTCAGCACCAGCGCCCCTTGCAATCAGCCTTCCTGTAGTGCACCAGCCCCGAGTTCCTCATCATCATCTCATTGTTCAAACAGAAAATGCTGGAAATTCTGGCTCTCTAATTGGCTGGAGAAACATTTCAGTTGAGTGACATCTGTCTGAGTGTTGCTGTATGTTTGGGTTGTTAGATTATTTCTGCTGGTTCATGATGGTTTAAGAATGTGAATGATTGTTATTGTTTTATTATTGGCATAATGTGTGTAGGTTCTGAGGGCTTTTGTTGAGACCATCAACTGAAATGTTTTTTTTTCTCAATTATATGAGACCAGTCTGTGTTTGGCTGAAGTTGGTTTGTGATTTGTAGCTTCTCATTAAGCCTTGTTTCCCATTTTCCCCAAATTCAACAAATATGAAAACAGAGCTAAAGCAGTGTTTGGGCTCGCAGAGACAATTTGGTACAGGTTTGTTTGAGTCTCCATGAAAAGTTTTTAATGTAGACCTGGTCTTATGTGGTCTAAGCACATGAGAAAGAGTGAAATTTTCTTTTTTTTTCCTAAATCCAAATATGATATCATGTCTGTGTTTGACAATTGTAACAACCACATAAGAGGAAATAATCTCCCTAAACACGTGAATGCTACCAATCAGAGGCCGACTTCAGCCCCATACTTCAGCAGGGATTCAAGAAACAAAAATCCACGTGATGCCAGCAGGAAAGGGGTTTGGAAAAAGCCAAAACCAAACTGCAAAGTGCTTCCTCTCAGCCTCCGTCGAGGCTCATGTTTGTAGTTAGCGTGTAGAATAGTTGCATGTGGTTTGAGAAGCTCGTGGAAACAAAGCCATAGTCTCTGACGGTACATTAGATATGTTTTTGTTTTGTCCTAATTGTACAAAAATTGTCATAAAAATGGCCAACTACTGATAACATATGGAAAATACTTGGAACTACCAATAGGCAGTTTGTTCAGATAGCTCACAGATAACACACCAGTTTAAGAATTTTTGCTCATTGTCCTCAAACTCCAGAGTATTACTGTTAAATATGGAGTCAGTTCTCTTTAGATGGTTAAAAAGAAATTATGGGTCCAACCCAGTTTTTCCTGCTGAAACACTAACCTGCAGTGTTTGAAGGCCTTCTGATGAAGCTGCTGTGATGTGTAGCCTCTAGTAAAGCAGTGTTCATTAAAACAAGCACATGATACAGACTGCACTCATCCAGCTGCTCAGCGGTTTGTGTGATGCCTTCAGTAACCTATCTGATAAGATAAAAGAAAATAATTTTATAGTGCATGGTCCAAGAGAGATGATATTTCATTTTGTAAACAGAAAATGGACCACACTTTTTTCTTTCCTTTTTTTTTTAAATATATATACTTTAGGTGTTTTTCTTTCTGCTAAATTTATGAATGTCTTTACGTTTTAATTTCCCTCAAGATGACAATCACATCTGTAGAGAAACATCTGTGTGTAAGATATCTTCTGCAGGATTTGTGACGCTCACTGTGCAAATGAACTTTTCTGAAATTGGGTGTTTTACACTGGCTTATCCAAATTTTATTTCTTTATTTTAGTTTTTCTTGATTTCTCTGTGTAGTAGGTTAGCTATTTTTTTGTGCATGAACTGGGGCTTCACTGCCCTCTGATACTTTTACTGAAATATGCAATTTTTGGGTTACTGTGCAATAATAGCCTTCGTGGTTGCTTTTTGTTGATGTTTTAGGCCTGGATATCAAGTGCCATGTCATTTGTTTTGGCTCTGAAGCTGAATTGATTTAAAGAAACTTACATTTGGATGAATATGTCCAGATTTGTGACAATCAGTCTGAAACTGTTATAATGGCCCACTCATTTTTGGCTTAACATGAGTCCATTTTATATACAGTGTGGGGAAAAGACAAAGTTACAGCATTAAAGAGCACTGTAATGATACATATATATATATATATATAAAGCAATAACATTGACCAAAGTGAACAACGTATACGTTGTCAAATCAGGTGTAAAACAATCAAGTTTAGAGATTTTTTTTGTGTCAGTCCCCACAGGTCAAAGGTCAAACTTACTGTAGTGTCTTTCTCAGTGTCTGTGTGGTTTTAGAAACCACATCTCATGTATGTACATATTAAAGGGAGTGTGTACATTGATGCAAGTAGTTTTGTTGCTGTTGGAAAAAGACCAGCTGTATTTCTATGCATGTTCTCTTTATTTAAAATGTTTTGGGGTAAAAGAAAAGAACCTTTTAATAAAAAAGGGTACAAAACAACATCTGTCTTGTTTTTTTTTTGTCTTTTTTGGATTACACTTATTTTTGTTTGGTTATTTAGTAGTAAAGGAAATCACAGTACCACAAACAAGATGCAGCACCAGCAACACATAAAGGTCACAAAATGATCAGAATTGTTTTTACAATAATGGTGTGATTATAAAATAAATAAATGATGTCATTATTAGGGGAACAAAACAAGGCAAGACTACACAAATACATTTATAGCACAATTTGTATACAGGGGTGGTTTCAAAGAAATTAAAGGCAATCATACCACAGTAAGAATATATATAATATATGGGACTTTCACCCAAAACTGTTAATCAGCAAAGATCAGGAAATACAATCTACAATCAAATTGTTTATTAAAACTAGTATGAATATTACTTGTTTCACTCAAAGATTACAGCACCCAGCATACAAACATAACACCACTTTATTCTCTTAAAACAATACTCACAATTTGGATTAATTTTTAGGAAAAACACTTGATTATTTTGATCTAAGGACCCTTATGGAGTAATTTAGTCATACATAATTTAAGATAGCCATCAACCGGGTTTTATACATCCCAAGAACTTTTATTTAAAAAAAAAAAGAAAAAAGAACTTCTTGGTAACCAGACCAGGCGTCTAACTGAGACAAGCCTTTATTTGTCAAAATATGTAGCCACAGCAGGCTATTAAGAGGGACCAGGCGTTTAATTGATATCAGTTAACATGAACAACTCACTCCTAAATCCAAAAACTAGAGTGCTAAAACTCAATTTTGTTGTGTCAGGGTATAAAGTCTGGAGCTGCTCCACACACAATGAATGGTAAAAGATATTAGGCTATAGATAACAGATCTGAGTATATGGTACATTTTCTGTTTCAGAACTGGAAACACTACAATAGAATAAAATTCAGAAAAAAAAAGGATATAAAAATGAAACACATTTTGTGCATCCACAAAATCAGGCACCCATTCATTGTCTGTGAAGCAGCTCCACATTTTATACTCTATGACATCACCAGTTTGAGACTGGCCTCTGGCTTTAAGGCAGAGTAGCTCATGTTCACAAACATTGATTAAGCTACTTATATCCTTTAATTTAAATTTTAAAAAGACAAAAACAAAACAGTCCCCCTAAGATTAACATAGATGAAATTAACTCAGAAAATAGTTCACAGCACAGCGCACAGAACACATATTCAAGGTTTTATTGTCTTTCAGTAGGTGGCAGCAGAGTCCAACTAAACTAACAAGACACACACACACACACACACACACACACACACACACACACACACACACACACACACACACACTTTAAAGACAGAAACACAGGTGCAGGTGTTCGGTATAAAAGAAAACTGATCTAAAAAACTTTCAAATAAAGTGTCTGGTGTTTTCTGTTATTCATTTCTGACATGATGACTTTGAAAATTTCACACAACGAAATCATCACTCAGGCTCTGTCAGCAGGAGAAGCTAACACTAGAGAAAGGAAGATAAGTATAGTTTCAAAATAAAGTGTGTGATATAGACCATGCTTATAGAAAACATGCCTTCTAAACCTGGCGACAGGTTTGGAAGGTATGTGTACTTGAAGGATTGCTGAAATTACAACATTTATCATAGCCAGAAACTGTAAACAGAAATTATGATCGGATTTTCAAAATTCTGACTGTCCCTGGACACATGTATGACAAACGCTTCCGTCAAAAAGAAACCGTTTGCACAAACTTACCAGCATGAATGACGAGTGAAAAACTAAGGCTTTTTTAACTCCAGGGTTTTTACTACCAGTGTATTTCTGTGTATGTATTTTGGGAGCGATGAAAAAATGGAGTCAACCCCCGTTTAAGTGTACTTAACAAAGCAGATTCCGAATAACTGATGCTTTTATTTTGGTAAAATTCAACCGGATGTAGTATTATCGATCTTGCTAGCTTGACACCGCAGTGACCGCGTCGGAGTCAGGAAACAAGCCGAGCCGTGCTGTTCCGCGGCTGCAGTTCAGCACAGAGCTCAACCCGGTGTCCACACAGAGCGCTTAGCCTTTTATCCGATGATGGAAGAACATCTATAGAGGACATTCACTGTCCGATAAACCGCCGAGAAGGATAAAACGCGCCGAATTCAGGTGGGAATCATCTGGAAACGACCATTAGACAGACCTGTCATGGGTGTCACGGTGTTTCTGTGCAGGTAAACGTTAGCAGGCAGACTGGCTAGCCGCTCGGCTAGTCACGCAGCAGGAAGCTAGCTTAGCACCAACCGCCACTCACTAACTAGTGAAGAAGTTGGGTTGAATGAACTGTTGGCAGAGACAGCAGCCCAGCATGGATCATTTTCACCCCGCATATGATCAACTGTCCTTGTGAACGACCGTTAACCGCCTTTTTTGTTCTTCGGGGAGAAACGAGTGGCTGCTGGAGCTGCAGGGTTGATTGACAGCTTGTCACAACGGATTTTCCAGATGTGCAGTCTGCACGAAAAGTGTAGCTAGGCTCTTAAGTTAGCTAGCGACAGGGTGGCTACCGACCAGGAATGGCTGGCTGGCTGGAGCAAACTCTTAACTGGACTCTTAACTCAACAAACTGCATCAACAAGCGATGAATGTCATTTTGGCAGCGAGGTGTCACTGAAGTCGACACCAGCCGAGCTGACACGTTGCTAGCCAGCCGACTGACGTTACCGAGAGGATTCAGCCACACAACAACAAACCAGGCTGTCAACCGGGCCAACCCCCCAACACACAAGGCGTGTTTTAACAGTGAGGTGAAAGATGAAGAAGACAGAGAATAAAAACAAGAGGAAACTGTGTAACATGGAGCACCAGGAGAGCGGGGGAGCAGAGAAAGATGCGGTGAGTAGTGAAGTCTTTCACGCACTGTGTCACTGTGTTACCAGCCCACGCACTTGGCATCAAACACAACACACAGTATGCTATATAATCTGTGCACTATATACATAACTTCATTGAGAAACACATGAATTCATGTTGGTTTGAGCTCAGTCAAAATGCCCACCTTTGCAATTTGGCACAGCCTGCTGCATATCTGCTCGGAGGACCATACATATATACATACATACATACAGGATTGGTATCATCCAATTCACATACCATAATAAGAATTGCATTTGATTTACACATTGCTCAGCAATAAATTATAGGAGTGTGTTAATTACATTACAGGTTGCTACAGTATATTGAAGTAATGCATATCTTCAAGGATTAATTGATTGCTAGGTGTCCTCCTCACCAAGAGTATATGTAAAGTTTACCTGATATTATCAGGATAATACTGGCTATTGCCTTGCTGACAGACATCACTCAGTAAGATGTGTTAGAGTGTCACAGGGGATTCTCCCTCCACCTTTCTCTGTGTCTGCAGCTCTGCTTGCTTTTTCTTGAGGTGAGCTTCGATCCATCCGATCAAATCTGTGGTATTAACACTGCAATGGGCAGACTTAAAATATCACAGTTGGCATCAGTCACTGTGTACATTGAGTGCTGTGGCCATGTGTATGAATGTATATGAAAGTGTGCATCTGTTGGGTTGCTAGGTGAAGCAAGTACAAAGCAGGGCACTGGGGGAAGGTTTAAAGTGCACTATGACAGCTAATCCCTGCTTTGACAGGGAGCAAAGATGATGCGTTTGTCATGACTTAGCACTTAAGGGAAGAAGGAGGGAGCCTGCATCTGGTATCAGTCCTCTCCCTGTGAAAATGTATTAAATTAAAATTGAAATAAAATAAGGATTGAACATTTTCAGAGGCACATCAGGTATAACAGTATCAACACTTTTAGCATCGACCCATCCACTCCCATCAGCAGTGTTTCTGCACTGCTTGTTTGTCGAATGTGTGGTTATTGTAGGCTGTGAGAATCTGAGATGGCTCATTAATGAGTTTTATATAATGATCATATGCAGATATACAGGCTTATGTAGCTGTATGCACAATGGCTCCACTGATAAGTACAAAACCTTCCTTGAAAATAACCTGGAACTGTTGGCAATTAAAATAGTTGGATGTCTTGTAAAATTTCATCAGGACTTGGAGTGAGAAGTGGCAAGAAACAAGTTTGGTGCTTCATCCAGGATTTTTTTCTGGAGCTGGTTCATTAACTCATTAGTTTTATTATGGTATGAATCTTGCTGCAAGTTGATTTTTAGGCTGGACTGAGGGGACGGAATCAATGGCTGCTTGTGCAAAACACTTTTCAGGAATGTCAAACACCACAGCAGATGAGCAGCATTAAAAGGCCAACATTATATTTGACAGAAATTCTTAAATTTGATTAAGATATTATAAATCCTAGTTTGCAATAAACATGAACATTGAACAAGAGCTGCTTCCAAAGATGACGTCATCATCGCTGTAGCTCATAATTTCACATTTCTGGATGAAGTCATGTTCCTCAGTCTCAGAACGTTTGATATGACTGACTCTGTCATGCGATATTACTTCACCACCCAACCATTTGGGATATTATGGGAATAATTAGGTAAATAGTTGTACATTTAATAAGATTTGCCCTCAGCGGTCAGGTTTTCTAACATATCCCACTTATTTTGGTATCAGCACTTTGTGAAATGTACATTTGTTAGCCAGGTTTGAGTCAGGGGAGGGAGGTGTTGAGTTTGAGGGAGTGTGCTCTATGGGATCATGGGAAGTCACACAGATGGTTTTAAGCTGCTGCTGTTTTATGTGTTTTTGTTTGAAACATTATGAAATGGAGGACCAGACAGGGCGTTTTTAGCCAGTGTAACTTATCTACCTATTGCTTCCACTTTGGAATGCTGGGTAATGAATCATGTCCCTGTTGTGGTGCTGTGATACTTCCAGGGGGATGTCTGCTTGGATTTGGCAGTGAATTTGTCCAACTGAGGTTTTTTTTGCAAATTATGCAACAAGAGAATTAAGGCTACAGCTAACATTTATTTCCATTATTGATTAATCTATTGAAGAAAGGAATTGTCCTCAAGGGTCTTGCCTTGTCCAACCAAAGATGAAAACAGAGAAAAGCAGCAAATCCTCCCAGTTTAGAAGCTGGAACCAGAGAAAGATTGGCATTTTTGTTTATGACTTAAACAATTAATCAGCTAGAAGGTTTTTTACGTTTCCATTGACTAATTGTTTTGGAATTAAACAGGTCATTGATTTAAAACAAATGTACTCAGTGTAGCAGGTATTGTAAGCCAGGCACTAGCATCCCATATGCATGTTTCATAAGAGAACAGCCAGTTACTTCCTTAAAAAAAGACCCATAAACCTCTGCTCTAACTTGACTTTAATTGCAGTTACATTATTACCATGTTCTGGCCTGAAGGCAGACACACCATCACATTTGACTTGACTAACTTGCACAGTTCGTTGTGTAGGATCGCTGGCTTGTGTATAGATACAAAGAACAGCTGTGATCAAGACCTGTCCTCTGGCATCTCCTCAGGTTCTGCTGCAGACCGTTAGTGTCAACATGAAGAGCAGGTTTTAGCTGGTTATAGTTACAGCGTTGGAAAATTAATGATGTCATTGTCATTTCCAAACACAAGTGTGTTAATATGTTGCCAGGGATAGAGCCCAAACACACACACACACACACACACACACACACACACACACGCAACATCCTGTGCAATCAAAGAATCCGTCAGCTGTTTCTGTCCAGGGACCCTTTGTTTCCCACAGTCAAAGAAGCTTTTCATGTAACCTGTTTACACTGGTTTGAATGAAATGACCAGTAGAGGTATGTAAGAGGTAGTCATAATTTGAAATCAGTCAACTGGATTAAAATCTCATCCAGGGTTCTTATGTATTCTGGAAAGAATAAAAAAAAAAAAAAACCAAAACATATATAATTATTATGATAATTATGCATTTCGGAAATAACAAATATTTATTCAAAAATGTATGTATGTAAGAAAAAAAAAAGTACAAATAAATAGAATAAATATTTTTGAAGTGTGACATCGATGGATTTATCCAAAAACTACAAAAATAAATGTGTCAAAAATGGATTGATTTTTCCATATAATTTTGTCAATTACAAAAAAATTCATTGAATGGAATTCTTAGCCTAAAGATTTACCCAAAGTTGTTGAAATAATTTTTTTTTTGCAATAAAATTTAACATTCCGCTGCCTTATATCTGCCATTTTTCAGCCAACATGTTTGGTCACAATAGCCTGGCCAGTCCCTCCAGGTCTTTGCAATGTTGTGATAGCAACACTTAATGCAAATTCAGCCAGTTCCCTTGAATTCTGCATGCACGACCTTGCAATTTTGTCTAACCACAGCAACTTTTCCACAAATTTGACCATTTAAAATGAGCAAAATCTCATTTCATTGTAGAGCTGCGCACAACCTCTTGATTCACTCAGCACCTCCTTGCCCTGCTCTCTCTCTCTCTTTCTCTGTTTATCATGAGAACTGGGACAGAGTCACATACAGTGACAGGGGTAACTGTTAGCAGTGCATAGCTAATGCTACCCAACTGTTAATAAGGAATTTCATGAGTGAGCCAAGCCATTTTAGTGTTGGTGTTTTTCATAGTGAGGACACTTATCATTTAAAACTCACTACAAAATTTAACAAACCACTTCAAAACACTGGACACAGAATAATGTATTAAGTAAGTGTTGCAGCTTTTTAACTTTACAAATTATAAAGTGTCACAACTGCTGTCAAGCTGGCAGGGGTCAGGAAACCAGGGTCTCTCCCTTACATCATCACAAATAGGTCCTAATTCTGTGGGAAACACTGGATGCTTATAATGATAGGCTCTAAACCTGAGTCAGCATTGTAACTATTTTTGCAATTTCAGTGCAAAAAACACCTAAAAATAGAACAACGTGCATCACATTTTTTCGGAAAGGCTCCCGTGTAATCAGGCATTTTAAACCGCAACCACCAATAAACAGCCAGTAAATTTTTGGAGTGAATACTTAGTTCTGGTTCACACATCCCAGGACATAATGGACTTGGTGTCCTGTACCTTAAAATGAGAGTAAATGTGAAATAATGTGTTCTCTTGGAAATTGTATTTCTCTTTTACTGAGAACAGACAGCCAGTAGCTGAATTTAGTGATTTGAACAGGGAGCTTTCCATAACCGTCTAAAAACAAACTCTCCACTAAGCTGCAAAGAACTTGATAACTCTTGAGGAGAACGCTTCTCCTCCACCTGCAAGTTGCAGTTACTTGTTAAATATATCTCATCCTCCCTTCATTGGGCCTTTCACAAGTTCCTGCCCTGATTGATTGATAGAGAAGGACGTTCTCAGTCTGGTATTTCTCCATGGTCCTGACCCATCCCTGTTTTACTGGTCACATGTGTCCTGTGACATGGTTAAACGGGAGCAGTAAAGCAATGCAGTCCGCTTAACACAATAAACACTGTTGGACAATGTTCCTGCAGTGGCCCGGCTGGCATTTACTGCAGCTGTGTGAACAAAACACCTGCTTCCTATTCCTTATTGTTTACTTCAGCTCTGAAGGTTTGCTGTGTTATATTCACATCATACTCATTAAAAGGCAGATTCAGTACACACTCCTATTAAGTCTGGCAAATAATTGACTAATATTGCTTATATTCATTTGTATCTTCCTTCTTTTTGCTTCAATCACTGTCTTGTTGTATGTTCTCTTTTGATTTTTTATGCTTACTTGGTCTTCCCTTGTGTCTACCCTTCTTTCTTCCATGAGTTCCATGAGTTTCCTTGAGTCCAGAGTGGCATGTTTAACCTCACCACTTTTTGAATTAGTGATTGTGGCAAACCATGAAAGGGTAAAGATGTTAATCATCAGAAATTGGCATTGAATTCAGTCAGAATCTTGGTCCTTGTAGGCTTCTTAGATCAGATGTTCCCTGATTTAAATAATGTATTTTTTTCCATTAATACAATATTTTATTAACATAAATGGATTTGAAAACAACACGTTCATACTTAGTCATGTAAGTTAGGTATAAAAAGTTTTGGGATTGGATTGGTAAAACATTTTGAGTGATACCCAGCTGTAGTTTAATTCTTAAGTTTCACCTATGATCTAAGACCTGTCAGCACTTTGGAGAAACTTTTTAAATGTTCTGTTTTTAATGTCCTCAGTTTAAATGTTCCCGTATGTGTTTCATGTTATTACCAGCTGCATATCCCTCCTCAAGTAATTGTATTTTCTTATTTTGACCAAACACATTTTCCTCCTTTCCTTTTGCTCGCGATATTTTATTAGTTGCAAGCAAACACTGAACTGATGTAATACTACCTCACACTGTTGCCACTTTTCGTGGCTTTGGCTCTGTTAGGTACACTGATTGCGTGGCATCAATGCTGCAGCACCAGCAGGTTCAGATCTGTACTTCCAATCTTACCATGTTTATATTCTATAATTTTAATTTAGGAAGTATAACTCTAATAGTGTTGTTAGCTGGAACATAAGAGCACTGGGTTCATACAGTTGTCTAGCTTGCTCTTTGCTAAATGTGAGTGAGTCACAAGCCAAGGAAGGTTGTTCACATCCATGACAAATAAAGAGCATCCATTGATTCCTCCCTGGAGTGTGTTGATAGGTAGAGATGGGAGGATAATCTGTTACACCAAGGAGAGAGATGTTCTGAGTTGAAGCCCACCAACAGGATCAAGCTAATGAGGGCAGACTAGAAGTAGACTGAAATCTACAGCAGATTAACAGTGTACTGTACAGTAGAGTGTTTAAGGGGTTGGGAGAGAAGAGGGAGAGCTTTTGTGCTTAACACCCAGAAGATTTTCACTCTAAGCTATATAGTCTATAGATTTGTGCAGAACCTTACAGCAAAGGCTTGTAGGGCTGTCCTGAATACCATTTTTTAACATTCGGACCTTCGGCAGAATTTATAATGAATATTCGTTCGCAGGGGGGACTACAGGTTTTTTTCGGACCTAATTGTATTGTGGAGTTTTGCACAGCGGCGACCGGATCTTTGCTCTCAAACCACAAAAAAATGTGATGGCACAACAGTCTCCTTCAGTACAGTATTCTATGCTTTCTTTTGATTTTCACATTGGCTAGTCATCCTGTTTAATTTGTCTTCTGATTAAATCGGAACATGCACTGTAGAGCCGATGCGCTGCTGGTTCTGCCGGCCCGAATAAAATATAATGATAGCCTTACTGTTGTGTACAGCCTTATAGACTGAGCTGAGTAGTGATGCGCGGGTCGACCCGTAACCCACGGGACCCGCAAATGGACCTGCGGGTCGGGCAGCAGTGATCGTCTGTTAAATTGGTCTGTAAATGATATTTTGACATTATTGGCTATTACTGTCATGGCATCCGAAGGTACTGATGCGATGAGCAGGTGACAGTCCGCAGTCATCTTCAAAACACACTTGTGTCACGCACTCCAAAAGAAACTTGTTGAAACTTTAAACAATAATTTATTTTACAAAACGGGGGAAACAAACATTGACAAAAACGGTTCCATAATTCATATTAAATTCAAACGATAACGAAAAAACAGCAAGTTAGAGGCAATAGTGATCAAGTGGTAAAACTTGGCGTTGATCCACATCCACAGACTGATGCGCTTAAGCGTGCCGTGCACACAAGCTCAGTTGGTAGGCTATATGTTATTTTCACATTTTTAACAATGCAATTTAAAAGTTTTGATTTTTATTGATATCCTACATTTACCAACAACAAAAGGACTACATTTAGCACCAAAAAAAAAAATGTTAAAAAAAAACTAAAAAAAAAAGAAAGAATATCGAATACCAAATTTTCATAACGAATGCCTACCCATAGAAACGAATATTCGAATATCCGCATATTTGGGTACAGCCCTAAAAGCTTGTGGAGTCATGACTTTAGTAAAATGTTGACAGTATTTTGGATTCCCTTTATTTCTAAATGAAGTATACTTTGGAAACTATGTTCTGTTTTAACCTTTTTTTGGAGGAGTTGTGATGAGGAGTGTATCATTGCTGTTTGAGCTCTGTTACCTCAGTGAGACAAACAAAAGGGGGAAAATGACTGAGTGGATGAAAAAAGATCAGACAGGAACTGGCATCTCTTTTACTTTTTGCTGTGGATGTTCCTGTCAGAGAAACCTAAGATGGCTTTATGTTTGACAGAATGAAAAGCTACAGTGCAGGACTGTAACACTCGCACCGACAGAACAGATGGCCCAGCGACTGGTCTGAACGGTGTTATCTAAACATTTCATATTTTGCACATCAGCTCTTGCATTTATTTGGCTCTGCAGTTTATGTGATCAGCATTCCCTCTCGCATTCGCTGGATTCCAGCCGGAGCTTAGAGAGGTTTTAGGTAACAGAAATGGAGGCTGTGTTATAGCAGATTTGGGTCTTGTTGTTCTGCTGTACAAGTCACATCCTGCCCATCTGATCACCATAATAAGTCATGCTTGCTGTCATGATCGTCAAATTAGTCACAGGCTGTGTGCAATATTGTTTTTGTATCTTCCCTAAGCAATTATAGTCCAAATAGAACAGACAGAATTTGAGCCCTACATTTAATAAATGTGTTAATAAACCTTATGATGATAGTTTCGTTAGGGATAGATCATTTTAATACTGGAGCAGGATAAAATTTATGTTCACCAGTGAGATGTTGCACAGCAAGCAAGGACCAGGGGACTGAACAGAATTGTATATATAACTGTAATATCATTAAATTAGATGCTAAAATTCTGCCAGAAATAAATGTTACAGAGTTACTGAATTCAGGATACGTCGTTCCCTAAATCCTTGTAATGATAATCGCCTAGTTCATACAACAAAACTACATTTTTTGATGTAGGTGGAATTTTTACATTTTGGTATTTGCTTCAAAAGCTGTCTAATAGCATGCCTGTATTCAGTGTACCTGTCATTCCGTGACCCTTCATTATGCTGGCATTGCTTTTTTACCACACAACATGCCGGTGTTCCAGAAACAAAAGGGGCGTGACGTTTAACGCAGCAGTGTCTGCATCTGGGTTGATCTTGTCCTCTGCTTGGAGGGAAAGGGGCTCCTGGACTTCATTGTCTCCCCAATTTGGAGACATTTTCAGCTGCTGTTCTTCTTCTTTGAGTTGCTAGCTGCTTTGAAATCTCCTGTTGGTGGGTGACACACATAACATATCATCGAAACATCACAACTGTCCTATCCTAATGGCTCACACTTTTTAATGCAAATGTTGGATTGGCTGTGTTGCTACCTCCAAAACCAGCTTGAAGGCGTAACTTAAGTCTTTACCCCCATTCCATGTTCTAGCACTTTATACAGAATGGCAAGGTGGAATATCACCACAACATTCCCGCCTTGAACAGGCAGTGTAAAATGAGCTTAAGTGTGTTCCCAGATTTACTTATTTCCAACAGCAGTCTTGGCTCTTGCTCTTTCCTGTTCATTAGGTATCTTTTAGGTAAACCATTAAACCTGCTCCCCTCCCTTGCAGTGATAAGGTAGAGTGATTTCCTTTTCACGTCCTTTAACCAGCCGGCGATCAGTGTACAGCTGAGAAGCCGTTGAGCTAGAACGACCTCGGGGACTCCTTGCTGATAGTCGTCCCAGTGCTATACAGGCCAAGAGGCTGATTGATGGAGCCCAAATGGCTAATGTGGGTGTCTAGAAGGGCGGTAATGGGGAGGCACAGATGTAGGAGGGTGAATGACATCAATTATAAAGCCCTCATTAAGCAGAATTATAACCTGGAAGGGTGCTATTCATCAATGCATATAAATGGCATTTATTACTGTGCAGCCCCTGATTATCTTGTGGCAATCTGTGTTCAGTGATAGGGGCAGGAGAAATGAAACCACACACAAGGTGACACAAAGGAGACGAGACAAAGTGTGTTGTTCATATTTGTGTTTTTGAGTTTTTCTGCTCACCTGTCCTACCTCTTACAGTCTTTAAAAAAGTTTTAAATAGAAGGTCAAGAGTTTCCTCCCGTTGTCTCTTTCATATCTTGCTGCATGTACTTTACAGCAGCTTTTCACACAAATGAAGCCCTGGTCTGTTAAATCCACAAAAAGCAAGATTCAGAGCCTGGTATTTAGCTTCCAACACAACATACTTAATGAAGAAAATCCATCACTCTGCCACTGCTTAGTGCTGCATTATGCCTCTCTGTCTCAACTCTCCCTGCCCCCAGTCATTGTATCTGAGTGATATACTGATTTCACACTGAGCTGAATCCCATATTACTCTACCGTGTACTCGGAGAACCTTTACTAGATGTTCCATGTCCTCCCCCTCTCTATTACCTTCTCTATTTTCTGCCCCTTGCTGTGCTGTGGTCATAGTCCATCATACCATCCTATTTTTCCCACACAGTGATGAAATGTAGTTGTCCATGGAGTTAAATTATCAGCCCGGTGCACAAAGTCCATGCTTGTTTTGGATTTTTTTTCAGGTGTAACTAATGATTCTTACAAATGCCCCATAATCTAGATCTAATTCAATACTTAGAGACAATAATTGACACAAATGTAGCCTCAATTATTCAACAGAGATAATAATAATAATAATAATAATAATTGGTTGTTTAAAAAGTAGCTGGTAAAAGTTAGCAGCTAACTCAAAGAAGAAAAGCCGCCGAAGATGTCTGCAAACTGTGAAAACAATGAGGCGCAGGAGCTCCTTACCCTCAAATCAGAGTATGAGATCATCCGCCATATAACAGGGACGGCCATTATTGTTTATGAAGCGCAGCCAATGTGTATGTTTTATGTCACAAGAGAGGCAGACGCTGTTGTGTAACATGTCAGGCCTGTCACGCCTCTTTTGCTCACGCGATGCCGGCATGCTGTCTGTAATCACACACTGGAGCGGCACGATGCTGCAGTCGGTTGGTTCTGTGTAAAAATGCAAAGACAGGATGGCGAAGGGACTTTGTAGCTGCACCAAAGCACAATTTCTGTATGAGAGGGCACAATGCTCAATTTTTTTTAAATCCAGTTCTGAACTTTGTGCGATAGAGGTTGTTTTCATCTAAAGTGTTACAGTCAGAAATGGAGCATTTAAGCAGTCAAATCCATGTTAGATTTATGTCATTATGATATCAGTGGCAAAACAACATTGTGACTTTGTTGTCATTTCTCAACCTACCTGGTCCACATCATATTTTGTGAATTTTCAGACTAACACCAAAGACTGAAGTCACAGCAACTACAAAAGCTGTCAGATAAAGGTGAATGACAGGAAGAGGAAACTCAAATACAGGTCAAGATTTCTTCCTGGAAGGATAAATTTCCCTTCAGTGAACACGATGACACATATAAAGTTGGGTGATATAAATGTATTTAATGGTCCCCTCCTTCTGTTCATGAACAAAACTTCTGTAACTCTTTATTTGTAGCTAAATAATGGTGGTATGTAGAGTTTGAAAGCTGAGATTAAATTAATAAATATGAAACTGTCCATGACTCGGTAAATTGTACGACGTGATAGCTCGATGTTATGTTGAACCCTGGTGTCAGTGTCTGCATGTCTCTGTTCTCATTCTGTTGAAAAGTGGAACACCGGAGGCAGTCATTTGTTTATTGTGTCTCCTAAAGCTTGTTTGTTTGTGTGTTAGTGAATCAAGAAAGTCAGATCAGTTATCTGCTTGTGCATATTTAACACAGTGTCTGTGTGCTGGTTTATCTAGTCTCTCTGTGGGTGATTAGCCATGTTTAAGCTCACAGTGTGGATCCATGAGTGCACAGTCAGGGCAGAAGGAGGGAAGCTGGAATGTTACAAGCAGAAACCTGCAGGGTTGACACTCGCTCCTGCTGCTGTTTAAATGAAAAACACACACCCTACAAATCACCATGGACCTGAAACATATGGCTACAACCAATGCTCATTTCATTAGCAGTCAATCTTTAACAGTTGTTTTGATAAATTCAAGATAATGTACTTTTGTACAGCACTAATTCTGCCGGTACAACATTGTGATGACAAATTGTCACTATGCTGCTCAGAGCTCCTCGTTTCTGAGAAGAAATACTGTCCTCTTTCACTTGTTATTTCCAATTGCTTCCACCTTGCTGTTTTTTTGGATCAGTGTCAAGCTACTGTGATTGAAACTCTGCATGTCTTGCAGACTAATTACAATTGAGGTTTACCACACCCCTAAAGGGTATAATCCCTCCCTTTCCTGTCAGGCATTTAACTTGAAACATTTCATTGACAGTAACATTTAAAAAAAATAAAAGAGAGAGAGAGATTGGCAGAATAGAGGAAATTGGTGTGAATTGGTGACTGAAGAAACTATTTCTGTTGTTGAACTCATAGAATTGGTACTATAACAATGTACCTTATACCAATTTACCATGTGACGTACAATGGCATGCACATTTTCACCCCACCCTCTGTTTTTCATTGTGATAGGCCAAGAGCAAAACAACACAATGTGATCAAAAGCCCTAGAGCAGCTACTACATGGACATTAAAGTGAGATTGTTTTGTCAACTGTGTCCAAGCACAAAATGAAGTTGTAAGCTCAACTTTGAATCGTTGAGGCGATGGTTAAGGAAGGAAAAGTAAGATAAAAACCAGATCACCTGATCAGAAAACGAGGCCAACATTACCAGGGTGCTTGAGGTGTTAGTGACCAGAGCACAGATGGTGGATCAATTATGATGTTAAATTTAGCAGCTAAAAAATTATATCCAACAAGCACAACCAGTGTATAGTAAGACTAAATCTCCCACCCAAGGTTAAATAATAATTTAGTAGATGAAGATGGTCATAAATGAATTAAACACATTTAGTCATGAAAAGATTCAGATTGCTTTCACAGCTAACGTTAGTGAGGATTCCAATTTGCATGATAGGTTGTATTTGAGTCACGTGTGGTTATGCAAATATTTATGTGAATTCGGGACTTAAGTATTTCAATTTCAAGAGTGGAGGAAGCTTCAAGTGAATTATATGTAAATTTTAACATATGTAAAACTCATCTTTTGACCTAATAATCCTCTGTTACTCCATCTGCATATCAAGTGACCAAATGTCGGGTCCTGACCCCAAGGCTGAGAAACTCTTTGAACAGAAACTATGAATAACTTTGCATATTATTCCTAAAGCTTGGATAGTCTTTAACCACCCCCTGACCCTGCACAGTGTGCAGTGGGTGCAATAATGGGTGCGTGTCCCAAAGTACTGAATGTTCAAGTCAGAATGATTCAATAGAAAGCACATTGTTGCAAAGTGCATGTAAAGACAAAAAGATTGTAGAAACAAATATTTGTAAGCAATAGTCCAACATATTTTATAACCTTGATTCCTCTTCTGATACATGTGACTGATTTAATCCATTGCTGACAAAGCCATTTTAGCCCCGCTCAGCCCCACTCAGCAAGGGCTTTAAAGGTAAAAGAAACAAATTGATGAAATCCATCATCACTTTCACTACTTCTCTCAGTCGGGGAAATGAGGTCATCCAATCAGCTGCCCGCTCACTGAGCGAGTGCACGCTGCTCAGTGTTTGGCAGGTGTTTGTTGCTTGCCTGACTTCCTTCACTGAGTGCTTTTAGGTGCTGGTCTGAGGCCAGATCCTCCTTTTCGTGATACCGGGAGAATGAGGCCGAGGACATGTGATTGCAGAGGAGGCGCTTCTGTAACTCTGCCCCTGTTTCGTGTCAAAGTGATCTCACTGTTTACACACACAGGCTCTGTCAATACATTTTTCATGAGTTGTGTGTTTGAGTGGGTGTGACAGTTTGATGTACCAAGCTTTAGTGTAAATCAAGCAACACGTGTGAGCCGTCTGTGTGTGTGTGTGTGTGTGTGTGTGTGTGTGTGTGTGTTTGTGTGTGTGTGTGTGTGTGTGGTGTTTGTGGAAGTCACAGTGGCCGTCCCTCCCTGTCCTGATTGGGGGTTATTAACCTTTGGGCTGTGGCCAGTAAAGGAGCTTCCAACAAAACATCCTGCTTCCTCCAGCTCAGTAGCTAACTATAGGAACACAAACACACCACCGAAACAATCACAAAACATGGACCCTTATCCTCCTAAATCCCCTTAGAACACGCCACCTAGTTCTTTTGGTTGCTCATATATTTCTCACACTGCCCAATCTAGTAGTGCCATCCCAACTCAACCCTGCAAAACCATTGTACCCCCTCCTCCCAGGTCACCCTGATGAAACCTCCTTTAGCATTTTTAGCTCTGTTAGCACAGTTACCAGTGTCAGCAAGGGGAGTAAAGTTAACATTGTTAACAATATGAAAGGGGTTCTGCGGCCTAAAATGTACAGCTTACTCACTGGAGCTATATGGGGGAGACTGGAGGGTGAATCCATGTTTCCGCAGCAATGCTGTCCTGCCACCATGACGGCTTTACCAGCAGTAATGGCCAAATGAGTGTCACCACTAGCTAGTACCCACCTGACCTGGGTGTGCAGTGCATAGCAGCCAAGGCTAATGTTAGCTAACAAATGGAGAACAGAGGGATGGCAGTGGGCACTTACTTACTTTTTTACTTACATTGTGTTCACACTGGGTGCGTACAAAACAATTTGTGGGAATGAATTTCATGTAAAGTCAATGTAAAATCGTGATTAGACACAAATTCTTGTTGGGTGGTGTGATGGATGCAATGGACGCGATGCAAGTGGTGCAAAAGTCACGAATGAAGCAGTGCCAATGAAGCGAGTAGCGCGATTTTGCGTCATACACTTATTTGCAAGAGTTGAAAAATCTGATCTTCAGCAACCAATTCATGAGGACTTACTGGCTGAAGTTATTTCACTGATTCAGCAATTTCATGTGCAACACAAAATACAACACAAAATATTCTAGTATTCAAACATGAGTAATGCGATGTGAAAATTCACATTGTGTTCGGTGTCAACACAACATTAGACATCTATATCACAAAACATTAAACCCGACCCCCACCTCTAAATGGATTGTGTTTTGACATGCGGTGCCAAAGCACACCAAGTCAATGGAGTGCTGGACTAAAAAGAAAGGCCTCTTGAATTTCAAGTCATTTTGAGTTTTTTTCTTAATCTTCCCCGATAGTCACCAGTTAAAGGGTGTCCGGCTATCAAAAGCAAAATTGATTGAACTGACATCCCTAATGTGAGTATCATTGCTTAACTGCAGTTTACACATCAGAACAACTCTATCATGAAGCGTATGTTTTGAAACACTTGTTGAAACAACCATCACAGTATGAAAAAAATGATCAAATATACCATGCAGCTATAATGCCCAACTTTTATAGCCTGAAAGAATGATCCCATGCACAATTGAACATAAAGCCTGAACATAATAACACAAACACGCTGAGACTTAAACAAATCACAGTCATGCTTTTCTTTTCGCTTCATCAGCTTCTGTGACTCTCTCAGGGATACAAATGACAGATTGTGGCTTGGTTAGTAGCAGAGCAGGTCTGATGCTTCGCTTTAAATTTATTCAAATAGCGATGAAAGCCCACACTTAAGAACTTTGTGGCTCTAACTCAACCTCATTTTTCACACTGTCACCTGAGAGCTTTCAACATAAACCTTGTGTCTTCTGCAAACACTCCCTGACCCTGAGATTATTATTACTTTGTTTCACCAGAGGCAATCTGGGCTTGCAGATGTGGCAGCTGAAATGCCTGATTATGCCGCACACCCACATGGGAGTGACACACCCGAGATTAAAGCATTCACATTCAGATATCAGTTTAATCCTCAGGGAATTAAACATGCGAGCAGTAAGGAGTAGGCCAGTGAGTTACAGTACAGTGTTCAGAGAGCTGTTTATTCAGTTCAGACATGCAGCGTGCCAAAGCCTGTCACAGACACGTTAAAGTGTTAGATGGATGGCAGGTGTAGCTGCAAAAATGACTCATGTAAACCAATAAAGCGTAAGACGCAGTACAGTTTAAATGTCAAGGTATTTTAGAGTTGTGTGTTTAGGCTTTGCTACATGACTGTGTCTACTTTAAACTTGCTAAATCTGAAAAACAATGTGCATCCACGTATTCTCTGCTTCCTTAAAGCTCGCCATCCTTATTGAACCACCTTACAATAGGAAAACGACTGAATCTCCTCTTCTTCGTCATCTTTTGGTCAGCAAACAGAATTGTGCATCGCAGCCAACATGTGTCCAGCATTGGGACAGACAGTCTGGTTACTCTTAGCGGAGTCTTAGCTGGTCAAACATCCTTACTGTCTCTGCTCTCTACAAATATAAAATACTGCAGCTGTGGCTTACTTACAGCTCATAAAAGCTACCTGTTTTCCAGGTGAACTGTAATTACTGCACTGCTTTACTGAGACGTCAATCGACTCACTGTGGTCTAACAAAATAAACATAAATGATGACACCTGCGTTGTCAGCTATATTGATCACAGAGTGGCCCAGAGAAGACACAAAGTTTGCACCTTAACTTTCTGATAAACAGCCTTTGAACATGTCCAAGCAGGCTTAAGTCATTTTATCCCCAAAGCTTAGTTTTCCTCGTCCATACTAAAAAAAGAGGCTGTTTTTTTTCACTTTCACCTGTTGTCTCTGAATGTTATTTTTTTTCCAGGTCAGTAAAAGGCTTGCCTCGTGTCGATGTAGGCTCAGAATGTAGAAAAAAAGATGCATTTTAAATTGGGGTCGAGGGAGTGTATAATACAACCCCCATTTGAAAAAGTTGGGATGCTGTGGAAAATGTAAATAAAAACTGTCAGCAATGATTTGCAAATCCCATGACCTGTTTTCAATTTGATAACAATCCAAGCACATAATATTTAATGTTAAAACCTATACATTTTATTGTTTTTCGTAAATGTATACTCACACACACACACACATCCCATAAAAGTTGGAACAGGGGCATGTTTACCACTGTGTTACATCACCTTTTCTTTTAACAACACTCAGTAAGTGTTTGGGAACTGAAGAGACTAATTGTTGAAGTTTTGAAAGTGAAATTCTCAGTCTCTGTCTCCGTTGCTGTATTTTGCGCTTCATAATGTGCCACACATTTTCAGTGAGAGACAGTTCTGAAGTGCCATGTCGGTCTAGTACCCACACCATTTTTTTTTACTGCAAAGCCATGCTGTGGTAACACCTGCAGAATGTGGCTTGGCAATATCATGCTGGAATAAGAAGTGACGTCCCTGAAAAAGACATCGTTCAGATGGCAGCATATATTACTCCAGAACCAGTATGTACCTTTCAGCATTCATGGTCCCTTCACCGATGTGCAAGTTACCAGTGATGCCATGGGCAGTGACACACCCCCTTACCGTCACCGACACTGGCTTTTGAACTGTGCTGGTAACAATCTTGATGATCCTTGTCCTCTTTAGACTGAAGGCTATATGATATATAGCTTTCACCTTGCACAGTCGAGTCTTAACTTGCATTTGTGGATAGTTATATCTACGACAATGGTTTTCCAAAGTGTTCGTGAGCCCATGCAGTAATATCCTTTATATAATCATGTCAGTTATGTGATATGTGTTATGTGAATTCTTTGGGTCTTCAATCCAGAAAAACTTTCTAGAATAATTTCCAGATGGGAGTGTTTGTTTTTCGCCCCCTCAGAGAATTGAATGCACGAATCCTGTAACCACTATTTCCACATGTAAGGCCTTCTAAATGATTGGTGACACTGCCTGCAATGGCTGAATACAACCAGCGATTTAAAAAAAAAAAAAAAAAAAAAAAGATTTGTACAAATGCTATAGGCTATAGCAAGCTGAGATGGTTGACAATGTTCTATCATGTCTCACTATGTATGATTATATCACCCAGCCTTATTTTTTTAAATTTGGCTGGCGTAGTGTGGATATACACTTGGATTTAACGCTCACTGGCCATGATGCGTCACATCATGTCATATATCATGGTGTGTCTTGTAGAACACGCATGACGTGCCATAGAGACAGAAGACGTCGAGTTACAGGTGAAATGAGCCAATGAGGGGAGCGAACATAATAAAATTGCTGCTTCTTTGATGTGCATCAAGGCGCTGTCAGCAGGCTTACATAAAAAAACAATGGAGGCTGGTGTTTTGATGCATGTTGTAAGCCGGTAGTGTTTGTTGCCTTTTTACATCTCCTGTTTGTGCTGTAGGGATGAGTGCCAAGGAATAAACAATAAAAACTGCACAGTGCATATTACTTTATTGATCTACTGGAATGATCTCATAAAAAGTGTGCTGATATCAAAGAGTCCGCCAGCTGAGAGAGCAGTAACTTGTAAAAAAGCAGCGATTGTGACTTCAGTAAACAAGAGTCTGTTTCAGAGAAGATTAGTCAGAGCTCAAAAACTGGTGCAGTGTGCTTTCTCTTCCTGTTATACATATACACACAGCCACATGTACATGAGCACACAAACGTGAGACAATGGGCTCATACACACACAGTGGGCTCACACACACACGCAACCCCACCCTCTACACAAACACGTACACAATGAGCTGCAGACAGTCTTGGAGTCTGTCCTGGGGACTCAGGTGGAGGATTTGGCAGTGCTGCTGCTGTTGTTCAGGTGGGATTGCACTGCAGGGCAGGCATGTAATGACATAACCCGCCTGTGTGTGTGTGTGTGTGTGTGTGTGTGTGTGTGTGTGTGTGTAGCAACCGTATTGTTTAGAAAAATATATATATATATATATCAGATAGATATAATATAAAATATTCAAAGGCAATGTTCAAAGCTAATGAAAGAAGCAGCGGCCAGCCTATATGCAGTGAGAAGTGTGTGGATGTCAGGTTGGTTGATCGACTAATAGGCTAATTATTTGACTTTGACACCAGCGGACACAGTATGCATCCTGTCTCTCCAGAGCCCAGCGGGTGTTGGGATAACGCTTTTCTTCAGCTCGCTAAATGATTAGTTTGGATTTTCGAAAGCGAGCAAACTTACTGTCACAACAGAAACTGAAATTGCCGGAGAAAACAATTGTTAGCAGTGGGTTAGCAGCTGTGCTATTTTGGTGACAGTAAATACTGAATTCATTCATTCATAATGTTACTCTTATATGCAGTTGGGATGCCACGCTGGGTGTTATTTCAGCAGTCTTGTCCAGAATTGGCCGCTATGACTTAGGTGCACATACAGTTTACCACTGTGTAGTCTAATACAATGCAGCTTGGTTTTCTTTTGGGTTTCTTTTGATTTTAGAGGAGATCAAGAATTATGCCTTATTTTGCCTGTTAAACAATGACGTGTTGATCTTTGACATTTCCAAGACATATGTTGAAATATATATTGTTTACCGTTGTGTTTTGTCAGTTTGTGCCCGCAATCTATATTTTGGTAGTGCAAATTAACTGATGTTGAGAGCACAAATCCGTTATTTATATGCAAACAGTCAGAGTTTCCTGCAGTGTTTTATTGTGCAGGACGTGGTCCTCATTTCAGGTGAGGTGGCCTACCACTTCATTAATGTTAAAAAAAAACTTAATACACTTTTATTAAAATGTTAACCTTCAGGGGAAATGAGCAAAGGCATGCTGTATATTTTAATGAGTGTGGCTATTGGTTAGACTGTCATCTGCAAGCTAAACAGATCATGAGACAGGATCCATCAGGATGTGGGTGGCTCACCACCTCAACTTAACAATTTCCTGGGGGAAACCATGACATTTTCTTTCTTCCTCTGACTTACTGGGCTCTGTATGCCTCATATTGTTTGATAGAGATTAAATTTTAGTTGACCATATCATAGTTATTATGTGCAGAAATATCCAGCTAAAACATGTTGGCTGTGAACATATTGCAGCTGCATTACGTGTCTTCCAAAACATAATTACTGATGCAAAATAGTTTCATTATGAATGTTCCCTCAGGGATCATTACAGTTTTTTTATTATACCTTAATTACAGCAGTCTAGGAATTTGTACCAAATGCCTACATGCCCATAGTGTGTGTTTGTGTGCGTGTTTGTGTGTCCTCTGTGGATGTTGGTGTGTAGTTATGTATTCAGACTACCGCACAAACTTCGCTGACACTGTTACAGTTTATGCTAATAACCTCCGTGTTTGTGTTCTGACTTAGCCCTCCATCATCTCGTTGGCTCGCCTCTTACCAACCTCCTCCTCCTCACCATCCCTTCTTCTCTCCTTCCTTCTCGCAGTCTCTCTTTTTTCCATCTGTTTATCCTGAGTCATAGCAGAGCTGTTTGGGCTGGTTGATCACCTGCAGCCAAACTCTGTGTGTTGCAATAAGCACTTTTTCACAGCAGGCTGGGATTGAATTTAAAATGGTAGACCACATTGTTTTATAAAAACAAAAATGGAATATGAGTTAAGGTTTATTAGGATGTCCTGTTAAGTGTGCCAAGTGTGATTTTATGCATTCACCAGACTGACCAACAGGGGGAATTTAAATTAACCTCAGTCACCAATAAAAAGCTAATATAATCTGACATGATACATTTTAATTTTGTGAGGAATGTTTTCCCACAGACAGTGAGTTCTGTTTAGCTTTATTTTGTTCTTGGGTGATTGTGACAGCCAGACCATTAGAATTCACTGTTACTGTTTGCATGATTTCTGCAAAGTATGGAGTAAAGGTGAAGGTTTTCATTCAATCATTTATCAGTATATTCTCTTGAATAACATTATCATGTAATCCTCTGATAGGGTAAAGTTTGCATTATTATACATACATTTTTATGCCTCTCCACCAGTGACAACCATGACCAAAAAGCATTATTATGTATTGGAGTTGTATATTTGTCTGTGTGTCCTATTTGTGTGGACACAATATCTCAAGAACGCCTTGAAGGAATTTCCTTAAATTTGGCATAAATGTCCACTTGTACTCAACTATGAACGAATATGAATATGAATCTTCCATGCGCTGTTTTGTCTGTGGGACAGATGTAAAGCTCTGGGTAGCCCAGCACCAAAATGAATAACTTCTCTTTCATATTTGCCACTGACTGATGTTTATGGAAGAAGGAAAAGATATTTGTTGCTCCTTGTCACATGACATACTATGCTGTGACAAGGAGCTTTGTCAAGGCAACAAATGAAAATCTAACAGCAAAAAAGGCAAATGGAAAACTTATGAGACATTAATTGGACCAGAACAAAATACATTAAACTACTTCCTGTAAATCAGGGTAATATTTTTATTCTCACTCATTAATGCAAGGCTTGTTTTACATAAAATAACACTGCTAACCCTTGTTGACCTCTAATAAGGACCCAAGGTGAGGGGCTGAAGGGTCACGTCAATTCAGGCCCAACGTGGAGACCTTTGAAAACACTCTATTACTCTCCATGTTCACTGATCTTTGACAGACAGCCCGAGCCAAGACTGAAAACAGAGAGCGCCTGGTTAACCGCGCTCACCCAGTGGCCAAACCACACATTTATACTGGCAGTGAGTGCAACACGACCCCTATGGGAATAATGTAGCATGCTAGCTTTGTATTATGCAGCCCGAGAGAGCCTGACTGTGCTTTGGAAAAGTAATGGCTTGCCACGGTGAATTATGAAGATGGATTCCATTCCAGCAGTCGGTTGGATGCAGGAGTGGAGATTTTTTGAAAGCACTTGATTGTTGTTCCTCTGAATAGCGTGAGAGGCTAGTGTCATTAGACCCAAACCTGACCTCTTACATAAGTTTTTGAAGATGATGATGAAAACATGTGGAATTCTTTGTTGATCTCTTCATACATACATCAGCTTTTTTTTTGGTCCTCACTTTATCTGCTGGGATAGATCAGGTTGAGGTGCACCTCAACAATTTCAAATACTGCCTCATCAGATGGTTCTGTTCTGATTTAGGCGGGAGATGAAGTTAAACGCTCATGATTTGATGTCGGGAATATCTCCCCCTCCTCTCAAACTTGGTTTTAAATCCAGAGGCTTTATGTTGCCAGATATAACGCTGTGTAATCCTCAGAGTCCTGGCAAACGAAAACCTGAGTTAACTGGCTGGAAATCGGCTCTGAATGGGCCACTCGCTCTCGTCCAAGCTGCAGCACTTCCCTGCATACTTTTCTGACATTTTTAAAGACCTTCTCTCCTCCTTTCACGGCTCTGACTTGCCGTGCTGCCAGACTTCATGTTGTTTCTGTTCTTGAAGTTCACAGCTCACAGCACACCACATCTCTAGAGGTTCTTCTGTAGTTCTGCACGAGATGAAAAAAAAAGTTATTTCATTTGGATCAAATGATGCGTTTCACATCCAGCTTTTGCTGTTTCGCTCGTCAAGCTGCCAACACATCACAGAGTATGCAGACACAATGGAATCTCATGAACAATAAATTATACAAAAGTTACAAAGACAATAAAATGGCAAGCTTAGAAAGATGAGCTTATTTGTATCGCCTTTTAAATACAGAGGCAAATGCTTTACAAATATAAAAGAAGTGCATTAGAAGAATAAGATTAGAAAATGTATTTTCAGGTGTAAAACCCAGAATGCAAGTGTCCATCAAAAGCAAGCCAATGCACACTGTAGGGTTTGTGCAAAATTAAAATACCTTTATTATTCAAATGTATTTAAAATGACCAACATGTGACCAGCTCTTCCTCAGGGTCATTGTCAGCTGTATCTTTGCCTCTGTCTCCTTTTTGAAATTGGTAGCATATTAATTTCACAAGTGTTATACTTTGTATGTTGCATGCTGAAATTACATCACAGAAAACCTATTTGGAAATGAAATGTTGGCACTACAGTAGATTGATTGCCATATTTAGAAATTTGTACTTATAGTCGAAGTGACATACAGTATAACTAACTAAATCGACTGGGACTGCTTCCTGACTATATTTTATGAGTAAAGTACTAATTTAATTAGGTGGTAAAATGTTTCTCAACATATCGGTACACTCAGAAAAGAGAGGAAAATCAAAAACAGGCATTGTTTAAATACAAATAATGATTAATGAGGCAACAGCAAACCAAAATATTTTCCAAGGATGTAATTTCCAGGTTGCACAGCTTTGGTAGTGCAATTATAAGAAATGTCACAGTGGGACAATTAAACAAGAATTCTGCCTTTTTGAATGTATGAATAAACTATGAACTGTATTCACCGTCATCCATTATTCCCCCCCAAATCCTCCTTTTATCTGCTGCAGAAAGCCTTAACGAGGACACAGCTCGGGGCCATTAAAGCACCCTCTGCCCCAGTTGTGTGTCTTTGAAATCCAGAGCAGACAAATTACATCATGAATAGGACGAGCATGGAGTTTATGCTAAGCAGAGTGGAGCTGTGAAAATCCAATTTGCTGGTACCTCAACTCCTAAACAAGGAGCCTCTGAGGGGTGGGGGTGTATGAGTGTGGCATGTGGAGGCTTTTGTGATTGCTGGGCTAATGTTTGTTGCAAGGTTTTCTTTGTTTGTTAATTCCCCTGATGGATGCCAACCAAACCCAGAGCTTTAGATGGTGTTGGCTGGTTGGAAGAGCTGGAAAGACAAAAAATGATACATAAATCTCTTCTTTATAAGGTTTCTTCCGTAAAAACTGTATGGGTGTATACAACTGTCTTTCCGCACATACGAGGGGACCATCCTGGATGTCTTTGAAGAGAGACTGTCTCAAAGTGTGTGCTGTTAATGAAATGTGTCCCACCCTTCTCTGTGACAGTCAGCTCTTCACTTCTTTTATATATCTATATGTTATATATGTATATATATATATATATGTATTTCCTTCGCTCCATAGTCACTGAAGTAAATATTTGACACATTTTTCACAAGCCCTATCTAAACATTCTGACACTGAAATGGCATTTTTTTTAAGACTCACGGTCGACACGTTTTTCTATTTTGAGCAACACTCTCTTGCAATCTGGCAATAACTGAGATGATCTTACACTCGGTTGATATCAGACAATTAGCTAACAGATAAAAACGACAAAATAAGACACAAGCATTAAATTTGTACAGTATATAGTGTTGCTTTGTTTTGATACTGCTGCCATCCATCCACACAACATTTACTGCACTTCCATACAAGATGGGGTAGGCAGTAGAGAGACGCCCACGCCCACCTAGGAGATCGGAAGTATATACCATTTTGTACCATTGGCACAGCTTGTAATATGTTTTCTTTTGTTATAGAGTATCTTTGGTAGTAGACAACCTCTGAATGCATTCTGTTAATGTTGCTGAAGCTTTTAAAGGTTTGTTTTCATCAGCAGTCCTTTTGAACAATCATATTAAATAGAGATATGTTGAGAAATTATATTATTGTCCCAAGTATGTAAAAACAAGTCAAAATAGCTCTGATCTATATAATGAAACAAAAAAAAGAAATACTGGTTTGCTTGTCAACTGCAGCTTTTAAATTAAAATTAGATCAACTCACACAGTGTTTTTGAAGAATATAGGAATAAGAAATTATGAAGAAAATTCCAGACATAATTTCCTCTGACAGTGAATCTCAGACAGGTAGACACCCTGACCAGGTGGCTCCACATTAAGACTGCTTCCACTGAGTCATTCTGTCCCTCAGGAAAAGAACTGCTGCAGACACATGAACACACCCTGGAGCACTTACATAAAACACACACATGAACACACTAAGAATTACGCACTCATTTCCTCATCGCCTTTGTGCAGTTGGGTCAAAGCCAGACATTTAATGAGCTTTATCACTGTGGCAGAGTAGCTATATGAAAAGCCATTTAACTCCTCAACCCTCTTTATTATACTCGTTGATGTGCAAAGGCTGCTCTAAATGCTAATTGTGGTATTGTGAGTGTTTGTGTGCGCGCGCGCATGTGTGTGTGTGTGTGTGTGTGCGCATGTGTTAGGCTGTTTAAATGTTAGTGCCATCAATTTTTTATGAGTAACTGGTGAACTGGTGAAACCTTGTGTATATCTAAAGCTAAAATACAAAAATCCCCAAAATGCAAACTATAATAGATTTATTTTCTGTGTTGCACTTGGTATTTCCAAATGTTACTATTTTTTTAAATTGTAAAAATGTAAATAAAGAACAACTTAAACTGCGTAGTTCAATACAATGATATGAAATGAAAATTAAATATGAACCAACAACTTTTGTTCTTAATTAACTGTCATTTACCATGCAAAAGTAATTTGCTAGTACCAGCTTCTCAAATGTTAAGATCTGCTACTTTTCTCTGTGTTACATTATGTTACCTGAACCTCATTGGGTTTTGGCATCATGGTCAGATGTAACAAGCAATTTGAAGATGTGACCTTCAGGTCTAAGAAACTATTGTCAGCAGTTTCCACTTTGTTTTTTGGTTGACATTTCTGAATTCTTTTGTAAACTTCAATACTAGACTACTGAGATACAAAATTATTAAATGAACTACTTTTACAATAAAGTTAACTGATGATTCCATTTTGAAGCACCCAGCTTGTCTAGGGCCAACAGCTAAATGTTAGCAGTTAGGTGAATGTTAAACTGTTACTGAGGCGCCTTTAAACGGGAAGTTTTATTCACTGTGAGCTGGAACACTTTTCCAGTTCATGTATTTATAGTATTTGCAAGTCACATTGGTGCTCCGTTGTCGCAAAATGTGACTGAATAGTCGCAGTCTTGAGCCCTGCAGATACAGAAATACATGCCGCACCTGCTCAGACTATGATAAACGTATTAAGTTAAACTGTCAACGCGGCACCATTAAACGTGATAATTCAGTCACTGTAAGCTGCAAACTAACAGCTGTCCAGTCCTTATATTAATAATATTTGCATGTTTCACTTGTGCTCCTTGGTTGCAAAATGCAACTTAATAGTCAGGGTCTGGAGCGCTTCAGATACAAAACCACATGCCTCGCCTACTCACATACTATTGTCAGGAGAAGGTGCTCAGGATGGGCGAAGGAGTTTGTGTGGAGTATCATGTTTGTTAGTCTTTCTTTTGTGTGTGTGTGTGTGTGTGCGCACGTGTGCGCGTGTGTATGAGGGGTGAAACGTATCAGCGAACATGCACACACTGCAATCACCGTGTACTTGATACGTGTATATTACCTGTGCAACCATCACCGTGTACTTGTTTCGCGTGCATTGCGCGTGCATTCACCGTGTACTTGTTACACATGCAATTCGCGTGCAATGCCTGTACACGAAGTGTATTACACCTCTGTATTAGAAGATTGTTTGTATACACATACAACAGCGCCTCCTCTTACGGACGTGTGACACATAGCATCGCTATGCTAACTAGCTTGCTATGCTAATCAGACGTGCGTGCGTATACACGTCATGTGAGCGCAGGGGTCAAAAGTGTCAGCTGTAAAGCAACAGTCATGTGATGGACGTGTAACACGTAGCATCGTTATGCTAACTAGGTAGTAGTGTATATATATATATTTTTACACAGTAAGAGTAATTACGTCAGGGTGAACCCAGGCCAAAACAACAAACAAAAAGCAACCGGTCTACCGACTGGCGAAATAACTAATTCCTAACGAAAATAAAAGAAACAAAATTACAATAGGCCTAACTCCCTAGGCTAAAGAAAAACAGGAGAAAACAGGTACAACAGACATAGCAACTCACCCCTACGCTTCGTGCAAACAATAATATGTGGTAACGTTAGTGACTATTTACAATATATACACAAACGACTCAGTCGGCCCTAAGGCACTGGTCTGAACAAAAGGTACAATATTTAGCAAGACAAGCTAAACGAACAAACGATAGTCACACAGTAAAGCACAAAAACCAAAGAACGATGCGCTGCTCCCAAGAATTGCAGTTTAATACTCTTAATTATAACAGCCAGCTTATTGAAAAATGTCAGATTTAAATCGGGCTCGGGCCCACAATTACAGTTAATTGGACGGGCTGGCCGGTCCCGGACATAACGTGCACAGGCTCGGGCCGAGTCGGGCTGAAATTTTTTGGGCCCGATCTAAGCTCTATTAGCCGCTCTCGTGGAAAGGGGGTCAGTTCTGGATGTCTGAAAAGCTGTTTCCAAAAGGACAAAGGATTCGCAAAAGGGCAAAATGCAAAAAAAAAAAAAAAAAGAAAAGAAAAAGTTTATGAAAACACAACTATTGATTAAAAACATACAGATGGAGGTTTGCAGCATTTAGGATCCAATTCAATAATAAGCTATATATTCACAATTAGGCTGTTGTAGCCTATATATTATCTTAGTTAAATATTTTTAAACCACAGCCAGACATCGAGGGTGGTCAGGAGCTCTGATTTGTGAGGATAAAATAAAGATTAAAAAAATCATGCGTGTGTATACACACGCGTATGTGTGCAGCGACTTGATTCATTTATTCATTCCACTCTTGCGAAGCACACACACACACGCATGCCTGCACGTGTAAACTATGGAGACAGACAGTTTGCTAAAATAGGCTTATTTGACACGTTCAAGTGTTAATGATGTGTACATGCACTATGTGTGTGCGAGATTCACACGCACACGTAAGTGTAGTGTATGTGTGGCGTTTGTAACGCGCTGTGCAAGTGTACTGATAAGCCGTGTGAGCGCGTCCCCTCATAGTCATGTGTGTGGAGCGAACAACGCCTGCGTGTCACGTAGCGGGTGTGTGTAACACTCGTGTCTCCATAGTAACCCTATGAAAAATGTAGGCATGCGCTCACGCGGTTTGATCAGATCTGACGTGTCCTAAGTAGGCGCAAGTGACGTGTTGTAGTGTGGTTGGGTGAAACGTTTGACCCCTCATAGCATGTGTGCGTGTGTGTGTGTGTGTGTGCGCGCGCGCGTGTGTCTGTGAATGAAGAGAAAGGAGCTGGAGGAGAGAGCAAGAAAACCGAAACGCCAGAGCGAGTCTCATGCTGGTGACTTTAAAAAAAAAAATGATGCGACAATTTATACTCAATATTTGCAATGTAGTCATTTCATACATCCCACATGGAACAAGCTGTGATACATCAAATGTGATCAGTATATCACCCAATCCTAGTTCACATCTGCCACATGTTGGAATTAATCTCTTAATTTGGTTGAATTTCAATTGGGAAAGTTCAGATATACCTCTCTTCATTTCTTTTTGATTTGATTCAAATTGATTCCTACAGATTCAGTTATGCCCCAGTGACATCAGATTAACACTGATAATGCATTATTTTGAAAGTGCATCTGAGAATTTATCCTTAGAATAAGATTTTTTTTATTCCACATTTCCTTGTACATAGTTTCCTGCTATCAAAATACAGACCAAAATACACCAAGTAAAAATAAAACACTTCCAGACACTTTACATTAAGTGTAAATTTACACATTCACAGAGGAAAGGGACAAATGGAAAGATTACCCGTATTGGAGTTTCAGAATTTATATTTTATCAGGCAACCAAAAATGACAGAAAATCTATGTTTTTATCCAGTCCTAGTCTATACTTTGTGAAATCTTTGCGAATTGGTGATCATTTAAAAAACTGAGCCCTGCCCATCTGTTTCTTATTATCCATGACAAAGTGATCAGCTCATGCCTGTCTGTGGGCCAACCAGGACCAGTTTCATTACATCCACAATCCACATAATCCCTCTGAGTTTATTTCAGTTCTCATCACTGGACTCCATCTCTGATCCTCTCCCTGCAAAATGATTAAATTCTTCAAACAAACTGATGTGTGAAGACTGAATAGACAGATGGGCTTTTTTCCAGCTAAAATCCTCATGTTCACCCTAAAGCAACCCTGGCTTGAATAGTTACTTTCTTTGTCTCACGACAGTATGTGTTTGTTTGAGAAAAGGAAAATTCAACCTTTGTGTTCCTTTAGTTAGTCCAGGCTCAGACAAATTGAGTGCAGACAGAGGAGAGACGATGAGGATAAGGAGGGAGGTGTGACATTTTACAGCATGACATTTTCTGAATGCGACCCACTGTTCACAGAGAAACCGCCCTCCCGTAACATTTTCACTCCTCATTTCTGTCTCTTCTCGCTGCAGCTGCTTCCAAACCTTTTCCTTTTTTAATGAAGAGATCCACAGCAACTGTGTTGTTATATGGACAGTAGTTCAGCAGTGGTTTATTTACCTCTTGTCCCCTGGAGGGACTGTGCCGGCCAGTGAAGGTCACTTCACACTGGGAGAGGGGGTGTTAAAGGAGACAGGCTGGAGGTCACCTACTGAGTCTGACCTCATATTAACACACACCTCATTTATCATTCCTCTGCTTGTTTTGTTTTTTTCTTCTTTTGATTGTCTTCATTTCTGAATGATTTTGTAATCTCACAAGCCCCTCTCAGAAATGCACTGCAACCTGAAATTATCCACACCGTAACCCAGAGGAGCTGTATGTGACAGTGCAAAATCAGTTGGACATTAAACAAACCTTTCCCCTCCAGCTACCTAATACAGAGTCCTTTTAATGTCCAATTGAGCCCACGTGGGAATAGAGCAGGTTATTGCCCGGAGAATTGGCAGTGAGCAAGTGGGTGTGTTGATAATGTTTCTGACATGCGGTTTATGCGAAACCAAAAGAAAACCATCACCTGAGGAAGAAGGGACATTTACAAGAAGATGGCAGTGAAGATGTCATATGTCTGGAGATATGATGAGTCTCATGGAGAACTTCTGTCTTCAAGGGCCAAAGCCGAAATCGTCAGACAGTTTTAAGCAACGTCAAGAGACTTTTTTGTTTATGACGAAATTACTAACCATATACTTTATGCGGCATAATCTGCATCATGTCCTGCTTCCTGCACGCTCTACCCAAGCGCCACCTCTCACCTAAACCAAACTTAGTATTTCCATTAGGTAACAACATTTCTTTCACAGACAAGCTCCTGTTGTGTGCTGCATGTGTGAAAGGGAAACTCTGACCTGATTCTCCGAACATTGTCCAGAGTTCATATGAGAAATTGGCTTTACTCTCTGCATCTCTGTCTGTATTGCATCTTATTATCAACTAGTTCAGCGTCCTTTAGCTTCGTGAGGTGCCAGTAATTTTGTAACACTGGTGTAAAGCAGGGGTCTCTGAGTTGGTTCACTCCACTTTCCAGTACTTACCTTCATCTACCAGAGAGCAGCCTGGCTGATAATGACTAAATGATACTGTTGACAGCTCTACTCTGTAGCTGCTTGAGCTAATTTTAGCTTTGCAGACTTACAGGAAGGGGCTGCTTTATAGGTCAGAATCCTGAAGGCTGCGATTTAAAACATCTACCCCTTTGAACCACATTGACGCATTTAAAGTTAAATATAACGGATAGCCTTCAGATTTATCTAAATGACATGTAGTATAAATTCTAAAGAAATGGGTCTCAGGTCGAGCTCATAGCTAACTCACATTATCATTTCTGTTTGCATTACCCAAAATACACTGAACAAAAATATAAACGTAACACTTCTGTTTTTACTCCCATTTTTCATGAGCTGAACTCAAAGATCTAAAACATTTTCTATATACACAAAAGACCATTTCTCACAAATATCATTCACAAATCTGTCTAAATCTGTGTTAGTGAGCACTTCTCCTTTGCCAAGATAATCCATCCCACCTCACAGGTGTGGCATATCAAGATGCTGGTTAGACAGCATGATTATTGCACAGGTGTGCCTTAGGCTGGCCACAATAAAAGGCCACTCTGAACTGTGCAGTTTTATCACACAGCACAATGCCACAGATGCCGCAAGTTTTGAGGGAGCGTGCAATTGGCATGCTGACTGCAGGAATGTCCACCAGAGCTGTTGCCCGTGAATTGAAAGTTCATTGCTCTACCATAAGCTGTCTCCAAAGGCGTTTCAGACAATTTGGCAGTACATCCAACCGGCCTCACAACCGCAGACCACGTGTAACCACACCAGCTCAGGACCTCCACATCCAGCATGTTCACCTCCAAGATCATCTGAGACCAGCCACCTGGACAGCTGCTGCAACAATCGGTTTGCATAACCAAAGAATTTCTGCACAAACTGTCAGAAATCGTCTCAGGGAAGCTCATCTGCATGCATATTCAATACTCGATACCATTTTCGATACAGCAGCAAAAAATTAAGAGGCATGTCATTTTTTAAATGAAGATTAGAACAGTTACATCAGTGATAACAACAAAAAATCCCCTCAAAATAAATAACAACCAGACAGAAGATCTGTCCACACAAATGTGTTTATCTACAGCCCTGTTTATTTTCTGTGCTTCTGGTGAATTTGTACCATATTTTCGTTGCTAATCAAATAGAGTTGGTAGTTCAGGCTCAGGATGCTCCCGTTTCTACCTCACTATGTGATCAGAGAACCAGGGGTTATGGGAGAAACCAAACGTTTTTTCAGCTTCAATCTGTGACTTTACTGTTAACGCAACTTTTCAGACACACATAATTGTGTTGTCCTGTTAAACTAACATTGTCTATTAATGTTACAGACGGGCATGACTGATAAAGTTTTCTGCTTAGCTCCCACATTAATGTTAGAAGTTATATTTTTGTTTGATGCTGGCGACACCAGCTACTCAGCTGCCAGTGAGGGGAGGGGCTGTACCTGCCGTCTGCAGCGTGCTGTGTTCACTTCACTAAATATTTCCAAAGAGCGCTTTTTCCTTTATCATTTTTTACCAAAACTGGCTGCTCTGATCCTCCTGCAGCCACGCTGGCCATATTACAGCAATAGAAATATGTGCATGCATGCACAGCGACGACAACAAGCCGGGTTGCAGCGAGGGCTCTGTGCCTGCCAGACGCTGCCTGCACAGCGCGTGTCCATCGGACCTGTGGCGCGCACCCGACAGGCGCTGAGGGTGCGTGCACTGTTAGTATCGATACTTTTGTAAATTAGTATTGTATCTGGATACAGCGTTTGAGTATGGATACTTTTCAGAGTATTGATACTTTTGACAACCCTAGTGGCAACTGATGTAAGACAGTTGATTAGATGTGTTGCTCTTTTTGTACCACACAAAGACACTAACTTTTGTTTGAAATGTGAAAAAAAAAAGACATTCTCTGAAAATTTCCACATAACGGAGTCCTGCATGGGTCTGATTACAAGACCTGCTCCCAAACTGGATCCCCAACCTGCAAAAATGCATCCGCCCAGCCAATCACATGACCAAATATTTTCGCAACCTGACCCGACCCACTGACTCTAGATCTGCTTCCTGACCCGTACCATGTGCTGTTGAAATAAGCCAGTTAGACAGCACATTTAAATGGATCATGTTGGGACATGTCACTTAGACATTATACTTTAATAAAAAGATAATTCAAGAAATACAATGATTTTGTGCTTATTCCCATTATAATGAGCGGCACATAGTTAACATGCATGTTATTAAGACACTTGATTGAAGCGGCTCTCACATTCCAGTTGGCGCCAAAGACCGAGCTGATACACAAGTTCAGTAGTCAGAGGATTAAAACATTATAAATTCAAATAAATTACTGTTACGATAATTTTATTTTTAACATATTTATCATCCAGCACCTGCAATCCGACCTGCGTGTTCTTTATTTCCACCCAAAACTGAACTTGGAAATAAAATTAAAACAAAATACCACTCACAACTTACCTTTCATGCAGGTTACCTGGCGGTATCTGAAGTTACCCGACCGAATGCAGGACCCTGCTGTCTAGTACACAAACTGTCTTGTAGAAAGGTCACTAAACAGAGGTTTTTTTCACATGACCTTTTGGACAATTTATGGGATAAACCTTAATTAGCCACAGCTGAAAAAATATGCCAATAACAATTGTCATTTCAATCAGTAAAACTGATGGTCGCTGGCAAAAAATGAAATTTGTGCAGAAAAATGAAGAGCCACAAAAGCAGTGCCACCAGATGGAAATCAGCAAAATGGGTGTAGTCCATCATGTGCTGACCTTTGCAGCATTTACATGTGGCCACAGCATTGTTGGAGGGCACAGACATGGCTGTGGCACAACCAGCAGAGGATGGTGCAGAGAAGCAGGGGCAGCCTAGTCCTCCTAGTGCTCCACATTATGTGTTTCATAACATGGTGTATTCAGATAACAGAAACCAACTACGTAGTTTTGAAAGGTTTTGGATATGGTAAGTTCGAGGTTGGCATCTTGCAGTCAAAACTGACCATCTGACAAAACAAATGGACTCTGCCTCTGGCTGAGTGGCCTCTTTTTCTTCCTCTTTTTGACCTCACCCTCTCATCACTGATCACACTGCATGTTTGGGAGGGCAGACATGACCTCAAGCTGACCCAGTCTCTTCAGGTCTCTTATCTCTGCCAGACATGCCTTGGTGTGGGCTGAATGTGGGTGGATCTTTGCACTCACTTTTTAACCAGTGGCTATTTAATGTAGATGTAGCTGGTTGACTCAGATGTGTCAGTTTGTTTTTGTGTCCCAGAAAGGCCAGAGATCATTTTTGAGCACTTGAACAGGTCCTTGGAGGAAGTCGAGTCCTAGCAGTGTGCATGCCTGCTGACATGGTGCCTTTAACCTGGGGCTTAGACATTAAAGATGACCTCTCTATCTAACATGACATGATATTTGCAAAACACAGATGGAGACAGAATGTTAACTGTGTTACAATCACTAAAAATTCCTGAAGGACAGACATAGCAGGATTTTAGCTGTATCTGCTGACATTTTAACACCTCACAACGCTAGCGGGCACATGTTTCTGTGATTATGGCTCATTTTATATTAGTTTGGCCACTCTTTTTTATTTTTCAAAACACACAACAAACAAACAAAACAAAAAAACACAGGCAGATGATCTTAGAATTTTATTTTTATTGAATTATTTTATTATTTATTTTATTATTATTTTACTTGCAATTTATTGATTGGGATTTTTTTTTTATTTCAAAAACTGAGCCTGTGGGACTTTGGCTTGTCTTGTAAGGCTATACATTTATCCTGATTTAGAAATCTGTGATTAAAAACGTGAAAAATAAAGTGGATTTCTTAAGTAAGCCCCAAAGTATCAGCCCTGCAGAGATCTCTTCAAGGCTACATTTCTAATGTTTCTCCTTTTTTATTTTTACAAAATGCATACTGACCTACAAACACGCCAACCTCATTTGAGTGTTTTAATTAGGTGATTCCCCAATTAAACACTGCTAAAACCTAACCTTGATTTTAATTAGGCCCACAGTTAACCCCCTCTTCTTCTCTTGTGTCAACATCCTCCTGTTCAGCTATAATGAGATAGTTTCTTATTCCATAGGTCCACGCTTAAACAGAACTGTCTTAAGATGGATTTGGGGCCTTGCAAATGCATATGCACAGATACAGATGAGATTACAGTATATACTGTGTTGCAGGCCCTTTAAAAGCTTGACAGAAAAGTTTCTTCAAAAATCTTTAAATTGAATACATATTTATGATGTTGTAACTTCAACATAACATTGTGTGGGTTATCTTTTAGTAGTGGAAGTTTCGACAGCTTGTTAAACTCAAAACCAACTGGACATTTGCCTTCTGTGCTAAACACAAAGGCACTACATACTCACCTATTTGCATAAAGTGCACTCTAAATAAACCAGTGAGGCCCAGCACTGTAGATGCACGATACTGCTATGCAGGACCTGGAGGGGCCACCAGTTAACTTAACTCAAAATCATATTTTGCTGTAAATGAAATGTCTTTCAAAAGCCAGAATGCTGTTGTCATTGCCACTGGAGGGGAGTCAGAAGCAGTTCAGTTTTTATTTAGTTGTTGCAATGTTTAAATAAAATAAAATATGAGTTAGTATGTGTTTTTATCAACTTTCTCCATATGAATAATATATTCAAAAGACAAAAGGACATGATTAATGGAGCTCCAGTAACTCATCCTTATAGTAAATACAGCACATCATGGCAGTTCATTGCTGCCTTCTGTCTTACAAGGCGTTTATGTCTGTGGTTTTTCAATGAATGATTATGTCCACTCATACACTGTGGTGTTGTCATCAGTCACTATGGTGATAGACAGAGGAACATGCGATAAGGGCCCTTCTCGTGGAGTGGAGGCTGAATGTCATCAGGACACAAATGCTTTTCTATAGATGAAGAAGTTAGAAGTACTGCAGCATTAGGGTTTCCTCTCTATTGCATCCTTGCTTTTTTAATATTTTAGTTGTGAGATGTATGTGTGGTTTGTTTAGACGGTGACTCACAATATTACTTTTAATTTTTGTTGAATTGTTGAGAGTTAAATGCTATTTGTCTTATTTGAAGGTTTGTTCTGGTTTTGTAGTCAGAGGGACTGAGTGCATTCATATCACATATCATAAACTGTACATAGTGTATAGTATATTAACATTTGACTGTTATTATTCAAGTGTTTAGCAACACAAAGACTTCTGGAAATGTGATTTGAGGAGTATTAAAATAACATCTGTACAGATGTGAAGCCCTGACAATATCCGACTAATGATTAATAATTAAAGCATTTTGTATTTTGTTGTCCTGTGATTGAACTCTTAATGTTTGCAATTTATGTATGCAGCTTGAGGGGGGTCAGGTCTGCTCAGCTGATTTGTATACAGCAGCAAACTGATATGAAGCTGTTTTACATGACAATTCATACAAAATGGAGGTTGAACCACAAACAGAAATTACAGATCGCCTGTATAGCATTTTAGTAGGTTATTCTACTATAATTAAAACAATAAGAGACTGAAGAAATTATGCTGGGAAACGTGCGACTTGACCACAGCTTTTTCTCAATGACACCTGCTGCTTGATTTTGACCACTTTTTAGGTGAGGCGTAGTTCATCTCAACATAAGCAACTTCCCTGGTGGGAAGTGACCTCTGCCACTGTGAGTTGGAGTGGCTTTGGTAATGGTAGCCGCTGCTATGAATGTTGCACACAGTTCCTTTAAAACAGTGTGGAAGCTTTCCTAATGGTTTCATCTGAGTTCCTGACCTGTGTAGGTCACATTGGGCTGACACCGTGTGTCCAATGAATGGCTCCACTGTCTTCACCACTCTCTCTGTCTGCCTCTATCTGACTGTTTCTTATAAGAACAGACCTGTGAGGAAAGTAAGTCCGTGCTCTCTGAGGTGTGGGCGTACTCCATGGTGCGAAGGGTCTGTGCAGTGAGGTCATTCTCTTTGCTTCAAGGTCTGTCCGGGAAAAAAAAAGAACCTGCAGTCAATTCAGAGACTGTAATATGTTCAATCGTTACTGTGTTGGTACGGTTGCCGTTAACAACGGCGCTGAGAGGCAGAGGGGATGCTGTGCTGTTACTGATTAACCATAACACGCTGTTCCTTTGCACAGATACCAATCTCACCGGGAACAATGTGAATACAGAAACCATAAATCTGCCTCAAGTTCTGGTTCCAGATCCAAAGCACTAACGAAAAAGGAATAATCTATAATCTGTGCATGAGCTGAAACGTGGACACTTTTTATTGAAGAACTGGGAGCAGCGTGCTGGTGTGCCTTACTTCTCTAAGCTCTCCACACAAAACTATGTGTGCTAAGATCATTTATATACACTTGAGGGAATTTGAAGGAACATTTAGTCCACTTAAAGTGTCATTAAGAAGAAGTGGTTGCTTATATTTAAGTAGACCTGCTTGGCGTGATGTTAGTAATGCTAGGAACCAAGTGCATTTTGTAGCTTTCTTTAGATGGATTCAATTTTGGTTGTTTTATGGAAACACAAATATCACAATAACATTCCTCACAGTTCTCTTTCATGTCAGGACCTGAATGAGATTTTTACCACACAATAAGTCTTTTGATTGTGGCATTTAAGCTCATTAAGTCATGTTATTCTCCCTGGTGTGGTATGTTGAGGACTGTGGATTGTTTTATTTGTCCTTTGTTTTTGGAGTTTTTGCTTTTGCATGTGGACAAACAGTTCTCCACAAACCACAGCTAAGGATGTGTAGCATTTGCCCTGGCTTACTTTTCACCCCTCCCTACATTCCCTCAATCTCCATCACATCCATCTGTCACACTACTTTGCTTCCTTTGCTTACATTTTTTATACTTCCCCCTCCGTTATTTTTCCGACTACCTTGTTCCAGCTTGAACACAGCTGGAACACATCAGCACATGTATCGGCTCTGATTACCAGCCATATATTCACACACACTCACACTGAGGTCTGACGCAGCACTCCAGCCTGTACCCACACTGACAGACAGGAAGCAGAGATGATGCAATGTAAGCCTGCTCAGACTCACATGTGATTAATCTCATGATGTAACAGGCTGAATTCTCCCAGTTCACCCAGCAACACTAGGCAGACTTGTTAACCTGTTCACCTCCAACAGCGATGCACACACACTCAACTCCAGACCCAGCAGGATCAGGTTCAGACTTGCCTTAATGTCTTCGTTCAATCCCAGAGCACCTTTGACTCCCCTCAATTGTTTTGTTCTTTTAGGGCTGTGTATCAAAACTTTGTTAAAACACTTAGATTTTCCCTAAGGCAATGTCTTTTAAATGGCTTTTTTTGTTCAAAATGTTTTAAAAATGATTCCATAGCCACCAAAACTCAGCTCTACACACACAAAAACATTAGGGATGTACCCAACTCAGAATTATGTCAGCTGAATTGGATTTGACTGGTCATTAAGAGTATTTTACTGTTCGTCTCTTTATTACCATATGAAGTTTGAGAGTTTGAATGGGTCTCGGTGGCCCAACGTTCAGGGAAACAGTGACGTTCACATAATATAGTGAACAAGCCAAGTAAGCCTACTGAGCTTATGGGTGCTAACTACGCTAACGTAGGATTGGAAATGTTCAACAACCCTTCTGCTGACATAACAGATCTAACTAAAGCCAGCAATATTAGCTGTGAGCTGTAAATTCAAAACTTCTAAGCAGATGGCAGACAATAACATTATGTCGGAGCCTGACTACAGAGCCTCTTGTCCTCGAGGAAGCTACCTCGATTGTGAAAGCGAGGAGTGCGCACTCTGGATCTAAATAAGGAATCTCAGTTGACAGAATGGTCTTTCTACTGGAAGAGGAAATGTGTTTCATTTGTGCTTCATCAGACCTGCTTATGCTTGTTCTGTCTGACCAGATGGCATCTGAGAGGCTGGAATCACTGAATATTGAGCACTTGTTGCTGGATAAATTATTGTTTGATTTGGTTATTTATTTGGCACTGACCAAAAAGTGTATCAAATGTAAGGTATTTATAGAAACGTGATACGAATAGCACCAAGGAACAAAAGCTGGAGTTGTTAACTTATTCTTCCATCAGACAGTTACTGAGTTAAATCAAAATGTTTCTGTTTTAAGCTGGATTCTAATAAAGTGAAGTTGTTTAGATCACTCCAAATTGATAAATGCTGTTAATGAACAGTCCGATTGTGTGTGCACTGACCGGTGATGAATTTAGGATCAGCTTTGAAGGTTCAGGGGTAGAGTGGTGAAACAGTGGGCATAGGCTGTACTGTGAGTGTGCTGTCTGCCCGTCAGTGTGCTGACAGCAAACACCTACCAGATCCGATCTGGCAGCCAGGCAGCAGCAAAACCAGGCCTGTAGCACCAACATGGATCACTTTAGAGATCATTTGTATGGGATGTTTTTCTCCAGTCGAGACACGTGAGAGGTTGACAAGAGAGACATACTGAGATAAACAATGTTATAAGTACGTAATGTGCCTTTATTGCGCAGATGCTGTAGGATGGCCAAGACATTAGACACAGCTAAAAGAGCCTGAAGGAACAAATGATGATGAGTCCCAGAGGAGAAGCTGCTGTCACCAAAGTGCACATTACATTTGACAAATACCATATACTGCCTTTGTATAGAGCCCAAATCCAATCAGCTCTGGGGCAGGAAGGATCTCTTATGAGCTGTAGTGATGGGAAATTAAACCTTTAGGCCAAACAAAAGGCAGTAACTGAATAGAAAAATGCAAAAAAGAAAAAAAAAAGTGCTGACTGCCTTCAACTGTGGTCTGTTTTGTTGTTGAGGTAACACTAGTTCTTCGCTGGTGGTCAGCCTACACATCCACACACACACATCCACACACTCTGAGGGTTTGTGAAAAACAACCACCCTCGTGGCTGTTTCCTCCCTAAACCAGCTAACAAAAACAACAATCCAACAGTTTAATCCTTCATTCCACAGGGTGCACTTTGCTGTGTAATGCTTAGCCATCTATCTTCCCGTGCTGTGCATTTGCATCCACTGCATTAAAACTCACCATTGGAGGTAATTTTGCAGCACTTCTTCAGCCGTCAGCTCATTAAATCAACAGTCAACTCACTCTGGAGCCAAGAGAGTTTTTTAAATCACGTTTTTGGATCATCTGAGCTATTTTGCTGCCAGGGAAACAATACACAAGATTGATTGAGCCTGTTTCTTCTTTTTTTCTTTTTTTCTTTTTTGCTGTGTGGGCCTGAGCCGTAGCTGAGCTGTAGGGAAATTGTAAGACTATGGTTGAGCTGCTGTGCTGACGGGCACAACTGTCTGTCCACTGCCTGTTTGTCTGTACAATCAGTGGTAGAATTCAACTTATTTAACCTATGCGGTGCACACTGCATCTTCTTTGTGTGTTTTTATGTGAGAGAGAACCTCAGCTGGGAGCTTGGTTTAGCCCTGTGTCGTGACAGATGTGACAGATTGTACATGTTACATCAAAGTATGGTGCTGCTCTCCACGGGATGTGACAACAGATGAATGTGCCCCCAAATGAAATGCAGCAGGAACACAAGTCCAGAGGGAAGCTGGGAGAGTGGGGGAGGAAGAGAGAACATAAAAAAGGAGAAGAAGATTATGAAATCTTGGTTTTTCTTCCCTCTCAGTCTTGTGTGTTTACGTGATGTTCTGTCCATCACATGTTTTTTCATTTTGTTGGTAATTAGTGGCTGCTTTCATTTTCTGGGTTAACTTTTAAGCCACTCTGTAACAAACCCTTTGTGAAAACCCTTTGTGAAAAAGATGATGTAGCCCTATCTAATTTTGTACCAAAGGGAAGTTGGATCGCTAACTGATTTGATATAATTCCCTGCTGAGCACTTGTGTCAAGATGCTGCATTATTTTACTCCAGTGCCTCAGTTGTAAACTCTGTTTTTTAGGACTGTATTTAGTTAATATCCCACCTTTTCTGTCTTTTAAAGTCCTAGTCACCAACAAATAAAACATCACAGCTTCGGAGGAGGCAAATAGAAGTTTGTTGAGTTTTTTTTTCAGTCGAATTAAATTACTACTAATTAACCTTGACAACAGCTTTGACCTTGAGGAAGACTGGTGTGCGGTTTTTATGGGCTTGTCCTGTTTTTAATCATGTCACAAGTCTTTTCGATAAACTTTACCAGTGCAGCAATTAACACTGGCTATGTTTTGTCTGGGCTCTGTGGGTCGGAAGGTATGTTTGTTACACCTCTGGCTATACACAGCATCACAACTGGGTGTGGTCAGGTGTAGGGTTGCAGTGCTATACTGGTTTCAAGGTATTTTGTGATTTGAAACTTGGTGGTTATCAGACCCTGTACAAAAAAAAATCCCTTCTGTTTTCACTCCTTTAAGGGTCATTGTAACTAGAAAATAATAATAATAATAATTTTGTGGTACTGTATATGGGGAAACCACAATATTTTTGGAGACAGTTATCGTACATTGAAAATCTCACACTGTTGGTTCTAATTTTCGTATGGATCTGTGGGAAACATTAAAAGTCAGCCAGAGATGAAATGAACAACTCACTCACAAAGTTCAAGTTAATTAGCTGCAGCTGATAAATTTTGCCAGCAAAAGTTGTCACTTCAGTGAATTCGACACTCACCAGCTAAAACTGAGAAGCTGCTTTTGTGCTATACGGATTCCCAGTGCCAAAACCTAACACTGTTGTGTAGAGCTGCAGTTATTAATCAAGTAGTCAATCAACTCAATCAGCAACTATTTTGATTATTCATTAATTACCTTAGAAGAAGCTGTTTATCTACATAGGGAATGGGTCCTCATTTTTGGAGATGACTATGTTGTACTGCCATGTTTTCACAGTGACTCAGAACAGACAAACTCTGGCTCTACGTAGGGCCATTCATATTTTTGCAACGTCTGGGGTAAACAACTTTTTTTTTTTTCAAGTGAAACTGCATTATTCAGTATTTTTCCCAGTTTAAATTACTGGGTCCATTTTGTTTTGAAGAGGAAGAGGCTTCTGCAGATAATTCGGCTCCTGGTAAAAACCTCCTGAACAATGAACACTGTAGGAATTCTAATCGGGATAAGTTTTAGCTGGTTGCAATCTGCAATCCTCACCGCTACTTGCCACTAAATCCTCCTCAAACTTACACACTGGACCTTAAAGTCATTTTAAGAACAAAATACAAAAAAAAGATGGTCCCAGCCTCTCAAATGTGAGAATTTGCATTATTTGCATGTCCTACATGAAAGTAAATTGAATATTTTTTAATCATTGGTCAGACAAGACACTTCATGGCATTACTTTACACTCATTCAGTGTTTTTTTTTTTGGATTTTTGGATTTTTTAATAATGGTGAGCTGCAGCCCTGGTGCTGTGCTACAGTGCAAAGCCTGACAGGCAAATCAACAGTAGCTAAGAAGGGTGAGGCTTAGTTCATTATCAATTACCAGCTCATGTAGTGAGACAGCAGCTCATCAAGCAGTGATTCTGTAATGGAAAAACAATTCAGTGGGCAGAGCACCACCTTTTTTAACCAAAGTGTCTCTGGTCACCTCACAGGTGTACACATTCTACAAGTCATTTTATTACTAAAGTTAAGATTCACAGTAGAGTTACATACTGTGGTATTTTACAAAACTGTGACAGTGTTTTAATGGAGCTGGTGTATCTGGAGCACTGTAGGTTACAACGGTCAAAGAAGAAAAGGATCAGTCCTATGTAGCCAAGATCAATCCATTACAAATGCTTTGTGGAGTTTTTGATGTCGACTTTGATGTTCACCGTGTCAGATAACTGGTTGTGTTTGCTTTTTCCTTCTCAGCTTGTGGGACAGATTGATTTGACCTACTGTACTAATGACTGCCTGAACACACACGTTACAGTCTTAGATGTGTTTAGATGTGTCTGTCTTTGTATCTGCTGTTGGAGACCATAAAGATGTTTGCATGTGAATAAGTGACGGTTACCTTCCTAATGTCTCTTCTCTTCCTTTATATTTTGAGGTGTGTGGTGTGTCATAGCAAACATCTTTGAAAACTGACCGGTTGTCCGTTTGTGCCTGTGTGGTAAAAGCTGTGAAACATTGCAGATACATCACTCTCTCACACACACACACACACACACACACACACACACACACACACACACACACACACACACACACACACACACACACACACACACACTCACACTCACACATGCACACACACACATGCACGCACTGACCTCTTAGCTGTCTTCCAGGTTGGTACATCTAATTTTCAATCTGTTCAAGAAGCTCAGATCAGCAGATTGCTTGTAATCACACACTCCCTCAGCAGACTACTGTCTGTCTGCCACCTGCTGGTTAGACAAAGAGCTGCAGCACACTAACAGGCTGTGACAATGGATTTAAATGTATTCACTGTGCTGCAGCAGTCTGCAAGTATTACACAGAGTTTCGTTCCCCAGAGAAATGCCATCATCAGCTGTCAATCAACAGTAATGCAACATCACATGACAAGACGGGTAGAAAAGTCTGCATGTTTAAATTAGATGACAGTGGAAAAACAGAAACAAGACAGTATTATCTTTGTATTTTTTCTTTTATCAGACCCCACTAACTTTATCTGTAATGCTTCTGATATAGCATGATCCCCGACAACAGCGCACATTGGAAGCTGTTTACCTTGATTGTGTCTGGTGCAGGTTTGATATTTATACAGACGACAGTTATGGTTAATAGGTAATTATCTTAACAACCCTCTTATCTGAAACTGACCAAATTGCTATGAAAGCATCAAAACATGCCCAAAAGTAGCTTCAGACTGTAATTAAAAACAACAACAAAAACACTTTTTGTAACCAACCATAGAGTGCTCGTGGTGGAAGTGGGTCTCTTTGGACACTGTTTACTTTTTATATCTCTTGTTTATTAGCCCATTGCAGACACTGTTGCACGTTAATAAGCAAGACTTATGGCATACTAGCAATAATGTGTGTAATGAAGTGATTGTCAGGTATTCAATTAGCTGTAAGGAAAACAGATGCTGCGGCCCATCTTTCATGCACAAAGAGTGTCTCAACTGATTTTTCAGGAAATCTTTAGATAATGCAGTGTAGAATATGATAGCTGATTTTATCATATTACCCACTGTAGTCCTCACTGAATACTTGCCTTTCTGGCTACAGCTGAAGTGTGAAACTGTCTTCTGACTCACTCAGATGGGGAGCTGCTCTGACATGATGTAAAGCAGCATGTGTCCATTAGTTTCATTTGTTAATGTTCACTAATGGCCAATTGCACATCATTTAATCCAGTATGAGTGACTGGATACTGCAGGCTGCACATGATTACAGTGTGCGTGTGTGTTTATGTGTGCGTTTATCAATGTGTTTTAGTAATTTTGAGGGGAGCAGTTAGTTCAGGTTTTATTGGCAAAGAGTAACGGAAGCTTTCACTAAAGCTCTTTCATACATGCAGCCATCTGGGAGCTGAGTGTGCGTGTATGTCTGTGTGTTAATGTTGGCTGTCCAGATGTTTCTGGAAAAGTCTCGTCAAGGGCTGGTCCACCAGCAACAGAGAGAGGAGGATATGAGCCCAGTAAGGCCCTGTTTCCATGGCAACAGCAGCTGTTTCCAAAATAATTTCAACCAGAATCCCACACACAGACATTAAGCATGTGTGTGTATGTGTGTGTGTGTGTTGGCTGTACTGTATTTTCCCTGGAGTGTCTCTGAGGAAAGCTTGGGGATATCAAGGAAGTCCAGAGGAACTTTTCCTTTTACACTGACAAACTGAATTATAAATCAGACTGTCTGCTCGCTCTGCAGCTGTGTGGTGGCTGAAAGTGTCGGTTAATGACAGAGAACCGCCCGGCATCACCCCGCTGAGTGCCTCTTATACCGCTAACTGCTCCTGATGCGTACTGAGAAAAACAGGTGTGTGTGCGAGTGTTCCTTTTCAGGCAAGTGTGTGTTATACCATTAGAGTGTGTGTTTGTGTGTTGTGGCCATGTGAGAAAAAGATGTGGTGTCAGTGAGTGGTTAGCGTCATGTTTTATGACTTTGTTTTGGCTCTCAGCCTGCTTGCTCACAGGGACCCCTCACTGTCTGACTGCAGGTTTTGGGACTTTTCGGCTTTACTTGAAACCAGGATATATGGTACATTGTATTATGTACAGTTTTCGCAGGGCTGAGTCTTTTTGTTTTTTATCACAGAGTAAAATATGCAAAGTTTGTCAATAAGTAGAAAAATTAAAAATGATCAAAACTTAACCAAAGCATGAAGGTGTTTTGTATGTGTTTTTACTTTGATTTTTATAGGCCTCTCTAAAGTAAATTTATAAATTGCTTGGTGTTGGCCCTTTGCTGCAGACTTGATTTGTCTTTTTCATGTGTAGAATATCTGTGCGTAGGTTTGCCAAAAAAATATATGTATTTTTTTTTTTCATTTATTTTGAAACATATTAACATTTAATGGTGGCACATTAGCCATAATTATTATGCAGAAGAGTTATGGAGCTCAAATATATAATATATATAATGATATTGTCAATAAGAAAAATAAATAAAAAAAGATAACGCAAATGTCAGTGATGCTATGTAAATGTAATGCTTCGATTCAACCCTGAAGTATAAATTCCCTATTATAAGTTCACCTGCATGATATCGCTAACCCTCTGCAACCTATTTGACTATTCAACAGTCGTTTGTTTTGATGTGTGCCCTTGATGAGGAATCATTTGTCAACAGTATGCGCAGCTTGGTGCTCATAATGAAACCTGAGACATAGTATCTGACCATTATATCCGAACTAAGTCTAATAAGTCTTCTTGTGCCTTCGTCTCTCCCTTCTCTTCATCTTACCAGAAGGAGTTTGCAGCTCCCCCTCCTCTCCTCTTCAGGAAGCTGAGCAACCCCGACCTGTCGCCTGCAGCAACGGCTGCCACCAAATCCAAACTGCACCGACAGCTGAGCCAGGATGAAAGCTGGGCCCGACGCAGCAGCATGGCCATGACTGGTAACGCACACACCTGTATTTGTCATATAATCACATCATTAAAGATCACTCATATCGAGATGAAACTCTTACCCAGTCTGAACAAAATGACACATCCATAGTTCAGTTGTGTGAAAGCTCCATTCACACGGGGCCAGTGTTACCTGAGGTCATCCTGTGGTTCGTGAGCTCCTGTGTTCTTAATCCGGCACCGATCTGCCCTGTGCATAATCTTTAGTGAAGTGAAAACTCCACCACAGATTAACTGCCATGATTCACCAAGCAGAGGTCACGTGATAATTTTTAGTTTTTCAGTTTTTTTTTTAAAATAAATCAGTTTTAAAAATCGTTGTTTCTTTTGTTTTTTGAATTTAAGAAACTGACAGCCACAGTGGGAATGATTAATGTGAACTGTGATTTGAGTTTGAGCCAGTTTGAATCTCACCCACTCATTTAGGGTGGAGACCAATGATATCTATGACTATGACACAGACAGGTCCACAGGGGATTCCAGTCCAGTGTGAACAAAGCAGAGCAGTGTTTCCAAGTGTACTGAACTGAAAAGCAGGTTGGCTGGGTCTGAGATGACTCTCTCCCTTTCTCCTCCCCTCTTCACAGGTAAGCAGCTGCTGCCTCTGTCCAGCAGTCTGCACGCTGGGGTGAGTCAGCTGGCTTGGCAGGGGCCCTCTGGAGGGCCCGGGGCCACCGGGGGAGCATCTGCAGGAGGAGGAGAGGTGAACAACCTGGTCCGTATGAGAAGCCAAACCTTGGGACAGTCAGCTCCGTCACTCACTGGACTGGTAAGTACACAAAACCAGAAAACACACACAGAGACCGCAACACTCCTCATAATCTTAACCAGTTATTACTGTAACTCTCAGCTTCAGACTTGAAGACTTTTTATATTCAAAAAAATGCTAGAATGAGATAATCGCACCTGTCCACATGGGTTGTATGGACATGTTCTGTGTTTTGCAATCCCAGGGTAGTGTTCTGTCATGTTCAATCAATGGAAATAAAATGTAACTTTCAAAACTTAAATGGACAAAACAGGCATATTCCCAACCCCATATGGCTAACAAAAAGATTGCATCATGGATGTGTGAGAAAGTTCCTGAATTTACCCTGCATGTCCCAACTTATTGAAACCTTTCTGCATGATTTGACAAAAAAAATCATCTCAAATTTGCATTCGATCCTATAAAAAGTATGAAATGTAGTCAGGCTGTCTGATAATTGCAGACTCACAGTGCGTCAGTCCAGCTGCATATGGATTCTGTCTGTTGGACTGGAACTCTGCCAGCTGAATGCAGGGAGGCAGACTGAGGATGACTCAGTCTTTTACAGCCACCAGCCACACACACACACACGCACACACACACACACACACACACACACACAGACACACAGACACACACACACACACACACACACACACACACAGAGGCATTTAACATCCACAGAAACACTTGTTTGCTCACTGCTAGGAGGAAGAAATGACAGAGTGTGTGTGTGTGTGTGTGTGTGTGTGTGGGTGTGTGTGTGGAGAGTGTGTACTTTTATGTACTTATGAGTGTAATGGGTGAAGATGCAGTACAGTGCAGTGCTGACCCTGTAATGCTGTAGTCTGATGAATGCTGCTCTGCAGTTTGTGTGTAGGTTTTTGTGTCCATGTGGGCTTTTTGTGTGTGTGTGTGTGTGCGCTCTACTCTGACCCCTGCTGGTTGTAGCGGGGATCACGAGAGGAATGTGGCCTGCTTTAAGATTTAACCTTTCCATGTTCAGTTACACACACACAAAACTAAAGATGCACTTTTTTCAGCTCCGTATGACTTTTAAGCATCCTTCTTTCTCTCTCTCTTTGAGTAGATGTCTACTGAGTAGATATAAACTGTGTCTGTATTGATGCATTGTCTGTAGCTGCATGTTGCAACTAATACACATAAAACGTGTCAGATGTCTCACAGTTGGAGCTCTTTTTAATTGCTGATCAACATTTAAACAGTAAAAAGATATATATTTAGTTTACAGTGAAATTAAGGAAGAAAATAAAGTGAATCTTCACATTTAAGAGGCGGATTTTACTCTCTAAATTAATTAAGTGATGGTTATTGTAGTGGTAGTCGTGTAGTATTCTTTTCTCACCTAACTAATGTTATAAATGACTAATCATCTCAGCATTAAATCTGCTCACCTGTGATGAGTTTTGTTGGGGAAAGTGTAGATCAAGGATTTATAATATGAAATGAAGAGAAAGAATATCAATAGGCTTTCCTAGTTTTACTGTATCTGTACATTTTTTTTACACTACAAAGACACTTTTAAAAAAACAGTAAACAAAACAAAGCAGAAAAATATACATTGACATATCATATAAAATACTCTGTTTACAGCAGAATGAAATTGCATTCCTTCACTATCAGCCATAGTATTCACAATAAAGAAACACAACAAAACAAAAATAAAAAATAATTGGACAGTAATAAAATACAGTAAACAGTAAAAGTGCAGTTACACACCTAAATATGTGCATCAAATTATGTAAAAACAAAACAAAACATGGCAATAAAAAGTGATAAGAATAATTTGTAGAGGATCAGGTTTAGAGGGAGAATTAAAACAATAATCTACATACCCTGATACCACACTCTGAACCCTGTTTAAGCAGAGCTACAGTGAAAAGACACCAGCAGATGGCATCAGAGTGTTATGTGAAGAACATCACCAATCGCTTTGTCTCATATCTGTTGTGAGCTCTGACAACTGTGTGCACTGAGTATGAAAAGGAGAACTTGTGACTTAATCACCGTTATCTCATATAATGTCACACTCACATGTTGAACATCTCATATATTCCTCATGGTTACTGTGGTGAGTGTGTGTATCTCCCTCCAGCTTATACAGGTGATGAACTCTAAAGATGATGTACATGTTTAGCAGATATCAACACACCCAGCACAAAAATCTGTAAATACTTTGCAAGGGGTGAAAAAAATACATCATTTTAATCATTTCTGTAATTGGGCTGGTTACAAGACCACCATGTCTGGTGAAAAATCCATTAAGCTGATATGAAATGTATCTATTGTTTATTTTGGCTCGTTTGAATGACTTCATGTTTAGCTTTTCCTTCTCTCTCTCAGACTCTCAGACAGGGATTGGTTAACGCAGCCATGCAGGAAATTGTTGCATGGATTTAAAACGGAAAATGTGATCTGCAGAGTTATTCTAGTTGAGCAAATAATCGCAGGTTATTATGTTTCTCAAGGGCAAGTTTATTAAAGTTTTCCTTTTTCTCGGCTGACTCTGCTCTCTCTATTCTGTTTCCTTCTGTCTCTTTGACCCTGTTTCATTCACTCGCCCTCAGTCTCTTAGTAAACAGCAGTTCATGCGCATCTTATTTCAGCACAATGTTGTTCCTCAGGGTCATGGCTGTCAGAGTTTTTATATTACTGGGCTTAAAGCTCCATCTCATGGTTTGAATTGACTTACATTAGGATTTAGGAAGAACACCTGAGCCCCTCTGGCTTATCGTTTAGGTTCTGCCTGTATTCTTATCTTTTGTGTCGTATTTTATGAAATACAGTATTTTATGCTGTAGAGGGTGATTGCTTTAGCACCCTTTTTTATAATCTTGCTGTACCATTTTCCACATTTTTTAAACCAAATTGTTCTGTTTCTCTTGCTGCTGTAAAAGAAAATCGCAGTTTAACCTTTTTCCTGGCTGCTATCTTTGGTGTTATTATTACACGTCAATAGTACGGTTAGATCTACAGACCTACATATACACTTAGTGGCCCTTTTTATTAGATACACTTACACAATCGTGTTTTGGACATCTTAAAATGACATGTTTATATTTATGAAGGAAGTGGGTCCTTGTTTATGGAAATTGCCATGTTCACCCACATGTATTTACAGTAGCCCAGAATTGACAAACCAAGCACTGGCTCTAGATAGTGCCATTGTTATTTTCGTGTTGGCTACTGTAGTTAGCAGCCCATCTGGAATGGGCAGCAACAGATAAAGACTGATTTGTAACATGAAACTGCTTAATTCATTGTTTTACCAGTTTTAATGACAGGATCTGTTTGTTTTGGAGAGAAAGAGACTGGATCTCTAGCTATCAGAGAATAAAGATGAGCACACAAATAGCATGTGGTGGGCAAGCTGCCCGTCTCTGACATGCCAAACAGCATGGAAAAATCATTGATTTGTAACGTGAAACTGCTTTTTAAAGAATTTTACTGGCTTAAATCACCTGGTCCATTTGTTTTTAAGAGGAGGAGACCTCTGCAGATGATTCAGCTCATGGTAGAAACCTCCTGGCAGTGGATTAGAAAAACGGTGACCACATATTAAGTTATAAGAAAAAAAAAAGGTGAACACACAACAGCAAATCAGAAACACTGCTTTGTAATGTGAAACTGCTTTAATCAGTATTTTACCAGTTTTACTCACCTAGTCTTTTTTTTTGTTTGGGAGAGGAAGAGGCCTCTGTGGATGATCTGGCTCCCAGTATAAAACCTCTAAACAGTCAAGACTGAAGGAATTCTAGCTGGGAGAAGTTTCAGCTGGTTGCAAACCGCAGTCCTCACCACTAGACACTACTAAAATACCCCAAATCATACAAACCTTTTTTTTTTTTTTTTAAACAAACCTCTTTTTAAAATAAAGAAAGACAGATGCACTTAACAACCATGAAAACATATATAGTTATAACTATGTAAGTGTGAACTGTATTGTTTTAATAGAACAAATGAGGACATGCTCCCTACTTGCTATAGGAGCCTTTGTCTTTAAGTATCTAAGTAATATCCAATAAAAAGTACTTAGATGTTGCTAGACAGTAAATACTGATATATCACCTGGCCCTAGTTGACATGACATCACATATAAAATCCCTTTAATGCGGCTGCAGGAAGAGGATTAGTGTTTAAGAATTTATTTCCCCATTGTGTTGTGGATTAAAACCTGTGTGTTGCCACCCAGGATGTTAATGGGCAGCAAACTTCCTCCCTGAGGGTCTCTCTCTCTCTCCGTGTGTTTGTGTTGTTAGCACCTGTGTTGTTAATGTGTCCCTGTGTGTGTGTGTGTGTGTGTGTGTGTGTGTGTGTGTGTGTGTCTGTGTGTGTGTGTGTGTGTGTGTGTGTGTGTGTGTGTGTGTGTGTGTGTGTGTGTGTTATTAAGTGAAATGAATGGAGCTCATGGTGTGTGTGTTGGGGAAAACATTTGTGGGCGTCCAGATGGTGTTTACCTCTTTACTAATGGATGAGGGTCTGCTTGCCCCTGTTCCCTCTCTCTCCGACGCACTTCTATTTAAGTGCATGTGTGTGTGTGTGTCCCAGACTAACAACTAAGTATTGCCTAGTAACCCCTGTAGGAACCAGGTGGTGTGTGTCTGTGTGTTGCCCTGAATGCTCAGCACCTGGACAGTATACGGACACACAGTGTTTGAAAAAGAAAGAAAATGATCCTTTTATCCAAAGTGTCTTTTAGAGCTCACTTGTCTTTCTTTGGCAGAGCAGCTTCATTCACTGAAGAGGTAAAACTTTGCAATAACACACAATCAGATTAGCATATTATTAGCATTTGTTTTGGAGGAAAAAAGAAATGAAAGCCTCTGCTGGAAGGGGAGTATAGAGCTGGAGATGAAAGTAAAGTGCTGCTGTATTGTTGCAGCCTGTGCTCAGGCACATCATTAAATGCAGTGAGACTCTGCAGGGAAAGAGGCAGAGTTTTTTCCAGGCTTTCTGTCCTGAGACAGAAGAGAGAGCCACTGGTTGCTTTAATCCATGTTTTTTTTTTTTACCTTAGAGGATTAGTTTAATATTTGGGGAAAAACAGATGACAAGATCAATGGGAAACATGAAATCCAGTCACCTTCCCAAAGCTTATCATATGGGACAGATTAGTGTTGCACGGTATACCGGTACTAAAATAGTACCGCAGTACTAGAGTATTCCAAACGGTACAATACTGCATTTGGAAAATACCAGTACTTTGAAATTGATTCAATTCATTAATTTAGTTCATTTATTTTACTCATTTATGCACACAAACGCCTTTCTTGTTCCTATTGGAGCACAGATTGCACAAGTGGTGCGTATGACAACACCTGTATCAACATTCGCAGCTGGCACACATGAAAAAAGACAAGAGAAAGTCTGCCTCGCAAAGGGAGACAACACGAGACAACACCAACTTGGTGAAACATTTGAGCAGCCAAACCGTGACGTCCGTACCGAGGTGCTTTCGAACCACGATTTTTTGGTACCGTTACACCCCTACTATTTATTGTTCTAAAGGTTTGTAGCCCAAAGGACTTTTCCTTAGGAAAAGTACCGAAAAGTATCGAAAAGTATGGAAATTCATATTGGTATGGGTACCGAAACAAAGATTTTGGTATTGTGACAACACTAGGACAGATTGAGATATTTAATATATTCATAGATATTGTATTTAGTAATGTTTTGTACTTTTTTTTTTACTTGTTTCTACGACAGATAAAAAAAAAAATTGTTAAATTGCATAAACTGGATCCACATTTATGATATAACTTGACGAGTGAGGACTGATGATATCTTTGTATTTTTTGATTATATTCTTGATTATATATTTATGTGGATGGATAAGGTGGTCTTTTGTTTTATGGTTAGTACTTTGGAAACTCTTGCTTGTGAATATGTGTGTATGTTATACAATGTGTCCTCATGCAACTGTTTGTATGATATCTTACGAATGAGTGCCCCAGGAAATAGTGCCCCTACTGGTTAGGTTACGTTTATGAAAAAAAAAAAGAACCATGGTTGGGTGTTGTCATAATATGTACTGATTGTAAAGTTTACGTAGGTTAGGATTAGAAAAGTGAAGATCCGCAGGTTAAGTTTAGGGCGTTGTCACATAATGCTCTAGGAGTAAGGTTACGAAGATTAGATTTAGGAAGGTTAACATGGTTGGGCATTGTCTAGGAAGTACTTAACGAAAAGTTAAAGTAGGTTTAGCTTTGGACAAGAATCATGTTTTGGTGTTGTCATGTTATGTACTTGACTTTAAATTTATGTAGGCAAGGTTTAGGAAAGTAAAGTTAAGAGAAGAAGAAACATGGTTGGGCGTTGTCACGTAACTTACTTAACCTAAAGTTACATCTTTAATGATGTGATGAGATACCTTAAAATAACTTTAAGTTTACTAGGTAGGTTAGATTTAGGACAGTAAACCTAGGTAGGTTTTGGAAAAGAAACATGGTTGGGCCTTGTCACATTATGTAGTTAATGTAAAGTTTACGTAGGTTAGGTTTATGAAAGTAAAGTAACGTAGGTAAGGTTTGGGAAAGTTAAGTTATGTAGGTTAGGTTTAAGAAAGTAAAGTCAAGAGAAGAAACATGGCCGGGTGTTGTCACGTTACTTGCTTAACCTAAAGTTACATCCTTACGGTAAGGTGATGAGATACCTTAAAATAACTCAAAGTTTACTTGGTTTCACATGGAATACAAACACTGGGCTCCTGGGGGAAAGTCCCATGTTTGATTACACCCCCCCCCCCAAACCTGCATTATTGCATAAACTTTCACTCTTTATACTACTTCCTTCCTAGGTCCTGTCTTCCTGCCTGCAGCTTTCATGATTACGTGGGTTATATACGAATTATGGTGCATTTTTCTAGGTATACATAGGAACAGTACATGAGAACAGCTTTATGTTGTATGACTGTGTTATATCTTCTTTAACTCAAATACTGTTTTCATCTTGTAAACACAAGACAAACTAATCTCTGCAAGATGTTCATTAATGCACACAAAGAGATAAAGAGAGCTTGGAATAAACTGAGAAGTGCTCAGGCATCTAAAGTATCGGCAGCTCTTTTTGAAGTACACCTGCTGTCTGCAGACGTCAGGCCTCAGCCTCAGTGACCTCATCATCCATCATAGTGTGCTGGAGCTGTGGGGAGAACAGGCTGACGCAGCTGCCTCTTAACTATACATGAGAACATGTTGAATAATTACTGCGCTCTTACTGAATCTCCTCCGCTGTGACAAACACAGACAATGACGGAGATGGACGGTTTGACAGCTCGGCCTTTGATATCAGAACATTTTTCCACAGGATGGACTTAGATACAACACTGATTACACCCGTGGGTTGGAAATTCCAAACTGATTGTCTTACCATATTGGAGAGAAACAGTTTTAGTCCAGGTGTGTTTACTCTTGAAAGTTGGGAGATAAAATGATACTGTTTGTGCTAGCTGATTATTTCAGGCAGGTTTACAGTCAACCCGATCAGTGTGTTCAGGAGAATACTGAAATGGTCAAATTACAGACATGGGAAAAACATGTGGTTTATGATTTATTTTCAAGCCCAAATCTTGAAGCCTGGTAACACCATTCTGATGATGTGAGCCCAACATTCTGTTTTGCTCTCTGTATCAGTCTGACCCTTTCAGTGAGTGGTAGTACTCACCTTGTCAGACACACATAAAACACATATTGCCCTCCAGCATACCTGTATTGTATTGCATTCCCACAATCAATGCAACCTAGTACCTGCATGACTTTTACATTTGGGACAATTTGGTGAAACTCCTGCTGTATATTTACTATAAATATATGTCGATATATAAATATTATGTGGGACATTATATTGTAATTCTTTATATCTGTTGCAAATTGAAATTCTTGAGGGTAATCGCAAGATGTCATTCTACATATTGTCACTTATCACACATTTCAGTAAAGTACACCATGATGTTTTAAGCCATGCCAGTTTATCAATTTAATTTTAAAAATAAAAGTAAAGTTACTGATGCTACTTCAAATGAGATCATCTTGTCATATCCTCTCATATACACATTAAGGTGGATTATGGAAACAGGCACTGATTTGCATGTAATTTTACCAAAAGTTAATAAAATCACATAAACATTGTAAAAACAATTTAAGTGAAAAGGTGTTGTTGTTCTATTTGCATGTGCATCACAGCCTCCTGGTGTTTGTTGCTTGGATTGAGTTGTTCACCCTACACGCTGCAGTGCAAACACAGTTCTGTACTGTCGTTCATTTTGGATCAAATGGGCCAAATGAAACCAGTAAACACTCTGTATTTCTGTCTGTCTGCTGGATTGTTCCTTGTGAAAAGCACAGCAGCAGAGTGCTTTAAGGGCAGACAGTGTGGTGATGACTCATGCTGAAGGTTGGACTCTCTCAGAGGAGATGGTGAATAGAAAGAGCACTGTGTGTGTGTGTGTGTGTGTGTGTGTGTGTGTGCGTGTGCGTGCGTGCGTGCTTGTGTGTTTCCAATATCTTATCTCCTCCTTGCATATCTATATGATGGCTGTCCTGCTTATTTTCATATTCACTTCACACAATCATTCACACGCGCATACACACACACATGCGCACACACCTCTTGATCTTGCCGCAGGCTGTCAGTTGTCCTTGTCATGACCATGATTCATAGCTAAAGGAGGAAACTGTGTTCCTGTACTATTCTTACTTCACCTGCTGAGGAACAGCAGGACACACATGCTCATCTCCTCTCAGTGCTGTGTATATAAAGATATATACACACATATCGGACACTTGCACACACACTCATTTAATTTACATTCTGCGTGGGTCTATTTATTCTTTGAAATTTGTCAGTTCCACTGTTGATTTTCTTCTCTTTTCTTTGATGATAACGTGGCTTGCTACGTCTTAAATCTCCTGTGTGATGGACTTTAATGTTAGTACATATAAGGGGAAATGTAGTGACTGCAGGAGTGGTTCATCAAGGAGACATGAGTCAGTCATCTGTTCTGCAGTTTTTTGCTCAGGGTCTGTTCAACCAAACAAATTCAGTCACATATCTCTAACACTGTCTATTCTTGCAGATAGTTTTGGTTGTGTTTACTCATGTTGTGAGCTATCTGTCCATGAGATTGAGTTAGCCCAAAGACACCCGAGGTCTCCAAACCACAGGTCAAAGACATTAGCCTGGAAAGGTAATGTTAACACTAACACAGTCTGTCTGATGAAAAACCAAAGCTCACCCTGCTTGTAGTCGACATCTGCAACCAAAAAATAAGTGAGGAACAAGAGGGGAGACACATAAGGTTAGCAACATGCATTATTAATATGACATTTTAGATCACTGACTTTAGCCTGGATTGACTGAAAAGTATAGTAGGAATGTATAATAAAGATGTACAACATGACAGCTCTCCAAAAGTAAAATTAGGACATCTTGATCGCTCCCTGGTCTGTAGTATAGGATATATACCCACCCCCTCCATGTTAGTGGATGGGACATGGGCCAAGTCTAAAGATCTAATTACATGTCAAATAGATTTTCCCAAAGATGGTTTCTGTCATTTTAGGTAGAGCTTATCATGTCAATGTATGTACATTTTACTCATAAGTTTGGTTTAAATTAGTTATTTGATGCTTTCAAAAGGGGGTTTGATGTCACAACTGACAGCTGTGTGCCAATTGTTGTACTCATGAAATGGCGCTGCTTTCTGCAAAAACCTCATATTGAAACAGGGATACTGTTTGTCTTTTCTGTGACACAACCCTTTGAATAAGTGAAGCACAAATTGTGGAATGGTGTTGCTATGGTGCTAAAATTGCTTTTCTTAAGGAGTATAAGAACCACTGATCAGCTTGAGTCGAATACAGCATGCCCACGCAAGCTTCTTCTGTCCTTAGTGCTCGGATTGAGGTAGAGAGTGTATGTACTGAATGTATTAATCTATAAAACAAAGAAGTGCTTTTCCGATATGGATGAGACATTCTATGCATTCCCCTTTATAACCCCCTTTGGTTTAAACATTAAGATTTAACCTTACCTAAACCTAAAATGACCTAATATCAGGTCATTTTAGGGTTAGGTAAGGTATATACAAATTTCCCTGTGGGACAATAAAGCATACCTTACCTTATATAAAATGACCTGATATTAGCTTGTGTAGCAGCTAGGCTTTCTTTTTTTTTCACCATCTCTTTTGTTGTCTTCTTTGCCACTCTATATTTCAGTTTCTCTTCATCTCTGTATTGTAGCTTCAGTTCTGACTCTATCATCTTCTCTCTCTTCACTCATCCTCCGTCCTTTCTCTCTGCATTCATCTCTTGATCCTCTAAGTTGAGAGGGAGAGGCTTAAGAGGCATCACTCGATGTGTTGGTCGTGGAAGAAAGCACAGAGCTGAATCGAGCTGGCAGGCAAACAGTACCTGGGGTCCAGGTGAGAGACGAGTCTGCTCAGCTGGGCTCCACACGACTGCAGTGTCCTTGTTTGAACTTGGACTGCTCAGTAGAAAGGAGATGCAGCAGAGAGTGCTTTTAGTAATGAACAACTTCACTTCAGATAGTGGCTGTCTGAATCCTCCCTATTTCCCACTGGTTGTAAAAGGTCTGGAACACTTTGTCGGTTTTGAGTGGTGTATTCTAGTCAGGGCAATTTAATGAATTCCCTGGAGAACAGAATAACAGAAATGTAATATAATGTGATATCATTGTACAGACAACCTAAATTGTATCTTAAAACAACACAAGAGCTGGCCAGAAACCACAGAAATAGATAAGACATATCTAAAAAAACAATTTTATGAGACTATCACATCAAGATTCTGAAATATGTAATGCAGCCAGAAGAAAGAGAGCACATAATGTAGTAATTCTGCTTAAATTAAAATGTTGTAATTCTGCTAAAAAACATGGGCTGTCTGGGAAACAAGAGAGAACACTTGTGTATCATCAGCAAAGCAGTGGTATTTGACATTGTGCAGGGCTCCAGACTGTGCCTAATTGGTCGCATTGTGCAACCTTTTTTGGAGGCCGTGCGACCTGTTTTTTTAACTAGGAGCGCCAGCGCGACTTACAAATCCACTCCTCTCCCCCTTTTCTTTCTTTTTTTCTTCTTTTTTATAATTGCATTTCATGGAGGAGCGGAAGAAAGTGTCTGTGTGTATGTCTGGATGCACACTGCGAGGGGGGCGCCAGTAACCATAACAACGTGCAGCAGTTAGTAGCGTACCTACATGTGTACTGCATGCGGGGTTAGACAGAGAGGGGTCACAGAGCCGGTGTCGAGTAGAAAGTGCTCTGTCGTTTGACCATAAAGTGACGCTATGAAACGAACTATAGATTAGTTTTTCACAAGAAAAATGTATCCAGAAACTCCTGTCGGTCCTGTGCCAGTTTCCCAAACTTCAGATAGTTCAGAGGACGAGTCAGCAATGTCCTGCCCACAGTGCCCCATTGATATTATTTTGCGCGACGGACGCTTCATATAATAACAAAATACTATTTATGGTGTTATGTCATCGTGTCATTTCTGTCTCTACATGGTCACGCGTTAACATTTATCCTCTGCTCTCTGTTTTGGAGTGGAGCGGAGTTCCGCCACACACACACAGGTGAGCACGCTAGAGCGGCTCAGGCCACATTTTCCTGACCAAACCTGACCCGAACAGACTGTTGTTACACACAGACAAACACGCTGCTCGCACAGCAGCGCAGCACGGCACTCGGTGCTGAGCTTGTGTTGCGTTCAGGCGTTGTCACGTAATTAACCACTTCCAGCACTTAAATAGGTCATAGCACAAAACAGTAGCATGTCAAGTGACTTTTTAATTTTATTATGTTCAATAAAATTGTATGTTCCTAAATCTTGAGACACCTCCTATGTAATCTAGACAGACATTTCACCTGCTCATTACTGTGCACACATGTACTGTATGTACTTAGTCCTAAAGAGCCCTTCTGGTGCCAGTATACACAGAAACATCCCAGCAGGCTGTGCTTTGCAAGCATACACAAAAGTTTCACACATGTGAAAATTATTTTTCATGTGTGTGCTTCACCTCTGCTGCTACAGTTCCATCCTAGTTTTGTGCAGCAGGTGGATGTGGTAGTCTACTGGTAGAGTAGAGAGAGCACTAAGTAGCGTTGAAGTAGAGTAGAGCAGGGCAGAGAGATGGAGGCAAAATATATTAAACCCGGTGTTTATACAGCAGAACTGGAGAGAGGGGGGAAAAATAAATAGAGGTGGGCATGACTCAAGTAGGGCACAATATTAGAGAGAGAGAACGATACAGTGTGAATAAAGATTACATAACATAAAAATAACTGCAGTCTTTGTTATTTGATAGCCACTTAAATTAAACAATTTTTATAGGGCAAGTAAAAACTGACTTCGGGCAAGTGAAAAAAAATCTTAGCGTTGAAACCTGCAGGGCTGTCTGTGTTTATTGCTAAATTATACGTAATGCAGTTAATCTCGACAAAATTATGAACATATTATGTCGATATAGATAGTGCTCCTAAATTTTGTGCTGGTGCTCCTAAAATTTTCAGTAAGGAGCGCTGGTGCTCCCAGTGGAAAAAGTTAGTCTGGAGCCATGTTGTGATGAATCAATTGGGAACATCATCATTAGCGGGTTAATGGCTTACACTGTTGCCAGCCACCAGGGGGCGATCAAGATGTCTTGGCTTAACATATCGTCCATCTTTACACGCAGTCTATGGTTTTTCATTAATACTCAGTGTATGAAGGACGCTACAATTCTAAACTGAAAGTGTCTGCTCCATACAGCAGCTGCACAGAGTAGCCAGAGTCAGATTTTACTTATCATGTGACCAGAATAAGGAGAGTTCAATGACAAGACAATGGCGGAGGATTTAGTGTGAATATTTTGGATTTAAACTCAATGCTAATAGGAAATCCGATAACATTAATGAGAGAAAAGGAGTTGGTTACATCACTAAACAGCTGGAGGTGTGCATCCTGTTGCCTGCAGCTCTTTATCTAACATCTCATGGTGGCTGCTCCTGACTTTGCAATATTTCAAAACCATCCACTGTCAACAAATGTTTAAAATGACTGTTGTCTTTTTATTTAATGAACGATAGTGCTAATCTCACTGCGAAACACATTGCATTTTCTTAGACTAGGTCAAAATAGAAGTCAGCTTGTGTTGTGCAAGATTGATGTTAGCTGCAGCAGTAGGAGATTTTGGGTTTGCATAGTTACTAACTTCATGCAGCACTGATGTTAACATCTACAAACACCATTTGTTGTAAAATGTCTGGTGTTATCTCAAACTTATTCACTGGTGGAAAAATGTCCTCACTGTGGCATACGTAATGTTATATATACATCAGCAGTTATGCTTAGATTCAGAGGCTTAGTCCTCTAAGATGTTTTATATCCGTTATAAAGAAAGGGTTATCATTATGACCAAGTAGTCCATATGGAGCTTATTACATGTATGTCAAAATGATGACACAGGCACACAACACTCAAAGTCCCATGACAACCTGACATTCACCTACATGACAGTTTACAACAGTGCTACAGTTATTTTACTGCTGAAAAAAATTGAAAACTACACTGAGAATATATCAGTGACTGTTTAAAATGTTTTAGTTGCAGTCCCAGTTGTTTGTTAGACTTGCCAATGAGGCAGCAAAAAAGTGAAAAGTGAGCAGGGTTTTGTTTTGTTTGTCAAATGTGAAGGGCAGAGAGGAAGCCGGGAGGGGTACAGATTTGACTTCCCTTCTTACATCTCACACCTCAGCAGACAAGAGATTCGACAAGTCCGGCGGTGCATACCGTAATGAGATGGAAAATATTATGCAGAAGGAGGGATAGAGGGGAAAAGAGCAATGCTGTGATGGACAGAATAAATAAATCAAGCCAGAGTGTAATAACAAAACTCACGCAGGGGATGGAGGAGGTGTGAGAGGAGGTGGAGGGAGATGGATGAATTAGAGATGGAGGTGAAATGAACAGACCTGCCTGGCCTTGTGTATCTGCTGTCTGCTCTGTCAGAGGAAGGGGATATTTAAAAAAAACATTCACTGATAAATGGAGCACAAACTTTTTCATATTTTGTTCTTGCATATCTTAAACTGTTGAGAAGTTTACACAAGTCTCACACAAGGTTTATTTTCTCTTAACCCTTTCATGTCACTGTAAAAAAACTCCAACACCCTTTACTTGAATAGTTTGCTGCAACATATCTTTAAACAGTGTAATGGTCTGAATAAAGGATGACTCTGATAGGATGTCAACACTTGTTTTTTTCTTTTTGACTTTTTTGATGATAGGCAACATCTAATCGGCCTGCAGTAACAGTAGTCTATCAGTCCAAGGATGTGATAATCTTCATCTTTGAAGCCTTTCTTTAGTAAAACTTAACCATTAATGCTTCCATTTTTGCAGAGGGTATATGCCAAATTTTCTGGCTTGTTAAAACTGTTTTAAAATCTATTTTCCGTCTCTTTAGATGCTTTGTTTTTGCGCCTTAGAAATGTATTTTATCCATTGCAGCAACACATTACATAAATTGTTAAAAACTCTTGTATGTTAAAATGGGCTTCCTGAACAATTTTAGGGCTAAATACATCTAAACAGCACACTTTAGATAGACTGACAGAAACTTGCTAGCAACATTAAGTCTACAAACAACCCATAATGTAGCACCCTTTTTATCAGTCGTGCTCAGGGGACAGTACTTGCGCCATTAACCAGCCCTTCCATGATTTGATTCCAGACTGCAACTATTAAAACAAATTCAACCAATTTCTGTCAATTCTGCAGAGCCCTGCAATTTTGTCCAATCACTGCAGATGTTTTTTGCAAATCTGAATAAATAATCAGAAGTTTAGGGTTTGACTAAAATTACATCTGTGCCAATAAGTAGAGAAGTCACTGTGACCAGACACCAGTGTACACCAGTATATAGGGGCTTCTGGAGCACTTTGCGGCAAATTAGTTTCACTTTGAAACTTTGTCAGTGCAGTAACTGGCAAAGTTTGAGCAGTGATAAAGGCCTATTTTCATTTTTATGATCCTATGCTCCTGATGTGGTCCTTAATTACAAGATTTAAATAGGCTAATAAATAATTGAAGCATGCGACTGGTCTCACATAATAAAAGCTCTTTATGCACCACAGCAGGAGTTTCGGAGGGGATTGATTTCATAACAAACACTCCCGTTTTGCAGAGTTAAGCTCATGTGCTGTTCACTGTGCAGCCCCCTGGGCTCTTTCTGCTGCTCTGCTCTCCTCATTTGTCATCGTCGCAACCTTTACAATTTTTCCTCACGGTGACAGACTTTAATTGGGTGAGAACGCGGGGAGTGTATTCAACAGTGCGGGGGCCCTCTAGTCACCGGTCAGCCGCGGCTGAACCTGTAATTATCACCAGCCTCCTTTGCATATCTGCCAGCACATCTTCATTAAGTCTCCTAAATCTCTTTTCTTGCTCTTGCATATTTGTTAATTTTCCATCACTTACTTTCTCTCCTTTCTGGCCTCATGTAGCTACTAACTGTTTTTTTCTTACCTTCTTTTTCTCCATCTTCTCTTTTTTTTTCTTCACACTTTGGGTTTCACCTCCTACCTTATTAGCAACGAAGGGCTTTTAGCCTTCCAGCCAAGCATGGAAAAGTAGAGCTCTGGATGGATAGACCTAAGTATTTTTTTTTTTCGTGTGTGTGTGTGTGTGTGTGTGTGTGTGTGTGTGTGTGTGTGTGTGTGTGTGTGTGTGTGTGTGTGTATGAAAATATTAACCTGACTCCATTTCCAGCTCTGCAGATGTTCCACTACTTTGCAGCTAATGGGAAGAAGTCAGATGGGTTGTTCATTTTCTCCTTTTTTCTTTTCGGTTGGACTATATTCGGCTAATTACCTCCTGCCTGCACATGACAATCATCCACAGCAACACACACAGACACACACCAGAATTAGGTTTTACTGGTTCATTTGCTTCCACTTGATTTTTGACTATATTGAGTTAATTACCTGCCAATACACACACGCACATCTTCACACTTTCTCCTACAAAAAGTCACCTCCTACAGTGAGATCCAGCATGACTGACTGCAGACAGCAATTAGGGACAGACCATGAAAAATTAAGTGTCTGCATGCGATCAGTGCACATTTGGAATTCACAGAGGGAAAACAAAGCACAACATCAGCCGAGGCTCCAGGCAACTAATTTCTCTGAAATAATTAGCCGGCATGAAGAGGTTTTATTTTCAGTCTTTTCTGTGTCAGTTTTTCATCGAAAAATAGGGAGAAAAGAGACTTGCTTCAAGTGGAAATTAGAACAGGGAAACTTATTCTATTTGTTCTGCTCCTTTTCCTTTTGAAGTCAGCCGACATGCATTTAAATGAGAATAAATGTGGGAGGGGAGGAAGAAATTTGGATGAAGCCACAATCAAAACCATCTGTAGTTTTTATAGTATTACAATCAATAGGCCAGAAACTAATAGTGGCTGATTTGTAGGAGAAAATAAGATTATAGTTATGGTATCCATTAACAAGTACAGAACTAAACGAGTTACTATGAGGGCTCTATTAATAATGTGAAGCTCACAAAGGTACACACATCTGCGGGGGCGGGGCTTAGGAGACTACTAAAGGTGCATTCATGCAGAATAAAACAATTATGTACAGGGTGCTAATTAGGGCTGGCAGTATGGTTCAAGTCATCATCTCAATAATGTATATTTCTTGATATTCTTGATGTCAAACTTATTTTTAAAAACAGTAAACTTAACATTTCAACAAGCATACAGTTGTCATTTTACACGCTTACACTATGTGTGCATTAACATGCTGTGTTACCATTAACAGCAGAGGATGACTAGAATTTAGTCATCCCTTTTTGGGGGATGTACAATTTCGTGACAGTGCATCCAACAGTTATTGAGGCAGTTCCTTCTGAGCCGGAAGTTTTGGACCAACAGACTGATTGACATTATCTTGTTTGAAGCCATGTTGCACATGTGGGAGAGGGGCCTAGGGTATTTTTATGTGTGTGTCCGTGTCCCTAAAGTCTGAGGTTTTTGCGAGTCCATGAATGCAGCGCAGGTGGAACTCTTCATAAGTTTTTTTCCTCAGCAGACCTTTGTGAAGTTTTAGTCACGGGGCTAATAATTGATCAGATCAATCGGGTCAGATCATATTGTTGGACTTTCACTGCATCTGACATTCTGCTGGTTCATCTGTGCCCAGAGCACACTCTGCGCCCCCAGAGTGTGGAGCAATGAATAACCAAATGGTACATATATTCTAACAGCACTCCAAATGAACAGTCCAACTCCAAAAATAGAAAATCAATATGTGGCGGCAGATGCTGATATCATAGTAGCCTGCCACAAATAAATGAATGCGTGGCCTGGCCCCTAAGCAAATTAGTTATTTATTAGTGGTAATCAACAACAACAAAGACTGAAGTCTTTGCTTTCAAACTTATGACATACTGTGCAATACATAGTTGGAGTTTTACCCATTTCATCTAACACCACCTAGCTAAACTTCCGCTTCCAGGATAGTTGAAACTTTCGTTGTGCTTCAGCTCATAAACTGTTTTTACTCGCCGCCATTTTCTCACAAATGCCAGCTGAGCCCTGATTTACACTAAACAGACCCTGATCCCACACACACACACACACACACACACACACATACAAAACATACTAATAGACATGCCCACGCATAAACTTTGCAGGAGTGCAGTGTCCTTGTCACCTTGGCAACTGTCATGAGTTTAGAGATGCTGTGAATGTGTGTCGTCTCTCTGTGAGATGACTCACTCACTTCTTTCTTCTTGTTTCTGTTTCTTTTCTTGTTCTGTTTTGCTCTGAGCCTCCTGTGTAAATCGATGGCTTTATCAAGTCTCGGTTGCTTGTTTTGATTAACTTTGGGAGTGTGTTTCTGTTCAGCAAGTGAAGCTTGGTAACACCCCGAACAATCTGTGTGTGCTTGTGTGTGTGTGTGTCCGCAGGGGTGAGATTTGGGAGTAATGCAGGCTTTATTTATTCCCATACAGCAGATAAAAGCAGAGTGGAGATGAAATGTGGCTCTGCTCTCTGGATCCCTACAGGCCTCTGCTTTAGTCTTGCCACTGTTTACTCCAACAGAGTACACTGCTGAAGAACAGGGAACACAGATGCACAAACATGTTTTCACAATGTTCTCACTAACAATCTTCTGAGAGTCAGAAGGTGTATGTGGGTTTGATTAGGGGCTACATTTTGCTTTTCCCCACCATATCCAGAATATTTAAGACCATGCGCAAGTTTGTTTTATTTAGCCATTTGGGAGAAGGAGTCATTACATTTCCATATCCATAATATGATGAAAACCAGTCCTGCATAATGTTAATAAGTTGGATTGTTGGATTGCATTTTTTTTAAACGATTAATTAAGCATTTCATTAAAAAAAGATGGGACATATGTATGTCTGTAAAACAATAGAAAATAATAAAAAGCTCGAGGTGACATGTTCAAATGTCTTGTTTAGTGTAACCTACAGCCCATAACCTCAAGATTTTTAAATCACAGTGACTTAAGACAGAGAAAAGCAGTAAATCCCCACATTTGGGGAGATGGAACTGAGAATGTGGAACTTTTGCTTGATTAAGAATTAATTGACCATCAAATTAGGGTTGGGCTGATGAGTGATGTCATGGTCAGCCATTGACCACTTGGCACGGCATTGGGATTTAAAATCCTCTGTCCACACCATCACAGGGGCGTGGGTTTGCAGTGGCGGTTATGCCATTCATTGCGTGCTCAAAAAAAATAACAATTGTGATGCATCCACCACTGTTGGTTGCCAGAGGGACGAAGTGTTACCTGGCGAAGTTTGTAGCCACCACTGTGACTCATCGCCTTCACAGATTAATATCTGCTCACATCCGCTTGGCGAACTGCTGTTTTTGTTTTTGATTCACTGGGATTCACTTTGTATAGATATATATGGGTTCCAGCAGGGGTGTCCAAAAGTGACAAAGCAGCAAGATATTTATACCCAGGCCTAAAAACAACATTGCATCCAATAGTCCCCCCCCCCCCCCCTTTGTATTTCTGTTGATTTCTCACATATTCCCTTGCTCCAAGGACTCTCTGCTCAAAGTTTAGCACATTCACAGTCGCTCATGTTTATTTTTCATCAGCTGGTTTGAGTGTTTGTTTCTCTGCTTTCACTCTCTGAGATTAGTTTTTAGCTTCCAGGACAAACTTTTCACCATTATGCAATTCTTTTTGTCTGTCTGAAAACGGTGTCCGTGACTAGAATGTCATGTTGGTTGAAGTGTGTGTGTGTGTGTGTGTGTGTGTGTGTGTGTGTGTTGTGTGTGTGTGTGTGTGTGTGTGTGTGTGTGTTTGTGTGTTTGTGTCTGTTTGTTAACTATGAATTCTGGTACCCTGCAGGGTTTAAAAAAAACCCAAACCCAACAACCTCATCTTCCGTTCTGTCTGCCGCCCTCCTCCTCCTCCTCCTCCTCCTCCACAGTTTCTTTCTCTCTGCCCAAATCTTTCTATTTTCTTTCCCTTCTTTCCAGGTAATTGAATCTCAGAATGAGCACAAGTGCAAACAGCAGGACACACACACACACACTTATTTACAGAGGACACAGTTCTTATTGATCTCACACACAAATGCTGTCCTTCAATCTAGACTCAGTCAGACAGCTCCCAGTGGTTAGTGTTTTATTTATCAGACTATATAGAAAAGATACACACACACCCACACACACACACACACACACACACACACACACACACACTCTTATCACTATCTGTCTTTGACAAGCAGACCTGGGACTGTGGCTGAGCTATTCATTGATTGACAGATGGACTGATTGCGTGCTGGGATTGATTAGTAAAGTCTAGTGAGGCGGAACTTCCTCCTGTCAATCAGAACAGGAAGTGGAACATGTCTGTTGTAATTATAGAGGATTTCATTGGCTTTTGCCTCAGCGTGTCAGTGTGTGTATGTGTGTGTGTGTGTGTGTTCTGGGTTTTTATTAGAGCTCAATAAATAAAACCGTGAACTGAGCTAATTAGAAATGAAAGGCTTGATTTGCATGAGATCCATGACAGTATGACAGTCTTGTGTTTGTGTTTGTGTGTGTGTGTGTGTGTGTGTGTTTCCACATCCTTGTGGGAACCAGTAGATATACTGAATGTCAGAGCCACGTTCCAGTATACTTTGTACCAGCCCCAAAATGTTCAGTTAGCTCTTCGATATGTGTCAATGAAATTTCATGATGGGCCCCATGGAATGACTACGTAGAATTGTTGCTTATGTACAAGAAAAATTCTCAAGTAGTTGGGAGTTCTCATACAAGTCATGTCTGCTTTTCACTACAGGGGAAAATCACATTTTCATGAATTATTCTGAATTAATTTGGAGTTTAAATGTTAACAGACCTCTCTAAAATTAAGATAAAACAACAATCCTTTAATATTGAGTGTCTGCTGATTTCGGATCTGATCCAAGACTTGTATTTACCAAATTGTTGATTTAATATGTGGCTGACACACTGCCAATAGCTGTAGACTACTAAATGATGCCAGCGTTCTGCTTTGAAGTTGCTGACAGTTATAGTAATAGTTTGTCTTTATTGAGTGCCCAAATACTGCTACTACTAAATCCTTTATTTTATTCTTCTTCTTTTTTTTTGGCATAGAAACTTGTTGACCTACATAGCAATTTTGGGGTGTCGCTTCTGAACTAATGTTATTAATGTACAGCTACTGATACGCAGGTAGCATGCAAGTTCAAATAAGCAATTAACAACAAGTCTGTGTTGTTAGAGTGGAGTTGGAGTGTTTTCATCAACCCCATTCTGAAGACACCAATGAGCAATCCTGGCAGTACGAAATGTTCTTGCACGGGGCCTAATGTGTTTGTTTTTTTTTTAAATGTCAACACTAGTTAATAGACCTTCTCTGTTTTAGGTAGGATTTGACGTTTTACTTTGTTACACTTGTTATTTGAGATGTGTGTGTTGTGCATGTTTACACATATATTTTCACAGAATAATGTGTCCTAGTTCTTTAAAGTTAAAACAAGAATGACACATACAACAAAGTGGATAATAACAGGGACTTAAAGATAGAACTGTGACTCTGTGTGTGTGCGTGCATGTGTGTGTCATCCTCACACCCTGGGAGCTCTGGTTAATGATGTTTTGAGCGCAGTGTGGTTTTCTCATTTGCACTTTGAGACGAGTGTGTGTGCACGTTTGGTATCTTACACAGAGAGCAGAGTGTGACCACCACGCCACATGGGGTGGCAGTGGGGGGGGATAACTACAAATACACACACACCACACAAACACACACACACAGTGCTTGGTCTCCCACAGAATCTCAGTAAGGAGTTCTGACTCTTCTCACCCTTTGCCAGTTGTTCTCTGTGGCTGCCTCTGGTTAACACACAGAAACAACTGTGTGTCAGTGTGTTTCTGTCTGAAGTTTGGCCTAATAATAGGACTCATTATTTTTGTTTATTTGTTTTTCAAAAGGACTCATTGAAAACACAAACATCATGTAATTTAGGACCTATTGGGACTATGATCTGTAGGATTATCAGCAGCTCTTCTGTCAGTGGAACCATATGATATCTGGAGCTGTTCTCACCACCAGTTCATTGTAAACTACCAAGTGTCATCAAAATCACTACAACAGTTTTGATATTTGGATGAAAAGAAGCAAAAATCTGGGAAGATTCCAGAAGAAAATGTTTGTCAAATAAAATCTACAATCTACAGCAAACTCCAGTTAAAGTGTATTTGATTCTGCTCCAGTTTTTCACTTCATAGTTTGTGTTATTCTATGTCTTGCTAAGCATTAGAAGAGCAGTTCATAATAGATTTTATTATCCATTACTCTGCAGATTACTAACATTTGAGAAGCTGGAACTAGTCAGTTTTGGTATGTTTGCTCAGTCATTTCATTTCAGAGTTGTTGAAGTATTTCACTGTTTGAAAGATGGTATTTTCATAAAACTAGACCGTTTCAGCAGCAAGATGCAGATACTTGTGAAATCAGTGCTACATGACCAGAGACAACAGATGAAAAGGGCTGTGGCATTTGCTTTTGCTCAAAAGGTAGAAAACCTTCAACTACCAGAATGCACAACGCTACACGTTCCTGCTGGTAGGTGAAGGAAGGCGAGCTTGGTCTGTTTGACACAATTGCTGCCGGCTGGTAACAAACAATCTTGTATTTCAATTTAACAATTAGCAAAAACATGTTTCTGAAAACATTTGATTAGAGAAATAGACAACGCAGTAACAGAATCTTGGTTTATCAGTATTGCTTAGTTTCATAGTTTGATCTCAATTTTTTCAGCCTCAGTTTCATTATGCAGGAACCAGTAAGGTGCCTATTTCCTGTTCATCCTCTCGCTATTACAGCTAAACTGTGGACTAAAATTTGTTTCTATGCATCCAAACATAAGCACAGTAAATCAAAGTACTCACAGTAAGCGTGGTGGGATGGTTATTGACAGCTTGGATGCTTATTTGGAAACCTGCTTTACTTAGTTTTATTAGCTTTCTCCAAGCTTTTTGTCTCGTAAGCAGGTGCACGCACGCGCGCACACACACACACACACACACACACACACACACACACACACACACACACACAAATGAATGGTCGTTAATTAGGAGAGTGAGCTATTGCCTCTCTAATGGACCAGGGCAGAGACGTTCTGTACTGAGGTGATGTATAGTTTTAGGTCTGATGCGACCCACCAGTCTCCTCTGGTCTAAAACCTAATGTCCAACATCAATCACACTAACTGGGTTACAGTACGCACAGTGCTCTCTGGCTTTCCACTGCCTCTGTTTCCTCCTGCTACCTTCCTCTTTGTCTCTTTCTTTTGTTTTGTGAACTTTGTCTTGCCTGGGTTCAGCCAGGTGCCTCCAGTTTAGGTCAGCCTGTGTTACTGTCATAGTCCTGGACTGTAATGAGTCACTTAGAGCTCTTACTGTAGCCCTGGTCTCCATTTACAGCCACAGACCTGGGGTCAGTTAGATTTAGCAGATATGTGATCTCTATCGACTACATCAGTTTAGGAGAAGATCCCATTACTGCTTCTTTCTCCTTGTACTCCTTTGCCTCACCCTCTTCTTCCCTTTCTGTGTATCTGCAGTTTTTTTCTCAGTGCATTATGTTCACAGCCATCCATCACACTGCACATGTATGGATCTGTACTGGAAGTATTAGTTATCAGAAGAAACTCCTGCCTGAGTAACAATCTTAACAATTTATTGTTTCATATTTGTGGAATAAAAGTAAAGAAGAACTTTGTTTCCACTGAGGGAACTGATTTTCAGTCTGCAAAAATAAACAGGAGGTCTGTGTCGCTGTGACATGCTGTGACATTTCTGGGGAGGTGCATGTCAGGCTACAGAGTAGGATACGGTAAGTTTTGAGTCTATGCAGAGCCTACACTGTAGGTACTGCATCCATGCAAAAGTATAATTCCTGCTTTACGGTCTTGAAGCTAGAGGAGGACACTTTATTTCTATTCTCTCTCTGAGATTTTATAGACCAACAATGAATCATTTTGATTGAGAAAAAAAAAACTGGCAGAAAAATCAATAATTGTTATGGCGCGAATGTCAAGGTGGAAATGCATGCAAAGTTTAGTTAATCAGAAATTAGTGATATTTGAATCAGAATCTGATGATAGTAAATGTTGTTTGGTTATTGTCAATCAGACTTGAACAAAACTTGCACCTTCCTGATAAAGCAGATTGACTGTTATTCAGGCATCCTCACAGCAGGTCCCTCCTTGTTTTCTGCTATGCTGCATAGATGTCTTGCTGTGAGCTGTGAGCAGATAAATAGTAAATTCCTTCAATAAGTAAGTGATGATTCTATGCAGTGAGACACACATTTTAAGATAGAGAGGAGAAAGAGACTCTTATGAGATCAGTACTTTTTATCAGCCAATACCTTGAGTTGAGGAATCTGTATTGAGAGAGAAAAGGTTATATCATATAACCCCCAAGGATTACTACAGCCCACACAGCAGCATTGATTCCATTGAACAGGGATGCACCATGTTTGTCGACAAGTCTGCCAGTTCCCCCTACCTCACCTGCACAGTGGTATTTGTTCACAATACAGACAGAGCTGAGATAACAAGACTTCATGACCAGTTTTCAAAGCACAGATGCTGAAACTAGATCATCAGATTGAGATGGGGGCCATTGAGTCCAATTCCTTACACATAGATACTCCTTTGTTCATTTGTGTCACATCTAGCTGCACCATAGAAATCATCCTTTGGGTGATCTCAGAAACGACTCTCGCCCAGCTTGTTTTCATGTCTTGCTGTGAGCTAATGCTTTCTGCTTCAGCTCGCTCACACAGCAGACAGCTGAAAGTGTCCTGAATTCACAAGTAGTCATTTAAATGCCACTTGGAGGACACTTAAAAGGTAAAGTATTCCACTCTTAGAGCTGTGAGTCTCATAAAGTGACGGATGCCTGATGGAGAGGACGAAGTAAGGGCAGACGGACATTTCCTTTGATATAAAAGGTTTCTCATAAAATTGCATGTATTCTCTCTTAGCTTCTGTAACTTGGGGAGCGGTAAGCGATCTGATGAGTGTCCTAAAAGAAGTTCCTAAAACATGAAGTTAATACATAACCTGAAACTAGTTATAAGTAGATGTGGGGGAAATATCTATTTCTAGATGCATCAAGATTCTCTTTTGAAAGATTGTCTCAGTGCAGAAGAGGCTGTAATCGCAAATTTACCAGGTTGCCAGGTTGGATAAGCTTGACTAAAAGAAAAATTGCAACACCTGTTTGGTTTTGCTGGGTGCCACAGTGTGTATTAGATAGTCTCTGGCTGTCTTTGTTGCTTTGATCACGGACACTACTCTGACAGAGCAACATGGTGCCCTGGTAGTTAACATAAGACAGTGTTTCACAGCCTTGTTCTTTGTGAATCTGATAGATGTGATGTTATCATATAATCTTACTAGCTGATTGAGACAGACATTTGTGTCTGTGCTGTCTGGGCCTCATACCAGCAACAGGAAAGCTGGATTAGGTTCTGCTGGGTACCGACCTTGCTCGGATGTAAAACATGTGTGTCACTGCATTGTGTTGTAAAATGTAACCTTTAAGCTGACACATTTCTATCTTTTGTTAATAATAATGAAAGCTAAACTTAATGAAAGTGAATATATCTGTTTATTTTATCTGATATTTAGTAGTAAGCAACTAAGATGCTTAGAGGAAATGTAGTGGAATAAAAGTGAAAGAGCTTTCCTCTAAAGTACCAATACTTCCATACATATTTAAGTACTACTTTGTTACATTATAAAACTGCAGATATGCTATGTATTAAGAGTTGCAAATTGTCACACAGTGAGAAAAACTAATTCATGTTGAAATAAAAAATGCTGATGCATCAAAATGAGTGCTGTCATAATACTGACATGTCTAACTTCAATACTATACCCTCAGAAATATATCAAAATTTTATGCCATTTTTGATACCATGGAGAAAAATTGACATTAAGGGCATACAAATTAAATATTCATTAAAAGATAGTAGAACAAGGCTATGATGCGCTATAACAACCTTTTTTTTCTTGGTTAGCAGCAGAGAACAGTAGAATGACTGTAGTAAACATAAACAGGGGAAAGTGAGAAAATGCAGCTTGTACTGGTCTATTGATACTGCAGAAAATTAATATGGAAACCCTTTCAAATATTCTGATTGAATAAGTATTGATAAATTGATATTTATTGCAACACTTATCAAATGCATCAATAATGGTTTTATAATGTAACTTAATCCTCACAATTAAAATCAGTTGTGAGGTGCCTGAAAATTCCCAGATTTTGATTTTGGAGTGGTGATCAAGCTTCTTGGATCTGCTGCCTGGAAACCCACCATTTTTGGGTAGCAAACATGTCATTTTTGTCAAGAACACACCAAATTCAATTTAGTTCTTAGTATACTCTACCAACAAATTTCTATTTTTCTCTGATCTGCAGCTCCATGAACTTTGCTGTTCCTCCGCCTGTATGTGTGAGCCCAAGTGTTGTCTTCTTCATCTTTTAGCCCAGTAACAGTGCTAATGTTATATGGTCACTGTACAGAGTGTGTTTGTGTTTCGTCTCCCCAGAGTCTTTCACTCAGCATCGATCACTCCTTTTCCTAATCAATAGTGACCTATATACGGATCAGTTCCCAGCATCCAAGGACATCCTGGCTAACTCCCTCATGGTCTGAGTAACCACAGTTTGTCAGCAGTGTGAAATATACCAGACTGCTGTCACCTTAGTGAACTTACAATAGAAGTCAGAGAAGGAAAAATTATTGATGGAAAATAGATGTTTTGCCTCTAGGCTTACAGGGTGGTTGAATCATCAGATTTGTAAGACTTTACTTAAATTATTTCTTATGTAACTACTTCACTCCACTGTTTAACTTAACTTCGTTTCCGACTTAAAACTTCACATTTTCTCTTAACTTAATGTCACTTAATACTAAATGCAGCTTTATTGTATCACCTTACTTAGCTTATCCTTACTTCAATTTACATCCAACTACTACCCACTATCCACTATTTGGCTTAATACTTTACTAACTTCCTCTTTATACATTTGTTCATTAATTATCCATAACTGCCTATCCTGTTAAGGGTCATGCAGGGGCCCGGGTGCTCTACACAAGAACTTTACCAATACCTAATGCAGTCTAAACTGGGTTAAATTCTAACCTTTATGATTTAGGAATATATAAAATTAGACTGCAATTCTGAGCATACATTTGGTGCTAGCTTTTGGTACTTCATCGTTAATACTTAATGCGGTACAGTTTCAATACTCTGTACTACAGGAACATATCTTTTGATACCAAAAGGTATTGAGGTTCGATACCCAACCCTACTTACAACATAGCAAAAATCGTCTTGCTGTAGCAGCAGCACGCAGGTGATAAAAACACATCAGCAGCAGGATAAAACATGTACAAGTAGCACAGGTATAAATTCCATCTTGGGTTAAGATGTGTTTTTCACACATTCTCTGAGGTCTACATTGATAAAATCTGTCTTCTGGAGTGTAGCTCTCACGGTTCAGTGTGAGATGGAGAGGTGACAGAGTCCCCACAGATCAGCTGTGCTCTGCATCAGATAAGTGAGAGGTGAAGTAAGGTTGAGGCTATGTTCGAGGTTCAAACGTTGGCCATGAGGTAGGGAATCAGAACAGTTAACTCTGAGAAAAGTGGAGAAGATGCAGATTACAGCAGCAGGACAGAAACCTAAGCTCAGATTCAGTCTGATACCATAGTTAGTGTTTTCTGTCTGTGACAGTTATCTATCCAGTTATGCCCTTAGTTAGTTTGACTTTTCAGTTCAAGTTTTCTGTCCGGTTATGTCCTCAATGTGCACATCATTACCATTTATCATATACCATCTACTATTTGAATAAGTAGAATTATAATAAGACTCATCCCCGCTGCTTCATTTTTTTGGTGAACTCGTTGGTAGTCCTGTCATTTAAATCTTGTACTCAGTGACATTCTTGTATTTTAAAGTGGATTTTTTTAGGCTGCTTATAGAAACTTGAGAGATAGAGATAGAAACTTGCTAACACCAACATTAGGGATGCACCAAAATGAAAATTTGGGGCCGAAGCCGAAGCAGAATTATATTAAACGCTTGGCCGAATACCGAGTACCGAATACCGAATATCGTTGTTTAGTTTTTCATTAGTTTTTGCAGATGAACACCCTCCAGATTAGTGTTGTCACGGTACCAAAATTGGGACCTACTGTACGATACCAATGAAAATATCACGGTTCTGAGTAGTATCAGGATACCACAGTAAAAATGAGGCAGATGTGCCTTTTGTCATTTATAAAAAGATAAATCACTTTTCTATAACACATCAATGATATTTCAATGGAATAAATTACTTATTGACTTATTCATACTTCAAAAACAGCATCAATAAGTGATTAACATAGGGGGCAATCAAAATAAAATAAATAAATAAAATAAAAATCAACCAGCCACCCTCCTTCCCTGACAGTCCGTTCATAAGTAAAGAACAGTCCCTAAAGTGCGGTGAGGTTTGCGGGCCGTGAACGGCTCGTTTCTCCTCTGACACGTCACATACCTGTGTTCGGTTGGCTCAGCGGTTCAGGTACTTTTGGGCAGCCATGACGCCAAGAAGAGGATATTATTGGAGCAGGAATACATTACTGTCCGTTCAACCCACATCCAGTGGGATTCGCCTATCGTTTCTGCTGGTGGTTGAAATCTGTACTCACACAGCGTGCTGAATGATTTAAGTCTATTTTGCTCGCTCAAACTATTTTTAGTCGCAAATGCGAGTGTGGTGACGGACGGATCGCCACACTGCCGACATTTCACTTCGCCCGTCATGGCACACTGTTTGATTGCGTTATCAAAACACGCCGCTATTATTCGGCCTTGCTTTTAACTTATTCCACCGAATACCGAATGTGTGTTTTTTTGCAACATTCGGTTACCGAATATTTGGTACATCCCTAACCACCATATAAGTCCATTTAGAAACCAGTATGATGACAAAGAATTTAAAGCACTCAAGAGTTCAATGTGCAGTTGTCATGTAAGCTCCAGATGGGTGAATTACTGGTACTTGGTTTTGAGATGCTTTTTTTTCAAGCTTGCATTTGTTTACATTTTGCCAAAACACCATTAACACACCATTAAAAGTATGCCAAAGTAGCTATTAGCAGTTCCTGTTTGCTATTACAGACCATATCCTGTCCTTTCCCTATGGTTAAAATGCTGTCTGGTCCATTGCGTTAAATTACCGTTGAAAACGTGTCTATTTTGTTCTCCACCATCCCTGTAGTGTTTATCCTGTCCGAATAGGGCTTATGCTATTATGGTTTACTTAATGGTATTTTCACTGAGTTTTTGTTGTTACAATAGATAACCTTGGACGGGCATGTCAACAGCAAACTGCCAGGTTTAGTTGTGGTTGAACATAAAACAATTTAAAAAGTTCCATTGCCTGCCGTTAGAGACCTTTCAGTGGTCTTTGTTTCGTTGTTGATGCTGTTTGTTGGCTTCCATTTGCTCCTCACGGTCATCTGTTTTCCTCTCTCACTTCACTTCTAACAGCATTTTTCATCATTTGCCAACAGCTTTTTATTGGATCCACGGGCCAAAATATATAAAAGGAGAATGAAAATACAAACCACAAGCCCCCAAACAAATCAGTGCTTTGGAAAACACCATTAATTTTCCCATTAGAGTTTGATTAAAACCAAAGACATTTCTTTAAGACTTGATAAAACTGAATTCTCATCAAAAAGCTTCAACAACAAAGAGAAATTATGATAAAATGCTTTGGCAGCAGTGGGAGAGCAACGAGCCAGTAGTTCGGATTTTGAAAGTTTAAAATAAGAGGAGCAACAGTGGAGTCATCACCTCCTTCAAAGGCTCTCTGAATATGTCTGCCTGTGGTGAGCTTCCTTCTACGCTGATCTTCCTTACAAACAAGATCACTCTCAACTCTTTTCCCATGACCACATCAAGAAAAAACGCCAGAAAAAGCGAGGCTCAGGATACTGAGATTGAAAGGAGGGCGGGGAGATTTGTTCAGCTCACATCTACAGTGCAGGGGGATTGTTATTGAGCGTTAAATAGTGAGTTCATGCTGTGTGTTCCTTTAATCTGCTGAGGGAAATGGATTGATTTAGCCACATCAATACCAAACCCTCTCCTTTAAGCTGTTATTGGAAGCTGATGAACTCTCATTTGTTTCCTCAGTGATTCACAGAAAACTCAAGTCTCTAAAAATCACCTTTGATGAAGACTGTAACAATGGACTCTGCAGCAACGTGACTGCATTGATTTTTGGTAACAGGTTTTCTACATGTGAGGAACAATGAGAGAAACCGCAAAACAATTAATCATGTACCATAATAATTCACAGAGAGTACTAGGCTGTCATTAGCCAGAGAATGTGTATTATTTTCTGGTAGCTGCTTACTTTTAATAGCAAACTCATCAACTGTCTAATAGCTCACCCCATAGAGTGTGTGCCTTACATAGGCTGAGTCTGTTGCGGTGGTCTAGGTTCAATTCCGACCCACAGCCCTTTGATCAGGAGCGGCAGTATCTCAGTCCAAGGGCAACATTAGCTCAGTCTCTGGCGACTTGGCTTGGGAACCGGAGTGTTGCCGATTCAAGTTCCTGTACAGACTAAGTATTGAGTGTTGGCTGACAGCTGAAGAAGTACCAGCTCGCCCCCTGGACACTGCTATGGCCTCGGGCAAGGCAGGGACACCCCAAACTGCGCCCTCAAAACTGACCCTACACTACCCCTCTGCTGTTATTGCATGTGTGTGTGTTGTATGTAATTAGAAAGATATGTGAAAGTCACATTTCAACTTCCAAATGCCTTGTGTGGAATGACAAATAAAAAAATTGAATGAAATGAATGAATTAAATTATATTAAATTATATTAAATTGAATTAATATTTGCAGCTGGAATGGTTGTTTTTGTTGAAGTCACATTTATTCCAAGTTTGACAAAGATGTTGCCAAAAAGGTTTTTAAATTTTAGAGCAATTTCCAAAAGGGTGTGAGGATTGTTGAACCCCATGTCTGACTTTTTCTTTTTTAGTCACTAACACATATGTATTATTTTCTACATTATCACAGCGTCATCATCCACAATTAATTAAACTTGATGGGGTAATATATAAACGATATAAAATATATAAACGAAGATAATTAAGTGCCTGCTCCAGTGCATCAAATCACCTGTCTCCTCATTGGCAATTGACCAAGTTTCAAGTTTTACTTGTATGCATAGTGGTGGTCTGAAATGGTTATTTGTTGCATGTATTTGCATGTTGGATTTTAAAGCTGAGAGCTGAAAACACAATATTTGGCATACATGTTAGCAAGCTTTTTCTACACATCCATTCGATACACAGCAACAGTGTTATCCCATTGGAGTCGTGTTTGTGTTAACATGATGAATGAAATAGCCTTTTCTATACACATGCTGTACAACATGGCTACCTACTTGAAGATATGCCTTTAACTGATGACACACTGGTGCTTGTGAGCCAACGGAACGTTTTTCTTTCTGCTCAGCTGTAGTTAATGTGGTCAAAGACTTTCCTGTACTGTTGTTGGATTCTTATCATTTTCTCTTTGCGCCGCATAAATGTTTACTGGATACCCATCTCAGCCTGCAGGGCAGAGCACGCAGGACTTTTGTATTGATCTTTTGTCTTTGCTTCTTTGAGATGCAACTGAAATTTATGAAGTATCTGCAATTGTTCCCATAGCAGAGGCTATTTTAAACTGTCGTTGATTAGACACTGAATGTCAATGCTGAATAATGTCGACAAAGCCCACCTGACGTCACAGCAACCCGCTTGGAGGCGGTCAAGCATGCTTTGTCCTGAATCAGGGGATGATCCATCTTGGGCATGACTTGGCACAACTCAGTCAGTCCATGCCACACTGATTTGCGTGTCCACTACCAGTTCTAACGCACTCAGTACAACTAAAAGTGCCAATAACAAAGCCCAAAGGTCTATTATTTACTTTTCTTTTTGCTATAGTTTGATGTCCACCAACTCCTGGGCAAAATATCTGGCTCTAAATGCTCCACTGTCTTCACTAGCTAGTCTGTAACGATGTTTGTCAGCTTTAATATTAGTGCAGATTTAAGAAGATTTCCAGTTGGTCCTACTTAAACAGAAAGCACCCTGACTTGAGTGAAGCATTACAATAATGCTTCCTGCACCCCACTTACATTAACATACAGACAGTCAAACTCTGTTCTGTTTGGGATGAGGTAATCCAGTTCTGGCTGTATCGCCCATCTCTGATGACGGAGGGGAAATTGAATTGTCTTTCCATCTCACACACTCACTCCCCCTCCCTCTTTGTGTCTTTCTATCATTGTTGTTTCTCATCTTTCTCCTCCACATCCCTCCTTTGTGCCTGTGAGCCGCAGAACATCACCCTTTAATAAAACCCCTGTGTTGTGTGTGCTCTCGGTTCTCTCTGTTTACATATTGTTACCTGCTGTTATCTTCTGTGTACAGGGAACAACACAGTCTGAATGCGTGATATGAAAAATGTGGGTCTTTGCCTCCCTAAATATTAGACTGCACTGATCGCTGTGAGTACGCAGTTTCCACAGTTTGTTTATGTTAATGATGTGGTAAAAACATCAGTCTGAACCTTGACATTTTTTGGATAGAGACACAGAAAGAAGAAGAGCAAAACACATTGACAGTGTAAGATTATATCCACAGGGTAATTTGATTTGTGTGTATAACATCTAGGACTGTTTTGTTGTCAGAGTTTATGAGGATCAGACAGTGGTCAGTGGCGTCCTCAGTCTCATCCTTCAACCTGCATCATGTCAACCTGTCTTTTATGTCTCTGTAACAGTATTAGCAGAAGCTGAGGTCGTGCTCAGGCTCAATCCCTCCAAAATAAATGAAGTGATAGATTTTTCCAGTCTGTCTGAATGACTCGTTTTGAGATGATAGTGAGACCTAAAATTGATTTTTCTTAAGTTTTATAGGATGACTCAGTTCTCATCATAAAAGCAGTTAGAACATCTTTCCAACACTTAATGGACATAGATGCATGTTGCCTTTAATGGGCTAACCCTTTCAACCTGCCAGACATCTCTGCCTTGACGTGTCTAAGGTGAATGTGTCTGCATGTTCTCAATAATGTGAGTAATTCCAAAAAATGAAGGTCTTTCTGTTTCAGTTCATTGTCCAACCTAAGCTATCCTCTTAAAAAAACTGAAACTGAGCTTTCTGTGGGGGTGGGTTGACTTGAAAACACTTGCGCAATGTACAGTTCTGTTTAAGCTGTTTCCTGTGCCCGTTTCCAGTCCTATATTGTCACATGTCTCTTATGGTCTTATGGTGCGTTTCAGGCAACCCGCAACTCGTGTTTTCACAACCTGTAACCCGTGAAAGTGCACTGGAACGGCAGTCAAACCTGTAACTTCCCACCCATTAACTTGTACCAGATCGATGTACTTCCAGTTACGGTTTCTGACGTCACACAGCCCTCTAAACCAATTACCTTACTCCTCTAAACCACAATGGCAGCCCTATGGATGCGGTGTTGATACAGGTGATACATGGTGAGAAATAGACATAAAATAACCTTAATGTTAACGCGTTATTGGCAGCCGCTCTAACAGCTGGTTTCTAGTGCAAGAATAAATCAATACAAAATACGTTTCCAAACACACAGATAACGTAAAATAAAAAACTAGCCTATAATAGCATCTGTGACCCTATGCGCCGTTTCTCCTACTCCGATTCACTCAAATGAGCAAGGAGCAGGCACCTTTGGCGATAGCAATAATGGGGAAGCACAAACAAACGGTTCACCATGTTCAACGTTAAACAGGAAGTAACTGGCAGTTTGCCATAACTTTCCTGGAACGCTACAAAGTCGTAACTTGTGACTTGAAGTCGTGACTTACGAGTTCAAAAGCCTGCCATCGAATGCACCATTAGAACAAACTCCAGGTCTCTCCTGTGTGTCTGCCCATAGTCCAAAACAAAGCTCACTGTTTGTATTGAGGAAGGAACGAGTACAGAACAACAGCAGTCTGTCCACAGGAACTCAGCCTCACTTTCAAACAGGCTGCATTGTTTGTTGTTGCCACTGAAATGTCTCCAGTGTGGCTCGACTGAACGGACAATAAGCATACACACAGCACTGAGGTGCATTGACCAGAGCCAGCAATAATTTGAACTTGGTTTGAACTCACACACACACACACACACACACACACACACACACACACACACACACACACACACATTTTACACTTTACACATCACCAGTGTGAACTTTTCCACCCGCTAGTTAAACAGTAAATCCATTTTGCATTTATGAGATACAGATCAGCTCAAAGTAGTGTGCATTTGACTTGGCCAGCAGCCGATAAAACAGCCTTCAGCACTCTTTTAAATAAGCTCAGCCTGTGTGTGTGTGTGTGTGTGTGTGTGTGCGTGCGTGTGTGCGTGTGTGTGTGTGGGTGTTTGGGCCTCTGTATTGTCAAGAGCTTGCTTTTCCTATTGGCCTTTTCCTTCTGACAGTGGAAATATTCAAGCTGAGTTCCAATGCTGGTCAGAAGTACCAGACATCAACTGCTCTCTGTGATAAGACAGCACTTGACTCCTCCAGGGCTGCTGTAGAGTTGTGAAAAGACTCAGGGTGGTTGGAGACTAAACCACATGTTTATCATTATAACCAGTAAAGGTAATGGTAAAGGCCAGGCAAAAATGACAAGCTTGATATCTAAATAATTTGTATGTTGCACTTGAGAAAGTAAAAAAAAGGTTAAGACTGTTAAAAGTTAGACTGTTAAAGATACAATATGAGATTCCTAAACCTCAGAGCCTAGCAATGTAGTATTTTATAAACCTGAAGCCAGATCCAAAAAGGTAACTTGGTATTGAATCCCTACTGGCCTTTATTTGATATATTTGTAAAGTCTTATAGGTAACTTTTGATTGTTTAGTGTAAGGACACTGAAATCATAAAAGTAAGGACATGTCAAGGGTGAAGGGAAAAAATGGGGCGCAGCATTAGTCTCTGTCTTTACAGTTTGTCCTCTGTTTGTCTCTCTACCCTTGTTCTCTCTCTGTCTCCTTTTTGCCTCTTTCTCCCTCTCTCCCCCTCATTCCCATGTTCTCTTTCAACCGCCCTCTCTCCCCCATCACTGTGTAAAGCTTGTTCCGGCTTACTCAGCATTTTCTTATCAACCCCCCTCTGACGGGGAAAAGGCTTTATGCAACACTGCGTCCTTTTCATCCCCTCCTTCCCTGCCTCCTCACTTCTCTCCTCTTCCTCTCATTTTCCACTTCCCCCTCTCTTCTTCTCTTAAGCTTTGATCTAGTCTGAGCTTCATCACAGAATGTGATGGCTCGATCTCCCCACTACTAAAAATGGGAGCACTGGCCTCTTTACATGGCTTTTAGCAGCAGAGTGAGTGGGTAGATCTGTGATTAAATGTCTTTGAGGAGGAAAGCAAAAGACTAGAAAATTGACTATATTTTGACACTTTTATATTTTGCACATTTATAATGTGGAAAAATTGGACGGAAGTATGTTTTTCTTGCACTGTGCAGCATCCTGTTGGCAGTACGCAGAAATGTCATCATTACTTGTATCAGAGATTTTAGCTCTCTCATGATAGGAAAAACAAAGTTGGACAAAATTTCAATGGGGAGGTTATTTCAGAGTTTGGGAACCGTGATAACAAATGCTCAGTCTGAATGTACCTCTTCTTCTGCTTAAATCTTCAGTATTAAACTTTTTATGTGTATCAGTCATTTTTTTATTACCAGTTGGTAAAGGGGTTGTAACATAACTGAAAAACTGAGACCTTCCCTGACTGTCTTGGTTGCCTCAAGCACCCTGTGGACTTCTATGTAAAGTTTCCCAGGAAAACCCTAGGGATGTAAAGTTTTTGCATATTCCTGAGTGCCTTGCCTCTCTTTTGCTCTGTTACAGAGCTAAAAGTGTCCAACACAGGCTAACTAAGAAATGAAATACGCTTATGGATCTGCAAACAACCAGCACTAGACACAACACAGAGTCCACTCATTCCATCTTTCCATGCTATAACCTAAATTTTACAGCGACGGACCTTAAGCACCCTCTAGCAACTGGAAGTCAGCCAGAGCAAGACCAAGCACAGGGTGTCTGTTCCCAGACTGCCCTCTTAACCACCACGAGTCCCTGCCAGATCAGCAAACTTTTTGTTGCTGCTGTTATACTCAACACTGCTGCTGGCCTCCAGCCCACTGTAAACTTTGGGGCTGGCGTTTGCACTGCCTAATTGCAGTTGCTGCATTAACTTAAGTCAAAGCTGCTGACAGCTGTCCTCCCAGGAAAGTAGTGCCCTAGTGGCGGGAAGTGGGGCAGAAGGTTCACAGGCTGCGCCATTGGTAGCTAGCTAATTCTTGTCCCATTTGTGGTCTGATAAACAGTCAATTAATCAAATTCTGTACCCCAAATAATAACTTCTGTATTCCTGATGCAAAAAATCCTAATGTTAGGGCAAACACTGACATGTAAAAAAAGAGTTATCTAAATATCTGAAATTGTACAGCAGCGTTCAAAAAGTGTCCATAATATATCGTCCAAAGTTTTCTGTTGCACCTCAAACCACATCAGCAGTCATTCAAGGGCTGTCTGGTGGATTGAGGTTAGATTTCAGCATGTGGCTGAGGTGAAACCTTTTGGTATAAAGTGTTCTAGATTATATTCAGTTCCCATGACACTTGGCTTCTGACACAAGCAATTCAAAATTTTCCTCTTTTTCTGTACATATCCAGCCTCATTAAGCCGAGTAGAACAGCCGTTACTGCCTGCCCCCATGATAAAGAAGTGTCTTGCTGAGTGAATGTAGTGGAACTAGGAAGTATTTTCCAGGCCTTGTGATTATGTAAGGTCAAAGCTCTTTCTGTTGTGAGACAGAGAGACTTGCACATGTTGATTTAACTTTCTCTTAAGATTTCAACCTCCCATCTCCTGACGTGGATGGACTTCACTAACGCAGCATTCCCATTCGAGCTCCGTCAGTGTGTAACAAACACCGTTGTGTTTAATTTATTCAGGCCAAGCTCCCCTGCTGTCCTGTCTGAGGAGGCTGACACACAAATTCAAACACACCGTCAGCACAATGCGTAGACAGAGCAGCATGCAAACTGTCAGCATAATGCAGAAACACACACACTCAGCTGTCATCTCAATACACAGGCCTCATGTTTTTATTTTCAGGCTGGATTGTTGCTCAGTTCTGTTAGCTGTCTTTCTCTCAAGCTTTCTTTAATTGCCTTTGTCTTGCCTTACTCACAAACTTTCCTTTACTTGTCAATCTTTGCAGCGGACAGACTTTGCATTGTTTAGTATGGCTTGCTGCCTCTCCTCAGCACTGCTGTTATCACCCCAAACCTCATTTACCCCCATTGTTTGCTCAGGTTCAGTGTATCTGAACACCCATGCTCCGAGCAGAAGTATCAGCCGGGCTGTTGTCCAGACAGACGGCCAGCTGGCTCAGGACAGTCAGACTAACAGTAGACCAGCTCATCAAGCTGATGAATGAAGTCACACAAACAGGAGCTCTTTATCTCTGCTCCTTTATTACACAATGTGGATGATGTCCTCGTCTGGCACAACAGCCTGTGTGTGTGTGTTTGTGTGCGTGCGTGTCTTCAAATAACTTCCTATTCATGTCTTTTCATTTGCATGTGTGACTTGGCTGTGACTGTATCACAGACGTGTTGGTGGATGTAAGTTTGTGTGCACATCTGTGGTTTGGGTCCTGGTCAATAGTTTTTAATTAAGCAACCAAACTGTAAATAAAAGGAGGTTTCCATAAAAGTGTATCCAACAGGGCTCAACAGTGCGAGCGTTTCACTTGCATTTGCGACTAAAAATAGGTGTGTGCGAACTGTAAAAAATATTTAGGGGCACATATGCACATAAAAAAATAAGCCAAAGCAGCCTATATTTTTGTCAATAAAAAAGTATGATAACCTAACCACAAATGTTGGAGGAACTCCAGCCACCTTCCCTCTTCCCCATGTGGCACAGTTATGGGCGGTTTTCCAAGCCACTGTCGGCACAATGAATATAAGTCCCACTGTTGGCAGGGTGGAAATAAGTCAAAGTGTGGCGGAGACGAGGGACTGGGAAAAGCGGCGGACCTCAGGGAAGCCTGCTCCGTTCTCCCCACAGTTAGGGACCGTTCTCCACAGCCAGGCTGTCGGCTGGGTGGGAATAAGTCAAAGTGTGGCGGAGACGAGTGACCGGGAAAAGCGGCGGACCTCCGGGGAAGCCTGCTCTGTTCTCCCCGCAGTTAGAGTCTGTTCGCCACGGTACCGTTGCTGGGCAGGGTGGAAATAAGTCCTGCAGAGTTTCAGAGGACCTGGAGAATGTTTTAGGATAGTAATAACATTATATAAGATAATCATATTGCAAAGATAAAATATATAAGATAATAACATTAAAGACCAAATTAAATTGCAATACTTTTTAAAACTTGATGATTTTACCTTCCTGTACATTTTGTATACAAATTCATCAAATAATTTTGCTTGTAAACATCTATTTGCATCACGTTAATTACGAAAAACGCATTATTTGATCAATTTACATTGTGGCCCTAAAGTTCTCTGTGCGCTCCTTACTTTTTCAACTTCATCAAAGTTAGCGTCAAGCCCTGTACAACTCTCTGTGGACAAAGAGCTGGGCAGCAAAATGAAGGGCTGTTTGTTAAATCTATATACATAGACATCCATAGAAGAAATTGTCTGCATCTCCAAAAAATATAATGAAACGGACTGCAGCTGCACAATGTATTACGTATTTTGAATTAATTATTTAATCATTTTACAACAATTTAATAACAATAAAATTTATTCATGTACTACTTCAGGTTTACACTATAGGGTGGCTGGGCATATGATGACAAATTATTCCCATTTTTAATTAATCTGCAGATTTTTTTTCTTTAATCAGTTCATAGTTTGAAAAATGTTATGAAATAATGAAAATTTCTAGATACAATTTGAAAAAGCAACAAATTCTCACGTAAAGATCCTGAAATGAGGAAAATTACGGTGGCTTATATTTCTGTTGATCATCTGATCAATTCAGATCTTTTACAAAGTACTTTGCTGACATAGGCTCAGACAAAAACAATCAGAACACAAATACTCGCAAGAGCACATACAATGCATAATGAATATGTAATTTACAAAATGAATTATTAAATAATGTAGTTGCCTGTCATGGCAGGTGGAATGCTTTTACTGCGAAGCAGCAGTAGACAGGATTTAGTTAGCCATAGAATGCTAACCTGTAAAATCTGGATTTGGATTTTGTTTTTTGTTTTTTTTTGGTACATATTTATCAGTAGACCCAAAGAATAGGGTTTTATAGTGTGTTGTTAGTTAGTTAGTTATTTAGTTGTAATTGTACCTTTTAATCTTTATGATATTGCCTCTGAGATTACTATCACAGTATTAAACATGTTCATTATATATCACATTTTATTCATACTGTGCAGTAATAAAACTCACAGTACATGCATGTATACAATATACAGTATGTATGTGTGAGCAGGGGCTCTGTGGTCAGAGGTATTAGAATCTATCTTCAGGTCCTCTACAGCAGTCAGAGGTCACTTGTTTCCATATTGTAATGGTAGACTGAGCGTTGCTCTGGTATGTGAAACAATAACATACCGATGTAAAAGTGTCCAATGTAAACTCTCACATTACTGTTTGTGTATGAAACTGTGTGTGTGTGTGTGTGTGTGTGTGTGTACCTCTGTGACCTTTGACCTCTCACTTCACAATCAATTGACCTTACGAGCCTTCAGTCAGTAAGTAATTAAGTTTAGCTACTCCCATTTTGTATGCGCATATGGACTCATCATTTGTTGATTTGATGAAAACTAAATGAATGAATCTGGTATCATCATGAAAAGTCATAGAAATCTGATCCAGTTGAAAATCAGATTGCCAAAGTATCTCTGGCAGCACAGAAGTATTTTGTAGTTTCATGATTTGTTTTATTGAACTTGGTGTTTGGGAACATGAAACTTGGATGAGCAGGGATTGAATGAACTATTCTAAGAGATATTTAGTTGGTCTTCTAATGAGTTTTAATTTTAGTGTCTTTGCCCTTTTTATTTAATATGTCATATTGGTACCATTACGGAAAGGCTTTTTAATCTCCAGACTGTGGAAGTTGTTGATACTTTGTAACAGGATTTTGAGATGCAACAGACCAAAAAAAATCACAAGAAAATATTAGGTCTAGATTTAAAAAACAATGTTCTGTCCTCCACTGTGTCTGCAGTCTCTTGTAAAGACATGCAGAAGGTCAGGTAGCTGGGTCTCTGGTTTGACAGGGCTCAACAAGCCTGACGCTGTCAGCTATAAACAGAACACTATCTGAGCACTGAGTGCCTCTGTGGTCAAACAGGGAGGGTGGGAGGTCAAAGAAGCAAGATTTTTTTTTTCTTTTTATGGGACTTGGGAAAAGATTTAGAGAAATAAGAGGAAGAAAATGCTGCTCTCGGCAATTCTTCTGCATTGACAGGGACAGCCGGGGCCACAGCTTCAATTAACCTCCAGTACAGCAGAGACATAAAACAGAGCAGGATCAGGCTTTTGGTTTAATTAGTTGTGTATGAAGCAGAGAAGAAAACAGCCTTTCTTAACTCTCTCTCGTTCATCATCACTCTTTCTTCCTGTTGTCTCGACTCTGGTTTCTGAGCATCTTGTGTTTCACAGTATCTCTTTCTGTGGCTCAAGAGACAAGTAACAGAATCCAGTGGTTCCTTTTGTTCAAGGTGGATATATATATATATATATATATATATATATATATATATATATATATATATATATATATATATATATATATATATACCAATGGTTAAGCTCATAGTTTGTATTAGTCAAGGGGTAAAAGTGAAAATATGGACTTGAATGATATTCTGAAATATATGACTTTTACTGCTGCTCCCAAATGTAAGGAAAAAGCTTATTATCAAATTTCAGCGGTAAAGCTGCTGAGCATCAGCATGTTAGCATTGTCATGGTGCGCATATTCGCATGCTGATGTTACCATTTAGCTCAAAATACAGCTGTGCCTACTGTTGGTCCAGCCTTACAAAGCTGCTAACATAGCTGTAGACTCCTAAGGCCCTGACACACAAAGCAAGGTCGACCGTTGGTCAGTGTTGGGCCGTCAGTGACCCTCTGTCACCCTAGTCTATGCAGTGTGTTCAGGACTGTTGGCCCTTGTTGGCCCTCAGATGGCTTTTTTCAGGAATTTGGCATGTTACATTGGTGAGCTCATCAGTGAATGAAATCACTCTGATTGGCAGATCAGCGCAGCACACAAAAAGGTAAATGGAAGTGAGGAAAGTAAACAAACAGCTAAAGTCAAGAGGGAGTGAGACCAAAACAAACTTGCTACATGAGGTAAGGTTTTTCTTTAGCCATTGAGCTTTTTAGCAGAAACGTTTCCTGATGGTTTGTATTATTGTTCACTGGCATACAGTAAATATGCTTGGATTGTGTTGTTAATGTGCTAACTGGCTAACTAGTGTCAAAACTGTCTTCTGGTTTCCCTTTTTGAATGACGAATACAGACTGAAACAGTCTGCAGGTGTGGAGAGCTATACAGGTGCTTTGGTAAGTCACTAGCACAAGTGTAAACAAGCTTGTAGTTACATCTCATCAGTTTAGCATCTGAAGTTTGGTGGATATGTCTTAGGCCCAGTTTTTCTTATGGTTGTCTTTATAAGTTGCTAGCGCCATAATTAATTAGCTCCTCCATTTTGTCCTCTCTCTGCTTCTGTGATGCCCGCTTTTTGGTCGGGCCACTGGCAGAACTTCAGCACGAACTCTGTGCAACAGAGTTAAATTTCTGTGCTTTCACTTGGGCGATAACCGCTTCATAAACCTACTGCTGTGTAGGGCTGCCACGATTAGTAGACTAATCGATGACTGATCTACTATTAAAATAATGGGTGACTATGTTAGTAGTCGACTAATCGGTTTCAGTCATTTTTCATAGAAAAGTACTATAAAAGTACCCCAAAATACTCTTACTGCAGCTTCTTATGTTCAGATACTGGCAGCATTACACACTCTCCCGTGACAGTGAACTAAAACCCTTTGGCGTAAGTATGAAACATGACATTAGACGACATAATTTTGGGGTTTGGGCGAGACAGACCGACATTTTTCGACATTTTAACACATTTTTCGATGAAATGATTAGTTGACTAATCGAAGAAATCGACAGTCGACAATAAAAATAATCATTAGTGGCAGCCCTACTGCTGTGCTCGAAAACTGCTTCCCCTCTGCCACTTTCCCTTCATTTCCCCTCATTGAAACGACTGGAGGCAGTGTTACCATGTGGCGGTGTGAAAGCCCTATTAGTCTGCCTTGCTGTACGTGTGAATGGCACTAAATTACCATTTTATTGTTTACTCTGACTTCCCTCCGATAAAAGTCAGCATTCTTAATCAGTTGTAAATAAACACTTGCTCTTTAAAGTTACACCCACACTTTATTGGAGGTATGAGTCAGATGCTAAATGTGTTTCACTCTTCATTTTCACTGACAATATTTTTCTCCTCTAGTCAGTTTTTTAAAGGAATACTTCACCCACAAAATTACCATTTGTATATCAATTAATCAAAATTAGTTAAACACAGTCCCCAAACAATCAATTAATGAATATATTTGCCTTTTACAGTGGAGGCATGCAGGAAAAAACAAAGCTTTCCTCATGAATTCAAGTTAACATGGCATGACTAATTAATTTACAAATTGATTGGTGGGTGAAGTATTCCTTTAAGACCATTTTAAAAGAATAGGATGAGTGATAGTGTTGCATATTGATGATGATCTCGGCAACTTATGTTGTTCAGAGCAGTTGCCAACAGCAGATGCCTTTGCCAATGTCAAGACGATATTTGGCTCGTTTCCCCAATAATATAATAAATTACTATTATTAGTATTTGTGGTATTAGATAAATATTAAACATAATATGCCCTGTCATGGTTTTACATAGGCATCTCCTGGATTTAAATGACACTTGGAACACCAACATCTACACACACACACACACACACACACACACACACACACACACACACACACACACACCAACTGACTGACATATAAGCAAAGACCTGTGCTGTTTGTGTCAGGCTTTAGGACATATAGGTCCAATGTAATAGAAAAAATAAATGTCCTTCTTCAGTGGAATGTGCAGCATAAATGACTGGAGTTTTAGTTTGTAGGTTTTATTATTTAATGTTCAAACAGTAGTCTTGTTTTGTTCTTATTAGCCTGTCAGAGGCTATTGCATGGTTAGATCAATGGATTTCATTAAACCACAAGACCCAACCAACAGTAAATATCTATCACAGCCTGATGAATCTTTTTCTTCTAGGCAATACAGCTCCACTGTTAGCCACAAACTATTTAAAACACTATTTAAATCACTGAGCCACACTGTTGCACATGGGTGACATGTTCCTTTATTACCATGAGTACACACCATAGTTGATCTTGGCCGAATCCCACAAACACCGTCCTGCTGCCACATTTACTCACTGGAGCACTAAATGTAGATTGATCCGCCACTGACAATAGTCCCAAAATATGCACTATTTCCTCCTGTTTCTTTGATAAAAGCTACAGTGATCAGCTGTATTCAGGATGTCGTCACACATTGAGCAAATAAAGCTTTGACAAATATGTGAGAGGGATTTCAGAGCCAACAAACCAGCTACGTAGCTGAGCCTCTGGCGCTTCACTGGCTGGTTCTGCAAACACACAGTCAGTCGACCCAGTCCGTCACTAAGCTGGTGTCAGTCAGTCTCATTGTGGCTGTGTGAACATTCCTCTTTGTGGCCCCTTCTGGCCTTTGCTCTCATTAACACAGAGGCTCTGACCAGTACCAGGACCCCCAGACTGAGAGGGGAGGGGCCTCACACTGTTTCACCAACATTACTTAGGGTCTGGTTTCTCCTCACAAAGAGGGAGCAGATTCTGAACATACTGATCTATCGACAGAAACACAACATGTTGTGTCCATGCTGTACAATCCCAGTATATGCATACAGAGGACAAGCACAGACCAGCTCCTTCCCTCCTGTTACTGTTGGAGAAGTGGTGGTATTTTTTGTAGTTATCCAACCCATCCGTCCCTCCTCATTAAGAATCTCTCATCTCTTTGTGAGTCATCGGTACATGGCTCTCTGTGGAGCGTAGGAGGACACCAGCCACTCTGCCTTCTCTTCTCTCTCTACCATGAAATCTCTGCTTCCATTTCCCTTTGTATGTGTTTTTCTGTCCTTATTCTCCTTTTTTTTCCTTTTCTGTCTCTCCGTCTGTTTATTGCAGAGGAGGCTCACCAGTTAAAAATAGTGTCCTGGTTTTCAGCATAGGCTGTTATGCATTATCTGTCATTCTGTCTTGACTCAGATGGAACATTAATGCCATTCAACTTCAAACAATCCTTCAAAACATGAATTTAGAGTTAGTTCTGTAACTAACAATTACTTTCTTTATTGATAATGTACTTTCAGTTAATCATATCAATAAAAATTGTCCGGAAATAATGATAAACATCCATCACAATTTCCAAGAAACCCTTTGTCCAACCAACAGACCAGAGTTTAAAAATAAGCTATTCACTCTACAATGTTATAGTGTATATCCTTTAAAGGGCGAGTCCATCTGGGCTTTTTCCAAATCGAACCTTCCACTTAGGTGGTAGCAAAAAGTGATGATGTAGGTTACAGCGCTCATGCCCTCCTCTCCCTCAACCCCCGCAAACACTATTTGACAACATTATGGAGCGTGTAAAACTGCATTTGTATTGTATAATTACAATTATAGATCCTTAGTCAGTGTATTAGTAGATAGTTGTCAGAGCGCTCCCAGTTTGGAGAAGCAGACAGGAGCACTGGGACACAGAAGCTAAGCAATGTACTGCTGTTCTGCTAGGTAAGATTACAGTTGTTGTCAAAGGGATCTGGTGGATGTGACCGTGGCCAGCAGCAAAACGTATTTTAGCTATGTATCGAAAAGACCGACCTTAATAAATCAATAAGTTTAAAGGTTCACTATTAGATTATTTTTACCCATTTACCTTGCTGCCAGGGAGCCCTTTCCAACAGGGGACAGAAGTGATTATATCACCCTCTTAAAAGCCACCCGACAGGAGTTTCTGGTCTACTGCTGCCTTAACTGTGTAATTTGTGATATTGTGTGACTTTGGAAATTGGACTACCGTAGCGCATACAGCAGTACATGATTTTAAATGTAGCAACAACATCGTGCAGAACCCTACGGGTCAAATGGGAAATAGTTTTTAGAAGGGCTTGGGAGCGTTTTGAGACTAAAACATAGGCTACATACTTTGACCAACATTGGAATTTGCAGATTTGACTACATAAGGAACATTACTGGGAAGCTACAGACTGATGTAAAAACCTCAAAATGAAACACAAATTATGGAGCAGCCATTCAGATTCTGTTATAGTGGGGTTTTTTTTGTGTGTGTGTTTTTGTTATTGTTTTTTTGCATGTTTTACGTACTTTAAATCACATATGCTCCTTTGGGCCAAAAGTATGTGAACACTGCTATCCAAATCCTTCAAGTCAAGTCAAGTCAAATTTATTTATATAGCACATTTAAAACAACCTCGGTTGACCAAAGTGCTGTACAGTTCCTCCAAATATAAATAAATGAATGGATGAATAGCACAATGCACTTTTGGTCTGGTTCTGTTTTTCTTGGTTTGGGCTTCTTACTTCTAGTGAAGAAACTTAATGCTGCAGCATACAGTTATAATTTAGACTATAGTGTTCTTCCATCTTTATGTCAACAGTTTGTGTTTGTCCCTTTCCTGTTTCAACATGCCTATGCCCTTGTGTGTAAAACCAGTTCCATAGAAAAATTGTTTCTCCATGTGTGTCTGGCCTGCAAAGAACCCTGACCTCAGCCTCATCTAACACCTTTAGGATGAACTGGAGCACTGGCTTTGAGCCAGAGCTGGTCATTCAACATCAATGGTCGACCTCATTAATGCTCTTGTGTCTGAATAGGAGAAAATCCCTGCAGCAGGTTCAAGACGAGTGCAGACCGTTAGAGCAGCACATTAATCGCCCAACTATCACATTTAGGTGTGATATTTGCATGATGTCACATTTGAAAAGATGGAGCTGGTGAGACCTGCCTATGTTTGAATTTATCTTGTTGAATAAGTAATCATCCAAAGCCTCTGATCAGTGGGCTCCTGATTAATTCATCCATACACAATAATAAAACATGAACCACTGTGTGTGAGAGTGTGTGTGTGGTGTGAACACACCCTCTTGTTTTGATTAGAACGAGCGAGGCTGTGGCAGCGGACACAGTGCAGAGGAGCGAGGGAGGGAGAGGCGGAGCGCCCATCGCCCCTCCATTCATTGCGAGCAAAGTCTCTGTCTCCTGCTAACGCCTCCACAGAGAAAGCAAGAGAGAGAGAGCGAGAGAGAGAGAGTTTGATGAAAGAACGGGGGAGGAGTCACAGCATGTGAGCATACTGACACATCAGAGAGCGCAAAGAAAGCAACAACAGAAGAGACGGACAGATTTAAAGAGCAGGAGAGGACGGAAAGGATCTACTCGAAGGCCACATCTGCACTTCTCTCAGAGAGAGGAAAACAATATCTCCACTGGTCCTTCCTCCCTTGTTCCTACACTCCGGATCTCCTCCTTCCTGCAGCCTCTTGGAACAACACTAAAGACTGAGAGATGCAGGAGAGGACACAGAAGGGGACGGAGGAGATGAAGAGATGACTAGTGTGTGTGACAGGCTTGCATGTGGAGGCGACAGTTGTGTGTGTGGGAGTCCCTAAGCTCCTGCCGGCGTTAACCAGATGGAATCTGGCCCGGCCGGTTGGCATGGAGATGGATGCGAGGTGCCTCCTCGCTCAGTGGACCGCTGCTAGCAAACAAACAACCTCTTGTTTTCTGTCTGCTCTCTCTGTCGCCAGGCGAGTCCAGCAGCTTTAAGCGTGGGCAATGTGTGTTATTCTTTTTTTTTTCTTGGATTCTCTTTTCTCTCGTTTCTCTTGTCCCATAGAGAAAAAAGTGATTGAGAGAAAGCAGGCCTTTTTTTTTTATAAACTCTGTGGACTCACTCATAAGTCCACACACTTCTGACTGACACCCTTGTTGAAAGAAACTCTTAAAAGCCGGCTCCCTGCGAGTGTTTTTGAAGCTTTTTTGGGACCTCGTTTTGTGGGACAGCTCAGCTAAGCCAGAGGGCTGCAAGCTGGTGCCTTCCCATTTATGTTTTGCCTCCCTTCTGTCCTCCTCTCCCTGCCTCCATATATCCCCCGAGGCCCCATTGTCATCATTAATTTCTATTGCGAGTTTCCCATGAATAATGGAGGCAGTGGAGTCTCCTCTGGACTAGTGCCTTAAGGGTGGGAGGTGGATGAAAAAGGAGAGGACAAGAGAAAGAGAGGTTAGAAAACAGAAGAAGCCGAGCACTAGAGTGTCAGCTCCCTACAACTGTATGAGAGCGAGGCAGAGGGGTGTGTCTAGCTCTGAACGGATGAATGGAAGAGCAGCCTACGGAGGCTGAGCTCAGGAACAACACGTGCTCTGACGACAAAACAGACTAGAGGACGATCCTCGGCCGCTTACATCCAGACCGCACCTTCCTCCCTCTACAACCAGCTGGAATAAACAAAAGGGATAAAGGAAGAGAAAACAGAGCAGTGATGCTCTGATCCAGAACCAAAACGAAGAAGACTGCAACACTTTTCCCTACTTTTAATTTTACTCTCTGCTGTTTTCTTGTTCATCCTTTTGAACATTTGTTGGAACAATTTAGAGCTGGTCAAGTGGAATATCCCGGAAAGCCTTGGGTTTCACATTTTTGTTCCTCTTTAATTAGAAACACTCATTCATTTTGACACAAATTCTCTTTTGACGTGTGTACAGGAATGCTCTTCAAAGAACCAATTCAGGTCTGCTCAACTGGAGAACCATTTGAAGAAGCGTCTAAGAAAAAACAAGGCTTGTAGAGTTTTTTAGAGATCTGGAAAATGAGCAGAGAGGACTGTTTAGAAAAGAGGACAGTCTCATAAATATAGGATAACTTTCTTGGCAACTCACTCTGTTTTTTGATGACATGGCCTTTTGTTGACAGTTTGTGGACAAAGAAAGGAGGAAGTTGTAATGTAACTTCCTCCTTGTAGACGTATTTCCTAGATAGTGCCTGATCTTTGTAGCTTTGTAAAAAGAAAACCAAAAAGGAAAAGATACCCGAGCTCACAGAATCATGGATGACTCGAGTATTTTGAGGCGCAGGGGACTCCAGGTAAGAACCAATTTGTTGCTCAAGACTAGAGTTTAGGATTCCTTTGTTATTCACAGGGGTCAAAGGTCATACATGTAGAATTTGACATGGCACAAATGATGGTATAAAGGAAAGAATGTGAGCAGGAAAACACATTTGGCATTTTTCCCCACTAAGATTTCTGTACACATGAGATTTTTTGACACAGCTTCATTGTTCAGAAGCACACTCCTAACAGCCACATACTATCACATTTCCAGCTGGTATTAGTCGAGAAAGCATACCAGCACTCTTAACACACACACACACACACACACACACACACACACACACACACACACACACACACACACACACACACACACACACACACTCAGCATCTCATCAGACCTATCCAGTTTCTCCTTCTCATGGTAATCGGTAAATGACGCCAAGCCCAGTGAGCAACAACAAGCCATCATGTATCAGAACAGACCTTTACAACTTTAGAAATACATTAAAAGGAACGTAACAAAGTATCAGCATCTTTTACCTCTTTGTCTTTATTAGTGTTAAACATTTTAGATGAATAGATTTTTTCCACCTTTGAGCCAGATAATGGTTGCCTATTGGTGTGGTGTGGAAATCAATGTTAAGAGGATCTTAACGCCTTGTTTTAGCTCTAACACATCACCACACATATTTAAAACATGGATTAAAATCCAAGTTGATCAAGTCATTTATTAAGTAAAAATTCCAAACAAAAAAAATGTGAAGAAACCAACTATCTTTGGCTTTTGGACAGTAAGACAAAACAACCAATAAAGAGATGGGGCCTTGGGCTTTAGAAACTTTTGAGGGGCCTTTTTTTAACCATTTCCTGTGATTTATCAATTAGTGAAATCAGCAGACTAACAGAAAAAAGACATATAATGACATAAATGTGCTTGTTCAACTTTATTTGTTACACCATAAGGTTTGTTATTATGGTGAAGGGACATGCACTTGTGTAGTTCCCTGTTAGTCTTCGGACCACTCAAAATGCTTTTAACTACATGTCACATTCACACAATGGTGGCCAAGGCTGAAATGCCCCCTGCTACTGTACTCAGCTTGAGCACACTGGCACACTGATGAAATGCCATTGGGAGCAATTTGGGGGTTCAGTACCTTACCCAAGGAGATACTTAGACATGCGTAGCTGGGAATTGACCTGATCGATCACGACCTGCTTTACCTCCTGAGCCATAGCAGCCAACACCTTAAGAAGCCGTATGTACAACAAGGCAACCTAACCATCAGTATCTAGCGAACATGATATTACATACATGATTGATACATGATTATAGATTAATCAGTTACGGTATCTTAAAGCAAATTTCAATTTGCATGTTGATTTTTACTCTAAATGTAATAGAAACCCATGACTTCCTGGAGGGTATGGGATTTAAAAAAACAAAAAAACAACAACAACTAAAAAAAAAACACTGTCAAATGGTCAGCAGACATAATACAAATAAAATGTTATTTGAAGTAGATTGAAATAATTTAAATTGGTACTGTGAATGTGAGGAAAACATCAGTAGCACATTTAAATATATATCTTTTCTTCATTCTTGCATTTTTTAAGATGTTTTCATCCTAGTTTTGTGCTTTCAGTGCTTCAGGGCTGTAGATGGAGAGGCTCCAGTAATGTTGAGTCAGCAAGCACCATTCTCCCCCCTCCGCACCACCTCACCCACCCCCTGAGAGAGGGTGGGGATAGTTTCGTATGTTTGAGTCAGTTTTTAGTGTTCAGCCTCAGATAACCTCCCCTCCCTCACACTCTAAAGCTGCCAGAAGAAATATACAAGGATCCACTGAAGCACTGTGTTCTATATCCAGTATTTACAGTATTTAAAATAGCTTTGTGCAGAGAGGAAGTAGGCCTTGAATGAGGACACCATGAACAAAGAGATGACCTGGATTTGCTGAGATTGTAGGACTCACTGCACCTGTTCTATGTCAGGCTTTAACTTCCAGATATAGGTTTCACAATGTGAGAGTTTTGTGATACTATGTTTTCATAAAATACACAAACTCTCTTCATCCAGCTTTTTCATTTATGTTCCATCATTATTTATAAACAGTGTATTTTAATATTAAAACCACTGCAGTGACTTTTAAGAGATCATATTTTACTCTGAAATAACTGATTTAAAAAGTCGTGTCTGCTGGTTAAAGCTTAGTCTTAGAGCAAGACTGCTCTTGTTGGCCTTGGTCTTGACTCCCTGTCAGGTTTATTGGACTGTTGACCTGCACTCTACTATGTGTTTGACTGAGGTGGTTTGCACTATATCTGTATTCATGTGCTGTTGGGCCAGCAGTGGGCGACGATAAACTATTGCTCTATTATTATATACTTCTCTGCTGTCCAAATTAAGGATGTTCAGCAGTTTCATCAAAAAGTCGCTAAGTTTAGTGATTTAAGGTTTTGTTTTAAACGTGTGACAGGTCTTTTTCATGTAATGCATGGCAGTGGACACAGTGCATTTTTGAACATTTTGATTCCTTTATGTTGATCATTTTGTATGTGATTTTGCATGGAAATGTGCATTTTGGAATTTTGGAAAAATGTCCATCTTTAGGGAAGTCTTACCACTGGGGTTGCACATCATCTGCATAGATACAGGGTATCCCTTGTACTTTATGTGTGGAGAAGGAGAGGAAAATGGAGAAATAGACTGGGCCCAGAATCAGAACTTGAGGTACACTACAAGTGATTGGTTTATGCTGTATGGTGGCTAGGAAAAGAGATCTCTTTTTTTGCAGTTTATGTGTGACCTCATATCTTCCACCCACATCAAGGTGTCCAAAAACTCATCTCTGACCATCCACTTTGATCTCATTTTAAAATTTGCATTGCCAGTTTCAATACATCCATATTCTGTTTTATGAGTATGCATATGCATGTGTGGTTACATTATCCAGTGTGTCTTACTGCATTAAAAAGCTATATAGTATTATATTTCTGTGTGACATTCGAGACAAATATACTGACGTAGTGCAGATGGCAAAGCAGCCTGTTGTTATGCAGTGGTTTCTTAAAGGATGTCTTTTCATGCATGTATGCTTACAAAAGATGCAGGGCTTTTATAGTTTATGTGGGAAAGGTTCAAAGGTCCTAGGCTTCAATCTGAAACTTAAAGCACATCCCAAATTAAGTACATAACCGCCAAACGTTTTATTATGAAATGAAAATATTTCACTTTGTACATGTGTGTTTTTATGGAGAGATGATCCCTTTTTGTGAAAACATTGCCAACCAGACAAACTTAAACATTGACTGACAAATGCACATTTGTTTGCCTCCACACAGCAGCTCTGTCTGGACCCGGTGTGTTTGTTGGGAGGGCTGTCCTCTGGCACGTTTTGTTTCTGTAGATCCCTTTTTGTGGCTGGTTGCCCACAGTTGGCTGCCAGTACAGTCGGCTGGACGGATTTAAAACATGTCCAACAGTATGAAACCTCGGCCCCTAGAGGCTACAGTGTTGAATTGAACCTACTACACACTCATAATTCATCTATTCTTAAAACCTTCCCAGTAGTGGAGATGAAATGTAAAAGTTTGTCTCAGGGGCAGTGCCAGAGGAAACGTAATGGGGTTATTGAAATCAAAAGGCTTCCTCCTCTGGGGAACAGGAATGTGATTAGGAAATACCATGGCCTTTTAGATTGCTGTATTTCAGCCTTTCAAGTGGAAATTATGGCCCAAAGGTCAAGCAGTCCACAAAATATCCTCTAGAGTCCATAAATGTCTGAAGCAGCTTTCATGCAGAATAGGCCATTACCTTATAAGATAAATTATCATGCATCAAAGTGTTGATGGAACAGACATTTCAGCCTGATGATGGCATGAGAAGAAAGGTTAGAGGAGGTCACCAACAGTGGTACGATTCAGCTTCTGGGGTTTACAAATATCTGTAACAAATTTTAAGGCAATCTTTCCACTGGCTGTTGAGATAAAAGCTGGAACATTTGCTGCATCAATACATTTGTTGATCAACAGAAAATATATCATAGACAATTTCTGCAACAGAAGTAATTTATCAAATAAAATAGGTTTGGTCTTCTCCAAGGTAATGCTTTGAAGCTTGTCTGTATCTCATTAGGGCCTGCAATTGGTGACTGTTCTAATAATCTATTACAGTATCTATTAATCAGATTTTTAAATGTAAGAATAAGAACGACACACAAGAACGAAACACAGTTTCGCAGAGGGCAACATAATGTCCAACCATGGCTCTATATCCCAAATACATACATTGCCTATGATATCACACTTAATGGTCGGCTTATACACTTTACGTCTTCAGTCTGACATTGCATCCACTTCAACCAGTTTTTGTGGGGGAAGGGGATTTGATATTCCTGGCTGCTGGAGTTCCTCCAACATTTGCAGTTAGATTATCATATTTTTTTACTGACAAAAATATAGGCTGCTTCGGCTGATTTTTTTATGCACACATGTGCCCCTAAATATTTTTTACAGTTCGCACACACCTATTTTTATTCGCAAATGCCAGTGAAACGCTCGCACTGTCGAGCCCTGCAGAGCCATGTCAACAGACCTGTTTTTGCTGGGTGAAGTAAAACAAGCTATGATAATAACAATATTGAGACGACATATTGATTTAGAACAGCATCGATAGCAGCGTCTATCTTGTCTATTGCTCTTGCCGTTGTTGTTATTTCTCCTCATTGGTTCTGGTGCACTGCTTCACAACTGCTTGATCATAGGTTCACAACACATTGATAGAGGAATCAGTAAACTTACACTCGGTGAAGTAGGCCTATTCAAAGATGCAAAGTCCGGCAAGCTGTAACCAGCAAATGTTTGACATTTTTTTCTTGCTAAATAATTTAAATCATCAAAAATGTTGTAGACTATGTATTTGTTTAAGGACTACTTCTTGAAGCACTTAAGTCACATGACTATAAACTTTATATGTTTTAATTATTAATTTATAGAAAAAATGGAAATAAATAAGTGGATACTTTGGACCAAAGTGGGTGGATGGATGGATGGATGGATGGATGGATGGATGGATGGATGGATGGATGGATGGATGGACTGGTCAACATAACCATCCTAATAACTGCTCTTTAATAGGACATGGAAACCAACTAACCCATGCTCACTGTAACATGACATGTAGCCCTTCATCACTGAAAATGTGTGAGGATCTTCTGTTCTTTGTGTCCTTGAAGGCCTGTTAGGTCATGCTTCCTCTAATTGCCCCTCTGGTCAGATAGCATATAGCCCGAGGTCAGAGGTCACTACTCCATCAGGACTCTATCAGGCTTCTCTGATGGACTGAGGTGGATGGAGATTGTAGGGCAAAGTGGTGTTTAGAGACCAAACAGAGAGCAGAACGCCACCACTTGACCTCTGCTGTGAGAGATGGTTAAGAGAAAATATGGTTAGGGTGAGAGGTCAAACTGATAGCCACAGTGGTTAGCTTCTAGGTCACTCCAATGGAGTGGAGGGGGTTACTGCTTTCTATTTGTAGCTCTCTGTTGTTTCCATTACAGGATGTGGGAGTAAAGAGGGGAATATGAAGGGAGGAAGGATTAAGGGACAGATTAATGGCTTCAGGCTGTTCTTAGAGAAATACAAATGACTGAGAAACACAAAGGGCAAAACAATAAACCAGCTTTGTTTAAGACAGGAGTCATTAGTACAGAGGGCCTAAGTGTCTGCACCAATGGTGCTGGCTGGGTTTGTAATGCCTCAGAGGGTACTGTGGTTGCCCTTAATGGGTGAGGATTAACTGCTTATCATTTAGGTTTAACTACAGAGTGAAGATGTGCCCATAAGGTGTGATGTATTTGTTTTTTATGGCATAACACAGACAAGCTGCTGTGTTTCAAATGAGGCTGTTCACATACTTGTACTTCACACCCTAACACACTGCCCCCACTGGCCATGTGCTAATTGCATTTTGTGGATGCATGGTGTTTACTCCTGGGGACTTGCACAAGGCTGTAAATGAAGACAGGATATGCAGTATACCAATCATTCACATGCAAAAGTGCAATTAAGCAATATCACATACAGAAAATGACACATCTTGATATACTGATTTTTAAGACAAATAATAGTTGCCCAGCCATGTTCACACTGTGTTTAACACACTGCTGACTATCAGATCTCAATATTTCTTTGGCACCACTGAAATGTAAAAGGTTTGACTATTTGGATGGATTCTTAGTGTTAATTTTGTTTTTTGCAATATTTTCTAATCAGAATCACACAAGATACCAGAAATTTCAGAAATTTTGAAACCTTTTATGGAAAGGGGGTCATTTTTTTTAATGTAGGGCACTAAATTCTGTATTCCTTTGACTTAACTATTTAAAATCATGGCATCAGTACTGATCTCATATGATTATACCAACACTAAGTAATTAAACAAAACTGATACTGTAGCTTTTGTTTACCGGCAGTCTCACACATTTAAAGATTATTTTACAGATGACATATTACTTTCAGTCAGTGGTTTCTAGAAAGTCAGATGAATCATAACAATTGGATGACATGTCTAAGTGTATACTTAAGTTACATACGTTCGTTTTTCTGTACATTTTGTTTCTCCATCTGTTAAAGTACTTTTGTTATCCCACCTTCGCACATTTTTAGGTAATTTATTCTCCTGTGGGCTCATTTCCAGATTGTGTGTTGTCAAAGAAAGTTGTCCCACAGCTGGAAGGCCTGTGTCCTGGCCCCCTTGCTGTTATTTGTGCTAAGGTGTCCTTGAGCAAGATGGTAACACCTCCCTGTATCGCTCCTGCACCCTAACCAGATGGCACCAATCCAGTGCTTTCCCTAATATAACAAAATATATGATGAAATAATACAGTACATGAAGTGGCCTTTAATGGTTGAGTCTCTTGTCAAATATGTGTGTGCGTCCCTTAGCTCGGGCATGTGTACTGAATGGGTCCGTGTGTGTGATCATGTGTCCTGCTGGATTGTGAGAAGCAGGATTAGTGCTGCCATTCACAGCTCCAACAGCAGCTGACAGTTTTCTTTTCCAGAAACAAAAGCCTGTCTGTTCCTGACTGTGTATTAAATCCAGAATCTTTATCGAGGCTCTGTGCTGACATCAGCCTGTCTGGGTACCAATATGCATGTGATCGTCTCCTATCAGGTGGCGTCTGCTTCCATCCCAAATTGCTGTCACATAAATTTAGAGATGATTCTTCACTGGCGTACTCTGCACTCCGTGTCTGCTCACTCAAATTTCATGGAAATGAAATACAAGCAGGTTTCCCGATTTCCTTATTCCTTAGGGACTACATCCTCTGCAGAAGTAGCTCAGATATAAAAAAAATGTTGACAGTGTGTCATATTATCCAGAGTATAAGGGACATGTTTCTGAAAAGAGATGTTCCTATTTCCCCCTTAACTACATTGTAAAAGTGGAGACAGAAATCTCAAAACTTCGACAAAATAAAACCAAAAGTTCTGCATGACTAGAGACAAAAATCTGACAATAAACTTGGCATATGAATAATTTAAAAGTGAGAAGTTGCTCCAAATAAAGCTGCTGTAAAAAGTGGAGTGAATTAAAGAGTGAGTGGGAGTCTTTTCTGTCTTTACTGCTCGTTAATCAACCAGCGATCCAGAACACAGGGTCCAGAGTGAAAGCTTCTGTAGGGTAAACATTGACAGAGGCTCAGAGGAAGAAAACCACAGTCACGCACACAGACTTAAAAAAAACCTTGAGTCACAGTTAAACGTCTCCCTTGTAAAAAAGAAAGAGAAATGCAGAGAAACTGTGGCAGCTAACATGAGCATTTATTTTACTGCTATTTCTTTAATGTTTTGAATATTGTAGTGTGAAGCTAGCAGAAAAGCAGCCTACTGTTAAAGTTAAGTTATTAAAAACCGAGCCCGACTTAAACGCAGAGTCCCTTCAGTTGGGTGTGGCTACACGTTTTAGCAAATCAACACAGGTCTCAATTAGACGTTGGAACTGCTTGCTATTGATGCTCCAAAGCAGTACCTTTTTTAAAGAAGTTTTTGGATAAATTAAAAGTTTTAAAGCCCATCAGTTTGACGGCTAACCGCTAGGGCTAGTTCTAAGTAGCTTTGATCGCACCTACATGTTTAAACTTTTGTCAAGATTGAGATGCTGCACATCTTAAGTTCGATTAGATTCTCCACAAATAAGTCATTCAGTTCATTTTACTCATAGCATTAGCACCAAAGAATAATTCATTCAGATTTACCAGCATGGTAAACAAGAGAAAAGAGAAAAAAGTGCCTACCTGTAAAATGGTCCTAAAGTCCAAATATGTGTTGTGAATTATATGATGTGAGGCAAAAATTCCCTTAAATGTTCCAGAGCAAAACAAACTCCTGCATAATATAGGTTTAGGTTTTGGTATTGTGGAGGGTTCTAAGTACTGTGGACAAGAAGCCAGTAAGAGGTACAAATCTGAGTGTAGCAAACAAAGATTTTGGCATTGCCGCTGGGAACAAAATAGCAGCACCGTGCTAGTTGATTTGTCCCACACTGACCCAGACTATGAACTGAATTAAACTGCTGACTGTTTTATCGGGTTTCTACGAAGTGGAAACCCTTAGATTTGCTGTTAGCCAAGCACACCACAGAATTTTAGGCTTTGAAGCTGGATGTTACTACCTGAAATGCACCTTGGGAGTTGTGGTTGACTTCCCTTTTTCAGTTTTAATGTCCACAGGCTTTGACTTTGATCTTTTTTTTTATCAAAGAATTGGGAGTTTTTGTTCATCTTTTGTACTGAGCATTTAACCAGAAGAGTCTTATGTCCATCTAAGACTTGAATTGCTCCACCTGTTAGTCACCTAACATTGTTACTGAGTACATGAACCAGACTGTTACTTTCAGAATCCTACACACCTGAAGCTACCCCTCACAACTTTATATTAATGGGTTTTGGTCTGTTGGTTGGATATAACAAAGCAGTCTAGTGGCCTGGTGTATTCCAAGCTGCTTGGTGGCCCTTAAGAACAATGTGGCAGTCTATGTACAATATAGGAGTTTAATGACACATATAAATCACACAGTGACAAACCAGACTACCTGCAGTGGTTTTTAATATGTTCAACCTTCACATGTTTTTCTATTTCTCCCCACTCAGCTTTTCTCTGTGGCTTCTTTCTTATGCTCATTAGCTTCATTCATTTTCTCTCCGACTCTCTCACGTTCTTTTTTATTGATCTCGTTAACTCTCGTCCGTTTTCCTGCTCTCTTTTAATCATACACTATATTGGCTATAAGTTATAATGGTGCCCTGTGGAGGCATGGCTCTCAGGATGATGTAGAGATTCTGTTTCTTCCTCCTCCACCTCTTCCTTCCTCTACTCCTCCTCCGGCCACAGTCGACTGAGCGTGCCGCTCTCCCTCTCTCACTCGCAGCCTTGTGAAATATTGATAACCCTGAGGTACCCAGGCTGAGAGAGGAGAAAAAAAAGAAATTTCACTTTTCCTTCTATGGCTTTAACCCCTGCGCGCCCCTTCTCCTTACAGCGCTTATAGCTCAGCAGCTCTGGGTAATCTCGTCTTTTGGCACAGAAATGGTGTCAAAGCAAAACAGGTTGAGGAATTCATGATAGGTGAGTGTGTGAAAGAGAGATTTTCAACCCTAGATGAGGCTAATGGATGGCAAAAATCCAGCCAATTAAAAGCAAACAAGCAAATCTTGTGTGAGGATTAGGAGTTATTAAAAGTGTTGGGTTCACTGGGAGTGGGCCGCAGTCCTGCTGGAGCTCCTCTGGGAGCGAGTGATTGTGATGTCTTTGTGATGGCTTGCCTACTCCAGACTAATGAAGAAGCAGGCAGAGACAGGAGGTCTCTGGCCTGCAGACGCTCGGTTAGCTGGTACGGTCTGAGGTTGAATATTATCAAGGAGACCAGTGAGTGCAGCCAGGTAAGACTGGGGACATTAGGGTGCTTCCATTAAGCTATCCTGCCCCCTCAAATTAATCTGAAAGCAGAATTTTAGTGTGGTGGTGTTGGAATTCATATTAACTACTTCATATACTCTGTGCAGTTTTAACTTAGCATAATTAATGATACTATATAAGATGCTAAAATCAAGGACAACAAAGCTGTGATACAAGTCAAAGCGTTGGCATTTAGCTTCAGTCATGTAAATTATCAATTGTAGCTCTGTGAGGAAGCCTGTCGCGACGATTACGTTGTCAGTTCATTGTACAGTAGAAGAACATGACCTCGATCATTTTGCTGACCTCAATATTGCCTGTTTTGTTTGTGTGAAAATTGTACCAACATTTAAGTCAGTGTGATACCAGAATAAACAGCAGGGCACACCGGGGCAGCGTCTAAACAATCGGCCTCTTGAGCGAGTCCGAAGAAAAAAAAACAGCACTTCAAAGACAACACAGCGTAGCTTAAATGTAATTTCTTGTGGTGTTAGTTACTTTTTTAAACATATTAAGGTTTTTTTCATATTTCAGTTCTAATGTCTGAATATTTTTAAGAATTAAAACATTAATATTGTTCATCACAATTACTTCTGGAACGATATATTGTTCAACAGATGTCATCATGACAGGCCAAACTCCAACTGCTTTTTTCCCCCTTTTTTTTCGTGACAAAGTGTTCACCAGTTTTTTTATGAACTTGTAGTCAGTCATCAAAAAAAAAAAATCCCAACATTTCACTAGAAGAGGAAAGAGAGGACTTTTGATTTTTAAATACTCAGAAAAGCTTTTTGGACATTTTACTGATACCAAGAGTTGACTGAATAATTGTCATAGTGACACAGGATAAGAATTTTTTTTTCAACTTCAACTACAGTGCATGAGTAAATGTACTTAGTTAGTTTTCACTTTTCACTTTCAATATTACACAGAGGGAAGACTGAACAACAAGTGTAGATTATGAGAGTTCATGCTAAGTTTCTCCAAAACTTAAGTAAGATCTTGTTCTCTCATGTTGATTTTCTCTCTCAAGAGCTTTTATCCACATGTCTTTCTGCTCTTTGTTGTGAATCAATATTCTGCCCCTGTAAAGCGGTGCAATAACTTGTGACCTGGTCCACTGTTCTGCTGAAATCACTGCAGCTGCTTCTTATCAAGAGCCCTGAAAATCTGCTGCTGTGGCTGCTCAGCACTATCTGACAATGCAGAGAGCTATTAATGGACTGTGTGTGCTCCAAGAAAAATGGACGTAATTTCTGCCAGCTTCCTGTTAGTCTATCAATAAAGCAGACATGTAGAGGACAAAGACTATTTAATGCTGTCGACTGGATGGATCTCTCTAGCAGCAGTGATTGATTATCAGTGATGGAGCTACATGTCCCCATATTGAAATAACCTTGTCTCATAAAGTAGAGTTACTCTGAGTATTGTCCTGATTTGTCTCCATTGAATACCATAAAGAAAGTCATCTTTGGTTTTTGCACTAGTGTTCGGACAAATCAAAATGTTAAAGACATCACCCTTTCTTCTGTATTTTTTGACACTGTATACATTAAATAATCAAAAATCTAGAATTAACAAGAAAAATAGTATCACTTGCACCCTTAGTTTGAGTCCCACAGCGAGACTGGATTTTCTCACTCAGAGCCCTGAACCCAAGTTCAAAAATCCCTCACACTGCATCATAATTACAATCTGTTTTGCGGCACATTGTCATTCTCGCAGCTTCTTTTCTCAGTTGAACCCCCAGAACCTTCCCTGCATGGTTCCACAACCACCCCTCTTTTTTCTCTTTACACTCCTCCTCCCCTTTTCCCCCCTTCATCTTCCTTTTATCTGCTGTCCTGCGGGCAGACATCTCTCGACATGATAAAAGCTAAAGCCAGAGGGTGGCAAGCCTGCTGCCATCCTGGTGTCAACGTTTAAGAGAGAGAGAGACAGAGGGAGAATGGGAACAAAGTGGGAGCCTGAGTGTGAGGGAGATGTACAGCTCTGTTTGACTTATTGTAATGAGCCACAATAACCTCTCTGCTGGAAGAGAAGGCTCAAAAGAATAAAAAGGAGCAGACAGCACAGTTCTTTGTTTGCTCCCCTCCTCTGTGAAAGTCATACATACTTGATGCTTGTTGCTTGCAAAGAATTGATTAGTTTTATTCATATCAGTGAGTTGGAGTTGTGTCTTATATCTGTCTGTGGTTAAACATTTTAAATACTGCAGCCAGTGTAATACCTGAGTTTCCATATAGCTGTTACAGTAACGTTTAAATTGTCAAACATGTAAAAAAAAAATGATGGCTTGATTGCTCGTGGTTCTTAGCTGTCAGAGTGACGCAACCACTTTTCAGCTTGTGAGTATACCTGGTACAGATCGGTCAGAACTATCAACTTTCAGAGCAGCAATGGAAAGATTTGACATTGTGAATACATCTAAGTCAAAACTGAAAAAGGTTACTTGGGTGCCAGTGCCTTATAAGTTTGGGAATCACTTTACTACATTGCAATCCAAACAGTAGCCTCACTTTTTAACTATGTGGTCTTTGACGTGTGTGTTGTTGGCAAGGGTTGGGCCAGTGTGAACATTTTAAAACTGATTTGATATTAACCCTAACCCCAGATCAGACAGGTGTACCAAATTTTACCACTAGATCTAGTCGCACTTGACACAACAGCCGCTTTGAGTAGACTATAATGGCGCCGTGTCCTAACAGCAAACAAGCATCCGACTATCACATTGTATCACGTAACATTGGAGCTCTCATCCACACTGAATCTATTAAATATGCACTTCTGTCACCTCATATAAATAAACCATGTAGCTATGAGAAGTGTGCTCGAGATCAAATTGAAGATGTAAGCACTTAAAAGATGGGTAGCTTGCTTGCTATCTTTCTATGTTTTGTAACATTCTTTTTTAAACAGAAAACGCAGTCTTTTATTATTGTGATGTGTATTGGAAATGGCATATAATGTAGCCAACAACAAGTAGCCTAGCTTGTTTTGTGCATTTAGCTCCTGGCAATCTCCCTCCAGCCAGGTCTTTGTCACAAAAGAAGGTGTCCTACTTTCAGCTTCCTAAATTGGCCGTTCCTCCTCCATTGCGGTGCTTTCAAAGGGAGCGACAGGAATATATAGAAACTGGGCAGCCAACAAAAATTTAGCTTGCAGCAGTGCACTGCATGGTTTGCAGCCAGTTAGGACACTTCGGCTTCAAATCCAAAATGTTGCCATATTGGTGCAGTTTCAACGATCTTGAGAGACTAACTCTGCCATGTCTCGTCTTGTCTCGTCTTGTCACCCAAAAAACACATGAACATTCTAGTAAACAAACATAATGCACCAAGCTGGACCAGCAAAATTGAAAATTGACCCAACTCTATTTTTACCCTTGTTACTGTTGGTCATATAGGGCTATGTATCATTTCATGTGGGTGTAGGTGCTAAGGCAATACCTGCGTTTCAGTAAAAATACCCAAGCTTTTTTTCCCCATACTTAACTATGAGAAATGTAATCATATTTACCATAAAACCTTTTTCATTCAACAAGCCAAAGTTCTCAAATATATAGATTTAAAAAAAACTGTCTTGGGAGCTATCCCATCAAAGAATAAATAATGCCAACTTTTTGTACCAGAAAGTTTTCAGGACATAGTGTTACAGACACATATCATTCAGGTTTGATCTGTATAAGCTCCTAGAATTCAGCTCTTGCAGCACAGTGATGCAGTCATTTTAACCTCCATAAAAAAGTTCCTTTTCCCACAGTTGTTTATGTAACCTCTCTGTTTTGGAATGCAACACAAATCTGGTAATTAATTACCCATGGCGCATTGCGTCAGCTGAGCAGATGTACCCTGGTCGGTCCCCAGGGTTGTTGGAGCAGCCGGTGTTCGTGGCCAATCAGGATGGAAGATTGTGCAGCTGATGCAGCTGGAATGACACCAGGAGCTCGTCAGGGGAAACATTTTCCCAACTTAAGTATCTGATGTGGAAGTTTCTCATAATCAGATGTGTCCTTCTTATCAAGTGTGGGCGGATTCAGAATTCACACAAGAGCCATGGCACCACACAGAGGGTTATTGTCAGAAAATAAAGCTGAATGCCAGGATGTGTGTGCATGGGTGGTTGGGAATGAGAATGGGTGGAAGTATGTGGCATTGTTAAACCCATTTTCTGCTTGACTGTCAGTCAGATAACTGTCATTTTAACAGCCTCTCGACCGTATATTACCATCATTTATGCAGACAGATATAGACAGACACAACAAAAAGCCACACTGGAGCAGATCTGGGTCTCGACTCAAACTCATAGCCTTGTACATGATGAGCACCTGACAAAGACTCGAACAGCAGAAACAGATAGATAGCAGCACTCCTCCTGCATTAGCTGTATCTTTGACATCTCCTCCGTTGACACTTAGAGGACACTGAGTCACTTGTAGAGAGAGATAAACTGACAGACAGACACAACGAGTACACTGTGTCTGAATGAGGCCAACACTCAGTCCCAGTCAGCGTCACCGGCTCTGACACCTGAAGTCAGTGTGACTCCTTCTCTCTGCCTGAACTGTTCAAGGAACAGTGCAGAATTCACCATTGAACACAACAGTGTTTTTTGCTAATTTTTCCAAGTTTCCTTGATTCAAATGCACTGTACGTTCACGTGAATCCAGTAGCCGTAGTAGCTCTAGTGCTAACTACAGGAGCTAACGCTAACGTGCCTACTCTTCTCCGTGAGCCTGGTGGGCTCGCGGCTTTGGCTCACCGAGAAGAGTAGGGACGTTAGTGTGGTAGTCGACTAGTGCTAACGCTAACAGGAAAGTTGACCAAGAGTGAGTGAAAGACATCGCTAACTGCTAAACTAAGCCAAACTAAGTTGGCTGTTTAAGTTTTATTTCCTCGCCCTTGTGGCGAGTGAATCTGCCTGTAGTGAAACCGGGGCTAACCAGTGCTTCCTCCTCAGACTCCACTTCACTCAGCTGCCAGCACAGCCAGTTAGCCTCCGCTAGCTTCCCAGCTAACGTTAGCCCCGGCTCTCCGTTTGGATCCAACTGGAGCACCGAGCCCTGGTTTGTTATTCAGGTTAATGTGGGAAGAAGCAGCGGGTATATCGGGCTGCTGAGTGAAGTGGAGCCTGCGGAAGAAACACCGGGACCGTCGGGACGTAATAGTCCGTGGAGATGTTACGGTCCTTGTTGACTTATGATGTCACATAGGACACAAACAGTTTCCTGGATGAAAGTCGTATGTTTGTTTGAACACCTCCACTCTTGCGTGCCCTGCTTTGACTTTTTTCACTATTTATACCAAGGCAGTTTCTCACAGCATCAGGTATTGACATGGCCTGGTGTGTCTTATACAGATGCTAAAGGGAGCCTTGGTGTGTCTGTAACTGACATTTAGGGCCATTGACCAAGGGTCAGTATTTGATGAGTGGGTAGTTAGAACAAGTTGTGTAAACAGAAAGGTGGCGAACCAGGTCTCTAGTATTTGATGGAAACATTGTGTTGTAAATATTCTCAAAACCAGGGTAAGTCTCAAACTCAGAACAGTAGTGTGCATGTACAAACTCTCAGTGTAAATCCCACTTTAATTCTTGGAGAAAACTGATCTCCTGAAGTCTGAAAGTTCAGAACTTGCTGAAAGTTTTAGAGTGGTTATATAGTTGGCTGTGAACTGCATGTGCCCTATAAAGTCCCGTCGGGGGTCAGGGCTTGTTTAGATGTTGAGTTAGATACTGTAAAGCCACATTGAGCCCCAAGAGCAGGTTAAACACAGCTTACAGGGCTTAGCTGGACTTTGGATGTTGGCTCGGTCTCTTGTTGTTTGCTCTAGAAAAAGAGAGGGATAGAAGGACGGATTGAGGGAATGAGAAGGAGAGTGGGAACAGGAGTTCTGTTGTTCGTTTTCTGTCCCATATCGACAAGCTCTTGGGTTCAGGCTTTTCTCACTTTCTCTTAATTCAGTTACTTTTATTTGCTGCTTTTCTTGCTTTTACACTTTCTTACTCTTTCTTTCTTTTGTTAAAGTCCACACTGTAACTCTCTCTCTTTCTCTCTGTGCCTCCCGCCAGCAGACTGGATTAGCCAATTAGAAACAAGCTATGAGCTCATCCGGTAGCCACGGCGACTGCTGAGAGAATAATATGAGCTCATCCTCTAAACAGAGAGTGAGAGAGGCTGAGAGAATGACCTGTAACCATAGAAGCAATTCACATCAGTACTTCATCCAGCTGCTCGGCCTTCACTTGTCGGCACAAACGCTGTAGTATGATGGAAGAAATATACTGTGTCAGTCTGTGAGACGGGGAACATGGACAGTGACATGTAGCACACCTACATCTGCACATGTTGTTAAGATATTCTGTTGCAAATTTGGTATTAGGTAATTTGACAGATATAGATAGGTGGGGATCCATCTTTTTCTCAACATACCAGTTCAAGTAACCCATCTTAACGTATTTGCAGATACCGTGTACCAGTCCGATACCAGTGTTTCTTTTTTATACACTTAATATATGTTAACCTGAGTGCAGTTCACCGTGACTGCATATATGTCTTTTATTTTGGAAATACTTAGTTTTTTTCTGATGTCATAGCGAATGAAACTTTTTATGTCTTCATTAAGAGCTGTGTGATATATCCATATCATGATATGAGTCTAGATATCATCAAGAATTGGATAGATTGTTGTCTTTTCCTTGTTTTAAAGGCTATAATACAGCAAAGTGATGTAATATTATGAACCTTTCAGACAGTTCTAGCTGTCTTATTATTTGCCTTTACCCATTTGAGGCTCATTTGTATTCCCTTCATGCACAAAAATACATATGTCCATTTCCAATGTTGTAAACGTCACTGCCCTCAAATTTCTTAGTGGTCTGCTACGGTTGTGTCTCGCTTGAACTACGCTACACTGCCTCCACAATTTGCCATGGTACTGCTCCATTTCGGCCATATCTGTAAGCTATGAGAAAACATGCACAAATACAGATGAAAAGAACACAGAGTATGGACAGAAGGCTCCGTCCATATCCATCTCTGTATCTTACATTGAGCACTAATGAGCCTTTAGTCATTATTCACATTACTAATGATTGTTTTTAAAAAATGTCAGTGTAGATATTTGATAAAAGGACCAATAGTCAACCCTACAATATCATCGCATTTTCAATATTGAGGTATTTAAAAAAAATATTGTGATATTTGATTTTTTCTGTATTGCCCAGTCCTATTGCCGCTTCAAAGCCACTACCTGAACCCCTGAAAATAGGTCTAACTGATGATTGTTGTATTCCTAAAGTAAAAGACATGAGGAGAGAGAGGTATGACATTGAAGAGTGGTTCCTGGCCTGAATGTCTTAACCCCCATACAGATTTTCCAATTTGTATGCATTATTGACAATACTTAAATCCAACCATAAATTCAGTTAAATTAAATATATTCATCAGTCATCTTTGGGTGTAATGGTACTTAGATTTGTCCCAAACTATTTTTCACAGGACTGTGGTTGGTTTGGCACATATTTTCTTTGGTTTAGTGGGCTCTCAGTACCTAATAATTACTGTTGAAATAATGTAATATAGACTAATTAGTTGTACCGTAGGTCTCTTTAAAGGTAAATAATGATAAGATAATTGTTATAGCATTATATTTTATAAGTAATGTTTGACTACTATGATTCACTGTATAATTAAAAAAACTACTAGTTTAAAATGCAACGAAGAGCACTTCAACAGTATCCATATTAAATTCTCAAAGCTTCCAAAAGCCAAAGAAATAAAAGTCAGTATAAGCCAGATGAGGTTAAGGGACCAGTATTCATAACATAATAATGAATGCATGTATTTTTATCATGCAGGCTTTTCAAAGAAAAAGGGAAAACTTAACTAAAAGAAAGCAAAAAACTGTGTAATGAATAATGATTTAAATTAATAATAATAATAAAATAAAAATAAGCCCCAGTTATCTTTAAAGGCTGGCTGGATCTGCCAAAATATACTGCACAAATACTCAAACATCGATCTGGAATCCCTGCTGTTATACCAACGTTAGTGATGTCACAGGGGAAATGAATTCTTTTGCTCATGAAATAAAAGAAGAAATGGAAGAAAAAGGGAAAATGCAATGTCCCTCCTCCTCCTCCTCCTCCTCCTCATTCTTCCCTCATGTTGTCTCTTCATGTTGAGTTCATCCACACGGCTGCATTTGGCCAGCGGGCAGCAAACTTCAAAGAGTGTGAAATTGAATGTCTAGACGTCACCCTGTCCTCCTCGCACGCACACACACACACACACACACACACACACACACACACACACACACACACACACACACACACACACACACACACACACACACACACACCTCAGTTTTCTGTCCTCCGGACAATCTCTTTTCTCGCCCTTTATACTCAACAATAACAAACACAGCACCGTGCAGTCTGTTTGTTTGATAGCAGTTATTTATTTATTTCACATAGAGAGCAACAGAAAACCTATTTGCTCTTTTGATTCACAATGCATTTACAATACAAGACTCCAGACTGAGTCTTTACACTGGTTGCTTTGGTGCTCTTTTCATTTACTATCTTACGTATACAGTTGGTTGCAGCCTGACATTCCTTGACAAATTGGTGCGTGGCTGTCTTTGTTATGTGCTGTTTCATCACATAACAGTTTAAGGTTCACTAATCAATATTTCTTCCATTAACAATGAATCAAATGTCTAATGTAAAGTCAGAGGCTTTGTAATGTAAAGTAAAGTGTAATGTAAAGTCAGAGGCTTTTGGCCTCTTTGAGTTCATCGTTTAGGTTTTACTCCACACTTAGTGTCTGGTTCAGCTCTGACAAACCCACTGTAAACTTCCAGCTCAGCACCATAATATGTCAGGTGTGTCTGGACTCTATGGTTCTCTGTTCCCTCAGATGTCCATATTACCTGTGTGTTTTCATCACGCAAAAAAACACCGGGCAGTACTCACTGCGTTCTCAGGACTTCTTTATGCTCTCTGTCCCAAATGCTCGGACTGAAATTGGGAAAAGGACTTTTGGGTATTCCGCACCCTCAGCCTGGAATTTGTTGCAGAATGATTTAAAACTGAAGGAGCTTGTGTTGTTAAATGTTTTTAAATCTAAAATGAAGGACTAGGAAGCAGTTTCTATGGGATGTCGATGTTTTTAGCTTGATGTTTGTAAAAATTACTCCCAGAAACTCTCATCTTGATTTATAGATAGTTTTTCTTTATGCAAATTTTAGTGCTTGTGAATTGTACTTTGTCTCCCTGTGTGTCTCTGTCTGCAACTTTGTGTTTTTGCTGCTGCTGCCCGTCTTGGCCAGGTCTCCCTTGGAATAGAGATTCGTAATCTCAACGGGACTAACCTGGCTAAATAAAGGTTAAATAAATAAAAAAATAAATGTCAACACCGTCAAGGCAGCTTGCTGTTATGCCTCATTTCCACTAGGGCTGGACTATTTGGTTGTCCACTGTAAACAGTACCCCTTCAGCATAGGCCGGATTGTCAGCTGATCGCTATAGCGAAGCCATGTGAAACTGCCATGACATCATCGTCAACATCTTCAACATCTTTAATGCGACAAACAGAGGAATGTCTGCACTTCATCAGTTGTGCAGAATGGCTTTACAGTCTGCTTAAATGTAGGTGGGGTTGTTACCGGATAGAATTAGACCTGTCGTTGCTTAATCCAGCTCATGCGTGCGACGGGTTCGACAGATACGCGCTGTGCAGGCAGCGTCTGGCAGGCACAGAGCCCTCGCTCAACTCTGTTTGATCAGCAACGAAAATATGGTGCCAATTCAGCAGGAGCACAGAAAATAAACAGAGCTGTAGATAAACACATTTGTATGGACAGATCTTGTTTCTGGTTGTTATTTATTTTGGGGGGATTTTTTGTTGTTATCACTGATGTTACTGTTCTGATCTTTATTTAAAAAATGACATGCCTTTTTTGCTGCTGTATCGAAAATGGCATAGAATATTGAATATTTTCCTGGGTATTGATATCGAGTTTGAAATTTTACTATCGTGACAACCCTAGATTGCAGTGTGTCTAGCTTTGCCTTTAAAATTTAGGAGCAGTGTGCTAGATACTTCAACAGAGGGGGAAAGAAAGAACGAAAAACAGAATGGAATGGTTCTGTTCATAGCATCCACAACTTTTGACAAATTAAACACAAAAATAACTGTTCTAATGTGCAACAAACTGAACTAAATTGAACGTGGACTGAACTGAACTGGGCTGCTGAGTGGAAACAGGGCCTAAGATGGTACCAAAAAAAGTCCCGGTTAGCAGTACTGTCCTAAACTTTTGTTAAAACCTAAACAGAGGGAGTTGAGTTTAGCAGAGCTGCGCTGTACAATGCAGTGGAAATGTGGCATTAGTGAACTGCACCATTTTGCCAAAGTTAAGCTCTGCTCCAAAGATTAGCTTGGTGATTAGATTTACTTTGTCTATGTCAGGAAATTCACTGATTGCTACAGATGACTTTAAATTAATTTAATTTGGTCCCAATTTGTGTGGTTATTTAGGTTTTCTTGTAAAGATTGTTCTCTCTGGAAATCAGTACAGTGACGATAGGGTAGGGTTAACGATCATTTCAAGGAGTTAAGACAGAAATCAAATGTCCATCAGGCAGCCAGATTACAGTTGCTCTGGAGCAACCAGAGAAGCATTAATTGGATTTTTACTCCCAGATGTGAGTGAGCTGCCATGAATTTAAATGAGAACTAAAATCAGAGCAGTTTGTGAAACTGATGATGATAATCGTTGAAGACCTTAGTGGCCGACCGCTCTTGAGTGTGGAGGGATGTTTGCTCCCACTACAACCCAGATACTTGTGATTCCTGTGTATCCCCCTCCTCATCTGTAGTTTTCACGGCTTTCCGCCCATCGCCGAACCCTCACCCGCTGTAAGTAGATCAGCCTTCACAACGAAGATGAGCCATGAGAGGGGTTGTCTGTGAGCCCAGCAGGGGGGAGGAGAGGAGGGTGAGGCAGTGAAACAGCACTCTCTTTCAGTCGGATCACATGTCACTCTTTCTCTTCCTCGCTCTCTCTCTCCAGGGAATCACCTCTATCTTTTACTGTCTATCAAACTCCTCTCTTTTTCACTCTCATCTCGCCTCTAATTATTATTGTCCCTCCTCCTTTTCCTCACTCTGTTCACTCTCATTTTCCTCCAGTGTGATTAATCCCATTACACAAAGTTTTCATCTTTTTCTCCCTGCTCTCTTGCTTCAGTGTTTCATCATCCAGTTTTTATTCTCTCTTCGTCTCCCTCTTCTTCACTCTGCTGTTATTTTTATGAAAATCGTAATATATATTTTTATTCGCAAAGTACAAGTTGGGTTGGCAGAGAAAAGTTTGCTCAAGCTGCTAAAAATGTAAAGGTTCAGATGTCAGAAGCAGCCAGCAGAAATGTGATCAGGGAAAGTGAATTACCAATACATTTTTCCACCCTGGAGGAAGCTGTTAACCCCTAACTGCTCAGTGGCCACCAAGACACAACTGAACAAAATGCCCACCTGTGTTTGAGCTGGTGTGTTGAGATTTATACATTCGGCTCCTTTATTCTAACTGGATTCAGCCACTGGATGTTTTGGAGCAGCCAACAAAGAGTCAGATGTGTTGCTCTGTTAAAACTGAGACTCCTGGGCAGTAAAAAATATATGATCTTCAGAACCAAAGAACAAATAGCATTAGTTGCAACTCATAGTAAGTCTGCTGTTTTTCAAATTAGGGTTACTGTTGGTGTGAATTCTCTCAGCAGGAGTGTTACAGCTTGTCTTTGTTAGATCCAGCACTGGGGGAGGGAGTACAGTAGACTGATAGATAGACAGACAAGAGGGGGTTTGCAGCAAAAAGGTGCAAATTGAAGCAGTTTTCGGCTGAATGAAGAAGGGATGACAGGCGGAGCGGTGGAGCAAACTCATCTGGTTTCCTGATAATGAAGTGAAACTGCAGGAGTGAAGGAGGGCAGACCGAAGGGTTGAAAAGAGAGAGACACAAAGGAATAAAAATGACTTCATTTCTTTCCATACATACAGATCACTTTGTTTCTGTAACATATAACACACAGCCTGCCGCCTTTATGAATTCATAAGAGCAAAGGGAGGTCTGCGTCAGAGAGCACTGCTGAAATCTGGGTCACGCATCACAGTGAGGCATCTTCACCTCTTTTTCAGAACCACTTTTCACATTCGTATGAAGCTGCAGCCTGTGTGCATGTGATTGTGTTTGTTCTGTTCTTTCAAACAAGCTGCTGAGGTGCATCAGATCTCAGACTGTGTTTGCTGTGGGGGAGGAGAGGGAGGTGAAATCCCACCTCTGTCACTCAGGAACAATTCCCATCAGGCCGTTAGACCGAGTCAGCGTTAACGCCAGGCCACAGTTCAGTGCTTTGCAGACTTCTGGACACACACTGCCTGCAGCCAAAGACAATCACCTTATTAAGTGGTCTCATTTGAATTTTTATTAAATCCACAATAGATACGGTGTTTTACACCTGCTCACATTATTATATATTTTTATATATAATAATCTATTATATATTATTATATTTTATATATTTTTGTACTTTTGGCGCCTACAGTGTTTACAACATTTAATTTACCAGCAACTTTGCTGATGCAGTGATGCTGATACAGAAGTATCTTTGAACTTAAAAATCTCTGATACAGTCTAGGGTTTGGGGGTATTAAAATTCCTCTCCTGACCTTATTGCTTTAAGAAAAACAACGAAACGTGCAATCATTGTCCGAAAAGAAACTAAAGAGGGATTATACAAGGTACAACTCCAATGGAATGTCATCCCATCAGCTCCTTTAAATTGTAGACTGTAATTTAGTCCTTTTTGCATCCTCTTACATTGTTGGCTGCTGCTTTATAATTGTCCATGTTTCTGGATGGTTCTGGTAATCCATGGTTTCTGATTGTGGAATAATTTAACTGTCCACACATTTCGCCCTCAACAAGACAGTGTGGCTGCTTCTCCCTAAAAAGGGCGGAGCCGCACTTCAGCTGCCTCTACAGCGTATAGCAGTGTGCCGCAGCAGGAATGGGACAGCACCTCACACTCCAACCATCACACCAGTCCATATTCACCATAAAGCACATCAATAAATCAGCTTAATCAACTGGTGGGTTGTTTTTTTTTTCATTAAATAATAAGTTGAAAGGTCCAGTATGTACGATCTAGGAGAATATATGGGCAGAAATGCAGCATAATATTCATAACTATATTTTCATTAGTGTGTAATAAACTGAAACTAAGAATCCTTGCTTTTTTCATTACCTTGGAATGTGGCGTTTATACAGTATTTACATATTGAGAGGGTCCTATTCCATGGAGTCCGCCATGTTGTTTCTACAGTAACCTAGAACAGACCAACCAAACTCTGGCTCTAGACAGGGCCAGTTGCATTTTTGTTTCAGCCACAATAGTTCTTCTACATGCTTGGCACATGGGAGAGTTTAATTTGGGTGCAGTCTGCTGTGTCACCACCAGATGCTTAAGAAACCCTGCCCACTGGATCTTTAACTGCCCTTTACGGTTTCACCACAGTCGACTGTCACGATTATATTTTTTGCCTTTACAAAAGCTCCAATAAATGAGGGTTGATTACTCTCTGTGGAGGGAGTTTTGGTTTAGCTGCTCTTTGTGGATTGATTTGGTGGCAGACTTGTGTATTCTGTTAGATGGTGAGTTTTAAGATGGCAGTGAAGATTGGTGTAGTTTCCATCTTAAGTCCCAATTTGTTAGTCCACAGCTTGCAAATCATGTAGTTCACATGCTCTGGTTATCCTTTCTTGTTCAGTTTAAAACCAAAGAAATTGCCAGATAGGCACATCTACATGACAGCTGACATCTTTCCTGCTGGAGTGAGGGCTGCATGGGTTATTATGTACAGACATATACTATTGTTACTTCTTTTTGATATGTTACAATAAGGACAAAAGAGACTGACTGCAGCGCAAAACTCAAAGCAGGAGTCGCATAGTTAAATATCTTTATGTTATCATGGACACATGGGTGCCATTATCGTGACCAACAGCTATTGTGTTGAATGATAATCTCTTCATATCGTCCAAGCCTAATATAGTCGCTCATTGCATTGGAAAATAGTGTGAGCACATCAAGACTTGATTATTAACTGGGTAAATTAGGCTACTGCCCCAGGGCCCGGACCTCCACGAGCCCCCATAAGGGCCTCATAATGCCTTCTGTTTTATAATGTGATCATGAGGCACACTTTTTAAGATGGCCCCTGTGTCAAAATTTAGTTTTAAGACCTTCATTATTTCAGTTTTATGCTTATATTTTGCATTCTCTTAAATGAATGTGTTAAATCAAATTACCACAGAGTGAATCTGGGACCAGCCAGGTAAACCCTGATTCCAGCAAGTAGTTTGATGGCAAATATCATATTAAAACCCTAACTACTGTATGTCTGTATGTTTAGTTAACTATGTGCTCACAGTTTCCACTTCATTTATAATAATTACTCAACAGGAGGCAGATTTCCTCCTATTTACTAACAGGGGTCACATGTCTCAGTAAATACAGCATCAAGGACTGATCTGCTGCTGAAACCCAACAACAGAGATATTAGACTGGAGGGTTGTCGTAAAGGTTGATCTCCCTCCCTCCCTCCCTCTCTCTCTCTCTCTCTCTCTCTCTCTCTCTCTCTCTCTCTCTCTCTCTCTCTCTCTCTCACTCACTCACTCACTCACTCACTCACTCACTCACTCACTCACTCACTCACTCACTCACTCACTCACTCACTCACTCACACAGAATCACACACACAGAGTCACACATTCAAACACACACACCGGTCCGGATGCTGAATACACACTCCCAGTGCGGATCAGTTCAGCTCAGCATGTTGAAACAGACACCAGGCTGCTCTTTGTTTTAATTATTGTACGGAAGCTTGTTTCAAATCCACCTGCCAATCTGTCTCACACACACACACACACACACACACACACACACACACACACACACACACACACACACACACACACACACACACACACACCTCCACCCTGCCACTCCCCTTCTGTATTATCTGCAGATAAAACCCTTCCAGTGAGGCGTTGCAGATTTCATATGAATGTGTAAATTCCAATTAGGATTAGCTTGTTTTCTCTGCCAGTGCTGATAGCGGCTTTAGCATGTCGCTGGAGGAAGTGTCGGCCTACTGGAACTCATGATAGACAAGCTGATGAGGCCCGATTAGTTCCTTTCAGCTGTGTGTGTTTGTGTGAGGGTGTGTGTGGGTGATGCTCTTCATAGCTGAAACTAATTAGCAGGTTGTCTCTGCTGTGGAGGGGACGAGCACCAGCACGCTGCCTCGATAATTGTACACTTCTAGATATCCATTTGTCCATTTCGACAGACCCCACAGCTGCATGTGTGGATGTCCTGCAGTGTGACAGGAAGTGTGTGAGAAGTGATCTCAAGAGTGAATAGTGCAGCTGTAGAGAAACAACACATGTAGAGATGGATGTAGAAGGTTAGAGCCGCTCTTAACCATTTTTGACCACTAGGGATTTTTTTGTAAATACTGTAACAGATTCATCAGAATCAGAATCCAGTTCATTGCTTAGTAGGTTTTCACATACAATAATTTTTTGGGAGGTATTAGTGCAATAAACAATAATCATAGTAAGAGAAAATAGAAATAACTATATAAAAATAAATACTGCAAATATCAAGAATTTTTATGTAGAATAGAAGAAATTTGCAATAAAACTATGAAAAAAACAAGTGCAACTAATTATTTTTAATTTTCGATTAATCTGTTTTTAATCACTAAGACTCATCCCATTGCCAACCCAACCTAAATCCTAAAAATTTCAAACAGTAGTCACAATATCATGTAATTGATATTTTAGGATTACTGAAATTGTCAGCTGCTATATTCTCTGCCAGTAAAACCAGTCAATGTATGCTTTATTTGATTTTTCAGTCTCAAGTTCAGCCCACATATTTCCCTGCCAAAAGAGGTGGATAATTTCCATTTCTGATAAATTAAAAAGAAATCACAATGAAAAGAAATAAAACATTGGGATAAAGTCACATTTGGTTTTGATGAACTCATTAAGGTTCATTTAGGACATCCAGCCAATGTGCACTAAGAGAGGCATTAATATTTCGGTCTCTTTGGTCTAATGTAGTGTTCATTTTGTCAGATTTTTTTTGTTTTGTTTTTGTTTTAGTCTAAGTCTCCTGTTTCAAATGTTTTTGCCACATTTAGTCTTAGACAATGCAAAAGAAACATAACTTTTTTCATGTAGGTTTCATCAGTGAAAACTGTTAACATTTGAGTCTTTTTTAGTCACCAGATTACATTGAACACTTAAGTCAATCCAGTTTAGCCAAAACCAATAATTCTGTTATCTTAAACTTATTTAATTTTTTCTTAAAACTACATTCAAGTCTTGTATTTTTTTTGTCAACAGCATTGCATTTTGATATAGTCACAGTCAGTCTCTCCAGGATTTTACGATGTTGCAATCTCAATTATGCAAATTCAGCCAATCCCTGTGCTTTCTGTTTGACCTTGCAATTTTGTCCAATCACTGCAGCTTTACTGCAAATTCGACTATTTTAAACAGGTAGAATTTTATTTCAGTGTTAGAGCTGTGTACAGCGAACTGATCTGATCATACGGAGATCTGTGACTGACACACACTCACAGGGCTAACTGTTAGCTTCATACAGCAAATGTACCCTAGCAGTTATTTACAGGTTCAACGACAGTCAAGCCGTTTTGCTGTCGGTGTGAAATTAACAGCCCGGATGTTTACGGCTGCTGCGGGGCTTCTGCCCAAGTGGCCATTATGACATATAGTGATGAGATCACGTTGTGCTGTGTTAGCTTGTGCTGTTCAGGCAGAGTTCAGCTATTGCTGCCCCCCAAACCATCACAAACAGGTTCTAATTCTACGGAAAATACTGAATGCTCAAAATGACAAGCTCCTTATCCGAGACAGCATCACAACTATTTTTGCAATTTTTACATGCCTACACAATTTTCATGTGTTTAATGACGTATGTACTGTCTAGTTATTGTCTCATCTTAGTCATGGAGAAAAAAAGTTGGTGACACATATATTTAGTTGTAGTTTTCATTATCAAAATATCCTGAAATATCGAAATAAACAGTTGTCTAAATGTCAGCTCATCTTGTCTCTTAAAAATAAAATGATATTCCAATTTATTAAATACAAGATGGCTCTTATATCCAGTGAGCTTAGCTCTCAACCACCATCAGCCAAGATTTTAGTACTGATTGAAACATGGTCATCTGACTTTTATTCTGTTCTTCATCTTTAAGTTGTGTCACCTAATGGGTTTAATGTTGATGGTTGACGGGTCACAACTGCACAGTCCCACTCTTACTTCAGTCAGTCATGTTAATGATTGAAAACACACACAAATGCACAATCTAGCAATTTTGTAATGACTGTCGTCTATCTTCACACACATTACCACACAAACACACACAGTCTTACTGAGTGAGCACACACAATAATTGGCTGTTAGTGGCATTAGTGTAGGGAGAGTTATGTCTGCTCATTTGGAAGATTAAAAGCCAACCCAAATGGATGTCATCCCCCTAGTGACACACACACACACACACACACACACACACACACACACACACACACACACACACACAGAGTAATGGAGATTAGTTGTGTTAATGTGTCAGTGTGTGGCCCAGGTGAATTATAATGCTCTTCAATAGTAAAGTGTGTTATTCGGGGACACAAACACACTCACCCTTGTGCCCCTTACCCTACACACACACACACACATACACACACACACACACACACACACACACACACACTGTAAACGACAGACACCCCTCTATTAGAGCCTTACTGGTCCCAGTGGGCCTCTCTCTGTGGTGGAGAGTCTCTCCCGGCGGCCGTTAAGCAGCAGCAGAGCTTTCATTAGGACGCTGCTCGTGTCCTCAGAACGCCACCAGACAATTAGCTCATTCACTTAGAGCAGCTTTATGTTGCTGTTAATGGCTCTATTTCACACCAGCCCTGTTTCTTCATTTTCTGGTTCTCTCCCATGAATCTCCAACATTACAGCTGTTGTCCATCATGTTACTGCTGATGTCGAGGACAGGGCTTTGTTTGTCCCTGTTTAGTTTAGTAGCCTACAAGATATACAGAGATTAACTGTAGTCAGTCAGCTGATTCAACAACAAATCAACTTTCAAATGATCATTCACAGTCGTGACAAATTTCTAAACTTCTCGGTTGTTTCACCACTTTATCACTGGTAGTTACACTGATCCAGATTAACGGGGTTATTTAGCTGCTGCTCCATTCTGTACCAACTCACTGAGCGGTTAATACATCTTACAGTAATTAATGCAGATTCCTTCAACTGTGTAAGCACAAAGTCAGTCTCAACTCTCTAATCGAACCAGACTTTTAAAAAAAAAAAAAAAAAAAAATCTGGATGACTGAAACAAAATCCCACATATGGCAGCGTTTCACTTAACATCCTCGTCTGTTCCTTTTGAGTCACTGCTGAGATTCATTTCAAGGCTTTAGGCCAACACGGTCAGTTTATCATCAGGAGCTGATCTGCTTTGATTATACAACCTGGAATTAGGCTACCGTGAAGTGATCAAGGGGGGTAACTTAACAGTGTGAGTTTGTGTGTCAGAATTCTTACCACAGTGATGGCTTAGAAGAATATCTTGGTTGTGTTGTCTCTCTGGATGAAGCTCTCAGACCTGTATTATCTCAATGTGTTGTACAGTACGTCTACAACTGCTTATTTTTTTTCATTATCTGGTCATTGCTTTTTTAACAAAAGCATATTATTAAAGCTGAACACAATTGAATGGCTCATCAAGAGCTTTACTTCATAAACTTCTGAAATAATTATTAATTAATTAAGTATCTGTTGATTGACTTATGCTCTAAAGGTTCTATATGTGACATTCAGAGCATTAACATAGTAGCAAACCACAGATTACTATGTAAAGATATAATGGAGTAATGGTGTCCTGAGCAGAGAATGAAGTCATGCTCCCTCTGTGTGTTGTACACTGAGCTTCTCTGCTCTTAGTTGTGGTAAACTGGTCTGGCCTTGCATGCATGTTAGTGAATGTTTATTCAACTAGCTAGCCCATCACTGCCACTTTGCACTACACTTATACTGTAGAGACCCTTTAAGCAGTGCTGTAATGAATAAAATGCACAGTAGCGTTGTATTCTAGTTTACTGACCTTGGATTGAAACATTGAATTCAGATGTTCAATGTTGTAAACTTGGTGGTGTAGTAACTACTTGTAGGACACGTTGTCAAGCAACACAACTGGCAGGCTAACTACTAATATCCTATCTAGTCCAGCATCATGCTGGCATCAAACAACCAAAGTACTTTGTCAGTTGCCAACAGGACAATGCATTTGTACAATTAACCCCTGAGTCACAGCTGACTGCAGACCTTAGCACATCTCTCTTAAGGATTAGTTTATACCCTGACAGGGTTGGTTAGATAAAACTGGATGATGCAACCCAGCTAATGTGATAGCTTGCTTCATTTCGGATTGTCTGTCTGGCCATTCCCTCAAAGGTCAGCCCTGTCAAGATGGTTTACAACTGGTAATATCACCTCTACAAGCAAATCTACTAATTGCAACGATGTCATTGAAATGATTTTGGCTTGAAATGTCGCTGTTATAATTGCTGTAAATCTGAAAATAAGGCCAAAGTTGTGATAAAGCAGAATTTTCTCCTAACAACGAAACACTTTGTTCTCTTTGGACAATTTTCACACTAAACATCAGTGTTTTTCTGCCCTCCCTCTTGTGTCGATGCGCTGCATGTGTCATCCCGGAGTCTCTTTGTTGTCACTGTTTCCTCATCAATATTCACAGTGTTGATAATGAATTATGGCTGCCGGCTGCTGCTGCAGCTCTAATTGTCTCCGGTGGAGCTGGGCTCCCCGGCATCCTCCTGTTAATTGCGTGTTTTTAGCTCAACTAAAACATGTTATTATGATCGGGCCCCGGGGTGGAACAGCTAAATACACCCACACACACACAGAAACACATGTACTGAACATATAGATTGGTTAGACACAGGCATTTATACACAAACACACACACACTGTTATTCACACACTGGAGAAAATCTATTCTCATAATGCTGTTGAGTCCTAAAGGCCCGTTTCTTGGATAAATGCTGCTGAATGTGTTTGTGTCTGTTGGTAAAGGGGCAGAATATGATTCTATCTGTGATTTAAACAGATAAAAACATATTCAAACTACTGCCACATTCTCACCCCTAGTTTTAATTTTAAGATGTTTTTAACAAAAATGTTTTAATTTAATATGAAATCATACTTGTTTGTGGCTGACAGAAATCAAACCCTTCAGCCAACTTTGCCTTTCATCCGCTTATTTTGAGCTAATGTTTCAGCTGAATCAACCCACTCACTGCTGCAGGCCAATGAAACATTTACTGTATTGTTACCTGCCTTTAAGCAAGCCAAAGTTCAATTAAATCTGAGCAACCTGAGAATAAAGTTTCTGTCAGAGACCTCAGAGAAAATATTAGCTACACTCTTAGAAGTAGAAGTGCTAAGTAGAACCATATAAGGTTCTTCAGCTTGTCCTCATAGGAGAACCCTTTTTTGGTGCTAGGTAGAACCTTTTGTGAAGGTTCCACCTGGAACCCTTTCGGAGGGTTCCATCTAGAACCCAACACAAAGGGTTATGCCTAGAACCATCTGTGAAAGGTTCCACCCAGAACCCCCCATGAGAGGTCCCACAAAGAACCCACCCAGGGGGTTCCAAGGAGAACCTCTTGATATGTGAAGGGTTTCATCTAGAACCCACCCAGGAGGTTCCACCCAGAACCCTTTTATATTTCAAGGGTTTCATCTAGAACCCACACAGGGGGTTCCACCCAGAACCCCCTGTGTGGGGTCAGCAACATGACAGATACACAGTCCAGGCACATCAGGCCGTCCTCAGCAGGAGAATTCATGGTGACATGGTAGAAGGGGAAGAGAAAAAAAAGACAGTACCATCAATAAAAGGTACACTTACCACAGCTGATGAAGCAGTAAGCCATCTACAAGCAACAAAGTAATGCATGGTCCAATGAGAGCAATCAGTGTATGGACACATAATGATAACAGTGGAACAGATTGAATAAGCCTGTTCTCCAACTCCAATACGAAGAGCCACCAGTGGCAGACAATTAGGTGAATATGAGGGAACCCCACAAAGTTTTAACATGCATTCATTTATTTAAATAGGAACCTGAATAATCGGCAAAACCCTCTTTTTCAAGCCAGTGACAAACTTGATTTTTTGTCCAAGCTGTATGAGTCATTTCTACAAGACAAAAAAAAACAAACAAGAAAAAAATGATTACATTTAAATAGTCCATCTTTTACCATAAAAGTCTTTAGCTACAGTCAATATGTTGAAATAAGATATTAGATTCAGCTTACCTTGATTCTCTGAAATTGCCATTCTTCTGACACATCCACCTTCTGGTTGCACACAATGTGTGAACAGCAGTCACTATTGATATGTCACACCTAGTTTTTAGGGAGGGGCAGATCATGTGGTGTAATCTGTAGTAATCTGTACACCAGCTCTCAGCTCCCACATACTAACCCAGCAGGGCAGCCAGCTCCCAGGCACTACACACCAAATCCCAGCCTTTCCAGGGTTCAGTCCCTGGCATCAACACCCCTCCACACTGTAGCCTTCTATTCACCCAGCCCTCCCACCATCCATAATAGAGGAATAGTTGATAAGGAGGGTCAACTGCCCACTCTCGAAAAATAAAATATATTCAGGGCATTTTTTGGGCTCATGAGCTACTCCCTCCAGAGGTTGAAGTTACAATGGTTAAATCAGGTTGACCCGGTAGTCGAGTGGTTAGGTTGCATACCACATAGACACAAGTGTTCTGAGCACTGAGTCCCCGGTTCAACTCCCGGCCGGCCAGCTGGACTATTTGCTGCATGTCATTCCCCTACTCTCTCTTCCCCACATTTCCCATCTCTCTCTACTGTCCCTGTGCAATAAAGGCATACAATAATTTAAAAAAAAAAAAAAACAATGGTCAAACAAAACTAACATTGTGACTCAGTAGTTAAGAGCACAGCAATGCTATTTTGAAGATTGAGGGTTCAAGACATGATCTTCCCACCAGAGAGCTCATCATGTAGCTATATTTTATATATGCACTGTATTCTTAGCCACTCTTTATAAAAGCAACAGTTAAGTATTGTCTTCAACAGACAGATCCCTCTCAACTCAACCCTTGTCGCTATGGTCTCTGCAGCCTACAACAGCTATGCACAGTGTATCAGAGGAAGGGACTAGCGGGACTGACCAATTAACATATTGTCACAAAGCTGGGGTTTGTTATTAGACCTCAAGCAGAGAAATAATCCTGGTTTTTATGTCAAACCCTGTGCCCCATACATCACACATGTACAAGAGAGTTGCTGTTTATCGGCAACAGAGCACATCATCTTTAAGATACAGACTGAATGGAGGTTACTAACTGTGCATGTAACTTACACTCATGGTGTGAAAGTGCCTATTTCTGTAACAATGGCAGTAAGCTACTAGAACATCGTAGTGTGAAGAACAGTGACACTAATAACTGTGTACCAGATAATATTTATGTTGATTTAGAACACAATTTACTTGAACTTATGTCTATAACACACAGTCTCAAAGCATGCTGGGAAAACTCCACCCACCTACCCCAACACACTACAATAGTGTTTGTTCAATAACAGTACACAATTAACTATTGTATGGCATGAAATGATGGAAAAGACCTTAGAAGAACACAAGTAAAATGAATTGATTAAGGGGATTACAAACATCTACATACTTGAACATGGATAAACCTGGGTAATCTGAATATTTGAGGGTGTGGATCTAATACCCATGCTTTCAACAATCCTTGAAGAACTCCCAAAAGGGTTCTTTGGATCAAAAAGGTTCTTACTGGAACCCTTAGTGTTACAAAGAACCCTTGAAAAACCCCTTTTTTGAGGAAAGGGGCTTTCAAGGGTTCTTTGGATCAAAAGGGTTCTTACTGGAACCCTTAGTGTTACAAAGAACCCTTGAAAAACCCTTTCTTCAAAAAAGGGTTCTTCAGAAGCAAATGGTTCTGGATAGAACCTCGGCCCTTCAAGAAGAACCCTTTTGGAACCCTTATTTCTAAGAGTGTACACTCTGCAAAGAACACAGGGAGACTTATTTGTATAGGCTAAGATCCAATTTAGTGTATTGATTGTCTTTGTTCCATGAATATGAATCAGTACAACGGGTTCACTGGGTTCGAAAGTACTGCAAGTAAGTGTGTTTTGTCTCCTCAGATAATGTTAGGCCTTAAAAAAAACTGCAGAGTGGTCCTTGATCGGCAAAGCAAGATTTTGGGGTCATGCAGGGACATATTTGGTAGGCACAGTGCTACCTGACTGAATGTGTTGTTTAGTTATTTGTCACCTCTGCTGTCTGCTGTGTGTTCCCTCCTGACACCTGCTGACAGCCGCACACACATCCATCAGTTTGGACTTGCGTGATCGGCGTTTCTGATTTTGCTACTTTCTCTGGCTTCATTTGTCCTACTGTCAGTCACAGATTTGTGGGGGTTACTTTGGATACGGTGTTAAGGCTTGAGAGCCATCGCTTCCTCGAACCACAGCGGCTGTTCAGGGTGGTTAGTCAGTCCGTTAGTGACTTTACATGAGCTAACCTGCCTACTATAAAAATTTGCACCCAGGTAGCTGAGAGGTTTCGAGTGCCAGCCACCCTCAGTTCAAGTTTAACCAGGGACCTTTGTTGCTATCATCCCCCATCTCTAATTCTCAACCCTCGTTTCATGGTATCTCTTTACAGCTGCCCATCTCTCTTATAAAGCTATAGAATGTCAAAAACAAACTTAACTCAAGGATAGTCTTCATATATATCCCCTACCACTGACTTATTTCTGGAATCTTTGCTAATCTATTTGAACTGGAAAAGTGTTATCAAGGCGATGCCTCCTCATCTTTGCTTTCAAGTCATGTTAAAGATTCAGTGTTGGAAACCAACTTAATGAGTCTATTAGCTTAAGTGTTAGTGGATACCGTTAAGGTTAGGCCAAATACTTGTATGAAATTAGTATCTTCTACAGATAATGTTAGGAGTATCATCTAAATAAAACGTGTTGATAGCCGTACGTGGTACTGTAGCTGTACTGATGTAGGAACATCTTCATTTGGGCTGCTGTGTGCGGTCTCTTACTCTTGTGATCAAAAATAATCTGAGGTTCACCTCTGACAATGTTCTGTAAACCATTTTCTAATAAATATAACAACTTCCAATCAACCTGTATTAATTTCAGATTTAAAATAAAAACTTTTGGACAGTTCCAGGCCCCCAGGAAGTGCACTGGGCTTTGAAGGCAATTTTTGTAGTGGCTAAGCAGTGGAAATACAACTCCTGAGTCCATTAGGTCCAAAAACATTTTCTCCCATAGACTTACATTGGGAAAGAGACTTCTGGAAATCAGTGGATACATTTTTTAAGGAACACAACCCCTAAGAAATGACTTGTTTCACAATCAGAATTTAAACCATTCATACCGATAACATTGGGAAAGCATAGAAAAGACGCAAGATTAAATCATATTGTCCCTATTCAAGTTAGTAGATCGCTAAATCAGAAGTGGCCCACTTGGTTGGCAGAAATTTCTAGTGCGCTTGCCCTATGGCCCAATAGTGCGGAAGCAGCCTGCCTCCAACACTGTAACCAGGTCTGTTTATGCATCCATGGTTAGGTACCATCCATTTCTGGGTTAAGTTGCACCTACTTACGGTTTAAATCCTGCCCATTCTGAGCACAGATATGGATACAGATGATTTAATTGGTTAAACAGATACAGATACAGACAATGGTGCACTTGCTCATCCCGAGAAACTGTCCCTGATGTCTGAGTTCTCGTCCTGCACGTTCTCTCTTCTAAAAAGCACCTTAGAAACGTGGTAACGTGTCCATAACCAAGAAATGGCCTTTCTCGAGGAGGAAAAGGAGGATATTTACTGTTGTTAGGGAAACTATGTTTGTTGTTCACATGAGGTTTGACAAATCATGTTACTTGGTCTGGGCAGAGCCAGACATATGTAGGAGTCATAAAATCAAGACTTTGTCTTTGACCAGTACACTCTCCATTAGCAGTCCTGGCTCTGACTTCACATCTTTACATGTTTAGTAGCTGTTACCTTTTAGCCTACATCTCTTTACCTCCACTCACCCTCTCCTCTCTCACTCCATCTCTCTAATCACATTACCCTCCCAACCCCTCTGTCTCTCTCTTTCTGTCAGCCATAAAGCGTATTATCGAAGCCTGTATTCCATCGGGTAGATTGCTTCAGGCTTTGTGTTCTGCTCCTCTTATCCTCGCCGTCACTGGGGATAATTTCATCACAGCTCTCTTTGTGCCTGCTTGGCTTGTTTAATACAAGCTGTGTGTGTGTGTGTGTGTGTGTGTGTGTGTGTGTGTGTGTGTGTGTGTGTGTGTGTGTGTGTGTGTGTGTGTGTGTTTGTGTGTACAGTATTCTGTGTGTGTTTTGATATCAGGCATTAGCTTATTTTCCCTCTTGGGCTATTTTTTGCAGGGTGGCTTTGGGTTGAACATCCTCCCTCAGGGCTCAGCTGCAACACACACACACACAAAAACACACAGTATAATGCAATAAACTCTCAGATGAGAGTTTCAGATGAGCATCATTTCACATTACAGAGCTCTGTGTGGGAGGATGGATAATACAAGCATGAAGTACTTAAACACACCGACACTCATTTTCTCTCCCCCATCTCGTTCATTTTCTTTGTGTGTGTGTGTGTGTGTTTAACAGCCAGACAGGAGAGGAGAACTGGGGGGGGATGGGAATGGGAATGAGGGAGAGGTTAAGAGGTTGGTGAGAGTGATGAAGAAGAGGGTGGGTAAGAGTCTAAAGAGCCTGTTGAACTAACAGTATTTTTTATGTTTGCTTGTAGCCCCCTGTCAGTTTTTTTTTTTTTAATTAGAACATATTTACCTTTTTTATTGTTATTCTTTCTTTTTAATCAAATTTCGCCCAATACCTGTGCCTTTATTGTTCTAGATTTCAGTCTTAAGACCTATAGAAATACACTGTTGAGAGTAATGATTTGGAACTTATATGGGTTTACCACAAAAATACGCAACTACATTTTTTCAAAAGACATCTACTCTCTGTCCCTCACAGTCTGAGTAGTTACTCCACACGGCTGGTACACTGACCTTTATGTGTGAAATCAGTGAAGCGGAACTCATCTGATAAATCATGACATTTAAGTCAGTAATCATAATGTGTTTCCCCCTCATCTTCTGTCATTATCTCTGTCTTGTTTGTGTTTTGTCTCTGATAAAAGGCTCAGGTCACATTTAAAGTTGGCTCGTTGTTGTGAGTATCATCAGACGTGGCATTTTTTTTTAGAGTGGAGAAACAGGTGCACTGTCACTGCTCTACTGTAACAAGGCATTAAGACCTGCAGTGTAAACTCAGCACTCAGAAGGGGAACAGCAGAGGGGATTATAAAAGGTCATTTCCCGTCCCTCTGGTTCTGCACAACATCTGTTCGCAGGACTAATAGAATCACTGGGTCCAGTTTGACTGACAGGAACACACTCATGCACACACAAACACACACACACACACATCATCTCACTGGTTCTGTTCTGTTCTGTTCTGTTTTAGGGAGGCCAAATGAAAACTAGCAACATTTTGATTGATGTTATCATAGCAAACACACACACACACACACACACACACACACACACACACACACTGCAGACCTCTGCCATACAGCCACTCACCCACTCACTGTGCTCCAACTAAACTCCATTATGTCCATTAGCTTATCTGCACACAGAGATGTGAGGAGATCGAGGAGACTCTGATGACACAGCCGTCCCACGCAGGAATACAGAGTGCGTGTTTTAGAGTGTGTGTGACAGAAAGTGTGATGGAGTGATAAAAACAGGTCAAAAACAGCCAAAAGGTCCATCTCTCTCTCTGTTGAGTGTCGTGCATGTGCTCAGTGAGCACTGTGAGGTCCTCTAATTAATCAGAGAGCAGCATATTGTTTTAAACACCAGTGAAACATAAATATAAGACTCGGTAATGATTAGAAATGAACAAGGTGTGACTTCTTCTTACTACCCAGAAGCTGTTTGTTCTCATTGATGTGCAGTTGTGAAGCTGCTGCATTTCACAAACTAATAGCTGATCAGGAAAGTCATTTTTGCATTCAGTAAAATTGCACTTATATGCATCAGTGCAGCAGACTTCAGCTCAATCAGTTTCATAGCTACAGCAATTAGTTGATAAATCAATCAACAGAGAATTAATCAGCAACATTTTTGACAATTAGTTCATTCATTTTATTTATTTTTTGTATATACTTTTTAATAATCACTTTTGATCTTGGCTACCATTTTCTGTCTTCAGCTTATCATTAATTAAGAAAATAATGTGACAATGGGATAAATAATGGAATCAGTTACTCTTTCCAAGCATGACATTTAAAAATGAAATGAATTAATATAGGAAAAAAGGGTTTAAATTTGTGTGTGTGTTACCTGTTTAGTCTGAATGAGGTATTGCTGTATGGTTAACACTGATTGATGCTGATGAAGGTGTTAATGATGTTTTTCAAAGTGAAACCAGCTGTTGACCTACTTTGGGAACCTGGCAACCTAGCATTCATGTACCTCAACCACACACACCTACACATGCACAAAAACTGATTGGTGCTTCTGGCCAGATGGTGCTCTCCAGGAGGTCTCTAATGTCGGTGGTCTGTTTTCTCAGAAAGTTTGAAGGTGCTGTCAGGTTGCAGGTTGGGTACATATGAGTTCTGTGTTCATGTCTTTAGACTTTCCAAAATTCATACATTTTACAGCATGAAAATAGTACCAGCTAAAGTATAAACTTTTCTTTGACAATAGGACCTTGTTCAAACATTAAGATTCAAAGTAGCTGGTTGTTTGACTGTTAAGAAATCAAGCAGCAGAGTTGTCATCGCTGCTAAGTGCTTGATGTCTATGATGATACTCCTCTGTCCTCTTGTGGTTGCTTGTAGAAAGTGCAGCTGAGGTGAAACAAATGATACTGCTTTGTAGAAATGGACAGACACATCGACTTATGGGATATACCGTTTGCTCAAATTCAAAGTGAAGAACTTCAAACAGAATTTTTATACCGCTGTTAGCTGCTATAAGTTTTTCTGTTTTTTTTAAATATAGTGTTCCAGTTCCAGATGTTGAGTTGAGATTCCTACTTACCTGGCTCATAGTAAGAGATGAGAGGATATGTGAAGAGAAAATAGGGTTTGTGTTATTGTTGTAGCTTTTAAGTACAATAACAGGCTTTGAACACTTCAGTGATGGAAAAAATCCAAGAGTTTTAATCTTGTCACAGTGACACCTGTTGGTCAAACAGCTGTACTGACGACAAATGTGCTGCGCAGTATGATGTCGATAAAATGACATCACTGTGTGACTGATGATGATATTTTTAATGGGTTGGCTGAAAAGTGATATAATTATTAACAAATCTCTATCTTTCTCTCTCTCTTTCAGAAGGAGCTGAGCCTTCCCAGACGAGGCAGTTTGTAAGTACCCATCATCCCCTCTGTCTTCTGACCAATCAGAGGCAGTCCTGTCTATTTTGTTATTGCTGTTGTTGTTGATTTCCAGAGGTGTCACCTGGATAATTTTGGAAAGCCTTGACGGTGCAATGCAATGAACCAAACACAGATACCACACACCATGAGTGTGTATAAGGTGTGGTCTTGTGAATAGCAGCAAAAGAGATGCTTCTGTTCCACCTTAAAACATTTTTGTTTGTTGATGGAGTTCTGGTAGTTTCTGCCTGGTGTGCAGTTCTAAGCAATAGTTTAATACTCCTGTTTGTGTGTTTTTAATCAAAATCTTGACTGTGTGTACTGTTATTAACATGAAAATTACTTACTAGTCCTAAATATAACTAGGAAACCATGTTCCATGTGTGTTTGTTCTGCCTCTGCTGTTAATCCTTATCAAGTATACAGAGAGAGCTTCCAGTAAAGGGTTAAAGGACAAAGTTGAAAAGCCACTGAGTCCAGGTATGTGTATGTGTGAGTATTTTTGTGTGTGTGTGTGTGTGTGTGTGTGTGTGTGTGTGTGTGTGTGTGTGTGTGTGTGTGTGTGTGTGTGTGTGTGTGTGCGCGCGCCAGAACAGCTGAGCATCCCACTGTGTAAAGATGCAGACCTATTTATAACAGACTGTGTGTATGTGTGCGCCAGGCAGCTAATTTATTGCCCAGTGCTGGAAAAGTTCTGCATGTTTGGAAACAAAAGTCAGTGCTTCTGATGAACTGATGAAATACAAAGTTTGTCATCATGGTGTAATCATCATGACTCACTGTGGAGTTTCCCTAAGCTACCGTAAACAGCACAACAGGGGTCACATAAGGTGCTAGCCAGGTCTTATAGCACTGCAGTTGAGATACAGGCCATAAGGACCTCATTACACAGCCATTTAGCTGCATATTACCGCATTTTACACTCTGTAAATACTACAAGTATTCTGTTCCTGAATAGATGGAAAGGTTAACATTCACACGATCAGCATCCAGATTTTGATCATATTCAGGATATGCTTTTTACATGGAATATAGAGAAAGCTGGATATTAATCTCCCTGTGATGCTGTTATTCAGGTTTCTTGTCATGTGTGGTGTTGCAGGCATGACTGTGACTGCTGCAGTTGAGATCTTACATAAGACTCTGAAACCAGGATATGATGTTCACATGCCAGCACATGACTAGGCCACTCCACATACCCGATTATTACCAGGTGTGCATGTAAAAGTACTGGCTGCATGACTGATATAATCAGCTTAACCTGTTATTTGTACAGCACTTGCACAATTATTACAAGCAGAGTGCAAGACCTGACATTTTTGAGAAAGGGCCCTCAGTACAGTTTCAAGGATTAAGAAATTGAATGAAATGAGCAGAGCTTTTAAAGTCACATATTAAATGTATTTGTCACAAAGAACCGACAGAAAATGGTAGGCATTTCCACAAAATACATTATACAGGTTCCCTGCCATGAAAATCTGCAGTTTTTGTTTTGATTATTCAAAGATTTGCTGAAGTGCTTTGCAGAGGAAATTTTGTTTTTCCAATTCTTTTAGTATATAGCTATGATAATAATAACACGTATAAAATAAACTATGAATTATGAGGTATGAATTGTGTGTGTAGCTGGAGTCCAAACCCCAAATAAAAACAGCTTTTATCTCTCCCACATCTTCTCATAACTCTTTGAAGATACAGAGCTTCTTTATCAGATTGTTAATATCAGGCTAGAGCCACAGGGGCCGGGTTGTGTGCTTCTGTGTGTGTGTGTGTGTGTGTGTGTGTGTGTGTGTGTGTGTGTGTGTGTGTGTGTGTGTGTGTGTGTGTGTGTGTGTGTGTGTGTGTGTTCATTGACTGGTAGTGCGTGTTCTCTTCAGGCTCTGCAGTGAGCTTAGAAGGTAGCATGTCGGCTGCTGTGAAGCCTCTGTGAGTCCGAGTCGACTCGGTGGGAGCGACAGTTGGCCAGCGGCGGCATCCTGCTGTCTGCTGAACGCAGCCACAGCTCTTCTTAATGGACACAGTTCAGGAACTGATGGCACTGAAAGGAGGTCTGTCTTCTGTCTCTGATTGTCAAATCAAAGACAGACAGTCCTCTCTGGTTCACTCTCTCACTTTGTGACCACTGAGATACTCTTTGTTTTTATTTTTGGGTTCTGTTTCCCTCTTTAATCTCTCTCAGGTGCACATAAATCAGATCAGATTATATTTTCATACAGGAGCTGCATCATGAAATTGCAAAAGCATGTCTCCTCCTGACATTAACATAAGAAGCATTACTTTAATATAGTATATTCTAATGGCCAGATGCTGTGTCGGTGGATGACATTGTATTCTATTGAGCCTGCCATTGATGGAATGGCCAATGACAGTATTACATCAGTGCATATAGTATAGAAAAGTCATTAACGTATAGGCATCAGGAACTATTTTCATTCTACCGAACAGCAGCTGCTAGCCATATCACTATGCAGAAGAAAGCGTGCACTTGCTAGCCCTTTAGGAGCTTTTAGATGCATCTCACAGTCTTCATCAGCCAATGAAAAACCTCAGAAAAAGCCAGCAGGTGGATCTTGATATTAGACTATTTTGTCACGCATACTTTATCAAAGTCAGTAATGAACTTTCATCCTCATACAGTATTCCATAGTATTCTAATGATAATGATATCACTGGTTTAGTTCAAATTCAGTGAGATGTTAGCTGTTTACTGCACATTGTGGTACTGGGGGTGGCAGTAGCTCAGTCCATAGGGACTTGGGTTGGGAACCAGAGGGTTGCCTGCTCGAGTCACCGTCCGGACCAAAATATGGAGCGTGGACCGGTGGCTGGAGAGGTGCTAGTTCACTTCCTGAGCACTGCTGAGGTGCTATTGAGCAAGGCAGTGAACCCCCCATACGCTCGGGGCGCCTCTGAAATCTCTCCACTTTGTACATGTATAGGTCCTGTTTGTGTGTGTCTTTCGGACCTGTGTGTCATTGACAAGCAAGAGTGAAAACATTGAATTTCCCCTGAGGGGGATTAATAAAGTAAATAAACTTAAAACTTAAACTTGACTTAAATTACGTGATATATGGCTTGATTGAAAGCAGATACATAGCTGTTCAATTAGGAAAGAAGTGGACAACTGTGTTAAATTAAGACTTTAATTAGATAAGGTTTTTAGATTAAAGTTATATGACTCTCGTTATTCATAAATTATTCACACTGCTGTTTTTTTTATAAAAACTACAAATTGTTCTGTCCTAAATGAGAGTGAACTGTGGCTTTTTAAGGCTGACAGCTCAAGAAGTACTTAATAGAGACACAGAGGATGTTTGTTTGCTGTTGGGTATGTTCCTAATTTAATTTATCATCATAAACTTAACTGAATAAATCAATTAGATTTCTTCAATCAATTTGATTCCTCTTATGGCTATCAAGAAGACTAAGAACAGAGTCGTGTTGGCAAGGAGGAGCCCTTAGGGGAAAATCTGACCGAAAATCAGTGCTTCAGGGTTTCATTTTAAACTGGCAACAGATCCCCATAAGACACACACACACACACACACACACTGGTCCAGATTGGTGTGTAATGACATTCTCGTGTCCTGTGGCTGCTCCTATGTCAGTTTAGTAATCACTCTACATTAACTGTGTGTGTGTGTGTGTGTGTGTGTGTGTGTGTGTGTGTGTGTGTGTGTGTGTGTGTGTGTGTGTGTGTGTGTGTAACCCTACCCTAGTCAGAGCCGTCTGTGATCCGGTCCATTGTCCTATGAATTAGCAATCTGGCTTGTGAGCTGCATTTAGCCCATTAGGGTCAGCGGTGTCCCCGGGCTTCTCAGAAACCAGAACAGAGTCAGAGAGAGGACAGCTGCTCTGATAATATCATGACAAAGTCCCCTCAGTCTATGTGTCAGAGAGAGGGCGAGATGTTTCCTTGTAAGGTTTGAATGTTCAATCGACACTGGAGCTTTACAGCTTCTGCACGTTTTCAAAGAAAAATACCTGAAGTGGAAGATGAAGTGCATAAGTAGAAGTATACATTTATCTATAACTAGTAATTCACCTGTATCTTTAGTTTATATGTATCAAAAAGTTTTACCATTTCCTGCTGCCAGATGACTAAGTCACAGTTTACAGTACAGGCTTCTCAGCTCTGAACATGATCTCATTACCTAGAAGCATATTCATCTGAAGCCTTTTTTAAGGTTGATAGTCCTTTTTTTTGTTTGTTTTAAAAATAATAATAATAATAATAATATTCTACAAAAACTTGTAACAGTTGGTTAAATGTGGGGAAAGAAGACTTCAAAATCTTAAAAGTCAATTAAAAGATGTAAAAAAAAAAAAAGAAGAAGTTTTAGAAAGTCATCAAAATTCAGTCATTAAAATAAAAGACAAAAAGGTATCTTGAAAAACCCAAAGTAAAACTTAACCTAAAGTGTTTCTTAATTAGAGAAAAAAAATTCTTACAAAGCCAATATAAAGTCCTTTAAAAGATAAATGCTTGTTTTTTTTAAAGTCATTTTAAAGCTAAATTATGGAGAAAAAAACTTTTGAAGTCATACAAAACTAAGAAATTAACAGAATTTAAGCTCGTTCCATGTCATTCAAAACATAAACCAGTTTCTAAAAAGTCCTAAAAAAATAACAAGAAACAGTTAAGCAAGGCCTGCATAGGTAGAAATTTAATGGGAGGGGTTAAAAGGATCCTTCCAACAAGTCATGTAACAATGAAATAACAATTTCTGCTTCTACGTGAGTGAGTAGTTTAACAAATCCATTTTTTAATAAAATAAAAACTCTAAATGAAGAGTATGAACACTTGAGACACCTCAGGCTTCACTCCTGTCTTCACATTCCCACCTCCCTCTCTCTCACACCCTCCTCCCTCCCTCTGTCTCTCCGTCCCTCTCACGGCTGGTTGTTGAGGACTCAGTCAGTCCTCTGGTCTCACAGCCGACAGTCTGATCACAGCTATCAGGCAAGCTGAGGCTTCCAGGAACCGAGGGGGATTATCTGGGCAGGCTGTACCCAGGGGAGGCACTCTGCTCCTGGGGACGTGCAGCCGGGAGTGTCCCTCCAAGCCTTTTTTTCTGATGGATCAGTGGCAGGAGCTGATGGTCCACCACTACCAACTAGTCTGGCCCTGAAGGATCAGGGTCCTCTCTATGATCGGACATGATGGAACTACGCAGAACTTAATGACTTTTCTGGATAATTTTTCATACAAGAGGAGAAAGCCAGGGTGTCCTTCTTACTTTGGATTATTCAGAGGCAGACAAAATGAGTTGTTGTGGAATTATTATAAATTGAGTTTGTTTATTGAGCTCAGATAAATGTGTGTGTGTGTGGTCTGCACATTACTTCACAGACTGTGCGTGTGTGTGTGTGTGTTTTGAGGCAGTCTGTTAGTTTGTGACTCAGCAAGCCCGTGCTTGCTGGTGAAGGAACACTCTACCCCAGATACCTCACATAACTGTGTGTGTCTCTGTGTGGAGATAAGAGCAGGTGCTGACGTTACACACTCACACTCACACACTGGTCATTCCTTTATATATAAAAGTCAGTGGTTTGACTCATGGAGGAGTAACCGTGGGACAGTTTTTGGTGGAGTGTGGAGCTGGAGGATGGACTGTACAGTATGTGTTTGACAGACAGATGAGCTGATGCAGTCCGGTGGATTATTAAAGATTACAGTTGAGCCTTTTGTCCCGGGACACGAGATGAAGAGGAGGAAGGAGAGAGCAGGAGCCCCACACCTTCACCTCCAGTAAGAGTGTGTGTATGTGTGACAGAGAGAGATAATGCAGACAGGACTTATATCAAGACAATTTTCATTTGTAGCTACAGTACCGTTTACATCCAAATATTTTTACATTCAAAATATATCACCAAACAAAGACAAAGAGTCTGCAATTATGCTAGCAACACTGGGAGGCTTCACTAATGCACAAAGAGTGCTTTTAGCTAAATGTTAACACCAGCATTCTAACATGCCCACAATTCAAACATGCTGATGTTTAGACAGAATTTTTACTATGTGTACCGTCTTATTTAATAACCTAAAGTTAGCATCTTGTTAGCATGCTAACATTTGGTAATTAGCATAAAACACAAATTACAGCTAGCTTTGTGCATAATGGGTCAAAAAGTATCGGAGAAACTGAAATTTTGACCTGATGGTTGGTAATCTGACCGCCAGATGGTTTGTTACACAGAACTATCTGAGAAACCGTCATTGGAAACAGTTTGGTAAAGGGCAGGCACTCTCAAAAAAATGCTTGGCAGGGGATTGGATGAACCATCGATCACTGTCGCCATCACTGAAGAGCAAAAACATCTTTTCCATGTAGAAAACCCTTCAATGCTGTTTTTTCCTCTCTTCTTTCAGTGAATAAATACTGTCCAGTTGTGATATAACTGATGCTGCTGCAGCATCTATGTTAACCTCTTAAGGAATTGCCTCTCTGTGACGTCACACACACCCAAACCACACTTGTAGCTCCCAGTAGCTCATCATAGGTTGCTAATTGGTCCAAACCATTGTCCTTGAACACAAATGCACTATTTGAAGCCTGACAAGATGGGTTTTCGTCTGATCATGTGATCTCCTAATGTCACTAACGTCCATATGCTGTGCAAGCAGTGCTGGAGAAACTACGTTAGCTACTCTCCAACACTGCCTGCAAGGGTGGCATGCCAGAAAGAAAGGCAGAATATCCCCAAAGTTATTACAATTCCTTTAGTGGTAAACATGAATTAACATAACTTATTAACTACAATTGATTTGGTGTAAATGTTCTGGCACCGTTTGTTGTTCTAATCATACTGCATCATCCTCAGAATATTAACAATGCACTAGCCGCTTGAAATTGGAAAACATTTGGATGTAAACATATTTTGTGTCTGCACTGTCTCCTGTCAGGATCTGTATGTTTGTGTTAGTAGCTGTGAAATTAAATTTACTGTCTATAAACTACCGTACCATTATAAAAGTAGACATGACAGATTTGTGTGGAAAGAAAGGCAGAAAGAAAACCCACCCCAGAAATAAATACTCAACTCATACTCAACATTGTTTCTGTAGCTGCATCACTATTGCTAGATATATGGCTGAATGGTGGGGGACAAGTGTGGCTTACATTACATACATACATTCGTAATACAGTACATGCATAGTGTACATACATACTGAGTCGATGGAACGGAAATACACAAGGAGTCAGAAACATGAGAAGGTATCAGAGTGAGACACCAACAGGGAAGGAAGTTCTTCATCAGCTCAACATTGTCCAGTGACGAGGCTGTCTCCCTTTCAAACACGTGTATGCATGTCAGTGCTCCCCCGAGCTGTGAGGGTCATCTTTGGGGACATTAGTACATCAATAATTTTAATTCAAATATTCAAATAATGATATTTAACAAATAAAAGTGTATTGAGTACAGTTTATAGTTAAATGAACCAATCCTCAAAAGGGGGATGGCACAAGATATGTGGTCATTTCAGTTCCATTCAGAATACAGTCTTTAGTTGGTCTGCTAGAAGTAAAGGTCCCTTACAAACACAATGGTTATATTGAAATCAGATTTCTGAGTATTAAGTAAATTAAGTGTTTTGATAAACCCTAAAGAAAAAGTATCACTTCTACGCAGCAAGCCTCAGGAGTTGGCCGCATCTATATAAATTATGCGGCCTGGGTTCTGGATCCTGATTTGACGTTTTTACATGAGCTCATCTCTGAAACACTCGACCTTTTGACCTGGTCAAAGTGCTCTCCACCAATATCTGTGACAGCCGCCACTCATGTGACAGATGGCCTAAGTTATCATCCAGCATTTCATTATGAAATTGTCTTTAATTTAGTATTTTGCAATGGTCACGCTGAAACTGTGGTGGTGCACCACAGATGGCCCTACATTATGCAGGGGGAACAGTGCATATACTACAGTGTGTGTAGCCCTTGACTTCTCAGCAGGTGGTCTCACCCATTCTGTCCCACCCAGCGGGGGGGAGGGGACATGGGTCCACCACCATACGGTCCTCCTGCCCTGCAGATTTGTGCCAACTGCCATCTGAACTCTGTAGAGCCACAGGAAGATGTTTCTTGACTGTGTAGAAGTAAATGTAAAAGTTTTATTCATATGCACCTTTGTATGACAGGTAAAGCACAGCATTATTAAACAAAAGTTATAATGTGACTGAGTACTTGAAAACATCTGGTGGAGTCCTGACTGAGGTCTGTGAAGTTGATCCAGAACTTTCTGGCCGGCTGTTTCTGTGATAAGTTTGTGCACAAGGCTTCCTACCTGCTGTGAGGGGACATCTGCAGGCAGGCAGAGACACTACGGATCAGTGGGTAGAGCCTGGCACTACTGCTGCCTCAAATACTTAGCTCTGGGGTGGTGTGCTTAAACAGTATGAAGTCAGTACTGTCAGCCACTGTCTAGTAAGCCTCTACCAGAAATTCTAAATCATGTCAGACATGACTCAAACATTTAAAATTAGCCAAGCCAAGAGCTGAACTTCTTATCTGACCAACCAGTGTCTTGATGCAATAGTGCAGTGCTAAAGCATGGCAGGACTTGTTTTGTGTAATGAAAAACAAATATGCAGCCTAGTTGCCTGAAGAAATTGTTTGCATTGTATGTTTTTGCAAGCACAAATACCTTACATTTGCACATTTCATACGTATCTTATCAACATTTCTAAAGTGACATAGTATGTGAGCTTACTTTGTCATGGAGAGGTGGAGGAGATGGAGAATGGCTTGACACCTAGGCAAGACACCTACAAGCTACAGGGGTCCATGTCATTGGTCCAACAGCCCATTGGTCCGACATCACATTAGTCCAATGGTAGGCGGTGCTGAATGGATCCAGGTGGGCGTTTTTCTGCCTTGATGGTGCACCGCGACTGGCTCTGGGTCAGCTGGGAAAGGCTTGAGGCTCACGGCTTATGTGTTTGCCACTTTCTTTTTCATTTTAACCCACACCATGATCTTTTCCTGACCCTAATCCAGTGGTTTTTGGTTTGTGGTTAAACCTAACCAAACCTTAACCACAGGGCATCATGATGATTTGGGATCGGACTTTGGAACAATGGGTTTAATATGGTCGGAACAATGGGATGTCGGACCATTAGGCTGTCGGACCAATGGGCAGTTCCCAAGCTACAGATTTGGTTTGGTGTTTTTTTTTAGAAGGGAGTGTATTCAACTTTTTTTTAAGAAATTAATACAGTGAAACGGACTAAACTGACCCTGTGCTCAATACATTCAGGAATTTGCTTTTAAAGCTTCAGTTGGTCTGGTATCACCGTTACTTTTTGGTGGCTAATATTAAAAAATTTTACAGTGATATCTTTGTGCAATTGAAATAACTGACTTCATGACCCTTTTGTCCTTGTATATAGTTTTAGTATAATTTCCACTTTGGGTCACAGTGGCTGCTGTTTAACAGAAGTTACAAAGCTCCCTTTAAGGCATTACTTTGGTCTCTTGTACCTTTTGACAGGTATTGATTATTTTAGGTTGAACAAACCCAATCATTGTAGTCAAAAGTGCAGCAAGACAGATGAAGGTTAAAGAACAGATCGATTCTTCCACTCAGAGTTCTTAACAGCTTTTTAAATACAGTTAAGCGTTGATGTCTCGTCACAACACACACACACACACACACACGTGCCGTTGAGCAGTCCTCATCACATATCCCTCTATCTTTGCCATGCTCTCTTCCTCCTCTCTTCATCCTTTCTTCCACTCCTCCCCTCCCTCCTCTGTTGGCAGAATCTGGTCGCCGGCTCAGCTGCGTTGCCACGGCAACAGCAGCCTCCTCCAGCACCTGCTGTCCCCCACTTCCTTTCATCCCTCCGTCGTTCAGCCCCCCGTCGTCACCCTCTCCCCCTTGTCCTCCTCCTCCTCCTCCTCTCCCTCCCTCTGTTCCTCTGAGGGCCCGCTGTCAGCCCCTGTTCACCAGCGAGGAAACCCCTTCCTCTGGAGGTAAGAGACGCTGTGTCACCTCATAACACACCTGTTAGTAAATGTGTGTGTGTGTGTGTGTGTGTGTGTGTGTGTGTGTGTGTGTGTGTGTGTGTGTGTGTGTGTGTGTGTGTGTGTGTGTGTGTGTGTTGTCTTCTTTTTGCCGGCATTACTTACTTTCCCGACCTTTTGTTTTTGTCAGCCAGCGATGGCGTTCAGTGGAAGCCTGCGCAGCTGAAAGGGCACAGCACTAATGAGCTGATGACACTAGAAAACAGCCATTTGTTGGAGTCTTTGGGCTCCTTTAAAGGACAATTCTGTTTGTTTTGCAACCTGTTTTAGTAGTTGTAGCCATAACTTACTTTACTCAGTAATAGCTCTTTTCATCCAAATAGGTCATGGTACTGAGGAACCTCAGGAACTAAATGAAAAACAAATGGTCTCTTTGCAGAGTCTTTCTGGAGAACCATGAGGATTGTTGAAGACTGTTGAAGGCTAGGCTTCCTAGCAATTTGTTTTAGTGCAACTCATGTTTTAATGAAAGGACACAAAGGAGACAAAAGGAGCACGAAACTCAAGTGATGTGGCTGAGTGTTTTATTTACTTCCACTTTACCAAGTAACAGCACTGAATCAAAACACATTAGTTTGTTTTCTTTGTTGTTCATTCATTAGCTCTCTCAATTGCTGGATATCAAATCTTTATCATTAATGATAAGTCAGGCGGTCAAAATAGATAACTTTGTTTTTATCATTATCAACATTGCAATAATGGCTTGAAACTTCAGTGTCAAGACCCAATTAAGAGAAAAAAAAAGAATAGGAAACAAAATGGATCAGTGAAATAACAGGGGACATTTGTGCTTTATCACTTAAGGCAAGCTATCATCTGTTAAAGACACACCTTCATGGAGTGGAGATGCACTGGACTGATGTGCCAAGTCAAGCCAAGCCAGCACATGTGTGGAAAAATGGTACTAAAAGTTGGCGCCCAGGAGTTATGTCTTTATTGTTGGGCAATATGGAGACAATATTCAAAAGTGTGTGTCTTACATTGCAATAGTGGTACATGCAGTACATGGATATATAGTGAACATACTAGAAAAATAACCAAAAAGAAGGTTGAAAAATTGAATTAAATAACAGACAAACAACACTAACGTAAAATCACATCACCAGCAATGTTGTAACACACTCAGTTATTAAAGGGATTGATACCAGAGCATAAACAAAATGGCAATATATCTCATGGTTAAAAAAAAAGGTATATTGTCTCATGGTATGTATATCCTCATGTCACCCAGTCTCATGTCAGAGAAAAGACCCTGCTTCCTCCAGTCTGAATGCGGGTAAAGTTCCTGAGTTCCTAAAAAGTTTCCTAAGTTCCTAAAACAGTGCCTGCTGTGGGAAAAAGGCTAAATCACAATCATGAAGAGCATTTACGTTTACATAAGGAGACACCAGTCAGCTGTGTTCATAGGCAGGTTATTAGCAGGTAGATATCACTGATCCAATTCATTGGTGGAATCTGTCGATAAACATCTGTAAACTGATACAGTTAGTCCCTGCTCTGTCGTATATTGAGGTCAATAAGAGCTCCACTCAGAAACAGAGAGGTGAGAGGAAGAAAAGAGCATCAAAGAGAGAGGGAGGGAGGGGGCTCTGCTGAGCGGAGAGAGAGAGGATCAGAGGAAAGAGAGGGAGGGAATGAGGGAGGGAGGAGAGGGTAGACACACCAGCAGCTCTCACACACACTCGCTGTCGCCGGTGTGACAGGTGGAAGCCGGCGTCTGTTTGCTAACCACGTCCTCTGCCGAGTGTCAGAGCGATGGTCGCACGTCTGCGTTAACGTTAGCATGTCTGACTCCTTTTGGACGGTGCTCTCCAATTTCTCACTGCCTGAGAGAAGCATGCTGCGGCGCTCCAAGAGGTACGCGCTTATTTTCACCCCATCCTTTTGTATTAGTTGAGATGTTTTTCATCTCTGGTGGCCTGCGTTTTTTTCTCCTCTCCACTCCCCCTTTCATTCTGGCATCTTGATTAGTTTTGTTCTTTTTCATTCTCTGCCGTTCTATCCTCGGCATCCTCTCCTCTCTCTTCCTCCTCCTCTTTGCAGGTCTTAGATGCTCAGCAGGAGTTGCTCCAACATGAAGGTTAGCTAACTGGATTTGTCTTTTGATGGATAAACAGGATGCTCTGTCTCACTGTGTGTGTGTTTAAATTGGAATCACATGTAACACTGCTGGTATGCAATCCAGAACTGCAGTGTGTGCGTGTGTGTATGTGTTCCTTTTTTCAAAAATTAGATTTCCTCTATCTGCGTACATATGACGTGTTTGTGATGCAAGTCCAGGTTGTAAGACGTGATTTGACGTTTATTATGCAACCATATGTCGTAATTTCCTCTTATTTTCCTCTTCTGTTCCCTCAGCTGACCTGTCCTCCTCTCCTCCCCTCTCTCTTCTGTCAGTCAGAGCCAGAACTGGCTTCTCCAGCAGGACAGGCAAGCAGAGACAGAGCTGTACTTATCACTTTGAAGCAGCAATTTTCTTCCCCCTCCCTGTAATAACAGGGGTAGCTGCCACACACACATACACGGACAGATTTCTTCTGCTCTGCTCCTTGTCACCGCCTCCTGTTGTGTGTATTTGTCTCAGCAGTGTTTTTGAAAGAGGTTGTGAAGTGATCCTGCATAGCAACAGTTTTTGGATTGGAATGGATGGAGCTGACAGCTCGTGTGGAGCTGTAATCAGGACAAAATTGATTCATGGCTCACACAGAAAAATGGTGACCTGAAGTGTTGGGAGAGAATGGAATTCTCTTTTTTACCACCAGATATCATATTCAGTTCAAAGTATAGTAATTCTTGATCCACCTATCATGCTACTTGCTATTTTCAGACCTTGTCTTAAGATGTGTCAAAATACAGGTTTTCCCATAGACTTTTTTTTTTTTTGCTTCTGCACCAGTCAGACTCGTTCTCACAGCGTTCCTAATGCAAGAAGTTTCCAAATTTGCACTTTTTATGTCATTGTAAAAAACCAATCATTGAATATTTCATGTCTGGTAACATACTGTAAAAGACAGTATGTGCGTGTAAGTGTGTCTGTACCACCAACAGTTAGTGTGCTTGCCCAGTTTTTTGGAGAGGGGATTTCAATAAAGCCTGACTGATGTATCGGTAAGCCGATTTTATCTGCCGATATTGGCCTGTCGCAGGTCTATCAGTATTGGTGTATATGTTTTTTTACAGAACATAATCCAGAAAAAGATGTTTTATTAATTCATTTCAGTAAAGTAAAGTTTACGTGCACTGATGTCAATTTTGAAAATATTTTAGTTTAATAGTTTATTGTTAATCTTAGTTTGATAACCATATTTGAGGGATAATTGCATTGTATAGCGAGACAGATAGACGGACGGACAGACATAAAAATATATAGATATGAATAGAATGATTATTGGCCAGTTAGCTTGTTTGAAATGATTAGCTCAGATTCACCAAAATCACACAATAATACAAACTAACTAACTGATCATGTCAGAGGTAGACCAGTAGCTCCTGTGTTAAGTGAGCCAAAATTGTTGTTTTTGCCAATAGAGAGTCTGGTAGCTTTGAAGAGAGCATTGACATGGAAGTTAAGCTGTTACCGGCTTCCCCATCAGAACAGGCTGTCTGAGGGACGGGTAAAAGCGAAAATAGGAAAGGGAAATACTCTCAATATGGCGTGCACTTGATATGTTATAGATTTCTTAAATGGGACTTTTCTTAGGTGGCTAAAATATATTTCATTCCCCCCATCCACAGCAGTACATTGCTTAGTTTGTGTTTTGGCACTCCTGACACTTGTCCAAATTGGGAACGCACTGACAGATACCTACTGTAGGTAATACACTGACTATGGATAAATACCTCATACCCCCCAGATAAAAAAATCAGAACTATCCATTTAATGTGTATAACTGTAGGTTGATGTATACCCCCCAAATCTTAACAAGCTAAATGGTTTATCTTACGTCCTGTTGGTGGGTAGGTCCCCAATAGATAAGTAGAGCTGTTCTGCAGTAACTCTTTTTCTGAAATAACTCTCCATACCAGCAGGCAGCAGTAGTCTGTATTTGTCATTAAAAAGAGGAAACCAAAAGACAAACAGCACAGATTCTTGAACGTTAAAATTAAACGTGAATTTTAAAAAATTCTGTTGCAAAGAGTGACAGGACAGATCTAACCAGATGACTAATCGCAGCTTTTAGTACTTAATGTTTATGATAAACAGTGTTATAGACACAGATACAGGTTCAAAGTAGTCCTATTAACAACATGTCGACATTGTAATACTTAGTAAACAGTGTTATTTTGCAAAAAGGAAAATTACCATCTCTCTTATTGTTTGTAATGTATGTTCCCTCAAGGGCATTCATCTTATAGCTTCTGACATAAACTCATAGTGGAGCAGGAGGCAAGTGAATAAAGGGGAAACACACACACGGCCACACTGTGGTGTGGGCCGTCACATTGATTTCCTGTGGCGACTGTAACCCTCAGACCAACATTATTGAGTGGACTGTGGGAAATGAGTTTAGCTGTAGATCTTATCCATATACACTCGGCTGCCGTCTGATGTGTGTGTGTGTGTGTGTGTGTGTGTGTGTGTGTGTGTGTGTGTGTGTGTGTGTGTGTGTGTGTGTGTGTGTGTGTGTGTGTGTGTGTGTGTGTGTGTACTGTGTGTGTGTTTGTGTGTACTGTGTGTGTCAGGTGGTTAAGTTTAACACCCACACAGCTGTTTGTTCATCGCTACTTTCCACTGTCTCTCCTGTCAGCCCTGTCACATCATTTTATGTCTGTTTCATTGACCGTGTGTCTTATGAGTTTTACAATAACAAAGTTATTATATTCTGAGGTTATGTGCTGCTCATATTGTGGGTAAAACATGAGTAAACACAAATTTGCAAACACTTGCACGTACCTGCTCGCTCTGGTTTCTGTCGTTGACACAAGTGCTACACGGAAATCCCACAGACCTCAAATTGTTGAATATGTAGTCGAATATATATTATAATTATTATAATTCAATCCACTCCACTTTATTTATATAGCACGATTTTAACAAACACAAGGTTTCCAAAGTGCTGCACAGCAAGATAAAAACACAATAATAGAAGCACAATAAAACAATTAAGTACACAATAGGATAAAAGTAATAAAATAAGATAAAAACAAATAAAAGAAATAAAATAAGATAAAATTAAAAAAAAATAAAATGCACTGCCCGGGCAAGATAAAAAATATGCACATACACATAAAATCATAAAATCAACACGCTACATGGTGTCAAAAGCCAAAGAAAAGAGAAGATATAATAAAAATAATTATTATATTATGATTATTAATCCAAAATATATTTAATTTGGACTATAGATTTTTGTAAAACAATCACATAATAAGATTGTATATCACAGTACGATGCCACTAAAAATGATAAACAATCATATAATATGTATCACGAAGATCTTTATAAGTGTCATTTTCGTGTGTTTAAGAGATAGTTCAGATTTTTTGAAGGGGAGTTGTATGAGGTACTGATGCATAGTCAGTGTATTACATAGAGTAGATAGCAGTCAGCACATTCCCAGTTTGAAGAAGCAGGCAGGCGTTCTGCCACGGAAGCTAAGCAATGCACTGCTGTTGATAGGGTCAGCAATAGAATGTATTTTAGCCACCTAACAAAAGTCCCACCTTGAGAAAATCTGTAACAGTTCAAGTGTATGCTAAATTGAGCGCTTTACCTTAAACTACCTTTGTCCATTGACAAAAAAAAAAAAAAAGACGAATTCCTGTGTTCAACGATGTCATATCACTGTTTTTCTCTGGCTTTGAAGAAAGTGATGTAATGACAGAAAGGTAAAGCAGTGAAAATACTCTCAAGATAGCATACACTTTGACGTTTAGCTGCTGACTATACGCATACGCAGTAGTACATTGCCTTGCTTCTGTTCTGTTGTACAGTATGTTCTGTGTTCAGACTCCAGCCTGCTTCTCCAACTGGGTGCATGCTAACCGCCATCTTCTGTAGTAATACATTAACTATGGATGAGTACCTCATACAACACCAATTTAAAAACATTTTTTTATCTGAACTATACCTTTTAAGTACAAAGCTGTCATCAGGACGTTGTTAAATTAGCTTAGACCTCTGAAGCGTACTGATGCCATGTTGTATCCTGTTTATTGACAATATGTGAGGGAGTGCTGAAGCTGTTTGTTGAAGAACAAGAGTATAATCTGTTCAGCATTTCCAGCTATGTCTGAGGTCACCAGATGAGCCTTCATTCAGGCACGATGGTACCAAACCTGGCAACCTCACTGTGATGACAACATCTCGAGAAGCTATGCAGAGTTACTGCTCTGACTGTTCAACAAGAAATAGTTCAGCACACAGCTCCCTCTAAAGCCACAAATTGATGTTTTTACATTCCTGTTTATGCACGGATTAAACTATCGAGATACAGCATGTTAATCAGTGAGCTTTAGAGGTGTTAGTAGGTGTATTTTGGACAAATCTGACTAGATGTGAGTTTGATATTGATCTTCTCTTTTCATCTTGGAGAGAAGCAAATGAGCATATTTCCCATGATGTTGAACTATTCATTTAAATGGCTGACAGCTCAAAGGGAGTGCTTTGTATCTCCCCAGTTATAGGGGAAAGAAAAGAACTTCTTGGATACCCATTCTCGCTCAGGTAAAACTGTGACCGATTCAGACAGAGGCTGTGGTCATAAAAGCAGCTTCAACCAGAGAAAGTAATGAAACTGAGCAGCAGCACTCAGTCACTGTGCTGGTACCTGACAGGCTGCTGCTTTGATGGTGACGAGAGGCACGCAAAAGCCCACTTGAGACACACACACACACACACACACATGCTCGCACAGAAATGTTGCCGTTAGTCAGTTTCTGCATAATGGAAACATGTTCCTCAGCAGGGGTCCAAAGTGCCTGCAGGAGAGAGAAACTAGTTTCTCAGAGAGTGAAACTTTGCTGCAGCAGCCACATTTGTGTAGAAAAGTCAAAAAAGAAGTATGTAGTGAGTTAAAGTTTGTCGACCCGTAGCAACTCAGTGGAGTTGTCTTGCTTCATTCACTTCAATTGTTTTTATCACACTTGCTTCATATTCTGTCCCCTTTTTGACCATTACCCTTCCCTGTCTCCTGCTTGTCTTTATTACAGACATTCACTGCAACTTCTTCAGCTCCATTCTTTCTTTTCTTTTGCCCTCACACATTTGACAGGTGCATCCGATGCCTTGGAGTGGCTCATATGTGGCTAAGATGTAAATCCATGCTCATAAGGCGTAGTTCATTAGCTGGTGAACAGCAGTAAAGTGAGCGACAGTCATTGTAAATGAGCCTGCACAAAATGAAGGCTGCTTTGGTCTCAGCGGGACTCACAGTGTGCTGCAGGCTCTGAGTGTCATCTTTATGTCCTCCCCTGTTAAAGGTTGTTCTTTTGTGTCTTCCTTGTTCATGACTTCCTTTCTTATCAGTCGCTTATTGTTCTCTCTCAGTACAGTATGTCCTTTTGCAGATAACTATCACTCCAATCTGACCTTTTCTCATATGTCACTGTCAGCTCAAAATTTCCAAATGTCTTAGAAGATGAGGTTTAGTGGCCAGATTTCTGTGAAATGTGTGAAATGTTTTTTTTTTTTACCTGGTCCATAGTTTTCTTGACATATGCTGATATGATGACTATGAATTGAGAGTTTGGTGCAGGGAAACAGGGAAATAGAGGCAGCGTTTAATTAGTTCACTTATAGTTACCTAATTACAGTTAATTACTAATGTAAGCAAGGGAATTTTTTCGCGTGTTTTGATGCCTGTAGTTTGGTTTATTGGTTCAGAACAAGGGAAGAAAATAAATATTCTTGCATTTTAGTTCTGGTCCAGTTCCTGTTCTTTTTTACAAAAGAATGAAAAGGTGCAACCATGAAGTTATACAGAGTGACAGCAGTCTTTGTTCGGTTGTTGCTCGGCACCAGGATTCAATGAACAGCTTTTACATCAGCCAGAGTGAACTGTACAAACTGGGCAAATGGACTGCATTTTGACTGGTTAGATGTGAAAACACTCTTAAGTTCCATTTACACTGCTTGTTCAAGGCGGGAATTATGTGCCTTTACTCCACCTCATTGTTATTTGCAAAAAGTTACGATGGCAGAGTGGAATCCAAAGTTGTGTTGACTTTAAGCCAGCAGGGGAGGTAGTAACAGGACAGGAAAGGTACCATGACAGCATGACAGGACCATGGGCGGGATGGCTGTGATGTTTTGACAAGGTGTCATGCATGCGACCCACAACCGGTTGACATAAAAAGCAGTTAGCAGCTAACTCAAATAAGAACAGCAGCTAAAAATGTCTGTAAAATAGGAAACAATGAGGCCCAGGAGCCTGTCTTGCTTCCAGGATGCCTGCATATTGTCTAAAATGACACACTGGAGCAACATGTGTCGCTGTTGTTTGGTTCTGTGTAAAAATGCAAAGGTGGCATAAAGATGGGAGTTTGTGAAAAGAGCTTTAGCCATTGCACGCCAGGTCAGATCCTTTAAAAAATGTCTGCAGAGGAGCATAAAGCAAAATATACTGTATGGAGAGTAAAGTTCCCCATTAAAAGGAATCTTAGGCGTAAATGAATCTCTGTCAGTTTTTTTAACTTTAGCAGTTTCTACAAGGACATTTCTTTGAATAAAGAAATTCGACACATCTATCAAAGCTTTTAGAGTTCAGACAAAGTGCAGATTGCTATCATACTTCCTGGAATATTGAGAAAAAGGTAAATAGTGCTAGTGTTTGTGTGTGTGCGTGCGTGCGTGCATGCATGTGTGCGATGAAGAAATTCCCTGAACACACATCACTGAATATCCAACATGACAGCTCTTCTCTCATACAGGTGTGTGTATGTGTGTATGTGTAGACCACATGCTGCACTCAAACTGCTGATACAGCACATCTCAACAGATGGCAGGACACACACACACACACACACACACACACACACACACACACACACACACACACACACACACACACACACACCCACAGCATGCCATATCTACATTACTTGCAGTAATTATTTGTCAGGTGGGTATATGAATTAGACACAAGCCTGCCATAGACCAAACACCTCATGTTCCCCACATGCACACATAGCCTTGCATGAGTATGCACATACATGTAACGTAATCCATTTGCTTGCCCCTAACCTTTTCTTAAACCCTATTCTAGTGTTTGTAACCTAAAACTTTCATCATCAGCCCTTTCAAAGAAGTGAGTACCAGACTAAATTTCCTCTAAAAACATCTTTAAACCAAAGGCCTAAAAGTTAAACTGGTCCCCACAAACATAGGTATAGAAGAGTACACACATAAAGATGAGCTCCAAAATCATCAACATCACGCTGATCATTTTACTGCAGCAAAGACTTCAGCCCTAATCGCTTCACGTGTCTTGTGATCATCTCAATGTGTTCGGCCTGTCAGAAGCACTTCACTACACAACTGCATAATTACAGCCAGCAGATGTGATGGGCCAATTAACACCTCACACACATGCTGTTAGTGTGCCGACACCTGCTGGCATTGCAAGAGCCTGTTCGAGGTATGTGTCTGTTTCTAAGATATTTTCTCACTTATGAAAAATAGATGAAGTAAGACTTGAAATAATGAGTTCATCCCATCTCCTAAGTAATTTGAACACTGGTTTGAGTTCATTTGTGTTAACAAACACAGACAGTGCTATCTGCAGCACATCTTTCTCCTCTTTTCCTGCACTACCCTAATCCTATGTCGTCTGCTCTCTGACAGGCTAGACAGATAAAGACTGCTTTCTTGAAGCTTGGCAACCCATCAAAAGCACAAATAATGACCTGTGACGGTCACAGTTGGAAAAAAGTTAAATACAGGTTTCCAAAAATTACTAATAGATATGTATTCAGCAGAATCAAGGCAAACAAGCCTTGTTTCCTCTCAAGAAGTTCAACTTCACCCAGAGATTATTGGTCAGTACTTTAACCAAGAAGCTAAGGGTGAAGTTGAACTTCCAGCCAGCAGAGGTTGGACCAAGTCATTGCTTTCTAAGTCTCAAGTCTTTGTACTCAAGTCCCAAGACAAGACTGACAAGTCCCACCACCGTGTAGTTTTTGTACATGAATGAAGTCACGTCCAAATCTGACTCAGACAGAAATCATGTTCACTGATGAGATGATGTTTTGAAGTTATGTTATGCCATCATTCTAATGAAATAGCCACAAGTAAGTCACATTAACTTTTTAAATTGCATAGATTAGCATAGATGAGTAGACTAAATAGCTACTGTAGCTAACCAGTCTGCCCAGTATGTTGAGACATTGCAACTGCCAATCCCCATGAACTCTTGGTAACCTTGCAATTCTGTCCAGTCACTACAAATTTTACTATTTAAGGTAAAATCTAATTTCATTGTAGAGCTGTGTGCAGCGTATTAGTTCGCTCAGCCCCCTCCCTTTCTCTGTTTATCATGAGACTACTGCTGCACCTGGGACAGAGTCACACATAAACAATGACAGGGCTAACTGTCAGCATCGCAAGGCTCATATTACCCAACATTTATTAGCTGTTTTATTAGTCGACCCATTTTCGGTGCCGGTTTGAGGTTGCTGGGACAATTTACGGCTCAGTGTAGGATGTTATCTGCTGCTGCTGTGTTAGCTCATGCTAATTGGGCAGAGACAGACACACAGAGAGAGAAGGAGGAGAGTAGCTTACCGAGACGGTCCTTCAGCGCTGCTTTGAGAGGCAGCAACAGCTGGTCGTTGGCGATCAGTTGTTGCTTGCCCACTCCCGCCCACACCCTACTATCACAGATACATTCTAATACTGTGGGAAACACTGCATGCTCATATTGATTGGCTCTGAATCCGAGACAGCATCGTAACTATTTTTGCAGTTTGCACTTATGCAAATGCTTAAAAATATCACAATGTGCATTGCAGTTTTTTTTTGTAGAAAGCCACCGTGATATCAGGCATTTCAAGTCTCAGCAATCCCAAAACCACCCCACGAAATCTTGAAAGGACTGGCTCACGTGATGTGGTGAATTCCCCTGTGGCGTAGCCCTGTGATGCCATCCACGGTCAACACAGTCATTCTAAAAGTAACTTAATGAGGGTGTTGAATGCTGCATCTTAATGTGCACATTAGCTTTGTAGCTAGTCTCGTCTTCTTCCTCTTCTTCTACGACTACTCCTTTCTTTTATTCGTCTGGTTAATGGTGGGTGGCAAATGGCATTTAAGGTGCAGTACCTCCTCCATCTGCAGGCGCATGGGTGGTTAAATTATATCAAGGCTTTATTGAACATGTATTTTATCCGTCTGGAGGAAAATTATACTGAGATAATAATGGTTATCGTTTTTCACCCAGCCCCAACTGTGCCATCAGCAGAGGAGAGATTTTCATTAGTGTGGTACAGTGTCATCATTATATGTGATGAACAGGAGAGGACCCAGGGTAGATCCCTTGGGAACATCTTTTAGATACAGAGATTAGCCCAGTTTCACTGAAGGTGTGATGGTTTACTTTGACACCAACAATAGCATCTGCTAACTCTCATCATACTCTGCCAGTCTGTTTTTGGACTTGAGAGGTGGCAGCTGTAGATTTGTGTTACTTTAAAAAGCCATCATCCCAGTGAAGCTGGAGGCCTCATCACAGGCTCCTCTTCCATCTGTCATTTCCTTCAAGTGTAACAAGCCTTGCCTCGAGTCATTATGGACACACTCTACTCTGAGCTTCAGAGCAAACAACAAAGTGGGAGAATCCTGTGAGCTCGACCTGTGGTTGTGTTGGAGCTGTTAGGTGTGAAGACTGCCGCTTCATTTCCTCCTTTTCCCTTCTGTCTGGGGACGCATGTCACAGCTTTAAAGCAGATTGCATTTTTTTCTCGGCAAGCATCTTTTTTGCACAGCAGTGTGTACTCAGTGCACACCCACGCACACGTATATACACAACAAACACACAGTCATCTCAGCCCAGAGGGGAGCTGAAGTCGAACCATTTCACTGCAGGATCAACCTCATAATGACTGTTCAGCTATTAGTGATGGAGTCTGTGTCGACATTTTCTAATGTAACACTGCAGTGGAACAGAAGGGGAGTGGTGTTTTCAACAAGCACTTATCACAGAAAACAAAACCCCCATGTCAAGTTTGAACATATAATGCCTTTTTCTATTTCAGCTGAAATGAAATTTAGTTTTTGTCTTGATCAAGCCATAAAAATCAACAAAACATCATACAGAACATTAAAACAAGTGTATGGGTGCATAAAAAAAACCTTAGAGAAATATAAGATCAAAGTTTGCCCAAATAAAATTATAAAAATATCTATAATTATATTGTTGCCATGGTATCGTCTTTTAACATTCTTATCCTACGGTAGAAAGCTGACAGTATTTTCTGTGAATATTCTGTTATTATAAAAAATGCATTTTTTTAAAAGGACCACTGAATTGCTGCTGTTGTCTACACTTGAAGGTCAGTGACAAATTACAGTAATCGTGCAGTCAGGGCTTCTGTACACAGTGTCCAGATCATTCTGTTCAAAACTGATGTGCCTCATCTCCTCTGTATTATTTTTGTTTCTCTACAAGGCTAGGTTGCAGAATATTTAGTTTAATTTTATGGCTGTAGTCAAAGAAATAATTTAGTTTGACTCTTTGCCTATTCTTCATCCATTCATTGGTGGATGTGAAAAAAACAACTGCATGCAGTGCACTGAGTGCAGTCTACCTGGTAGTGTAGTGTTTCCACCAAAGAGTTTTCTTCCAGTGTATTTTTAAAATTTTCTGCAGCGTTGTATATTTACAATATGCTACAATAGCCAGCATGTGACAAGGTGCTACACATCTATTCTGTGCTGAGTGCTGCACATTTGTGATTTTTTTTTTTTTTTTGGTCCAGAGTGCTGAAAAATGTTTAACTCAAGCAGCAACCTAGAGAGTTAAAAAATGTAGCCGATGCAAAAGTGGCAAAACCTGCAGTTCTTTGAATGACCACCTCAGGTTGGTTCATTATGCCAGTCTGTCCCCATTGACCCCCATGTTAAAATGCCCATCTATCCAGCAGAAATAAACATGTTAGTAGCCTTCTGTCCAAATATGGTCATTTCTGGCTCCACAAACTAAGATAGCAGTTGCCGAAATGCCGATCTCAAGGCTTCATAACAGGAGTCAAAAATCATTGGGTGACATGATGGTAGCTATGTCCATTATTTGTACGGTCTGTGGTTCAACTTTGGGTAAATCACTGTGCTCGTCACTGTCGATTTTTACCTAGCTGTCCAGTAATGGTCTTACAAGTACCACAAAGACCAACTGTAACAACCTACATGTACAAGTGCAGAACAACAACAAGAATGGAGAAGAAATGAGTACTGCTGGTCACATAGACCAGCAGGTCTGTCCTCCAAAACTGTACCTCCAAAGCACTCTAGCATTCCCAGCTGGGTGTTTTCAGTGGAGCACCTGGTGTATTCAGCAAAAAAAGAAAGGTTTGGTCTACACTTTTATGAAAGTAGCACCAGTGATTGTCCAACCAATATGAATTTGGGTGGACAAGAGCATATTGAAAAAAGATTGACCAACCGACCAGAAGGTTACAGCCCTACATATTTGTCTTGGTACTACGACTTTTTACAGAACAAATGTAGACAAAAGAAAAGTCTTTGACTTTCTCAAGGTGAGTTAAAACAAGCAGTTGTGACTGTTGCTGTGTGTTGCATGATTGCAGCTGTGATTATGACTATCTGATGTCTCTGTGTGTCCTCACTGTCCTCTGGTGTGAAGGACAGCTCTCACCTCAGTGAAACTATGACATCTGTGAGTTCAGCAGCGGTGCATGTATGAAAGCTACACACATACACAAACACACACACACACACACTCTGAGGGCCAGAGTGGACACCTGCTCTTACTGATGCATAGCTGCGGGGGGTGTTTGGTCATTTTTGGAAACAGTACAAATGACTGACTTTTACATTCAGGACAGTGTGTGAGGTGAAAGTGTGTTTTCTTAATGTGTCCGACAAGTGACAGTGACTGTTTACAGCTCAGTGGGGGGAAATGTCAAAAGAAGGCTTTGTAACTTTCAGAGCAGCCGGCTGCACAACATGAAGGATTGGTATCTGTGTGTGGTTCATTGCAAAGCTCCTTGGAATTGTTATATAGTCCGATTATAGTTATCTGTGTTTATTTGAAATCTCAGCTAAGATGAATTCACTGAACTGAGTTTGGTTTTTGCCCTCAGCTGTCGGACAAGCAACAGGAAGAGCCTGATTGTGACATCCAGCACCTCTCCCACCCTGCCGCGACCACACTCACCTCTGCACGGACACACAGGTAACAAACACACACACACATAACGCACCTGTACTTCCTCTGACAGCTGAAACAATAACATTTGTGTTTCTTTAAAGTGTTAATATTACCCTGGTATTAACAGCATCCTTACCAGCAGTTTGAACACTCATGGAATATTTTTCAGGCAACTATGGCTGTGATTTAAAAATAAGTTTAGCAGCCCAAACTAATTTAACAAATGGATGTAGCAGCACCAGACTAAAGAATGATTGATCCTCTGGGGACTGTGAATACCCATGGTGTTTATAGCAATCTGCCCAGCAGTTGTCAAGATGTTTTGCGGGACAGACAGACCTCACCATGTTACTGCATGTAACGAGGTTGTAAGCTGACATTCCAGAACAAAAAGAACAGGCTGGAGTGAGAGTCTCCGGATGGGATATTTAAAAAGAGTAGGTTTGTGCATTCAGTCCTTGTCAGGCAAGAGCAGGGGTTTAGTACTGCCGGAATGCTCTGCCTCGTTTTTTCCCCAAGTCAGGATTAGGATATATGCAGTTCACATAATCCTGAAAGGAATTCATACATATGTTTTAAATGCTGGGTCCACACATTACTGAAAGTGTATGTTATCTAAGAGAGACAATAAAAACAAATGGAATGGTCAGAGTTGTCACATTGAAATTTGAGGTGTGTTGATTGATTCACATTGTCAACTCATGCATTGTGTAAACATGTAAGAAAACGTTCCACTTTAAAAGTTATCAGCAGTCAGCCCAGTAAATTAAATTATTTTTTCTCATTCGGTAGCTGTTGCTAGAGGCAACATAATGTCTTTCATTTTTAGTTTTTTTTGTCGACTAGTATTTGTAAAACTTGTCATGGTATGAACAGTGGTTACATACCCTTCAAAACCAGCCACAACTGGTCCTGAGCAAGAGTGACGGTTCTTTATTGACCAGTGTTTCTAGTTCCTTCTTTTAGAACCGGCTCAGTGTGCTAGGTGCCCCAACAGAAGGCTAACAAAAAATTGGGATGGTATGGTAGGTTTCAGCCTACTTGGTGGAAACAAGGCTGTAGTATCACCTGTTTCTGCAGTGATGCTAATTTGCTCTTCATCTACTGAAAGGTGTGTGTAGTAACAGCAGGTGAGGTGAGTTACATGGAGTCGTGTTGCTTACTATCACACTACAACAAAGCTCAATTAACAGCTCTGACTGCACACTGAGCACAGCGCAGTAACATATTTGATTACATGGATTAATGTGCAGGCCGACACACTGTAGGCTCTGGATCACAGATCATCCTAATTTTTAAAAACGATATAAATCAGTTGATATATTTGTGCAAATTGAGTGTTTCATATGTTGTGATGCTACAAAGGAGAATGACCTTCAGCTCTGCCACCAGAGACCTTCTTCATCCAGCTGTTGACACACGCTGTTTCCCTGTAAATGCAGAATGTCATAAAACCATCAACATGGGGTGCTGTTGAATTGATTGATCGGGGCACGTGGGTATAAACAGATCATATAAATTTAGCTTGGAACAAATTGATACTTGGAGCTTGATTGATATATTGGCATAGCCTGGCCAATTTGTAGCATATCACAGATAGATGTGGGAGCACTGATGAGTTTATTTTGCAATTGTAAAATGTACCACTCTATACATATCATGGACACAATCCTCTAAAGACTAAATTTGATAGATCATGATCAAAAATGCTTGTTGATTTTAACAAGTGTGTGCCACTATGACCTAACAAAATCAGCATCCGACCTAAAATGTAGTTTTAGTGTAGTTCGATTCCAATTACTGTTTCCCTGTTGGCCAAGCTATTGGAAAGTTATGGTCACTTATCAAGCAAGAAGTGTAAAACACGGTCTTGTTTGTAGCCTCGTGAGGATTTGCTGCTTCTTTCTGCTTTACGTCATTGTAATCTAAATATTTTTGAAAACTACGTCTTACAAAACAAGGTTTTGAAGGTTTTACCTTGAGTTCCATGACACTTTAATTATTTTAATAAAAGAAAGAAAAAATTCAGTTCATAGATTAAAAAAAAGAACTTATGACTCCTGAAATGTCTCAGAGGTAAAGCAGCCATAGGCCCTCTCACAGGCTTCACACTCACAAATATAATTGAAAAAGTGTGTGTGTGTGTGTTTGTGTGTGTGTGCGCGCGTGCGCATGCGGTGACAGATGAAATGAGCGCTGACAGGATTTTTGTCGAACACGTTTGACAGCATGTAAGACAAGCACACAAAACCCCCAAATCCACCACCAGAACCCACCCACTCATCCCCTCCCCCCTTAAAATGTAAAGAGAGAGGAAGAGGTGGAAAAGAGATGAACAACAGTAATAGTGATTGATGGTGACTGAAGGGGGGCGAGCAACAGAGTCGAAATATAGATTGGAGGGACTGAATAAAAATGGATTGGTGACAGTGACTGAATGGGAGGAAAGAAAGATGGCAGGACGGACATGAAAATGGAAAGATGGTAAAATATCGACAATTATATCTGACTGAAGGAGGGAGAGAGCTCCTCATTAACAGTGTGTGTTTGTGCTCAGCTGACAGACAGTTGCACACATCTCATTTCCTGCTCAGGAAATAATGGAACTCGCCAACCTGTCACAGCGCCTAAACACACACACACACATTTTGTTTGAATAAGTGGGCTTGTTGAAATGCCTTTTTCTCCAACAACCTTTGACCTCTTCAAAATAAAAAAAAACAACATAAATATTAAGTTTTAAAAAATGTGTATCAGTTACACCAAAGCCACTAACGAGTTCGCCCATTGTTAAGGTGACACTTTCATGTAGACCAGTTGATGTAACTTTGTGTCAATCAAAACATCAGCAACTCCTCTTCCCTACAAGTAAAATAAGTGATAACATTTAGTTGTAACTCCTCCCTGCTTCTTGTAGAAATTATTTATTGGTAATGTGACTTATGTTAGAGCACAATTGCCTGTCATGAGCTCTCACATTCATACTTATACTGTTTTTTTCAACTGATTCTGAATCCTACTGTACCTGTAAATAATCTATCCAAGTCCTTGAATGCAATCATTCACAATAAATGTTGTATGGGCAGTGTCACCATCAGGTGCACAAACAGGGCTCATGCCTTGTCTTAACATAAATTAATTGTAACATGGAGTTTTAAGTCAGACTTCATAGTTGCACTGGTGGCACCATCTAGGCTGAACCCTCTTCTCACTTGGACCAGGTGCAAATCTTACAATTACTGTTAGAACTAGGAGCAGATTTAAAGTCAAAATCTCAACTGTTTATATAAATCAGCAGCCTGATACACAGACATGAGAGCCACAAACAACCCCACGTTAACAATAACCCACATTAGCTTTCCTGCTTAAGTCTTCTTCTTATCAAGCTAACTTAAATGTGAACATGCGTCTTGTTCTTCACCTCAGTTTGTTAAAGGAGTGACCAAACAAATGCTGGTGATGAGTGCACTACTAATGTCAGTTATCAGGCAAAATAGTTAGCTAGTAAGCTGGTCAAGCAGCAGCATACGGACTTACTGGCAAAATGTCACTGTGGTCCGTTCAGATGCTAGTGTGGTCCTTACTCTTAAATACCACTGCAAAAAACACACTGTCCATGAGTTGCAAGCTGTAGCCAAGTTTGTTTATTTTTTCTCAATTTCACATTACCTGTGGAGTTCCACCAGCTGCTGTCCATCAAACACCTCTCCTGTACAGTTCTGTTAGTTCTTGTATCGCAATGTCCATGAAATTACTTTTCTTTTTTTATCTGATCATCCATATTAATGTTGCACAAATGGTAATTGATGAGTTACTCATTAGCAAGACAGTGGGAGAATGTTAACAATGTATTCTAGCAACACGTGCTGCTTGGCAATAGCCATAGTTGTAGGGCATTTACATGAAGACGCATCGCTAAGGTTGGGCGTAGTCAGGACAAGGTGTAAGTCTAGTTGGTGCAACTGATGTTAAGTCCCCTTTAAAGACTGGTCTTAGCAAAGACCGACTTAGCAGTGATGACCAGGCTTAGGAAAGTCCAGTTGGTGCAACCCACTCCTGATAGCTGAATGGTTGGGTAAAAAAACTTCATCATCATCTCTTTCATACGTAAAGATTTTCTTAATTCAAAGTTTCATTTCAGCAGAAATGTTGGGGTTAGCATTTGGCAATGTATTATATTATATTATATTATATTATATTATATTATATTATATTTGATATATATATACGATATATATTATATTTATCATATAATATGATATATGACATAGATATGGTCTTAGATTTTGGATATTATAATATCGTAAGTGTTGTCTTGTCGTGGTTGTAAAAGTTGCATTACAGTTAAGTGATGCAATTTTATGAATTTACTTGCCAGACTGTTGTCCATTGACTGTTGTCTAAATATTGTAATATTCGATTTTCTCCATACCATGCACCCCTAACTCCAATAAAACTAAAGACTTAAAGACATTAGTGTGGCCCAAGTGAGCATGTGATGTGCTTTTGTCATTATTTCTGACATTTTCCAGACTAAATTTGAAATTAAATGATTTAATCAATGATGAAATCAGTCGTTAGTTGCAACCTCAGTGATGAAAAAAGCGTTTTTTAGAGTGAGCTGGTCTGTGTGGTGGCCGTCGCCGGTGGTTTGGAGGTCACAGTGTGAGATAGCATTCATAATACTCTGTCCTTCTTTGGCACCGTCCTTCCATCTGTTTCTCTGTTTTTTCTCCTTCCTGCTACCAGACTGCTGTGGCTGCTGTGTTGCCATGGAAACACTGCCACCAATCTCGCAGTCCGCCTCACAGTCCTGTCTTTTTGTGTCCCGGACCCTGCAGAGGAAATAAATACCGCTAATTAAATATCACTAATTAATGTTGCTGTTTTTCATTTTCTCTCCTGTTGCTTCAGTAACTGCACATTAAAATACTGCGTCCATGTTTGTTCTGTTTAGGATTACATGTTTGAATCGAGCTTCAATGGGGTCTTAGCCTTACAGTATACTAAGTTTGATAATACCTCCACAGAAATGTACACATTAACAGAAACCTTTATCTAATCTAAACCCAGGCTGTGATGTCCCACTGTTGGCTTGTACTTTACTAATTAATATGCACCACTGGAGGCCATTAAACCTTTCCCCTCTTCCCCACAGACCGTCTTTATACAAAGATGATTGCTTTTTTTTTCTTCTTTTCCTCTCAATCTCTCGCTCTGGCCCTAATCATGAATTTCATCATGGTTTCAATCATCCAGCCATTTACTGCTAATCAAAAGGAGATTCCTCAAAGTCTAATATCCTGAGGGGCTAATGAGGACCAATCCTCTTCAAAAATGACTTTTATTAAATGTTAAAAGTCTGCATAAATCCCTCGTTTCCTCTCCTTCTGTCAGCTTTTTTCGCTCTAGTTCGCGTCATCTCCATAACGTCCACCTTCATTTTCTGCCCTTCCGTCTCATTCCCTCTTTTTCAACATTTACATCTTCTCCTTTTCTTCCTCTCCACCCACCCTGAACTTTCCTCTTCCCTCCTGGCTGACAGAGAACTGTTATTTGGTAAAGGCCAGCTGATGATTGGCAGCTGTGTGTGCTCTGACTTCCGATGAATTCCGTCAAACAATCCAGCGCTCGTCTTTGTAATTGTAATGAAGGACAGAAAGAAAGACAGCAGGGATTCAAGCTTTTCTCTTATTCTTGTCACACACTCCTGAGGAAATACTTTTTTTTTCTCCTTTCTTTCCGCCCCCTCCCCAATTATAGCTGTATTTTGTTATCCCAACCACACTCTCCCTGGAGAGGCAGCGAGACTGAAGAGGCACAAAGCAGATAATACATTTGCATGTATCTCAAACGCTGCTATATTTCTTGGTCTTTGCTAAAGTAGGTCACTGTCACTGCAGTTTGCAGCACAGGAACCTTCTAAAACATGTTTTTATGTGGCAGCAAAGCAGCTTCTATACCTGTAGTGACGAGACCGCCTACCAGGTACTCTCAGCTCCAATTTGCATTTCACTTCAGTTTCAAAATATGATCCACACAGTGATTTCTTTTCCTGACAAGTAGTGGAAAGTATTATTCAGATAGATTTTAAAAGTGATTTGATTTTTTTGTGTTACCAATCAGAGAATGTCAGTATATGCTGAAGGTTACTCTGGATCCCTGTAGACATCACATAAATGTGCTATGTGGTAAAAATGAGACATAGTGGTGTTTCTAGCATCAGCTCAGTGCTGGAATGAGTGACCTCTGTGACTTGGATGGAGGTTCTGTATGACAGGTGTGACCAGTTACTGCTTGTAGGTCAGTGGGACAATAAAGGCACCTGAGCACCGTACAAACGAACAGATGGGTAACAGCCTGTCGTCTCAGAGCAGATAGCTCTACATTCTCTGTCCAAAACGAGTAACAGCAAATAGATAAATCCTAAACCACTAGTTTATCAGCTTGTCAGTAACATAACATGTCAACAGGTACTAGAAAATTGCAGTGTAGGTTACTGTAATTTAATCCCCATCCTGTCAGCTGTCCCCTTTATACAGACGCCATTTCAGTGCTGTTACTACCTCTACTGCTGGCTTAAAGGCGAGGCAATTCTGTCCCCTCATTTCATGATCCTACCTTTTATACAAAACTGCAAGGTAGCATGGCAGTAGTATGATCCTACCTTTAACAGTCGGTGTAAAAGGAGCTACTGAGAACTTGTGTCATGTAGATTTGGAGGTGCACAAAGAACACAACTGCTCGTAGACGAGTTGTAATAATGCAAGCATCATTCCAGTCAGACAGAATTGCAACTGGAGTGAATTAAGTCCAATTGATCCTGGAATTCTGAGACTTGATAGCTCAAATAACTATTGATTTTTTTGAACATAGCTGTACAACCTAAATATAATTTGTAAAATAAATATTAAATTTATATATATTTTTAACAAATAGTGGTCAAAATGAGCACTGAGTGGGACATTTTACTGATGAAAAATAAATTTGTCTGTGATCCCTCATGGCATATACTATAGTGTGTAAATCTGTACATTTCTTGTGGTATCTTCTTAATTATCAGCTGACATACATGTCAGTAGTCATGTATCTGCCACAATATAATCAATCTAACTTCTCTCTTCTCTTTCCTCCCCAAATGGATACTCTTCTAAGGCCTTTTCATTGGCACGTTTGGTTATGCAGAGTCAAACAATGTTTTTGATTTGTGTTTCCATAACCAGTTTAACACCCAGAATGTGCCAAGTCGGGTTGGGCCAAAGCATGCACACCTGCCTCCAAGTGGGTTTTGGTGACGCCAGATTAGCTTTGACAGCAGTATTGACAATGCAAATAAATAAACATTCAAAAGGGTGATTCATATTTTATATGCATGCAAATAATTTAATTCACTGTGCTGCTCAAAGGCTACGGCAGCTCCCGCAACTTTTAAGGAGGAATGTTTTCTTGCATGTTACTCTATGCGTGAATCGATGTCATGAATTAATCAACACAGGGACAGAAAAACATTCCGTTAGTTGACGAGCACATCATCAGTTAGAGACACACTTTCTAGCAGGTAGCCTTGCTGTACATTGGGGTGACGCTTTGGGGTTTACCAAGTCAAGCCAAGCTGGCACTTGTATGGAAAAGGCCGATTCATCTTCCATCTTGTCCTCTAACTAAAAGCACATCATATTTTTGGTTTAAATCGAATGAGTTTTAAAGCTGTTGTAGTATCTTGGACAGGTCAAATTATGTGTTCTGCACTATAGGCTACAATCTTAAAATTGAGGATGCAACTAAAGACTATTTATGATAAGTCTTTGTGTAAGTTATTTAGTAAACATAAAAAGGGAAAATGTGGGACCATCACAGTTCCTGAAACCCAAGCAGCAAATCCTCATATCAGAGAAGCTAAAACCAGAGCACATGTTGGTTTCATAATCAGAACAGTTCCTGATTTATCTTCTATCAATCGGTTAATTGTTTATTGTTAGTTGTTTGTGTCTTATCATTTCAGCGTAAAACTATAACGTATCACTTTAAAACCAGGGTGAAGGTTTCAAAGGAAGCCTTTTTAACATTGAGCTCATGTCACACACCTGTGAGCACCAACACATTATCATGTAAATATATCTGAGAGACCTGACCTCCCTATAAACACACACACAAACACACAGTTGACACTCCACTGCTGGGGGTGATTGGTCTTTACAAAGAGAGATGGATTCTTCTGTCTGTGAATGAGCCTTACATTGACTAATGGTCCACGCACATGTATGCACACACACAGTTGGAGCCATGAAGTGTGACAGTGTAGTGACTGTGTCTGATAACAGCCCTGCTGAGGCCTCTGTCGTTAAATTGTAACACACAAAACACAAAATCATGTATGAGACATTTCAGATGAGTGCGATGGACAGTAACAAGCTTCTGTTTGACTGATAACATACGTGTTCACTTGAGTATGTGCATAGATGTTCTGCAGCCACAAACCGAGACAGAGATTCCAGTCTGACAGAAAGCAAATGCTCGCATTAATATTTGAGTTTCTTCTCTGTCCAGACGTGCTGCTGAGGAAAATGCATAATTGATGCGGAAATGTCCGACTACTTAATCTCTCGTCCTCCGCCTTCGCTGTCTCTCATCTGAATTATTTGTTACACACCAACACTCAGAGGCGCTGTGGTTCCCTGGCCTTGAATATTGGTATCCATCAGGCTGTGTATTTATGTATTGATGTGTCAGTTTGCTTATTAAATAATCTCAGGTTTATTCAGAAGAGGATCATCTGTTTCCTGGGTGTCAGTTTCACAGCAGATTGTTCGGTCTGTGCTGCAGATGTTTTATGTTCAGTGTTTGGATGTGTCCTCTCAGCACACAAAGACAGATGTTTGTGTAGCCAAAGCATCAGACTGAATTTCTGTTTCGTTCTCATTAAATTATTCAGTCTGACATTGAGTTGACGTTAAACTGGGGAGTTTTGTGCTTTAACCAGTCAATAGTGACACACATGCCTGTCCTGCCAACATCATTTTCAACCAACACAGAAGTTTTAACCACAACTGAAGAATAACAACAACTAAACCAAACTGTCAAATCCAAGTAGACTCATTCAGCTCTTGTCTTGTTGAGGGCCAGAAGAAAATGGAAATGGAGGAATGATATGGAAACAGGCAACACTTTACACCTGCAATCTGCTTTCATACAGAGGCCCATTATTTTCTCATTTGTCAGGTTTTCTTCATTTAGTTTAATTGTTCAACTTAAATTCTGAAGTTGAAGATGGTTTTGGAGGTATTGTCTTCTCACTGAGTATGTTTATGTGGATATGAATGGCCCTTTGATGATCAGGTTTTTGACGTATCCGTTTAGGTGTTTGAGCATGTAAACACCATAGGAACCTCATTTTAGACTTTTCCTCACATAGTTAACCTCCTAACTTTTCTGCAACATGGAAACACATTCATCTCTAACATGTTCTTATTCCAACTTGTCAAGTTTTATTATTATAATAAGCATTTTACACTTGTTACATGCATGGCATCTTTTCAAAATACACTTTTGTTTTAACAGAAAATGGACAGTTTCTGCTCGTTACATGCATATAGTCGTATTCAAATAAATTAAGTTAAACACTTAGTTTTTAGGTTTATTTCTTTAAGTTTAGGCATCAAAAACATGTAGTTAGTTTTGAAAAAAACATCAGGGTTTGGCTTAAAATTGACACAGGACATGAACAGTGAGCTCTTGTGGGCTCCTGGGTGAAAGTTTGGAGTTTGTTGGACCCATCCACTTCCTCTCCCACCTGCCCTATATGGACTGTCTTGCCCTTTATGTTATGGTAGTTGCCAGCGCTGTTACAAACTGCCATTCCCTGGAACAGATCATACCGCCAAGAAGAAAACCTCTGTCTATCTGTGTCTGACGCCGACATCCACTGACAAAGCGCCGGTATTTGACACGTTGGGTTGTTGCCTGCTGCCTCTAAAGCTGACGCGCCTGGAGGATATCATACCACCACAAAGGGTGCCTCTGGGATTGAGGATGGGCTGGAATTCCCCTGGAGAATTTAACAATTCTGTCAGTATGTGTTACAGCCATTGTTTTGGGTCTGGGTTATTCCCCAGTTATTTCCCCAGAGTCTAACAGTGAACTGATTTACAGTTAACTGTTCAATGTTTTATCAGGCTTCTACAAAGTTTAGCTTTGTAAGCTTCAGGTCACCGTTAGTGGAGCAGTGAAACAGAGTTTTAAGCCTTATGATTGGATTTTTTGTACTGAAATGCACCAGTCCAATATGTCCACAGGTTAGTGCCTTTACCTTTTATCGAAGAACCAGCTATTTAAAAAAAAAACAAAAAAACTTTTGTACAGATGATTCAAGTGTTTCATGTCCATCTAACTGTCTGCCACAACACAATGTCTATGAAGAAAATAAAAAAGATTACTTTGACTTCCAGAATCACTGATACCCCAAAAAAGGGTGCCTGCAGGTTCTTGAGAAGCCTTAAAAGGCCTTAAATTCAATTTTAGAAATATATAAGCCCTTAAAGTCTTTACATAGTCTTAAACTTAAATATGTGAGTTCTTAACTGCCGCAAGCATCTTATCTAATTTCCTTTATCCATCGTTAAACTTAATCAGTGTCAAAATAAGTCAGGCTCCTCTGTGTGAAAGTCCACATTTCTGATGTTACAAACCTTTAGACCTACTACTGAGCCTAATATTGTCTTCCTACTTTATTCTTGCACTTACCTGGTGGCAAATTAGATTGACCTAACTCACTCTAATAACCATGTTCCAACATAAAACCTACCTCTGCACAGGACCACTACTTACCTGCAACGTTTATAAGAAAAAGATGATTTGTCCCAAATCATTTTTTAAGGTCTTAAAAAATATTGAATTAGATTGTCTGATACCTGTAACAAACCTGTAACAACTGTTGCTTCACATGCGATTAGCATTTATCTTATCTTATTTATATAATAATATAATAGATACAGATCATCGGGGTCTCTGTTTAGTGTGCTAACCTAATATTCTCTCTTGTCTTCCTTCTCTTTCCTTTTCCTCTTCTGTTATTCTTTCTCAGGTACCAGTCCACTGGACAGCCCTCGCAACTTCTCCCCGAACACAGCTGCACACTTCTCCTTTGTTCCTGCACGCAGGTGAGACACACAGAAACACACATTCAAATGTGCAGGTGTGTCTGAGGGTCACACCTGGAGAAGAAAATCAGTGCACCTTGTAGGGTAGGTCAGGTAAATTGGAATGAGCACACAGCACTTTTCTCTCAAGTTTCCCGAGCTCATTATTCCTACAATTGTTTTTACACCACAGGCAGCAGGTTACTGCACTGTTTAACATGTTTAACAGTACAATTCATAGTCTTTTGTTGGAAATACAGTCAAAATTAAGCACCATAATCAGACAGGAACTGAAGAAATTGAAGAATGGATAAGCTGTACTTCAGCTTTTAATGTCGATATCTTTTCAAGGCTGTGAAACAGCTCAGTGGCTTCGGCGCCTTGAGAGCCGAGCTGCTGCTGATGATAGTGTGTGAGCTGATGAGGAGGCAGATGATCACTCGGAGACTGTCACTCAAACCAGGATTAATAAACCCCTTATCTGTCTGGGCTCTCAGCACAGATAGTAATTACTGAGAGGGAAGGAGGGAGCAAGTGTGTGTGTCTGTCTGTGTCTGTGTGTCTGTGTGTTATGCATGTTCCTGTGACAGATGGATGCATGCATGTTCAGGCACTTGTGTGATTTTTTTTTTTTTTTTTTTTAAATCCAAGATAAAAGATGTCATGTAAAAGTTTGCTAAAGCTTGCCTCTTAAATCTTCATTAAGATGATGATGTTTCCATGGTAACACACCTTCCCTGATGTACTGAACCCCTCGGGTTATTTCCATGACAACATCATCAAACATTGTATGGCAGCCGAGCAGCAGTGCAGCAGCCAAAAAGAGAATTAGTGTTGATTTGAATTGAAAATCCCTCTCTGTCCGACTGCTGACCTCAGTGCTGCACACGCTGTGACAGCAGTGACACCATGTGGTGGAGGTTGGTATGACAGGTCATTGATTTGAGGGTCCATGGCTGGTTGTACAAAAACCTCATCCTTTTTTTCGTCTTAGTAAAAGAGAGTACAGATTGTGTGCAACTTATGTTACCAAATTCACGTCAAACTTTAAACGTGAGATAAGAAAAATGTTTGATTAGTCTGCAAGAGTCAATAGTACAACAATAAGTACGTTATTGTAAGGGTTTTGCTTACCTTAGAACCATTTTTATTTATTTATTACAAATGATGAAAAAAAATCTTGATTTTGGAGCCTTCATATTATTCCGAAAAGAAGTGATTTTTTTTTCCCCCACAAATGAATAGGTACATTTTTTTCTGTCTTTATTTGTGTGATTTCTCTATCATTTATGATAATATAATAGTTATGTATTATACATGTTATGTTAAAAGTTATATTCTTATATTATATATGAAATTATTATAATGATATGATATGTTAGAGGGATAGTTCTGATTTTCTGAAGTGGGGTTATCCATACACTTTATATTACAAACAGTAGTTGTCAGTTGGCACACCCCTAGTTTGAAGAAGCAGGCAGGAGTCCGACATGAGAGCTAAGCCATCTACTGTTGTGGAGGGGGACCAGCAACAAAATGTATTCCAGCCACCTAAAAAAACGTCCCACCTAAAAAAAACTCTATTAGTTTAGGTGCATGCTATATTTATGATGTTTTTTACTGCTTTACCTTAATGTTGAACAGTGATTTTCAGCAGGAAAATGAAGATGTTATATTGCTCTTTTAAAAGCCAGATTCCACTGAGAAAAACAGTCCTGGTCTGCCGCTGCCTTAATCAGTCAGTTTGTGTTGCTGTGTAACTTTGTCATTTAAAAAGGTTAGTTTGGATTCACTAAAGTCACACAATACCACAAACGAAGTAACTGATTGAAGCAGTGGTAGACCAGTAGCTCCCATGTTCAGAAAATTGACCTTATTTGATATTGGAGTCTCATAGCTTTGACGAGGAGACGGGTAAGTGAGGCCGTTAACAGCTTTTTCATTGGACCTGGCCGTCTGATTGAAAGGTAATGCGGTGAAAAATGCTCTCAACATAGCGTACGTTTAAAGTGATAATGATTTTTTTTAGATGGCTAAAAAACATTCTGCTGCTGACCCCATCCACAGCAGTTCATTGCTTAGTTTCCCTGCTGTTACTCCAGCCTGCCTCTCCAAACTGGGGATGTGCGGACTAACATCCACTGTAAGTGACACACTTACTATGGATACGTACCTCAAAAGACCTCACTTTAAAAAATCAGAACTCTCCCTTTATGAACATAATCAGCCCCTTCCACTGAAGTCTTTAGCAGGCATTAAGTTGGGTTGTGTGTTTTGATCATTTCAGCTAAATTAGTAATTTTGCTGCTTGTTACTTGTTTGTAACTGTTTGAAATGATAAACTTTGGGGCTGGGCCAAGCTTGGAGAATGTGTGAGTGTGTGTCAGTGACAGCTGCATACAGCTATAAAAAGAAAACCACTGTCTTGTCTCCCTCACAGTCATGGACACAGGGCTGACAGGTAACCTCTCAGTTTTGACCTTAGCCCTTTTTCCTCCCTCCTTCTGCCGCCACCTTCCTGCCCTCTGTCCTGCATGGCTGAGCACACACATTCTGAACGACATCAACAAGTACCCTGCAGGGTCTCCTCTTCTTCAGCCTAACATTGTATATGAAGTAGATATAAAGGAGGAACAACATCTCCAACTGCTGTAACACTTACTGAGTCTTCCCCAAAAACAAAAACTCTCTGATCAGTGGAATCTTTGAGCCCAGAAAGAGTAGGAGAGATTGGTCACAAAATGGTGAGAAATGCTTCATTAAATTATGGTTGTTCCTTAAAGGATAAGGCTGGTAATAATCCATGTTTTTCTTATTGTCAATGAATCTCATGAAAAGGCCAAAAAAAAACCAATGAATGTATCTGTTAACACATAATATGTGTGTGTTTCCTTCTTCCACTATGCCATAGAGCTCCATTGTTATCTGACACGTATGAAAGAGAGCTACACTGTTGTACTGTGTGACATGTTCTTTCATTACCGTGAACACACACACTGTAGTTTATTTTGACTCAGTCCCACATACATCGTCCTGCTGTTCTAAATACTCATTAGAGCACCAAATGTGAATCAGTCCGCCACTGACAATAGTCCCCAACAAATACACTATTTACCGCTGTTGATAAAAACTACAGTGAACAGCTGTTTTAGGAAACTGCTGAGTCTTTTTAAAAGTGAAACAACATATTTGTGAGGTGCTTTTAACGATGTACATCGTTAATAGAGATCAATGGACTTGGAGCTGCGAGCAATAGAACATAATAGAAAATATAGAGAGACGGATTTGTTGACAATAAAAAAACAAAACAGCTGGCTTATAAGAAACAAATCCTAACAGTGTTTGAAAAGTGTAAAATCCAGCTGGAGGTGAGGAGCAGACAGAGTGGCTGTCAGGTTTGGACTCCATCGTGCTTTACCTTATGTCTGCAGAGTCTCAGTAGATCCTTCTCATGGCTTTTACCTGCACTTTCGACTCTGTGTTATCCTTGTGTTTGCATATTCCCTCTTGTAACTGAAACAATTTATTTTGCTGTATGTAATGGTGCCGCAGCTCCTTGGTATGGTTGTTGTGGAATACTGGTTTAAATATACAAAAAAGGGATGCTGATGTTTTCATCTCTGTCTCTCCCTCAGGACGGATGGCAGACGCTGGTCTTTGGCCTCTTTGCCCTCCTCTGGCTATGGCACCAACACTCCCAGCTCCACTGTCTCGGTAAATATCTTTACTCTACATATATAATTATATACTCTGCATATAATTGTATGTATTATATAATAATCTATGGATACAAAACAGAAAAAGTGTGTTCTGCTCTCTCTGACTGTACTGCAAAGCAGCAAGCCACCAACACCACCCTCAGCTATGATATAGTACCCCCATCTCCCACCTTCCTCTCTTCACTTCCTCCCCTTTGATGCCCTCAAGTGTACTTCTGTTTCTCCTCTTTTTCCTTCCTTCGCTCCCAGAGACTTATCAGCACTCTCTCTGGTCTAATCCTTCCCCTTCTCCTTTACCTTCTGCTGTCCCTTCATCTCGCTTCTTAATACCCCGGTGTGCGGTCTCTCTGTGCCTGCCGCCTGTGGAATGAGGCTCAGCACGCTTCAAAGGCAGTGAGCTGAGTTAGCTGGCTGTGAGAGCTTTTAACATGTAGATCCAGACACTGTATGTACAGAGGGCAAAATAAATGACTGGTTAGATAAAAAAGGGCTTTCCCTTGGTTCTGAATAATTATTAACTTGGTCATTTGCAGGTTAAAACACGATCAGACATCAAGGTTAAATTTAATTTAAATGTCTAACAACTCAGCATATTGCAAGACATTTTAAATCATAGTAATATTGTTTCATGACTTAAATATTTTGATAATGCCATCGTGGGGCTCCCTGCTGCTCCTTCATGTGACAAAGAAGCCCTGTAGGCCAAAAAAATTTAGGCTGAGAGTAACGCTGACTTAATCATCTTGTCACATCACCACGCATTAGGTGACACACCTGGAGGCACAGTTATCATGTTTTGCTCTCTTTGTGGTGTGATCTTAAAATCAGTGATCAGATTGTAGTCTCCAGTCAGACAAACTGTGAAAAGATAAGAAAGTGAGCAAACAGACATGCAGCCGCAGTTTCATATGAAAACAGGATGCATTCTATTTTAAGATCTGTGGACAAATAGGTGTATGCCCTACAAAGACACAGCAAATTGACTTCTGTCTGTGGCTGCAGGTGAAACATAATGAATTTAAAGTTCACTTTGTAATTTGACATTCATCAGGCTTCTGGACTGATATTTTTACATCCATAGCCAGATGTGGTTAGCTTTACTTACCGTCTAAGTTTAAAGAAGGACCACAGCTCCATCTCTGTAGACAAGATCAAGTAACATTTAACTGGAATTGATCCAAAACACACAAGACCACCCTTGTGGTATGTGTGTTTTCTGTCGCCCCACTGGCTTCCAATGATTTAAGTCACAGGTGGCATCACTTTTGAGTTATTTGATCACGGGGCCAATTGTGCGGTTTTTGGAGAGCCACTCCATACTAAAGGCTCTGATTCTCAGGGACAGGGTAAGGCACTGGAAGGAAAATCCACACTCACCAAGCTTTAGTCTGATCCCACAGTAGCTCCAGTGCTGGACATAACGTGCATCCCATCTCCCTAATTTACCTGTCCTCACCTGGCCTGCATTAGCCCGAGTCTTAGACTAGCTCCAGCCTAAAGCCCGCGTGCAGCAGCTCCAGTGCTGAATGTAATTTACAGTCCATGTTCTCCCGTAACTAACTCCCTCTCCCTACCTGGCCTGGACTAGCCCAAATCTTAGCCTAGCTCCAGCCTAACCCCCGCCCGCAGTAGCTCCAGTGCTGGTTGTAATCTGTGCTCCCTCTGTGCTCCTCCTCTCACAGTCCTCCTGTTCATCTCAGGAGAAACTGCACCAGCTGCCCTTCCAGCCCACCCCAGATGAGCTGCACTTCCTTACCAAACACTTCAGCTCCGAGAGCATCACGGATGAGGAGGGACGCCGCTCCCCCGCCATGAGACCGCGCTCCCGCAGCCTCAGGTAGGAGCTCTGTCATAAGTTTACACTTAGTTATAACCCACACAAACACTGTGCAAAGCCTGAAAAGAAAATCAAGGTGCTCTTCCTCTAGTGGCCACTACCTGCTGGAACATTTATATTCTGTGTCGTAAAGCTTGTTTGGCTGATTTGCAATATGAATAACACTGAATGTGAATACTGCTGCTTCGACAAAATACAAATATTCAGTTCCTCCGTTGTAACAATGAATACAAAGTACAAAAGCCCACTTACAGATGCTGGTCTCCTCTGGGTCTAATAAGTATTGTTAAGGCTCGCTGTGTTCCCAGATCAGAGCGATTACTTTGGTGTGCACAGTGTTATGAATTCAACTTCGAGAGGCAAATCAAGTCAGTCATTTTAAAATCCTATTAGTTTTTAAGGCACTCGGTGGTCAGGCCCAATCTTGCAACTCAGACATTTTAATTCTCCCCCAGGTCTCTGAGGTTTTCTGACCTAGTGGTGTTGTTGTACTGGACTGCATTATTTTGAAATGTGTTTTTAATGCTCTTTCCCCCCTTTGTGTTTGTAAAAGAAGTGAGCAAAAAAAGAAATGAATAATAGAGATACCTTTCAATATACTGCAGTCTACTTGAACACCACTGCGAACTGCTGTACAACCACAATAATAAACATACTTAAATTAATATCCCTGAGAGGCTCGATGAAAACTGAATAGTATTATCTTCGTTAAGGTATGATCTGTGGGACAGATGTAAAGCTCTGGGTAGCCCTGCACTAGAATGGTCAACTCCTTTCTCCATATTTATCACAGACTGATATTATTGAAGAAGGGAATGATATCTGTCAGCTGTGATTGGTTGTTTCTTGTCACTTGACATGGGGTGCATGTTGCTGTGTTCCAAAAGTTGAAGGTTGTTTAGTTGTTCAGAGTGATCAGCTTATTCTGATTTTTAACCACAGTAGGAGCCCTTCTGTGTGGAGTTTGCATGTTCTCCTGTGTCACCGTGGGTTTTCTCCAGGTACTCCGGCTTCCTCCCACAGTCCAAAGACATGCAGGTTAATTGGTGACTCTAAATTGCCCGTAGGCGTGAATGTGAGCGTGAATGGTTGTCTGCCTCTATGTGTTAATGCTGCGATAGCCTGGAGACCTGTCCAAGTTGTACCCCCCTCTCACCCAATAACAGCCAGGATAGGCTCCAGCCCCCCCAACAAACATTAGCACACCTTGCGGTCCTGGGTTGTTAATGTTTGTGTGTCAGTCTCCAGAAAGATCAGACTCGTCCCTCTGACATGTCCATGACAGGTGGGTGCAAAGAGAAAGTCCTAACTGTTTATATCAGTGACACTCACCTGTCCACCTGTGGATCTGTCTTTCTGTCTGTGTTTCCATCACTCAGTCCATCTCCAATTCAAAATCTCTTTTGTCTTTTATCTTTTCATGATTCTCCTTCCATCTAGATTTTACCTACTTCACCCTTTCATTCACTGACTTTCAGCCTGTCACTGCCTCTGTGTGTCATCCTTCCTTAAACTTTTCTTTACTTCCATCTTTTTGCTTTCTGCCTCAGCTCCATCTCTTGTCTCAGCAGCTTTTCCTCCATCTTTATCTCTGCTTCTTTACGGGGAGATATTGAATTCTTTCATCCTCTGAGATGAAAGAAGGCAAGACTGAGTTGCATGGTGTGTATCTGATTAGAGTCCCACTGTGTTTGTTGATTGATGTCAGGCTCTCTCCCTGTGTGTGTGTGTGTGTGTGTGTGTGTGTGTGTGTGTGTGTGTGTGTGTGTGTGTGTGTGTGTGTGTGTGTGTGTGTGTGTGTGTGTCTGTGTGTCTGTGTGTCTGTGTCTGTGTCTGTGTCTGTGTGCGCGCGTCTGTGTGCGCAGAAGTGCCATCTCAGGTAGTCCACCATCACCTTGTGTCTTCATATATCTTTCTCTCTGGAAAATACAGTTATGAATCATGAAGAGGTAAAAGATTAATTTTTCATGGAGATCAAATAAAACTGTGGAGAATAAGATGTTATGAAGTGTTCAGCTTTTATCAGAATTATCATAAAAGCTGACAAAACCAAAGCGCTGTCATTACAGAAATGAAGTAGACTGTGAGCAAGTTAATATAAATGGAGGTGACTTTGAAAAGTGTTTTGGCTCCAGCCAACAGTCACCCCCCTCATGTGCAGGGTGGAGGAGCCTCAGTGGAAAGCCTGACATCATATTAGTCCACCAGCAGTGAGTGTCATTAAAAAGCTCTTAAAGAACAGTCTGCAGACTGTCTGCAAGTGCAGATAAATAACCAACAGAGGGGTAGACTGAGGATTAGTGTTCAGTTTATTAGCCAGTTCAGTTTTGGATCCAGTTCCAAGTTGATAAAATACCCTGATGAAGACACTAGTGTGAGGAAAATGTACTGAGATCTGAAGAGGCTGTGGTGAATGAGACAGACAATATGCAGCAGAGACAGAAATGAAGTGCATGGCTGAGAGAAGAGATGATGATGATGATTGGACCCAGGGGAAGGAACAAGTGTGTCTGTGTATGAGAGAGAGTGAACAAATGAGAATGAGCTGCAGAACACAATTATATGCTAATTTTATGACTCTGCTGTGAGGGATGGCAGTCACCCTTTTTTATCATTTAACAGTTTCTCTGTTAACTCTCATATTCAATCTTCCCCTCACATTTTTTGCTCTTCTTTAGTTCCTGCAGTGTTTCTATCACCTCTTATCACTGCCCTGTTTTTCTATCCATCCGCTGTCCACTCTTCCATACATTGAGATTGAGCAAACAGCATCCATCCACCCATCATTCATGTCCCACTGTTACAGGCTTCCATTGCTGCACCACATTGACTTTCTGTCTGCAAAACCACATCTTCTCTTCTATCATACATATCAGCACTAATGTACAGAAATGTCTCCTTTTACATATGGTGTCAGACTAAGTTAATGTATTCTAGCACAATTTTTTTCTTGTTCAAAAATGTAAAAACTTTAATTCATCACTGGTGTATTCTCATAAATATCGAACAGTAGCTAACAAGTGTAGTCAGTAAAAACTTAATTTCAATGAGAAATTGCAGAGATACAGCAGCCAAGTCACACACAGTACATTACAAAACAGAGACATTAAGTTATGTTGAATCAATGCAAGATATTTAATCTGCACTGACATTAACTTCAGGATCTTTGTATACAGAGATTGCGCTATAGGGCTGCTACGAAGTCTCTTCTTTATGCCTCCTTTGCATTGTTAAACAGAACCAAATGATAGCGGCATCAGTCTGCTCCAGTGTGTGATTGCACACTGCATCCCGGCATACCACAATTATAAGAGGTGTAATGTAACACAACAACGTCAGCCTTTGGTATGACATGTAACACACACATTGACAATGCCTTCCAAACAATTACAATGGCATTACCATGGCAATAACAATCACCTACCTTTTCTGCTATGTGGTGGCTGATCTCGTTCTCTGCTCGGGAATTATTTTCCCAGTTTGCAGACATTTACTGCTGCTGTTCTTCTTCTTTGAGTTAGCCGCTAACTGCTAATGTCTGCTTTTTAAATCCCCCGAGGTGGGTTGCCAACATAATACAAAATGAAAACGTCCCACCAATTCAACACCTGGTCAGGTTTTTCCAGCTTTACATTATGGCAGACCTTGTATTGGGGCTGTTACCTCCGTTCCCAGCTCAGAGGCAAGACACCCTGTCCACCTTTCCACAATCGTATCTTCTAAACAGAATGGTGAGGCTACATAATGCTGCTTTATTTCCGCCTTGAACAGGCACTGTGTTTGCTGCATTAGAGACAATTACTTGAAATCAGAGATTGCAAGTTAACAGCCTTTATTTCACAATCTACAATCCTGACGATAACTCTGAAAGCCTCTAAGAGCCTGTTTAGACACACTCAAACCACTGGTAGTGGTGTCCTGGGATGCATTTGACCACATATCTTTGTCACTAATACGCCCTGATGTGTCCTTGCCAAAAATTACATTATAGGTGCGGGATGTTGTGGGATTCTGCTAACAGTGCACTGAAAGCTCTGTACCTGACCCATTTTAAATCAAGTGTTGCGTGACCATGTATGGTTTTGCCCTGTGTAAAGAGACATATTGAATTCTGCTGACAGTGAGACACAACCGCTTACATGACCTGTAAGCATCCTACACAGAAAGAAGCAAAAGTTTGGATGTAGTGGGTAGATGTCTAGATGTCTTTCCAAAAATAAAACAAGATGTACAGGTATATATAGCAGGACAAAAGCTTGTCTCTAAAATATGTGTATTTTAGATTAAAGTCTAGTTCTCCACTTTTTTGAATTTACAGAACAAAAATTTCACTGAAGCATCTTCCTCTTGCTCAACACTTTGCCGTTTGAGGAGATTTTTACTAAGATGTTTGAGAATGTCATTGTGGGATGTTGAGGTTTCTGTGGTGAACTCGTATAGTCTCAACACTCATCTCACACACACACACACACACACACACACACACACACACACACACACCTCATCCCCGTTCTGCCCAGCTCTCTGTCACGGTCAATTAGGCCTCTCATTTCCCGAGTCGCCCGTCTCAGTTGTGAAGCATCAATGTTATTTTCTCTCTCTCTCACACTCGCAGCCTCTCTCCCCTCCTCACCGCTCTCTCCCACTCACCTCACCGGCACCATCTGATTCTCTGTCTCATCTGATTTACTTCAATTACCCTCTCTACCAATAAGCTCTTTTGCATTTTGAGTGCCTTTTGTCACATGTGACATCACCACTTAGCTGGAGAAAAAAAAAGAAGACGCCTCTCCAACAATGTTTTAATTATCCAATTTTATAAAACACCCTTGGGTTGAGGTTTAATCTTCTATTCTATTTCATAAATATTTCCTTTCATTCTCGCACTTGTGAACTTGTTGCCCCTCACTAAAACAAAAGTACTCTCCCTCAACTTCCTCCAAAGCCTCGTTTCCAAGGTCGTTTCTCAAAATAATGACGAAGACGTTTTTCGCAGGGATTGCCGTGAGGCGATTTTTATTTCCCATTACAGTAGAAATATAGCCATGTTCTAATTAGCCTTTGTCTGGCTTTCTTGTGTTATTCATCCCAGGGATTTCACTCCGACCTCCACTGCTGCTCGCTCTGAATGAGAGCTTTATTTTAATAAAGGCTCAGGCTGCTCACCGCCATGAGCACACAAGAAGAATAACACTGATGGGAGGAGAAGAAGATATTCTGCGAAAATTAAAGAATGTACATAACAGCCTCTGGCACTGAATCCATCTCTGTCAAGGCTAACCTTTAATTACTGAGCCTGGCAGCAGAGCTGGCTGTCCAGCTTTTTGATAGATTTTTTTCTTTTTCGAGAAACACGAACATCAAAGGAGAGTTAGAAAGTTGAGCGTGTTAGAGCTCTGAGTGATTGACATCAGTGACAGTTGAGTATGTGGTTATGTGTGGGCGCACTGTGCTCTGTTTAAAGGGTCACTTCACCCAAATTATACAAGAACAACTTCCTCACTTACCTTCAGAGTAATGCTCTGAGTGTCTTTGCTAACAGAAGTACTGTTTTCATTCACTAATTGATTCCAAACGCTTCTACCATGCTGGTCGTGTGCTCAGTGTCAGGTTAGCTACTGTAAATGACAATTCAACACTACATGCCTATTTTCACTTTAAAAGATTACCATGAAAGAGAGCGATTATGTATTCTGAGCCTCTGTAGGCTTTCAGTGTAAAATATGTGGGCAGGGAGTGATCAGTAGAAACCGCTTCAGCAACGTGAGCTTTATTTCCCCACAGCAGAAACACACACAGACTTACACTTAGGATACATGAATACATAAAACACAATATGAAAATCTGTTTGAAGTAGAATGCATTTGTGAAGCTTCAATGTTTAAATGTTATTTTCAATACTGTTACCACCACAACCTATATTTTAATTACAAAATATTATTTGCTGTATTGAGGTGGAGGCAAAAATATCTGAAACGCACATCTCAAAACCTGGCAAAATTAAACCAGAACTATTGGCAAGACTAGATCAGACAGTGTTGACCTGCAAATTCAGGCAATGTTTATGTCCTATTATAGGAGATAATATCTCCTATGTTAGAGATGATACAGGAGATAGTGTCTCCTGCATAGAAGATGAACTTTTAGGTTTAATTAGGCTGTTTTGAGAGTGAGAAAGCTGTGCTGAAGGAAGCACATAGTGCACCATACAAATGGCATTGAAAGTTCGGATAACTCCAACATAAGCAAAAAGTTTAACCTCCTTAGTTAACTAACTGCAAATGTCCATTGTAAAATATAGTGGGACTGTGCAGTGGCAGGCAGGCAGGATTCTATTGGATATTACACGTAAGAACTACCCAGCAGCAAGGTCAAGGTTCTGATGTATGCAGGTATGCAGTCTACTTGGCCAGCGAGTAAGCAAGAAAGAGGAAGAGCCTCTGGAAGCTGCGTTACACATTAGCTTGCGGCTGGGCACTGCCTGGGAGATGGCATGGAGAAATCTGCTTCAAAATGTTAAAAAGAAAAAGTCAGTCAATCTTCTATCCCTTGCTTGCCTAAACTTAAGATGAAGGTCTAGCATTGCCCACTAAAAAAATGTTTTCAACTTGCCCCTCAGGGCTTCTGTAGATACCACCAGATGTAAGAACAAATGCTTTGCCTTGTTTGGTTCTTCTGTAATTTGGGTAATCCTTCAGTAAATAGTAAAGAATGAAAAAAATAATATCACAACAAAGCAGGTGAAAACAAAAGAAAAATGGAAGCACAGTTATGTGCAGTATTTCATATGTGTGTGTGTGGTTACTTGTCAGCATGTGTGTTGGCGTAATGATAAACAGCCTCCATGAGGTTTAGCTCATATGTCACATTCAGGCTGCTCTCATTCCTATTAAGCTGGTAATTGGACTTTCAGCTGCCGATGGATGACTTAAAGCATTACCTCATCGCACGGGTCACGTGTGTGTGTGCGCATGCTTGTAAGTGTGTGTGTGGGTGTGTACCGATGACTCATACTAACAAAGACATCTGGAGCCCCAAATTCATACCTTTACCTCACCTATCTTCCGCTCTGTTTGTAACACTTTATCTCCCAAGGAATGTTTATAAAAAATACTTTTGCTTATATTTTTTATATTTTGTTTTATTTTAAAGTATAATTCATTTTATTTGATGTTGTTAATTCTTTACTTTAATGAATATTGTTTTATATTGTGTCGTAATTGTGGATTTTTTTGTGTGCAGAATATGTTTTGTCATAGTCATTTGATTCCAGGTTTATCATTGTAATAACATAAAGTCGTACTGACTAGGTCTAGGATGAAAAATACTCTACTAATTTCTTCTTTTTTTTTTCCAACTTTAATGACAATGTTTTGTTCCTACATCAGGTTATTTTTTTCAGTAAAGGTTGTACAAATTGTAAACAGTGAAGGGTTTATTGGTTCCATAAAACAAGAAGAAAACAGGCAAGTTGTGGTGAGATTATCCCAGTGCTGTTTCCTTTGATTTACTAATGTTCTAAATATAAATTACCGTATCTTGTAAAACAAGACAAAATGAGACACAATTGATATTAAGAAAAAAATTTGAAAATCAAGCTGGTATTGGAAGATTGGCCTATTTTGTAAAATGAATTCAGTATGTTTGAGCAAAAGGACTACATGATTCCGTAAAATGGAGGTTATTTTCATGTGTGCCAAAAACTAAACTTATTTATTATTTATTTACAATATTTAGAAGGAAATGTTTACAGTCATAAATGAATAGGATGAATAATACAGCAGGCTAACAAAGCCTAAAATTGCCTGGAATGAAATTTCTCTCCCATGACACACACACAAACACACACATAGCCACTGCTTGTCACCTGTCTCCATCCCCTATTCTCCTGAAAGTGAGACATAGAAAGGTCAAGGATATTGCTGCTGTCGCTATTTTGTCTTATTGCAGAGAAAGGTTGGAGGTGGGGGGTGGTGTATTATAGAATAAGAAAAGAGATGAGTCCCAGGAGGAGGGAAATAGAGAGAAGATGGAGTCCACTGTGAAAGACAGATGGACTGATATTCTGTTGGAGCCGTTATAGACTGAAGGAGACATCACTGTCAGTCTGTCAGGTCATGAAAACCCCTGAGAGCTGACGGACACCCACTGCAGTGAGGCGGCTGAGTTGCCGACATCCTTGGTTTATTACTGACAGCTACCCACACAAACGGACACTCACACACACACACACACACACACACACACACACACACACACACACACACAAACTCTGTCCAAGGTGGTCACTGGTCTCCAGAGGCGTTACCTTTGTGCCTTTCTGTGTGTGCAGCCATGTGAGTCCAGGGGTTGTCATGGTCTTCGGTTTACACTACTGAAGACACACATATGATGAAGACCCCAAGGTCCCGTTAGTGTGTGTGACCACCATACTGCCTTTATTCCCCTGCGTTCTGGTGACCTGAACAATCTTGCATATCACATGCAGTCTGCTCAGTTGTGTTTCTGCAGTTGAGGGACAGGCAGCACTCCCTCCTAAAGAAGAGTAAAGATCACCCAGGATTTATCTTTAAGGAAAACTAGTGCCTATGAGAAGCACAAACTGGGCTGTGATCTGTTTCAGTCCTTGAAATAACCCAAAGTAAGGTTATATATTGATACCTGCGAACCAGTAAAGCATATTTACTTTAACTTGTAGCATTATCAACATCAGACTTCTGCTACCAGAATTTGAAAAGTTGCCCAGTATGCAGTAAAAGTAACACTAATGCTAACAATACACAATACTAACAATACTCCTGCGAAATACTGCAGAATGCACACAGAGCAGGCATGAAGTAGATGTTTATAGACAGTTGTTGCCTACACTGTGTATTTGACTTGATTCAAACAAATCAATATCTACTTGTGACCCTTTGTCACAGGTTATGGCTTCAATGTGGACATGATCTGTGAGCAGTTTGACACAGCAGTGATTTTTCCTTCTCAAGCCCCTTTACCACTGCACAAAATACCCACTAACACCCGCTGATATCTGGCTTTTTTTTTTTTTTTTTAATTTACACACAGGTCAAATGACTACTGCAGTAGTCATAGGTATTTATCAGAATACAACACCTAGGTGACTGCACTAATATTAGCCCCAATTATACCAGAGACATGCCGTGACTAGCCATCACAACGTCTGTCTCCACCCAAACATCAAATCATCTTGTTACCTCTTCTATAAAATATATTCTGGGATCCTGTCGGGGTCCCCAGGTAGGGAGTGGTTCCAAGATGGCACCTTATTCATTCCAACGAAGGTTGCTCAGTGGGAAGCGTACGCCAAAACATGTTCTTCTTAAGATTTCTATAGTTCAGGGCCCATAGAACATTAGAGTCATTCTCTGACTGAGCTTCTGACTTCCTGCACAAATAAATCATATGAAAATAACATACTTATGACGTTTACATTTTTTTACACAGACCTAATTGCTCACATTATAATAATTGTGGATGTTTTAATTATGAGATAATAAGAGGGCTGATGCATCCATTTTATGACTATATGGCTGCTTTTGTCTTTATTTCAGAACAACACATTCCAGGTATTAAGACTTAAATGACCACTGAGCGTCTCCACTCACCTGTGTTTGTTTGTTTCATTTCAGTCCCGGACGCTCGCCTATCTCCTTCGACCATGAGATCGTGATGATGAACCATGTGTACAAAGAGAGGTTTCCCAAGGTTTGCACTGCAGACACACACTTCCTATACAGAATTAAGTCACTGGGGGGAGCAGAGAAGTAAGACGGAGGGAAATAGGCTGTAATAGACGACAAAACATGGAAACAAGTCACAGGAAAAAAGTGTTATTTACTTTAATTATGTGTTTTGAAAATTTGATACTAAAACCAAGTTGTTCTAGGCATTTCATGTGTGAAGATCTGCCCTCAAAGAAAGGTTGATTTTGATCTAGATTGTGTAGACTCACACATAAAAAGGCTCAATCACTATTCTTTGCTGGAGGACTTTTATTGTGAAGGAGCCACAGGAAGTGTTGAGTTTATAGTAACAGCATGTAAACATAAAACATTCTCATTTTCTTGAAAAATGTAAATGTGACATTGTTTTGGGAGGCAATCAGTCATGTTCCATAACTGATGAGTTGCAATCCAGGTCTCAGATTTCAATTTCATGTCTAGTTTTTATAAATATTTGTAATGTAACTGTGTAACTTTGCATAAAGTATCATAATAAGGTGCATAGAGTTTTCATATGTTTCATTCCTGTGTTTTTAATTATTGAGTATTTAGTCAGAATAGATTAACTCTAATATATGAAACTGTCCTGTGCACATGTAGATTTTGGTCATGCACATCTCTCCATATGTCCAGTATGCGCAAACCTCTTCTGTGACTCATCCTTCTCTCCCCCTCTGATCACCTCCCCCCTGCTCCCCTCCCCTCAGGCGACGGCTCAAATGGAAGAGCGTCTGGCTGAGCTGCTCAGCTCCTCGGCCCCGGATAAGGTGCGCCCGCTGGCTGATGGGGTCCTGAGCTTCATCTACCATCAGCTGATAGAGCTGTCCAGAGACTGCCTGGAGAAAAGCAGAGAAGGCCTCATCACCTCCCGCTACTTCTACGAGCTCCAGGAGAACCTGGAGAAGCTGCTGCAAGATGTAAGTCCAGCAACAGCTTATTCACAGCCCTGCAAACACGTACTTGTGTTTTCAAGTCAAGAATTCTTCTAGCAAAAGGATCTCCTACCAGTAACTATAGAAGATGCAGAAACTCTAACCTCTCTAACATTTCAATTTACTTGCACAACCAGTGCATTTTCACATCAAAAAAGTTTCAAGAATATCCTCTCATAAAATTTAAAAACAGTACATTAAAACTGTTAAAAAAATGTCTTGGAAAAAAGAAAGAAAAAAGAATTCCCCTCAAGATGGTATATTTGAATAGAGGCTGCAGTAAATCTGATTATAGACAAGGATTATTTTAATATTTGTGTATTTTATTAATTTATAAATGGCTACATAGCAAAGCAGGCTTATTTATGAAGCACAATCAAAACAAGGCCATTCAAAGTGCTTTACATGAGGCATAAAAGGCATTAAAACAACATTTAAAGACAAACGTGGAATTGAAAAAGTGGAATTAATTGAAATAATGCATACATTAAAAAATATTAAATTCATTATCAATACACACCAAGTACTTGCAGCCAGGCGAGATGATATCCGTCTCTTTATGTCATGGCCTTATTAAACCTAATTGGAACGCAGTCCTAAAAAAATGTGCTTTTCTCAGAACAGTTTGGCTGTTTCCAAAAATCACTCCCTTGTTCTCTAATTAACCGTTCCACGTATAATGAACAATAGATTGATTCCTCCACAGTGAGCAGTAAATTGACATTTCAGACACTTATGAATCAGCATCATTTTGCGTCACCGCTGACAGATGTAGAGTTGCATGACTAATATTCACATCTGTCATAGGCAGAGCGTTGCGTTGTGTCCATGCTATCTATACTTTGGATGGTGCTATATAAAGCATCATTTCCACAGTGGCACATGAGAATCATAATGGTTAAGAGCAATATAGAGCGCTAAGTTGCAAGTAGGTAGCGAATTCAGACTTAATTTTACAGCTCCCTCAGTAAACTAATTATTTGCTAGAAATTAAGTATGTAACTGGTAATTCACGGGCAGGTTCCTGGAAAGGATTACGTGGTGTGGATAATTGGTGTGTTCAGTTACTGGTAAACTTCCAATTCATGAATTCCAATTAACTGGTAAAATAACCACTTTTGGTCAGTGCAAGTTAGGTCAGCTGAATGTAAATAACATTTGGCAAGGCAACAGTTCAGTAAATATGAAAAATTACTTTTGAAAATAAATCATTTTTTTCTTAATTGGAACATCTGCTTATAAACATGGCAAAACTAAATAACCACCTGCCTCAGACCTTTGTCTTTGTTATCCTACAATAAGGACCAAACTCCCTGGAACATTATAAGGATTATACAGACCCCCCCCAAAAAATATCAAGTCCAGACATGTGCAGTGTTAAAACCCTGTCCTTGATGAAGACATCATGACTATGGCAGCCTCCCAGTCACGCTCAGTTTACCGTAGAACAACTCACGGCGTGACGCGCTCCATCGTTCACTCATCAGGGGTACAACCGTCAGTGCTGTGTGATGTCATACGAAGCCACAAAGACTGCGGCCCAGGTGCAAACACATAAAATTCCATCACACATTCCTTCACACACACTTGCTTTGTTTATTACCGACAAGCAACTCCGATCCGCTAATCCCAGGTTGGCGTGATGGGACTGTTTCGGACAGTTTGGGTGTATTAATGCGTGTGTTTCTATGCGTGTGAACCCAGAAATATATTTACATGTGTGTGGCGGCGCCGGCGGTGTGACATCTCTATTAGCTCAGTTTTCCAGTGCCTGGGGGGTGACATTATGGCTCCCACCGGCCTCTTATTGACCTTCTGTTCTACTGGGACTCAACACACAAACTATCTCTCCATCATAGACACACACACATATATGCAGGCGAGCACGCACACACACATCCTCCCCGATTTTAATTTCACACTCCAGCAGTCACCGGGGGCTGACAGATGACTCTCCCAGACGAACAGGAGGGGTGAAGGAGGTGCAGTCGGAGGGTTTTTGGGATGGGCGGGGATTCAAGGGGATTCCTCTGTATCTGATTGGCCGGCACGCTCACAGGGAGGGAGGTGGATGTACGTGCGTGAAGCCTGTTCGAATGCTTTTGGAGGGTGTGATGAACTGGACTTGAACACATCTGGAGAAGACGCCGATGCGGGCTGCAATGCGGGCCGGATGATGACATCATCAGTTAGGTGGTGTTAGGCTGTTTTTTCTGTTTTGTTTTGGCGGGTGGCCAAGTGCGGCAGCAGGTGGAGCGGAGCCACAGAAGAGAGGAGAGGATGAAGGCCATGAGCAAGTGGACAGAGGTGTGAAAACAGCCTCCCCACCTGCATCGTTCATGGAGATTCCCCGTTTTGTGGGTTTGGTTTTTTTGTGGAAACATGTATCGCGTCTCGTGGCAGAGGAGGCTGGAGGAAGAGGAGGAGGTGCTGGAGGATGTGCTGAGGAGGGGCGAGTGGAAGGTGTTCACTCACAGCTGGGAGGAGGAGGAGGAGGAGGAGGCAGCTGCAGACTTCACAGTTGAGTCAATTTCGGTTCGATTCAGTCAAGCTCTATAGGTAGCCGAAACTTGTTTACGCTGATGAAGACAAAGAGGATGAGCCTTGTAGTTTCAGTCAGACCCAATGGCAGACTGAAACATCTCAGTGCTGTTTGATAAACAGAGTATACCAACTCACTCTAACTTTGAGCTCAGGTTTAGTTCTTATGTAGGTGGCTTTGTTCGATGCCTCGGGAGCTGCTTGTTCACCCTTGACTTCTTTTTTACTGGACTATAACTTCCTGTCACACTCAGGCAACATATCAGTGATACACACTGAAAGTCATTGATTCTTAATTTTTGATTATTACTAGTATTTCATTCTAATTTATTTAAAACAAAAACAGTTTTTGTAGCTTGTTTTGTAAGACGCGTGACCTCTTTTGAAAGAATTCCAAAAAGATAATTGAGTGTGATCCAGAGGTCAATGACAGGTGCATTAATTATTCAATCTTCTTATAATCAGTCAGCTGCTGTGGGTGTTTTTTATCCACAGCTTGTTAATAATTCAGACTTTTTAATGAGTCATCAGGCCATTTTTACTAGTTGGTATGACACTGGGATGTCTTGTTTTCTGATGGATTCTTTTTAATTAGTTAATAATAAAGTAGTAAATGGACAACATGCTTTTTAAAATGTATTTAAAAGTAGTACTTTACTGGTCTAGTGCACAGATTTAAGTGTTATTTTTCTTCTTTCTGACATTAAGGACTGATAAATGATGCCTTCACTGTTTTGCTGTGTGAGTTTAGTTGGGTAACAGATATTTAAGTTACTAACTCAGCCATTCATTATCTGGACAGTTATCTGATCTTGGATCTGATCTTGATCTTACGTCCTGGTGTTGATTAGGATAAAGGGTCATTTCACTGAAACCATTGCGTGTCTGACCTTGACACTTTTGGTTTCATGCAGGGGGCGGTAATATGGCTTTTGTTTTTAAACCCATTATATATTGTATTTTATTAGGGTATATGTAATTTTATATTGTATCATAATATTAATATATAAGATATGGTATGTTTTCTGAAAAATCAATTGAGCAACCTTTTATTGAAAAAATAATCAAACGTGATTTTTGGTTGTTTCATTTTATTCATTTTTTTAATCGCGTTAATTTTATTCCTGATCTAGTTAATTACATATTAAAACAACAATAAAGGGACTTGCACAAACAATCAGAGGTTTTAAAGAAACGGATACCTCTACTGTGGTATAAACTGTGTAGAAAATAAATATTTCAGTCAAAGTGAAGATTTCTTTTGTGGAGGGGGCAAAAAGTTCTGCTTGTCTTCCCACAAACGCTGTCAATGATTTTGGTGAACTGACTCTTTAACTGTAATTAATTCTTCAAAGAACAATGTAAATTGAAACCCTGTTTTTAGGCTGTCTTTATGAAAGTCTTTAAGTTTTTCCGTTGTCAAATATTCATTAAACAGGTTTCATACATCCTCCTTCATCAGTTCACATGTATAATAATATCAGGTGTGTTTTCAGCGTATAAAATCATCCTTCCTCTGATGAAATCTAGTTTTCATCAGTCCACTTCTGGTCTTCACGTGTCTCCGTCCTTTGGCTTTGTCCTCCTTGCTTATCCATTACTTTATTCATCCATCCGTTCTTTTTCTCCTCGTGTCATGACCCCATTACAGAGCTCGCAGGAGGCCAACTCACCTCTCCTCCTTCTGTCCTCCTCCTGCTCCTAGTCTCCTCTTTTATCTCTCCTCCACCTTTACCCCCTCTCCTTCGTCTCTCTTTTCTTCGCTGCTCTTCCTCTATTCCTCTCCCTCATCCATCCCTGTCACAGGGGCCTTAGTGACCTGCCTGGCGGTCACTATGGCAACCTGCATCCAGGCCATCTTCTGCTGGAACCCCTGGGAGACCCTGTTAGACCCCTGTAGGTCACCTGAGGGCAGAGAGGAAGGCAGAGTGCTAACTCAGCTCTGGTGATCTGTCACCATGTGTCGCTCGGTCACTCTGAACGTGCAGCTTCTTCATCAGGGCTAAGATACAGCTGATAACATCTGGGTTTAATTGGCTCTCAGCTGAACTTAGGTGGAAACATCACCTGCTTGGAGAAAGTGATGAGCACTCCTAATAGGCACGACATACAATAGGTGACGTCACCTCTGTCCCATTCATTTATAAGGGAACGAGATGCCACATGATGCTTGACCTCCTGGAATGTTGTGCATGTTTGTATGACATTACAAGTACAAATGTTTTCACCTTTGACTATAGATCAGTGTTCAGAGTTTATATTGAGATAACCACTTACTGTTTGGTCTTTTTCAGTATAAAATACATGGACGCAACCATAAACTATGATGAAAAGATCATTCTTAACCTCTCAGTGTTTAGCTATCCTTTTTAACAATTATTACTAATCAAATAACACGAAATACATTCAGGTTTTTTGTTTTAAAATTAGCAAAAATTCTCAACTTTCACACATTTCAACATTCACATTGCTGCTACTTTTTTTAAAATCTGAATTATTGCTTTCAATGTATGAAACCAATGAAATAACTGTCACCTTTATTGTCCAGATGTTAGGACGTCAAAAACAAAAATAAAAAACTTTAAAATGCTAAAAAATTCCACCTTTTTGTCTACTTTAACTTTTTCATGATTGAAAACATCACTAAATCAGAGTAACTGAACAGTAAGTAAACCTGATCAAAATAACCCCATGGAAGAATCCACAAGAAAATCAGAGTCAAAAGGTTTTGAAAAATGAAAAAATGTGGCCTTTAAAAGTCATGCAAGTTCACACAGAGTGACATAACGAGTAAAACATTTTGACCTTTGACCATAAATCAATATTCAGAGTTTATATTGACTGACCAATGAGATAACCACTTCCTGTTGGGCCATTTTCAGTAGAAAATGCATCGATGCAACCATAACATTGATGAAGAGATCGTTCCTAACAAATTGTTGTTCAGACATTAAATTATTTGCTTTAAGTTTTGTTTTGTTTTTATCAGACCCATTAGGAATAAAGTGACATGAAATACATTAATGTTTTTTAATTTGAAATCAGTAAAAACCCTCAACTTTCACACATTTGCAACTGCTGCTAATTCTTTCTTGTAAATCTGAATTATTGCTTTCAGTGTATTAAACCCATAAAATAACTAACTTTTAAAGTATAGATGTGAGGGCATCAAAAGGAAAATAATACTAAATACTAAAGCCTTTAAAATGTTTTTTGTTTTGTTTTGTTTTTTTAAATATAAACTTTCTTGGGAAATCAAATTAGTGCCGCTAAAACTACAAGAAACGACTCAAATTCAACAAAAATAGGTGAGGTTGAAGTTGAGAAAAAAAGACTCACAAAATAAATAGTGGCCTTAAAAGTAACAAAACAGATTAAATTGAAACATAATACATATTAAATGATGTAATTCATGTTTTAATTTAGCTATTATTATGAACAGGAAATTATTTTTAATAGTTTAAAATAGCCTTTACATAAATGTTTGTCCCTTTTTACAATACATATTCTTCTTTAATCAGTAGTCTTTAATCAATATTTATGTCAAAACATTTAACCTCAAAATACTCCACATACACAGATGCAATGTCTTTGTGATAAATCTACAATGATATCATACAGTACACACATGCATACAAGCTGTTTCAGCAAATTTTCTATACTGTGTACCACCAAGGGAATCTCTGCAGACATGCAGAGTGAATATACAGTCTGCTCCCCCCCCCCCCCCCCCCCCCCCACACACACACACACACACACACACACACACACACACACACTCTGACTAGTTAATTAGCCGCTGCACAGTGGGAGATCGTCCCTCAGCTGTCCATTACTCACCGATCACTGGCCTGTACAGTCACCTCACACACACACACACACACACATACACATTCAGTCTCCTTCACGCTCACATATACACTCCCTATACGCATATTTAGCGTGCACATACAGTATGAAGACACCCTCTCTCCCCTTTAGGTTTCATTACTGATATAAATAATTCAGGGGAGTCCCCCCCCCCCCAAGCCCTCTGCGTCTGTCAGCACAGCTCTGTTAGACAAACAGCAATGAGCTACCCATGCTTTGTTTATGAACCACCGCCTCCTCTCTGTTAGCCTGTCTGACACATACATACAGTACATACATTAAAGATACATACATACATGCTGCATTCATACATACATACACACATGAGACTGCATGCACACTCACATTACTCCCCTGAGAATGAACCATGTTTTACAGTGGGTGGTTTGTAATTGTTACAGCTTCCACTTTGCACACACATACACACACTTTACTTCCACCCCATTTCTTTCCAGGGATCAGTGTTAGCTCCAGATGCGTTTCCAGTCAGTTACAGTGGATTGCTTGGTAAATTGCTCTGTCTTCACACTGACAGACATTTCACGGTGGATATCAGGGAGCGAGGCGGAGGTCGTTCTGATTTAGATTACCTCTGAGGTGTCACTGAAGGAAGGACTCCAGCATTGGTGTGTCCTCAAACTGTTCGTTCTGCTTTGTTTGTGAAGGACAAACACAAGAAACATTCTCTGCACAGCTTCAAGGTCAAAGACTGTTTCATGATGATAAAATATTGAAAATCTGATTAAAATGATAGATACTATGAGGGATCAGTCAACTCCCTGACAGAACCTAATGTAGGACTTTTGTACTGAATGAAGATCTCCTTCTAAAGAATACTGACATTTCAGAAGACACTGAAATTTAACCATCCTTCTGTTGTTTTGTTTTCTTTGTGTGTCCAGGCTCATGAGCGCTCAGAGAGCGTGGAGGTTACCTTTGTTACACAACTCGTCAAAAAGCTGATGATCATCATCGCCCGGCCAGCACGGCTGCTGGAGTGCCTGGTGAGAGAAACACTGACAGCCACACCATCACTGAATGTCCCATATTCACTGACTGACTGACTGACTGACTGCCTGAATATGTCATTTGTTGGAAAGCACAAAAATCTGGAGGTGGAGCTGCTCCAGGATAATTAGTTACTACTGGCATAACATACCATAATAAACGACCAAACTAAGGATATACCCATTTATCAGCTACACATTGGTATCAGCTGATATTGGCCTTGTTGAATGCCATGAGACAAAAAGACGCTGTAAGCTCACTATTGATGCGTCAGAGGATACACCCTGTTGTTTCCCCTATAATGCTACATTGTGATCAACAAATCTGTGTTGAAATCGAAAGAAGTTGAGCTAGTTAATGTTAGCTGTTAGAAGTCAGTGGCAAGAACAAACTACTTAAGGAGATAGCATGCAAGCTCTCTTTGGTATATTGGGTGAAGTTATTTATAATGTTCTCATGAGTGGTTAAATGTGATCTTGCAAAATGTAGTTTTTGGTAAGAAGCTTGAGTAGACACAGCTGTTGAAGGAGAAATTTGTGGATGTTTCTACAGCAATGTAAAATAGATATTGATTAGGGAATCATGGTATATATAGTAAAAAGTCTTTGAAGCCATTATTTAAAATGAAAAAATGTCTTTAATGCGAGAGAATGTTTTTTTTTTTTTTAAAGTTGTTTCATAAATATAAGATTGACTTTGTGCTTATTCAGAGGTAGTGTAATGAAGGCTGGAACAAAAAACAACACAAGTGAAATCATTCAGCTAAATTGTTATTTTAAACATTGCTATAGACCCAGAATTTCACAAACTGTGGTGCATCCCTAGGCCGAACTATTACTGCTTGAGTTGGAAAATAGGTAATGTAGGTTTCAGGTACTGACAATGAAGAAGAATGTGTGGTTCACCTGCAGTGATTTAAAACCCAGCCCTTGTCAGTCCGATAATGTTGAAGGAGTGCAGTGCCAAACCAATGGAGCCTCCCCGTTTAGTGAGTATTTGGGGGCATTTTTATTTTAATAAAGTATTTCTGTTTTCCACTTTATAGATCTACTCTGCGTTATTTTAGAGGGAAACACTGCTTTTTACTGCACTCCATTTATCTTACTAGAGTTGATCTTACACAGAGCATTTAATCAACTTGTAAAATTCGATGCATTATTATAGATTTAACTACCTACGGTATAAAGTAGATTTAAACAAGCTCCACCTCAGCTAACTGCTGCTCACATATTAATGCATCAGCAGCAATAACCCAAGAATAATTAAACAGTGATATAATGTATTATAAAAATGTAATAGAAGCACTCACACAAGCCATTTTTCTGCCAAATGCTTTTATTTTTTATAATACTTCTGTACTTTGATGTGCTACTTTAGCTCAAGTAAATGATCTAAACATGTTTCCCACCATTATCAAAACAAAAGGCAATCAAACATTAAGCCATAGATAAAGCAACATAAAGCACATATGGTAACTGTAACTTAAGCAACAGACCAAATATTGAAGAACAATAATACATAGTGTTACAAGCAAATATAAAATCCACATAACCGGCACAAAAACATCCAAATAAGCCTCGTATTAATCATACATGTGACAGTATGTTTTGATCACGATGTGTTATAATGATTTAGTATATCAAACATTTCGTCCTGTTTTCGTAACGGTTCTAATCGGCCTCATCCTGGTTGGTTACAGTTATACAGCATAGCTTTTGTATTTTAATCACACTACTGCATAGTGGTATAAATTGGACTCTGTATGAAATATATGACCAGTATTAACTGGAGTAGCTCTTTCATACTGTACAGCTCGACTCCACGCATGGTTAACAAACAATTTAGAGCTTCCTGCTCCCCGATGTGAAATGATTCAACCACAGCAATTCATTTATGGACTTCCTCTGAGCATTTTGAATCAGCCTAATGTACACACACACATTAACTATCCTCAACTGATAGGGCAGGCTTTTGAATTGCAGAGGCACTTTCTCCATCCTCCACCCAGAGCTCCATCAGTGTGGGTTGAGATGGTGCACAGCTGGGGTCAAACAGGTGAATCCAACCTTGTGTGAGCCCAGAAATGAGGCAAGGAGGGAGAAAGTGAAGAGAGGAGAATAGATAAAGACCGAGTGGAGAGAAAAAAAACAAGTGTAGAAGACAGAGGGATAATTGGAGGGGCAATGGAGGGTGTGTGGGAGAGGGGCGGAGGAGGGGGAGGACAGGGGGGGAGGGAAGACTGCCCCTGTGCTCACATTGGTAGTTTTGACTAATCACATGCAGCTGAAGCTGTGACACCGTACAGGATGGTTTTTTACAAATGGAAGCACACAGATAGAGGAGGGGGCAGGGAGTGTGCGTCTACACGTATACTGTATGTGTGTGTGTGTGTGTGTTCCAGTAGTAGTCTATATGTCTTTGTCAGAGGACACAGGAGTTAAAATGGGCTGTGCAAGAACCAAAACTTCCATCCTCCTCTCCTACTGTTGTCCTTTCAGTCATCTCTCCTCACTCTCCTGTTGTTGTAGAGGCCAGAGTTTATTTTCCAATCAAGGGGGCGGTTTTATTGTTGGACACTGCAGTCTTTATGCATCACAACATGCAGAGTGGTGGTGGTTGTCTTGGCAGACAATCAGCTTATATCCAAGACTGACGAGACCAAAACTAACAAAAATCTTCAGACCACATTTTATATCAGTTGGATTTCAGTGTGATAACAAAAGGAAATCACCAGTGATAGGGTGTATTCCTAAATTGAAAAGTACTGCTTGCAATTTAACAGTGACAAAACATGAAAACATAAAAGAAAAAGACCTTTAATCACAAAATGAATGTTCATGCTCTTTGCCACCTTTCAAACTTGAAGCTTAAGGGGATAAATGTTGAAGAGGCTCCTGTCACTCAATCAATCTATCAAAATTAAATTCTTATGCCTCAAGTATTATAAGGCTTAAGACCATCTGTAAACAGGACTTTGCACATAGGCCAAACCAAAACCAAATCCAGTTTGAACAAAAGTTAAAGTCAGAGTAGAGAATGAACTACTAACATAGTGCAGCCTGTCTGGTGACAAACTTAATTTTAAACAGCATTGAATCAAGCTGGTGTTCAAAACCAGCACCAAAACGTGATGCAAAACTTTAATTCATGACATTTATCTCCTGTTCTCTCTTCCTTCACCTAATCCATCCTCCCTCCCTCCTGTCTCCCTCCCCTGCAGGAGTTTGATCCTGAGGAGTTCTACCATTTGTTAGAGGCAGCAGAGGGCCATGCTAAGGAGGGTCAGGGCATCAAGTGCGACATCCCCCGATACATCATCAGCCAGCTGGGCCTCACCAGGGACCCCCTGGAGGGTAACGCCATCTTAGCATCAACATTTTATTCTACTGTATTTTGTGTGTAGTGAGACCACGTTAAAAACATTTTCTTTGTCACTTGATTTTCTAGATAATATCTCTTCTGTCTCAGTTTGGTAACTGACACTTGTCTCTCTCTGCAGAAATGGCCCAGCTGAGCAGTTATGACAGCGGGAACCCAGAAACCCCAGAGACTGATGAATCAGTGGATGTGAGTACACAAGCATATCATTATCATAGTTAATAGGTGTTAACATCTGTCAGCATAAAGTTATTAAAACACTCCCTGTGAAAGGGAATGATGTGAAGGTGAACATTCTCTTTAATTGATTTCATTTTCAGTCATTCAAAGTTCATTTCTAATAGCTTGTCAGGTTATTTATTTATTCTCAAATAAGCATCCCTTTATTGATTATAAACATGCTTTCTTATGGTTCATGTATAACCCATGTGTTTTAAGGGTCGAGGCACCACAGTCCCAGCAGCTCCACCACCGACTAAAACCAAAACACCTCGCGAGGAAGACTTTGAAAACATCAAGCTCATCAGTAATGGAGCCTATGGGTGAGAACATTTATACCTTTGATATTATAATATTAATAAATATTGATGCATCACAAAATAACAAATCAACAGCTGAAGTAAGGTGTTAAATTACACATTCTAATAAATAGCTTAAATCAGTGTTAGAACCAAAACCTCTGCCTTTCCCTGTGCAGCGCTGTGTTTCTGGTGCGTCACAAGGAAACTCGGCAGCGTTTCGCCATGAAGAAGATCAACAAGCAGAACCTGATCCTGAGGAACCAGATCCAACAGGCCTTCGTGGAACGAGACATCCTGACGTTTGCCGAGAACCCGTTTGTTGTCTCCATGTTCTGCTCCTTCGAGACAAGGAGACACCTCTGCATGGTGATGGAGTATGTGGAGGGTAAGATAACTATCATCCCAGTTACAGTTGGTTGTTACTGGTTGTAGTTGTATTGTGTTTGATGTGGTGACTGTCCTCTGTAGGTGGAGATTGTGCCACGCTGCTGAAGAATATCGGAGCTTTGCCGGTCGATATGGCTCGTATGTACTTTGCAGAGACCGTCCTCGCATTAGAGTATCTTCATAATTATGGCATCGTACACAGAGACCTCAAACCTGACAAGTAAGACATAAACACACACACCTAAATGCACACCATTCTTTCATATTTACCATATCAGTTCAATTTTAGGATGTGTTGCCATATTTCTCTTATTATATGATTTGAAAAATAATATTTGGGAAGATTTCACACCTACTGTAAGAAAGTAGAACTGTGCTGATCTGTATTTTAGTGTTATGTATTATTACAGATCAATGTCACTTAAGAGGAGTTATCATTTTTGCTTTTCTTGAAGGTAATTTTTTTTAAAAGTTAGGCACTGTTCAAACCTTTCATATTCTCTCCTGCAGTCTTCTTATCACCTCCATGGGACACATTAAGCTCACAGACTTTGGTCTCTCAAAGATCGGTTTGATGAGTTTGACCACAAACCTGTATGAAGGACACATAGAAAAAGACACCAGAGAGTTCCTTGATAAACAGGTACCTGCTCATGTCTTTACTTTTAGCATAATTCTTTATGGCCTAAAATGATGAAATTTGCAACAGCTTTTCCAAAACTGCAGAACTGCATCTATGTAAAGAAGTTTCTGATAATCAGGAGATGTGTGTAGGCTCGTCTTAGCTGCCTGCCAGTGAGTTTGTCAGACAGTTAAATGCACCTTTGTAACTTTTTCTTACTAAGAATGGTAAAATTGATAAAAAAATTTTGGTTTTTGCAGACAAATTGTAAGATCATGGACATGTAAATATATAATTATATCATGGGAATCGGTTGAGTTTTCCCAAATTCTGTTGCCTTGCTGCCTTAATGTCCAAAGCTGATTTTTATATGTTAATGCCTCTTCAGGTGTGTGGCACTCCTGAGTACATTGCTCCAGAGGTGATTCTGCGTCAGGGCTACGGGAAGCCAGTGGACTGGTGGGCGATGGGAGTCATCCTCTATGAGTTCCTGGTGGGCTGTGCTCCCTTCTTTGGAGACACACCAGAGGAGCTATTTGGTCAGGTCATCAGTGGTGAGTAGCAGTGCTGACTGATTACAACTGCAATTTAACAACACTTCTCCTGTTCTACAACACAGGTCTTTTTTGTAGTTATGGTTGTTATTGACATGAGTTTAGACATTTAACTCAGTAGCATCATTGTAGAGCAACAGCCATAGACAGTTGCTTTACAGCCACAGCTAATCACAACATGAGACACCAGGGCCCACCCATGCGAGCATTTATAAAATTAAGAGAGAACTCAGTTAAATTAAAAACGTAGACTCCAAGGAAAAGTACTGGTAATATTAGCTGTATGGCATCATCCAGTTAAACGTAATCTGCCCCATGAAAGAAGGATCTGCAGTCAAAGGATCATGAGACAGTAGTGATTTGATACAAATATGTTACTGGTAATTTCAGTTAGCTTGACAGCCAGCAGAGCTCACCGCTAGCCCCATAAGAACTCATTACATCATCACAACTTATTTCAAGAAGATGCACAGATGAATTCATATGTGCCGCCTCCTTGTATGGTCAGTTACTTGATTTCAAACAAGTCAGTTTAACCTTATAATACACTGTGTCACAGACCAGTGAGGTAGGAAAAAGGAGAAGGTGTAGTCAAACAATTATTCAAAACAAATAGCCACAAAAAGTAGAATGACTGATTTAAACTATTAGCAAGTGTAGATGTGTCACCTTCAATTTTAGGGGTCACAAGCCAAAGTGTTGTCAACCTCTGATAAAGCACACAATCATAAGATTTAAAGAAGGTGACTGAACCCAAACTGCCCCCTACAATAACTGCTATGTATTTAAAAGTGCATATACATTCACACACAGTAGGTTTGGGTTAAAACAGGAAACAATTCATATAAAAATAGCATCCATTATAAAGCTAGTACATAATTTGTTTTCATGACAGACACACATGGTAGACAGAAGTATAAAAACAAAATCCAGAAGGAATCTGCTGAATCAATTCAGTTTTCTGAACTTTTAGTTACTGTGTGCAGAAAATATCATGGGCAAAAAGTGCATGTTTTCTTATATTCTTCTTATGTTGTTAAGCTTCTGTTCTCCAGTGAAGGTGTTGTTACAGTATGTCTGTATTGTACTGTGAATGTGTTATGTTCAGCCCTGCAGGCTGACTTGATGAAATCATCAGAAATGGACAGATAGAGTTGTTACTCTACAGCAGAGAAACACAGGCCTGACTTACAGGGAATAAAATCAATTGTGATTTCTCCTCTGCGTTCTTTTCTCTTTGAATTCCCTTTGATGAAAGGGCAAGTCAATGATCATAAACCTGTATTGATCCCTGCATGTCTCTTTTATGACTGTCTGAGTCTGTCTCTCCATATTGATGCACCATGGTGATAAAGAACTGAGGGCCTCCTTGTGCCTTGAATGTGTATTGTATTTTTATCTGTCTGCAGGATGTTTGTCAGTGAGGTGTATCGTGCAGAGCAGAACTCTGGGGTGCAGTCTATGGAACTAAAGTTTGATAAAATGGTGTGATGCAGGAACAATAAACAGAAACTAGTGAGATTAACTGGAGCAAGATTATTTTACACAGAGACAACATATTGGTGGGAAGATGGGTGTGTGTTCAATAGGCAAGAAGATAGAAGCATGTGAGATCTTTGAAACAGTCATAGCAGCTACTGGTAGCCAGTGATGGAAGAAATACTTAAAGGATCATTTTGGATGAACTATTGGCTTTTTGTCTACTCCTGTCTGACTGTTTTCAGAAACATTTTTTGCTCACCGTTTAACAGTAATAGAAGATTGTTTGTTACCTGGCTGCCATATTGTTTCCTGTGTCAAAGCAGCCAAGCCTGCATTATATCACCTACCAGCAGGAGTGTTTCTTGGTCTGGTGTGGCGCAGTGCATTTTGGTAGTTGTAGGTTATCTACTTCTTGAGCGAAAGAAAATTCCCAAAGCCCCTTTTCTGTGTTTTCTCTGATCATATAGTTCCAATTTCAGAACTATTTGCATCTTTTTTTCTGGGGCTACATGATATGCAAGAAAAAGTCTGTATATATTATGATTATTTTAACTGATATTTTGATCGCAGTCTGAGTTGCAATTTTAAAATAGTATGTTGTGACGAGGGTTGCGACAATATGAGATTTTCACAGTATGATAAAATATCACAGTATCACGGTATTACAGAATTTATATTATTATCAGTCAGAATGACAGTTAAAGGAATGAAAATGGAGGGGTTCTTTTTGGTTTAATGTTTTATTACTATAATTGAAACTTGAAACCATTTTGTAATGGAAGTATGTATAAAAAGCTTCCCCGTAGAAAATAACTAAAATAAAGAGGAGATTCTTCATCCTGTTGCTTTTTTCCCAATATCATAGATAAGCAAATGTGCACAGTATGATAACCGTCAACTTTTACATCATGGTATATTTTGAAACCGATATATATCACTGCAGCCGTAAATGTGACACCTTTTACATTTATCAAAAAATTGCAGCTCCTGTGATCTGGAATTTGCACTTGGCCAAATTGCAATGTTGATAATATTATCCCTACTTTCTACTGCAAAGACAGCCAAGTTTTGTGAAAACACTATCTAACTTGCAGTGAAATACTTCTTTAAGCGTAGTATAGGTGTAACCAATGTTATCAATCACTGATATTTTTTTTGTGTTGCCATAAGTGTTGATATATATTTGACAGAAAGGTCTGGAGGAAGGGGGGAATGAACCAGCAATCCACTGGATCATTTCTTTTTTGTTTTCTCACTAATATGTTCTTGCTCTATCTGTGCATGCAAGTCATTGTATTGATGTGTTGTTGATGTATTTTCTTTTTATGTGAACATTGGCTGCAAAACAGATTTATCCTGGAGGTACAATAAAGTGAACCTTGAACCACAGATTCATGTGTTTACGCTGTGCTTATGTGTTTGTGTTAGATGAGATCATCTGGCCGGAGGAGGAAGAAGCTCTGCCTCTGGAGGCGCAGGACCTTATCTCCAAACTGCTGAGACAGAATCCTCTGGAGAGACTGGGCACAGGTAAGACACACACCCACACACACACACTGTAGTAAATATTATTGAAAAGTTTCTCCAGGAACCTTATTCTCTTTGTATTTGTACTTTCTGTTTTTTGGGCTCTGCTGTCTTGTGGGTTACTCTTTGAATCTGACGTTTTGTTTTTACAGTCAGAAAATGAAGGTGCAGACCAGGTGTTTGGCCCAAAGCTGGTCAAATCTGATTCTGTAGCTGCCAATGTATGTTCTCATCTTTCTCACTTTGTTTCCTCTCTCTTCTATTCTCCACCCTCTCTGCCCTCTCCATCTCTCCTTCATCTCCACAGGAAGTGCCTTTGAGGTGAAGCAGCACCCGTTCTTCACAGAGCTGGACTGGAACAGCCTGCTGAGGCAGAAGGCCGAGTTCATTCCCCAGCTGGAGTCTGAGGACGACACCAGCTACTTTGACAGTATGTCTGACAGCTTCATCCAAACCTCTCCCACTCTGAAACATCTTACATCACACTGCCGTCAACACACAATCTAATCACTGTGTTTGTGTCTCTCTCAGCTCGTTCTGACCGGTACCACCATGTAGATTCAGAAGAAGAAGACGACACCAATGATGATGAACATGTGGAGATTAGACAGTTCTCCTCCTGCTCACCTCGCTTCAGCAAGGTACCATAGCTCATACATTGAATTTATCCACTGCAGACACTGATCCAACTTTAGATAAATCAAGCTGCTGCTAAACTGCTGGCCCAAAATTTGAGCTATTGAAAAACATGTCTCAATAGATGAAATATGGCTCTTATTATCATCCATCAATTAAACACTGTGAAGAGATTTCAATAAAATACGAAGAATAAGTGATTCTAGTTTTTGCTGTGGATCCAAATTATTAACCTTTCAATAAAGGATATTATTGATAATTTTCACTTGTTCTTGAAATTCTGAGTGAAACAATTCTGGCACATGTATACTCTGATTGTTCGTCTCTGTTTGTATTTTTAAGCAGGTTCAAATTTTTTCTTTTCTTTTTTTTTCTTTTTTTTCTTTTTAAATCCACAGTTTTACAGGATTTTGCTGCCTTAGTGGAGTGTATTTTAGTTTGTTTTTTTTTTTAATTTTTTTTATTTGTTAAAAAAGTAGATTGAATAGGGTCTTAATATTACATTATTATCATTATTATTAAATTAGGGTCTTATTATTATCAGAACAGAATACAATTAAATAAGGTCCAGGAATGACTAAAACATGAAATATTGTAACACATATGCCATGTTGATGTCCAGGTGTACAGCAGTATGGAGCGTCTGTCTCTGCACGAGGAGAAGAGGACTCCTCCTCCCACCAAACGCAGCCTCAGTGAGGAGGGAGGAGATCGCATCGACAGCTTAAGCGGACTCAAGTCAAGAGATCGATCCTGGCTGGTGGGATCTCCAGAGATGTGAGTCCTTCACCTCCATTAAACCACACTGCCTTTGTTCCTTAAAATGTGTCTTTTGTATTACTTTGAATTATGTTTAATCTTAGAGAACAAGAGGAAGTATACATTCCTGCAGTTCTTTATTGGATCATAGAGAAAACAAAATCTTTCTTTATGTTCTAATGTGCTCTTATAGTCTGTTTTAACTCAAAGTTAGGTTGGTTTCAGTCAGTTAACTGCTAACATAGCCTTAAACATCTATTGCTAATGTTGCTATGGTTACCTGCAGTTAAATGAACCTTGAGCTGTGATACAGACACCTACCAGCCAATTAGTATTTTTCATAGCCATGGCACAAGATGTCTCAGTGTGGTCTGGTATGTAGTTGTGTGTTGGTGTGCTGTGTTTTAGACATGTACATGTTTCTCATCTCCTCTCCAACTTCACCTCCCCAGCCTGCGGAAGCGCCTGTCTGTCTCAGAGTCATCCCACACAGAGAGCGACTCCAGCCCACCACTGACCGTTCGGAGACGCTGCTGCTCAGCCATCATTGAGATGCCACGCTTTGCCATCTCCTCAGAGGAAGAGGGAGGCCAAGGTCAAGGTAAAACACAGGAAGGATGTTGTGATGGACTGTGGTCACCAGCTGTCAGGAGGAAACTGTCCTTCAGAGTGACCCAGAATGAATGGACAGGGGGAAAAAAAACAGTTAAGGCTGCTTTAGAGAAGGTGTAAAGAACAGTGCCCAAGTGTGGCTGGGATTTTGGATTCTTCTGGCTTTTTTTCCCCCTTCTCCATGCACTTTGGAAGTAGGTAATGTTGTGCCAGAAATCCATACTCTGCCTGATATCTTAAATCCCAAAATGTAGACATTCAATTCAATTTTATTTATAAAGCCCAATATCACAAATACACTTTGCCTCACAGGGCTTTACAGCATACGACATGTAGCTGTAGAAAGGGAGGGAACCCCCTGAAGTAGCAACCAATATATTCTTAGATTTTTCTGTTGAAAAAGAAAAGATAAAACACAACAAACCTTGCCTCTTTATTGTTGTTCTCTCAGGTGCAGCTGGAAGTCGTAAGAGTCCCAGTCTGTTGGGTCCGAGTGCAGTGAGGGGCCCGCGTAGTGACGAGCTGCCCCTCGCTATACCAGAGCTCCCAGTTGAGAGAGAGCTAAAGCTGGATGAGTCTCCCACTACACCAAGCTCCTCCTCCAGTCAGCTGAGCAAGGCCACGCTCACACGTCAGTAGAAACACACACTGTAGAGTCACTATGTGTTTAACATGCAAGCACAATCGAAAACCTAGAACCTTCTTTACACCTGAGCCTTATCTCTCACCTTCCTTTGCTCCTACAGCTGGTAGTTCAGGGGATGTGTGTGATCGTAGTCACAGAGGTAACGGCAGTAATGGCGGGGCCAGTGGAGCTGCTAAAGGTGCAGCAGACAGCGACTCTCCATCCACTCCGAGAGCCATCAGCGACCTGGCTGCTCGTAGGGCTCGTCATCGGCTGCTTTCTGGAGATGCAGACAAACACACAGCGACGCCAAGCTCCAGACCACTCAACAAGGTCATCAAGTCGGCGTCTGCCACCACTCTGTCACTGATGATCCCTGCAGGTCAGTGCGACAGGTTGAGAGGATGGAGATACTGCTGCTGAATGCTGAACACCAGGATGACATTTAATGTCTATTTTAAAAAATTCAAATGGACGAATCTAGTGTTTCTGATCTGGTTTTTAGATGTGGATTCCTTACAATATAAAGTTGATTTATTGCAGAAAACATTATGTAGTAAGTGTGATCCTGGCCTGACAAGAAAACAAAAATATATTAGCGTACCTAAAAGACTCCATGGACTTCAGCCTTACAAATGCTGTAAGTGTACTGTACCAATAGATGTTTATTATCTCTCTATTCTTAGACCACCATGGAGCCTCTCCGTTGGCCAGCCCAATGTCGCCCCACTCACTGTCATCTAATCCGTCGTCGAGGGACTCTTCCCCGAGCCGGGATCTGTCCCCAGCCGTGAGCAACGTCAAGCCCGCCATTGTGATCCACAGAGCAGGCAAGAAGTATGGCTTCACCCTGAGGGCCATCCGAGTATACATGGGAGACTCTGACATCTACACTGTACATCACATGGTCTGGGTGAGTCCCAAAGAGACACTAATGCTGATAAAAAAAAATCCTGTGTTCACTGGGATTATTCAAAAAGTTTGAGATGTCAAGCTCATAAAATTGGAGTTTGTGACAGTAGAGAGATATCACAAGCAGACAGCTTTATAAACCACCTTGTCCTGAATGTATAAAATGAGGAGTTCAGATGTCAGGTGCAATAAATTTAATAGAAAATAAAACATGTTGAAGAAGAATAGTCACAAAAGCCATTATAATACAGGTATTAATATGAGATAAGTGTATTATAATTGAGGTATATCTGATTGACAATCACTGTATGGTAATGCCAGTGCTGTTGCTGTGGACTGGGATTCTTGTTGTTGACAGAAGATGGCAGTAAACAACAGGAGAACAGCCTCAGCATATAGGTCTTAAATATATCTGCCTTTGTTCCATCCTCCTCTTTCTCTTGCTACCTTTCTTTCTTTCTTCCTATCTTTCCTTTGACCATCTCTCTTTCTGCTGGCCCTCAGCATGTGGAAGAGGGCGGTCCAGCCCACGATGCGGGGCTTAGGGAGGGGGACCTAATCACCCACGTCAACGGAGAGCCAGTTCACGGTCTGGTTCACACAGAGGTGGTGGAGCTCATACTGAAGGTATGGAACATAAACACAAAGGATGGAAGGAACATAAACACAAAGTACAGTTAATTCTACTTTTTGTATTCCAATAACTCAGTACTTGAATTCACAGTACTGATAAACAGACATCATGTACACTATTACTGTAAAGTCATCCTAATATGAATCCAATATTGTTTATATTGCACAATATCTGATGATGACATAATACAAGTGTCCATTCCTGCTAAAAGTAGTGGACCTTCAGCACAAATAACACATTTGCCACAAAAGAATATAACTTCCAAAATTAAAAACAAAATGAAAATTAAAACAAAACATGTAAATCTAAATCCCTAATCTCTCATCTCTGTCTGCCATCTCTCAGAGTGGTGCCAAAGTGTCCATCTCTGCCACCCCGTTTGAGAACACGTCCATCAAGATCGGCCCTGCCCGAAAGACAAGCCACAAATCCAAGATGGCAAGACGCAACAAGAAGACCAAGACCAAGGAAGGACAGGACAGGTGAGACACACACCTGTGTTTTATCAAATATCACTTTGTGTTTTATTTAATGTGGAGAATTATTGAGTGAACTGTTGTGTGTTTTCTCTCTCGCAGTAAGAAGAGGACGTCTCTGTTCAGGAAGATCACCAAGCAGGCGTCTCTCCTCCACACCAGTCGCAGTTTGTCCTCCCTGAACCGGTCTCTGTCCTCTGGGGAGAGCGGACCAGGCTCGCCCACACATAACCTGTCACCACGGAGCCCGACACAGGGCTACAGGTCCACGCCAGACTCCGCCCACTCAGGTGAGGGACAAATGCTCACCTGTACAGCAATAAAATCCTGATAATATTTATTCAGTGGACGTCAGGGGTGTGGTGAGTCGTCTCACAGCTCAGTATTATATTTGAACATTTGAATGACCATGAAATTCTGTATTTATTTCTTTAAGGAGTGAAACATGCAAACACTGATTCTTCCTTTTTAAAGAATTTAGATATATATATATATATATATATATATATGTATATATATATATATATATATATATATACATATATATGTATATATACGTATATATGTATATATACGTATAGTGCTGTACATCATTAAAAACAATAAGGCTACTAAAAAAATGTTTGCCTTAACCTACACAAACCTAAATATTGATTAAACCGTTATTATGTTTTCAACTAATGTTGATTGTCTGTAAAAACCTAGGGATATTCCTAATGACTAATTTCATTGACGTTTTCAGTCAGAGTTGAGCACAATTCAATGAATAAGGCCAAACATTGTCCAAAATATATTTGTATATTATAAAACCCATGACTGGCACTTTGCACCGACTCACAAACGACTCACTAAATAACTTTACAAATAAGATTAATTTACTCTGTATTTAACGTCCTGACACATCTCTATTCAAAAACACACACACATGATAACTCTCTCTCTCATGCATGGTTGTGCACGCAAATTGACACAAATTTCCTTTCTCTCAACCCCTCAGTTGGTGGAAACTCATCTCAGAGCAGCTCTCCCAGCTCCAGTGTCCCAAACTCCCCGGCGAGCTCCGGCCACATCCGACCCAGCTCTCTGCACGGCCTCGCCCCAAAGCTCCAGCGCCAGTACCGCTCACCCCGCCGCAAGTCAGCCGGCAACATCCCCCTCTCCCCTCTGGCCCGCACACCTTCACCCACCCCTCAGAGCAGCTCACCACAGCGCTCCCCCTCCCCTCTGCCCAGCCACGCTCTGGGACAGTCTGCGGTGGGTCAGTCATTCCCTGTGAAGCTCCACTCCTCCCCTCCCCTGGTGAGGCAGATATCCAGGCCCAAGAGTGCCGAGCCTCCACGGTCTCCGCTCCTCAAGAGAGTGCAGTCAGCCGAGAAACTGGCCTCCTCCCTCTCTAACTCCCCCTCGTCTCCCTCTGGGGTGGCTACAGCGGGGGAGAAGAAGCTGGCAGTGGGAGCGGCTGTCGGGAGCAGGAAACACAGTCTGGACATCTCACATTCAGAGTTTAAGAAGGAGATTCTGCAGAGAGAACCGAGCCTAACGAGCCTTCAGGTATGAGTTCATCACACACCAACCAACATGATGACAATATTTCTTTAAAGAGATTATGGTAGTGTCCCTTAATGACAGTATTTTTTATTATTATTATTATAAAAAGAAATCAGCAGTTAGAGATCATCTTAAATGATGTTAAAGCAGTGGTTCTCAAATTTCAGAAATTAAGATGTTATAAAACATGACATATCTAAAACAAAAATTATGTTTGAGTTTGATTTGTTTGTTCAGACTAAAATAAGAATCACATTTAAGCTTACCATTAATGCTGTTGTTCTAAATTACCTTAGATTAGATTGTCATATTTGCAGAAACTGACACTATGTTGTACAAGTAGTACACGAGACGGATAATCTGTGAAAAAAATCAGGCTCCCCTGTTTTTACTGTGCAAATTGTAGGATTCCTATATCTATATGGAGTCTTTCAAATATGTTTTGTTTTATTTTTTACTCACCTTTAGGAGTCAGCCAGTGAGGGTCTGCTGTCCTCAGCAGGACGTGGTGTGGAGAAGGGCAGCCTGCAGAAACACTCCTCCTCATCCAGGAAGTTAGGGCGTCAGGAAGGGGACAGCGCCCTCAGTTCGGTGTCTGGCTCGCTTGGACTGGCCCCAGGGAAGAGCAAGCTGAAGGACAAACTATCTGCCATCCGGCAGGACAGAGCCGAGCGGAGAGAATCACTACAGAAGCAAGATGCCATCCACGAGGTCGATTCATCAGAGGACGAGACAGATGAGGGCTCAGAGGACAGCCAGGACGGACGCAGGGGGGCGACCTTCACCCCACCTCCCCTGCTGAGGCCCACCACTGTGAGAACGGGCCCCGGAGGCACGCTGCCCTCCCTCTACCTCTCCCCCTGCACCCCTCATGCCACATTCACCCACACAGGATCCTCGCAGGTAGGCAGGCCAACCTCCTCACACAGCCTCCCCCCTGTAACAGAGACGAAGCCCACTCAGAGCACCTCCTCTGTGGGAGTAAAAGACACAAGTTTGGCTTCATCTACTGAAGACAGCGTAAAACCAGAGAGGAAGGTCCTGGAGCCGAGCAGTACGACAAAACCCACTCAGGGCCCCCTTCCCTTCTCCACCCCAGGCAGTGCATTCATCTCAGTCAGCAAAGACACTTTCCTCAAGCCAACTCCTCCACAAGACTCAAAGAGTCTCAGGGGGAAGACTGCACCATCAGAATCCAGGGCAGAAGACCAAACCCTGGACAGGCCTCGAACCACAGTCCCCTCTACCACGATCACTACCAGTACTACCGACTGCAGAACCACCACTAGTACCACAGACTCCAGGACTACCACCAGTTCTACAGACTGCCGAACCACTGACAGCCAAGAGACACCTCGCACTTCCTGCTCCTCTCCTGGCATCCCCAAGGAGAAGAAGGAAGCTGACAACCGGAGACTATGTGCTGCTGCTGCAAGTCTGAGTGCAACGTCGTCGTCCACTTCTGGCTCCAGCTCCAGTTCCAGCTCCCCAGTTCCTGCCCCCGAGAGTGCTGTGGACAAAGTTGTGTCCCAGCTTGCAACAGTAGCTAAGAGTGTTCTGGGTCCTGTCAAACTTAGCACCGCTACAGATAAGAGCCAGAAAGACCAGAAACCATCCAGAGGTGGCACCACAGAAGTCCCACCAACTGGTCCCCTCTCATTTTCCTCAAAACAGCTCCCAACCCCTCTGTCACCTCACCTTTCTGAGTCCCAAACCAGACCGAAAACTGATCAGGTTGCCTCTCCAACCACCTCCCAGAGGGCGGCCAAATCCTCAGTCCAGAAAGACTTTGCAACCCTGCTGCCATCGTCCTGCAAGGATGTCCCAGAGAGGCCCACATCAGCTTCTGCAAGCAGGGAGAACGCTGCTATGTCTGCATCTGCACAGCGGCTGGGTGCAGCTGCCACTCAGCCTGCCCTCACCACACCCCCCAGCTCCTCTGCAGCATCTGAGCCACAGCGCAAGAGGTCCGAACCCCAGACTACAACTGCCAACGCCGCGTCCGCCTCCTCACAACAAGACAAAGCAACCAGCAAGAAGACGTAGCAGAAAAAAAGCAAAGAACAAAATGTACAGATCACACCACTCAGTGCTGGCTTGAGGTTTTAGAACCCACACAAACTGCATGTTTGGAAGAAAACATATTAGTAACTATAAGTTTGACTTTCAAAGCAAAAGAAGGGTGCAGAGAGAGACAAAGAGCTATCAGAAGCAGAGACAGATGTGGTAGTCCTAGTTCCATTCCAGGTGTTCTGTGCTCTTAATGTTCACGTGAGTTATTTTGGTGTCCTGACTCTTTGGTTCCTGCTTTCAGAGTAAATGCCACGAGGAATTGGTGTTTTGTTTTTTGTTTTTTCTTCTCTTTTTTGCAAACATGTACGGGGCTAGAAATAAAGAGCTCAGTGGTCCATGCTTATACAATTTAACATGCAGACACACACCTGTCTTGCTCACAATGTTCCTGTGTTGCCTCATTACTTTTTACCTTGATGCTTGGCAGATCCTACAAGCATGTTCTTCAAACACATCAGGACGTGCCTTACCAAACACTCTTTTCCTCCTTCCGTCCCTCCTTTCCCAACAATGTTAACCCACCCACCAAGAAGATTGTATCTCAGCAATAAAGTGCAGCATATGTTTAGCAATCGGTATAAATGCATAACAGTGTTTATAATAAGACTGAATCTGCACCGTCAATGTAAACTCATCACCCAGCTAACTAAGCCAAATTAAATCTTCCTCTTGCTGTAGTCCCTGGTGATCCGACATTGCAGGCATGCAGAAGGCAAGATGTATTCCCTGAGCACAGATTGCAGACGTGGTTCAGTGATTTGAGGGTATTCCTGGGAATGTCAGTAGTGTATTAGAATAATGTTTCTGTGGATTTACCAAGACTGCACTCGGGCACAGATCTCAACCGACAGTTTCAATCTCGTACTGAAACTTGTGCATTTGCTTGCCATTTTCCACAACCCTAGGCATTTATTTCTACTAGCCAGCACAGATCTTACTGTAGCTTATTGTTAAAAGTTAATCTGCTGTCAGAATCTGAGCAAACGTTCCCAGATCTGTTTCAAGTTCCAATTCTTTCCAGGTTGATCTTTAAACATTTGGAAAGCAGTGACGGCCTAGAAAGTAGGAAAATTTGACTTTTGACTCAACATGTGACCGGTAGCTGAGGTGATAAAGGGTTTGATTTCAATTATTAAAACCATTTTTACATTGGAAGATACCCAGATTTGCTGAGCCCTGACATTGACAAAACTCTCTTTAGTGTTTTAATTCATACTTTTTTTTTGCTTGCAACTGTTGTTCTCATGGCACATTATTGTAGTTTCCTACAAATGCTGAAAGCTAAAAATAAATGCATTCAGTAAGGGATTTGAAAAACTTCACAATCAAAAGCCAATTCAGTACTGGATACATACCCAATAAAATCTTATCAAAACCCAACCCTAGCATATTGGCATTTGCACAATTACATGGTTATTATGTTTCTGGATGTGTTTTAAGTCAGAACTTAAGATTCGGACACCTTTTACAAGTCTTCTAGTTACAAACATATGGAAATGAAGCCAAGGATTTGAATACACACCTGCTTTTATTGGTCACCTGCACACACCTCCAAAAGCAGAAACAGCTTCACCATCATGGTCAGACTGTTTTATTTAGAACCACTCTTCTGTCGGACCACCACCTTTTTATTTCTACGCCCATCAGCCTCTGAAGGCTGCGGTAGTTTTATTTGGTATCTGGACCAACTTGCTGTGTTTTTTGCCTCTAATGAAGTGAAGTCATCAGACTTTACTTTTGTGTGTGTGTGTGTGTGTGTGTGTGTGTGTGTGTGTGTGTGTGTGTGTGTGTGTGTGTGTGTGTGTGTGTGTGTGTGTGTGTGTGTGTGTGTGTGAGGGAGCGAGCGAGCAAGCGTTTGTTAATTTGTGCATGGTTATTTGTGTGTATATATATATATATATATATATAAGAATATTTAAAGTTCTGTTGTGCAACTGTTTTATACCCTGAGTGTGTGTTTATGCGTGTGCGTTTTAGGATTAACTTTGTTCAGGACACCCTGCTACCTGTGTATGTGGCTGAGCTCTCTATGTCTTCTGTGTCAGGCGTCAGGCTTTGCACAAACCTTTGAGCTCATTTTGTCAAATGTAAAAAATCACTAAAAGGAAGCTGGTCAAGATGTTTGACCGCTGACTGCTGTGCTGGGTTGGAGCTCCGCTCTGCTGTTGCTTCAGAAGGCAAACACAAAAATGCAGTTAGCCTGTTAAAATCAATTCATCATGTTTTGTTTTGTTTATTTGATTGTGTGGTGTGTGTTTTTTTTGACATACCACCTTTAATTTTTTCAGTGTTGTCCTGATCTTTTCCCTGATTCCTACTGTACATTTGAAAGCAAGAAACAGATTGTTTTTGTTTTGGTTTCTTTGATATTTTTAAGAAAATCACCCTTCATTGAATGCACACCCAACCCAAACCTGGTGTGGGTCCGCTCCAGTTGTGCATTTGAACGTTTTCTGAGAAGCGGGATGTTCCTCTCACAAGTTTAAGGTGAACTAAACCTCCTTCAGTGTTTTGTGTCTTTATGGGGCTTGTGTCGCTGTTGGAGAGAAAGCAAAACTCACTGGTTACAGTTAAATTAAGAGTTTTCAAGCTCAGCTTAAAGGACACTGTTAAACTGAAAGCAACACTGACTGTGGCAATCTCTGTATTATGTTTACATGTTCTTGTTTTGTATCCTTGTGTTTTTTTGTTGTTGTTGGGGTTTTTTTTTTGTCAATGGAACTTTTTGCCTGTAGCAATCAAACCTCCTCTGATAGGCTAGGATAATTACCAATGTGTTTAGGTGACTCCTGATCATAATGTGGTGTGTTAGTATTTAGCTGTGTGATGAAGAGGTCACCTGTGATTGAGGATGTGTAGAAAGGAGGAAGATTCAGCGCAACACATGTCAAAATCATCTCTGCTCTTGTTCGCGTTGCGCTGGTTGTCTCCTGGCACTGCAGAAGTGTGTTAACAGGTGTTTCTGTGGAACACATCAGAAGTGTTGAGACTTGCGGGGAGGAAGCAGCGTCCCATCGTTTGAGCTTGTGACCTCTCAGGATTTACCTGCAGTATGCTTTGGTCAATCAGACGGTCTGGAAGTTGATGACTAATGAGTTTAAAACTGCTTCTGTCTTTGCTGGCGTCAGACTTGAATAGTTTTGTTGATAATGCGACCACATTGGATGTTATTCATACACACAACACAAACTTCTTGCCTCTTGTATCATCAGAAAACTGAGATGACAGAGCAGAGATCAGTGTGCGAGTCAGATTTGAGAGCGAGCACGGACAGATTCCTAAGCACTAAAGAAGTTCTGTAGCAAACAAAAACAAAATTGTGAGCATCTGTAAAGTTTCGTGCCTAAAAGACAAGTTTTGTCTGAGTGAACATCAAGTCAGGTTGGACTTTGATGGGCAGTTTTGGTTTGACCCTGGTTCCAGTGCAATGAATTACCTGGATCTAAGGCTTACAAATCTTGGGTCTGTTGTCGATTTCAATTCGATGAATGCTATCAAACCTGAAGCTTTCCCCCTTTACTAACATCAGTAAGCTCATTGTGCTTAAGATCTTAAAATCTGTGAGCACTTGTGACTTAATCCAGAGCAGTGCCAATATTATCAGCTGAATTTGAGCTCATCACAGATATATCAGTATTACTGCATATATTGGGCGATCAGCAATCTGGAATCCAACGACTATCAGTCTCACAGTGATACAGCCTCTGGGGGTAGTGACCAATATTCGATGGGTTCTGGTGTAGCCAGCTGATATCAGGGCTAACACTTCCTCTTCCATCCATTTTTACAGTTTGATTAGCAACTTGAAACAGGGTCAGATAATGTTTCGGCTCATATCTAGACAGATCAATTAGAAAAAAAGTTAAAAAGTTCATCTTCGTCAGACGACAGCCAGTAGGTTCCAAGATTGCATTTCTGTCAATGCGTTCCACCTCTTCACACGGACTGTTGACCTGCTAGTAACCAAAGCCCGCTTAAATCGGTTTTGATTGGTTAATACTACTCGGACTAAAAACAGAAATCATAACACCGCTGACACCAAAATCTGTTGCCTCCAGATTCTGCATACATACGCAGACGTCTTTTTATAGAGATAAGGCGATAAGTTACAACAAATGTAAGTACAGAAATGCCAAAGATATGTTCAAGGTAATTCAGAAACTGTGTCCCCTGTACATATTTTTTAAGGAATCCTTATAAAATGAAACAGGTATTGGCCGATTTATGTCAATATATAAATTAATCAAATTTCTGCATCGGTGCCTCAAAAATTGACCAAAAAAATCCTGTTGAGTTCTACGTGAAACTTGTTTGTTGCTGAATGATTTGTCCATGTGTGCTCTCAAATCCTGACTAATTGATTACAAGCAGATTTATTAAATCCTGAAATTTTTGGGTTTTGGTTTGGTTGCTCAAGGTAAGAATCCTCCTCATCAGCAGGAGTTCTGATCGGTGCTTTAATCTCTTCACAGTTTCTGTTTTACATTCTGATGAAGCACTGCTGTCGACTTCTGCTGCAGTTGTGATTTTCTGCATGTAATTGGAACCTGAGTGTGTTTGTGTGTAATCACACACACTCCAGTCCATCTGCTCTCAGCTGGTAGTCCTATTAGTGCTACATGGACAGCTGCCACACACACACACACACACACACACACAGATCAATACCTGTGCCATCTAATGTGGCACTGCCAGTTTCACAGTCTCAACTAACATTAGAAAGACACACATACATACCAGTATACACACACAGATACACACACACAAACACACACCTTCTCCCGAGTGTAAAGATGATGGTCCAGCCATCTGCTGGAGAGTGAAGCAAGTGTCAGGTTCCCTGGTGGAGTCATTAATCTCAAACCCTGAGCCTGTTGACCACACACACACACACACACACACACACACACGTTGGTCAACACAAATACTACCGGTCTCCTCAGGCTCCTCTGTCCCATCCCGGTACTGTTGGCGGTCGGTTCAGCAGTTACACTGTTGGCACTGATCGACCTCCGGCATGCTTTTTACCCATCGTGCACCTCTTCTGCTCTGTGGCAGAGGCCCACAAACCAGACGCACCACGACGGAAGTTTATTTACAAGCTGAGAAGTCAAACTGAAACTGTAATCAGTCTGAAAGTCAGGATTTGAGAGCATGTGTGTGGAATTGTGTTAAAATGTTCAGCCAGCTTGGGTAATGTTCGTGCCAAAACAATACCTGCATGCTGGTACAGATACTAAATGGCAAATTCTGAAACATTTTTGAGAGATGTATACATTTTTCAATGTTCAACAGATGCTAAAGTTCTGAAATGTTACATGTCATACAAACACAGGTGTCTCTATACTCCGCAATTTGAAACTAACAAAATATTTGATTTAAATTAGAAACCATCTGATCAAAAAGTGAATGCTCAAGATTACAAACCTCACTTGATCATTTGAATCCAGTTTCCTTGAGTTGATTATACTCAATGCCGGGACACATTTCAACCTATCAAGAGCTCAGAGGTTACTAAACAGTTGCAGGAAACTGTGCAGACAAATCGTTTGTTTTGATTTATTATATTTATCTTCTTCTGTTCCCACGTGGCAATTTTGACATTGAATAACTTTTGTACATATGACAAGTCCTGTTAAAACCTGCTGGCTAAACCTGTCATGTTTCACAAGCTCAAGATTAGCCAAAACAGCTGCAGTACACTCTGAGCAGATTTATAAACTGAAATCCTTGAATTCTCTTACACATATTAAATCCATAATTTCTGATATCAAGCTGCTGTTTTGTCAGTAGTAAAAAAACAACAACTTGTGTATTGACCAAAACAGTGTTTTGAGCATGTAAAACTTGTGCAGATGATTATGTCCCTGCCTGCTACCAGATATCAAGTCTTGACTTGCAGATTGATGGAAGCATCAGTTATGTTTTTGTCACAAAGGAGCTTCCGTACTCCTCTGACTCTGAGCAGTGTAGAGTAACCAGCTCTGTCTGTGAGGCACATAGATAGTTCAAATACATGACTTTGGGCATGACGAGGTACGAGGTGAAGCCTTATTACCACTAACACGCACGCACGTACACACACACACACACACACACGAACTACCGTTACATGAGATTAAGTGATGTTTCAATGTGCAGTCCGTCAGTCGTTTCTGTGTCTGAGAGGTCATCGCTGCTCAGTTGAGCAGCAAAAATCGACTTTTGTGGACTCTTGCAGTTATGGGCAGTATTTCCCAGCTGTGTGTTTTGTGTTTGTCTGTAAAGAGTGATGAAGAGGAAGGTTCAGCTGTGCACCGTAAAAGCTTGAGAAAGACATTAAGAGAGAGAGAAAAAAAACATTGCTAGAGTAAAACCAGTGCAATATCTTTTTATTTTTTATTGTGGTAAAAGCATGTTGTTGTCAATCTTACCTTACAACAATAATAAAGTTTTTTTTTATGTACATGTTGTTTTCAGTGTCTTGATTGTATTTTACGCCCCCCCTCTGTTTTATCTTCACCTTTTATATGGCACATCATGCTTTTTACATTAAGGCAGCATTTTCTGGAGAGAGATTTCTGCCACTGAGCTCACATAAAGACAGACACAATAAATGATAAGTGGCTGCAGGTTTAAACCATGCTTCAGGCTGCTGCTGCTGCTATACTGCAAAAACATCCGTGTCTAATCAAGTCAGCTTTATCTGTGACTCACTCTTTATGTTTTACTGTTAAAAGTAAAGTAGTAAGTAAGTAAAATTAACTCAATATGTTAATGACATTTGTTGAGATCCAGAACATGGACACACATACAAGAAAAAAAAAATCACAGACACTACAGGAAAAGAAAAACAATTTTTAATTTTGTAGTAATTTGTAGTAATTTCTGAGTTACCTTTGCATATGTGTTTCCTTATCATTCGAAGCCCAACCAGAGCAAATCACACATCTCACACAAGCCTCCTGGTCTTGATGCAGGATCCTCATCGATCACATGTCGAACTTTCTACAAGTAATGGAAACTGAGGTGAGCTCTTTTGTTGTCTGTTGATTCAGGAATGTTATCCTAACTCATCTAAGATTTGAAGTGAGTTAACTTTTCATGGCTGACATGCCATGGAAGCATTACAAAGAGACATGGTTCAATTTGGGGCTGTATGAAAGGAAGCTGTGCACCAATATCAAATTGCCAGGGAAACCTGCATCAACAAAGAGTCATATTTCCCAGTGACAACGCTCCAGAAGCGCAGCAGTTTTATCGCCACATATCCTGACTTTGTGGAATGTGTGCTGCAGATACCAAATGAAGTGATGCTATGTGAGTTATTACTCAGTATGAATTTAAAGTGTACTGTGTGTAGTTTTGTGTAAACAAAGTAAAAGTAAATTGTGTGCTTTCTTGAGGCCCTGCAAACATGTTGAATATATTTTGTTCCTCAGGCAATCACAAAGAAAACTTACAAATATTCCTCCAGTGGCGGAGGCGGTAATCTCAAGATATCATTACTGGTAAAACAGAAAATATGTTCATATAAAACTTTGAGGAAATAAGCCTTAAAGAAAATCAGGTTTTTTAGGACTCAGTTTCAGACTGAAATGACCTCAGGTTTTTTTATTTATTTTTTTGACAGTGTTTTACACCTCTTTGTTCTCAGGCGGGAACAGTTGCGTTTTCCTCTTAAACTGCTCTCTTCTGTTCTTTCATCTAATAAATGTGATGTTAAACTGTCTCCCCCCTCTCTCCTGGTTCATGCCATGCATTTGATTCTCAGTCATTTGTTCTCATCATGTCCTGGTGTCTGTCCAGAGAGTGTGAGCAGAAAAGTGGCAGTAAATTATCTGTAAACTCATTTACTCTGCAGTTCTGCGTGTTATCAATAAAGTGGCTTCATCCAGTCAGTTAAGCTGTGGTTTTGCAGCACCAAGCTCCCTAATGGGGCTTTAAATGGGCCGATTGGCTGCTGGAAGTGTGTCCGCTGTCTGTATCTGTCTCTGCAGGAGATTTCAGGCGTCTTAATGGTCTTGAGAGACAGCTTCAGCGGGGGCTTGCGGTGCATTTACGGGGGGTAATGGCTAATCTGTGCAGCGCCGCAGGGCTGCCGTTCGAGGAAGAAATGACGGTAAAATGGAGCTCCATTAGCTTTCCTCACAGCTAGTGCAGCTTCTTGCTAAAGCACCTCACTCTCCCGCCAATGGACTGCTGAGGTCATGGGTCACACCGCCTGATTTAAACACCACCTACCGCTGCATTCTGGGATAATTGGGTCCTTCTCCCCCCTCCCCACCTCACCCTACTCCCCCATCTCGATTCCTTCCATCCATCCAGGCGTCCGCAGGGAGCTGTCAGAGCAAAGGAGGAGAGCGAAGGGCCTCTCTCAGTCTTTACTGGAGGTCCTGAGGGGACAGAGGTGCACATGGTGGTGGTGAGGAGCTCTGACAGCAGGTGAACAGCCGTCCCACACACACACACACACACACACACACACACACACATGCACACACACACAAACACAAGAAAAAAGCATGGAGGAGCAGTGACAGGCAGGCAGTGCAGGGTGATGAATTGCCAGCTTCGCCTCGCTCTGACACGGCTCTACATGACCGGGCAAATTCATTCCAGGCTGCCGGGAAGGAGGGAGAGGAGAGGGAGAGGAAGCATCGAGGGAGGGCGAAGGGCGGACAGGGCTATGTAAAGGGAGGAAACAAGACCCAAATATATGGACTTGACCTGTGTTTGGGCCAGGCCTTGTGCCATCAGTCAAACAAGACAACTGAAGCCATCAGATGCAGAAGTGCCTTTATGTTTTGAATGACTGCTACCTGACGTTAAGTGTGCAAAGTAAATGTTGGAGAAAAAAAAGCTGATTAATTTGCTTCATTTCGCTGGTTCAAATAAGTAACATCCACACTAATATATTTTCTTTCTAAAACGGTGTTTTAGCACCATTTCAGAAATAATCTCCATCCATATTTACACCTAAAAATGCAAATCACATGACCATTTTGTTTACCGCTGTAAACAGGAAGCAGATTGTCTGCTCTGCAGTTGGTTGCTCAGTTATAAAAAAAAAAAAACTAGGAAGATGGTGAAAAGTCAGAGCAGAGAATCCTTTGCTTGGACCAATGACAAGGTGTAACTGATCTAACACATGAGTTTAAGGCAGTCAACATGGCAGAAAACAGACCAGTTACATTACAAAACAAACACAGTCACATATTAGAGCATTAAGAGGAGCATTATCCATTGTTAGAGGGAGCCATGGCAATGAGAAAAGAGTAGCATTACCCACCCAGGATGAAGATGAGGATAAAATCACAAAAGGTATTTAGGCCTATAGTGCTAATGTTTTGGTTTGACATGTTGTGACTGATAAGACCCAATTGGGAAGCAAACACAGGTGTCTGCGAAATCATTGCCAAAAGTCTCTAGACTAAAACACAACAGTAGAAGAGAGAAAACCAAACAAGGCGACTGGACTTATCGTTGTACTGGGTGCTCGGAGATTAAACTTATGTCCATATCCTTATCTGGCTGGATAAGATGGAGAACCCCATACGTGTTGGAAAGTTCCCTGAAACCAACAACTGACACCAGAGTAGGAAAGGAGCAGCAAGTGTGTGTGTGTGTGTGTGTGTGTGTGTGTGTGTGTGTGTGTGTGTGTGTGTGTGTGTGTGTGTGTGTGTGTGTGTGTGTTGATTTTTATGTTTTCCACTACAGTCCATGCTCCTTTGTGTGTTTACAGTCATCTATGTGTCCACTCTGGCCAGTAAAACCTCTTTTAAACTCTGCTGGGAAGAGTTAAAAAGAAAAAAAGAAAAACATCTTACAGCTAAAAGGTTGGGTTTTTTTCTTTGTTTGTTTGTTTGTTTTCTGGAATGGGATTTATGGCCACTGGAGGCTCTAAAAACTTGAATGAGACTACGAGAATGAGAAAACATTGGCTTCTTCCTGAACACCATTTTTTTCTATGGAGTTAGTTCAAAAAATTCAAACCGTCCCAACTCATTCTGACTTACTAAAGTACTATCCGGACCGGATTAGTTTTACATAGGGACGTGGGGTAATGTCACTTTACCACAGGACATCAGTAATATTAATGGCAGATTCGCACGGGATAATAAATATCAGTAAAACTACCACAAGTGGGAGGGGTAAATCCATTCACACACCGCCATCCCCTCCTGCCGTCATGTGCATATGATAGGGCTGTCAAAAGCACCATGAAATTGAGTTTGAATATTTTTGAATTAATTTAGTAGAGTTCGAATAATATTAGAATTTATTATTATTATTAGTAGTAGTAGTAGTAGCATTTTTTTTTTTACAAAAAAAACAAAAAGATGCTTATTGCTGGTGCAAATTGAACGTGACCCTCGGATGAAAACAGCCGTTCTGACCTCACTGAAGTGCCAGGTATGACCAACTTCTGCCTCGCTATCTAAGCAATGTTTGGATACTTCAGTGCGCCTGTAGTTTTCAACCACAAGAGTGGGTCCTATTTGGCTCGTAGTGGTGTCTCATTCTGGTAACGTTTCATCTCTTCTTCAAAAAGGGTAGGCAGGAAGCCAGCAGGTGCAACACTCTCCCTGTATGTCTCCCTGAACAGGTCACACATCGCAGACAGCGCAGTTGGTGCTGTTGGTGCAGTGGGCTCCTCCGTCGGCACCTCTCCCTCCGTCGCTGCATCCCTCTCTGGCCCAGCTTGTGCAAGTTTAGGTTCGAACTTATAAAAAATATATATACTATATATATATATATATATATATTCGAATATACAGCCCTAACACACATATTTACTGCTGGTCTGTTCGCACGGGATTAGTATTACCTGAGGTAATTGTCCAGCACCCTTTTACAGAAGGTAAAAGTCGCAGTAATCTTAACTGACATCGTGCGGTAATGATTACTGACATGGCACATTCGGACGGGACTAAAATCTCTAGTAATTATTACTTTACCCCACGTCCCTATATAAAACTAATCCCGTCTGAATAGGGCTTAAGATGACTGAGTTTGTATGAGGTACTTATCCATACTCAGTGTTTTACCTCTAGTAGCTGAAGCCGTTATATTTCTCTCTTCAAAGCCACCAGCCGCCATTGACAAAACTTTAATTTTACCTGGCTGAACACAGGAGCTGCCTTCATTTAGTCTGTTTGTTTGTTGTTGTGTGACGTTAGTGAATTCGAACTACCGATTCTGAACACCAAAGTCACTTAATAACCCACACAAACTAGTTGACTGAGTCTTCGGTACAGTGTTCAGCCAGGTAAGATTACTGTTTGTCAATGCAGTCTGGCTTTGAAGAGAGAGTAGATTCACATTCAGTTTAGTTCCCTGTTGGAAAGGCTGTCTGATGGCATGGTAAACAATGAAACTTTTCTAAATATAGATTACACTTTAGCCAATATTGATTTTTTTAGGTGGCTCAAATATGTTTTGCTGCTGAGCCCATCCAAAGCAGTGCATTGCTTAGCTTCCCTGCTGTTACTTCAGCCTGCCTCTCCAAACTGGGTGTTAGCAGTGATAGCAATGGCTCTTTAAGAAAATGCAGTAATGTGACAACTGCTGAGTCCATATTTTTCTCTATTTTGTTTACGTTCTTTAATGGTCTCAAACTCCTTTTTAAACCAACCCTCCCCTCGGTCTGCCCCTTGCCCACCTTACCCATTCATTATCAGCCACAGGGGAGAATAAAGACCAAAGTTACTTCTGTTTTCACCTCAACTTCCTCATCATCATCATCATTAATGAGCAGGCCGAAGTGATTAAATCTGGCTCCTGATTGGCCGGAGCCTGGCAGAGAGAGATTACATCCCATTACTCCCAGTGTTCTAATTGGTCTCTGTAGGTAGCAGGTGCCAGGTACTTAATGAGGCCTGTTGTGGCTGATGTATGGCTACTGTAATGTCCATCCCGCCGCACCCGAGATGATGATGCCTATGAGACTAATAGCACATGAAATAGCTGCCATTGTGTCGAGGAACAGAGACGGATTGTTGTGGAGGCAGAGCGGCCATTTCTGTTCAAATCGATAAATCTGTTTCAAGAGAAAGACAGCGGGTCAAAGTTTTCTCTTTGTTGAAGCTTTAGAAAGTGATACAAAGATACAGCAGGTTTTGCTTGTTCTCCAGACTTTAATCTTAAATTTTCTATCAGTACATTATTTCACTTAACCTCTAATCCTTCACCCCCCAACCTGGTCTTCCTCTGGCTCTTTTCATTCACCTGCCTCCCAGGACTTTTCTCTCGAGACTCTGGCAGATTTAGTTATTATAAACTCTGTTTCTCTCTGTTATTCATATCTGTTTTGTCATTGTCTTTTTTCTTCTTGTTCCCATACATTATGAGAGTCATAAAGAGTCAAAGTAAGTGAGTCAGTCCAATCTCTGATGGCTTCCTTCACTGGTCTTTCCCAAAATGTACTGCCGTCCATATTCAAAGATAATCCCTGGTTTGTGTAGTTTTCGCTCTCCTTTCGTTTGGACTTTGTGTTTTGTTGACTGCTCGTTTGGAGCTCTATTTTTTGTTTAAACCTTCAACCCAGTGCTCTGCAAGTGGGTCCTCTCTGAACTGATACATGATTACGGAGGGAATTATGAGATAATACATGATAAAAATGCTTTGAAGCAGTTCTTTGAAGATGTTTTTTGTGTGAAAGGTTGAAAACTTTGTATGAATTGATGTGTTGAATTGATTGATTGAATATATTCTTATTCAAAGATGGTGTGATGAAGAGCTGAATGTCTTTTAAAAGAGTTCAGTTATTTTTTTATAAGGAAGATTTCTTTGTTATTCTGTCACAAATGGGGGAGTAAATAAAAACAAAACAACAACAACAACCGCAAAATACAGACAAACAAAAAGACAAACTCAACTATCGTCCAAATTGTTATTTTAAACGTCAGTATCTGTATCGGCCCAGAATTTCACAGCCAGTGCATCCCTAAAAGGCTTGGATGCCAACAGCTTTTTGAATATGTGCAAATATTGCAACACCAACCTTGTTAAAAAGGTGGTTGAAGGAATGAAAGTAAAAGGCTGTTTTCGTGTGATCGAGTGAGTCCACCCTATGCTAAAAAACTGAGAAGTCCTATTTTGATGCAAAGAAGCAAAATTGTGTTCCACTTTACCATAGTTTGACAGGTGTTGTACATGAATCAGAGTGTGCATGGCTTTGTGTAGAAAGGAATATAAGTGGAATATTCATTTTCATTGCCCATGTATACAGCTTAGTAGGAGGATTGTCTTTTTCAGACGGGGTTAAAATCCTTTTAGCAATAAACTGAATATTTAATGCATGTAAACGTAATCAGTGAATTGTTTTCCACCTGTTATCCTGCAGGTTGAGACAGTGTAGATGATTAGGCCTCCCTGAAAACATCAGATTCCATTCATATCTGAAAAATTCTGTTTTTTGTCTTCCTGATGTGATGCTTATCAAGAGCTGTTAACATTACTTGGTCCTCTCTGCGGATTTAATAAAGGACATCGTTAAGGATTTTACCTGGATTCCCCTCATCAGACAAACATGTCTCGTAGATCTCGTAGATCTCAGGTGTGTGTGTGTGTGTGTGTGTGTGTGTGTGTGTGTGTGTGTGTGTGTGTGTGTGTGTGTGTGTGTGTGTGTGTGTGTGTGTGTTAACAGTGAGACCGCAGACACACAATCAGGTCCTGACAAAGACCTTCCTCCTGACTCTGTGAACAAAGAGGCTGCTGTTCAACAAAGGACAGATAGGAAGGGGTTAAGAACTCTGTGTGTGTGTGTGTGTGTGTGTGTGTGTGTGTGTGTGTGTGTGTGTGTGTGTGTGTGTGTGTGTGTGTGTGTGTGTGTGTGTGTGTGTGTGTGCGTGTGTGTGTGTGCGTGAGGACTGTGTGGGCACCCTGGGTCTCCATCAGTGTCTGGCTGATTGATTGGGACGTCAGCCAAGATAAAAGATCCCGTCCTCAGCGCGGCCACGCAACGCCCCGGGGAGAGAGAGAGGCACACACACATACACACACACACACACACTGATACACACAGAGGCATGCACTTGGATACCTGTACTGAATACAGATGTGCCTCCCGCTCTCCTGGCTGTGTTTACACTCCTGGGGCAAGGCGCTCTGTTGGTGCATAACTAAATATTCAATACACAAATATTCATGAGCATTCTTTTCTCTCATTTGTAAAGCATTTGCATTTTACAAATCTCAATCACTTATCACATAATATGAAACATTATACTACATGTGATAAATTCACACATAACTACATGTGGTGTGGACATTATACATATGGAATGTATGATATCATGAAAAAACATCAACATCGAAATATGTGTCACGTGTAATGAATTAGAAATGCACATGTGGTTTATCAATAAACTGTGTAAAATAATGGAAAGCTACCGTGATGTCACACATTGGTAGTTTTGCCCCCACCATTAACCAGAAAATGAAAAAAACCCAAGAAGATGTAGTAGTAGAAGAAGAAAATGAGACTACTTTCGACAACATTCAACATGCTCGTAGAGTTATTTTAAGTATGATTACTTTGACCACAGGTAACAGCGTAGGGCTACCCTACAATTGAAGTCACCACATAACGTTACAACAGCTGTATACATGACTTCACCTTGACTATAACGGACTACAATGGGTCGTGCGCTGGTGATGTCATAGGTGATAGAAACATGGGATTTTGACTGGCGGCAGAGCTCTTCACACGCATAAAGTGTAAATAAAAACAAATCAGTTGAGTCTTCCCTTCGGATGAAATGGCCAGTCAGGCTACATGCTACGGAGAGAGTTTAAGAGGTCCTGATCACCTTCGGTACGACGTGAAAGTGAAAATGATAGGAGGTGTGTGCCCTTTTCAGCTTACATACTATTCATTCAATTCATGTCCTGTTGATTCATTACTTAACATTCATTAGAATTAACTTCTTGGCTTTGAATATCTCATGTTATTGTTGAGATCAACTGACTTAAGCTAGCTAGCTAATGTTAGTCAACCTGTGATGAAATGCCTGCCACAGACATAACGTTAGGTGTAGTGACTGGCTGGACACTATTGACAGCTTTCTGTCTTTACCCTGCCGTTTGACGGCTGTGTGCCACAGATTTCGTCTTCTCCATTCTTCACTCTATCCAGGAGCAAAGAAAATTGAAAAAAATTTCCCTTTTATTGTTTGCTGTGCAGTGAACATCGCAGCAACTTTTCAGCATTATGAACTCCTAACCGCGACTAGCATCTCTCCCAGGTCGAGTTCAAAACTTTCACCTAAAAGGGGGCGTGGCCGCTGTGACGGCGGTGAGTGACGTTGTGTTGCTAAAGATAAGTTAGCAAGTTAACCTGACTGACTGACTACTTCATTAGAATGATAAAACATAACGTGAATAAAGGTTACTTAATCAAAACTTTCATACCTGTAAAGCACAATTTCCGCCTCAGTCATGTCAGCAATGAATGACCCCACATTTCTTCATGACTTCATGAAGGTCCATCTTTTGTTATTGTTTTGATTGAGAAATGCTTAAAATTACAGGGGGTGTAAAACTTGTACAGTAAATACTGACCACGGTTGAGATTTTTATTTTGTGTATTTTTTCTGTTCACACAAAATGTTTTAACCCAACTGCACAGAGTTTGATATGCTCCTGACCAGAGTTAAGATTTTGTTGTCTATTATTTAATGTTTTGACTTTATTTGGATTTTAATTGTTTTGAATCTACCTAAGATTTCTGCAATGTTCTGTTTGGCAAGTGTTTGTTATTTTCTGACAATGAATAGAAGTTTAAACCACAACGAACTGTCTGGTGTCTTCAACTTTGACTCAGAAGCAAAGATCAGCCTTTAAACTTGAAAGAAATAATGATTTGACTTTTTTTTTTAGCTTGATGATTATTGTTATCAACTGATATGAAATTTTTGTTGTAATAACATCTTTAGCCATATCATCTAGCCCTAACTGATAGGGATTACTCTTGTTTGAGGCAATACATTGTTTGCTCAGTGTGCTCACATTATTACAGCATGTTCTGATTTTATACCCGTTTTTGAGTGTTAATGTGTGTGTGCATAGTTTTGTTTGTACATGTGGTCCCAGGTCTGGCTAATTCAAATTTTCTCCGTACCTCATTAATCATTTGCTCACCCCTTTATGTTTTTTAAAGGGAGCCATATGTGATTCCTATGTTTTTTTTATTTGAAACATTCTGCATGTGTCTAAAAACGCATCTCCAAGCACAGCCCACCAAGTGAAATGTGAATTGTGTCACTTCTAGCAGTCAGTGTAAACACAGACAGTGATCACACAGCTTCAGTTCAGTGTGTGACCTGCAGGGGCTGCTGCTGGAGCACATTTCTCTTTGTTTTGTCTCTCAGTTTTCTCCTCATTCATTTTTTTAAAGTCCAGACATCTCATTCGGCTTTTCACAGGCCACTCTATCATTCTCTTTATCTCCCTCTCTCTCTGTGTTTTTGGAGCTGTAGACTCACACCAGACTCTGACCCTCCACCTCCTCCACCCTTCATTGATTTGAACTCATGTCTCCTCCTCCTCTCCCCTCACGCTCTTTCTGACTTCTGTTCATTCCTCCATTCATTTTTAACCTCCCTCCCTCCCTCGTTCCTCTCTGATCATGCAGTGGAGGAGCTGTTTGATGTGTCTGACATCTCTATCACAGTGCAGCGAGGAGTTCGTCTGCAGGGAGACACAGCCTGATATATATACCAGCAACTTTCACACATATTTAAGTACCTACAAACACACAGACACCAGAAAATACCAGTATGTCCAGAACCAAGACTCTTGTCTGATTCAAACACAGAGCATCATGGTTTGCATTGACTTTAGTCAGTAGAGCAGTCCATTACTGGCACAACAAGACTGCCTGTTGAGAAGTATCAAAGAACACACATTTTTAACTGTTTTACTTGTTTGCTTTCTACATGAACTCACACTAAAGTGCTACAGATCTTTACTGTGTATTTGTGGAGACTGAAATGCTTTATATAAACAGACACAACTTATGTTGTGATGTTTATACCATTAAATACAAACTTTTATCCAAATGATCTTAAAATCCTGTAAAAGATCATACGTGCAATGCACATGCAGATTTAATTTATAATGCTTTTATGTTTACTTACCTGAAAAAGAAGGTATTATGGACTATTGAATTTGTAATTAGTTTAAAGAGGACTTCTTATGATTTTCTGTATTTTGGGTCTCATTTAAACGTGAGCAGAAGAAATATGTATTTAAACTGTTTGCAGAGTCAAATTAACATGTATTTCAGCATTCATCAATATGTCAGTAGCTCAGATCTTTATGTACGTACTAAAAAAAATCTATTTTCTAAATATTGCTTGTCATAATTAGAAATTACAATTATAATTTGTATTGTGCTGCGTTATGTTCACAATGCACAGATGCCTTTGAAACACTTAAGTTAAACATGACAAAAGATTGGAAATATAACACATTTAGCTAAATTAGTTGACATTTAGCAGATTTAAGCTTCAGATTAGGTTGTGAATATGTCATTTAAATCAACTTATTTTTTACATTTCTGGCATCCTGTTCCCACTTGATTTAATCAGGAAACAGAACTACATAAGTTTATCTTTCATTTGAGTGGCAAGACTGTGCGTCCCATGTTACTGACCAAACACGAAGCTATCTGTGATGGCTGTCAGAATGCAAAGCAATTTCACACTAAATATAACACATACATCACCGTACCTTCTGAGTTTGCTATTGACTGCTCCAGTGGAGACACGTCTCTGTCTCCTTCAGAAATAATTCTTGAGAGGTCTCTCGGATAATGCAAGCAATGTGCTAGTCTGCAGCAGACAGGTGTGACTAGGAGGAGCCTGGTCCTGTAGCTGTTGTGGCTTTTTTGTGTGCTCATGAGATTTTTCATAAAGTTTCATATAAAAACATTTTGGTTTAACTTCTTGGATGGCTCTTACAACAGAGGTAAAAATAGTCAAAAAACACGCACATCCTAAGGTCTATTTGGAGTGGGTGCTGGATACATATATATAAAAGTCATGAAAAAAGGAAAAAATGTACCGCACACCAAGTCTCAGCTCCCCTTACAATAGAGGTCACAGAGTTAATGGCACCTGTGACCTCCTCCCAGGCCTTTGATTTACCTGTCCCTGTCCCACCACTACCAACAGAAGAAAACAGTTTGTTATTCTCAACCCCACTTCACCTTAAAGTGATAGTTCGGGTTTTTGGACATGAAGTTGTGTGAAACGCTGACCATCTGTGGCTCTGATGTGACGGTGTCACTACTGTCAACGAGCCTCTTGCTCTGAGAAATGGCCCGTAGCTTACCGGAGAAAAAGTAGTTCTTAAGATATAAGGGGGACACGTAACCAAAAGGTTTTAAGCTACAAAAAAGTATGCATGTGTTTTTTAGACTATTTCAATAATTTTAAAACATCCCCGCATTACGTCAGACCTTGCTATCAATTGGGACTATTTTCTGGCCAGTATCACTCCGCCGTGCAGGCCCGCAAGACAGCACGCCAACAGAAATCAATTAGACAGTTCATCACCACGCCGTGCAGGTGTGCAGGATAGCAACGGCTAAAGAAACCTTCATCGGCTGTTTCCAACAGAGAACCAGTAGGCTATTATTAGTGAGGAAGATGATGTACTAGCCCTATATATACCTACTACTACAGTGCGAACACCGGCTCAGGCTCACGACGCACCCTTGGCAGCTGCTGTAGGTAAACAGAGGAATACCAAAATGGTGCGAACTTGTGATTTCCCCAGCTGTGGGAATAAAAACATCGCCGGCTCCCAATTCCATTGGTTTCCTGTTACAGATGTAACCCGTAGGCAACTTTGGCTAACCCACCACCAGAACAAAGCAGAGACTGGTCATGATCACATATGAATTCACATTTCTATGTGACTGATTACATTACTGTGACTAATGTACTCTCCACAACACAACAGGCAATCAAACATTTTGTTTTACAGACAATCAGCTATAGACATCGTTATATAGACTGGTATTAGGTAATATTTGGGCATTGGGCATGGCTTGTGTCAACTGGGATGAACTTCGCTACCAAGCCGGCGAGGGTGAAGCAACTGCGCATATGTCAGCTAACCACAAATCCCGACGGACAGAGAAAACGTAATTTCCGCACCGCTGTGCCCAAAGTGTGTCACGAGCCACACCTCTCTCTACCTCTGCTCTCCACCCCCCCACCCCCTATACTCGCCTCATCTAAGCTTAGTTTAGCGTGATGTCTTTCACTCACTCTTGGTCTCTGCTGTGTTTAGCTATTCCCCTGCCTACTTCAATGATGATGGTACTTGTAATAAATGTAATATATTTGCTGAGATGGAGGCGAGGCTCAGTGACTAGAAGAGCTGGTATAAGCGCTCCATAGCTGTAAGTCATTCCAGTGGCCGGTGGCGGGTAACTCAGCTAGAGCCATCGCTGGATCCTGGCTAGTGCTAACACCGGAAGCTAACGCTAATGTTCCTCCTCTTCTCCGCAAATGTTAGCTGAGCTGCCGGGCTATTCACCTAATACAACCGTAACGCCTGACCAATTGCTGGGACCAAGTCGCTAATAACTCAAGCTCCGGACATTAACCCATGCTACGATTGTAAATTCAATTGGATTGACATACCAACATGTGCCTAACGTTACTGTAACACTAATTAAAACAGACATTTGACTTTATGCTGTTACTTAGGCTACCTGTCCAGGAGAAGAAGAGCTAGCTCCGAGTCAAATTGTAGCCCCTTTAGCTCTCGCAGTGCTCTCCACCTTGGAAATGCAAGGCCAATGTTAATCTGGGCTCTGTCCCTTTCTTTATCCGACAACTTCTTCGCCAACAACTGTTGTTTCTTTAGAGGTAATGTCGGATCCTGGTCGTCTTCAGGTGAACATTTCGTTCCGCTCCCAAAAATGCGCGCTGCCATTGTTCACTGGCTGTAGCCTTTTATAGGGGGGGAGGGCCAAGGGCTTGGCGGCGATTCACATGAAAGTACATGAACGCGCAGCCGGACCAGTTTGTAAACAATGGGCTGGAGATCAACACAGAGAGGGTGTGTGAGGTCATGTTATACCCCAGATGAAATTACACCTCTAGTTCTTCACATAGCAATTTTTTAATTCCTTCAATCTAGAAATGATGAATTTCCGCTTATTGCTCCTTTAATTAATTTCTTCACTGCAAGGACGGTAAAAGGGCGAATTTTTGTCCTGTTTGTATCATTAATGCACTGAATTCTACCTCAGGTTGCTATTGCTTTGTAGTATTGTGTATGTCTCAGCATGCTGACCAACAGCTTCAACACCATCATACCACCATTGCAACTACATGTGTGAACTCAATCTAAACCTTATGCTTCTGGTCTAACAATGTGCACGTCCACTTTGTGCAGCAACTGTCCAGGTGTGCAGAGGTGTGTAAGTAAGCAGGGTTTGAATACTCTGTCAAACTCTCTTTTTTCATTCTGTACACATCTACCTCTGTCACTTGGGTGTGCAGACAAAACCGAAATGAGATTCTCAGAAAGTGTGTTCCATTATGCCAATATGTTTGATTCATTGGAGCACTCACACTAAAACAAGTGTAAAAACAGCCCTTTGAAGAAGTGACGACTGGTTTCCAAAATGTCAGAACGTCTCAAATTGGCCCTCACAAAGATATGTTGAAGCACAAGCGCACCAGGCATCCACTCAGGCATCCAAATACTCAGGAATACTGCTCCACACACACTCATGCAGCCTACAAACACGCAAACACACACTCCTGCAGAAAAAACAAAGCCTTCATGTGATGTAGCTGTGTGTGTGTGTGTGTGTGTGTGTGTGCGTGCGTGCGTGCCTGCATGTGTGTGCGTGATCAATAATTCAATGAGGCTATGTGGACCTTAATCTAGCCTCTGGCTTCACACCATAATGAAGGAATAAGTTGAGATATTTCTCACTAATCACTCCCCAACATCCCTCAACATGTTTCTTATCCAAACTTTTGTCCTCCCAGATCACTTCTGATTTCTCTGCTTTTTTTTTTTCCTGCTTGTTTTCCTTCTGTCAGTTCACCATCTTTCGCTTCCTCCGTCCCGCTCTGGATCTAAATCAGTCTCATGAGATAAACAAAGAGGCAAACACATCGAGATCAGAACAGCAGATCAGCATCTTTGTTCTGTGTTTCTCTTTGCAGCTCCCTCGTCTCAGATCTGTTTTTCTCTTCAGTGCAGCTGAGCTGGCAGTCCGATCATTACCTCCACGCTCGCCGCTGTTCTCTAACTGTAATAGTGTTGTGGCGACGAACTCTCACCCTCTGTGCTTCATCAATGTCACTCACTAAGCCGGAGAACAAGTGGATATTCAATTACCAACAGGGGCTTGGTGGCGTTGTGAGCATTAAAATGTAGATGACCCAATTAAGCCATAGGAGGGCACTGTTTGATTAGATTAAGAGACACACAGATCTTTATAAAAGATGATGCTTTTCAAAAATAATTACAGAAAAAGTGCATTTACAATCTGCTGTGCACACAGTACAGCACTCAAGTGGTTTATTTTTAATATTTTGTTAGCCTTATATCCTTAATTAGTCCATTTTTGGAAATATATTCCAGTTTACTCAATTAACCACTTGTGGGGTAAAATAACTAAAAGGCTGTGCAGAGGTTTGGGTTTATGTTTTAGGGAATTTAATTATCTTGAAGCATTAGAAGTGGGTCGAGGTTCTGAGATAAAATATAGAGATAATCTGAGGTAAAATGCAAGCTTTCAATTAATGATGGCCAAAACTGTGTAGACATTTATGTACATGCTTTTGTTTGGTCTGCAGGAGTTTCCCCTGGTTTCGGACCCTTAGCTTTGATGAAGAGAATTCTTAATGCTACATCGTATTTATACCATAAAGAAATGGTTTCCCCAGTTTGGTGTGGAAGAACTTGATTGGTCTGCACAGAGCCCTGACCTCAACCCTTCGCAACACCTTTGACAGGAAGTGGAGCACCAGGTGTGAGCTAGACCTTATCACACAACATCAGCATTGGACCTCACTAATGCTCTAATGGGCAAAAAAATCCCTGCAACCTGTTCAACATTTGGTGGAAAGAAAAGAGTGGAGGCTGTTAGAGCACCAGGTTAATGATTAGTTTTAGAATCACATATTACAGCATCATATATGGGTGTATTATCTGGATGTTTACATACTGTGGCCAGATTGAGTCAGGAGTAAATAGCCTTTAGCGTGACGTAAAACAGAAGTGTATATTCAGGCTGTGTGTACACTGCACATTTTGATGCCTCAGCTTATATCTCATCAGTTGGTTAACTGCTCATATACTTTTAAAAGCCATATCTGACTCATGTGTTTACACTCAAAACTGCCTTAAATATATTTGCTCACCGTTTTCTCTCTTTACTTTAGGTTTGTGTACTTAAAACTGTTGTGTTAAAGGGAACGCCACCTAAATTCAGAATTCCAATATATTATTTTTATGGTCTAGGAAAGTTCACTCAATATATGGGAACATGAGCTACTCTCTCTCAAAGCCAGAAACTAGAAAAGTAAGTCTCAGAGTTGTGATGCCATCAAATATAAAGTCTAGAGCTGCTCCGTTGATAATGAGTGAGAGCCTGATTTTGTGGACCCACAGAATGTTTGTTTTCTTTTTTAAACCCAAATGAGCTTTATTCTATTGTAGTGTTCTCAGTTTTGAAACAGAAAATGTACCCAGAACATTTCCTTGGGTGCTCACACTGTCATCTAGGACAGCGGTTCCCAACTGGTCCAGCCAAGGGGTCCAGAAGTCCACACAGTTTAATACATTCAGCGTCATACTTGCATTTGCCTGACAGCATGTTACCATGTTTGTTAGGTAACTCACTTTACAGCAGGAAACAGAACTTCAAAATAAAAGCTCTATGTGAGAAATTCACTGCACTTAAAAGTAAAGTGTGTTTTTTTTTTTGTTCACGAGTCACTCACAGTTCATTCAGAATCAACCCATGACCCACGACCCACCAGTTGGGAACCACTGATCTAGAGCATCTTTCCCAGTGCACGGTCTATGGAGCAGATTTTAGCACACCGGCATTTGAATCTGGGAGAGAGCTGTTCATGTTAACTAATATTTTTGTACTGTCATAGAGCATAAGAATAATATATATAAAGAAAATGGGCATAGCTCTCTTTTAAGTTGTTTGATAGTCTTCTGATCTAAAGCTTTGAGATGAATTCATGTTTAAAGAGTTTTATATAATTAGCAATTCTTGTTCCTCCTCCTTTGTGTTTTGAGAGTCACGTCAGCAGATACAGTATATGTATCCCATTACATTTATTTCTGCACAGAAATGTTTCTCTGAAACAAATAAGTTCAAGTGCATTTTTTTACACACTTATATTCAAATCTCATCTGTATCACCACGAATATATAAGAATCCACTGACTTTGTATGCAGAAACATGGTGGACATGAAGTAAAGATTTGGGACAGAGAGATGTTGACAGTAAGGTAAGAATCTCCCCTCTTATTTCTTTGAGGCATTCATTTGAGTGACATGAATGAGATTTTCTTGGTCAGATCTGGTTCTGTGTTTAGAGTTTTTATCCCCATGTGTTTTGGCTGTTGGTGAAGTGAAGTGATGCAGTTCCAGAGGTCTGTAAGTTTGTCTTCTCTCAGCTTCATTACTCCTTTTAGACTTGCCTCTGATTAACAGTTGTACAATAACCGAATGAACTTGGACACAACTTCATTAAAGCCAGAACAACAATTTATTGTCCAACAGCAGCCTTTGAGAACTGGTTTCAGATGACTTTTCAAAGTATTTTCCTACAGGTGCTTTCCCCCAAGCGCCCGTCCCAAAGACGTGCACACAACAAAGAGAATTCGATTTTTTTTCTCCTACCCTTCAAATGCCCAACTTCCACCTAAGTAAAGAGAATAATTATAGTAGTGGCATGTTGAGATTTGCTGTCACTAAGTGAAGCTCTTTGGTGACAAGCCTTTGGTAAAGTCATGCTTCATCTAAAAGAGGCCACAGCTCTCAGGAGAAGCCCAGGAAAAACCTCCCTGGCGCAAACCAACTTTAAAATGCTCTATTAGCTGCTTTCTATATGCAGATTAGATTCACTGGGTGGCCTCATTTCATACAGTAGATCATAAATTGATCATGCGTGGAAAGATTGTGCAACGTCGCATATTATTACAGTCAATATGGAGCTTCATCAAAGACCATGCTGCACAATTCATGAATTTAGATCTGTTGTATACAGTAATGCTTTTTATTAAAAGTGTGGATGGGGAGCTGTGTTAGTGTGAAGTATGTTGTTCACCAGTGTTTTCTCCTCAGTGTGAGCTGAGGATACTGCGCTGTGTTTGTGTCTTTTCTTGTTTACTTTTTTATGCACCATATCCCCACTGCTAATTCAGACTCACGATTCTCAGTAAGTTTCAGTGTGAGCCTGCATTCAGCCTAAAAAATGTGATGTCACAGTTCCAACCTGGGTAAAACAATACAAACTGAATGATTGTGTTATGTGACAGTGTGGTACTAAACCAAACACACTGATGACACATTGGTAGAATAAGGACTTCCAAACATGGTGCATCAGTGTTTCTATTGGCTGAGCTCAAACAAATAACCAATAATAATAACCAATTAGCGAATATTGTTCATAAAGCAAAAAATTGGATGACTTTCTGCTTTTTCCTGCTTTTCTATGTCTGCTATCATTGTACAATGAATATTTTTTGGTTTTGTGATGTGCCTCATTATTATGATATCAACAAGTAAGCAATTAAAGTGGGGCTTTTTTTTTTTATTTTTTTTTTTAGCATTTTCAGGTTCATTCTTGTATTTTGGGTTTCCACTAGAACATGTTTACATGCTTTAATGTCCAAAATACACTTTATTTTTCTCATACTATTAGTGCAGGAACCCCTGTATTCACCCTCTGTTTCAGACACTCTGTTTTAGTGGCTGTTCCTTTAAGCCCCCCTCGCAAAAAAAGCCCAGTCTGCTCTGATTGGTCGTAATTCCTGGGACATCCATATCTCATTGTAGACCGGACATGACTTATACCGGCACTTTCTATGGTGAAAAATCACACATAGAAGCCTCTTAACACAAATTCGATCGGAAATCAACATCAGCAACCAAGATTACAAATTTCCATGACGTTAGCATGTAGCTACATGTGACAATGTATACATAATGTAAATGCAGTAGCCTGTCTGGAGCAGATTATATATTTCAATTCATTACAAGCTGACATCAGCTTGTCTCATAAGTAGAAAAAAGCTGCTGGAAACAGAGTATTCTGATTGGTTTGAAGATTTGATATTCAAAATTTGATATTTATTTCGAACATGTAAAAAATGACATAAACATGCAAACAGGCAGACAGACAGAAATAAATATTCATAATTCAAAAAACAGAATGTGAAAGCAAATTGCCAATGCATAGCTTGTTTGATTTACACATTCGAAAAGGAGTGGGAGGATGTAGAAACTTATTTAGTCCCATCCCTTTTCCTTGACTCATTGGGTTAAAGGAAACAGACAACTTCCTAGCCTATACCTTAGACTTTTCTAAATATATACAGTTTTTTACTACCATTTAACTTTGTCAGACAAAAATAACCCATATAAATATATATCAGTTACCAAATATCTATCTTACAAAATAAGAAACCTTCAAAAGATTGAGGTTTTCGCTCACAGAAATGAATTTTTCTTACTTGTACCTAATTATTTGAAGCTTTGGCCGTGTTTAATATTGACATGCAACATTGTAACATTACAGAAAATAAGAAAAAGCATGATAAGTTACCTTTAATAAAAAATAATCAATAGATTAATTGATCATGAAAACTATTGTGGGTTACAGCCCTTTATTTAAGTCTCACTATTTTCAGTTTTGTGTCCTCTAAGCTTTCTGACACTACGTCTGTTACTACCTTGGACTGTCACCTTGTTTCCAGGTATTGTTCTCAGGTTAGGAAAAGGCACACTTGACCTGTTGTTGTTGAGAGCTGCTCCCTCTCCGTTGTTCCTGCTCACTTGACATTATTGCAGCTACCTGCTCTCTCCCTTCCTGCTGTAGGTCTATTTACTGACTTGTGCACAAAGATTTACCACCTGGGTTTAGCTTGACATGAGCAGCGAAAGCGATAGGATGCTAATGCAGTGACATTCCTTTAGTGAACTCCTTGAGGAAGATTTGGATGACTGAGCCTACATTAATGCCATACCCATCCCTACTGGCAGTAGGTATCATGGCTGTATGAAGAGACCTGGTTACAACATTGGTGGTGGGGCTCCATTCATTGCTATGAAAGTTATTTAGTGGTGCATGAAGCCAAAATTTCTCTATTTCTGCAGCACGAAATTACCCAGGAAATCGGAGCTGCTTCCGCATCACTAGGCCCATAGAGCAAGCACAAGAGAGACTTATAGCTACTGAGTGCAGGACAGAGGCCAACTTACAACGGCCATGCGGCTGACTTCCAGTTTAGCGCTCTGCTAATTTGGGGATAAAATATTTTAATCTTGCAACTCTTTAGGACTTTCCAAATATTATTGGACTGAACTGCCTACATCTAGATAGTGGCATGAGTCATTCTGCAGGGGTTGTGACCCTCAAAAAACTGTATCCACTGATTTATCGGCATATCTTTCCCAGTGTGAGTCTATGGGAAAAAGTGTTTGTGGGCCCAATGGCATTACGTGACACAAAAATGGCAATGCCACTGGCCAGCTGGCCTGATGGTGTTTTATTCTTTTGTTTAGTGTAGCGTAATGTAGAGTTTTTTTTCTATGTATGTATATATTCACTGTCACTTTTGGTGTCCTTGATCATGTGAAAAAATGTTTTGATTCATGTAATGTGTTCACACAGATAGTGGAGTAACTGATCAGATCATTCATTCTGGATCAAAAATATGTTTGATTTAAAAAAAAAATGTGTTCATACAGATAGTAAGGTGGATCGGATCATGCAATTGTTGCAGCTGATTGCCATGTGATCTTGATTGTGTCATGTGATCTATGTTACTTAAGATGGCCTCTTATAGCACCTAAGTTGTCTGACGGAGAGCATACGCTGCTTGAAACGCATCACTGTTTTTTGGAATGTACTAAATAAATTTATATTGCACTGCAACTGGGAGCTGAAAATGTGCGGACTTTCTTCTTCTTTTCAGTACCACTGTTTGGCCACTACGAACATTGTTTTCAAAGCTCAGTGCACTACCTTGGGGCCTCGTAGGTATAGCTGTGGTTGGTAGCCATGTGACCCGCCCACCATTACTCCACATTCAGCCCCCTTTGCTCTTTGGTTCAGAGGCAGCAGCATTGAAGGAAATGCTAAGTTAGCATTCTATGAAGTGTTAGGTTAAAAGAGAGGCAGTTAAGGTTAGGATTAGGGTAAGGGTAAGCGTTTTATCTTGTTACTTATAAGGTGACTCACACCTACATGTATAAAGAATAAAATGGATTAGCGTTGCGCCTGGCCTCTTCTTTATTCACTACAATGTTGCCTTGTAGCAGGGTTCAAATAACCATTGCATTAGTGGGTTTGTCTTGTACTAGTGATGGGCATGTTTTTGTTGGGGCATGTCATGTAGGCTTCAAATGGAATGTGGCTGTGGCTATGCATGTCTCATTACGCGGTATATGTGATATCAGCCGACAGGAAGTAAACATGGACCCAAGCTGTTGGCTAGCAATGCAGTTCTGGTGATTTAGTCTATTGGTTTATTTATATTTCGACCAATAGATAGAGCAAACTGTTTCAAAGGAGGGAGGATTGTAGTAGTAGCACTGGGGTGTCAGGTGGCACTGGGGTGTCAGGTGGCAACCTCAACCCAGGTGGCTGAAATTTGAAGCTGACACAGTGGTGCCAAAAATTGCAGTTCTGTAAATGACCACTTGAGGCTGGCTCCAGAAGCGAGTCAATCCCCGTAAACTGCCACGTTAACATGCCCAACCTTACACCACAAATGAACATGTTTACAGCCTGGTACAAAAAACAGTTTTGGTCTCTATAGCTAATTTCCATGTTTATGACAACTGCGCCAGGGGGTGAATTTCTATATCACTCACCTGTTTACATTTTATTAAGGCTTAAAGTTACACATAATTAAGGACAAGGCTGCTTTGAGTGGCAGGATGTCTGTGGACAGTGTCCTCAGCTTCTCAGTCACATCCACCCCTGCCTCTCGCTCAAATAACATAACTTCTGGCCCCTAAAAACCGAGGCGATGGCTGAAATGCTTAAATTGTGGCTCCACAACGGGTATTCACAATCCAACGGGTGGCGTTTTGGTAGCTACGGCCATCACTTTATAAAAGTGTGTGTGGTAAAAGGTTCACATGGCTCTGGGAACAGGTGGGAGGGCCCCCTTGGCTACATTTTGCTTCAGGCCTCAGGGAGATCAGGACAGCTCTGCTTTGTCACTTAGTTATATGATAGTACGCTGTTGCATATTTTTCAACTGCGGGTAGCTCTCTCTTTTTCACCGTACATGTGTTTGCACCCTGCTCATAGTTTTCTTTGACGACATTAATGTTGCATGTTGCAGCATATAGTAAATCATGTTTTTGAGGATGTTGAAATCAGTGGAGTTACTCTTTTTGTACAAAGCCAGAAAAACTCCCGGCTGCACTCAGTTAAAGAACGTTGACCCAGATTCACAGTTACATCACATGCTTTGAGAGCTTTCCAGTATATATATTTATATACCTATGTACTGTATATGAGTGCAGATTGATTTGGGTGGCTCTCTGCATTTAATGACTATGAAAATACATATTCTGGGATGTCAGAAATGTGTGTTTGGATGTCAGTTCATGAGAAGTTTTTCTCACTCTTGCCATCAGCAGATTATACAGAATATTTGATTTACTTCTCCAACTGGCACTCATGGGGATTTGGTAATGCTGTCAAAAAAGATGTGAGGAGAAGTTGAGAGGAGAGATGGAGAGAGATAGCAGGAGAGAGTTGGTCTTTGATCAACAGGAGATCTCACTGGCTCTTTGGCAGCCTGAAACACATCTCTCTATCTCTCCGTCTCTTCCTGTTGTTCTCATAGTCCTTGACTTTGCCCTTTACTCTAAAACTTACAACTCTATACATTCACATCTACAGTATATAACCTCTGCTTTTAACTCTGGCCTTTGTTCTTTGTCTCTGCCTCTTTGTCTTTCTTATAACTCCAAACTCCTCTGCTCACACATGAATGAAAATACACTATATGGCCCAAAGTTTTTCAAATGAAAGAAAATCCTGTTACCCAGCTGAACAATCCAACCCTCTCAGCTGGAAACCTTTTTCCAAGTGATATCACATACTTTGGTTTTGACAGACTGCAGTGTTAGAGAGCCTCATGGGACAGCATTGGCAGGGAAACATTCGTCCCCTATATAGTGTGAGCCAGGCCGGGCCATCAGCCATTAGACTGTCACTGGCTCAGAGTGTCCCTCTTTGATGATGAGCTGTGGGATGTGGACGGGTAACTCCAACACTGCAGTTCACTTAGAGGTTAGAGGCGATATTTGGACCAAATTAGATGTGAATCAGTTCTTTCTCTCTCAGCTAGAGCCCACAGGGTATCCTCGACCACACCTTTGGGTAGACAACTGCTGTTACAGATGCTTAATCAAATCTGCCTGTGTCTACGTCTATGTAAATAGTACAACTTTAGCCTGGAACTCTCTTCTCCTGGTTGCAAAGAAGGGAATGTGAATGAGGGTTGAGCGTATTTAGTATCCACCTCCTTACAGGAGCCAATCAACCAATTAACAGTGAGGCACAATGCCTCATTGCAATTTAGATGGTGTGCATGTCAGCTCCTCTACAACAAAGGGTTACACTTAACACCATTTTCTGCAAATACCTGCAAAAACGAAACTCCAGCCTTTGAGTTACCAGAAGGTGTTTTGCTCTTCTTCTGGCGAAAGTTGGTTGCCTTCCCACACCTCCCTATCATCAGCACTAAAATAACACTATACAACATTGAGGGCATAGTTATGATTCAGAGTGTGAGCCAGGTTTATTAGCACACGGCTCTCAACATGGAGGTGGCTGAGCCGACAGCTAACAGCTAACGGTGCTAACAGTGTGAACAGTGCTATTAACAGAGCTGAGAGAGCTTACTGTATTAACCTGGGGTGGAACTGGAGAGTGGGTGTTACGCTTCTGTGATGATGCCGTCTCAGCTTTGTCATCGGGAGCTGATGCATTAGCGCAGTGCAGAAGCTTGAATTACAACATACACTGGAGCAGGCTGTTCTCAAAAACTGATGGTATATTTTCCAAAAAACAACAATGCATCCAAAATTTGTACATATCCCATGTAAGAATGAGCCCGTAATTAGTGCATAACCCATGTATTTCGGAAGGCTGCAATCATGTGACTAATGTGCTGATGGGAGTCAATAAGGAAGCAGTACTGAGCAGTGTCATAGGGGGGCAGTTTGGGGTGGTGTATGGGTCACAATGCCACCGACTTTTCTTAGGGATTTTCCCCGGGAGACACATGTTCGGAACTGTGTGAACTTTACGTCATCCCATGTGTGTTTTCCTAATCTACCGTCCATAACTTAACTTGCCTTAACCTAACCTCTGTATTTTTAGGTAAATTACAGAACTTTATGTCAAGGATGTAATGTCATTCATGGGGTGCTATTTTGTAGAATATCATACAACCTGTGGTGTGTGCATTTTGGTAGGATATCATGGACCGTTCTATGAGGATATGTTGCAGGGAGCATGACTTCAGTCTTTGCTCAAAACGCCATTAGGCTACTCTACTATATCTTTACATAGCAAATAGCTGCTTGCAGCTATATTGATACGGTACAGAGCTTCTGAAAAGTTAATACTGCAAACTTGTTAGCAAACAGTTGCTTATTTCCACATCCAGCGTAGCAACATGAAGGAATGAATGTCCAATATTCACTTTCTTTTAGCTCTGGTTTTGGTCTTCACCATCTCCTGAGGAAAAATATCTGTTTCTTTAGCTGCTAAGAGCCCCACTATTTTCACCAGCTAGTTGCTAACTGTGTCTATCTGCTGTTTGCAGCTGAGCAAGAAGTGGCTTTTTACAGCTTTTTCTTTAAAACGATTCAGTGGCAGCGGTAGGAGTGAACCAGAACAGTGAAATTGTGGCTCGGACTGGGAGCTGAAATTCATTATAAAGCTCCATAAGGCTGGGGGGAGCTGCAGATTCAAATGTTCTCTATAGGTTCATCACTACAAGTGGCGCCCCTTATATTGTTCTGACATTTTGTCAATTCATCATTTGATACATTTGGTATCTAGCTGTTTCAAGAACATGCACTACATAAGTAAATATTTAAATTATTTTTCATAGTTTGCATCTTCAATCAAATTACCAAAAAAGTCATTTCTGTACAGTAAACCTTGGGTCTTTGGGGCCCCTGAAGGTCTGTGGTCTGCCTCAGTGTATAATACAGCCTTGGTCTCTGCTATGATGAACAAGTGATGCTAAGGTGTACAGGTGATGTACACCTCAAGGGTGACTGGACGTCTTTACTTACTCAATGTTTATCAAATCAAATGCACCACAATGTTGCTTTATATCTGCATAAGATATGATCTTTCCTCCACCTAGAAAGTCATGACAAATTAAAATTTTAGATGCACTGTTCAGAAGAATGATCAAAATGTTCTCTCACACACACTTAACACAGTTAATCTGTAGATTGAGGGCATGTGGGGGAGGCTGGATCTCTGCAGCGCCAGCGTGGAGGCAGTAAGATTGAGGTCGTGCTCGTCGATACTTGTGTGTAGGTGTGTGTGTGTAGGTGTTGTTCTCCTAGGTGCTCGGCTGTGGAGACTGCAGTGTTGATGGGCTGAACTCCATCTGTGAGTTCACAAGTGTTTGTTTGCTCTCCGGTCAGCTAGTCTGTGATGTGAGATATGCCGTCCTTGTATTTCACTTCTTTGAAATTCTCCACCGAAAGCAACGCACAGATAAAAAGCCAGCTTTATTATTTAATACTATGGCCCACATACACAGTGCAGTAAACTCAAAGCATCAGCCGGGACTGTTCTGTGCAGCTTTTCAGAGGTAGCAACTGTTCACCAATTAATTTGGTTACATCATGAGGCATGTGTTCAGATGTTCTTTTGCATTTCATTGTGAATAGAAGTCATGTGTAAACATGTTGTCTAAAACTGCACTACCCCTACTGTACATTCTTGGCCTGCTGGACGTGACCCTGCTGAAAACATTTCTGTTGTTGATTTTCCATCTACCTCCGTAGCATTCCTGCTCTTCGAACTTGCCTACTCAACCCAGATCTCCTTATGAGGTTGTCATCCTCTATTTGATGCAATATTTAATTTAGAATTTAATATTTTATTCTGTGCCTACACCGCGACAGCACCCAAGCATCCAACTAAAATGGATGGAGTCTCTGTCTGTCCATCTATCAGTCTTTCGGTCTGTCCTTTGATTTTCTTGCCAACTGATCATGTAATCGACTTCACACTATGCGGGTTTATTGCTGAGGACCCAAGGAAGTGCAGTGTCAAGCAGTGCAGCTGTTATGGGTATGCATATCATGCTTTGTGCATAGCGCACCAGTGCTGAAGGGGGAACCAAAAAAGCCCAATATGTTGATCATTGATTACAATCACATGTATTACATTAACTCTCAGAAACAAAGTGGTGTCAGCTGCTCTCAGCGATGGTTCGGTGCACACAGTGCAGCTGCAGCACGACCTCGCTTGGTGGTGTGCTCATGCTTTTAGGCTACTATCTTACAATCAGTTGCCTCTGCTGAGGGAAGTTTTTTGAAACTCAAGCTTATTAAAATGTTCCTGCATTCATCAATGTGACAGGGGGATCTAAATGGTCTTGCTGTCATCAGCATCAATGCAGAACTCGCTCAGAAGCTGTCATACTGTGACCTCATTAACAACCTTGCAGCCTGGAAATGCAGGTCAGTTAGGACCACTTAGTGTATGGCTCTGTTCTGGGGTCTCTCTGCACTTCCACGCACCTATGTGGAAAGCCTAAGTCTATGAGAGCACAACTCTCTGCCCCTCCATGCGCAAATGAGGAAAGCCTGAGGCAGGGAGAGCCAACCTCCATGCGACTACATGGAAAGCCTGAGGGCCGTAATAGACTTGCCGCTTGACTGAAAGTACGGCTACACAATGCGCCGTGTCTGTGTATATACTTGCTGCAGCACTACGCTGCCAAAACGCACAATACTGGTGGTCTCCACTTGGGGCAGACAACAGAAATATAACCCGGAATTCGGGTAGTGCATGCCTGTGACTATGTAACGCTGTGGAAACATCATGGAGATGCAGGTAGTGCCGCACCAGGTCTGTCAGCCTCTCTTCAATAGTTTCCACCATTGCTTTGAGTGCAACTCGGCCTGGTCTGATCTGGTGAGATAATTATCAGAGGAAACTTTGACATGGACCTGTGAAAAGCACCATTCAACAGCTGAGCGGCATGGGAAGCAAAAAGGGAAATACCTGAAAACTTAGGGGAAATCCCAGTTTTATCTAATGCTCCCTACCATACCATACTACGCATCAAACCCCAGTACATGAAAATTATGTTGCTTCACGTGAGTTGTAGCAGACCAGAAAGAAGATGCTCTGGAGGGGGAAGAGGAAAAGGCAGCGCTGCTTGGTGTGAACTGCTCCTGGTGCTGTCCCACGGGGCAGCCTGCTCAGCTGGTCCTTCTCTTCTCCTCCGTCGAACTTCTTGGAGCCTGCGGGCACTTTTGGGCGTTCTTGAGCCCACATGGCAACTTTAGCTCAGGTGAGCTTGACTCTCCATGTCGGTCATCTTCACACACCCAGTGTGGGCATGCAGGAGTCTGCCTTTCTTTAGTCCTGACCTTGTTGGTCCAGGACACAGGAGTTAGGCTGACCTTGTGGCATAAAGTTCTTTCTGTTGGGTTTTAGCATGATGAATTCTGCTCAGGATGCAATCAAATTGCCCAACGGGGCCATGCTGGATTGACAAGACAAAAAGTCTCTTTTCATTTTATAGTTGTTTAAAGGGGTTGAGACTGGCAGGCAGGCTCCGGCCTCTGTGCTGTGATTGGCCTTGCCAGCTGCCTGTCTCAGGCTGATGTCCAGTAGGAACAGTTCACTGTCACTGGCGGCACATTTCACTCCTCCCCCCCTGTACCATTGCTAATTTAAAGTTTAATTTACTTTAATTGCTTCCTAGATAATTAATGAAGCTTGGACAATTTCTAATGCTTCCATATTTACCAACATGGCGCTGTCTGCGATTGAATAGCACCAAAAACACATCGTCTGCAACAGGATATTACCACTAATTCAGATTTACATTTGCCTGTTGTATAGTTAGTTCTTTATTATATATTCTGGTTTTCTTACTTGTGACATTGACAATGAAAATATATTTTGCTATCCATCACTTGCTACACTACATTCGAAAACAGATAAAGAAAGACAGACCTAAGATGTTACATTATAGGAAACACAAACATTTCAAGTATCAGCAACTTTTTAAATTGACTATTTTCCCTGAAATAGACTAGTCCTAAATAGCTAGCTGTTAGCAAATGAAATGTACACTCTGACAACGTATGCTCATATAACGACTCGTATGATAACATATGAATTATTGCCACATGAATGACGGTACGTATTTAACGTATAGTTATGTACTAAACTTAAAGTTACTGTGGTTAGCTTTAGTAAAAGACATGCAACATACCTTAAAAATTACTCAAAGTTCACATGGTTCCGAACACTGGCCTCCTAGGGAAGGTCCTGTGTTTTTCAGCGACCCCAACCTCCAGCCTCAGAGAACTGCTTTATTATTTACTCCTGTCAGTACATTGGTCACATGATTGCAGCCTTCCCACATATCTGGATTATACACATAGTGCTGGCTCATTATTACATAGGATATGTAAATATTTTGCTTTCATAGCAAAAGGCACAAACAGTGCATAACAACAACCTGACTCTCATATTGCGACACAACTCTGTCATGGCATGTGTATCGCTAAGGAACCAAGGAAGCGCAATTTCATGTGTAAAGTTATTTGGATGAGTGGTTCTTGGTAAACCGAACACCAAGTAATTGGACCATTCTGAACAGGCATGTATTGAATTGGCACTGAATCACAAGAAAATATTAGCTGTTGATGGGATGCAACCAGTATGCAAACTGTAGTCTCTTTTTCTAATATCATGTAACCTTGCTGCTATTGTGTCTGTTAGACAACAGTCATACATGGCTACTAAATTTCCTGGTCATATACATAATGATATATTGTGTTGGAACAACCAAAGCTGTTCTCTTTGTGATCGTAGTTAGATTTATACAAGTAAAGAAATCACATCTCCTCACAAACCAAAACCAAATGAACAAACTTGTGGTAGATGTTAGTATGTGCCAGTTATAGGAACCTGAACAAGGACGTCAGGTGTGAAAATTATGTGCCCTGGCAAATTTTATTGAAATATTGTTATATGCCCTGTTGGCCTTGCAGAGGCGGGAGAGGAAGGACAATGGCGAACTAAATCCTTTCTCCTTCCCATCCTGTGTTTAAGAGACAGCTGTGAAATGAAGGTGTTAATTATTCATGGGGTAATATGTATATATTTAAACTGCAGGAATGGAGACAAGCATCCATTATTCAGCACGCCAGGGCTTTTTCTGAGATTAATCATTATTAAGTGAGACTGTGTGGGTGGTAGAGTGGACACAGGAGGACGAGTGTTAAGATCCATGTATGTGTGTACGTTGCGTTCAGAATCATAAATCACCCAAGCTAATCTCAAGTGCGTGTGTGTGTGTGTGTGTGTGAATTTAATTACATTTCACAACCGTTTAATTATTGCAGGGTTTACTATTAACATTCAGAGCACGAGTGTTTGTGTTTTTACAGGATATATGAGTTGCATATTTACACGTGGGAGTATTTTGTGCTTATTTGAGTATTTTATGTGTAAATGATTCATTGTGCACATTAAAGTGTGTGTGTCTGTGTGTGTGTTTGTGTGTGAGAGAGAGAAAAAGAGAGCAGCTTGGCAGTCAGATTACCAACAATCATGACCACAGTCCACTGATCAATACTTCCTCTTACCATGCTAGTCACACCTTACTGCCTCCTTACTGTGTGTGTTTCTAAGTCTATAGAAATGCTAAATTAGATCCTGTGTGTGTGTGTGTGTGTGTGTGTGTGTACGTGTGTGTTTGCACGAGACACCATCAACAATTGAATATTCCTGATTGGGCCTTTTATTCAGCTGTGCAGAGCAGTAATGAATTTACTGAGTTTCTAATGCATGAAATACTGTGTAGCGGAGTATGGCCTGTTATAGGTTTCTCGAAATGAAAGTGTGCCTTTGTTTTTACTTATTTTTATCCAGTGTTTTTATACAACAACAAAACAGGAAGGAAAGTTTCAGTAATAGCTACATGTATTTCAGGACAGTCCGTATACAAAGAGGCGTTTACCACTTGTTAGTCAGTTAATAATGTCGTTACCTTGAACTTGTGAAAATAACTTTGTTTTTCTTGTGTTCTTCAAAAGCAACAGATCAACATGCATGGCGTCAGAGAGACATGTTCAACTATCACATTTGATGGCCACATACTTTTGGCCAAGTTGTGTATTCTGAGGCACGTTAGCAACCCGCTGAGTACTGTTGGCAACATCAAGCTAGCAAACAATGTCACTTCTTCTCTCATAATGGAGACGGACATGAAGTCATAAAATAAAAAATGGTGGCTTTTGCTTACCAAAACTGCAGAGGGTACAAGCAATTTTTGGAAACAGACTCATTATAAACGGGCCATTGTTTATTATTCCCACTGTAATTATTTATATTTATACTTTTGATCCGCTCCGTTTGCCTTGATAAAGTTAATGCATCGTGCCGTCATTTCAAACTGAACACTTCCTGTATCTGTTTCAAATTTAAGCCCCTTATAACTTTGGTTGAGAGAATCCCCTCAGTTTCTAAAAACGCTTTTATTGTGAAACATTTGCAGGAAGGATTAAGAGAATGTCATAGTTTGCATGCGGTACTTCAATTTAGCTCCTGCCATCTGGTGATGCTTTTTTCTTAACTACAACAATATTCCAGCTGGCACATGAACAGACATGGTCACTGAAATAATAATAATAATAATAATAATAGTAATTAAAATAGGACGAGAATAACCCGATGACATCACACACGTCGTGAAAGACGACCGAGGATGATTGGTGTGGACAATTTTATAGTCTGTCATGTCTGTCGGCCAAGTCACGGCACTATTATATGACAACAATCATGTAATGTGACATAATGACTATTGGACAGAAGTGTTGTGTAGTGTGAACCAGGCATTATTGTTGCTATGGTTAGTGCTCTTCCTACTTCATAAGAGGTTGGTAATGAAGTGCAGCAAATACAGAACACTGCATAAACTGCAGCACTTATAATATACTCCATCACTGGTGACTTCAGCGGTTTGCAGGAGTGAGTGAAAGTTCACCTTTAGGCCACCTTCACTGCACAGAGGTGCACATTGGGGATTTAATTTGCCTACAAATCAATTTAGTCAGCTTTTGTATTGGTTAGCCGATCAGTCAATTGATCAGGTCCCCTATCAGATAATCAATTTATCACTGTGTGAACCACTGACCTTTTTATGCAGCCGTGTACAACTGAAGGATGAACTGACAGTGGGATACACTGAGAACCATATCTGATACTCCTGCAAGTCCTCAGATTTCTGATCACAAACAAGCATCAAATCTCCTCTGAATTTCTCCAATTTCTCTCAATAATGGTGTCAGCTGAAGATGACACAAACATCTCATAGTTAAAATGACTGACTTAATTCAGAATTTAAATAGCTTTCTGAAAAACAAGCTGTTACGCCACTTGCTCAGGCTGAGTCTGAGTGACTCTTGTCCCTCGGAGCAACAGTTCTTCAAGTTGTGATAAAATATTCTGGATAATTTTCTGCCTCCATAATGAATTCCGAGTAATTGGTTCCTCTAAGGAGAACCTGTCAAGTGGATCTGGCTTATTTATGCTGAAACCTTCAAAGAGTGAATCAACTTTTGTTAATTCTGAGATGTGAATAGTACAAGTAGTGGAATTACTATAAAAAATACAAGTGATGGCTGAAAGTTCTTTAACTTCTGCAGCCCGAAACTCAAATAAGATTTTAAGACTCACCCCCAGGACTGAGGTTTATTAAAACTGGCTTGTTATTACTCATGTCATGTACCCGACTGAGAGGACTCATTCTGGATCCGAACCTGCAGTGAATAAAAAGAGATGAGATATATACAGTATTCATGTTCCTTGTTTCAAGCGGCTGATGAAATTCTGTTAAGTTCTTGTGTCTTATCCCTGCTCCTGAATTTTATGTGAATCTTCCAAGAATAAATTCATAATATTTAAATTGTATTTGTACTTAACAACGGTATAAGTCTCGTGGAGACTACAGCATCTATTACCTTACATGATTACTATTAAAGCAGTCACGTTATTGATAGAAAACTGACAACTATTTTGATACTAACGTCCTTTTAAAGTTATTTTATTAAGCAAAAATTCCAATTTGCTTATTCTACCTCACAAAAGATGTTTTTGGCCAAAACCTCAAGAATGCATATGCTAATTATGCCAATGATGACATTTTATATCCCAAAGGTCCAAGGTCACCTTCACTGTGACATCATAATGTTCTACAAAAAAAACTTTTCTGGCCATTACTCAGTGTAATAACTCAGAAGGGGAAACATATGATCAGATACTGAATTGGTGACACTAATTGGGTGCCCGCATTAAAAATGTGTTGATTGTTTAGATCTGTGCTGCCAGGTTGAATATGTGTGTGAAGCATCCATGTTTTAGAATATGTATCTTCTTTGTAGTAACATCCATAGTCTATTCAAAGCATTGTGTCATGGCGACATATGACACTGGACAGGAATGGCTGTAATCTGTAACAGCCACTTGACTGGTGCACGGAAGCATACAACTGCGAGGTCGTAATTCTAGTTTGAGGACATGCACTATAAAGGTTTAGAGTCAATGCGGCCATCACGTGCCTCCACACAGTTAAAGGCAAATATGATCCAGCAGCTTAAAGCACTTCCACTGTGGCTCTAACATTCACTTGTATATGTTGCGGCTCTGCTGGTCACCAGAACAAACTTAGTTTCTTCTATTTGTGTGTAAAGCTCAGACAAGTGGCTCTGTCTCAATGGTCTGGATTTCTGTATGTATACGTATGTGTGTGTGCGGGTGTGTGTTCCTGTCTGCCTGCAGTGTGTCATCATGACAGGACTGTGCTCTGACTCTGGCTCAGAGTTTGTATTCTGAATGAACTACAGGAGGATGTTTATACAGGGTGAGAAACTGCAGATGATGCACTCAGGTCGGCATAGCAACAGTGGCGTTTACCACCTCGCCTTGCTAACGGACATCGAGGGGGGAAGACAGAGTCAACTCGTCCTTCAGCTGATCACACTGTTACAGCAATATGAGAGCAGGTTAAATGGCGTGGGTCATGTGATCCGTCCTATCTGTCATCATTGGATCAATCGCCAAGCAGAGGTCAATTACTCTACACCTTTCATGATGGTCACAGAACTATTACACCCTCTTCATATCTCCAGCCAATGACTGATGATCCCCAGAGTGTGTGTGTGTGTGTGTGTGTGTGTGTGTGTGTGTGTGTGTGTGTGTGTGTGTGTGTGTGTGTGTGTGTGTGTGTGTGTGTGTGTGTGTGAGACTTCACTATTGGAGGGGTCTTGTGTGTCAGAGAGATTTCATTTCATTATCTTTTAACCTTTCCCTCTTTTCATTCTCCTCTTCTTTGTGTCTGAGCAGTAGGTGCCAGTTTAATTAATCCGCTGTGTAACTGTAATGTATCACTGTCATACAGTCCAACATGGGTCCAAGCCTGTACCGACCTGAAACAAAGCTCAGTACAAGAACTGACCCATTACCCACAATTATGTCTAAATCCATTCCATATCAGACATGAGTCAACATAAAGTCAGTTAGGTTTGCTTTCTTTTATTTGAGAGTCGATGTACGGTTACACCTGGCACCAGATTTATGGTTTCAACAACACAGATGGAAAAAATGTGGATAAAAGTAAGGCTGTTTTCTGTCTACCAGTAACATTAACACAACAGCAAATCTGAGTAATCTGAGTCACGACAAAACTGCTTGAAGATGTATTGTCCACATGGAAAGATGGTCTTTTCATAAAACAAGGCTGTCTATGCAGCAGAAAGACACAAATGCTTTCAGTACTGGTGTTACATGACCAGAGAAAACTGAGAAAAAGGATGCTTTTGCCAAAGAGGTAGAAAACCTACAACTACCAGAATGCACTGCGTTGCATTTTCTGTTTTGTTTTTTGTTTTTTTTAAACATTTGAGGTGAGAAATAGGCAAAACAGTAACAGAATCTTGGTTTATATTTGATCAGCCTGGTTAGTTTTACTCTTTGATTTTACTTTTCACCATGCAGGAAGCAGCATGGCGCCCACTTCCTGTTCACAAACTCACCTAACCCTAACCCTTACAGCTAAACAGGGCACTGAAATATGTTTCTAAATAACATTTTAGGCGAGAAATGGGCAGTGCAGTAACAGAATCTTGGTTTATTTTCGATCAGCATTGCCTAGTTTTAACGTTTGATTGGAGTTTGGTCCAAGTTTGAGAGAGAAAGAGAAAGGGGCAGGGTCTGTCTTTTGATCAGCTTCTATGATCTTTGTGTCCATGGTGGCAACATGGGTGGCAGGCATTATGAAAATATCAGATAAGGTAGATACTAATAATAGAGCTATTAGAATGGGAGGGGAGCAGAGCCAAAATAAATGTACTAATACTTGTATTTTTTTATTGGGGAGACAAATGCACATTCTAAATACTTTAAGGGACATATCCTCTGTGTCTATCTAATCTATGCCTATGTCAACAAGACTTCTAACAAAAACATTGTCTGTCCTCATGAATGTTACTGATGCAACTTTTTTAAAGAGCGTACAGCAGAGAGATGACATGAAATGAGTGGAAACAGAAGAGTGGTATGATATTCAGCGAAGGAGGGAGGATACCATCTCCCTTGTTAGCAAAATGTTTTCCCTGGTAAACCTGTCACTAATAGGTGGACCGTGAGCCATGGTCCAGGTCCAGACCTAAACACTGTCCTAACAGCACTCAAGCATGAACTGATTAGATTTTGGTTGGCAAAGGTCAGGGTCCTTGTGACAATGCAATATGAATGCAATATTTCAAGAAAATCTTGAGGGAATATCTTCAAATTTGGCACAAACTTCCACTTGCTCTCAACAATGAAATGATTAAATGTTGGTGGTCTAGCCTTTTTAAATGTTATTGGACAATTGGATCAAATCCAGAAATGTCATTTTATGGGGGCTGTGATGCTCAAAATGAATTTCTCGACTGATTTACAGTCTTTTTGAGCCCAGTGGCATCCCGTGATGGATCTGGAAGTTGTAGTTACATGGTTTAGCTACTATGTCAAATTGGCTCCAAAGTTCAGTGTTCTTCCCCGGGCCTTAGTTTAGCAGCCCATGAAACTAACAGACCAATTGCATGTGTTGTAAATTATCTCACTTGAAATTATACAGCAAATCAAATCTGTGCATTTCAATATGCATTGCAACTCGAGTCAGTGAGTGAGGTACACAAGGTGAGGGATGAAGTGCTTGAAAGCCACACTTCGGTAAAAATTATTAAATTATTTGGTAGAAGTTGAGGTCATCTGTATTTGAAATCACTTGAGTAAAAGTCTTAAAGTATCTGATATTTACTGAACGTAAGTTTCAAAAGTAATTTTATTACATCAAATGCAATTAAATATAAAAAAAAAAAAAGTACAAGTAAATACTGATAATAAAAATTCAAATGGCCAAAATTCTGAGGATTAGTCTGTTGATTTTGTCGCACAAAGAAATAAACATAAATACAAAGTGTTTTACACACTGTACAGGTTAAGTTTGAAAAAGGCTGTATGCATATTACAAACAGAAACTGTACTTTGCCTGTGAAATTGTAAGTGCTTCCCAGAACGTCAACAACAGATGCAGGAGGATACCTAGCACGTCTTAGGTGGATGTGAAAGTCCACAGACAAAGCAGCAATATTTGACGAGTTGGGATGAGAATGCTCGGGTCTACCAGGTTAAAAACAGAGCGCATATTACACTTGAAAAAATAAACAAGTTCTTCTTTACAACTTCAAGGATTTAAAGAAAACCTTTGACTATCCAGGGCTGACATGCTGCAGTGGAGCAGTCACCGTGCAGTTACCTGTCACAAATCTTTTTCTTCTTGACTCATTGCTCCCCCTTTCTGCTGTGAGTTGCCATTTTCTGCTTTGATCATGAAGCACTTGTCATTGTCAAGTGGAATGTAGCTGCCAGCATGTAGCATCTAATCTTAAGTGCACCCTGGGCTTGACTGGAAATCCAAATTTAACTTCAGCTTTGAGATTTGTTTGCACTTGCCCTAACATGATTAAGCTATGACCTAACTTGCAAGGTAGGACCAATGATTCGCCAAACACCGATCTTATTTTGTAGTAACAAAATAACGATGCATAGGGAAATGTTGTGGAGTAAAACTAAATGTTGACAGAAATATAAAAACTCAAGTATACAGTAGATACTACCAAAAAATACTTAAGTACTCTAACAAAGTATTATTACTTTGTCACATTACACCAATGGATACACAGGAGATGTGTAGGGAGACAAGACACAACTGACAAAGAAAAGTATTTTAACAGGTGTTCTCAAGAGAGTAGAAAAAGTACAGTGAAAACAGAGCTTTTAATCAAGAATTGACAGACTCTTAGGTTTTCACAGACTCTACAGATGTGTGTGACTGTGTGTTTGTGGGGGGTCCCCCACCCTGTTATAAATTAACAAATCGCCTCCTGCCTACTGAAGCACATTAAACTGTATCACAATCAATACATCCACTTTCATTACAGCCATGTGTGAGTCTGTCTTTCAGTGTGTCCGTCTGTCAGTCAGGTAACAATCCCCTCCATCAGTTAAGTCACCTCTCCGTATTGATCGGCTTTCCTAAAAATGTGTTTTCCATTGATTGACAGAGGAGTAATTAAATGATGGAGAGGGAGCTGGGGGCGCTCTGCATTGATTGGCTCCAGCAGGTTTAACAATAAACTGCATCTCAGATGTGAGGGCCTATTTAATAACCGGAGAAATTGTATTTTTATGGTGAATCACTGTCAACAACAGGTAGCATTCATTCCTCGGTAATTGCTACTTCTGGCTCTTCCCGTTGGACTTCACCCAGACTTCAGAGCAGAGAGGATCAGAGGGAAGGAGGTAGAGAGAGCTTGTTGTCAACAAGTTCCTGCCTCTCTCTCTGCTCTCGTTATCTCGCCGGCCTCAAAATGAACCCGCATTCACAGCATCCTCCAAGAAACATGCTTTTTTTTCTTGCTGGGTGTCAGAATTTTCTGTGTGTGTGTGTGTGAAAGATGAAATGAAATGCAGCAGATCGGATTCGCTCTCGCAGCACTCCCAGGCCCCCGCTGCTGTGGAACTAGTGACCGGAGTTTGACTCCTGCGTTTGTCAAATCCCCCAAATAACCAATTTTTACAAGGAGATGGAGGAGATGAGAGAGAAGGGAGGGGGAAGAGGAAGTGGATGATACTAAGCAGTAAAACGAGATGGTGCACTACAAAAGTCTTTCTTCACAAGCACTTTTTGTCTCCTGGTATTAATATTTATTGTCTATTTGTCATAAAAGTATTTTTTTTCTTTTTTGTTGTAAAAAATAAAGGCGGAAAATTGCTAGTGTAGTAAAACCAAGTAATATAGGTCAGGTTTTAATACAAGTTATCTTGTAACATGAATTTCTTGGAAATGAACAGAATACTTTTATCGATCCTGGAGGAAAATTATGTTTTACAGCAGCACAAAAAAAAAAAAAAACACAAAAAAACAACGTACATTTGAAAAAAATAAAGTATGTGCAAAACTAATGACATGTAATATATCAGAAGCAGCATAAATATAATTAATCAATGCAATATGAAATTAGGAAATTCAACATGGGATGTAAAACATTTTAAATTGTCTAAGATATAAAAAACAGTGACATGATACAATACAATAGCATAGTGTAAGACTGATGATAATACAGTAACCCAATGTGATATATACCTGAAGTAAATATTCTGTGATATGGTACATTGCAAAATTGTGCACTAGAACCATGAAACATCTTCATTTAAATAAAATATAATAAACTATGTTTGTATTGGAAACTTGGTGATATATTCTTTCTAACAAGCTGGTTTTTAGCTGGTTTTAATGTAACACTCACAAGTCAAAACAAAAGGCTTAATCCTATCATCAGTTAAAAAATGAGAAATAATAAAAAGTATTTTCTTGGAATAAATAAATTAAAAAGGCTACAGTAGTATTAAGTCAACATGTTCTTCATATAAATCAACTAAAAAAAAACCTTGAAATTAATAGCTGTACCTTGAAAATAGAGAGTAACATGCTGCTCTACATCAAGAAAAATCAGCCTGATAAGTTTAGCAATCATCTTTTGATATTAATAAAAATAACAAAACGCTTGCACCCAATTAAGAGAGTAAGAGAGACAGATGGAAAGAAAGAGAGTAATAGAAAGGTGAGGTAGGACAGAGCAGTGGGGAGACTACATGGTTGTGACAGAGATGGAGATGGTGAGGAAAAGGAGAAGGCTGAGTGTAAAAGCGGTGACAGAGGAGATGGCAGGGGTTACTGCTGGTGACTGCTCGTCCCTGCTGACACACCTAATGAGCCGGCTGCATGGTTGCTCTGCTCTCACAGGAGATAATTAAAACTAGAGTGATGCAGCGGCTGGAGCCACAGCCGGGCCAGGGATGGAGACTTGAAGGGCCTCACTCTTTGATAAGAAACCATTCACAGACAACTCGACTGAAGCCTGTGGGCTCTCTAGATATCTCTCAGGATGCTCTGAGAAATTGATAAAAAATGCTAGACGCACTGACCCGTCGTTCACCCCTTCCCTGTATGAGGCAAGTCTGACAGATTCATAGAAAAGTGGGAAAAACGCTCTGTAACGCACCACTCGCTGCAAAACCTTTCTGATGTCTCGGTGCCTCGTCAGGATGTGACAGCAGTTGTAAACACATCGTGGCAGCCATGATGCTGGTAGTGGTAGCTGCGGCGATGCTCTCTTTGTCTGTCAGTGTGTGTGTGGCAGGACTCCTGGATAATGAGGGTGACTGTAGGGTTGTTGTAAAATCATGTGAGAGGGCCTAGGGTTGTAGTCAGGATACCTCCTGTGGGGTGTGAAAGGTGCGCAGCTCTAATCAGACTCTTCAGGCTGCCGCTCTCTCTGGCTCTCTCTCGGGGTGAAGCTCCCCAGTGGGGCTGTTTAAAGCTCTGATAGAAAGAGAATAAAATATTTAGAGCTTTATACACTGGCAGCTACAAAGAGATAATGATTGACGTGTAAACTTGTCTGTGTGTGTTTGTGTCAGCATTGACCTGAATGTGAACTGAGCCTCATTCACAGTGTCACAGTTCTGTTTAGCTCACATACTGTATTTGTGAAGCCAAAGTTGAGTTAAGAAGGAACTAATCATTTGTGACATAAACCTTTTTCCTTCAAAATATATTTTTAAAGTCCTGATTTATATTTCCAAATACATTTTGGATGACACATAATTACCGCTTGGATTACCTAATTTTCCAACAAGGAAATATGACACTCTGCTGCACAAGTACATGTTTTAGAGAGGTGCACTAAAAACTTTTTAAAGTTAGCAAAAGTTTTGGTTGAAAGATAGACTGCATAATAATGGACATAGCAGTGATGTCATCCATTGGTTTGTTTACTACCGGTTTGAAGACTTGAGTTCAGCATTTTGGCTGTCACCATCTTGGTATGTTGGAACCAGCAGTGACCGTATTAGGAAGAGAGAGTGTTCAAGTGTTCATTTTTCTGATGACGTGGTTTTAATTAGTTATTTGATCCCATTAAAAGGGTGACATGACTGACAGCTGTGTGTGTGTGCCAATCAATGCGCCCGTGTTCAGTGGCTTGATATCATTTTATACCATTTGTACTTTATACCACTGAGATCTCTACTGCTCAGACTCTGGCAACAAATGACGTCAACATTACTAGATGGCAAGAGCCGTAGCCAGGATATTTGTCTATACAGACTATGATTGTGAATCATACAATATCACAGAATTATACTCAGTAACAGTAAAACAGCATCTTTTCTGCCACACAGCCCAATTATTAATTGCGTGCCATCTTTGCAATAGGCCACACAGAGACCTAAATTACTGATATATTTCAGTTTCGATCCAGCTTACTGCAATGTGCTACTTTGACAAGTAGCTCATGCCAACCACCAAGCAACTGTATATAGACTGCCACATTGATTTTCTATTTTATAGTATTTAAAATGGCTATTTTAAACTATTTAATGTGGCCAAAATCATCTTTTATTGTAGAGCTGCTCTCGACACATTGATTTTCTCAGCCCCTTTTTACCCCGCTCACTCTCTTTCTGTTCATCAGACCACAAATGAGACAAGCTACAAGAAATTTGATGAGAACCAAATTTTTTAATAAATGATCAGTAATGTGGGGCTAAATGAAGCAGTGATGAAATGTAGAGATGTACCAGAGTAACAGGTGACTTACTGCTACAATTCTAATCATATAGTGTTGTTGTGTTCTCCTAAGAATATTCATACGAGTGTAGTAAAAGGAGCTTGATCAGTTTAGAGTTGTATAATGTCTTCTGTGGCTATTTACGAGTTTTCTGATGTCTGAGAAAATAACCCTGATGATGTCAAAGTGATGTCATCTGGGTTATCTAAGTTTGTGGAGTAGCTGGCAGACATGGATAATATACTGGGGATACTATCAAGCTGTGTGAGGTGAGGTAAGGTACTTGGAACAAGAAATTAGAGTCTAAGGGTTCAGTTTTGATTTGTGTTCTTTATATACCAGGAGTACCTTGTAAATTTGAGCTTGTGGCCAGCAAATACCTGCCTAAATCTTTCATTTTGGCCTTGGGAGTGTCACACATCTCCTGTGTCACATTAGGTATTTATTTATTTCAGCAGCAAAAAGTGTTGCTTTGATGAAGAACACAATGTCTTGGCTCAGTATTCTTAATCATTTTGATTGCATTAAACGTACAGATAAGTCATCCCTACTTAATGTACCATATATGATATCAAGCAGAGATCAGTGCTCAGTAGATGCTCCACATGCACTGACCTCATTTGCATGGCAGGTAGTGGTGAATCAGTCTCAGAGCTGTGGACAGATGCCTGCTGAATCCCCTCAGTTATTGATATTCTTCTGGCTCTGCTCTGAGTGGATCTGTGGCAGAGAGTCAGGAGCTGCAGCCAGAATGGGAGGATTATTGGGTTGCACCAAGCCACTGACAGGGATTCAACATAATCACACTATTTCATTGTGCTGCACCTCTGGGAAAGTTGTGGGTTTCCGTGTATGTGTGCGTGTGATTGTGTGTGTCCAACAGTCTGGGGGAAAAAAGGGGTGGAAGGGAAGTGATAGAGTCACGCTAGATTCTGTCTGCGGCTGACTGCAGGATTTAAGACCAGAGCTTCCAGTAGAATGGAGCTTCTGCATGGGTCTGTGTCCTCATATGCATCACAACGTTGAAGCTGCAAAGATCTGAGTTTTGTTTTGATTTTTTTGATTTTCAAGAAGTAAAGTTCTGCTAATTTGGTGATAAACACATTTCATTTTCAAAAATCTTTCACAATAAAGTCCCCCATTATTTTGTCAAGTAAAAGCTGTTACTGTGAAGCAGCAAAATGACGAAATGTTGGGTTTTCATCAGCAATACATGACTCCCATTCAGCTGAAAGCAGACATTAAATGGTAAGATAAACCATATATCATAAGTACAACCAGAATGCATTAAAGTAACTAAACTCCAAAGCACAGAGATTCAATTAGAAGCTACAAAAGTAGTCAGAGCTGAACACATAAAGACTGTTAAAAAAAATCTTTCTCTCTGGTCTTCAGTGCAGTTGAGTGCCACAACACACATACTTGTCTCAGGGGGAGAGAGAGGGTTGGCTGTGGTCAGTGAGACATCAATGTTTACTACTTGGAGGTGGTTGAGTGTGCTTATCACCCAACTCCGGAGATGGTGCATTTTGGGCGCAGCTTGCTGCGGTTTGGCATGTTAACACTGACAAAGAAAATGCAAATCCGAGCAGCATTGTTTGACTCAGCAAGGCCAAAATTCCCAATGGAAAAGGCCTTTACGACCCCCAAGGTGCATTTCAGCAGAAAACATCCAATCACCAAGCTTAAAATTCTGCCTAATGACATTCTCTGTTAACGGCGGGGCAAAGCTTAAGACCATGGTGTTGATAAAACAAACTAGAAACCATCTTCCAATCAGTTTCGCGATCCAATCAATCTACAGCGATTCCTGTCTTATACTTAAAAATATCCAAACTGTTTGTCTTAAGTTTCACTTCCCTACCTTTCTATTCCAGAAACAATTCCTAATACCATGGATGTGTCTAATACTGTCTCATACCTCCTAAAGTATCTTCTCTTACGAAATCCTAACTATAGCTGTAATCAATTCTCCAATTGGCACTTGTCCTGTCATGCCTGTATCTATGTTTAGATGGCTAATTGACATGGACACGCCATAATATCAACAGCTCTCACTCTTCACAGGCTAGCTTACTTGCTATCATGGACAATTTTGTGGTGGTCAATTTTACCAAAATTTGGGATTCCAAATTTGGAGAATCCCAAATTTGGGAAAGTTCTGTAATAGCTACATTCTCATCCCAAGATAAGTTTTTTTCCCATGAATGCAGTTTCTGTAATGAGGTCTCTATGGTGTAAAGTGGAAGGCCAATGGGCCATTCACGAATTTCTGCCCTCCGACCCTTCCTTACTCAGAACACACCCATCTTCAAACTTGGCCTCCATTTTGCTCTCAACTACATACCTGTCAAGCTTTGTTACTGTATCTTGCACTGTTGCCATAAAATCATGTTGATAAATCTGTCCACAGGTGGACACACACACACACACACACACACACACACACACACACACACACACACACACACACACACACACATACACACGCGCACACACACATACACACACACACACACACCTAGTAAAATACTCTTCCTGGAAGACCTGCTCCTGTGGAAGTTCATGCCACAAAAGGTGCCACCAGGATCATGTGGGGCGGCAGTAGCTCAGTCCATAGGGACTTTGGTTGGGAAGCAGAGGGTCACCTGTTCAAGTCCCCGTCCTCACCAAATATGGAGCGTGGACGGGTAGCTGGAGAGGTACCAGTTCACCTCCTGAAACAATGCCCTTAGCCAGCTCCGGTTACCTGAAACTTTAGCCTGCCTTTCTTTCAGTGGCATTCTGTATGGTTGGCAAGTGAAAGCTTAAGATGTGGATTGAACAGAAGAATGCTTACATATTACTGATATTTTACTGCTGAACTGAAGTTGCAGTTGGACTTGAGGCAGAAACCTCACAAAGTAGATTAACAAAACCAAAACTATCTGCATGATAGCAGTTTGATTTTTTAAAATCATTTCAGTAAATTGATCTTTAAAAATAATTTAATGCATTTATTTGTCATATCCACAAAATAAAAACACATTGTGTCACAGAAATCGTAACAATACTATGTGTCCTCTTTGCAGAGTGGGAGCTGCACATAAAAGCTGTCCCAGTTGCAGTGGTGTTTAAATTAGATACTGTATGACTTCCCTTTCATCATTAAGGTGAATCACGCCAGCAGACTTCCACCATGTGACCCCCGAGGGATTCAGTAGGAAGAAAAACTTGCTGTGATGTTTTCATTTATATTTGCAGCTTGAGCCTCTCACAGCAAAGTCAACATTATATAACTTCAGATGTGACCTGCATCCTCGCTGACTCGCCGCCAATCGACTTTTCACTTCACTTTTAGCTCTGAACTCACTGACACCAAACACTCCTACACTCCCACCACCTGGCTTAGACACACACACAACAACGTACACACATACACACAGAATGATGCATTCAAAAACATCCTCTCCTAGAAATTGATGCACATGAACACTATTTCTCACACATGCCCACAGATTGACGCATTCAAATGTTACCAGGAATCACAGCATAAATAGACTCAGACCCCCTCCATTTCAGCTCCAACCATCCATTAACATGCTGACATCTCCAGCATTCCTAAGCAACAATTACCTCATTGCTACATCTTAAAGGATAATTCTGGTGTATAATTGGTACCTGACCCTATTTTATAGGCCTCTGCTCGAAAATTGCATATCCATAATGAAATGAATATATCTCTGCAACCACAAGGTCTATTTGAATATTTTTGGTGTCATGGTAAAGGGAACACTTGTGAGATTTGTTAAGATATGTTAATATCAGTATATGTGAAGAGTAAATGGAGATGGCACACATCACAAATGAAATATTTTGAGGTTTGCCTAAAAAAAACAGCATTTTCAGGATGAGTATCCCTTTGGAATGATGCAGCTGCAGCTCTAAACCTCTATCAAATCATAGTACAATATGTGAGCATTAACTCTGCAAAGGTTGATTCTGATAAAGTGAAGCAGAACAATATTAGAGAGGTTTTAGTACAGAAAATTCAGGTGATTTCTCCAAAATTGCAACATGTTTGCATGTGATTTTTGTCATGTACAATCCATCTTTCATTTTTTGTTTCTGTAAATCCTTAATGATGTTTAGGGTATACACATACAACTGTCTGTTTCATTTTTTTCCTGCATTTCCCACTCCAAACTGACCAATACACACCTACTACATTTGAACCTGAGATTTTATTCTGAGCTTTGGAGGCTCGTATCTCCGCGACGGCTTGGCCGATTTGAGTGAATGACACCACGTTTGATTCGTTACAGCCAATAGAATGACGCTATACCCACCAGATTGACAGCACTGTAAGCCAATCAGAGTCAGCAGAACACGTTGTGGGGAGATGTCGGCTGCTGAGAGTGGTCATTGTTTTTGTTCCCCCGGAACCTTTTTTTCTGCCTGGATTCATTTGCATGATGGACAACTTTCAGTAGTAGACAAACGGAACGTGAATGAACAGCAGAATGCGCATTTTACGGCGAAATTAATAAGGTAAGAGCCATATTACAAATATATTTTGGCAAAGAGATTTCTGTTGTTGTTGTTCTTTGGGCTGTAGCTCTGTGATGGTTAAAGGGAGAGTGATTTGGAGTATACATGTGGAAAGAGTGCAGTCTCAGCTTTCATTTGAGATGAACTGTGTGTGTTTTGAATAACATGTAAGAGCCCGAAATATACTGAGTGGGTCAGGATATCAGTGCTGTTGGAGTTAGTTGTTGTTGTTTATTTAGTTGATGTTAAAACTGAGTTTGGGGCATGTAAAAAGTTTTTTTACAGCCTTGTAGCTGAGGTTCTGCTGTTAAATTTGATGGGCAACATCAGAATCAGTATCAGAGGTCCCCCAATTCGGGGGCCTTAGGGCTCAATAGGATAACAATTTAGACCTGGGTGGCATGTTGCAGTGGTTAGCACTGATTCAAATCCATCTCCAGGGGCATTTCTGTGTGGAGTTTGCATGTTCTCCCTGTGTCAGCAGGTTTTTTTTAGGTTCTCTTGCCTCCCCCGACAATCCAAAGACATGCAGGTTAGGTTAACTCTGGACTGTAAATTGCCAGTAGGTGTGAATGTGAGCATGAACGGTTGTCTGTCTCTATGCAGAAGTGCCAAAAACTGCAGACCCTCTAATGGCAGCTTAAGGCTGGCTCCAAAATACAGTCAATCCCCATAGACCCCCATGTTAAAATGCTCAACTTTACAGCAGAAATAAACATGTTTACAGTCTGGTATCAGAATCAAATTCAGAATCAGAATCAGATTTATTGTCATTATACAAGTTGTACAATGAAATTAGAGGTATAAAAATGGTTTTGGACTCTATAGCTAATTTTAGACTGTATTCATTTATATTTTTAGTTACGCATAAATAAGAGCGGGAGCGCTTCGAGCGAGAGGCTGTCTGCTGATAGTGTCCTCAGCTTCCAAGTCAGATCCGTCCCTCGCTCCTCCCACAGCTCCACCCCCTCTTCCAAATACGGTCACTTCTGGCTCCAAATAGCAAGATGACGGTGGTTTACTAACAAAACTTGAGGCTTCAAAATGAGACTCTACAAACCAATGGGTGACGTCACTGTTACTACATCCATTGCTTTATACAGGCTGTGGTTACAATGGTTGTCTTGGTGGTAGTCTAGTGACCTGTCCAGGTGCACTCTGCCTCTTGCCCAATGTCAGCTGACATAGGCTCCAGCCCATCCCCACTACCATGACCCTGAATACGCTGCCCGTCCTCACTTCCAACTCACCAACAAACTCATTTGCTGGTGATCTTCATGTCAGAGACAGATGCAGAGTGGCACATTTGCATGTGTTTTATTAAGCACCATGCGTAACAGTTTTAGAAGCAGCGGATAAGAACCCAAGCTGTTAAATACCACAGCTTTGTCAGTGGACATTGACATTAGGGTTGGGCGCAGAGAGGTATTTGTGACCTGTGCATGTACTACTGAACTGTGGAAAACAGCAGATCAAATACGACATTCACATCCAACACCACAGAGCATCACCCACCCTCCCCCATATATGACCAATTGTTTCAGGTTCCACAAGCCATGTGATGACACCTAAGCCAGCTCCATTAGCTGAGATTTGGTAGAAAGTCTTGGGGAGAAGCAAGTAACTAAATGGACCTTGAGTTAGGATTATTACATTAGATACTAATGTTGCTCTGTGTCTGCTGAGTGTAAAAATGAACACAATTTGCTATATTGGCCATATCAACATTGAAAGATAAAGACTGAGTGTCTGTCAGCTTATTACAGAGATCTTCCGCACCTAAGAGGCCAAAACAATCTATTAAAGAAAGCTTTTAGCACATAGTTTCATCCATTCTAAACCCATGTGATAGCCAAAAAGACTTGCAAGCAGGCTATGATTCAAAGCTCTACACCAACTGGGAAAATGTTGACAGAAAAATCTCACTACTCCTTCACAAACTGCTGACAAGACCCCCTTTAGCAAGGCAGTATGGAACTGAACATGAGAAAAGGCAACACGTGTTGTAACTTCTCCTTGAAAAAATATAAGTTGTTATAAAGTCTATGTGATGGAATTAATGAGCTGTGTAACACTGAACAGCACTGTTCTGCAGAAGATGTGATCTGAGGTCCACCTTTTTCCTCAACAGCATGTATGAACCATATGAACAGACGATGAGTCATTTCATACAGCTACAGAAGGCTTTATGCACACTTCTCTGTACATCGCATTCTCCCGAAGGTCGAGTACAAAAGCAGCAGAGACAGGAAACTTTTTACAGCAGCCACAGCAAAGAAGACTTCATCTGACAAGGCTATAAGTGCACAGAGTTGATGTGTCCTCAGTTGCTCTTGTTTTCTTTGTGTAACTTTATGCCTTACGTTACGCTAATGTTACAGCTCTGTGTTTACGGTAATCATGCTCAATTGGTACTTGCAATTATGCCAAGAAGTATAGGGTACCAGGGAAATAAAGGAATGAAGTGAATAAAAAAAAATACAAAGAGCCAAACAAAGCTTTAAAAAGAAAAAAAAAAGTGTGACACACACAAAAGGCTGCTGCTGTGTCCTGAATTCAGTGTCCTCAACTCCCCTCGTCACTATCACTGTTGTACAGTGCAATACAGGAGGCCATTTTCTCCTCTTTGTATTAATCTCTCTCACCGTCTGCATTGCCATTTCTCCCAGAGTTCATTGCTCGGCGGGGAGCTACAGGTGTCCACCCAGTGCCCCGGTATCGCACCATATGTGTCTGTACGAAACACGGTGACGGCGACATAGAGAGATTTCTCCCTCTGATGTTTTTCATGCTGTGTGCCAACCCCACAACACACACCTCCACCAAATCACTCATTCATTCTCTCCCAGCAGGGAGGAGGTGGGAGTGTTCTGGTGGAGCTACGCTCAGAGTGGGGAAGGTGTTTCTTTGAAAAGATGGGTGAGGACGACCACACGTCACACGATCCCACAGCATGGGAGGCGAGAAAAGAGAGGGGTGAAATCCAGGCCGATCTATTTTTGCAAAAGGTTTATATATAGTAAGTAAACGAACCTCTTTTAAAATCATTTTGACATTTGTGAACAGAGATGGGGACTCGAGTCATTGTGACTTGGACTTGAGTCGCTGTTTTGATGACTTGTGACTTGACTTGACAAAAAATAAAAGACTTGTGATTTGACTCGGACTTGGAAGTTAAAGACTCGGGACTTGACTTGAGACACAATGACTTGAATGACTTGAATGTTATTCACGTGTTGTTTTCAGTTTGTGTGTGTGTGTGCGCACGTGCGCATGGGGGTTGTCCCTGCAAAGTAAACATTGCAGCGATGAGGTCTGAAACACATACAGATGTTTCTGATGCTCTATAATGTTTTTTATAATATTCTGTTTATTCTTTCAGATTTTTATATGTTTGCCTTTTTTTCTTGGCAACTAAAATATTTCAAACACTGTTGGCAGAAGTGATCTTGTTTAGATTGAAAGCCATCAATAAATACTGTTTTGTTTGATTCCATGATGTATTTTACTGAATATCAGTAATTACAATGCAAATCCAAATTATTGTCATATTTTTTAAACAGATTGGACACATTGGCCAGTGATGTTTACTGACAGTTACTTATATCTTGTTTTTTTCACTTTATTAGGATCAGATTCTGCAGGTAAAATTACAATAATAAGGTGACTTGACTTGACCTATTACAGGACTTGACTTGACTTGACATAACCTGTGACTTGACTTTGCTTGACTTGCCCCAAAAGAAAAATGACTTGGGACTTACTTGAGACTTGCACATATGTGACTTGGTTCCATCTCTATTTGTGAATGACAGCGGTACTAAATATCCAGCGTGACTGTGAGTTGTGCGGTTCACCTCATTTGTCAAGATAGGGATGGTAAATTAAAAAATATGTAATATTATACATTAAATATGTCTGTTTGTAGCGGCCTCTAACAAACACTATTTCCTACAAGCCCGGGGGGTGCTTCACAAACATAAAAGCAAATATTGCTCATGTGATGGCAAATGGCAGAAGTCACATGCATAGGCAGATTATGAGACAGTAGACCCCTGAGCTGAGATTTGCAGAAGGCCCAACCATCTCTCCTACATAGGAACAAGACACACAGAATTGGTGGTGGATTGCTGCTTTTGTTCTATTTTGTATCGCTTTGTAGTTGTTATGCATTTTTGTTTTTTTTTGTCTCTTTGTGATAATTTTGTGTGTGGTCATTTTGTGTCTCTTTGCAGTTTCTTTGCATCTCTGTGTGGTGTTTTTGTGTCTCTTTTTGATCATTTTGAGTCTTTCCTGGTTAGTACGTGTCATCTGAGGGACAACTTGCAGAAGGAGGCCAGGGGAGCCGCTGAGACTTTGGGCCCACAGGCCTGTGTCACATAGGCCCATTTAAAATGATAATTGATGTAGTTGCAGTTCTAATGTCAGCAGCTTGACATACTGAGGACAGTCCAGAGAGAAATGAGAATGGACAGTGAGGACCAAATGCTGGGGATTATTTGAGCAGATTTGAAATCTTCAAGTTGGACAGATGATGTTAGAAGAGAAAAAGCGTGAATATCATGGATAAAAGAGAAGCATCCATCTTGAATTTGTCAACTTCTACACTGGGAAAAAAATCAGGAAAAGCTACAAAGAAATTGTCCTTTATCTTTGAGCCTGTTTTGACCTTGGGCCTCATTTATAAAACTGCACAGGAAAGGTGACTTAAGGTGATGTACGAACAAAGCAAAGAAAGTGCTTACGCACAGAAATATCCTGATTTATAACACAGTGCCTGTTTTCCTTCATAAATCACAATCAACTCGATATGTGCCGCAGGTGAACAAGCGTCTTGCCCCACCCATAGGGTGGCAGTTGGAACCGGCTCATAAGCCACTCGCTGGCCAGTAGGTCTGGTTGGTCCCTGAATATTAGCTCCTTCCGGATGTCTTCCATCCACCACATCCTCTAACAGTGCCAAATAATCCATCGTGCATCTTTGCGCACTGTGATTGCTCCTTTTTATACCCACCCATCAACTGATTGATTGCAAGACTGCAAATTTTACAGTCAAGTTTGATTTTTTATAAATCCCAGAGTTTGCGTTGAAAGTGGCATACGCTGCCTTCTGTGCATACGCCACATTTATAAATGAGGCCTCTGGTATTAACATGTGTTTTGATGATCAGATCACAAGTGGACAGCCGAGACACATTGCTGTTCACACCTGTGCCCATTACGCGTCTCCAGCTGACCGCTGGAGTTGGTTCAGCAGAACTCGACACGATTCCTTCCAAAGGGCAAAACGATAGATGTTTATGCAACACTTCAACCATGTCCTGTACTGATGCTGTAGATCTTGTCGGAGATGCATCAGAACGCATAAGAGTTTGAACTACAAAATATATGTTGTCAAATGCGTTCCAGACCACCTCAGTTTGAGTGATGAGATCACAATGCGTCTGTATGGTCGTTTCGTCTTGTAATTGCACGGTTCAGTTGTGATCGGATCACCCAACGCTCATGTTAATAGCAAATATAAACAGGGCCTTTGTTAATTAAAGGGCCAATTAAAATACAAATCAGACTCTGTAGCAGCAGATGCCCAAAAGACACAGATTGGGATCATGGCCGTAAACCTTACTTCATTCCTATGAAAGATCACACATGCATCATACACTGCTGTCCTATTTACCAGTGTAAAACACTAAAAAAGCAGAATTTTTTTACTACATTCACAACTACTTCTGTCTGATTGGTCTGATGTATGTGATGGCTATCGGTTCACATGAAATAATGTGACTTGACATGCCCTAAGGATGGTTCATTGCGGGCCTTCTTCAAGTACAGCAGTGCGAACAGAAGTCTTCAAGGGAAAATGAATTGTTAAGACAGAGCCCCATTGATAAGCTGTGACAAACAAATCTGAAATCCTGCTACAGGCCGAAAGACTTAAGAAATAATGCCCTTCATCATCATTCAGTTGAAATTGTAATGTGTTATGTCTGCCGGATTGTTTGTGCTGCTGTTGTTCCACGCAGTATCTTTTCCCATTAGCAGTCGCCAAAGCTTCCCGGAGGGTCACTAGGCCTTCTTAATTTAAAGGGGTTTAACTTGAAAATCTTATTATTATAGATGTATAATTATTAAATATATAACAAAACAAAGTACTGACAATATCAAAAATATCAGGAAAACTCATCTCTAATGCAATATTGACAAGAAATAATCTGCTCAAAATTCATGCAGATCTCTTGTTTTACACAAACTTTTATTTTGATTAATTGTACAGTTTATCTGTTTTGTTATTGTTATGCATTGAATATGATGTCAATTATCATAAAATATGCCACTTAGTAAGGGGTCATCAGTTTACTCAATGATAGAAAAAGGTCTTCTTCAGGAAAAAGGTTGGGAACCACTGACTTAAACAGTTAAATTGGCACAAAAGGCTCTGCTCTTTGAGGGTATTCTCGCAGAGGAGCAGCAACGATGATTCTCAGAAAGACAGCCAATAAGTGAATCTCCCAAGATATTAGGATTAGGGTTAATATTCCTTTAGAATTAAAAATGCATGAAAATGCCCCATAAAATTACAAATGTGGTCCCTCCACCCACTGTGTACGCCTCTGCTGATAAACATGCAAGAGAGTAGAAAGATGCACAGCAGAGCCTTCCATCTGTGTCCACCTGCAGCGCTTCATCTCCATCATGACACTCTATTTATCGTACACAAAAGTCCAGTCATGAGCTGCTCTCGTCATTGTCTCAACTCAGCAGAGACGCTCTTTCACTTCTGATCTCATTCAGCCAGCAGCAACGATGAGACTGCAAACCCACAATGCTTTACATCTGCTCAATTGTTCCCTAACCGTCTCTTCATTTGTCCTCTGGCGCGTCGCCGACAAACAAAGGCACTTCTGTTGTGCTTGTGTCTGGATGTGAACCGGCCCCCGTGATTATATCATCGAAACACCCAAACCACATGCCGTAAATTGCATGCTGCGTAAAAAACTTCATTACGGCCTTTCCAAGTCATTGCATGGTTTTTACTGTTAATTAAAATTCCATTTACGGGAGTTGGGTAGAAAGAAAAAAAATCTGCTGTTTCAGCGGTCTGGGACACATAATGGATGCTTTATGAATTGTCAGTGAAATGAAAAAAAAAAAAGAGTTTAAAGCAGCTGAGACAGAAATGGCAGCCATTGTGAAATTTAAACAAGGGTTGGCTGTTGTAGCACAGTGTGGTTTGTGAGGTGGGCTGGTTCATATAGTGCTGGCAACAGCTTAGAGCCCCATAGTTCACACTAAAGGCAAACATCTCAGCCTCTCTCATGCATTAACAACACATTAAGGCCTATCAAGAGCAGGCTTGTGAGAAATCTTGAGCCATGAGGGCCAGGCAGAAATCAATGCACAGGGAATCGATTAAAAAGGCCATCAGATGCATGGCCGCCTCCTGTGCAAGCTTTACAAGGCCGTGACCAGTCTCTCTTCCATTCATGAAACCATAAACACACAGGACATGAATGTCTCATTTGTAGATTATGTACATGTGCTGCCCCACTTGTGAGCCACGGTCGTCCTGCATGATCAGGTTTACTGCTGTCATTTTCTCTTTGTCTGCAGTCCTGCTCTGCTCCTGCTCCGTGCTTTTTCATGCCTCAGCTGCATTAAGCCTCATGTGTTTCCAGTTAAAATACAGGCCCGGTCTCTGCTGCTCTCAATGTGTGATTGTGCTGCAGTTGAATAATTAGTTTGAGGTGACAGAAAAGCAATACAGTGCATCCAGCAGCAGTAACACACAGTTATAAAGATGTGGTTTAGGTTGTGCTTTAGTGCTTTAACCCCTTAATTTACCACAGTAAAATGCTGTATGTACTGTAAAATGTCCAGAAATAGAGCTGGTTAGACATCAGACAAGGGGGGGTGACAGTTTGTCCTGATTTTCTAAATCAAACTGAAAGTCAGCCCACCTGAAATGCTGCTAATGATCCTTCATTGCACAAGAAAATACTGTGCACACAGCTACAGCAAGCAAAGTAAATGGTAAATGGACCAGACTAGCACTTTATTTCATTAAAGCACAAGAAATATTACTATTTTGTCACTAATTCGCACAGTAGTTAGGTCTCCACCAACTCCTGAGAGAAATATCTGCCTCTTTAGCTGCAAAATACTTCACTATGTTCACCAGCTAGACTCTAATACCGCTTTTCCACCAAAATAAGTGTATGTTGTATGCTGTTTTTATAAAATGAATGAAAACTCAGTTAAAAATGGGGGATGGACTGCTTTACCATTGCCAGTAGACTGTTTTTACTGGTGTGTCATGTTCAATGGGGGTTTGCCCATTGGTCCAACAGCCCATTGGTCCGACATCCCATTGTTCCAACCGTATTAAACCTATTGTTCCGAAGTCCCGCTGTTCCCAAATCATCATGATGCCCTGTGGTAAAGGTCTGGTTAGGTTTAGGAACAAAACCACTTGGTTAGGGTTAGGAAAAGATCATGGTGTGGGTTAAAATGAAAAAGAAAGTGGCAAACACATAAGCCGTGAGCCTGCTTCGCCTTAAGCCTTTCCCAGCTGAGCCAGAGCCGGTCGTGACGCACCATCAAGGCAGAAATACGCTTGCCGGGAGCCATTCAGCACTGCGGAGAGATCCCCACACAACCCTGACCCCAGAGTTAATAAAAGGAGGTTATGGTGTTTCATTCTCTCCTCTCTATGACACTTGTATCTCGACCAGTAGCCTACTTTTGTTGCGCTGCTGATCCTCTATGGTGCACAAATACAGTATAGCCTAGTATAATCACATATAGGAACAACGGGACGTCGGACTAATGAGAGGCCGGAACAATGAGAGGTCGGAACAATGCTACGGCACCGTTCAATCAATCAAATCAATCAAATTTATTTATAAAGCCCAATATCACAAATTACAATTTGCCTGACAGGGCTTTACAGCATACGACATCCCTCTGTCCTTTAGACCCTCACAATGAATAAGGAAAAACTCCCCAAAAAAAACCCTTTACCAGGGAAAAAAAATGGTAGAAACCTCAGGAAGAGCAACTGAGGAGGGATCCCTCTTCCAGGACGGACAGACATGCAATAGATGTCGTACAGAACAGATCAACATAATAAAATGACAGTAATCTGTAGTATCTTACAACAACATTCATCAAAGTAATAATACTGTCGTTATAGTTCTGGCTACTGTGGTACAATATGTTGAAAGTATATATTAGTATCTGGCAGTATACATGTGTGATAATAATCATATGTGTATAATAACAGTAGACTAATGATGGCAGCAGCAGCAGCAGCAGGAGGCATCTGGCAGGACCACGGCAGCAACACAACCACACACGTCACACTATCCAGGCACCGCTGCAATACGAGTTAACCTGAGAGACAGTGGAGCACAAAGGCTCTGGAGAAGAAGCCGAGTTAGTGACATCCAGAATGGCCGAGTTAGCAAGATGCAGTGATAGGATACGAGAGAGAGAAAGAGAGAGAGAGAGAGAGAGAGAGAGAGAGAGAGAGAGAAGGTGTCCGGTATATTATAGGGGGTCCTCCGGTAGACTAGGCCTAAGTCAGCCTAATTAGGGGCTGGTACAAGGCAAGCCCGAGCCAGCCCTAACTATAAGCTTTATCAAAGAGGAAAGTCTTAAGTCTAGTCTTAAATCTGGAGACGGTGTCAGCCTACCGGACTGCAACAGGAAGATGATTCCACAGGAGAGGAGCCTGATAGCTGAAGGCTCTGGCTCCTGATCTACTTTTGGAGACTTTAGGGACCACGAGTAACCCTGCATTCTCAGAGCGCAGAGTTCTGGTGGGATAATATGGCACTATGAGCTCTCTAAGATATGACGGAGCTTGACCATTTAGAGCTTTATAAGTTAACAGTAGGATTTTAAATTCAATTCTGGATTTTAGTGTAGAGAAGCTAAAACAGGAGAAATATGATCTTGTTTCTTAGTTCCTGTTAGTACACGTGCTGCTGCATTCTGAATTAGCTGGAGGGTTTTTAAGGATTTACTAGAGCTACCTGATAATAGAGAGTTACAGTAATCCAGCCTTGAGGTAACAAAAGCATGGACAAATTTTTCTGCATCTTTTCGGGTCAGGATAGTACATGTCAAATTACGATGCGCTAGGTACTCTTCTGCATCAGTTTTGAATGTTTACGGACAGCGTATTTATTCATGCTTGTTACATGTATTGTGTTACATGTATTGAGAACCAGCTGAGTGGGCTTAACTGTCTGTCTGCTGTTTGGTGCTGGGCAGGTGGTGTACAGTGGATTAATCAGAAAACAACTTGCCTGCTAATGCTGGAAACACTGAGACTGAACTAAACAAGAAATGTGCAGAAACACCAAAACTAGGAGCTTAAAGGGGCTAAAATGCTCTGTACAAGTATTATCAGCAGAATATCTAGAATTCACTATGCAGCAGGGCCCCTTTTAGAATGTCTCATTACCATATAAATTAAATATAAATTAAATTATTGGATTACTATTTCTCATTAATTAAAACCAGCCTGTTCTCATTCCCAGGTCATCATATGCTTTGTCAAGACCCTTTGGCATGTGGTACTGATGTCGAAGGCACCCTTTGACGTCTCTATTAGACACACCAGGCTTTCAACTAACATCAATGTAAACCCATCTGCAGCAGTGTTTGACGCTCAAGCAAATGATGTAGTGTGAAAAGTGAGAAAGTCCACATGGGGTAGGAGGAAGGGAAGATCAAAGGGTCAAACAAACAGACTTTCAACAAGGAGACTAAAGCTAATGTCCCATGTGAAACCAAACATCAAAGCTGTTTTAACATAACATTGGGTAAGTTACATGCATGCATCATTTGAATATTGTCACTGGTCATTGTGGAGGTTTTTTTTACCCAGTTTACTGCTTAATACTTAAATCTATTACATTGCTCCATACTGTATGTCAACATGATGGACTGGATGGACTTTCATGTCTACATATGACGCACTGTGTATCCTCCTGCGTCTGTTGTTGACATTCTGGGATGCTGTGTCAATTTACACTTAACGTGTTGTGTCTTTTCAAAATACATGTCTGTTTTCACGGGAAATGTACAGTTTCTGCTTGTTAGATGCATCCAGTCTTCCTCAAAATAAACTTATAACATTGGTAAAACACCTGGCATTTATTTCCTTTTGCAACAAAAGTACATGGTTAGATTTGAAAAAAAAAACAAAAACCCACACACACACTATGATTTGGCTCAATATTCACAAGGGAAGAGAACAGTGGGCTACCGTGTTTGTTGGACCGATCCACCTCCCCTGTCACCCACTTTCAGACTCCTTATATTATATTGTTACCAGCAGCATTACAAACTGCTGCCAGCCAATGCGTTGCATAACATTGCAAAAGGTGCCTTTGTGCATCTGCATCTTAAGCGGATATCCACTGACACAGCACCAGTATGTGACGACTGTGGTTGATGGTGCTGCGGTGTGTATTATACCCTCTGAAAGGTGCCTTTTTGCGTCAGTATCTAATGCCCAGATCACTGACAAAGCGGTGGTATTTGATGAGTTTGAAATAAGAACGGGCGGTGTATGTCATCAGCTGATTGTATGTTTCATTTGTAAAATCTTTGTGTGCACAATAACTAGTAATATAGTATCTGTAAAAAACATAGTGGAGTATGATAGCATAAAATAGAAGTTGTTAAGTAAAGCAAAAGTACATCAAAAGTACAATAACTACTATATTATAAATAGGTACAGTGCTTGAATAAATGTACTTACTTTCTATCACTGAAATAGTGATAGAGCAGTGAACCGCGCCAAACCTGTTCACCAACTAGAAGCAATACTTTGCTTTTTATCATATCAAAGTGAAAATTAAGTAAATGTGATGCATGTTTTGAATGTCAATTTGAGCCTTGTCACAGGAGAAGTTCTGTCACCTTTGGGACAGACAATAAAGCTTATCATATCGTATCTTATTTAAAAAAGCAGGACAAAAACAGAAAAAAGTTAAAACTGCAATGAGCCACATCATTACTGTACATATTCTGCTGCTCTGCAATTGAAGTGTTTTTACACATTGTGTAGCATGTTTTCATGTTATACGAGGCAGTTTACGATCCTGCTGCAACTAAAAAAATAAACTAGGTCACACTATCACAAAACTTCTTCTCCTATTGGAGCATGTCATTTTAAAAGATGAATTTGGCACACACAGATGACATTACAATAGCTTTTAATTTGCAAACAGCAATTATGCACTGAGTGAGTCTTGGGACAGAGCCAGGCTCTACGACAGAAGGCTTTGAAATTAGGCTGCAAATATCCAGCAAGACACTTACAACACAATCACAACGACAGCGTGGACAATGAAAGGAGTGCTTCTTTAATTGTGAGATGTCATTAGTAAAAGCTGCAGGCTGCAGAGCAAACACACTGCTGGAAAAATACATTGGCTTGACTCCTCAACAAACATACCAGGTGAAACACCTGTGGCATCCTGAATCTACTGTATATCCTGTTTGACAGCTTCAGCATGTGCTGGCAGTAAAATGAAGATGTGCGTTTGAACTTATCACACATGCAGCATTTGGCACGAAAGGTTTTGACAGGTGATCCATTTTGGATCTGGTTTCAGGTTTGCGAGACCCCTAGATTCCATACGTTTAAATACATTATCTAAGGTTTTTTCCTCATATCTTATTATTGGCAAAAACTTATGTACAAAACATGAAGTCATCTTGGATTTTGCTTTTGGCAGCTGAAAAGCCTTGGCATTGACAATATATCAGCTGTAGCAAATTAAAAGTAATTCTGTGAGTAATTTTCCTAAAATTAAATGCTGTTGTCTGGTTGATACGCTATCTGAAAGCCGCTGTGTGCACTCAGCCAATTATGGTTACCCTTAGTCAACTCAAAACAGTTGGTTAGGGTAAGACTGTGGTCTTGTAAAAGCTGAATTCAATGATTATTGACTACTTAGGGGCAGCAAAACAGTAGTGCAATCCACAAGAAATGCAGGTATACCCCGTGTACCCACTAAAAAAGCTTCAGGATTTCCATATATCCACTTAAAAATGTGCAAGGCTATGTAACAACATAGTTTTGTACTGCAGAACATGCAAAAAGGCTTGTTGTTTTTTTGTCACCCCGATCCTTGCTGCACTGCATAATGTGTTGTTGAACAAGAGAGAGTGAGGGTGGATGCACTCAGAGCAAACAGGTGTTGCTTTGCATGGTGGTTAGCCCAACCTTGGCCCTGCAGGCAAACTAGTCTCCTAGTTACCTATGTTGTGTCCATTACCATGCAAGAGGGGCTTTGAGTTTGACCATAACTTAGACCTCGACCACCAATGAACAATCTGCAGCAATTTTTCCATACTCCTTTAAAAAATTATTTAAAGCAATATGTAGGCATAATTGAATTTGTCAGTTTTTGCATGCATACTTTTATATGACTTATCATATCTGCAGTATTGAGCTGATATGACGTCATCACAAGACATTTTTCTATTCCAGCATATGAAATACATTATCATATTGTATATTTACATGACATAAGTAATAATTTAGACATAACTAACTCATAATCCTACAGAGGAGATTTCACTGAAAACAAACAAAAAAAGATTAGCATGTCCAGACAGATAATAAAACGGACATAAATAACAGTATGAACTGGTAAAGGACTCTGAAAAGAGTAGAGATCAGCTCAGAGTGCAAACCCTTTAAATCCCCCTGGCTCTAAATAACATTTGCAGTTAAGTCTTGTGTGGCTTACAATAAATAGTTCCAGAAGGTTATGATAACATATACCCAGTTTTTTGGAATGCCCTCAAATATGTGTGAATGCACTGTAGGCCTAGGTGTTAGTGAGTGTGGTGCTAATGGGGTGTTGCTCTGTGAAGGTTAAGTGTGAGGTTGGGGGTGGAGGTGGAGTCATCGCAGTATACCCACTACAATAAACTAGTTACTACTACACAACTGCAACAAAAACAAGCTGTAAACACACACCGACGTATTATCACCTCGTAAAGTTTGTTGGAGCTGGAGTCATGTTCCCACCTGACCAATCTAAGGCCAATAGTTGCTCTGCTTTTAGCTCTGGTTTAGTCTCCACCAACTCCTTAGAAAATGATGTTGCTCTTTAGCTGCTAAATGCTCAATTTTTTTTTCAAAAGCCTCTGCTGGTGCTGGGCAGGTAGTGTGTGGTAAGCTTATCTGAGCTTGTTCAATGGAAACACTGAGACTGAACCAGACAGGAAATTTGCGGTGGAGAAAACCAAAACATGGAGCTGAAAGACACTAGAACACTCCAACTACAGAGAAATCAAAATCAAAAAAATCTTCCAAATTAAACAACAAATGTAGGGCTGGGCGGTATACCAGTTCGTACCGAAAACCGGTATTTATTTTCGTTATGATATGAATTTTTCATATACCGCAATACCGGTGAATAGCCCAAACAACGTCTGGAATGTGCGCGGCAGGAAAGTGTTTCAGCAGGGACTCATTTCACCGCTGCACACTACAGGCATGCTTGAGCAGGCAAGAGTGAGAGCATATAGAAACGTTTAGAGGCGAGAATTGCTGCAGAGAGAGTCCTGAAAGTGAAGCAACTGTACACGAGGACCCAGAAGAACTCATACCAAAAAGAGCAGTGTTTCCCCTATATGCAACTAACAGCGGCGCATCGATGTTTACAATTCTCCTCTGCCCTCTGTATCGCGCACGGCCGAGTTTCGCCCCGATGCGCACACACCCACACAGACAAAGCGCACACACAGAGGTGAGCACACTAGAGCACAGCTCGGGCCGCATTTTCCTGACCAAAGACGACCTGTCCCGAGTCCGAGACAGTTATAACCGAGCACAGCACTAATTAGAGCTTAGATCGGGCCCAAAAAATTCAGCCCAACCTGGCCCGAGCCCGTGCACGTTATGTCTGGGACCGGCCCGGCCCGGCCCATCCAATTAACTGTAATTATGGGCCCGAGCCTGATTTAAACCCGACATTTTTCAATAAGTTGGCTGTTATAATTAACGCTAAGGACACACTGAGCGCGTTAGTGCCGCGGAAGTCCTGCGAGTGTACTCGCAGGCGCTTGACTGTCCACACAGGCAGCGCATTTCTCCTGCGCTCTCCGTGCCGGTTAAACATCGACTCCACTCGTCAGTTCCCGTCAGTACTCGTTTTTTCGCTTCAACGGGTCAAGGTCATTTTAAACAAGTCCAAGTTCATCGTTTTTTATAACGTAATAAGTTAATGACAATTTGTCACTGCATGTCCACGTATTGAGCGTATTGGGTAAACACTGAATGAATAGGGCACGGAAAGCCGCTGTCCCTCCCACTTATCTCTACCACCCCCCCCTCTCTCTCTTTCTGTATGTGTGAATTGCAACCCCCAACCTGTCGCCATTTCTCTCTCTCTCATGTCTGTCTCTCCCTCTCTCTCATATCTGTCTCTCTCTGTCTCTCTCTCATATCTGACTGGCCCGACCTGGGCTTGGGCCCGCAGGCCGGGTCGGGCCAGGCTCAGGCGTTCAGGCGTTGTCAGGTAAATAACAAATTCCGGCACTTGAATAAGCCATAGCACAACACAACAGCATGTCAAGTTAGCCGAACCTGAGCAAAATGCCGTGAAATACCGTGAAACCGATATGATTTTTTCTTAAAACTGTGATATGAACATTGTGCCATACCGCCCAGCCCTAAACAAATGTATATTTTTTTTCCATGGCCTGTAGTATGACACATGCACCCTATGTTGCTCCATAATAACGTTAAATGACTTCATCCTTTGCCCCCATTACAATGGCTGCTGGAGGTCTTTGTCACTAGAACATAAACAGATGTTGTTTTGTGACTTATGTCTTTCGAAAATGCTCACATTTTACAGTCATGGTCATGTGATCCACTGCTAATATATAAACATATTGTACTGCAGCTTAAACTGCACAATATGTAATTTGTACCACTAGGGGTCTCTCAATCAAACTAGTGCTGTCACAATACCAAAATCTTTGTTTCGGTACCCATACCAATATGAATTTCAATACTTTTTGGTACTTTTCCTAAGGAAAAGTCCTTTTGGCTACAAACCTTTAGAACAATAAATAATAGGGGTGTAACGGTACCAAAAAAATCGTGGTTTGAAAGTACCTTGGTACGGACGTCACGGTTTGGTTGGTGTTGTCTCGTGTTGTCTCCCTTTGTGAGGCAGACTTTCTCTTGTCTTTTTTCACGTGCGCCAGCTGCAAATGTTGATACAGGTGTTGTCATACACACCACTTGTGCAATCTGTGCGCCAATAGGAACAAGAAAGGCGTTTGTGTGCATAAATGAGTAAAATAAATTAACTAAATTAATGAATTGAATCAATTTCAAAGTACCGGTACTTTCCAAATGCAGTATAGTATCATTTGGAATACTCTAGTACCGCGGTACTATTTTAGTACCAGTATACCGTGCAACACTAAATCAAACACTAACAAAATATGTACTTAATGATATTGTGAGGTAGTGTGGGATCATGGGAGTTGCTGTCTTTGTGGACAAGGAAAATATATTACGTTTTGTTCATGTTACATTAAGCCACATTTATTCACGTTATGTCATGGCATTCAAATGAAGTAGCTGAAACTAAGGTTACGTTAACTTGCTAACTTACCATCAGCATTAGATGAGTCGACAACTCATACAGCTACTTTAGCTAATTATGTGGCTAATTAAGTGGGGTAGTGCAGCGCAGTCAAAACAATCATGCTAAAATAACTTGTGTTGAACAGTATTGTCACAAGGACTGTCTGGTCTCTTTGTTGATTTTCTTGCCCTGACACTTCCTGTGTTTCATTGTCAGATTATCATTATTGCAATGCAGTTTCTTCTCTCCTGTTACCTGGTTGCTACCTGTCTATTTAAGAACTTACAGGTATCAAGAGTCCAAAAAGGCAGTAAATCCAATAAACCACAAAAGGTATCATTGCTCTCTTAGCTTTCAACATTTGGGTCCCATCCCAGTCCCTGACCTGGGAATGTGGGGTACACAGATCTTCAGTTACAACCCTGATGCAACTGAAATTAAGCCAGAGCTAAGGCAGTGCCAGGCATATATGCGATCTGAAATGCTCTGGCTCCCTGCCAAATTAGCAAACTTTCTGTTGCTGCTGTTACACAGATGCATTATTGGTGCTGCTAGCCACAGTCAGCTTTGACACTTAGTGCTGGGATTTGTGTTGGCTGACTTTCAGTTACTGCAGCCTAGCTGAGGGTCTGTCTTCAATAGTGGGGTCTGCTCTCCCTGACGTAGTCTCCTACGTGGGGAGGGAGGCAGAGGGGCAACAGCGTGTGCTAGCTAGCTGGCTTAGCTCATCAAGCTTTTATAAATGATTGTTGTTTTCATTTATTTTAACAATACTGTACCTTTTCTATTTAAGCCGCTGACATTCAGAGCCACCTGTTTTTTCAGAAAGTACATCTGTCAATCAAACGTGTCCCAATAGAATCAGGCTGTGTTTAACCCTTATGTTTTACATTCGCCATGAGAACCAACTTTTTAAAAGAAGAAAAAAAAATAATAATAATAACAATGGTAAATAAATAATTAGAATGCCTTTTTTAAAAAGGTCAAATGTATATTTCTACACAGATGTTGAATTTACCTTTGGGGTTTAGAGTTGGATAAGGAAAATTAAATGATGTAACTAAAAACTATATTCAACACTTTTCTTTGGCAAGTGAGGCAACAGGAAATGATCAAATGTTGGAATTTATTTTGAGAGTTTCAACAATTCATCTACAAAATATTCAACAGATTGTCAGTGCCAAAAATAACACAGGCAGGAGTCACACCATGTATCAGTTACACACACACTCACACACACAGAGAAAGTGATGGACTTAGTAGGTAAGCAATCCTGGAAACTTTCTGAGAGGAAAATAGCTTCAACCTTCCCAAAAGAAATCTGCATTTTCTCCCCATCATCTTCTGTTTTTTCTCTTTGGCTTCTTACTTTTCTTTTCGTTTTTTGTTTTTTTTCTATTTTCATTTCCCATATGCATATCGACACACATCTTTGCTCACTTTTCTCCACAGCTTGTCTCTCTCTTCACTTTTCATCCCTCTCTTTCTTTCTCTACACTTCTCTTATAAACAAATGAGGCGTCTGTCTCTCTGGCTCATGTCTGTTTCACACTTCCCAGCAGACCTGTAGAAACACACACACACACACACACACACACACACACACACACACACACACACACACATACACACACACACACACACACACACACACACACAGATTCCAGTTCAGGTATTATAAACATTTCAGACAGAAGTTAAGTGCATCTAACTTACGGCAGCAGTCTGGTTTCCTGCCTGTATATTTAGTTGTGAACTGCGGTGGACTGTGATAGTCTGCTGGATTATCTGCAGACTATCTGGCTATTTGTGTGTTTTAAGTAGTAAAAGTTTAATTTAGTAAGTATTAATATAGCACTCGTTTGTATTGCAACGTTTAATGATCAAAGTGTGACTCATTCATAGATTTCACAGCTAAGTCGTGGACCTGCACTGACCCTACAACTGCTCCAGCTATCACTTCAAAAAAGAATAACAATTTTTCCTCAAAAGTGAGCCATTACTTTAAAAATCACCATGATCTTGTAACTACTACTTGCAGCCCTGCATTAAAGTGTTGCATCCATGTTGCAATCTCCAAGGCTGAAAAATGAAATCCATGTGGAAGTGCCAAAAAGTGCAGTTCCTCTAATGGACACTTGAGACTGACTCCAGGAGAGGGTCAGACTCCCATGTTAAAATGCCTGTAATCCCTGTACAGTCAAATCTACCTGTTAACTGTCCAGGGATTGAATTTGTATATAACTAAGTCTGAATTTTATTAAGGCTTTAAGTTACGCATAAGAAAGGGCAAGAATTGGGTTCTCAGCTTCTCAGTCAGATCCAGCCCTCACACCTAAACATCTCCATCCTGTCGTTCAAATATGGTCACTTCTGACTTGAAAAACCCAAGATGGCGATGGCCGACATGCTGGACTCAAGACTTTAAAACAGGAGTCCAGGAACCAGTAGGTGACATTGTCGTTGCTACATCCACTTCTTTTATACTGTCTGTGGTTAGGCCTTAATTAAGGTGGGTTAGCCATTAGGAAGTACGATCAGGGGGACATTTTCCATTCTGAGCCTTGCATCCACACCCTCTTAAGCAGCAGCAGCAGCAGCACCACCACCACCACCAATCCTTAGTGGAAAACCAACATTAAGCTTGTTGTGACAAAGATGGAATCTCTAATAACCAGTTCCAAATTCAGTGTTAAAGACCCTCTTTATGAGACCCTGATTTTTGGTGAGGCATTTTGACTTTAGCTAGTCAGGCTGCAGTTCACTACACATCTTTACATTAGTCGCACATGTAGCTATTCTGCACATCTAATGACCACACCATTTTCACAGTGTCTGTGGGGGTTGGGGTGGGTAAGATGAGAAGCTGAAATGTGTAATGATGATAATGTTAAATGTATTCATCATAAATACTAGGACTGTCAAGCGATTAAAAAAATAGTCTTGTTGATTACATGATCAGTGTTAAATTAATCGCATACATCATCTTTTGCTGTGAAAGTATTACAGAAACTTCAGTTCAAATGAACTTTGGCAAATGTGTTGTAGTAAAGCTGCTGGATTTTGGACACATCTGTCCCCCTGTCCTCAACCACCGAAACTGGTCTGCAGTCAGTCGCAAGTCATTTTGCAAGGAAGTTAGTTGGTTGGTCACAGGTAGGCTTACTCAGTTTGTGTCTGAACGCCTGGTCGCTTGTAGCTTGATGAGGCTGACTGCTAGCGCTAGCATCAGAGGCTGTGCTTGCTCAGACCTCTGGGTCCACTGCATTAAGGTGGGTTTTCAGGCTTTAAGTACTATGATGGTACAAAAATTCCTTTCTGCAGGACTTGCAGGAAAGGGTGCTTCTATCAACAGTTTAATCTGGGCATTTTTTTAAATGTAAATGTTCCATTCACAGGGCCAAGCAGAGCCATCTCCTCTGCCTCTATATACAACAAAGCCACTGTGGGCTTCAATAACGCACCAGGTCAAAGGGCACCACGGAATGTGATTGAAGCGTTTTTCTTTAAAAAAAACAACGTTATTTTGTCTGTGATTAATTAATCAAAATTAACATGTTTTGACAGGCCTAATAAATACATATAACTACTAATGTCAGTCACTACGTAAAGTGTTGTTGTAGTTTTCATTTTAGCTATTCATCACGTAGGCAGTCTGAGGAAAACTTTGAGTGAAGGCTTCTCTGCCAATCAATGGCTTCTTACCCCACGTGTGTGGCCCCTTAAGCCTGCCAACAGGCTGCATCGTCACCAGCATGTGATCCAATGAAATGAATGAGTTAGTTCCGCGCAAGCAGTGAAATTTAGCAGTAAACACAGGAGAGAGGAAGTAGCTAGCTAAGATGAAAAGTCAACATGGCGAAGCAAAGCAGCTTATTTACATTTAAATTTACTAAGAAAGCCGCCCTCTCTCCATCAAGTCCTCCTCCCCCTCCTCCTCCTCCTCCTCCTCCTCCTCCTCCCATAACTAACCCCCCACACCAGCAAGGCAAGTAAAGTTAACGTTAGTGTCTGGTCTGCACATTTTCTGGAGTAAAAAATAATATAAGTAGACAGATAACTTATGCTAGCGTTTTATGTGGTATAGGTTATGTCACTGTCCACTTCAGCACTGAGCTGAGGACAGCGACACAAGGGAGCCACACCGGTGCACCGGCGTCGCTGTCCTCAATGCCGCAGAAAAGCGCTGAAACGGAGATAAAAGGGAACCCGTTTTTTGCTTATTTTAACTGGCCCATCCAGTTTTCTGGGGGCCCACCCACAATCAAAATCCTGACCCGCTACTGCTCTACAGTATATTTCTGAATAAATGGAGTAAATCTTACAGTGTCCACTGTCTGTATTTTATCCTCCTCCTCTGTATGTTGCTGAGTCTGATGCTCCTGCATGTTGTTTTACAGTATCTTACAGTACTGACTAGAATATGTTAACAATTCTTTGGTGTATTTGAAACCACACCAACATTACTCTGTTTTTGGGGACTGGATCCTGTTCTGAACTGTGAACTCTTACTGTGTGACCTCTCTGTGCAGATCCTCCTGTTATTTGCTGCCATTCAAAGTTCAGTTTGATTTCTCACATGACCAGCCAGGCGCAGTGTCCCAGTAGGAGAAGTAGGACTGCCAGTACGACTAATGACTATCAGCTGACTGCTTCTTTTCACCAGACAGGCAGACACAGACATTTTTATTAAGTGGACAATGAGCTGAGTGACTGTCCTCAGTGTTAGGGCTCATGGAGGGACCATGTGAGTCTCAGCTGATGCCAGCTATTGCTCAACTGCTAGTGTTAAAAGGAAAATGGGCAGCTGGTGATCCTTTTACTATTTCAACTGTTTTTCCAGCCTCATGGCCGATGGGAAAAAAGAGTGGACACAAGTATGTGCTGAAGCAGAATGAGCCAGGATTTACAGTCAAATAGTCAGCTTCTTTTCACTTTCCCCAGAAAGAGCGCCAACAAGTGACGTACCTGATTAGTTGTGGGTTTTTTGAGTTCCTAAATATTTAGCAGTGGGGGATTAGTTCTCAAATCATGTCATTTGGATGGCAACATACCATGCCCCGAAAGAGTTCATGTAAAATGCTTAAGTTTAGATTCTGGTGAAATTATGCTGGCAGAGTTTCTGGCCCATGACTCACCTTTTAGCCACCAAAGTTCCCGTAACGATATATTACAGGAAAAAGCAGGAAATCCTCACATTTCAGTTGCCATAATCATTAACAACAATTTACACTTGGCAATTTTGGACCCTGACTCTGTTTGCTCAGGTGTCAGCACCATGGATGTATTATAAGAACCGGATAACAGACTCAGAGATGTTGCTCACTTAAAAACTTTTTCTGGCTTCTGTGGTTAGGGTTAGGCCACATGTGCATTAGTGTTTCTCCTGCTGGCACACTATAATTTGCTTTCCTCTGCTCTGGGAAAATTTTACAAATATAAAGCCTTAATGGATTAATAATTCACAATACAAAGAGTAATTATTGACCTTGGTTTACAGACGACTGTCTTATAATAGTGGTCTATGAGGAAAATATTGTTGGGCGTCATTACATTTTATGCTCACCATACACTAGAGGACACCCTCTCATATCTGAAGACAATGCAAGTTTTTAGTCACACACTATAAGATTTTGCACAGACTGGGGATCTTGCAGGGTCACTATAGACCCTTTTACTCATGGGCAGATTCCCTAAAATAAATAAAAATTGTGGAAATATATTTTTTAACTTGTGTAACTATATATACATATATATATATATATATATATATGTATCCACATATATATACATATATATATATATATATATATATATATATATATATACATATATATATATATATATCCGTGGGCGGTGTGGACCTGGCGTCACGCACCTCCCTATATATATATATATATATATATATATATATATATACACACACACACACACACACACACACACACACACACATCGCATAAGCAACAGGTAAAGAGCAAAGGCTGTCTACAACTCACACTGGGAAACAGGAAGAGAAAACACCAGATTTAGTAAAATCAAGAGTAGATTTACAAACTGGTATTTCAACTGTATACACACCAAACTACACAACGCTGGTAACATACACTCCTTGTCTGTGTGTATGTGTGTGTGTGTATGCAGCCTCTGTGTGTGTATGCAGCCTCTGTGTGTGTATGTAGCCTACCAGCCTACTGTGGACATTGATTCACGGATAATACTCATTACTAAGAAGTGCACATACATGTTAAGTTGTTAGGAAAACATGGCGTTATAATTTTACTTACCCATGATGGAAAAACAGCCCCATGTGTGACGGAGATAACAGCTGGCAGCAGAAGCGCTTGTCGACCAGCGTGGAGAAATGCGCTTCTGGTGTGAACGGAAATGCTCTGGCGCGCGCGAGAATTTCGGTGCGCTGCGCTTCGCAGCAATTCCGCGGGCGGTGTGGCCCTGGCGTGACGCAGGCACCCCGTTCTGCCGCTGTAGCCGCAGTACTGCGGCATGAAGGTGCAGTACTGCGGCTGATGTTTACTGCGTTAAGTTACCGTCACCTCAAATACCACCCAGCCCTACTTGGGCCTACCTTATTTGAAGAGAAGCTCACATCGACGGCCTGTCTGGGATGCAAACAGATTAATCACCAAGTCACTTAAATCCGATTATTTTTGGATGAGGTCCCGCTTGATAGACAGCATTTAAAATAATCCACCTCCTTCAGCCTGATCTTAAGTGTAATGATCGCTGCCTACCTGTGGGTTAAATAGTGACGTCACGTCCGCTTTCGGTGAGTCGTCGTTTTACTTTTGATGGGAGAAGACACTAGTCCGCACATGTGGCAGCTATTTTGTGTTAAAAGTCTCCTTTTTGTTGCTGAAGCCGTTACCTGTACCCTGACAACATCTGCCCTTAATGAAACTACAGCTGAGGTGAGAAGTATTTCGTCTGGTGTTCATTTCTACCTGTAAAACAACTCCCCGGAGATCTCCCACATCTCTGCCTAAGACAATTGGCAAGACTCAACGCTCACTCTAACACTACAGTAACAGCGGGCAGGCCTTCAGTGTACTTCCACGCACTGTCATTGGCCAAAAGTAAATCAAGGGGGCTGGTCACGACACCTGTCACTCACTATGTGACAACAATGATTGGAAGCTGATTCTAGGAGTACGGGCTGTATAAAAAATCAGCCCATTTAGATAAATCCTGCGTTTTTGTGACTATTTTAGTGCTGTTGCTGCTGTAGGTTCCACCAAAAACAATCAGTTCTAAGGTTCAATAACTAATATTTTCTTTAATTATTTTCTCGTCCTCATTGTAAAAGATAGGCAGGGCTTAGCCCTGCTAGCCTATTTATACCAGCCGTCTCTGAAAATGACGTCATTGTGACGTCAGCCCCAAAGGTGTCTATTTGATTCCTTTAAACATTATTTCCCATCATGCTCCTGGCGAAAAATACAAGGCCAAACTCTATCAAAGAAATATGACATATTGACGATTCATTATGTGTATGCAAAAACACATCACTCTAGATACTCATATACTCAAGATAAATGGTGTCAAATCAACAGTATTCTTGTCAATTCAGTATCAATATAATCTATAAACATAAACTGTATTTGTATATAAACTTTATATTTTGGATTGTGTCCCCTCATTTCACTACCAGCCTCTGTTGGTTAGCTGCTCCATTTTAGTGGGAGGAGACTGTGGGAATGAGAGGCAAACCTTTTTTAAAGTTATTCGCACTAAAAAAATGCTGATCATTGGATGAGAAACACACAAATTAAACACAGACATTTGTTCACTCTACAGCGCCACTAGTTTTTATACCCTTCCTACAGTCTAAGAGAGCCAAGACTTTGAGACCCGGTTGCTGCTTCCTGTCTGGTGCTGCAGAGAGCGCAGCTATTGGTTGTTGACATTGTTCGCATTATTGAGCATCACGTTTTTCAAGAGTCAAAAGTAAAAACTTACAATACGATCAAACATGATTTTTATCGAAATAACTGACATCAGGGGAATACACACCAACTGACCTAACACTCATGATTTTATTCAGACACTGGTAATTTGTCTGTGACAGTGAAATCGCAAAACGTTGCTTGGTGTAAGGCAGGCATTCATTGCTGTAACTTGAGTAGCCAAGGGGGCAAATGAGCCATAAGGCTGGGTGGTGGTGCGGTGTCTAGCTTTCTTAATACATCGACGGTCAGTAATGTTGAGATGGTTTGCACCCAGTCAATGGCACAAATTTGTGTGATTGTTTTTTATCGAAGTTGAACCCCATGCAGAAGTGCTTCACCTCAGAATGGGTAATGCCATTTAAAAACAATAATTTCAGTCCAACATTTCACTGCTATGCACATAGCTGTCAAGTCTCCTGTTTTGGCTGGGAAACTACTGTATTTTACCCCTCTTTCCTGCCGTCCTCCCGTATTAGTATTTTCCCGTAAATCTCCCGTATTATAATATAATTTAAAAAAACAACAACATTCCTCTGCTTCTCAAAACTGAACTCTGTCAGTAGCTTCAGGAGAACTGCCAGTAATTTCCTCTTTCGTTGGTGTCATGACTGCCCAGTAGTACCTGGACAACTGAGCCATGGCGGCACACAGGTATGTGGCGTGTCAGAGGAGAAACGAGCCGTTCACATTTCTGTCTTTGTGGCAGGTAACAGGGGGATGTTGACGGATGGTTCGCCCAGGGCGTAAAACTAGCCAGGACCACCTCTGTGTACACCTGTCTTAAAACATAAGGGATACTGGAGCTTGGTTGGGGTGGTGGGATGGCTTGCACCGGGCACCGGAAGATTTACCTTATTTTCAAATCCAAAACTTGACGGGTATGACTATGCAGTAAATGCTGATGGGAACCAAAGAACAACGTCGCAGTCTGACCACTGGACTTTTACAAAATGACACAAGGCGTTTCGACATTTATCCACATTGGTGTGAACACGGCCTCAGAGTGTGGAGGGCAGAGAGATTGAGAAAGACAAATGGAAAAGAAGGAGAAAGCTGAGGAGTGAGGATTTGATAAATGTGGAGACAGAGTGAGCTGATGTTTCTCTGTTAACACACAGACCGCCATGGAGCTCATTGAGCAGCAGCCTGTTTCTCATGCTATGTTTACCCTCTCATTTATTTTTAATCCATCAATGGAGCCTTAGAAGGCTCACCTCAAGAAAAGGTCGGCGAGGGAAGAGAAGGAAGGAGAGGGAAGGTGAAGTTAGGGAGGAGGGAAGGACACAGAGAGGGTGGAGGAGGAGTCACCTGACGAACACATTTGCAGTTGACATGACACGGTCACTTCTTCCACCCAGTGTTACATGTGTTTCATTTCTAGTACATTTCCATCCTCTCCTGTTTGTGTGACTTTTCTATATTTAGAATTCCATTTGCTCATTTCAACCTCTGCTCTTCCCTTCCTCTAATAACTCCTTACCTCTGCCCCTCTCCTTGTTTCCTCTCCTCTCTTTTTCTTGCCTCCTCTCCTCTCCTCTCCTCTTCTCTCCTCATTTTCTTTCCTTTCCTCTCTTCTCTTCCCCTCAACTCTCCTCTCCTTATTTCCTTTCCTTCCTTCGTCTCCTCTTGGAGGTAGGCTACTCAAGGCGAAACTCTCTGAAATGGAATTGCTGTCACCTCTGATTTAACTCAAGCACTTTCCAAATCCAGTCTTACTTCCCTGTAGTTACTTTCTTTCTTTCTTTTCCTTTAATTCGCTGGATATTCTTGTTCTGAATTTTAAGTGAGCTCAGACTTTCTCAGCATGAGATCTCACTCTTTTATTTCTGTATTTTTTCTATAGACCACATGTTTCACGGGAGTGAAAATTTCAGTATCCAGGGACAAGTTTAACAGACAGATTTTTTTGCTTTCTTTTTGAAGCTCGAAGCTCTTGGAAATATTACAATTTGATTCCAGTAAAGTACAGTTTTAGCTGTGTGATTAAACTCCATATCACAACAACAACAGTGGAATTTTACTTAAAGTCTCAAACCACAGTCAGGCTGAGGGTTGGGCTAAGCAGCATGCCTTGTCACACACAAACACGTGTTCCCTTAAATATAGAAATGACTGTAATGCACTGATTTTAAAGATAATTTTGTCTAGACTGATGCCAGCAAATTGTGATTTTCCAGCTAGTAAAGGGTTTTGGCTGCGTAGAAAGAGTAAAATTATGTAAGGGAGAACCAAATTGTCAAGTTTTGACAGGTTTTTAAAATATAGTTTTTCGGGTGAAGCTTTGGCTGAAAGATTTTATAACAATGAATCCAGCTGAGTCGGTCTTGTGCTGAAGCTTCGGGACTTTGCTCCAAACTGTGCAGCAGACTCTCACTGAATGCAGAAACAGTTTACTGATGCATTCAGTGCTTGTCAACTTCAAAGGTTAAGTCAGAAGTCATTGCTTCCATGCATTCAGTGACATTTCTCTTGACTTTGAAGGTGACAGCCACTGAGGGCGGTATGACATTACTCAGTTAGTACAACACCACTAAGAAACCATAGCTTCACATGCTTTCACTGTCATTCTCCCTGCAGAAGCTGCAGTTTAAGGGGCAGCCAGTCAGTGGAGCTCTGAACAGTAAGTGGAGAAACAACATGGACAGCAGCAGCGTCTGTGTTTGTTAAAAATGGCTCAGTGCTCACAGGTATGCAGTACTGGCCCATCTAATTATTGCGCACCGCAACCTCACAGTGAACTCAGGTACACATTTCTATGCATGTCTTTGTTAGATTGGATTCAGAAGGCCAAAAGAAGCAAAAACAACACTTAAATATTGAGGAAACTTTATCTGCAACTCCTTCTACAAACATTAAGGGCTTGTATTCAGTCTTTCTCGTTCTATTTACTCTTTACGCTTGTTCCAGAGCTCTGGACCCACATCTCTGATTTATTCAGTGATTCAAAGCCAATACTGTGCTCATAGTCAGCTGTTTCCCTCAGACAAAATTGACTTATCAAAGTTTTATAGGTGGACTGTAATAGAAATAGCATCTTAAACAATGGCCAATGGAGCCTGTTGTAGCTCCACAAGTTGTTGGAAGTCAACTTACCGGTACATATGTATTAAATGACATTAACATATTTTCTCAAGGGCGGCACGGTGGTGTGGTGGTTAACACTGTCACCTCACAGCAAGAGGGTTCCTAGTTCGATCCCAACAAGTTTGCATGTTCTCCCTGTGTCAGCGTGGGTTTTCTCCAGGTACTCCGGCTTCCTCCCACAGTCCAAAGACATGCAGATTGGGCATAGGTTAATTGGTGACTCTAAATTGTCCGTAGGTGTGAATGTCAATGTGAATGGTTGTCTGTCTCTATATGTCAGCTCTGTGATGGTCTGGCGACCTGTCCAAGGTGTACCCTGCCTCTTGCTCAATGTCAGCTGGGATAACAAACAAAGTCCACTTAGAACAGCCCCCCAGGAAGTGCATCAGGCTTTGAAGCTAATTTTCATAGTGGCCTATAGGTGCAATTACACTGTCACATGATGCCTTGTAGCCCTAAAAGACTTTCCCCCTTAGACTTACATGCTGAAGTAGGAATCTGTTTAGTGGATATCAGTGGATTTTTTTTTTTTTTTTTTGAGTGTCACAAACCCTGCTAAATGACTCGTTTCACTATGTGGATTTGATCCATTTTGTCCGCTAACATTTGGAAAGTCTAGAGGAGCAGCACAATTAGGTAATTTTTTCCCCCTCATTTAAGTTAACAGAGCACTAAATTGGAAGTATCTAATGCGCTTGCATGCTGCACATGCACCACTGAATTCATGGTAATGGACGGGGCCCCACCTGCAATACTGTATCCATTTTTCTCTATACATTCATGGCTTAGAGTGGGAGGGAGGGAGGGGTACTGATGGTTCAGACCAACAGGACCTCGTCCAGGAGACCAGTGTTTGTGTCCTTTGTAAAATCAAAGGTCACAGCTGAGTTATTTTAATAATATAACGTAGTACGGGACATATTTCACGTAAGATATATCATGTTTATTCACATAGTAACAAACATACTTATTTTAAGCCAAACCATGATCTTGTTTCTAAACATAACCACATGGTTTTTGTGCAAGTGCGACCGTTTCACAGTGTTTATCGCGTTTAAATCTGCAATCTTTTATGGCCATTCACAAGCCATTCTGTTGTTAACCAGTAGCGGTGCTGATTTAGGACACTCCTCTGTGGAGTAGTATTGGGAAGGTGGGAATGGGAGGGACGTAGGCTGGCTCCAGAAGCAAGTCAGTCCCCACATGCCCCCATGTTAAAATGTCTGGGTCGGTCAGTATAAATGACCCGGATGATGATAACAAGCAACTCTAGCGATTCATAAAAACATATTGGTGAAATGAATGACTTTCGCGGCAGATAATGTGTTATTTAGAGCCTCACTGTCGGTGCCCCGATCATTCCCACTGTAAGGATGTACGCAGCTCTCGCGGATCTAAATATCTTCTGAAGAACTCCAAATGACACGAAACTTATCTGGGTCAGTAAACAACCGTATTTAATGCCAGAAATATGGTCCAGGTTGTAAAAAATGGAACTTTCCCTTTAAAAAGAAAGCTAAAACATGTTTCTGTCACACAATTGAAGAGAAATGAGAATTGGGCAACACAGTAACAGAATCTCAGTTTATATTTGATCAGTGCTGCTGAGTTCTACTGTTTGATTTCAGTTTTTTAGGCCATTTTCACTGTGCAGGAAACGGTATAGAGCCCACTTCCTGTTCACAAACTCTTTCTCTATTAGGCTACGGTTACATGGCACAAAAATATGTTTCTAAATAAATGTTGATAAGAAATGGACAATACAACATAATCTTGATATATATTCGTTCAGCACGGCCTAGTTTTGTTGTTTGATTGGCTTTCGGACAGTTTGAGAGAGAGGAAGAGGGAGGGGTGGGGTAAGGAGGGAAATCTAGGCACCAGTTACCAGTTTCTCTGTCAGATCCAACCTTTGTTCCTCCACAGCGCTAGCCTCTCGTCCAAATAATGGTCATCTCTGACTTCAAACAGCAAGATGGCGATGGTCAAAATGCTGAACTCGAGGCTTCGGAATGGGTGTCCATAAACCAATGGGTGACATCCCAGTATCTACGTATGTCCATTATTTTATGCAGTCTGTGTGGATATTCACACTCAGGCAGATGCAGGAGAAGTGCCGTGAGCAGAGGCAGCCACTGTACATCGCTTTTAATTGACTTGACAAAGGCCTTTGACCTTGTCAACAGGAAAGGCCTCTTCATCCTTCTGCAGAGGATTGGCTGTCCCACCAAGCTCCTGAGACTGATCGAATCCTTTCACGAAGACACAAAAGGCATCGTCCAGTACGACGGCTCTGCTTCCGACCCATTCCCAATCAGGAGTGGCGTGAAACAAGGGTGTGTGCTTGCTCCAACACTCTTTGGAATATTCTTCTCCTGGCTGCTGTCGTATGCCTTCAGCCAGTCAGATGACGGCGTATACCTCCACACCAGAAGCGATGGAACCTCTTCAACCTCGCACGTCTCAGAGCAAAGACCAAAGTACGGAAAGTACTGATAAGGGAGTTGCTTTTTGCAGACGATGCTGCTCTGACTGCCCACACCGAGGAGGCTCTACAGAGCCTCATCAGCCGTTTCTCATGGGCCTGCGAAGAGTTTGGTCTCTCGATCAGCTTGAAGAAGACCAACATCGTGGGCCAAGATGTCTGCAGCATCCCCCCCATCTCTATTGGTGACCACACCCTTGAGGTGGTGGAGGCCTTTACCTACCTCGGCTCCACCATCTCAAAAAACCTCTCCATGGATGCTGAGCTGAGCACAAGGATCGGCAGGGCAGCATCATCAATGGCTCGCCTCTCAAAGAGGGTCTGGGACAACTCCTTGCTGACCATCAACACCAAGATGAAAGTGTACCAAGCCTGCGTGCTCAGCACACTGTATGCTAGTGAAACATGGACCGTCTACTCCCACCAAGAACGTAGACTCAACTCCTTCCATCTACACTGTCTTAGAAGGATTCTTGGCATCACCTGGCAGGATCGTATCTCTAACAAGAACGTTGTGGCTCAGGCGGGAACACCAAACATGTTTACTTTGCTAACTCAAAGGCGCTTACGCTGGCTTGGCCATGTCAGCCGCATGCAAGACGGCAGGATCCCTAAAGACATGCTCTACGGTGAGCTCGCAACCGGGTCCAGACCTAAAGGAAGGCCTCTTCTCCGCTACAAGGATGTCTGCAAGCGAGATCTGAAGGCAGGCAACATCGACCCAGCAGCCTGGGAAGCTGTAGCTACAGGCCGCAGCAAATGGAGGCTTGCCATTAAGGCAGGCATTCAGAGGAGCGAGAAAAGGAGAGAGGACCTATGGGAGGAGAGGAAGACACGCAGGCGGCAGAAGGCAGCATCACCACCCACAGAGGCGGGCGCACAGCACATCTGTGGAAACTGTAACAGAGACTGCCACTCGTGGATTGGACTGTTCAACCACAGCAGGACCTGCAACCCAACAGACTAATCCCTGGCGCATACTCCATTGTCTTACGAGACAGAAGGAAGCCAATAATAATAATACTAATAATAATAATGGAAGGACCATACGACCTTCAGTATGTGGTTGAATGGGCTGGAGTACTTGTTGGATATTAGGCTGAATGCTGGGTGTAACTACATGGCAGTTTAGTATGAATATCAGGCTAGGTCATATTTGTGTATAACAAATATATCACTCATACAGGATATGGTATATGAAATTAAAGCCACAATCACGGAGCTGCTGGTTCAAAGTGCTGGCACCTTTATGTATTCCAATTTAAAACCTGTGTGTGTGTGTGTGTGTGTCATTGTCATTCAAAGATTGTGGTGTTTGTTTCCCTGTCATAAACCCAAATGGCCACCAGATATAAAATAACTTATTCTGTATTTTTAACTCTCATCCTGCACTTCTCTCTCTCTCTCTCTCTCTCTCTCTCTCTCTCTCTCTCTCGCTCTCTCTCGCTGTCTCTTTCTCTGTCTCTCTGTGTTAGTATAACAGAGCACGTCTCCACCCTGTAATACACTGGCTTCCATTCAGGTGTTCACGTGTATATGTGTATGTGTGGGTGACAGGCGGTGGTTAACAGGGGGGCCATTGACGGCGACGGAGAGGTCAGCTCTATCTTTACCAACATTACTAAGCAGATTTTGTGAACCAGTGTGACCGCACATCCTGTCATTTGCTCACACACCCCTGACCTACCTCTCAACCACCACTCGCCTTAGTCAAATATAAACACACACACACACACACACACACACACACACACACACACACACACACACACACACACACACACACACACACACACACACACCTCACTAATAGGCCACATGCTGGAGGCTTAAAAATAGTCACTGCTGACACACCATAGATTATTATAAGCCATGACATAATTACTGACCATGTTTTTTTTAAAGAGTGACAATGTTATTCCTATAAAAATCAGATCTGATGTTTCTGTTTAGCCTCAGGTTTTATATTGTGACTATAATTACAGGCATTCGTAACAGCAAGTGACCAAATGTGAAGCTCTAATTTTAGTCTCGGTACCTGCTTACATGCTCACATACTGTATGTGTTGCTAGAGAAAATATATTTGACACAATAAAACAGTTGTCATTGACTATTTCACGACAGCAAAGTGTCTGTGGTTAAGTCATTCACAGTAGTTTTCCAGAGCATGATGCAGACAGGAAAAAGAAAAGTCGGCCTTGCTCAATACACAAACACAGTTTTATGATGTCATGGCCCAAACTTTTCCTCTGTTACTCACCACAGCTGCTGAATCAAGCAAAAGTGGAATTGATCAAAAATCTGAATGTGAATTAATTCAAATTTATACCATGGCTTGGGTTAATACTTGATTCTGATTGGCTGCAGGACGTCCATTAAAAACTGATAATGGACACGTACTAAGTAGTTCCAGTGAAACTGTCTGTTCACTGTTCTAAATGAATGCACTGGCTACATAACAGTATCTGTATCAGTAATCTGTTTACATATAATTTACAACACAGAGTAGTCCACAGGAGAGAGACTGTAACACATCCTGCAGGTACTGCACCGCCCCTCATAGACAAATCCAACTTGCCACTCGCCATTCAACTTGCTACTTCAGACTACGGCTGATAGCAACATTACACATGGCGTATCATTTGTTTGTGAAAATCTTGATATTGATTTGGGGACAGAGACATGTGTTGTTATGAAACATACTGTCAAATTATATTTGCTGTTTGTCAACTGTATGTAATGTTATGGACTTATAAGAGCTGGGCGGACTAGAATGTCTTCCACTCCATTACTGGAGTAGTGAATAATGTTTCCACTGCATAAGACCCTTAGATGCAATATTGACATGACCACTAGAGGCGCTCGTGTGAATGAACACGCTGACCATGAGTTCAGACCAGACAGAATCGTTGTGGCAATGGCAGAAACTTTTGAAGAGGGGCTGACAGACCTGGTGCGGAACTACCCTCATCTCTATGATGTTACCAGGCCGTTATATAGTGACTAGGCTGACCAAACATCCTGTTTTGCCCGGACATGTCCACTTTTGACGTCCTGTCTGGGGCGTCCGGGGGGTGTTTATAAATTGATAAATTGATAATGTCCGGTTTTCCTTAATCAAGGCAGAGGCGGGCGGCGGGAGGTCAGAGGCTTCCAGTAAGGGGAGAGGTAGAAACAAACATCCAGTGTGTGTGTGTGTTCTGTTCAGGTGTTGTCATGTAAATAACAGTCCCCAAGCAATAAACAGGACAGACAATAGGATTTTATATATTTTTACACTACATTTTCACTGAAAGCTGACTGGATCTGACCCGAGCCCACATACAATTTATGCATTTCTGACCAAACCCGGCCGACCTGAAATATATTAAAATGATATGGCATCTTTGAGTAAATTGCGAGTATCATTTAAGTAGGCTATCTCGTGCCAGGGGCCGACTCATCATAAGTATCAAGGGCATCCATGTTTGTTTACAACACCCAGCATGCACTACCTGATTTCCAGGTTATATTTTTGTTGTCTGCCCCAAGTGGAGACCGCCAGTATTGTGCGTTTTGGCTGCGTAGTGCTGCAGCAGCAGCAGTGCATTGTGTACGCGTACGTTCGATCAAGCGGCAAATCTGTTACGGTCCTTATGGGGTGACAATGATTGTTCTAGGTATAAGGTAAACCCTCAATCGTTACCAAGGAAACTGAGATATGGCTTGAGAAAAACTTTAGATTTTGACTGCCAAAGCCTTAAAAATATGAATGAATAGTCTTACTTTTTATTTCTTTGGTAAGTGACCATGGTGCAAGCAGGATAATATCCTTTGAGGTGTCCATTATCACCTTCTAATGGCCTTCGTGGAGGCTGGAGCATTGGACATTTTACACCTCCACATTGGCTGTTAAAATGTGATAACGTACAGCTCATCAGGCATTATCCCTTACTTGCTGAATTTAGTCAAGTTCTTTACGGCTGATGTTTCCACAGCAGCAGGTCATTATTGGGTTGGTGGTTCGATGCATTGCTCCTTCACATAATGTTCTTCAGCAAGACACTGAGCCCCAAATAGCATCCAGTGGCCAGCAAACACATTCTTACTTCCAACTTGTCAAATCTTGATGCTTGGTTCAGTGGCCCATCATGTCAAAACATGATGTGCTAGGTGCCCTCCTGCAGTTTTGGATGCTTAAGGATATCACAATTTATGCTTGTGATATGCTCAATCTCTTTTTAAGATAATCTGTTGTTTTAACAGGAAATGTACAGTTAGTTACGTGCATAGACTTATTCAAAATAAACATCAGTAAATAAAAACATGAATGTAGGTTAAAAAAAAAAACAACCTTAGTTTTTGGATTTACTTCTCAAGGGTTTTGGCAACAGAAAAACAGCATGTAGTTAGGTTTTTAAAAAACATCATGGCATGGCTTGAGTATACTTGTTACTAAAGTAGTATGACATGCATCAGTAGCATAGTATGCTAAACATACAAGTACACTAAGTCATTATCAAAACACTTGATTGACTTTTGTTTTTGTGAAACATGAAAAACTGGCTCCAGTTGAAAGTCTGGAGTTTGTTTGACCCAACCACCTCCACTCCTGCCCACCTAATGTGGACTGTCTCACTCTTGATACAGTGGTAACTGCCAAGAGCGTCAACAAATGCTGCTTTACGAGTTGTTTTGTACCACCGAGTAACAGCGCCTCTGTGTGTTAGTATCTGACTCCAATGGGTCACTGACCAAGCTTAGGTATATTTTTCATAGTTCCACAGAAGAGAAATGTTAAAGCGACTTAAAGCCATACCTGTAAAAATAATGGATGTAGCTACAGTGATATCACCTATTGGTTTGCGGACTCCTGTTTTGAAGCCTTAAGTGGCTGGCGGAGGAGGCTGATGAGCAGAATAATGCTTTTGGTTTTGGCACCACAAGTTCAACTATCACCTACTGCCAGACTTTTTCACTAAATGCACCTTCAGAGACAAAACTAGAGTATCACACAAACACACCGGTAGGTCATTGAGCAGCAGCTGGTCTCACCTCTGTAGCAGTCTGTTCTCTCTGCTGCCAAAACCAACATCCTCACCTCAGCACCCCCTCCTCGCCTTCTCTCAGACTCCTGTTCTGTTTAAACAAGGTTCAAAGTTCCTGGGTTTCTTAAAGTGCAGCTCTCTCTGTATTTGACAAGTCCCAACTGCATAAACATGTCTGTCGTTAATGTTTGCAGAGTCTGCAGGTTCCTCTGCAGTCGTTAACCAGCGGTCAACCCAGCAGTCTGCCTGCCAGCACGAGTATGAACTGACCATTTCATAACTCTGAACTGTTGAACCAGCCAGAGAAAGAATAGCACTTCAGCAGGAAGAGAAGAGCCAGCCAACCGCTTCAGCTCTATAAAGCCCAGATCAATAAAACATGAACTGGAGTTTGGCTGTATTTTTCATGAAATATTAACTTGAATGTGTTTTTTTGAGAATGCTCAGTGGAGGTTATGCACTTCTCAGAACTACTGCAATAGAGTTGAATTTACTGATATGATTTACACAGCCAAGTAAAAGATCCAAGTCAAGCATGAAGGGTTGAGAAGATTTGGATTTAAGATGATTCTGCACATTCTAACATTAAACAAGTATTCTTAAGTCAAACCTTGGCCAAAGTCCATTGTATGTATGTATAGATAGATGGATAGCTAGAGATAGTGATAGTGAGAGAAAGAGTCTAATGGTGTAGTATCAATGTATCCATTTTTGCCATCAAAATTTGAAAATAGTACTTCAACATGTTTCACATCTGCTGCAGTCATCTTGGTTGTTGCCTCAATGGAACTTCTTTTTAGCTAGGTTTATGCTGACTGTCTTGTCCCTGGCATGTGGGTGTGCCTGCCAAAATGACCTCATGACATATTTTGCACAAAGCATGAAGGCTCCCCAAGTTGTCAGACATTGTCTGAAACTTACTCTACATTAGATAAACGGTTGTGATTGGACCAACCAAGGCCAGGCTGACTGGAAATCTGTCTGAACAGGAGGTGGACCAGTCGCATCTGCCATGGCAAATAAAACATGAGCTGGCAAATCTGTTTACATCCCAAGCTGCTACTTTTTAGCTGATATATGTTCCACTTCCTTCGCCAGCTAATCTCTACCTTTGTTTGGTGTTGGGCAGGTGAGGACTGGCCATTATTCTGACAGTCCAAAATTCCGAAGCCCCATTAGTCCGAAAGCTAAAGCTTTCTGTGACACTATGTTATCTCAAAAGCAAATGCCCATTCCTCCAAAGTCCCATTTCTCAAAAAATACACACTCCTTGTAGTTAGTTTCACTTTCCAAGCAGCATTTGAGCCACCACTCCTGGGTGTTTTAACCTTTGCAGCGATTCCCAGCAGTGTTTGAGCCACTGATGTTTTTCACAGACCTGTCCCTGCTTTTCCAGCATCTTTTGTACCAACAAATGTTGATGTAATAACCCAAAACATGATCTTTTCCAAACCATAGTCTTGTGGTTTTTGTGCCTTAACCTAGGCATGTGCATTCACCATATCATTGTTGAGAAACATAAAGTTTTAAGGTATCCGCTGAAATATAACGTACAGATGTAACAAATCTGTTGTTAACAGAAACTTAAATGCAAACATTTTTCCAGCGATAGGGCTATCTAACTGCAGGGAACATGTCTTTTTTGAGAAAGAGAAAACACAGAAACACTTTCGTTCTGATGGGACATTTTCCAGACTGATGGGACTTCAGAATTTTGGGCCATTGGAACAATGGCATGGAACCGGGCAGATTGTGCACAGTGGATTTATTAATGCTGATAAACAACCAGCTTGCTGCTGCTAGAAATAATGCTGATGAGACTTAACTAAAACAGTCAAGTTGTAAAACCAAAATAACCAAGTGAATGATGGTAAAACGCTGTGTGGAGTTGAAAGAACCCCTGGGTAAGTGATCATTCTGGTTTGAGTTACACCTTTCACATCATACTGAAATGCAGTTTGTCTGGCAGGGGCTGTGTCTTTTGCCAGATTTTGGCAACATGATTTATGGAACATACTGAGCATAGGGTTAGGTGTTAGAGAAGTTTATTATGATACAGGAGTGGTTTGAGAAGTTTCTGGAGATGTTTTTATGCCCTTTTCCCACCATGAAAATGTGTATTTATGGTAACTGACATGAGCTGACATGTTCTCTCCTGAACTACAAACTTTTTATAGCCAGCCTTGAAGCATACAGCAGAGTGTTGGATGCTGTAAAGATTTTGGGTGGAGTGTCACTTAAAAGCACCTGGGGAAAAAATATATTTTTATTTCCGTATAAATGTACATGAAACAGCCAAAATAAAATAAACCTTTAACATAACATGGCAAGAAAAAGGTCCACAAACACAAACGGAGAGTGTGACTCTGTTCTGCCATGAGAAATCCCATCTGATGTTTTATTGAAAATGGAAAATGCAGTGAGGTCTGTTCAGCTTGGTTTAGATCAGGTGAATGAAGCAGCCATGACTAATGGTTCATGCAGTTCTCGTGCTCATCAATCTCAGTGACCAATGGAGGCCCATGTTCTCACTGAGCGTGCTCCAATCAGGCCTGAAATCCTTCGCCACAGGATGATGGATGATTATTCAGAATTAAGTTGTATTTATCCGTGTTCGTTTTGCCCTCAGAGGAACCTTGGCCCTGCCAGGAAAATCTTACCTCACAGGTTTAATGCTCTCTGAATCCCTCTGTTGCACAAGTGTTTCCTTATTTTGGCAATTATCTACTTTTTCAAGTTTCAGTTCTGTGTTTTGAGTTCAGATGGAGGTCAGCAATGGAGCTGTAAAATGTCCAGCTGGGAGGAAATAGATTTGATTTGATTTTAAGATAAATTCTAACAGCTAATTAAATATAGAAACACCATTTCCGATGTAAATGAACCACGTCTGTATTCATGTGTGTGACATGTAGCTGCAGTTGTAGTTTCATCTGCGGTCACAGTCATAAAACACATAAATCCACTTACAGTTTGGATCAGCAGAGTGTTACAGAGCAGCCTTCTATAATTCAATTCTCTTCAGATCAGTGAAACTTGCCATTTGATTAACACATTAAAATTACATGTTTTTACTGGCAAATCAAAGTCAATGATTTCAGGAGATGTGACATCAAATAAAAGTATAGGCTGGACAGAATACGACTGTCATCAGTGACTGAAAACTGAAATATAAAAATTATTAAAGAAACTGTTTTACATTTTTGGAAATGTGCTTCATTGTTTTCTGTCTGGAAGTGAGATAAATGGATCGACTTTAATGTCTGCACAAACTGTTGATGCACAATTGAAAAGCAGCATTAAATAAAATATAATTTTATTTTATAGCATTTAGCTTTCCCTTCATTGGAACTAAGGGGCCTAGAAAACAGCTCCATTAACTAGTGCATCAACAGAATTATAAATAATTAATCAAAGTAATTATTTTAGGGTAAACAGTCCCTGAACTACTTCTTGTTGAACAGTTGTTGCAGTGACTGTGTGCAGTAAGGATGCATCTGAATCTGAATATAGTCTTTGGGAAAGCACAAATAATGTGATGGAAACAGATATTTCTTCTAACCGACATTGCTCATTACTATTCGTGGGAAAAAAAGCCAAGATTGACATGTCTGTTTTCCTCAAACTGATTCATTTGATTGTGGGTAGCCACAAGATCAAAATGCCTATTCTGTTTCCAACACGGGGCTTTGATTTCACTAACTAATTCTTTACCCATGTTCAGCTATTATTTTTTGCATCGAGAGTGTCCTGTGTGGCGGTTCTTGTGGTGAGTAGCGGGACAAAAACCTGGTATGGCAGCTGGATTTATTTCTAACTTTTGCAAATGATACAGCAAGATGATTATAGATATATACTATATACATACATATACTGTATATATGTGTGTGTGTGTGTGTGTGTGTGTGTGTGTGTGTGTGTGTAATCACCTGAAGCTGAATCGTGTTTTCATTACCTTAGAATGAACATTGACTCTAGAAAGGGCCATTCACGTTTTCACTTCGGCCACTGTAGTTTTCCTACATACTTGGTACACTGAAGAAGTTTCAGTTCTGTGACCTCACCACTAGATGCCACTAAATCCTACACACTGGACCTTTAAGGCTTGTCATCACAGTGAGGTCACTAGGTTACCATGTTGCCTATAAAGTGTTCTAACTGTGGTAACACCTTGTGTGTTCAATTTGTTTATTATTTTTTAATAAAGTTAAATTAAGTATTTTAGTACAATCACTTGGATCTTCTGGTTTTGTAAATTTTTCTTTTACAAATGTATGTCAATGAGGCGAACTGACATTTCTGAAAAGCTGGGCTTAGTGAAGTTCATCCATCCATCCATCCATCCATTTTCTTCCACTTATCCGGGGCTGGGTCAAGGGGGCAGCAGGCCAAGCAAAGCACCCCAGAAGTTCCTCTGTTCCTCTCCCCAGCAATGCTTTCCAGCTCCCCCTGGGGGACCCAAAGCATTCCCAGGCCAGACGAGTTATGTAATCCCTCCGGTGTGTTCTGGGTCTGCCTTGGGTCCTCCTACTAGTGGGACGTGCCCGAAACACCATTTCCAGGGGGCTCCCAGGGGGCATCCTAATCAGATGCCTGACCACCTCAACTGATCCCTTTTGACGCAAAGCAGCTGCTCAACTCTGAGCTCCCTCCAGATGTCTGTACTCCTCACCCTATCTCTAAGGCTGAGCTCAGCCACCCCACGGAGAAAACTCATTTTGGCCGCTTGTATCCACAATCTCATTCTTTCGGTCACTACCCAAAGCTGATGGCCATAGGTGAGGGCTGGGACATACAGTAGATGGACCAGTAAATCGTAAGCTTTGCCTTCCAGCTCAGCTCCCCCTTTACCATGATGGTCCAGTGCAGCACCCGCATCACAGCAGACACAGCACCAAACTTCTAATCCATCTCACACTCCATTCTAGTGCTGGTGAACAACATCCCAGGATACTTGAACTCCCTCGCTTGAGGCAGTAACTCTCCCAACCCAGAGGGGACAATCCACCATTTTTCCAACAGTGAACCATGGCCTCAGATTTGGAGGTGCTGCTTCTCATTCCAACTGCTTCACCACTGCTGTTGGTTGACCGAAAAGGATTACGTTTCCTCGCCATCTTGCTCATCTGCTGCACAGGCGCCTCAATGTCAAACAGTTTTTTTTCAAGGTAACTCTGTTCTGAGACATCTGATAAGAAGCTAAGTCAGGTCCAATTAGAATAAGACACTGTGTTAAAGGGTCTGACACATAGCCTGACTGTCACCATATCCAAAAGTCATGATGGCAGAACTATTAGAAAATATACAAAGTGGTGGGGAACAAAAGGAACCACCAAACAAGGAGCTAAATAAGAAGTGAAACTGCTCATCAGTTGGAGACCAGACGGCGACCTTTGACCAACGGCAGCTAGGAGAGTTACTGCTTGGACTCAATTGTATTATAAATGCCTGATGAATCATGGCACTAAAAACAAGCTCTGTCTGAAGCGCTAGCTCAAATATGTATAAATTTCATTAAGAAATGGCATTTAGAATATCCTCACATTTTTTGGTGTCAATTTATGCCCCATTCTGATTGGTTGGCTTGTAGAGACGTTTGGAGCAGCAGGCACATTGTGGCATTTTGGTTCTGACTTGTTTCCACTTTAAGACTTTAGTTGCAAGCTGTCTATAATCCCCAAAGCTCTAAAGTCTGTTTGTGGACGTGTGTGGATGATGTAGAACCACTGCTTTGAAACCAACCTCACTGCATTGCTGTAACATTTGTCCTCCTTAGTCTATAAGAGCTCAAATTTTCACAGACTGTAGGAATCTTTAGACTGATAATCACACTGAAATCAATATCTACCAAAAAGCTTATTCAAACACATTACTTCAGTGTCATAATCCCTTAAAATAGCTCCAGTCTGTTGTTTACAGCTGAAGTAAATAGTTATTTTCTCTGTTGGATCCAAATGTATCCCAAAGTTTCTGCCAACCAGCAAGAACGATGAGATCTCAATTTCAATGCAACTGATTAAACGTGATTAAACGAAGGTTATATCAGCTGCGTGTCTTGTATTTTATCAAAAGGTCTATCACATTAGAAGTTCAACCACTCACACTGACTCATACTTTCTGAGTAAATAAAGTTTTTAACGCTCAGTCAGCACGTTGTGTCCGCCCTGCTTTGGTTCACACTTCTTAATCAGCGTCTGGTTGACACATCCCTGCCTTCTGCCTCGTCTCCGTCAGGACCTCCGTCTGAAGGCTGTCCGTCTTAGTGCCCGCTGCAAAGACCTTGCAGAGATAGGACACACACACACACACACACACACACACACACACACACACACACACACACACACACACACACACACAGACACACACACACATCCATATGCTCCAGATAGTACTGATGATTGGTGTTATCAGTCCTGGTGTGCAGAGTAAGCAGCGAGCCTTGAGACAGATCAGTGTGCAGTGGACGAGGAGGCGGCAAGACTCATCGCTGCATGGTCAGACATGAGTCAAAGCTGAGTCAGCAGTTTGGCTGCAAACATTAGGGAGAACATTTCAACTGTCTGTCCTCGCTGCAGAGCCTTCATGGTTTCATGTGACACTTTATTTGACCTTCTAGTTGGAGGATGGTCATCAGTCTGTCCGTCTGTTCAACACTCCAGTCCAGAGTAAGATATCAAAATGTCAACTGGCCAGGAAGTTTCCAGCGAATATTCATGATTTCGAATACAAACCATTTTAATTCCACTTAAACCAGTCCTGGCTGGGTACAGAACTTTCTGTATCCAGCACAGCAAAGTTAGTACTTTAAATAATAACAGTGTTTAACTTTCTTGTTTTCAACAGAGTGTGCACAGAATAAAAACGTTTATCTTGAATTTTTTTGTTGTTTCATGTCTCTTTGTTGTCGTTTTGGGTCTCCTTGTAATTGATTTGTCACTTTTTGTAGTAATTTTATGTATTTTTGTTGTTGTTTTGTGTCTGTGTACGGACATTTTGTTTCTTTTTATTGTTTTGTTCTGTAGTCATTTTGTGTCTCCTTTTAGTTGTTTTGTGTCTCTTTGTGGTAATTTTGGGTCTTCTTATGATTGATTTGTGTCTTTTTGTAGTCATTTGTGTCTCTTTGAGGTAATTTTGTGTTGTTTTGTTGTCATTTCATGTCTCTTTGTAGTCACTTTGGCCTCACTTTGTGGTTAGTTTGTGGCTGTTTCATGTCTCTTTTGCCCATTTTTGTGTCTCTGTCCAGTTCCTTTGCACCTTTCTGTGATCTTTTTTGGCACTTTGTGGTCATTTTTAGTGGTTGGCAAGTGTTAATTTGACATTTGGCAAGTGAAGGCCACAGAGGCCTCCTGACATTTTGGGCCCCTGGCAAGTAGGTAATCCATTGATGGTGAGGTCCAACACTAATGTTGGATAATCAGGTTGTGCTCAAAACTGGTGATCTGGTTAATCCCAAAGGTGTCGAAGGGGGTTGAGGTCAAGGCTCTGTGCAGACCAATCGAATTCTTCCACAGCAAACTTGGCAATTATTTTCTTAAGGAGCTGGCCTTGTGCAGGGGATTGTCATTGTATTATCATCTTGAAACAGGAAAGAGACACGAACTATGGTGACAAAGTTGGAAGAACACTGTTGACTAATCTATTATTGTATGCTGTGGCATTAAGATGAAAAAGGAAAAGACTTTTGCTGATGGTTTTGAAAATAAGAGATTTATAACATTTAGGGGAAAAAAAGAAAAGACGGCTGGCAAAAGTGAGAGAAGGAAGAAGGATAAAGAGCGGAAAAGAGACAGAGACAGGTAGTGTTGAAGGTATGTCAAACACCAGAGCATTTTTTCTTTCTGCCACACATGTCCTTATAAGGCTGTTGGAATCGCCCGGTCTGGCCCGTGGAAGCCAAGGGCCTCATTAAGGAATTCAGCAGAACCAAAATAAAGTCAACATTTATTGAGCGTTAAAGAAAACTGAATATGAAAGGAAAGAAGTAAAGGATGAAGGGGTGGAGGTGGGTGGAGGAGGGTTCAGCCCTGCCAGCATACTGTGTTGTTATTTTTGGGAGCTGTGAATGGAGCTGTTATAGTACAGCTATGGGCGGTGTGTTCGTACATTATGTGTGTGTATGTTAGAACATACTGGAAGCAGAGTGAAAGACTGGCCTTCGTCTGGAGCGAGCGGCTGGCATGTGAGGAGGAACACCTGTGACTTTAGCCTTTAAAGCATGGGAGCTTCAGTTGAGCCCACCTCAGAGAGACAGAGACAGAGCTGCCTTCACTGCTCAGCACGTGCTGTCCAGATGAAACGTGTAAGGTGTTATGGAGAGAGTTCACTAAGTACTGGAAACTCTGCTCTGCTCAGATCCTTTACGTTTTATTAAAGCGTAATGTCTATGGCTATGGAAGCCCATTTCCACCAATATGATGGGGGAAAAAATAATCCTGTAAGTCATTATAATGAGAAACTTTCTCCAAATAATGACTTTTTGCAAAATAATGAGGAACTTTTTCAAAATAGTAACTTAAAATGACAATGTATACTGAACAAAAATATAAACGCAACACTTTTGTTTTTGCTCCCATTTTTCATGAGCTGAACTCAAAGATCTAAAACATTTTCTATATACACAAAAGACCATTTCCCTCAAATACTGTTCACAAATCTGTCTAAAATCTGTGTTAGTGAGCACTTCTCCTTTGCCGAGATAATCCATCCCACCTCACAGGTGTGGCATATCAAGATGCTGATTAGACAGCATGAATATTGCACAGGTGTGCCTTAGGCTGGCCACAATAAAAGGCCACTTTGAAATGTGCAGTTTTGCTTTAGTGGGGGGGTCTGGGGGGGTCAGAAAACCAGTCAGTATCTGGTGTGACCACCATTTGCCTCACGCAGTGCAACACATCTCCTTCACATAGAGTTGATCAGGTTGTTGATTGTGGCCTGTGGAATGTTGGTCCACTCCTCTTCAATGGCTGTGCGAAGTTGCTGGATATCGGCAGGAACTGGAACACGCTGTCGTATACGCCGATCCAGAGCATCCCAAACATGCTCAATGGGTGACATGTCCGGTGAGTGTGCTGGCCATGCAAGAACTGGGATGTTTTCAGCTTCCAGGAATTGTGTACAGATCCTTGCAACATGGGGCCGTGCATTATCATGCTGCAACATGAGGTGATGGTCGTGGATGAATGGCACAACAATGGGCCTCAGGATCTCGTCACGGTATCTCTGTGCATTCAAAATGCCATCAATAAAATACACCTGTGTTCATTGTCCATAACATACGCCTGCCCATACCATAACCCCACCGCCACCATGGGCCACTCGATCCACAACGTTGACATCAGCAAACCGCTCACCCACACGATGCCACACACGCTGTCTGCCATCTGCCCTGAACAGTGAAAACCAAAGATGTTTGATTTACATACTGTATTTTGTGATCTAACAAGCTCGTCAGCTTTCATTTTAAAATCAGCTGGGTTTTGATGATTGTCCAGTTGACAGAGATCAAACCTGACAACACCACTGCGAGGACGGGACTGCCCTAATTATACTGCATGCAGTCGCTGTGCCAAGCAGTTGTTGGACAATTAGCTAACCAGTAACAGCTGCTAAAACTGTTTTTCATTTGGCAAATTAATAGTAACCACCTGTCTTTAAATGTTTTGAAAAATATCAGAGAAATCTAAAACAGGCTCAAACAAACTAAGCCACACTAGTAGCAACATTAGCAATACAAGGACATGTTTTGTGGAAAAAGGTTGCGAAGTACATGTAGAAATGGTAGTGTGTAATGCTTTCATGCACATCATAGCAATGTTAACATGCTGATTTTTGGCAGGTTTCATATCGTGACATCAGCAAAGTTATTACAGTTCATCAAGAGGGGAATGTGAACGTCTGAACCAAATTAAATGCTAATTCATTAAGTAGTTTGAGTTATTTCTGTTTGGACCAAAGTGACTGAGGACTGACTGACAGACATACCATCCTTAGAGCCAAATCCCTTAGCATGGCTAAAAACAATGTAACAAAGTTTATACAGTAAATCGATGCTGTGCACATTTTTTCAACCAAGGCTGGGTCAGATTACATTGAAATGTAGTCGGATACTGAATATATATTACACAGTAATGTTTGTAATTAGTAACATACTCCACTGGATTACCAAAAGAAGTAAAAGTAATCTGTCAGCATGGGCCTTTTACGGCTTCCTCCCACAATCCAAAGACATGCAGATCAGGTTAATTGGTTGCCCATAGGTATGAATATGAGCATGAATAGTTTTCTGTCTCTATGTGTCAGCTCTGCGATAATCTGGCGACCTGTCCAGGGTGTACCCTGGCTCTCGCCTAATGTCAGATCGGATGGGCTCAAGCCCCCTTCCCCTGGGACCCCCAACAGGATAATGGAATATGAATAAATGAATAACCTAAATTCAAAACAAACATTGAAAATTTCACCCCTTGTACTAAAAAATTGGATGCAGTCACAGAATTTGGAGTTGCACAAATATTTTTTTTTTTCACTTAAAATTTCAAAACATTTTTTGTGCAAATAGAGTATTGCTTTTCATAAAAAAAAAATAAAATTGCCATATTTTGAAGATATAATCCAAAACGCAATCCTCGTTAGCTTTAAAAATGTAACTAAAATCTAATTATACTTCTTTTTTGGAATGTAATCTGGGCTAATTAAAGTTATTTATTTTTTGGAATCTGATTACATAATCTCATGTAATCTGATACTACCCAACCCAATGGCCGTTATTTGCCAAGATACTTGTGAGGAGACTAAGTGAATAATTTTTGTATCTTTTTATAAACGTGTTTAATGTATTTTAACATTGATATATACAGTACAGAACTCGGGCTTGATACATATGGAGGAGGTACATGGAGTCATACAGAGACATAAATCAGATGGTGATGATTCAGGCGTATGCAGATACAGTATGGAGATTCAGGCTGCTATATCAGACATGCATGTGCATCATACATATATGCAAATATACTGCAAATATGCATTAAATGCATGCATCAGAAATGTACAGTATGTGGATCACACACACACACACACACACACACACACACACACACACACACACACACACACACACACACACACACACACACACACACACACAGTCTTTTACCCTCTAGAACAACATTTTTAAGTGTAAGTTGGTGAGTGTGTACGTGTGTGTTGTGTGTAAAAGTCTATCTGCATACAGTCACTGGCATATATACATTACATATTAATGGTGCACTTGTGTGCATTTCTTTTGAATACCCATGTATGTGTTTGTGGGTCTATTCTGCTTAGTGTGCAGCTCTGCAGTCTGACCACGACACCTCCTCCTCCTCCTCCTCCTCCTCCTCCTCCTCCTCCTCCTCCTCCATGGTTTTCTTCTCCATGTGCCACCTCTCTCTCTCTCTCTTCTTTTAGGCGGCCCAGTGCCCTCCCTGGTATGCCCACTGATTCAGTCCTCATCACGACTTATTAGCAGGGTGGTAAATATTCGCTGGGCTCTGCCTGGGGTTGGCACGGCGGCCAGCTGCAAACTCATTATCACTTTATTATTCTGTGTCTGCCTCTAATTTATTCCCTTGCTGCCGCCACAGTGCTCAGTGCCGGCCTGCTGTGTGTGCCTGCTGTGCCTCGAGAGCCTGAACCTCCTCCTCCCCCCAATTCCCCCTCCGCTGAAAGGCTGTGGGAAGATGAGATGGGGTGGGAAAAATTGAGAGAGGGATGGAGAGAAAATAGTGGTTATTGGAAAGAGATGGAGAGAGCATATGGAGGTGTGGAGGGATGGATGGAGGTGTAGGCAGACCAGGAGCTCATTACAGTGATGCTGATTTGGTAGAGGGGGAGTCAACGTGCTGCAGGCAGTGACCCTGAAAGCCAGTTGTACAGCTGATAAGTCAGCATTCTGGCTGTTTTTGGGCTGTAGGGCCTCTGCTGGAGAATGCACACTGAATATAGTTTCCATGTCTTCTGCACATTTGAACTCCCCTCGCTACAGCTGTCAATCAACAGGTAACTCTGTTTCCACAGCTTCCTCCAGCAGCTCAGCGGAGTTCAGGGATGATGATACATTATAGTATAATGGCCCCGAGTTGTGCTACAGTAACAGAGTCTCACCGCTGAGGAACAGAGAGACTATCAGGTTAATTATAGCCATTTAAATAATACATTACCCTCTATCATTGTGGATATGTTGCCCTGCAATTATATTTCAGTCAAAAATAATGCAAAATGGCAACAATTAGTCCATCACTGGCATATTTTATATAAGTAATGTAAATTGTGTCCTAAATCTATTGTATGTATTGGTGCTAGTATATTATTAATTTGTCACCCACTGCTGAAAATGTACAGTAAATGTCATGGGAGACTTAACATATATTATCTTACACTTATAAACGTTATTCAAGCAAGTAATTTTCAACAGGGATTAAAGGAACCAACAGTTTTCAGCAGTAACAGTTCAGCAGTTATACCCTCAGTGTTTTTTGGGGGGATTTAAAGGCTCTGTATACAACATTCAGAACATTTGCAGAGCAGCAAACAACTATTTGCTCTGTAAAGACATACTGTAATGGAAATGAGTGTAATGAGTAAAGGCATCCTTAACAGAGAATGAAGTCACGCTTGCTCTGTGTGTGTTGTTATTCAAGCTTCTCTGTGTGCATCCCACTGGCTAGCTAAACGCTGCTGCTTTGCACTGCACTCATTAGGCACTGCACTGATAACACTGTCCTGATCCACAGCATCATTGCAGAAGTGTAGCGCTCAGTGTTTACTGTTTTGGGAAATGGGTCTGATTTTCGGTTGATGGCGTTATGGTTTGGGATGTCTTTTAACTTGGTATAATCACTTTATAATGCCCCAGTGAACTCCTTTTTATCACCAATAGTGGTGACAGCCTACAGTCTTCAGGCTAACAGGCTAACGTTACCTGCGGGTTATTAACAGGTTTCACAACAGAGATAAGCCATTTCGGTGTGCATTTGTTAGGACCGTTTAATGGCTCCGTGTTGGATGTTAGCCACTGTTGTTGTGTTTCCTCATGCTCACACGGCAGACTTTGAACTGACCAGGAGGAGAGCAGCCCTGCACTCCAGAGATGGTCCTTCAGTGCTGCGTCTAACCCATGTAGGCTAACAGCAGTGATGTTAAGTTTGCTGATTTTTCTCACGTAAACTTTGGATAAAGGGTTTAATAGGTTAATTGATTAATTTAAACTTGCACTTGTTTTCTGTTGTTGGCCAATTTACAATCCTATTTTTATGTTGTAATATCTATCTATCTATCTTAATGCAAGTGCTCAAATATGGAAGTTACTTAAAATGCCCATCCCTAATACAAGCCTGCTCTGAATGTTTTCCTGGTGATGGGATGCATCATTACCTTGGATACTGTGTGGCCTCATATTTAATATAAAGTACAAAATAACAGCATAAAAATATAAAAATAACACACATATAATTATCAAATAAAGGACAAAAATAAATTCCATATGTCAAGGTCTTGCTATTAGACGTAACTGTTAAAAGCTCAAATTATGTAATTAATGTAACATGTTGCATTAGCACTGTTAGCTGCTAGCCACTGGCTTAGCCACCACCATGTTGAGAACCATGTGCACACAACCTGAATCTGAATCATAAGCCTACTTTACACTACATGGTTCAACTGACCCAATTCCGTTTTTATCCTCACACACCAGGCTACACAGCCTCTCTACCCTCGACACACAGACACACAGACAATGCTTCTGCATGACAGCCAAACGTGTGCGCAACTGTGAGAAATAAATATGTGAGGTGTACGCTGCTTTTCTATCTTTTTTTCTTTCTGTCAGCGACATACACTCCTAGCGCAGGACGGGTTGTTTTTTATTGACTGAGTTGATTATTAAGTCATAGTGATGCGCGGATCGGCTCTGATAGCACCCGAATCAGCATGTACCTATCAATCATCCAGCCGCACCCGTCTGCAGCTGCACGGACATTTCCACCACTCTGTGTAGGCTAAGTTACCGTTTAAATTATGTGGAGCAGCGCCAGCTTTCCAGGTGATTTATTTTTTAACAATTAACTTCAAATACCATTTCCGTGCGCGCAGTAATGTCACTGTAGCAAATACTGTGGGACATTTACACAGTGGTCAAGAGTGCTGTACAAAAAAATGGAAGCTGGCTGCGTTGTGTTTTGCCTCCATGTCTCCGTGAAAAATAAAGTGAATAGAACATGTAAACAGCAGTCAGGAAAAATCGCATATAGGCAACAAATCAGAATTGGGCATCAAGACATAGTAGTGTAAAGGCAGCCATAAATATGCTCTGGATGTCAAATGGAGCTCTTTTTCGCAAACCCTACAGTAAAAGTAACACATGTTAAGGCTCAGGATGCCAGTATGTTTAGTCATAGTATCTTTCCACCTGGACTCAGCAGAATGTCATTCCTGGCAGTGTGGAGACGGCTGTGAAACAAGACTTTTTGTTGGGAAATAAAACAGTAAATCTTGACTCGTAATTATCTGATACAAGGGAATGAAGTTCTGTTGTTTGTGTTGGTTTATTAGCAGTAGTTGATTTTTAGAGAATTGTTCCACTCAAATAAAATATACTTGTTTTGGGAGTTCAGCTTATGACTTTAGCATTGCTAAAATCTTAGCCTCAGCCCTGAGTCTGGCTTTTATTTACTTTAAGATGTCTCTTAACAGTGTCCTCTAGGTTTTGCTGCCCAGATCCAGAACACTGAGGCTCTGAGTAGATAAAAATGTTGATACCCTTATCTAGGTTGCCTTCAGTTATTACAGTGCTTTATGAACTTTTTTTACCCTGGCTTTCACCTCTCAGCTACACACAGACTATTCTACCCTCTGATTGGTGGAGGTTGTTGGGGCTGAATGCAGCCTGAGGGCAAAATGTGCAAATAGTCCTGCTACTCAGCTGAAGAAAGCACGGAGACCTTTTCTGCATGTTAATTTTGATTTTATTATTAGTTAATATGTTGCAAAAATATAATGCTGGGCATTAACAAACATAAGGCAGTAAAGAACAGTGCTAGAGACCTGACACGGTATCTATTATATGTTTGTTGATTAATTATACATGTGTAATGTAAAGAAATTTCAAAATGACCCATGACAAATGTTTATGTTCCTCCCCTTCTGAAAGCAAACCCACGCCCTTAATGTAGGCTGACCAAACGTCCTCTTTTGCCCGGACATGTCCACTTTTCACGTCCTGTCCGGGGGGTGTTTAAAAATTGATGATAATGTCCGGTTTTCCTTGTGTGTGTGTGTGTGTGTGTGTGTGTGTGTGCGTGCGCGTGCGTGTGTTTGTGCGTGTGTGTGTTAGAGTGTGGCACGGGCCGCATATTTCTGTCCGAACTCAACCGAGTCTGAGAGAAAAGTACCCGAACCCGTCTGAACCCGACAGTCATTCTGTTTTGTTATGTCTGAAACTGAACCAAGCCCAACATTAGGGCACTAAGTTTGTGCGGGGCGTGCGCCATGGGTGCTCCGCGGAGAGGGAAACCTCCGTGTTTGAGACGGGAGTGGGCGGCGGGGGGTCCGAGGCTTCCAGCGAGGGGAGAGGGAGAAAAAACAGCCAATGTGTGTGTGTTCTGTTCAGGTGTAGGCCTGCCCGACCCGTCGGATCAGGTAGCCACACTCTAGTGTGTGTATGTGTCCCCTATCTATAGGGGCCTGTCTGAATTTCTGTCTTTGAGAGATATTATTTTGTAATATAACTGAATTTTCTATCCATACATTTAAACTTTAATATATATTAAAATGATAAGGTATCTTTGAGTAAACTGCGAGTATCATTTAAGTAGGCTATCTCATGGCCAGGCCGAGTGTTCTCTTTGTTGGAAATCACAATATGGTCACCCTACCTTAATGGTTTGTCTATACATTACATATTAACTGACTTTCCTGTGGAAAGTGCAAAGCACTAATTAGGAGTCCCATTAGGACGTGAGAGTATGTTAATTAACAGCTCCTTAAACACAGCATTTAGCTCCATCTAACACTTTCACACACTCACCAGTCATCCTGAGAGGCAAATGTCAGCTCATAACTGACAAAAATGCGAGCTGTTATTGCTGTAAGGAATGAATGCTTTCCGCGCAGAGAAACTGACATCAAACTTTCTGTGAGCGCTGCAGCTGACACTATCAAAAGCATCTCAAAAGTGGGAAGAAATCTAATCGAAAAAAATAAAAGGCCTGGCAGCCAGAGATCAACAGCAGAATCAGGAAAGTTCGTAAAGGTCTCGAGTAACATCCAGCTGAGCCTTGATGTCTGCTGCACTCAGCCCTCTCAGGGTCAGCATGTGAGAATGTCCACTTCAACAAAGCAGAGAAGAATTCAGCAAGCAGGAGTAATACGATGGAAACTTTTATTAAGTGCTGAGAAGCATGCCTGGGCTGAAAAGAGTGACATAGTTGGAGGAGTTTTGGGCATCCAAGGCTATTGCAATAGAAGTCCTGATCATTTTCTGCATACGATGTTGGATGATTGACAGTTAAAGGACTTAAAGTCTATGAAGGAAATGAAACTTTCCTTTTTGAACGGTTCAGCTGCCAGAAGCAATGCTGGAACTGAACAATTCTGAAAACCACATTTGCACGTTTTATATGTATCATATCAATGTTTCTAATGTGGCTTAGTAAATTGGCGAGATGCCTGCCAAGCTGCAGACCACTGTTTGAGACCAACAGACAACAAAACTGGCTGTGATTTAGTGACTCATTCTTTTGTGTTCAGTGGCATTTTAGGCACCAAACATGGGTGTTTTGTAGCTATCCATCACTGTTTTTCCAGCAAGGATAGTGCCATAAAAGGGGCTGTTTTTCAAAGAGACATTGTTGTCTTTCTGACCTGGAGAGTGGCACTAAAAGCAGTTGAGCTTCTCCAGCAGGGATCCCCCCCCCCCCAACAATGGGTAGTTTAAGCCAAAACATGATCTTTTCCTTATTATACCAAGTGGTTTCTGCCTAAACCTAATCACACAGTGACCACAGTGTTGTTGAAATGTACATTTTCAATGGATCTGCTACATACCACCGTGCAAATGTAACATATTTGTGGTTTTCTGAATTGTATTATGCCGGGTGATTAGGTTATTTTGAATCATCAGAATCAAAGATGCATCATGGTGTTAGAAAATATCTGTTGTTTTTTTTATTATATAAAGTCAAAAACGGAATGAGGGCGGTAAAGCAAAATTCCCAACATGCATTTCAGTAAGAAACACACTGAGGTTAAAATTCTATTGCTTCAACTTTCAGTTAAGTCTGCGCCACCTACAGGCAAGTAAAGTAACAGCAGCGCCATGTGTTAACATGTTAAAGGTCAGTTCACTCAAATTACAACAAAACCTCACTTACCTCTTGTTGTATCTCTTCATGCAGATAGTTTTGGTTACGTGTACAGGTTTTGAGATATCTGTCTCTGAGATTTCTGCCTCCCATCTAAAAGAGGGAAGGTAAATTTAGGAATTTAGTTTGTGGTGCTTGTGGCATTTAAAGACAGTTGGTAACCTTTATGAAAATAACTTTGCTGAAACTGTCATTATATTCTGACAAAAGTACATGAGACAGACAGTCTGTGAAAAAATCATGTCCCTCCTCCTCTTCCTACTGTCTTGAATGGCATTTGCTACAATCAGCATGGTCAGCAACAACCAAACAGAGCTCAAGAGGCTGGCAGCTGTCAATCATGTCAGTTGCAGAGAAAGTTGGTCCAGCTGGTGGGTGGTGCTTGGTACTCCTGTTTAACTGTGACCAACATTGCAAGCAGGTCACTAACTTTCTCATTTCAAAACTAAACAGTGGGCTAAAATATTTGAGGCAATAAATGGGCAGTGCAGTTGTAACGTCTTGATTCATTTTGATCAGCGCAGCCTGGTTTGACAGTGTGACCGCACTTCACAAGCAGTGATTGGCATGATTGACAGCTGCATTAGAGACTGCTCGGCTGTGAGCGGTTGTTTGTCGTCACATGCAGTGAGGCCATTAAAAAAAGCTACAGAGCAATGGATTATGTGTCTCATTTAGTGCTGTGTGGCTACAGTGGCTACAGTGGCTGTTTGAGCAAATTTAAGGAAAGTTATTTAAAATAAAAGTTACCAACTGTAGGTTTAAGTATGGTATTTCTATAAATTTAACAGCAACATTTCTTTACAGAATCAGTGTCTGTCACTCTCAATAATCCACAGTATCAACACAATCTCACTCCCAACATGACAAAATCCAAAGCTTGGTCAATTGCCCTAACTTCAAAATATGACGCTTTAGATAAGACTCTAGCATCAGTTTTGGACATATCAGGGTAAATGTTTGTTACATGCATCATGTCTTTTCCAAACAAACTTCTGTGTTTACAGAAAATGTACAGTTTCCATGTTTGTTAAAACATTGGAAATAAACTTCCAACATAGCTTTACTTAGTTTCTAGGTTTACTTGGTTAGGTTTAGGCAACAAAAGTACTTAGTTAAGCTGAGGAAAATATCATGGTTCAGGTTAAAATGACATTGTCTTTTGATTTCACATGGGACATGGACAGCAAGCTCCTAGGTGAAAGTCCTGTGTTTGTTTGACCCACCGACCCACCCTGACCTCTTGCTCTTTCTACAGCGTCAATTGCTCAGAGTGTCTAAATATGACATGGCTCAGTGTGTCTCTTACAGATACTAAAGGGTGCCGTGTTGTGTCAGTGTCACATGGCGAGTGTATTTGAGAACTGGTTGACAGAACACACTGTGGATACATTTTATTGAGACTATTTCTACACCACTTTTTTATCAACATGCCTGCATCATGAATATATTAAGAAAACTGAATTCTGTGCTATAACATGGTGCCCTATAGTGCATGAGTAGGACAGTCTTGTCTGAACTAGATGGGAACATGTGAGGGGGTGTTTGTGCCACTCTGAGAATATATTAATCGCCACGCAGCCGGATCTTCTGTAATGATTGTGTATGGGAAAAAGTATTTCTGGGCCAGTGGGTGTCACATGATTCTGTTATACAGAGTGCAGCCATAATCACCCAACAGCTGTACCGAGGGGTTTGGTCTACATCTGCAGCTCTCAGTTGCTGTTACTTCCCTTTGACGTGGAATAGAGTGGAAACACATTAGAAAAATTCTCAAAAAACAAAAATAAGACATTATGTTTGTGGTAAAACAGAAGTGCTTGAACAAGACTGTACAATGTCTTTAATGTTTTAATGCTGCTTTGTGTCTGTGTTTTCATCTTGTCTTCACATATGACGGAGATCATGAGCACACAGATGGGGAGTGAAACTAATGCCTGTGTATCTTAGTCTGCTCATCCATACATTGAGCAGGAGTCTTCTATATAAGGCTCTATTGTTCTCTGCCAGTCGTCCTGGTCCAGATATGAAGATTAAAGTCATTAATCTTGTCAAACAACATACCTGCAGATATCTCATTCTCATGAGAGTGCAGATGAAGTGTCTGCGACAGGCTCTGGAGCCCTCTGAAGCCCTGATAAAGCTATGTTAATTGACATGCTAATTGGATGTGTATCATGGTTTCTGTATGATCAATGCAGGATGAGACCGTATGAGGCAATTACCTTCTGTGATGGTGCATAGACGCTGTGAACAAAAGACTCTGTGACATGTCTTTGTGTGTGTGGAGTTACATGCATGCATGGTTTGGCTGTGGTAGTGGGGGGGTGGGTCATGCAGATGAAGGGAAAAATATGCAGTTTTTTGTTTGACTTCTGGTCACAGCCCTTAAGCCATCTTCCTGTTAGTGAAAGAAAACATTTAGTCAGCTTGTATGCAGAGAAGTCATGGATTTTGGTGTATTAAATTTGTCCTGTGTTTGTTCAGAGAATAGAGCACTTGGCTGAAAATGGCAGATGGCTTCACTGTTATAGCTTTACAAAATCACCATAGAATACACTCTCAGTCTTGTAAGCCAAGGGCCAATTCATAGTGCCCGTGAAGGTCTGCTTTGGTCTGCATGACTTAAATATCATCGTGCACCCATTTCAACACAGACAACTTTGTGGACGTCGGCATGCAGCCCACTTTTTGTGACCAATCGGTACTGCACATGCTCCAGTCTGTTGCTACAAACTTCAGCCCCTCCACATAACTGCAGCTGTTCATGGACATTCAATGTGGAAAGTATATGTGTGAGCCTTAAGTCCAGTAACTTGACAGAGGGGTCTGATGAAGGTCTGTGGCTCGACATCACAGGTTACAAAAATGACCAAGAGCACTAGACTAGCATGTGCGTGTAAAAAGAGGGGAAAAAACATATAAAATACAAACCAAAGGCTCAAAAGCCTGAAAATAATCAATAAAAAACTGATATGTTTTAAAAAATATATACGTATATATAAAAAAATTCAGTCAAGGATTGAATAGTGCAACAATGTTAGCTCACACACACCCCTGTTGATCAAGGCAAGCTTCTAGCAGGGCTGATTATGTAATTTAAAGGGATAGTTTGGATTTTTTGAAATGCTGTTGTGCGGGATATTTAGCCATAGTCAGTTTGGCAAAGCAGCAGGGGTGGTGGCATGGAAGTTAAGTAATGTAGTGCTGTGTAATAGGAATGGAGGCAAAATGTATTTTAAACACCTATACGATTTGTTACCTAAAAAAATCTCTGTCAATTTATGTGTACGTGATGTTGAAAGTATTTTCACCACTTTATCTTTCTGTCAGACAGCCTGTTCTGAGGGGAAGTTGTTAACAGCTTCAGTTCCACATCTCATCACAGCCACCAGACAAAAACATTGATAAAAACAGTAATTTTGGCTTGCTGAATGCAGGAGCTGCAATTTTTAATTCACCAGTCAGTTCCAGACACTCATACTTAGGCTACTGTCAGTGATACTCAACAATCTCTGCAGGTATTTTACATTACAAATTTATCAGTAAAGGGCTGCTGCAAAGCTTTTAATGTGAAACATCTGCAGGAATGTTGAGTTTTATTTACAATAACAGTGGATAAAAAAAGTTGAACCAACATATTGGCTAAAATGAGCAGCAGAGACATGACTTTGTTACCGATTGGAAATGCACGATACTGAATTTATCAAAACATCAGTAAGACACAGAGAAAGTGTTCCATTTGCATTAAAGGGGAACTAACGTTTTTTTTTTTTTCAACCTGGGCCCTATTTTTCGATCTACTTTTGTCTAAATGAGTGATAGGATGTTCAATGTGTGACATTTCTCCAGTACAAAGCTAGGGCTGACCTGCCTGCAGCCTGTGAGCATGCGCTATATTAAATAATGAACTTTTAGTGGACGTATTTTGACATTGTTTGACGCAGTCTGAGTGCCCTATTTTTTCACACAGATAGGCTCGGATTGTTAGTATAATTAAAAATTCTTATAGATGCTGCACAGCGATGGGTCAGGTCTGGGCATTTTTAGGCAATTCTGAGCAACCTCTGGAACCTAAGACGGTCATCTACTGCTCTGAGCTAATTAGCAAGTAGCAACTCAACAATGGCTTCACAAATTGAGTAAGCCATTCACTGTTGTGTAGGAAAGCAGCCATCCGTGCATGGAAAGGCAGATTTGAAACCAATTCAGTTATTAAGACAAAAAACTGAAAATACACGTATTGTATCTAGACAGCATGGAGATGTTGGTAATTTGTTTGTAACAATGATTGATTTTCTCCATAAGTGAAAAACTGATGCTTAAAATTGCCATTTTTACATTGACTCCAATTGTTCACATTAGAGCAAAATTCAAAATGCTGTCAAAAATTCAGTTTTTGAGATAAAATTCTGAAATTTGCCACATATCATCTACCATGGCTCTAGAATTTTGTCATTTTTTCATGAACATTGAAGATTTATTTAGCAAGAATTTGCATGTATATGTTTACAGTACCGTTTACTGTCAAACATTTTGATTTTGATTTTTTGATAAATCAAAAATCTGAGAAACATAGTTTATGTAGGACAGTTTGAAGATGCTCTGTAGCAAGTTTGGTGTCAATTGAGCAAAAATTGTGGGAGGAGATAGGTTTAAGAAGTTTTACAGTTTTTAAAAAACAGAGTGATGATTTTCATAATTTTTAATTGGTTTAAATGTACAAAAGTTTCTTCAGTATTGGGGCTACAGTTTGATGAAAGTTGTTAAGTTGTAGCACGTAAGGTTGATTTGTTATGAATTTTCAAAGTTTTGAACGTCAGGCGCTTGCTGTAGCGCCACCATTAGGACTATTGGCTTGAGTTTACAGCTGAGGATATCTGGCATGAGACTGGACCTTTGTGCAAAGTTTGGTGAGTTTTCACCCATGGGAAGTATGATTTCCTTGGAAGAAGAAAGAAGAAAGATTGCGGTAAATGAGTTGTGTCATTTCCGGTGTTTCTGTGACAGCGTCTCTGTACTGCTCTAATGAATTCCACTAGCCTGCTTTCTGCTTTCTCACTTCAGTTGCTTTAACATCTACCCACGTCTTAACCCACACTAGTTCTGTTTAAGCACTTATAGCTGTCCTCCTTTTTATGACTTCCCTGCTAATCTCTTAGCTGTTGTTTGCAAGTTACTAGCCTTGGTAGCTACATGAGCTTAACATTTAGCAATGGCTTCTCCCTCTGCTCTTTCTTGCTCGGTGTGCCAAATGTTTAGCTATGCCTCTGCCTCCTTTAGCGACAGTGGTAATTGTAACAAGTGTAGCTTATTTGCTGCGTTGGAAGCGAGGCTTAGTGAATTAGAAGCAGGGCTCCGCACCATGGAAAATCATTCAGTTGCTGCGGCAGTTAGCGAGCTCCCTGTAGCCGGTACGGAGCCACATAGCATAGCCTCCGCTAGCGGTCCTCTGGTAACACCCGTTCAGCCGGGAGCTTGGGTAACTGTTAGAGGTGCAGCTCCAAGCCGAAGCCCACGGTTCACCACCAGCCTGTTCACGTTTCCAACCGCTTTTCCCCACTCAGCGACACACCTGCTGAGGACAAAACTCTGGTTATTGGCAACTCTATTCTGAGGAACGTGAAGTTAGCAACACCAGCGGCCATAGACAAATGTATCCCAGGGGCCAGAGCGGGCGACACTCAATCTGAATTTTAAAACTGCTGGCTTAAGCTAAACGTAGATTCAGGAAGATTGTTATTCACGTCGGCAGCAACGACACCCGGTTACGCCAATTGGAGGTCACTAAAATTAATATTGCCTCGGTGTGTGAATATGCAAAAACGATGTCCGACTCCGTAGTTTTCTCTGGACCCCTCCTAAATCTGACCACTGATGACATGTTTAGCCGCATGTCATCATTTAATCGCTGGCTGTCCAGGTGGTGTCCAGCAAACAATGTGGGTTTTGTTAATAATTGGCAAACTTTCTGGGGAAAACCTGGTCTCATTAGGAGAGACAGCATTCATCCCACTTTGGATGGAGCTGCTCTCATATCTAGGAACCTGGCAAATTTTATTAGTAATTCAAATCCCTGACAACCCAGAGTTGAGATCAGGACTCAGAGTCTCAGTCCTATGCGCTTCTCTGAGCTTCTAGTGCAATTACCCACCCGTCGTTAAATTCAATACCAAGTCCTTCAGTAACAGAGGTTTCCCGTGCCGACTTTAACCTCTCCCGAATTGATCATCTTGTAGATAGCGCCGTAGGCTTGCTGCAAACAACACTCAACTCTGTAGCTCCTATTAAAAAGAAGTTAACAAAGCAAAGAAAGTTCGCTCCTTGGTATAACTCTCAAATCTGTAAGTTAAAACAAATATCGTGGAAATGTGAAAGGAATTGGCGATTAACCAAACTGGAAGAATCTCGTTTAATCTGGGCAGAAAACTTATAAGAGGGGCCTCCGCAATGCCAGAGCAAACTATTACTCAGCTTTAATAGAAGAAAACAAGAATAACCCCAGGTTTCTTTTCAGTACTGTAGCCAGGCTGACTGAGAGTCAAAGCTCTATTGAGCCTTGTATTCCTTTAACCCTTAGCAGTAATGATTTTATGAGCTTTTTTAATGACAAAATTCTAACTATTAGAGGCAAAATTCATGACCTCCTGTCCCCAGATAGTACCTATCTGCCCTCAAACACAGCTGTAAGATCTAACATATATTTAGATTGCTTCTCCCCAATTTCTCTTCAAGAATTGACCACAGTGATTTCATCATCTAAATCATCAACGTGTCTCTTAGACCCCATCCCAACTAGGCTACTCAGGGAAGTCTTACCTTTAGTTAACACTCATATATTAGATATGATCAATATATCCTTATTAACAGGCTATGTACCGCAGTCTTTTAAGGTAGCTGTAATTAAACCTCTTCTAAAAAAGCCCACCCTGGATCCAGAGGTGTTAGCCAACTATAGACTAATATCTAATCTTCTCTTTCTTTCAAAGATCCTTGAGAAAGTAGTCGCAGACCAGCTGTGTGATTTTCTCAATGATAAAAATTTATTTGAGGAATTTCAGTCAGGATTTAGAGTGCATCATAGCACTGAGACAGCACTAGTTAAATTACAAATGATCTTCTGATTGCTTCAGACAAAGGACTCGTCTCTGTACTTGTTTTATTAGATCTTAGTGCAGCGTTTGACACAATTGACCATCAAATTCTGCTACAGAGACTGGAACACTTAATTGGCCTAAAAGATTCTGCACTAAGCTGGTTTAAATCTTATTTATCTGATCGTTTTCAGTTTGTTCACGTTCATAATGAATCATCCTTACGTACTAAAGTTCGTTTTGGAGTTCCACAAGGTTCTGTGCTCGGACCAATCCTATTTATTCTATATATGCTTCCTTTAGGTAACATCATTAGAAATCACTCTATAAATTTCCATTGTTATGCGGATGATACACAATTGTATTTATCTATGAAGCCAGAAGAAAGGGATCAATTAACTAAACTTCATAATTGCCTTAAAGACATGAAAACCTGGATGAGCACCAATTTCCTGATGTTAAATTCAGACAAAACTGAAGTTACTGTTCTTGGCCCCAAACAACTCAGAGACTCTTTATCTGATGACACAGTTTCTCTAGATGGCATTGCTCTGGCCTCTAGCGCTACCGTAAGAAACCTCTGAGTAATATTTGATCAAGATTTGTCTTTCAATTCTCATTTAAAACAAACCTCACGGACTGCATTTTTTCATCTGCGTAATATTGCGAAAATTAGGCCTATCTTGACCCAAAAAGATGCAGAAAAATTGGTCCATGCTTTTGTTACCTCAAGGCTGGATTACTGTAACTCTCTATTATCAGGTAGCTCTACTAAGTCCTTAAAAACTCTCCAGCTAATTCAGAATGCAGCAGCACGTGTACTAACAGGAACTAGGAAACGAGATCATATTTCTCCTGTTTTAGTAAAATCCAGAATTAAATTTAAAATCTTATTGTACTTATAAAGCTCTAAATGGTCAAGCTCCGTCATATCTTAGAGAGCTCATAGTGCCATATTATCCCACCAGAACTCTGTGCTCTGAGAATGCAGGGTTACTCCTGGTCTCTAAAGTCTCCAAAAGTAGATCAGGAGCCAGAGCCTTCAGCTATCAGGCTCCTCTCCTGTGGAATCATCTTCCTGTTGTGGTCCGGGAGGCAGACACCATCTCCACATTTAAGACTAGACTTAAGACTTTCCTCTTTGATAAAGCTTATAGTTAGGGCTGGCTCAGGCTTGCCTTGTACCAGCCACCAGCCCCTAGTTAGGCTGACTTAGGCCTAGTCTGCCGGAGGACCCCCTATAATACACCGGGCACCTTCTCTCCCTCTCTCTCCCTCTCTCTCTCGTGTCCTATTACTGCATCTTGCTAACTCGGCCATTCTGGATGTCACTAACTCGGCTTCTTCTCCGGAGCCTTTGTGCTCCACTGTCTCTCAGGTTAACTCGTATTGCAGCGGTGCCTGGATAGTGTGACGTGTGTGGTTGTGCTGCTGCCGTGGTCCTGCCAGATGCCTCCTGCTGCTGCTGTTACCATTAGTCATACTCATATTCCACATATGATTATTGTCACACATGTATACTATCAGATATTAATATATACTTTCAACATATTGTACCACAGTAACCAGAACTATAATTATAATATTATTAATTTCATTAATGTTGTTGTAAGCTACTGTCATTACCGTCTGTCCTGCATCTCTTTCTGTCTCATTGTGTCATACGGATTACTGTTAATTTATTATGCTGATCTGTTCTGTACGACATCTATTGCACGTCTGTCCGTTCTGGAAGAGGGATCCCTCCTCAGTTGCTCTTCCTGAGGTTTCTACTGGTTTTACCCCCGTTAAAGGGTTTTTTTGGATTACAATAGTGTCCTAATTGTCCGGACCCTAATTATCCGACAACATAACGTAAAGAAGAAATTAATGTCTGTGTTTACCTTTAGCTGGATTCGGACATGCACGCTCACGGGCTGCAGGCAGGTCAGCCCTAGCTTCGTACTGGAGAAATGTCAAATATTGAACATCCTATCACTCATTTAGACAAAAGTAGATCGGAAAATTTGGCCCAAGTTGAAAAAAATGTTAGTTCCCCTTTAACAACAGGGGAAAAAAAGAGAAGAAATGTCAAAAGAGGACCAAATAAAGCAGAATAAACATCTTGTGAAAACATATAAAAACACATGACTGGTTCTCACGAGTCAAGGTAAATAAAGGTGAAAAAAGATGTACCACAGACTGTTGAAAAAGTTTTTTTAAGAACACTTAGGCAACACTTTTTGAGGATTAAGTGTTCTAAATGTGTTGGCAGTGTCACAGCAGAGTGCAAAGGAAAGATGGTGTTGGTTAATGGGGCTCTGAGCTGCAGACCATGACAGGTCTCTTCCAAACTTTAAGTCCTGCAGTTCAGAGCAGTCAGTCAGGTCTTGAATACTTGGCAGTGTCTCATCATCAGTCTCACTGTTGACTCTTTATGATGGTTTAGTTTCGCTCTCTGGGGCCTCAGAAGACCTTACAGGGATAACCGCAGCTTCAAAGTTGTCTTTAAGTGTTTCCCTAAAATAACATGTGATTGATTCTTTATATTTATTCTTAAGCACATGATTAGTTGCTGGGTAAACTTTAACATCTTTGCACTATGACTCAGGTCTTTAACAGTTTAAATAAAACCATATAAAAACTTTCTCTGAGTTACTTGATGGTTTCCTATGAATTTATGAATTCAGACATTGACTGGGTGCAATGCAGGTGGCACTGTCCCTGTTTGCACTCACACTGTAGCTTGGTTATTTCCCACTGTCCCTGTTTTTTCCCTACACAACCATTTCCCAGTTTATTATGTCAACAGAACAAGCTGATTTGAAACTGCTTTCCTATATTCACACTGTATATACAGTGTGTACTTGTAAACACATGCACGTACTCTAGATGAACAGACCTCTGCAGGAACAGCACTGCTCAGCTCTGCTGGCAGAGTGATGGCTCTGTTGCCCCAGTGTGTCAGACACATGTCAGAAGTATTTTTTATTTCATAATTTATCAATTCTTGGTTGTATAAGAGAAATGTTTGCTTATAACTCAGAACAAGGAGAATTTTTCTTTCTAAAGGTGGTACTAACAGATACACAACCTTTTCAACCTGTTTCTGGACAATATGTTACACTGACACCAAGCTCGTGTTTAAATGTGTGCAACTTTTAACACTGATGGATTTTTTGGCTGCAGATACAAAATGCTAACCATTATTTTCTAATGTTGCCAAGAAATTAATTTTATTGCTATGGTCCATTTAACTCAATCTCTTCTGTCAAAATGTGAATTAGCACAGATTGTGGCTGCTTATGCTGTTGGAGAAGCTGTGAATCGAATGTCGGACAACTTTTGAAGGCTTTAAGAATCTCTATATTCATTTTTGCAGACTTCAAAATGACCCCTTTCTTTCCCTCTTGTTTTATTGTTGTGATGCATCCCTGTGTGAGATTATTGAACGTTTTATTTCATAAATTGTTTATCTTATCACAAATGATAACAAAATTAAATAGAACTTAAATAATAAAACTTCAAATAAACACCTAGCCCCTTTTACTGTGTGGCTACGCATTTTGACAAATAAACGCCTGTCTCAGTTAGCAGGGCCGTCGCAACTGGACAGGCAAACTAGGCAATTGCCTAGGGCCCCGAGCTGGAAGGGGCCCCCAGAGATGGCTGACATTGGTCCATATCAATGACAATATGATGGAACCCCTATAGACACTGCAACTACGACAACAAGTTGGAATCCCCCCTAATGGGGCCCCCTACTAGCTGCTGCTTGCGAGTGGCTAAGTAGGGTGACCAGACGTCCAGCACAGCATTTCTGTCTCTTTTCACGTGTCACACAAATTGAGACCATGTCCCGCATGATTGGTTGCCACCAACTGTTGGAGTACCGTAGTACTACGGTACCTCACGGTACCACTACTGTGGGATAAGTTCAAAGTCCAGTCGCAAGAGGGGGAGTGTCCATGCGCAACGGCACATGGACACAATCCTGCCAGTTGTGGGTTGAGTGGGGGTCACAGACGCCGTATTCCTGTCAAATACGCCGCAAGATATGGCTTACCGGCGACGGGGAAGTCCGGCTCCAGGTCCAATCATTTCCTCTTTGTTGATTTCATGACTGCCCAGAAATACCTGAACAGCTGAGCCGTGGCGGCACACAGGTGTGATGTGTCAGAGGAGAAACAAGCCGTTCATATTTCTGTCTTTGTGGCAGGTAACTGTCCACAAACCTCACTGCACTTTAGGGACTGTTCTTTACTTATGAAGGGACTGTTCTTTACTTGTCAGGGGAGGAGGGTGGCTGGTTGATTCTTATTTTATTTATTTATTTTATTTTGATCCCCCCTATGTTAATCACTTACTGATGCTGTTTTTGAAGTATGAATAAGTCAATAAGTAATTTATTCCATTGAAATATCATTGATGTGTTATAGAAAAGTGATTTATCTCTTTATAAATGACAAAAGGCACATCTGCCTCATTTTCACTGTGGTATCCTGATACTACTCAGAACCATGATACTTTCACTGGTATCGTACTTTCACTGGTATCTGGGGGGGCCTCCAAGGTGCTTCTTGCCTAGGGCCCCCAGAGTGTCTTGAAACAGCCCTGTCAGTTAGAGGCCTGGTGTGGTTGCCAAGCAGGTCTTTTTTTAATTTTATTTTTTATAGAAGATGTGAAAAACTGGGTTGTTGGCTACTTCAAATTATGTGTCCAGTCTTCGATTACCCTGTAAGTTATTCATATTCCTTTAGTCCCTAAGGGTCCTCAGATCAAAAGAATCAAAGGGGTTTTTCATGAAAATTGAAGTTACAAATATTGTTTTGACAGTACAATGTGGTGTTGTGTCATTACAGCGGGTGCCATAATCCCAGAGTGCCATGAGACAAGTGTCATAACATAACACATAATTGATAATTTATACGAAGCCTAAGTTTTATACAAGTAATAGTCATACTTGTTCAAATAAACAATTTGATTGTATTTCCCATCTTTGCTGAGCAACAGCTTTGTGTGAAAGGAATTAAAGGCCTGTCCCATATAGATGCCTGTCCCAAATACAAGCCTGTCGAGCAAATATTAGCCCGGGCTATTAGTTGAAGTTTTAAAGTAATCTCAATGGTTGACTGAGGAAACGCTCCTTTGCTTCAGGCAACGAAAATTCTGTCCCCAGTCATTTGAACATTTTCATCCTATGTGTTTTGTGTCCGAAATTAGCTACAGGCTAACTGGTTAATCCTTTCCTTCTTCATATGGTGAGAGGGGCAACATGTTTTCAACTACCAAAAACACGGGAAATACAATTTCTGAGTTATAACCTTAAAAACATAAAATCCTCCCGCTTTACCCATTAAGAAGAGATGATGGGAGCACATATTCCCACTGGGTGCCATTCTGCATGCCCATTAGAAAGAACTCAGTATAAAGCCTAATTCTGATGCCACGTTTTATAAAAGCTCATTAGAAAGTGTGTGTGGTGTGTTTCGAGGCCCCAACCAAACCTCAGAGCCATTACCCCATCAACCACCACTCTGCTCTCAACTGAGTCCCACTTTGCCCATTTAGAGCAGTACAGGCTGTCTCCACTGGCCTGGAAACCAGATGAATCTGCAAGCTTTTTTATTTGCTCTGGGTATGTCAGGGTATCCCTCCATTTGTTTTATGTCTAAATCAGACATATCTCTACACCTCAGCACATGTCTGTTGAGGCCTCCATCAAGTCTAGTTCACATGGGGCTCAGTGTGTTATGGTTTGTCAGTCAGGATAATTTCAAGTGTTGGAATAGACAGAATCCAGACCTCTGATCCCCTACCCAGTTTTCAAATTTGCAGAAAACACTGACAGGTCTGTAGCCCTTTACTTCATGTTGTCATCTTGTCAGTGCCTCAAACTCAGTTCACATGATTTCAGTAAGTTATAAAGTTTAGTTTTGGAAGTCTTTTTCTCTGCAGAGTCATAAAGGTGACATTTGAGTCTGACCTTCTTTCTCTCTTTGATTGTTTGTTTGTGTCCATCAGGGCTGAAGAGCATGGGGAGGATCCAGTATATAACACAGTGTGAACACCAGCATGTATTTGTGATGGGACAGAGAGTCTTAACCCAAGAGGTGAGTGTACTCAAATAAACCATGTAGTTGCTGCTTCACACGGTCCCCCCCTCCCTTTTATTGTTTGTTGTCTTTTATCTTGTATTTTATATCTTTGTTTTTATATTTTCTCTACAATGACCTTGGGTGTCCTGAAAGGCGCTTTCAAATAAAATGTATTATTATTATTATTAAACAGGTTGGTGAGAAAGAAAGTTGAATTTCATGTTGTAAGACTCTACAACAAACATGAACATTACATGAACAATTATTTAAAAAATATAATAACAAACAAACAAAAAAAAAACCACTTGGAATATAGTATTTATGGATGGGTTACTGAATGGGCCTACCAGGCACAAGCCCAAGGTATCAGGGCCCCCCTGGCCTTCACTTGCAAAATGTCAAATGTCAAAAATAACACTAACTAACCAGACAGAGACCCAAAATGACCACAAAGAGACGCAAAACACCACAGAGATACTAAATGACCAAAAAAGACATAAACATACCAAACAAAGACACAAACCACTACAAAAATCAAACAAACAACAACACAACACAACACAACCACAAGGAGACCTAAAATGACCACAAAGAGACACAAACTACTACAGAAAAAAGAGACATAGATACAAAATGGCAACAAAAAGACACAAAATTACCTCAGATTGCCCAACTGCTACGAAAAGACACAAAACAACCCAGATGAGACACAAAGTAACCACAGACACAAAAGAACTGTGAAGTTATACTATGTAATTGACCAAACAAAAACCAAAAACAGTGAGACCCAAAATGACCACAAAGAGATATGAAAACCACAACAAAAAGACACAAAATTACCCCAAAGACACAAAAATGAGACACAAAATGTCCATTAAGGATCACAACACAACAATAAGACATAAAATGATCCAAAAGAGACAGAAAAAAAAAGATGCATAAAGGTCTATAAAGTGACACAGAGTCACCACAGCCTGTGTGTCTTGCCCCTTTGTAGCAGACGCGGTGGGGCCCTTTGCATATCTGTGCCCAGTGTCTCATAATGCGCCTTTGATAGTACTATAAAGCCCCATTTCCACCGAACAGTATGGTACAGTATGGTTCAGTTCAGTACTCTTTATTTCCGTTTCCACCGTGAAAAGTTGCGGATGGTACCAATGGAACTGTTCCTAACTATTGACATGTTTTAGTCCCCCCTCTGTTGGGGTACCTAGCACACAGATCTGGTACTAAGAGGTGGAGCTGTGAACACTGCAGTCTGTTGATTGGTCAATAGCAGACAGTCACTCTGCTCAGGGCTGAGTTGTGGCTGGTTTTGAGGCTCATGCAACCATTGTTCATACCGTGGAGAGTTTTATTAGTAGACTGTAACTATAAAATATAAGGATGTTTTGCTGCCTCTTACAGCTGCTGGATTTGGAGAAACAATAACTTCATTCACTGGGCCGACTTTTAAGGTGGAACATTAAATTGTAGTGTTCCTAAATGCACGAGCTGATGATGTGACTCAATCAATACTTCTTAAATATTCCACATGACAGCTCTGACCATCACTTAAGTTTTATATGACATACACTTTTAGTAATGAGTGGATCTTCAAGTGTTTATATGTATTAATTTTGGTCAGGTTATGTGAACTGCATACATTCTAATCCTCACTCGGAGAAAAAAAAAAGGTTCGAGCTACGGCAGCACTAAACCTCTGTGCTTGTCTGAGAAGGACTAAGTGCACAAATGTGCTATTTTTGAATATATCCCATAGAGAGGAACTCTCACCGCAGCCTGTTTTATTTTGCTCTGAAAATGTTGGCATGCAGCCTCGTTCTGTGGACAATAAAGGAGGTACAAACTTTGTGAGCAGTGAGTGGCAATATCCCCGCCCACATTTAAGGTTATGGTTTGCAGTGGAAACGCTAAGGTCTAGCTACCATGTCTGAGGGGTACTTTTGCTTCCAAAGATACCATACTGAAAGTGTTGGAAACGAGGCTTAAGTCATTACGCAGTCTGTGTGTGTGTGTGTGTGTGTGTGTGTGTGTGTGTGTGTGTGTGTGTGTGTGTGCGCGTGTGTGTGAATCAGCAGATAAACAGAACAGAAGATAAATGTCAGCCTTTTAAGAGGGGCTATTTAGTGAATGTATTGTGTGTCTGTGCATGTGTGAGTAGATTAAAGTGGATCTTTAACATGACAGCCACAGTGCTGAATGTGTGTCTGTACGTGTGCACCTACGATTTGATTGGCACATGTCATGCACGTCTGTCAGCAAGGAAAAAGGAAAAATGAGCCCTCAAAGCACGGTGATTCATGCCCTGCTGCTCTGTTTAATGTCTCGCCGAGATCTAATTACAGCCGCTCTGAATCTCGCTCCCCGCTTTTAATTAACACGCCCAAAAAAGGGAAGTGGAGCAAAAATGTAAAATTAATTGAATGGAATTTGTAATTCAAAGTGCGGCAGTAAGAAGAAGGAGAGGAGATCAAATACGAGTCCGTACTTTTAAGAGTTGGCTCCCCTGGGGTTTCCCACCCTGTGTTTCAAGGTTTGTGTGTTGTGAGTCCACAGAGGGGCCACGGCCTCCATTTTCAAAACGAAGCACCAGAATTAAGCTTTATATAGAGCAGAATAATGATGTGGATTCTTGGTGGGAGAAATAGTCTTTTAATAAGTGAGGGCTGGCAGAGAAGGCCACTCTCAAGGCTACACAGCCTGGATTAATGCAGCAGGCAGGAATCATTTATAGAGGAATCACTCAAGCTCACACACTATTGATTTCACCCAACGGGTTCACTAACACACACATACGCAAGCACAAGTTAAAGGACTTTATTCCATTCAACTTGTGTTTACAGAGAAAGTTTGTTTCATTTTTTCAATAAGTCTTTGGTTGGCAGATGGAAAAACAGACTTTTTAAATTCCAAGAGAAACATGAAATACAGTCTTTGCAATACTGATGTAAAGAAAAGGGCCCAAACCATCAATAGATGGTGCTTTGGGAAGCCTATGAAGTGTGTATGAAACAAAAGCATGTCTGGTCATAGAAATAGATTGAAACTCACTTATTATGGTTATCAAGTGATCAAAGTTGACAACATGACAAACTCAAATACATTCCAAGGTATGTTTTACCTTTTCTAGCCACTGTGTGTCTACAGTTCAGTCATTAAGCTGATGTATTTGTCAAAGCTTATAATAAACAGTACATTTGTTTTAGTCTTGGTACGCATGCTGAAGTGCAGCAACCAGTGCCCAGTTTTGACAGAGATCATAAAAGAAGTTATACTGTGACATAAAAAAGTCATAGTATAGTTTGCCACTAAAATTCCATTTAAAAGTCATACTAAAGTATGTCATAAAAAATGTCATAATATAGCAAGTCTTAAAAAGTCATAATATAGTATGACATAAAAAGTCACTGTACAGTAAATCTATAAAAAAGTTATAGTATAGTTTGTCACAAAAATGTCATAAAAATGTCATCGCATAGGTTGTCATTAAAATTTCAGGTAAAAACTAGTAGTATAGTATGTCACAAAAATGTCATAATACAGTAAGTCATAAAAAGTAAAAGTGCAGCGCGTCATTAACAATTTTCATGGAACATGTAGTATAGTATATCATCAAGCATAAAACGGCCATAGTATAGTATGTCATAGAAATTTCATTTAAAGTCATAGTATAGTATACCATAGAAAAATCACAATATAGTATGTCATAAAACATTATACTACAGTATGGAACTTGAAAAAATGGCAGTATTTTCTTAATGTAGCATTTAAAAATGGTATAATGTGTTACCAAAGAAATGTCATAATATAGCGAGACATAAAAAATTTATAGTATAGTATGTTGCAATAAAATGTCATAGCAAGTCAAAAAAGTCATAGTATAGAATATCACAAAATATTCATATTACAGTAAGTCATAAAATGTCATAGTATAGTATGTCACAAAAAAAGTCATAATGTAGCATTTAAGTAAAAATTCATAGTATAGTGTGTCACAAAAATTTCATTATAGAAGGTCAAAGGATTGATAGTATACTTCGCCACAAAAATGTCAGTGGATCATAAAAAAGTCGTAGTATAGTATGTCAAAAAATGCCATGAAAAGTCACAGTATAGTTTGCCATTTAAGTGTAATAAAACATCATATTATGCCACAAAAAAGTCACTAAAAATTAGTAGTATAGTATGACATAAAATTGTAAATAAAATGTCATAGTATAAGATGTCATATAAAATCTTGCTATAGTTTGCAAAAAAGAAATTATGAAAAAGTCAAAGTATAGCAAAACCTGAAAATATAATACTGTAATGTATAGTAAGCGTCATTAAAAAAAATCATAAATATGTAGTATTGTTTGTCATAGAAATGTCATTAAAAGTCAAAGTATAGATTGCCTTAAAAAAAATAGCCATAATATGTCCTAAAAAAGCCAGTATAGTTTACCATTAAAAATCAATTTTAAACATTTATTAAAGAGTCTTAGCATTGCATCTTACAAAAGTGTAATTTACTATCAACGTTTTAAAAAATCACAAGGGGCCTATGCCATAAAAACATCACAGCATAGATGCCATATAAATGTCTTAAAAATGTTCATAAAAAGACAGTGTAGTATATCATAAAAGGTGTCATGAAAAGTCATAATATAGTGTCATAAAATGCTACAGTGTAGTATGTCATAAAAAATGTTATAAAAGTCATAGTTTAATATGTGTTGTACTATTCATCACAAGGGTCGTCAATAAGCAGCCAAACATATTGTAGTTAAAAATGCCAGTATACATTGCTCTTTAAAGATACATCTGTCAATAGAGATAATATGCAGACATATCTCTGTGTAAAATATTAGATATTACTGGAAATCTCCATATAGTGTATAACACATAATGTTGAGGAGTAATCAGCTATAAAGTGTGCAGGAACAGTCAAACCAGGTGACTCATAATAAAATACACACACAAATGGTTTGTATTTGAACAAAATATTTTCTTTATTCTGCAAGAGAACTGAATATGGTGGAGCTCCACTGATAAACGTACATGAGTTCAGCTCATAAACAAATGGAGAATCTACAACCAACAAACTATTGCAACCGATACGAGAAAGTAAAGTGAACTGTGATTGGCCAAAACCATTTCAAAGAGAGAATACCAAGAGAAGCCAGTAGCAGGTATGGCAGAGGGTAACACTGAGAAAGAGACCGATTACACTCAGTCAAACAGCTGTAACACATAAGTCTGAATTATGTCTTTTACATTTTGAACAGTTGAGTGTTTGAGCCTGGTCACACCAACGTTAACATAAAGGTGAAGGAAACTGTTGCCATCAGAGGATATGAAATTTGCACGAAGGTTTTCTATTGAGAAATTTGGTAAACTTCATTTAGAAGTTTTGACCTTTGAAGGCAGTGACCTTACCTAAAAGTCAAAAATGATTTTGAAGTGGCACAAAATGTGCCTGAAGAGCATGGCTCAGTTGCGTAAGACAACATTAACTACAGTTTACAGAACATGATCTGTGACATTGGGAAAACTCAAAATAATAATGACAGAAATATTCAAAACCCAAAGCTCTTTAACATTTGTGTTAATCTGCCGTGCCAACAGTTGACAAACATTTCCATAAAGTAATGGTCCTCTCTCTCAGTATTACGTTGTTATAGCATTATACAACTGACACAAAAAGGACTGTAACTTGTTTCAGCTGTAAGCAGTGATGTTAAATTTGCTATATCAAATTCAGATCTGAATACACCATTAACAGACAAATAACAGTTGTTTTTCAAAGACATCTTTTTTACCATTTTTCTTTTATACACAAAAAACAACAGTCAAGAGTACCAAATATGCATGCTGGATCTGTACGTATGTCAAAAAGGGGTACAGGGAGGGGAGGGAGGGGGGGTGGGTGGGTGTCATATACACTTTTTTAATCTTTTTTTTTTTTTTTAGTTAGTTTTTTTTTTTTTTTAAAAGTTCTTTATTTTCATATATATAAGAAGCTGTTACTCCTCGAAGCTGTGCTGGGTACTGTGATCAGATAAGCAGTGGTAAGAACACAACACGACTCCTCGCTGAGAATCACAAACATATTCAAACCTGGCTGCAAATAAAACTTTGCAGATCTGCTTGAGGGTGAGTAGTAGTATTTGTAGTAATAACGGTAATAGAGGAACAACAGACAGTTGCTATTTTAACAGTCCTGGGGTGGGAGTGAGTATAAACACTCAGAAAGAAAGGTAACAACAGGCTTATTGTACCTTTTTGTTACAGAGACTGCACCTTTGTTTGAATCATATTGTACCTTTATTTTCTGAGAGGTGAACCTAAGCCTGTTTCCTGGAGTTATCTGAGTTAGAGTTGAATTTTCCAAAATGGAAAACTCAACTAAACAGTCTGTAAAAGTAAACTTGACAAAACAGATATTTTGGTTTGTCCCACTAACGCTCCTTAACTGCTTCTCTTCCTGCCTGTTCTTAGTACTACTACGAGCGAAACCCCTGCCCATTCAGAAACACCTGTCCTGTGGGGGTCGATGCACCTGAGGGAAAACATGCGCCCCTCCATCACAAACCCCTGGCTGACAGAAAAGGGAATATTGCATGTTGTGGTGGAGTGAGACACGAAGGGAAATCGTCCTGCAGAAATCTCAAATCTCAAAGTCAATTTATCAGTACTGAAAACCGATATTATATCAGGGGTGTAAAACAGCCAACCACTTCACACATTAAAATCTCGTACAGCAATTCAAGCTTTAAAATTAAGTCAAATCGGGAGCTGGATAAGAATTTAAAATGCACCAAATGTGGACAGAAGTCTAATTAAATCAGTGTAAACTGTACAAGAACCCCAAAATTAAAAAAAAAAAACAAGATCCAAAACTTGCACACAATTACTATGAATGTTCCTAAATCTTGTGTGCACAACATTATTATCTGCAGGCAACATAGCAACATGTGGATGGTGTTCTTCATAACTGAATTTTTTGTGCACAGGAGATAAACAAAATACATTGCCACCCATTTAAAAAAAATAATAATAATTTGAGATTTCCGCAGGACATTTTCAACACAGAAATAGAAAAGTTTCAAATTGCAAACCAAACTAAACTCCAGCTACGGTCATCATGTGCAAATATATGAAGTAGCATGAGTGAGAGAGCTGTGACTTTTGGTCGTTTTCTTTTTTAATTCCTCAACAGAAGTCAGTTTCTACCAATGGCACACAAACTGAAGAGTGCAGATCAAGTTCAGTCTGATTGATTTTACATTGGGACATCATTGAACAAGGATTTCAAAATACGGATCCTTCCTGACGTGTCACAAAGTGTACCTGTTTAAACTCTTTTAACATAAATGAACAGATCAACCAACGATCCTAGCTAGTTGTACGGGACACTCATTCACACGACATGGTTTTATCTTCTGAGTTGTGGTAATATCAAGGCAATGGAGATAAAAACATCACTGAAACATCCACTTCCAATGATCAGCAACTGAAGGATTAACAAGAACTGAAATCTTTGGTCTTAATGTTTTGGGGGGGAAATGACAACAGTCAAAAGAACAGCGACTACGACTCAAAACAACCCTTCAAACTGTAATATCTTTTAGCTTTATATATATGATAGATACGACATCTCCGTGTAAATGTGACTCATGATGCATACAGTACATCACGGGTAAATATTAACACAAGTCTCTTGTAGATGATAATGTGTGCAATTTCAGACAAGCCCTGTGTGAAGGTAAAGATCCGAACATATCTCTGAGAAGTTTCAAAAAGCGCCTCCTTCCCTCCTAAAGTAGCTCTATGTTTGCCTGTAACGAATACTGTACATCTGTCGTAAAACTCTAAAAACCTCGGCCCTGCTCACCATAAAACAAAAGGGAACTCTTCGTTTTGTTTTGTTTTTCCTTTAATAAATGTATATTTTCATATAAAGACATTCAACAGTGAGCAATGCAATATAGTTCAAGTAATAAAGTTAGGGGGGTTTGAGTTCCCCATTCGAAAACAAAAGTCAGCTGATAAAAACGATAAAATCAAACCGTCAGACTGTGTGGTGATGGAGGGGAAGGAAAGACTATGACATCCTTTCGGTGATGGTGCTGTGTCTAAGCTACAGGAAGCCGTGAGGATCAAGCCTCTTTAAGTGAGGACACTACAAAAGTCAAAGTCGTGGGAATCTAGCTTAATCGGCTGAGAGTGATTTAAGTATCATAGCAGAAAAAACCCTGATTTAGTTTTCTTTTTTTTTTTCCTTTTTTTTTTAAACATCGCTGGCTTTGTTGTGTGGTCATTTCTACGGTAAACTTGAAACACCTGAGGGTTAATGACCGGAAATGTTATGAAGGAGACATCAAAAGTCTGCCAAATCGAATGGGCCTGCATTTCCGATAGCACCTTGAGTTTTAGGATCATCTTGTTTCCATTACGGACGAACATGACTTGTGGTGCTTAAAAAATAGGAAGAAAGAAACAGCTTTGGACCCAAAGTGATCCTTTTTTGTACATTCAAGATTATATCGACAAACCCCGCCCTGCTGTCCCCATTAGTCCAGGGGAAAAAACAAAGACCGTCATCATGGGCGGACAGCAGCAGATGCAAAACACAATAAAGGCTGTGTCCCAGTTCAGAGGCAGATGACTTTAAAGGACGGCAGCTAGGCAGGGGAAGCCTAAACCTTTTCCTCCACAAACAAGATGATTAGCAGAAGATTCATCACAAATTCTTGCACCTTCCTGTCTGTAACCACAGTGCATTATGGTATCCGTACGGGTCTGATGCTGACGCCTGAGAAACTCCCTTCAGAATTTACATTAAAAAATTGTGATATTTATCTACGAATTCCCGGATGTCCGAATTTGGACAAAAGAAAGTCAAATTTTCCGCTGAATCTGAAAGTGGCCCCTGAAATAGGACACAGCCAACATGCCACCACGTCCTTTATGCTGCAGCTGTTGCGTCCAGGTGTGACGACGCTGTGTTTCTTCCTCCGTACCTGCTTTAGCTTTAGTTAGACTGGGATGGTAGAGAGGGACTACTGGGACCAGCACTATGCTTCATGCTAAATCCAATTAAGCCTGTTCACAAGCAAAACAACTGATTTGAGTTCTACAGTTGTTGCTCAGTCAAATACATCAATTGCATTAAAAGTTTTTGTTAACAATTTACTGCCTTTATTAATTTTCATGTAACTTTGTTTACTTTTTGTTTTTAGGACGTACGTTACTCCGACCTTCCTTAGCATGGATGCTGTTAACAAATTTCTATTTTTTATTGGTTTGTTTTTTTCTCAAAGAGACAGTGACATTGCCAATTTTGCTTCTGTACATGCACAAAAATTGTAGGATACAGAAAGCAGAAACAGAATTCCAAGACAAACCAGTGTTACTGGTGCTCTTTGATCCTGTTACGCATTCTCAGGAATATTTGTGTGGATGAAAACACAATCCGATTTGCATTTTACTTTGTCAAATTTTTAGAAATTTACTGAACCAGTTGGCATCATTTTCCGATTCACGTGACTGAATAGCAATCTGCGAACAGGCCAAATTGGATTAAGCACTGCCGGCTTTAGGACACCCAAACTGATTGAGGAGAGACCGCTTCCTATCAATGGCTTTCAGGTCCACAAACCTCGCCTCCCCCAACTCATCTACCTAATGTGAGCAGACGATATCAAGGGCGTGGTGTGCGTGGGGGTAGATAACGGTGATACTGTCATGGGTTACTACACTGTGGAGTGTGAGGAGGACATTGAGACGGGGGTATAGATAAACACATGGTGGGTACAACCAAGGTTGTATCATTCACTCACAATGACTCTGCTGCAGTTTCTCAAACAATGGCCCTCTTCCTACAACCTGATACACTGCTTCAGACGTACCTGTGTGTGTGTGTGTGTGTGTGTGTGGCCCATACACTCTGATGCTGGCTTATCATACTGTGAAAAACACCGCAGACGACAAAGAGGGGAGGGTGCTTTGTCTGACTTTGTAACCAGTGTCTCTCAGGTTTTTTTGGTAGACAACCTCACAAATGTTTTCCTGTGGGAACCCCCCCCACCAAAAGAAAAAAACAACAAAAAAACGGGCTTGTGTCGGTGTAGAGAAAGGGGGTAAATTAAGAACAGCTGCCTTTGTTTGCCATAAACCAGGGTCAAGATATTATCCCCCTCTTTCCTTTTCATTCTCCAAATAGCTGCAGATTATCAGACAGGCAGCAGTGGGATGACTGTCTGGGGACACCAGGTCCCCTGAGACAATGCTGACCTCGTTCATCTCAGACGTGTCTCCTAAAAGGAACAGCCAATGGGTGAGTATGATCTCCATGCCAACAGCCAATCAGTAATACAGATTTGTTTCAAATTCCTAGGAAGAATAGAGTGCAACTTAGTTGTGTTTTTCTCTTCAGTTTTTGAAGATATTTTTTATTGTGTGATGCTTTTTTAGTCTTTGACAGAAAATGCTTCCACTGGTTATAAAGTCAAGCACCGGCAATAAGTTCTGTGTTTTTAAAAAAAGACAAATTTAACAAAACAAACGAGGAAACGAAGCAATCAGACAAACAAAACTGAATTTTACTCCAAAAGCTTCACTGTGCACTTTGATTATCTCTCGGACCTTAGTGCGTCTCTCTGCTTGACTGCTGAACTACATTAACACAACGCTAGATTGCACGTTCTTTCAAGTTTTCAGTATTTTCTTCTAAAGCCTGCATCTTCATCTCGGGACATTGCCTCCGTCTACCTGCTCGCTGCGTTACACATAGAACTTTTTTTTTTTTTTTTTTAAATCAAAGCTTATTATTTCTGAGGGTTTTGTAACAAACAACACAAACAGTCCCAGTTTTTCAATCCACAGTCATAAGCATATATTCATGTATCTCTCGCTCCTTTTTTAAAAACCACACATAAAATGGGTTTCAGGTTCTCTGGTCAGACTTGTTTTCCTTTATGCTTTTAAAAGGACGATTTTGGTGAATCTGACCATGTGTAACCTTTTTTGTCTGGTTAAAGTGTAGACACATTTGTGACCTCAGCACTCTGTATGTTATGTTGTGATTTGGTCACACAATGCTCCCTATACAAGTATTTAAAATCCAGTATTTCCAGGAACTGCCTCAGTCTTTCAGCGGAGGGCAAAGAAAAGCAGAGTGGAGGAACTAAGTCTGGAATTACTGGATTCCAAAGTTAAGCAAATATTTTATCATTCCAGGCAGAGAGCAGACATGTGAGGCACCAGAAAAATATCAAACCAGAACTGGAAAACCGGTTAAGAGAAAAAAAAAATAAAAAAAAAAATCACAAAATGGCATGGGCTGCAGCTAATAATTTTGTCTAACTGAATCAATTACCCTTTAGTCTATATAATGTCATAAAAGCACAATGTGATGTCATAAAATTGCTATTTTTTTATTGCCGTACGATAAAGTAGCAAATCCTCACAATCAAGAAAATTATTTAAAAGTCTGAATCATTTTAGGTGCCAATTATTCTTCTGTTGGCTGACTGACTGATTAGTTACCTGATATATTTAGCTTTATTTTTGACTTTTCACCACTGACTTAAACTGGGAAAGCTGGGTGAGTGAGTCACAGAGTAAGATCCAGAGTGCTGAGGACACACATGGGACTCATCTAAGTGCTTCTTACTTGGCCATCTGTATTTACAGAAGGTCCTGGCGTTTCTGTTTACGTACCATTTGGTTTTCCAAAAAGGCTATTTGGTGCACAAGTACGTGGCCCAAAACTCAGTTTTATGTGTGGTCTCAAACACACCATTCGTTTGCTTTTCTTCATTCCTTTCTCCATTCACAAAAAGAAAGAGAAAAAAAACAAACCTAAGAAACACACACTAACTGACTCTCTGCCCTCCCCCTTCCTCTCCCCCTCCACACCAACTTTGGTCTATGGTTCTGATCTGTGACATTGCCATTTACACATTGGCAAAAAGAGGACAAAAACTATGTTCCAGCAAAGCAAAAGTAATACAAAAATCCCCTCTACAGTTAGTATAAAAGCAAGCCTTTTGTCCTTCTTTTAAGACTACAAAACTGTATGTGTCGCTTGTGCCCCACCCTCCCCCCCTCGACTCCCCCACCCTCCCCCTAAACCCTTCAGCAGCAGTCTACATGGAGGAACACTTCATAAAACAAGTGTTCGTTGTCTCGTTATGCTACATTATTTTTGCTTTTCGTACGGAGAGGGACAGAACAGACACTTGACATCATCTCCTCTTGCATTTACCACAAACAAAGCTACGAGAAACCAAAGGAAACATCGGAAACATGAAAACGACTCCAGAAAACAGAAATGTCTTAATATAACCATCTGAGGTGTAAAATAAAAATAACACAAAAAAAAAAAAAAAAAAAAGATTTCAAATGGGAATGTTTTGTTGTCGTCTTCGTCGTCGTCATTTGCGTGGTTTTTGAGTTTCTGGTAAAAAGTCTGAGCTGGAGTTTAGGTAGCAGCGGGGTCAACCTGAAACTCTGAAGTCTCCTACTTCGTTTCCTTCTTTCCTTCCTTCCTTCAGTCGCTTATTTTTTTTTCACATTCACAAACATTTAAAACTTCCTTGTGCAAATCAAGCAGTCTTTAGAAAGAATGCCCTCCGAAATTGTTCTTGTAAAAATATATAACTCCAAGGTGGCTGACGTGTGTGTTGCAGCAAGTGTTAATTCGTTTCTATCTTTATCGGGTCTGGTGTTGGGGTTGCTTTGTATTTCAACCAATCCCCCCTCCCTCCTTCCTTCCTTCACTCTCCCCGTTCTCCCTTCCCCAAGAGGGGGTTGGTTTGATGTCTATGTGGGGGTGTGGCCTGATGGGTGGGGTTCATCTGCGTCCGGAGGGCATCTGTGCGTAGACGGGGTATGCGAGGCGCACGTTGAGCGAGTCGTTGTGCTGCACCAGGGAGGTCTGGTGGTAGTGGAGCACCAGGTCCTTCAGGCTGCTGTACAGGTTGTAGGGCTCAGCGAAGCCGAAGCCGCGGGGTGTGCTGTAGATGACGCAGTGCTTCACTTCACCTTCAACACTGAGGACACAGAGAGGACAGATTTAGTCGAGCTGGCTGGTCAGGAATTTAAAAATCATTCAGGAGGGATTCCTGTCGGTTAACACAATCTAATGCTTCCAGTCAATCATGTACAGACGCACTTTAAAATACCATTCAAATGTTTTCCTTCCACATTTTCAGATTATTTCCTCAAACTGTCTTTGTTCTATTATTTCCTAGAATGAAACTGCAATGCTCCTCAGAGTGTTTTGAGTAACAAAGTTACAACAGTTGTAAAATAGTCATTTTATTTGACCTACTAACCTCGGGCTACTGGTAAGTGATGGTAAACATCACTGTTAAGAAAAACAATGATTCATACATGTCTCTTAAAGGCTGACAATCAATGACAGTTCACGTAAATGAAGGAAAACAAAATATTACAAAAACCTGTATGACATCTTGTGTACTTCTACACTCGAAATGTGTATGTTACTGTGCGTGATGTAACATCTCAAAAAGTGGAAATAGTTTTGACACTTCAGGTTCACATCGCTCAAATCATGTCTTATGCATACTCACTTTACAGAGCAAGCGTAGCAGCCCTTTTTGCTGCTCTCTCGGATGAGGAATGCTCCATCTGGCTTTCCAATGAGCAGCTCCTCCGCCTGCGTCCTGTTCAGGTCCCCGACGAACCAGCTCTTCTCGTCGTAATGAGGCAAGTTCTCATCCTCCTCGCTCACAAAGTAGCCTCTGTACCCACACAGACAGTTACACAACAAGAGACACATGATGAACATGGGGAACTTTATTTAATATTCTCCGACCTTTAAATAGGGACAGATTTAAAGTAATGCAGCAGTTGCTCTATGTGTGTAGACATATGTACAGTAACAGTGTTAACCCCTTTATTTGTATCTTGAGTGGAAGGTTTGGCAGAGCAAAGGAAGAAAAACTCAAAAGTAGAAACTTACTCGTCAGTGTTCTCGTTCTTGATTCCCAGCCAGTCGTTAATTCGTTTCTGACGAACTCCTTTGTGATTGAGCCAGCTAGAGAGGGAGAGAGAACTGTTACTACAAGGATCAGTCTGAAAGGCTCGTTTCATTTACAACATTGTTTATGATGCAGCAAACAAACATGACTGGACAGACACCAAATTAGCGAGCCTCCAACAAATGTCCCTGAAAGAATGAGGCCAGCTCTGCTGAAATTCTGTTCGACTTGTTCCTAGAAATGCAGCAGGAAGTCTCTGGCTAAACCCTCAGTAAGAGAAAACACAAGTTTCTAATTGAGCAGCATGACAGTCATGGAACGTCTGTTTATTTTGGGCCATGGGACTAAAATGTCTTCTGGGTGATGGGATGATACACTGTGTTATCTAACCTCTGTCATATCTTATGTGATAATTACTGTGATTAAGTGGCTTGATCTGTCAGATATTTCAACTAATTCAGCCAAACATATACTCCCAGGTGTAGATTGAGTGTGTGTAACACAAAATTAGAACTCCCAAAAACAGTTGGTTAGAGCTGATGTGTACATGCTCAACAGTTTGGATGTTTTCATATCCTATGTATGTACCTTGTCTGAGGACAGCATGAGAGCAGGGTTTCCAAGTACACTGGAAAAATTCTTCCCCTTTCAGACTCACATGGCTGACTTTGACATGTGCCACGAGACCTGAGCTGAACCAGAAGTTCAACCCAGGTCCCATGTCTGCCTGCCTGCTGTGGTAATAATCAATCATGTCTTCAGCACTTACACTAGATACTGGTCCCTGATCTTGCGGAGCTGTATGAGGTCGGGCTTCAGGCTGTTCATCTTTTTGTCTGTCTCTCTGTTGTCCATGGCTTGTGTCTTCAGGTCCTGCTCCAGCCGCACCTTGCTGTCGTGAATCTCTCCGAGCCGAGACTTGAGCTTCTCGTAGTTCATCATGATCCTCTCGATCTCCTTGTCGTTGCCCTCGCGCCGGAAGCGCTCGATGTAGTCCTTGCTGTAGCGCTCCTGCGTGTGGCACTGCTCCTCGAAGATCTTGATGGTCTCGTTGAAGGCTTCGATGGCCGTCCGCTTCATCTGGATCTCCTGAGGGGGGAGAGAAGAGGAGGTTAGCGAGAGGGCAGGATGGAAAATGTGCCTTTTTTCCTGTTAAAACTATAAAAACTGCATAATGAGTAAGGGCAAGTGTACCTGCGATGTCTTGGTGTATTCCTCGTACAGTCTGTCGTACTCTTTGCTCTTCTCCTGGTACTGATTGTGGTATTCCTGCAACTTCTTCCCCACGGCGTCAATATTATCCTCCTTTACCAGCTGGTCCTGAAGATTTAAGGAAGAGAAATGAAAAGCATTAGAGACAAAGTAGTGCACAGACACCCAAATCAGGAAGAGGAAAAATAGGCTGCATGCGTGAGTGTGAGACATGAGAGTGAAGAGCTATTTGTAATTAGGGACGCAGGAAAAAGTGCATGTGCGTGCTTGCTCCCTTCACCCCTGATTCTGCTTAGCGAGGGTGACTCCTGAACAGGCTCGTTAATTAACCACCCACAATGCCCTGGGTGCATGGCAAGGTGTGCACACTTGGAGATGTTGCATCGCTCTGAGTAATGACTCACCTGGCAAACGAGTGGAGCAAGGGAGGAAGGGAATAAATGCAACAACGGCCCTTTGACACCGCCGATGTGTGCAATTATTTAGGGAGCATGGCACTGGGCCGGCAAACGGGGCAATATTACAGCGAGCGGAGATCTTGCTGCCGCTGCAGTTTAGATGGAAACACCCAGCACGGGCCACCGGGTATGCAGGATGTGGGGTTGGGAGGTTAAAGAGGAGACCGGTTGGAAAGGTGTGTTAAATGTAGTAATATGACAGAAAAATTAGGAAGAGGGAGTTTTATCCTCAAGATCTAGAAGCAACAACACTTTAAGAGGAATATTGTTAGCATTTTTCCCCTATTGATGACGATTACATCTGTATCACCACAGACCAGGAGATGTGCCAACACCAGAGGACACAGCCTCCAAATAAATTCAATATAAGCTACCAGACAGTTTTTAAACAAATGCAGTTAAATCAAATATTCTAAACCACTAATTTGGAAAAGTTAACGAAAGTGAACACACCTGAACTGTCCCTTAAAGAGTAACTAAACCCTAAAACCATTTTTTCAGCTGATAATCATTGTTTCTGGTAGTGAAGCAGTGTTACTGACTGATCCTGCTCCAAATCTTGACAGTTTAGTGCAAGCTGTTGAAAATCTACATTTTATTTTAAAAATGTGGTGTGGAGTGCCCTCTACAGCTTGAAACCTGGTTACTACATTTGAATTTACATTACATTACATTGGAGGCGAATGACTCTTTTTTCGAGGCGAATGACTTCACTAACCGTCCACTCTAAAGCCTGCCCTCCTCCCTTTACTCCTCCCCTTACTATAAAACCATTCTGTCCACGGCATCAAACTGATAGCGAGTAGGTTGGATCAGAGCAGAGAGAGTAGTAGAGCAGAGAGAATAGCTAGTAATTTGTCGAATTGTATTGTTAGCATAGTGTATTTTAGTGTAGGTTTACAGTTAGTAGTGTGTTTATAGTATTTAGGTTAGTTGGTCACGGAGAGGCGCCGAGGCTCGGGAGTATATGTGCGGGGCCGCGAGGGAGGGAGGGGCGGATGGATGGATGGATGCGGTGGGCTGCTTCACGGTGAGCCCAGGCTCCCAGAGAGGGAGAAATACAACCAAGTAGGATAAAATAAGTCCAAGTGTGGAGAAGGGGACCGGCTGAGCTCCTGCCGCCTTCCCTTCTGCCCGTGTGACATAGTTAGGGGGGGTTTTCCAAGCCACCATCGGCACAATGAAAACAAGTTGAAGTAAGTCAATATAGCTGATTAAAATAAGATCCGGCATGGAAAGACCCTGAATTTTCCTTTAAAAGTCATAACAATGCAACAATCTTGTGTATCTTTTTGGAGGAATTTGTGCAGGTGAAAATATTTTATGCATGTAATCGTGTACACAGACCTGCTGGAAGCGGGAGATGGGGTACATGAGTTTGACGTCCAGCTTGGTATTGTACTGAGCCAGAGACTCATGTCTGTAGTGGCTGATGAGCTCCACCACCGAGCTGAATGTCAGGGGGTCAGAGAAGCCGTACTTCCCGTCCCGATGGTAGATCTTTATCAGCTTGTTGTTTCCCCCTTTCCTGAACATGAGGGGGAGAAAAAGGATATGGGCAAGAATATGAGTACGTATCAACACCATATTCAAACCTCTATAGTAAAACATGCTGAAAATGCATCCCAAAATAGATGGATTCTCCTTGATAGTCACACTTTAACAGCTTCTAGTTCAGGCTGAGTTCCCCCTCAAGCACTTTATTTCCAGGGCAGTGGGCGATTTGCTCCAATTTACCAGGATGCTGCGTGGGCAAAATGCTTCGCAACACATGATTTCCCTCAATCTGTAGTTAACTAGAGGGATGGCTGCATAAAAGTGGAGCAGAAGAAGTAATCTACCACTCCCCCAAGCCTCCATAAATCCCCCTGCGGTTTTAAACACACTCCATTCATGACTCCGATACAAACTTAACTAAAACTTTACCTCAGTGTGAGCGTGTAGTCGCCCTGCATCTTGGTGGAAGCATCCCGGACCAGGAAGGTCCCATCAGGCATGTCTCTGAGCTTATCATTCACCTCCTCCCTAAAGACAAAACAAAAGGAGAATAGAGTTGGTTGAGTGATTTGTGTACAGATGGTGTTCATTTGAAAGGTCTGCCTCCAATTATCAGTGGCAGGCGATGAGGGCTTTCCCCGCAACCGCACACCTCAAAGTAAACAGTGCGTCAATTAAATGATATAGAGAGTGACTGGACGGACTGGTCCCAGCCAGCAGCATAACTGCTCTGGATGAGTGTGTGTGTGTGTGTGTGTGTGTGTGTGTGTGTGTGTGTGTGTGTGTGTGTGTGTGTGTGTGTGTGTGTGTGTGTGTGTGTTAAAGGTGGCAGACTGGCTGTCTGCACTGTAGGTGTGGTTATCATCTGAGTATGTGTGGATTGTGGCTGAGAGCTAACCTGCACTTAGGAAGGTAAGGCAGTGGCAAAAGCCTAAACACAACACTCATCACTTTTCAGATTTACACAAAGAAAAATACAGCTTTTATGAAAAGGATTTCTGTTCCCAAGTTGATCAAAGCCGTTCTTTTATGTGCTGCTGATGCTGACACTTAACACCAAGAAAATATTATCTTATATTTAAAGTACTTACTGAATACTACATTATGACTATGTACCTCCCCATCATAAATACCATTTTGACATACTTTTCCATACAATAAGTATCTAAGCTCAACTTATACTAGATTTTTGAGGCACATGTCACTATTGATAAAATTAGTAACACTTAATATCAATAATTTTGAGTTAAAAATAATTCTTTGGATAATTACATTTTTTCCAAAAGGATCTGTGATAATTGGGGTGTAACGGTGGAGCAGTGGTTACCGCTGTCACCTCATAGCAAGCCTGTTCAGGGTTTTAACCCACTGGCCGGCTGGGGCCGTTCTGCGTGAAGTTTGCATGTTGCATGTTTTCTTGGCTTCGTCCCATGGTCCAAAGACACGCAAGTTAGGTTAACTAATGACTCTGTATTGTCTGTAGGTGTGAACGTGAGTGTGAATGGCTGTCTTAAGACACAAGTAAGTGTGTATTACCTGGATATGTCACCCCAGTACCACTCAGCCTCTTGCAGTGAGCCTCCTGCTCCTCCATCCTTGGTGCCATTGCTGCTGCCTCCACCCACCCCAACTGATGAGGGCTGCTGCGGCTTTGCTGGCTTCGGAGGAAGAGCTAGAGGACAGAATAAGACAATATGTTACCATTAAAAAGAGTTGGTATACATACACTGTGTAACTGGGCCTCTTTTTGTGTTTTCTCCAGCTCTGCAGCAAAGTTCAACCATCCATGACTGCAGATGGAGGGGAAGCGAAGCATTGCTGCACTACTCAAGTTAAAACTCTTCAGATAGTTCATTACTTTAGAAACTTTGCTTCGTGCGACCACATACACAGACAATTGCACCACAAAAAGATTTTTTTTCCATTCATCCCCAAACATGCACACATAATTCATATGCAAATTATAACACAGGAGCTGTATTTATATCTCCACACAAATGCAGCAGCGGTGCAGTTGGTGACCGTATTGTTATTAATCACACAGGCAAACAGTGGCATGACAAATACAGCCCATACATCACCACAGTAATTATTCTGTGTCATAAACCATGCACACACACCACACACACACTCAGTAGTCTTAAAGCATAGTTAAAGTTACTGCCTGCCTGCAAGAGATTTTAGGTCCTGAGGAGGGAGAAGGAAGTTAGTTACGACTGCCAACACTCTTGTTTTCATAGAGTTTCCCTCGTCTTTGAACTCATCCTCCCACTGAGCTGCTGTAGGGAAACCTAATGTCAATCTTCTGTAGTTGTTATCACAGCAGATACTGTTAGAAATCTGGCAGAAATTTGTATTTCAGCTTCTGGTTTGAACTCTGGATCATATCTATGACTAATGCCCTTCATTTTCAACAACATCAACAAAAACTTATTGGTTACTGGCTAGGTTCATTTAAATGTTTATTGATTTTAAGGGGCAAAGAAACAATCCACAAAACTAGAAAAGCATGTTGCTCAATGCCAATTTCAGATTAAAAATCACAATTCTGCCAGTTTCAGATTTTATTTGTTTTAGGCAAAGCTCTTTTGCAGCTGCTTACACTTAGACATGAATAAAGTTTGGGAAGTTTTGATTCTTTTGTTAAATGAAATAAAAAGGTCTGTTTTTTTGAAAAACAGGCTATAGCCTATATTTCACAAAGTTAGGTATGAAAAACATAGGAAACCCTTTTGTTGACATTTAAATCACAGATTGCAACTTTAAGTTAGGATAAAATCAACCAAAGCAGAGCTGAAGGTAAATCCAACCAGAGTGAATGCTAACAGCCTAACAAACAGAAGCTCTTGTGTTTGCTGCCATGCTGTGTGCCAAACAGAGCTAGCCGGAATATGACCCACAATACCAAAACACACACACACACACACACACACACACACACACACACACACACACACACACACACACACACACACACACACACACACACACACACACACACAAATGTATTGGAGCAGACCAAGGTTTACAAGTCTCCAGGCACATCTGGATACAGTTTAAGGAACAGCGGTGTAATTACTGGAGAGCTCCTACATCACAAATCAGTTTACACACACACACACACACACACACACACACACACACACACACACACACACACACACACACACACACACACACACAGAGGACTGATGTAGACGGTGTCCTTTAAAAAGAGGGAAAGTCCGCTGATGAATGTACCCTGAAAAGCCACCGGAGGAGCGTTCTCCTTCAGTTGGAGCGTCCCGGAACATTCTGGCCTCACAAATTACCAGATGACACGCACACATGGTTGACAGAAACAGACGGGGGAATTCCCACAATGCACAGGGAGAGCTGAATACAGCTGGAGAAATGATGACCCTATATGATCTCCGTGTATGTGAAGTAACATGGTCATAACTCACTATCCTAAACGAATAAAAAGGAGTCAGTTCACTCAGGACTGCTGAGTGAACTGAACTCAACTTTAAATCCCATTTTCCTTCTGTCTTAGCTCTGGTTTGGACATCAATGTGCAGCATATACTGTATATATTCTGTTTGTATAACTTGTCAAAAAGCAATTAAAAAATAGCTAATGCAAAGTGTGTTATTTTGTCACAACTGCACAGAAAATGTTTGGAGTCGTTTTTTGCTATTTAAATTCCCATACAAAGAAACTCCACTGTAGCTCATCCTCTTTGTTACCTGACCACCTACACCTGCCATCTTATAATGAGTGTGATTTGACACTACAGGACACTGTGTGTTATGACTGAATTTACTGAAAGTGCTGTTAATATTGGTAACTGTAAACAGCCTCAGACCTTTTGCTCACTACATGCTGAGAAGACCTCATCAAAGGAGGTTGGACTGCTAATAAAAAATAATTGGCACACACACACACACACACACACACACACCAGATGGGTTTCAGTTCAGAGGAATGTAGTAACACAGTGGCAGCTCTTTTCCCTCTCCTGTTCTCTTTGTTCTCCTTCAACCCTTCTCTCTCTTCTCTCTCTCTTTTTCCTCCCTCCTCTTTCGCGTCACCACGGCAGTCAGTTAGTCAGTCAGTTACTTCAGCCAAAGCTGTCATTTTGCAGCTGCACTGTTCCCCTCTGTCAGCACTTTATGGACTCTCTCTCTCACACATACACGTCCATGTGCACTTTCAAGGATAGACAGAGTGGAAATCCACTTCATGATAAATAATACTTTTGCACAATTTTAACTTTTCAGAGTAACAGGAAAAAAGTACCAGCAAAAAACTGTGCTCCACATTCTAACATAACTGAAACACACTGTACACTGTGTGTGTTTGTTTGCAGTGTGGAAGTATGTGGACAACACAAAGGACAGCATCAGGACAAAGGACAAAAGGTGGGTCCCCAGGGCTGCAACTTATTCTTATTAGTAATTACACAAATATTGTTTAGTTTACTAGACTAGTCAATGAAATGGTAAATAAATGTGCTGAAATTGTTTGAGCAACATTATGAAAACCAAGAAATACATAATTACAATTATATAAAATTTAAAGTAAAAGTAGCAAATCCACACAGCCAAGAACCAGCACTACTATCAGAAACAACAAGACAATGAACAGGACCACAACACACACACACCACAAAGTCCTTTGTTGCAAAGGACCATTAGACACTTGAAGCATTACAACCAGCAGTCAGTGACCTGTGCAGCATCTACAGTGCCAAATGCTCCAACACACTGTTGTGCAAAGTCTGCTTTTTTAAACACCTGTCCCGCATAAAACAAGTCAAACTCACTAATGACAACGGTCCTACCAAAGAGGACAGAATCTAAAAATGTCATAAAATATGAAAACTATTCATATCACACAACTATACTGTTCTAAATCTTTAAGAGAAATGAGTCGCAACTAAGGCATGAAATTCTACTAGAGAGCAGGAGGGACGGTGAACAAAGGCGACCATCAGCGCAGCCTCCCTCCCCTCCTTCCTCCCCCCTCCCCCTCAACAGACAAAGGAGCAGCGCTCAGCCACACACACACACACACACACACACACACACACACACACACACACACACACACACACACACACACACACACACACACACACAGCGATATCACTTGTCATCACACATGCAGGCAGGAACCCACAGCTCCCCAGAACAATGACTGTCAGCACGGACTGACACACACATGATAAACACTCACACTTGACAAACACAAAGCATCAATGCGAGCCTCGGTCATCTATAACAGCAAGCTTTAAAAATCATGCCTGTGCACACAGCTGATCAGTGGCACAGCAGTGACTGCATGTTAACAAAGAGCTTTACTGCAACAAGAATTTACACACACACACACACACACACACACACACACACACACACACACACACACACACACACACACACACACACACACATTATACTGCACACACTGCAAAACTCAAAGCATGTGGCATGAATTAAATTTTCCAAAGAAACCTGCTCCTCAATCTGTTCTGTTTCCACAAGTTTACATCTGGACAAAGTACGGAGCTGCAGGTGGTGTGTGTGTGTGAGCAGCATCTACAGTATGTGGGTGTGTTTCAGCGTCACGGCTCTGAAAACACACACACGCACCTCTCACACATGGCGATGCTTTACAGCGCAAGACTCTGAGTTTTTCAATCTGAGTTCAGACTGCTGCAATATTAGACACAGGCTACATTTGTCTATAAAATATCAGAAAATAGTGACAGTCACAATTTACAACAGGCAAATGCAACATCTTGAAATTTATATTTTTATCTGACCAACAGTCAAAAATACAAAACCGTTAACATTAGAAGATATAAAACTGAGGAAAATCACAAATCATTACATTTAAGAGGTGAAAATTGGAGAGTGTTTGGCATTTTTGCTGAAAATGTAACTTTCTTTGGATTAACTGATTGTTGCATGACTATTTCTGTAAATAGAAAAAACTGTACAAAAGCACACTAAGCAACAGACTGATGACACACACTGCGAAAGCTTTAGGCTATGTGTAGTCAGAGGAATCAAATAAGAAGCATCTGCAACAACATGCAAGAGGAGAAAAATAAGAAAAATTAAGAGTGGAACTCAAACTATACAAATAATTGTACAGTTTGGAAAGGGAAAAGTGAAGCCAGAGAAAGAAACCAAAGACATTACTAGGAAAATGAACGAAAAGACCAAATCCATCTCTTACCGTCCTCCAACATCACACTCTCCGTTAGCTGCATGCTGTCACTTGTCTCTCAGCTGTTTCCCACCTCCCTCCTTCTCTTTCTCTCCCTCTCTCTTTCTCTCTCTCTCTCTCTCTGGTGCTCTCTTTCTCTCTCCTCCTCCTCTACCTCCTCCTCCGCCGCCACCTCCTCCTCCTGCTCTCTGCTCAGTCAGACTGAAGAAAAGAGCAGAGCGAGGCTGATCCTAAAAGACAGACGACGCGCTAACTAATCCCTGCATGGAGGCCCGCCCCCTCGGCCAATCAGGGGGCAGCATGGGGGGCGTGCCTGACTAGAGAAAGAAAGAAAGAAAGAGGGGGGTGGAGTTCTGCTGTGGTATATCAATTCCTTCTGGGACACCACACAATCATACACACAGCAGAGCTGCATCGAGCCCTAAATCAACAGGTCGTCCTATTGAGCACAGTGCAACTGGCAGCTGAATGTGTCTTTAAAAGACTCATTTATTCACTCATTCATGGTCATTTCAGCCACGTCAGTCTGTACTTTCAACACAAATCTGAAAACTAAATATACACTGTAATCTTGCGTGTTATTACTTCTGAAAATAATAGCTGTTCTATTTGTTTACTGAATTATAAAACAATTAGTCCATAAAATGTCACAAAATAGTGAAAGTTGCTCATCAAAATCCAAGATACCCTCCCTAAATATCTGGTTTTGTCATACCAGCAGTCCAGAACATTAAGATATTCAATTAACAATGATACAAAAACAGAGAAAAGCAGCAAATCCTCACATTCAAGAAGCTGCAGCCAAACAATGTTTGGTATTATTGCCAACATGATTTTGCTACAAAATATGAGCACACAGCCTTGAAAACATCCAAACAATTGCCAGCCCACTAACATAAGTACTGCTAATTAAGTCCAATTATTTGAAGCCTGTGTTAAGTTGAATAACACTTCAACATTTTCTCTGAGAGCTCCACAATTTGACAAAAACATACTGAAATACATATCAGCTTTTATGTGTAAATTTCCCTCTATGATCATCGCTAGGCTATACATTGAAGCATCATATCAACAGACCAATCTTAATGACAACCAAGCAAACCAGCATCTCCAGGATCAAGACTGAATTTTTTGATGCATATTCTGCTATGCTTTTGGGCGATATGATGTTTTGTTTATGTTCAGATTATGACCCTGATAAAAGCCTCTTATCATTCAGTGACACATATGGACAGCAAACATTTTGTCTCTTATGGGCCACATGTCAATCCAATCCTGCAGATGATGATTACGTTCCGTATGTAAAGAGGCTTTGACATCTCTGCGGTGCATGAATGATGCCCCAGACGCACTCAGCTTCTGTCCTTTATATCAGCAGCAGCAGGTCTATGTTGCTGGTTTGGTATCTTTGGCTCTTTTTAAAAGGAGAAAGTGTTTTACTTTTAAACTACTCTTTCTACTTCCAAGGTAGCTGTTTGGTGCACTTGAAATGTGTTTAAAATGTGAAAAACTAGTAAAACCAAAACAGTAACCACCATGTCTGTCAAAAGGATTTCTTTGACCACTTCTATTTAATATAACTGAAATGTCTACCTCTCCAATGTAATTTGCCTTCTGCTGGTGAGTGCAGCCATGCGGCAAAATCAACTACAATCTGCTCCTGATTTTAGACCAGTGGAGGGCTGACAGATCACTGTATTAGCAGTAACATTTATCCAATATACATTACAACATAGAAAATTATATTTACAAATATTTAAACTGGTGTTGTTCAACGTGGTGACAAAATCATTACATCTGACACCAAATCATTTATTTGGACAACAGACTTTTGTAAAACATAACATGATGATGACATTTTTGACCATGTATTGTCCCTAGTGAGCAATCAGTTGGTTACTTACTGCTTTTATTGTCAAAGTAACATTACTGGTGTATAATAATGCAGTAAAGTGAAGATAGCTTTGTAAAATCTGCCCTACATTATTGCAATGTCACAAAATCAAATGCAGACATGATATAACCTGCGATAAAGAGCCATATAAAAGCAAGTTTCAAGCTCCTGCAAGTTGGTTTGCATGCTGGGGAAATGTGAATAAAAACTACCTGGGACAGGGGAGAACTGGGAGGTCATGTGCAGCACATGGTAAATGCTGTACTTTAGTGAAGACATGCAAAAAGCTCTGGTTTGGTCCTTTAAATAATGTCCCAGTGATTTTCCATTGAAAGATGAGACTCATTGTGCACCCCATATCCACATATGCATATACACACACACACACACACACATAAAGTTACCAGTGGAAACACAGGCTTTGCCCTCCCCCGGGGGGGCAGTGGCACTCCACCTGTGCTAATCACCCCGCACACAAAGGCAACACACAGACACACAGACACACTCGCCTTTACACACACAGATACACACGCTATAACTGTCACTGAGGCTTTCACGTTTCAATTCCAGTGTAATAAATATTCTAATGAACATCTGCGGGACGCTCGTCTTCTATTCTCCCAACGTCTCTTCACTTCTCTGCTCAACCCTTTGTCATCCCTCCTTCCCTCTCTGCTGTCTCACTTTTCCCTCTTCTTTCAGCCTCTCTGTCACCGTCTCTCTGCCCCTTTCTCCTGTCCCTGTAGCTCTTTCGATTACATGTCAGTTATGTCAAGACAAAGGCACACATACAAACTCTGCATACGTTTAGGAGCACACAAGCTGAGAGTCGGGTATATATGTGCTAAACAAAAAGATGCAGAGTGGATGACAGGGTGAGCTCATTCAAGCAACAGAGGTGAGGCACACACACACACACACACATCAAAAAGACCTATACATAAGCATACTACACGCTGCAGGTATGAGCAGAGAAAGTCGATCTGCACTGTCAAGAAGCTTGAATCAATCCTGATTTTCCAGAAGTCCAAAATGCATCTTTTTGTATTTATCAGTCTCTGTTGACTGCATTACTCACAGCATGGAATGAGCACAAATGCTTGCTACGCTGGGATAAAATAGCAGCACAGTGCAAGATAGCAGAGTTTTGTTTTATCATTACGCTTTTTTTAGCCTTGACAATGACCCCATATATGCTTAAATGAATGATTGGCTCTGGGTGCTATAAAACCCAAGGCGGCAGTTAAGTGTGTGAATCACCAGCAAAGAGCCAGTGTGTTGCATTCACATCCCCAACGCATTGAGTTGAGGAGCACTGTCCATTCACTCTACTGTAGCGCTAACACAATGATTGTCAGATGGAGAGACAAAGAAGGAGCAAACGCTGGACAGGGAGAAAGAAAGAACGAGAATCGATTTCTCCCTCGTTCAGCCAGGAGGAAAAAAAGGAGGAGTTAACTTTAAATGAGCAGACAGAGGAAAGTGGAGCTATTGCACCAGTCTTCTTCAGTTGGACTTCAATGTACTTCTAATTTAAGAATCAATGTTGCATTTCAGGATGAAAGAACTGGCTAGAAAATGTAGCCATGCATGCAGCTAAAATTTCCTCCAACTTACTGACACAAACTTCACTTCGGGTGAAAATACATCCTGAATATAGTTTAAATCACTGTGGTAGAAAGGTTGGAATACTTTCTTTGATAAAGCATCTTAACCTAAGGGGATTTTTTTGCATCATCTCTGCAACATGGCAAAGATAAGACATAATACTGCACTTTATGGTGGCTGCAGAATATAGTACATCTCAATAGATAAATGGGGGGAAAGAAAGGAGGAGAAAAGGGACAGAGCTACCGGGCAAACTGCATTCAACAGCGCCTCCTGGAAACAACACAACGTCCCACATCTGCGCCATGATCCATTCAGCGCACCGAGGGGAGAAAAGAGGGGGGTGGGAGTCAAATGACACAGGCACAATTGCCGAGGAATGAATGAATGAAGGAATGAATGAAAGAAACATATTCAATTCTGGGTGACAGTTGGGTAAAAAGGGGCACAAATACGCATACATGCGTGTCAGTGAATGATGTTATGATTATGAAATGCTCGGGACCTTTTATCCCCGGTTTCGTTCATTATTCCGGTCCCTCTGTTCTCTCTGTCCCATCCCCCCTTTGCCGCTGTCGGCACCGGGCAGAGCTAATTTCGGGATGATCCGAATGGAGCAGCATCTCCTAGACTTTGATTTTGGAGTGATAACAGATAAAAACGTGCAGGTACTTGCAAGAATGAGTTGCTGGCTTCAAGGATCACATTTGTCTACAATGAACTGCATTGGGGCATTTTGCAGTTTTAGTCCAAAATGATTCTGGGTGCGATGTCTGCCATCTTTGCCTTTCATTTATAATACCACATTAAATGCAGATGGCCAGAGGAGGATTTCGGCTGCTCCTGTGTACAGACTATATAGGACTATTGTCTCCAGTATGAGTCTGCGAGTGCAAGTCTGGAGAGCTGCAGCTACTGTGTTAAGGCATCAAATAAACACAAACACGTACAAAGGAACATTTCTGCTACAATGGGTGCATCGGAGAGCAGGACACACAGAGCATAATGTGTTTAAAGAGTTGTCATTGGGGCCAGAGATAGTTATCATAGCCGAATTTCAAGAAAAAACGTCGCTAAACGTTTTATTCAAGCTCAAGTTACCTGCTTGCCTCCAGAACAACAAAAAAAGGTATAATGCTAAGCTAATGTCGAAACTATGGCAATAATGATTCACTGCCATAAACGTACAAATATGTCCGTACATGAGCAGACACACGTAAAATCCCTCGAGGAAGCCGAGCCAAATGTCGTTAGGGACCGCCGAGGGGGTGTGAGCAGCAGCTTTAAAACTTTCCACCAATTTGAACAGACACCAAACCCGACACCTCCTCTCCTCTCCTGCTAGCTCCAGCCTAACTTCCCATGTCCAATATTAGCTTCTGCTGTCACAGGCCTGCTTACCTGGCGGTTGGTCCATTTCCAGATAAAATATCAGCTCTGTGGAGTAGGGCATCATCACGTCCCTCCAGTCTCCTTCCTCGCCGGCTTTTTCCGCTGTCCAAACTGTATTATACATTGCTTCCGTGTGGCTTTACCTTACAATCTTTCTCCACAAAAAAGGGGGAAAAAGCTTATAAAATGCGAACGGGTGGTAAAAACAAACCGACGTTTTAAAAAACACTTGTTTAGATAAGCTAATCTATCTATCTACTTGGAAGTCTTCTATCTGAATTCCTGCTTCAGACTGGAATAAATAGACGAACTGTGTACAGCAAGCGCCAGGCTGCAACTGCTCCCTCCGACATAATAATAGTGTTAATAACTTGGGGCTCTTCATGAAGGCCCTCTATATGTGTATATGTATATAAAAGCGTCCTCAAGACGGTGGGAAAGTAGATGCCAGCTCTACATTTCAGTCCCCTCTCCTTCTCCTCCGCTGGTGCCGCCGGCTTGCTAGCGTCATTTTAAGAAGAGCACTGACAAGAGGAGGCTGGCAGAGGCTGACAAGGGCTGGGACAAACCACTCTGCTGCGCTTTACAGGGGGGGACTCAAGTTGCCTATCTGTGATACACCAAAACTATGTAAAACAGATCCTTGCCGTTATGGATATTAATAAATAGTCACTAAACATTACTCTAGTCTAATCCAAGGAGGAAATATCCCGCCCCTCCATTGTGCCAGTTGTATATAATACTATGCCCCTCACCCCCATGGTTAGCCCCATACTTTCTCTGGCGCAAGCCTCTATGCGCAAGCTCAGAAGCTGAATTTCAAAGCCAATAGGGAAATTACTTCAGCCTCTGAAGAGCAACTTACAAATACTGTGGCTTTCCAGTGAGATCCTCACCTTCCTACTGACTGTCTGTATGTCACCAGAAATACTGACTGCTGTTATGTCATTGGGATATGATATAACTGGCTACATATGTGTGCATCCAAAGCTTGATACATCTTATTCTGATGTACCATAGAGCTCCATTGTTGTCCACAAACCACTGAACATATCAATGAGCCACACTACTGCACTGGGTGACAAGTTCCTTTATTACCATGAGCAGTCACTGAGTTTAATTAAACTCAGTCCCACATGCTACTACTGCACCTAACACTAACTAGACAAAGCACCGAATGTGGATTCATCCGCAGCTGAAAAGAATTACCATCAAATGCATGATTTCCTCTTGTTTGAGAGATGTTTGCTAAAACCTACAGATTCAGACTCATATCAACTTTACATACACACAGTGAGCTGATTTGGTAAAATACTTAAGTCGTGAAAAATGAAACTAGGCCTATCTATTTGTGAGATGTTAAAAAGGAACCAATGGGACTTGCTGACAATTATGAAAAATAAAATAATGCAAGCCTCATGTATTTTAAAGTTGTCTTTGCATGGTAATGGCGTGGAGACTTCCCAAATGAATCTACTCTTTCAGCTGCATTAGCATGCAAAGTGACAACAATGGGGAAATACACAAATCAAGCAAGTTTCAAGTTAATTTTCATACTGTAGTGAAATGAATTCAAACAATGTCCGTCTGAAAGATAGGAAAAACACATTCAAAATCGAAATGACTACAATGTGGTTTGGAAAATGGTCAGGAGCAATGTAAAGTAGAAAAACATTCAATGTGACGGACACTACAATGTCTCTAAGATTATAGATTGTGTCCTACAGACTGTAATGTTGACTTTACACACCCACGTCAGCCACAGTCTACCATGCTGTAGTGTCTCTTAGCACAACACTGAGCCCTTCCCTCGTCCAGAGCCAATCCTGTGACACATTTAATAAACTATTACATAATATTTATGCTATCTTTCTTTAAAATGTACAAGAACCCTGTCCAAAAAACAGAGGAAAATATACCCTCTTTGATCACAGTGCCCCTTTCCGCTGCAGCGATGTGTTTGCAGCTATAGTTTGTTTGTTCAGTGGGCTTGTTTAACTCCAGTGGAGAGAAATGTGCCATTTTCAAGTGAACTAAGCCGCCTACAGTGAGGTAAGTACAGTTACAGTGAATGATATGAAAGCTTAAACGTAAGCTTTGGGATGCTAGAGAGGTGCAAACCTGTATTTAGGAAGCCTATAATATAGAGATTGCTGCACACATACACAACAAAACACACCTGCTGAAATGGATATTATGGATTTACAGTACTGTGGTTTCAGGTCTGTTTAAGGACTTTAATTTATGGCTCCTTATTTTCAGATAATATATATTTTTAAAGCTGCTGTAATCAATATTTTTATATCAACAAAGGATCAAATGACTGTGTTTTATGGGAAAGGGGTCCCTTGTAGTGACAAACGCAGAGAATTATTACCTGAGTGCAGTTCCCATCAGCTCTACAGAGCTTCATAGTTTCTTTCAGCTCATTGTTTTGGTTTTATAGCCTGCAGCTTCACTGTTCAGGTTCACTCTCAGCACTCTCATGGCATTGTTTTTGGCCATAGCAGGACGAGTCTCAGCAAAAAAATTATAAAACCTGAATGCACACTACCTGCTTAGCACCAAACAGCACACAGACACAGCTAGCATCTAGCCGATGAAGAAAGTGAAACAGCTCCAGTCAGTTCACTGAATCTTAGACCTGACCTAGAATCAGAATCAGATTCGGTCCAAATTATAGATTGTACAGATAACGCACGTAGCTACAGTGATGTCACCCAATGGTTTGTGGACTCACGTTTTGAAGCCTCAACTTCGGCACTTTTTTGGAGCCAGAAATGGCCATATTTGGGTGACAGGCTGGTGCAGTGAGGGGTGGATCTGTCTGAGAAGCTGAGGACACTATCGGCAGACAACCTGTCACTCAAAGCAGTCCACCCTTAAATATGCATAACTTTAAGCATTAATAAAATGTAAATGGGTGAACTATACAAAATTTAACTCCTTGTATTGTTGTCATGAATGGAGAAATTAGCTATAAGAACCAAGAACATTTTTTTTGTGCCAGGCTGTAAACATGTTTATTTCTCCTGTACAGTTGGGTATTTTAACATGGGGGTCTATGGGGATTGACTGGCTTCTGGAGGCAGCCTCCAGTGGCTGCTTAATGAATTGCAGTTTTTGGCACTTCTGTGTTGGCTTAATTTTTCAGCCAAATCATACTCAGTCTGCAATCTGGGCTGGGTCTTCTTCTATTGCCGTAGGTCTCAAATTTTTGTGTCATTATGTGACCACATGGTGCACCATTTTTACCCGAGAAAAGGATTGTTGGGTGACTTTTCATGTATTGCTGCTGTTTTTGCCAGCACCGGCTTGTTAATTGGTGGTGGATTATGCTGCTTTCAGTGTTGGTGTTCTCTCTCTTTGTTTGTATATTGGAGTAGACTACATTTTAGATTCGGTCTAATTATCCTCTGGCCTTTAAGAGGGGTATCTCTGTTTTTTTTTAAATTTATTTCTACACGTCAGGTTTGGATGGATTTCTCACAAGTCTGTTTTGGAAGAATTAAAACCTTTATTTCCTAACTACAGAATCATATTCTGGTGTGTTCTATGTGCAAACATAACACTGGGATGACAATCAACAACTCCTTCCAAAAAATCTGGGCCTTTTTTTTTTTCCTAAACTGGTTAAAAAAAACCATATGACTCCATCATGCTGCCTCTATTCACGTGCCAACAGCAGAAAGTAGAGCACTTAAAAAAAAGAAGAAGAAAAAAAAAAAAGAACAATGGCATCATCATAATCAGCTGCCCCCAAAGTACACAGTGGAGACCCAGACTGGCCCAAACCCCCAGTCATCCACATGGTAATCTCCTGTTAACAGCCCAATATCAATACACTATCTTCAGATGGGGGCTGCCGCCACCAGTAATTACAGCTGCTCTGTCTATCTATCTGTCGGCCTGGTGTCCTACTTCAGGGAGCAACAATAAATGAAAGGTCTGCTCCCCAATCTGCCATCCATCCATTCTGTCCTCCCTCTACATCCACCGGCCCACACATCCATCCATCCATCCATCCATCCATCCATCTATCCATCCCCTCCCTAAACTTGTCTGTCTCGTCTGTCCATCACAAGAGGTGGAGAGGAGGAGGACGGAGGGTCGTCTTGCCCAAATATGAAAAAAGGAAAAGAAAAAACAGAGGGGGGCTGCGGGAATGTTAGTGAATGAAATCTATTTAATGCAGCAAACACACACACACACACACACACACACACATGATTGTGTGTGTTGTGTGTGTGTGTGGGTGGGTGGGTGGTTGTTTCACAGATGGCTCGTGCCGGACACACAGCCCAAAGCTCCTCTCTGTCAAGTGTGTCAAACAGGTTTAATTGCTGCTGCCGGTCTGCGTGTGTGTGTGTGTGTGTGTGTGTGTGTGTGTGTGTGTGTGTGTGTGAGCTTGCGCGACTGGGCAGATGGATCCCTAACAATGACACAGGAACTGACTCTGCCCCTTGTCATACAAAAGAGAAAGAGAGAGGAAGAAGGAGGGGCAGGCGGGGAGAGGAGGAGGACGATGGGAACAGCAGTATTAATCTGCGCTGTCCCCGGCCATCAGCACACTGCTCCCCATTTAACCTTCCCAACAATAGAGCCGAGTGGCATCAAGTGGCCTATTTGCATAGCGTATGCATAATCACATATGGAGCACAGTCACATATGAATCAACCCCTCCCACGACTCCAAATAAAACTTCATAATCCAATCATGTATGCTCCCATCCATGTGTTTTAGGGGCAGTATGAATCTGTGCATGTAAAAAAAACCAACCCCAGAATGCCAGAAATATAAATGTCACTAAAACTTTTTCAGCTTGGTTGAGGTGTTGACAAAATGAAAAAGAAAAGTGCAATAATGGCTGGGAGGAAAAACTGGAATAAATGCTGATGTTGTGGAACCTGCTTCAGCTTTTTCGTTTGCATTTTCATACTGCTGTCACTGGTACGTGCCCCAACTGTGCCAAACAGATGACAAAATATTAGGGGAAGCTGTGCCACACGGTAAGCTGTAAACCACGTCCTGACTCCAGCTCTGTGCTTGTGCTACAATTTATTTACCCCAGAGATTGGAAAACTGAGCTGGGAATGACCTCGCACCCATTTCGATTGCGTTCCTGTACAACAAGTTGGAAAACCAAGATGTTGTTAAGAAAACCAGTTCTAGGCAGGTTAGTGATTGTTAGCAATTTTGTGCATACAAACCAAGCAGCAACCTCTGGGGCTGTAAAATGAGGTATTGTTTAAGTGCCAAAAACTGCAGTTCCTTCAACGGCCACTTGAAGCTGGCTCCAGAAGCAAGAAGACACCATGGATACATTAAAGCCTGATTTATGGTCGTGCGTTGAATCGACGACGTCGCTACGTTGTAGGGTACGGGGCTACGCAGAGGGCTCGCCGTAGCCCCCGGCGTAGCCTGACGTGCACCTCCCCAAAAATGTAACTACGCGTCGAGGCGACGCAGACCCAGCGCAGACCGGCACGGCTGTGATTGGTTTGCTTGGTAGCAAAGCATTTCCGGTTCCGTATTTCCACCGCCATCCCCGCCGTCTTTAAACATGTTCTATTGCCATGTAGATGTTGTTAAGGCTCATTATATATATGCCATTGTGCACAACGTTCAATACGGATACGGCCGGAGCCGTCTGTCCGTGCTCCGCGTTCATTTCTCTGTGACCGAAAAAGCCGGAAGCTAAACGAAGAATCAACTAGAGACGGCGATAACCACTCAGGAAAGGAACGAAGCCTCCTACTGCTCTGGCGGTGAATTGCACCGCGACGAAACGGAGTGACGGAGAAGTTCGAAGGGTTCACGACGGCGTCACGGCAACCACGTAGCGACGTCGTCGACTCAACGCACGACCATAAATCAGGCTTAAGAGAACTGGATACAGCATTGAACGTGGGACCCATTTATTTCTATGAGAGTTGCTCAATGGTGCATGAAGCAAAAGTATAAAATTATGTATGTAAAGTATGTATAAAATTACCTGGATGATCCGGATGATTATCGGCACGATTTTCGCACTGTGTGGCCCATAAAGGTTGCACACTTGAGACTTTTAACAAGTGAGCTGAAAAGGGCAAAGCCGTTTTGAATGACAGGCTGCCTGCAGATATTGTCCTCTGCTTCTTATTTAGATTCACCCCAAACTAGGGTCACTTCTAGCCCCCAAAAAAACAAGATAGCGATGACCAAAATGCCGAACTCAAGGCTTCAAAGCAGGAGTCCACGAAGCAATTGGTGATGTCACAGTAGCAACGTCCATTATTTTTTCCAGTCCATGATACAAACACTTTGGCAACATGTTCACAAAAAAAGCTGGACAGTGCTGTGTGTGCAACTGTTTTAATGGCACACAGATAAGACAGAAGTGATCATAAACAGTATATTACTATAGTTTATAGCTTTCACTACTGTTAATGCAATGAGTAGTCATCTTGGATTTTGAGGTCGGGTTGGTGAGGTTCCTCTGACTGTCCAAGGTGGAAATCTGACTTCTTGGAGCATTCCAGTTTAAAGTTCTGACTGGGAACTCACAAAGTCCGACTTCCCAGTGCAAATGAAACGAAATATCAGCACACAGACACGTGGCTGATATCCATCTCATTATCTCAGTGTAAAAGCAAATCAGAATATTTCGCAAAATGTTGAACAATTCCTTTAAACTACCAGGGAGAATAATAAAGTCGTCAGACAGTTGGAGCAGCAATAACATTATAGATAACTGGTTACAGGTTCACACATCAATATTTTAGCACATAGGAAGGCACCATTGTGTAGACGGATACTTTATTACATTTTACAGATAATACTCACGTTTGCTTAAGGAAAACATTAAATGTAGGTCTTAATGTATGTATATTTACATTGTAGTTTTTATTTCTAAGTACTTCTTCCTGTTTGTGTGTGTGCAAGTGTGTGTGGAGAAAAGAAACTGCATGTGTGTATGAGAGAGAGAAGCCCAGGTGAGCTCCTGGGAATCAGGTGTTGAGTTTGCCATTTCTGTCACCATAGAGACCAAAACGTCCAGTGAGGCGCTAACAATGTCTCTTTTAAGGGGCTTTAAGCACAGACAAAGGCGCTGTCTGGAAGCTCATATCATATGCCACCTACTGAGTTAAATGCAGCAGGGAAACACAAATCCATGCACACATGATTTTTTTTAATTATTAGGGCATGTAAGACCCACAGTAACACACTCTTTAACCTCCTCAACTTTGTTTTTTCTATGAAAACGGCCCTTAAAATAAATGTTTTTTCCATATTATGCAATATCACATAAACATCCTGCATCTGCTTGTTCCAACACATCATTTTGATGATATGAAGCTCATGCTGAGGGATATATTAAAACCCAGGACATATCAACTGAGATTTTTAAGATGTCCTGTGAATCATTTCATACACAGAGCCCCAAATCCAGCCTATCACTGTTCATTTCTCTGCAAATTTAGCCATCCTCCCCAGAACATAAAGTTGTTTGAGGCTGAACAACGTTTGGCCATGAAGCATATATGTAGTATTTGAACTCATAGACCCACCTGTTTGTCTATCAGGGTTGTGTCTGCCATGCCTCAGTCCAGCAGATTATATTAAGTTCATAAAAAGCAGACAGAGTTTCAGATAAAACCGATGTATAAATATGTCCCTGGAGTCAGTCTCAGTCCCAAAACTTCAACTGCAGCTATCGCTCCTTCAGAACAAGTAGTTCAGTAAACTGTATGTAATCTGTGAGTTACAGTGTGTGTGTGTGTGTGTGTGTGTGTGTATGCACTTGCAGAGGGTTGTGCCTGTTTGAAGTTGTGCATTATCTATCTGTGTATGTGTGAAGCACATTAAGGTCACATGCCACCTGCACCCCAAGCAAATGCCTCCAAAAACCACATCAGAACACAGTGTCATTCACTACAACCACAGAATATTATTTAACTCAAAGGCTCTGTTTTTTTAAGCAGCTATTGTACTTTGTGAAATGAGATAGAAAGCCAGACGCCACGAGGAGGCTGACACACGCTGACACGGCTGAATGGAGCCATCGTGACCCTCCAACACCTGTGAACCACCAGCTTATCTGCATTATTGTGTGTGTGTTTGGAGGGAAAATCATATTACTACGTTATACAATGCTATTTAAGATGAGAGTATTCCTCCAACGTTTATGTATTTTCTGTTTCAACATGATGACACTCTAATGCACAAGGTCAGCTCCTTAAACAAATGGTTTTCCCAGTTTGGTGTGAAGAACTTCACTGGTGTGCAGAGAGCTCTGACCTCAACACCATCCAACATATGTGAGTGGAGTGAGGGTTGCTGAAGATGATTCATGACAAAGGTTTTGGAATGACATGTTCAACTCACATGTGGGTGTAGTATCCAGGTGTCCACATACTTCTGACAGTGTTGTGTTCTTGGCATTAGTGTATATTAGCAACCTGTTTCATTAGCAGGTCATCAAATACTGATGCTTTGCTATTGTCGTATGATTGCAACGTACAGGACACCCTTTAGTGTAGCTATATGATGCGCAGCTGAAATACACTGAAATACAGCGTAAATGTGAAACAGATGCGGTTAGTTTTAAGGGAAATAAACTATTTGGTAAGGTTTAGAAAAAATATCACACTTTGGCTTAAAATAAGTATGTTTTTTCTGAAACATGGCGTAAATACGTCATATGAGTTAGGTCAGTGTGCCTCGAGCGTATGTATATTGCTTAGTGTGACATAAAAATACTACTGACTGTTAGTTCAACACAGGACATAGGCATGTAAGCTACATAATGTTTCGTTAAAACAACACTGACTTTTTGTTTTACACAGGACATAAACTGCGGTCTTCTATATTAAAGTCCAGCTTTGTTTGACCCTTTGTTTCACCCACTCACCAGAATTGTTTTGGCACTGTAGGTTTCTGCAAACCACAGATACATTACATTTATACATTATTAGCGGATATGTTAAAAAACAACAACAACAATGATGTTATGGTTAACATGTGGTTATGTTTAGGCACATAAACCACTTGGTTATGTTTGGGCAAAGATAATGTTTGCCTTAAAATACCCAGGTTTGGGGACACAAAGCAATGACATCTCTGCAAAAAAACATCCACTTATTGAGGCAGTGTCCCTGCCAACAGATCACTACAAAACACCCATGTCTGGATCCTAAACAGCTGATGGAAACAAAACAATGACTCATTCAAACACAACCTGTTTTGTTGTTCGTTGGTCTCAAACATTGGTCTGCTGCTTGGCAGGTGTCCAGCTCCCAATAACAAAGTTTGCTTATACACTACGTCACTTTGTAAACAATGATATGATACGTATGAAACATGCAAATGTAATGTATTTGTGGTTTGCAGAAACGTGCAATACCAACAATTTCTTCTGGTGACTGGGCTGGATATGGTCTCATATCGTTTGCAGGCATGAAACCTGTGATATACACACCTAGGCGCGGGAAATTACTGGATCTTGACACAAAGGGACTAAAAGCCAGGATATCTTGGCCTTTGCTGCTTTGACCATTCTTTTATTAATGTCCTAATTAATACAACATCACTATAACGTCGCTTTAAGCAAAATACCTATGAAAGGCTTATTAATAACTCAGGACACATAATTTTGGAGCCTCATTTATTGTCTTCTCCAATGAAGAAATGGAAATAGAGGACAATTGATTTTTTATTTGACTTAAAGAAATTGAGTTTTTCTTCCACTGCTTGTGTCAACAAATGGACATATGTGCACTTTTCAGTCTTGTGTTGTATGGGTTTAATTGGTCCCCTGAGTGGGCATCTGTGTGTGTGTGTGTGTGTGTGTGTGTGTGCGCGCGCGCACGTACTGTAATAAAGTGGTGATTCAGAAAGAGACACAATAGTGTTGTATATCTCCCTGACACGTTCCCTGGTGTCAGGGAGTCACTACTGTACAATCTATCAGCCTCTGAGAATGTGGTTAAACCTTCTTTTTTTTCTTTTAGAGGAAAAGCCTACAGATTGAACATTCGCTGTCATGGGAGTAACAGAGGCAGCAGACTGAGGGAAGGATGGATGGGAGGAGGGGGAGCAGAAATCCTCATCTGCCCGGCTGCAGCACTAGACCGAAGCAAACGATACAAGAGAGACAGACAGAGGACAGCAATGGAACAGAGGAAGTGAGACAACGAGTTCCATTTGTCCTGAAGTTTTAGTGGGGACCTGTTTGTCTCATGGAAATAACACTCCATAAATATATAAGTGTGTGTGGGGGGATGTTTGACTGTACAGTGCTGCTGATGAGGCTGCGGTTTGCTCACTGCCTGCTCTATTTCTGTGCTTATTATCCATGGCCCTCAGCGCTTTTCATATTTTGTCTGCCGCTGTAATAACTAGAGTGGAAAGTACAATTTAACTGTAGACACGAATAGGCTGCTAAACATAGACATCGGTGGAGTGGGGTCTGGGACAGCACACACGCACACACTCACACATACAGAGACAGTTGCGTAATATGGCGCTGCACTTTTGTATATATTATGAATAAGCGTTTTTTGGAGGGACGCGCACAGTGTGTCACCCGCCTACATCACTGCTACAATTATCGTTAAAATGCACAATGTGACTGAACAGTCACCTTTTTGTTCTCTTGTTGTTTTGCAACATTCGATTCTCTGTTGCTGTTAATATGGCATCATTCACACCGCAAGCCATAAAAACTCGGCCAGAGGCACCAACTTTACAGACTCATGTTCTGCAGACAGTTTGTCTTCGATCAAGATCCCAAAGTTTCCAAAGATACCAAACATATCAGACTCAGTTTTGGGGGAAATGTGTAGAAAGTGATGCACAAAATGTCTAGAATATTAATATTTGATCCGATGGTGCAGCCATGGGGAGTGCTGGGTTTCAATAATAAACTCAACAAAAGTGTTGCAGACAGTTGGAGCTTGGGGTTGTTTATGGGCTGTGTGTGTCTGTGTGTGCTTTTGCTACCTTTATGAGGACCACTTTCAGTTTTCAAAATGTAAAGTTCTGCAAAGGGCTGTATGAGGGTTAAGAATTATATGAGTAGATTTGGGTCAGGGACGAATGTCTCTGTCACTGCTGGTCCTCACAGGTATAGAACTACATGTGTGAGTGTGCAACCTGCAATCATAGTGACAGTGGGAAGTAGCCACTGCAGTGAGCCATGCAGAGAGGCCATATTTTCTGTTGCTGTACATATGGCCACTGAAAGACTGTGGATGACACAAATGTTCGGTCCTGTGTGCTGACTGATGGTTATGCTTCAGAGGACTGGCATAAACGAGTAAATAAACTGGAAAATAAGAATCAGTCTTAAATCCTCAATTTGAAAAATGATTCAAGTTGGGCATTTTGGACTTGCAGCATCAGTTTAATAGGATCTTATGTAGACATGTCAAGACACCTAAAAATTTAGGAGTCGATACCAATACCAGTAAAATTCCATGACTCTCAATACCCAATTTAATACCACATTAAAACTAAAAGAAAACAATATACCTCATGTCCTTAAGCACACACTCGTTTATCAACACCATGTAAGCTGAATTTAAAATTTTAATGATTCCATTTAAACACAGCATACTAGTCTATGTGGGTTCATGAGCTGTTGTGGACAAGGAAACAAATGAACATCTAGCCTGCAGTACCTGTAGTTAAAGTTTGGGCACCCCTGGCCAAAATTTCATTTACTGTGAATAGTTAAGCAAGTAAAAGTTGAGCTGGTTTCCAAAAGGCATGAAGTTAAAGATGACACATTTCTTCTATATTTTAAGCAAGATTACTTTTTTATATCAATCATTTAGAGTTTCAAATTACAAAAAAGGAATACGGGCCTGAAGCAAAAGTCTGGGCACCCAGCATGGTCAGTACTTAGCTTGGCAAGTATCACTGCCAGTGCCTATAAACACTTTTTGTAACCAGCTCAGAGTCTTTCAGTTCTTGTTTGGGGGGTTTTCACCCATTCTTCCTGCAAAGGGCTTCTAGCTCTGTGAGATTCTTGGGCTGTCTTGCATGCACCGCTCTACTGAGGTCTATCCACAGAGTTTTAATGATGTTTAGCTCGGGGGACTGTGAGGGCCATGGCTAAACCTTCAGCTTGCTCTTCTTGAGGTAGTCCATTGTGGATTTTGAAGTGTGTTTATGATCATTGTCCTGTTGTAGAAGCCATCCTCTCTTCATCTTCAGCAGTTTTACAGATGTTGTGATGTTTACTTCCAGAATTTGCTGGAACTTAAGTGAATCCATTCTTCCCTCTACCTGTGAATTGTTCCCCGTGCCACTGGCTGCAACACAAGCCCAAAGCATGATCGATCCACCCCTATGTTTCACAGTTGGACAGGTGTTTTTTAAAAAAAAAGAAATTCTGCATCCTTTTTTCTCCAAACGTACCTTTGCTCGTTGTAACGAAAAAGTTCTATTTTAAATGAGCAATAAGCAAAATTCATCATTTCTAGAGTGAAGGAATTAAATAATTGCTATGTGAAGAACTGGAGGTGTAATTTCATCTGGAGTATAGCATGACCTCACACACCCTCTCTCTGTGTTGATCTCCGGCCCATTGTTTACAAGGCGGTCCGGCTGCGCGTTCATGTACGTTCATGTGAATCCAGCTAACATTAGCCCAGACTCTCCGTTTGGATCCAACCGGAGCACCGAGCCCTGGTTTGTTATTCAGGTTAATATGGGAAGAAGCAGTGGGTATATCGGGCAGCTAAGTGAAGTGGAGCCTGCGGAAGAAACACCGGGACCGTCTGGCTGTAATAGTCCGTGGAGATGCTGCGGTGCTCGGCTGCACAGACGAGGCGAGTGGGGTGGGGGGTGGAGAGCAGAGGTAGAGGGAGGTGTGGCTCATGACACACTTTGTTTTGGTCTACAGGCAGTGCACAACAGCAAACCTAGCGGTGCAACGATTTTGCTTTTTGCCCCTTTAACTTCATCAATTCACAAGACCTGTTTTTAAAAGCACAGGCTGGTTTAGATGTTCCTTTGCAAACGTCTGTCACTGAATTTCTGGTGAGGAAACAGGAAAGGTTTTCCTCTGATGCCTCTTCCATGAAGATCATATTTGTACAGGTGTCACTGCACAGTAGAACAGTGCACCACCGCTCCAGAGTCTGATAAATCTTTCTGCAGGTCTTTTGCAGTCAAAGGGTTGTTTGGATTTGCATTTCTAACAATCCTACGAGCAGCTCTCTTGGAAAGTTTTCTTGGTCTTCCAGACCTCAACTTGACCTCCACAGTTCCTGTTAACTGCCATTTCTTAATCACATTACGTACTGAGGAAACAGCTCCCTGAAAACACTTCACTATCTTCCTATAGTCTCCTCCTGCTTTGTGGGCATCAGGCATTTTGGTTTTCAAATTGCTGAGCAGCTGTTTAGAGGAGCCCATGGCTGCTGATTGTTGGGACAAGGTTTCAGAGATCAGAGTATTTATAGGGCTTTAAAATTTGCATCACCTGTCATTTCTTAACGATGACTGTGAACAAGACATAGCCCTAGCAAGCTAATTATGGTCTGAGACCCTGAAAGCCCCAAAGACCTGCATGTTAAAATGCCCAACTTTACAGTAGAAATTAATATGTGCACAGCCTGGTCCAAAAAACAGTTTTGGTCTCTATAGCTAATGTCCCCCTTCAAGACAACTGTGCAGGGGGTGAATTTTTATATAAGTAACATGTTTACATTTTATTACTGCTTAAAGTTACACATAATTAAGGGCAAGCTGCTTTGAGTGACAGGTTGTCTATTGAAAGTGTCCTTGGCTTCCCAGTCAGATCACTTATCACTTCCAACTCCAAAAAATCAAGATGGTGATGGCTGAAGTGCCAAACGCGAGGCTTCAAAATGAGAGTTCACAAATTAGTGGGTGACCTCACAGTGGCTATGTCGATTATTTTTACAGTCTATGGTACAGAAATATTGGTTCTTATGACATGCTTAGTCTTACGGTTTCTTCTCTGTCTACATAGAAATCATGTAGTTAATTTTTATGTTTTTCCCAGGAGAAGAATTGAGTTTTCTTTTGTGTGGTGATCCTCTCTTAAACTTTTGACTTTGTGTGACCCGTCTTGTGATGTTGACAAAAATGATAAGAAAAACTCCCTCCTCATGATGGCAAAAATACTCATCAAGATTATGTTGAGACAACCAAGTAGCCTTGTGATCACAAAAAAGTAATAAAATCATCTCCAGTGTCCTCTCTCAACCCCATCACGAGTACAGTAGTTCACTATTAACTTGTTCTTGTGAAAAACTGATCTCAGAAATACATGCAGCTTCCAGGTGAGAAAAAAAGATTCACTGCTACGTTACACATCCAGAACAAAGGAATTCAGGAGACCCCCGCTAAGTACATTTCTTCTGAGAGAATGAATATCTCCGTGGGTAAGACCAAGCTTTAACATCATAGACTAGACACTACGCTGTAGTTCACACATCACAGAGGCTGGTCTGATCAGACCTTTTGATGCATGGCTGCCTCCGCTGGATCCTGCACATTGGATTTACATCAGCTGCTTTGGTCTTAGTGAGCTGTGCGCTGGCCGCGAGTCATGTGCGCTCCAGCTCGAGAACACTGATTAGCTTCGCTGTCTCAAACTTTCCAGCTCAGCTAATTCAATGAGGAGCTCTGCTCTTCCTTAGCCCTCCTGATCTATCCTCTGTTTAACGAACCGGTGGACTCATTACTATTCAGAGTGGATTCAGTTCCTCTCCTGGCATTGACTGATCCTGTCCACCTGTGCAAACTCAGGCTGTCTCACACTGCAAGCAGACAGGCAGAAGTAAACTCTCACAGTAACTAAAAGGATTTATATTAATTATTGAAAACGCCCTGCTGAGAAGCTTGTGTCTGGGTTTTTGCAGTCTACTTTGACTGTCTACTGTAAAGCAGCTGATTTAAGTGTTACTATACATGAATTTATAAGCATAATGCTTTTGAAAGTACTTTTTTCCAAATATAGGCAAACATCACAACAGGAACCACACAGGATCCGTCAGACCTGCAATATTTTTTGTGATATGAGAGTGCTAGTACATTGAATCATTAGCATTTGGATGGGAATACAAAGGAATTTGCACAATTATGTGTAAATATTTGCTCAACTGGAATAGTCAAATGGGAAATAATTACAGGATCAGGAGTATAAGTAACAGGATTTTGTGAGGGCAGAATTGGAAATTATTTGCCTACAATCAGAAAAGCATATTGTACTAGCAGACTTTGTAAAGAAGCTCAGGACTAGTTACATGTTGACATGTGAAAAGTTATAGGATTGAGTAAAAGCAGTAGGATTGATTGAAAGCAAGATTGTAACTAAACAACACAACAACATGTTAGCATGGGGTCACGATGTATGGTTATTCCCCTAAAGGTCCAGTGTGTAAGATTTAGTGGCATCTGGCATTGAGACTGTAGATTGCAACCAACTGAAACCTCTCCCATGTGCCAAGCCTGTAGGAGAACTGTGGTGGCTGATGTGAACATGCAAATCACCCTGTCTAGAGCTAGTGTTTGGTTTAATATAAACAGCTTATTCTATGGACACCAAAACACAGCAATTCTTAGTTTCAGGTGATTAATCACTAATAAAAACAGTCTTTAATATTATATTACATTTTTTTTGGCCAATATATCAAGACTGTTCTCACCGCCAACTCATCAAATATTGCCACTTTGTCAGTGATCTCTGCATCACATACTGATGCAAAGCGACTGTATTGCATGGCAAGAGGGAAGGTGGATGGGTCAAACAAACTCGGGACTTTCACAGGGGAGACGGCTGTTTTTTTCCCATGTGAAACCAGAAGTCAATGGAGTTATTTTAATAACAATGTAGCGTGCTAGTATGTATAGCATGCTATGCTAGTGATGTATGTGATATGATTTATGTCACATGATGTTACATTACTTCAGTGAGAAGAATACTTATTTTAAACCATGTGCTTTTGTTGCCTAAACCTAAACAAGGGATTTTTGTTGCCTGAATCCAAGGAAAGAAACCTAATAAAAAAGTTTTTTACCAACGTTTATTGGTAATAAACCAAGTTAATTTTGAAAAAGACTGTATGCCGGTAATGTGCAGAAAATGTCCATTTCCTGTGAAAATTTTAACAAGCGTCAATTGCAACCCTGTCGTCCAAGTTAACGGAAACTGACGTTTGGTTAGTGACTCCCTGCATTAGACACTGACCGACGGTGTTGCACTGATGTAGTGCGTTTATTTTTAAAGAGACTGTATGCAATCTGTACATTTCCTGTGAAAACAGGAATATTTTTAAAACACACAATGCATGTACAGGCTAAAATTGACACAGCATCCCAGAATGTCAACAACCAACTCACCCTGGGAACCTTACGCGTCATATCTTGACATGGAAAGTCCGTGACCAAACGTCAATATGTGGCAAGGTCAGAGTGAGAATGTGTTGTCAATTGAGATGCTGTCCATAAACGCCCAAAACTCACACAGGAGAGTACCTATTGCATCATCATTGACTGACAGGGCAGCGGTATCTGATGAGTTGGGTTGAGAACAGGTTGATATATCCCCCTAAATCCTACACACTGGACCTTTGACTTTATTTCTTTACTCAGATCCTACAAACACTCCACCCACCCAAAGCTATTCGATAGAAGCTCTGGAACAGTCATGTGGGAAATAATTAAGGATCAGGTGTAAAAGTAAAGGGATCGGGTAAAAGCAAGATGTGAAATGACAATCTTAGTTTTGGCATTTTGTCATATGATTAGTTGCTTAACTTATCCTGAGAAAATCCTCCGTATAATGTATTTATATGGAGGGCCTTTCGATAGAAGCTTTGGAATGGCTGTGAGGAAAAGAATCCAAAGGGTAGACGGTAAAAGTTACACAATCGGGTAAAGGCAAGACTGGACATGAGGATGCTCAGTGTATGATTATCTGCTTAAATTCAGAAAATTATTCGTATAACTACCCATTGTTAGAGGCTGTGGAATAGTCACATGGGAAATAATTACAGGATAGGAAGTAAAAAGTAACACAATAGGGTGACTGGAGGTGACAAATTCCATATAAGTACAGGGCAATGATGTATTATAATTTCCTCAACTCAAATTAATAAACTGATATTCACACCTGTCTAGGGACTTTGAAGAGAGGGCTCTGGAACAGTCAAGAGGGACACAATTACAGGATTGGGACTCAGAGTGACGGGATCAGGTGAATGTAAATGACAAAAGTCATTTTAGCATGGGGCCAATTTGTGTAATTACTGCTTAATTTAAATTCAGAAAATCATGTTTATACTGTACCTAGGGACACTGGACAGAAGCTCAGAAATAGCCACATGGGAAATAATTATATATAGCAACAGGACTGGGTGACGGCAACAATGAAAATAACAAATGCCAAATTTAATCGGACAGGAAGAAATAAACCCAGTGAGAGAGAGGAAGAAAATTTCGCTCTCACGTCACCCTCTTATTGGCGTTAAAAGGACTAAAAATATGATTTTCACTGTTGCAGTGAAATGGGTTTTTGTTGTTGCAGTCAAAAATAGGGGATGATGGCTTGCCTCTCAACCTGCTCTCTTTCTGTTTTTGGGTGCAGTGGACAGTCAGAGAGCCAAACAGGGATATAGCTTTAGAGCAGGCAGAGAGGGGAGGGCAGGAGATAGATGACAGACACACACACACACACACACACACACACACACACACACACACACACACACACACACACACACACACACACACACACACTTTCAAACTGAACCAAATCCAAATCTCTGCACCCCACCCCCTCTCTTTTTCAGATTGCAATATCATGCTGGCACACAAGGCTGAAACTTTCCACGAGCATTTGTGTCATTTTCCTCTCTCCGTTTATATCAGTGTGTTCATCTGTCGATCTGGCTCTTTGTTGCGCTTGCTTTGACATGAGCAGTGAGACAGACAGACAGACAGACAGACAGAGACAGATGGACAGACAGACAGAACAGAGCAGAACCACCGCTTCTCCTTTCTAGGCAGGCAGAGCGAGCAGAGCAGACAGAAGCTGACTCGGTAACGGGTGATGTCATCCTGCAATGTGAGACTCCCCCTGGTCCTGATCCCTTGATGCAACACTCTGGTGACACTGTGAAACAGGTTGCTGCTGCTGTAGGCTGCATAGAAAACTGCTGAGTTGCAACTCTTCCTCCATTTCTCTCTGTCCCTCTCTCTCGCTCATTTCTGTTTTGTATTCTCTTGTTCATCAGATGCTTTGCATCTCCTCTCCATTTCTCTGCCCTAAATAAAGTATTCCCTTATTACTCCCTCTCTCCAAATCTCTATCTCTTTTCCTCTGCCCTACATTTCCATTGTTTCAGTGTTTTCACTTGATCAGATCCCCCCAGCACCATCCTTCCTGCCCCCCTTCTCCTCCTCTCCTTTCTATATTTGCTCTCTACCCACACAGACCCCCCCCTCCCTCTCCCTCCCTCTCCCCTCCTCGCTCTCCAATGGTTGTCAAGACAGCAGGGCACCATGGCTCAGCATTATTCATGCAGTAGCACAGTCAGCCAGCCGCTCAGACAGACAGACAGTCAGACAGACAGGCAGTCAGATGGGCAGAGAGCCAAGTAGGCAGGCTGCAAGGCCGTCAACTGGTCCAGCAGAGTCAGGCAGACCTGCTTTGGAAAAACATTTAACTCTTTCCTCTCTCATAATTCCAGTTTATTACAACCTGGCTCTAATTTTCATAGTTTTAGTCAGCCTTCCTGGTAACAATAACATTGTATTCACCAAGTTACCGTTACATTACATCAATAAAAAACATCTGATGGGCCATGAAACACGAGCTAACAATCTCCTCTTGTTGTTGCAGCAGATATGTTATTTTGCATAATGTAATGTTAAGTGGAGATTTGAAAAGTCTGCATTGGATTACCTCTCACCAGAAATGTAACTTAAACTGAAGCAAAAACAGGCTGCAATGGATTCCTCTATTAGCACGGTTTAACACTGTAAATTTGACTTTTATAGTGTGCTGAAATACATTTTAAGCAATGGCCGTGTGCAAGAAGGGAAAACCACAAAAAAAAAAAATCCAAAACACTATGGTATGCTATGCAAAATAGTTGACAGTAATTAAAAGCATACAGAAGATGATTTGTGGCAAAAGGGCTGAAAGGGCAAAAACACTCAAACAGTGCTGTAATGCTACAGGAATAAAAGCCTGCGAAAAGCCTACAAAATGCAAATACATGCACACAAGGCCATGTGAATTGTTTGGTTGTGTGTGGTTGTGTGTGTGCGTGTGTGATTCCCATTCAATCCTTTGAGGTGTAGTTTTATCAACAACTACCAAACAATGATCAAGCTTTCAGAGAGACAGCAGCACTGAGGCAGAGCAGCCCTGAACAAGATTACAGGAGAGAACAAACACTACTTATCTGATTTCTAATGCAGTACATCAGTCAGTAGGACGACCTCCCATCCTCCCCTGCTCCACCCAAACCTCTCCCCTGGCTCTCTCATTCTGCCTCCACCTCTCTCTATCATGTAAAGCTTAAGTATAAACTATCTGACGTAATAATACATGTGTTAATACGGACACATCTTTAATATAGTATTATTTCAATTCTAACTTGGCAAAGTAATGTGGGCAGACTGTCATGGCAAAGAGGCAACTAAGCACCAAGGCAAAGCTCCCCATTTACCTGCTCATTTATGTTCCAGCCATAACCTGCAGTCATGTAGCAACCAGAATAATGATATCATGGATACAAACTACTTAAGTGAGTTTTCATTGCAGGAAGTCTGGGCTCAGGCAGAGATGGGACAGTCATTGTTTTGCAAGTCACAAATAAGTCTCAATTCTTGACTCTTAAAGCTGTAGCAGGCAGTTTAATTTTAGCTTTACTGTGCAAAAACCCCATAAACGTTGAGCATATTATGATTCAAGTGGACTGAGAGAGCTCTAGACTTCTGCACCTTCTCTGTTTTCAGGCTTTAGAAAATCTAGCTGGTGACAGGAGACTTTGGCCAATCACAGGTCATTTCAGAGAGAGGGAGTTCTTCTTGGCTGTTTTACGAAAGTTGCTATCCCAGCATTGGCAACAGCTGCCAACACTGCAAAGCAAACCGGAAAATGAAGACAGACTTATCAAAAAGAGAGTTCTACAGAGTCTGACAGTAAACAAAATAAAACATGACACTGTGTCAATATCAGCGTTTTCACAGATGGATAGAAAATGTTGCTGATAGAAAAGAATTCTGATAACTGGAACTAAAGGCTCATGGCTGCGGCTTCAAGTTGACATTCATGTACCTAAACTTAGCTAGACTCAAATCACAGTGTGTCCTCCACCTCACTCCCCACCAACACAGATCACCTTGCCAGAGGGAGACAGGACAGCAGTTTTAGAGATGGACCTCCAGTCAGTGCAAACCCCATTGACAGCCCTGACTCCCAGCTTGATCAGCAAACTTTCTGTTGCTGCCATTACATAGGATAGACCCAGTGCTGCTGCTGGCCAAATTCAAACTGCTACAGCTGCCAACCGACAGTTGTCTCCCGAGCTACCCTCCCAGGGAAGCAGTCCACAGCAAAGGGAGCAAGGCAGAGAGGGGCCGTGGGGTGGCTAGCTAGCCAATTCCTGTTTCATTTGTGGTCTGATTAACAGAGAGAGAGAGCAAACCAAAGAGGGCCTGAGTGAATGAGTATTGTGCAACTGTGCAGAGAAATAGGGTTAAATAAATCCATGTATGTGCATGTACCTGTGGTCGTCTGGTGGGAGGGGCTTAGGACAGAGCATGTGGAGCTGCGGGATGAGATTGTATTTTCAAATTGTGCAGATTTTTCATCTTTCCCAGACGTGCTATCTTTACATCTGTATGCAATAATCTGAGGTATAATCTAGGTCTGTCTACTGCACATGCAATAGTGTCTTGACTACACTGCTTTCACAGTCTGTCATTCCAAAGCCCAAGTGCCAAAAGCCTGGGCACATTTAATGTCCAGAGTAGAAACAGCAACTACCATCTCGGTGATCCAGGACGAACACAGAAAACCTCATCTAACCCAGTTCAGGCTGAGGAGCAGCACAGTTAAAGCTATGTCATTGTTCAGGCTGTGGCTTCCTAGAAATGGATAGAGAGAGGAGCGTTTGCAAGTTGGGGGTGTAAAAGCAAAGCAGAAGGTCATTTGAATGGACAGTGAGAGCAACAACAACCCCCAGCAGCATTTACAGGATGTTTGTGTGTGTGTGTGTGTGTGTGTGTGTGTGTGTGTGTGTGTGTGTTGGGATGGTGAGGGAAATCTGTGGCAGGTGTACAAACAGATTCACCCTGAGAGCCAAAAGGGAGGACAGAGCCTGTTTGTCACACTCACATAACGCCTGCTGTGGGGACAAAGGTGGAGGGTCACCGAGCAAGCAGGGGGCCATAGCAACCACACACACACACACACACACACACACTGTACAGCTTTCACTAAACTAAATGAAACACATCCGAGCGAGCCAAGACGTCTGTCGCTGCCCGACATGAGAGGGATTCCAACACCCCTGGGGCGGAAATAGAGGATTTGCTGCCGGCAGAGAGGAAAAGTAAAGAGGAGAAGAGGAGCATGTGGGGTAAACACGACAGTCTTGTGTTGGATAAAAGTATGCGGTAATGCTGCCAACAGGTCTGACGCTGGAGCTACTGAAGTGTGGGTGTTTGAGATCAAGAGCAGACACCTCTGAGTGTAGGCATCAACTGAGCTGATATCCAGAATACACTGAGGGGCGTGATGTGATATGTGAGGCAAAGAGCACTTATTCCACATAGACCTACAGTATACAAATTTGTAAGACTTTGGATTGAATTGTTTTCCCAGCAATAAGTGGTAGTGTATTATGGGACAGTCCTGCACATTTGTTTGGTCAATTTAAATCAGGAGCTGTGGTTTTTGTTTTTGGATTACTGAGGAGCTCCGAACAGTGTGTTGGTCTGTTCAGTCAGTGTCAGCAGCACCCTCTCCATCCTATCACCAGTTGGATATTAAAACTGAACAAGTCCCCGCTTGTTTACCAATAACTTATGACCATCAGGGCAGTGCTGAGGTAACATATTTACAGATTCAAACATCAACTTGTTGAATTCATCTAACCACAGTGATTCTAAGAAACATAACACACAAGGTTTTAACTATATTGTATTACTACAATTAGAAGCGGGGTTGTCCACGATGGTGCAAAGCAATCCAAGGCCTGTACAGTAAAATCAGACACCAGCCAACTGGGAGGGGCACAAGACTGAGGGTTACTGGCAGATCAGAATCAGTGTCTATGCTTCCCATCTGAGATCGTCTCCACTAACCTCAGACCAGTCCTCAATGCACCTCGTCTACATTTTTGAGCTCACTGTGCCCTGGGAGGTGCTGAAGGGCAAAGGTTTGCCCAGTAGAAGTGGGGTGCAGAGGCTCTGTAGGCAAGTCAACTACCAGGCTGCTTAAAGAAATGGGAATTCAGGGAATCAGGCAAGGTTGGTCAGGCTGGTTGTGTTACATGACCATCCATCATTTTGTCCTATAGAAAAAGAAAAGATGAATTCTGCTGACAACAATATCTCCTGCTGTACCAACACAACCACTGACCTGACTAGCTAGCGAGAGCATGGATGAAGTAGCGAGGGGCCCTTTAGCGTAAGTGACATAGGCAGTAACAAAATAACAGGTATAAACAGGTCCAGAGTGGGTCTGCTTTTCCAGTGTTTCTGTCCTTGAGACAACCTAGCAGAGGTTGACAGACAGAGAAAGAAAAATAGAAAAAGTCTTAACCCTACTTAACTCTGTCCATCCCCAACTTTTACATTACTTAAATATCTGTTTATTCTAAGCCTTGATAATAACTCCAGGTCCAAGTACAAGCTTTTTCAGGGGCTTTCAACTTCATCACATGGCTGTCATTGGCAGATGAGCTCAGTTGTCATATGTTTTTTTTTTTTTTGATAATATGCCCTTAGGATGAATAAAGTTTTATCCTAACTTAATCTTCTCTGTATTACTTTTTTGTGCCTCCTGCTTAAATGAAAGTCCATCAAAATCCAAGTTTTGAGTTCACTGGGTTTAAAAAGTAAAGACTGCAGCGGCTTCTGTTAACTCTCTGTGTAAGAGGTCCGAAATCCATGTTGCTCAGCCTGTGAAAAGAATATACTACAAAGAAAATCTGTCATTTCAGTATCGAATACCCATCCCAACATGTACTTGAAAGGCCATTCTGAGCAGTTTGTGGCAGCCACTTTTTAGACCTACAGGCAATGAGTGTCTAATAAATAACATACAGGTTTTTGGTGGAGTATGAAGAAGAAATGACTCCTAGTTATGACTTTTGACTATTACATGACATGACTGGCCTGCTGTATTTGCTCACAAAAGCTGTATGCTCCTCAGTACAGTGCAGTAATAATCCGTGACTCAGTCTTCTAACAGTCTGGTCTGTAGTCTCCCACCCTGCAAAGAGTTAACTCTGGCATGCCAAACAGAGGGTGAACAGAATGTCTGACTGAGCATCTGAATATCATTGTGACAGCCAAAGGCCGAGATAAAACAGCAGCAAGCCTGCCGTCCCCCCTCCTCCATCACCCAACACTCCACCTCGAAAAAAAAAATCCCCTGGCTCCTGCTGTGCTGATCGGAGGTGCTGCGTTTAAATGAAAGCCCTTGATCTTGGTTTTTGATTTTAAACTTTCTCACCTCATTACTCATCAAATGTCACAAGCTCCCTGTGGTAAAGCAGATTGGTTGGACTGGGAATCGCTGACAATAAAGTTGAAATGACCTGAAATGCCTTTTAGCCTTACATAAAAAGGACCTTTGGTGTCAGGAGCCAAACTGAGGTTGCTTGTTCGAGTCAGGAGCACCACGATGGACTGTATGTGTGTGTCTGAGTCGTGGGGAGAGTGTGATCAGCTTGTGATCCACCTCATATTAGATTAGAGGTGAAGCGGGGTGAGAGCATGAGAGGTAATATGGACAAAAAGGATTGCTCAGTAATGCAGAAATAGCTAAGAGGCACAATACATCTCCTTTTTTATCCCCTACTTAACCTCATCTCCCCTTCTACCCCTTAACTCAGCAATCAGTGCAGCATAGCAACCTGAAAAGTAACTTAACCAAACAAAAAAATACACAAATGCATGCAGAAACAGTGCTGCAAATATAAAGGAAGCTCAAACAGGCCGCAGGAAAAGCAAATCCAATCAAAGTTTTGTACAAGCTGACCAAATAAAAGATAAGGAAGACTGTGGGGAGACTCCACATAACTAAACATTTCATTTTCCTCATTTTGAGAAACACTGCTGGAGCAGATGTAGCACAGAGGCCCAGGAGAGCAACAAAATAATGAAAAAAGAAACATGCTCACACAGTGGTTTCATTTTCAAAGCTGCTCAAACAATTTTGGATTTTGCTGGATCATGCTTTAAAGGCACACACACCACATTGTTGGGACTGATGTGGGACAGTGGCCACTGCTGCTGTGTTAGCTCAGGCTAACTGTAAAGAGACAGCATGAGGAGAGCGGCTCATAGAGATGGTCCTTCAGCACTGCTTTGAATGGCAAAAACAATGATTATCAGCTAATTATATAATCTAATTCTGTGGTAAATGCTGAATGTTCATAATAACAGGCTCCAAATCAGAGACAGCAACACAACTATTCTTGCAATTTACTTGCCCCCGCAATTTGATTGAAAAAAATACCTATAAACACTGCAACATGCATCGCAACTTTTTAAAGGAGGTGCGGTGAAATCAGGCAATACAGGCTGCAACAATCCTAAAAAAAGCCCACAAAATCTGGAGAGACTCGTATACAGTAACCAATGAAAGGTAACTACGCAGTGTGACCTATGCATGAATCATGCACAGTGTAGCTATCTGTAAAATGAAAGACTGCTGATGCCACAAATATTATTCAACTAACTGAAAATAAAGGACCTTAGACATTCTGCTAGCAGAATGAAACAAACTCAAACCCTGGTTTGAGCACCATCGATTTGATGTTGCCTTCAAACAGTTGTATTTCGATGATTCGATGATTGATAATATGTAGCACAGGAAAAGAGGCAAAACTGAAAAAGTCTTGTTCATTTATTGTGAGCATTTTTCCTTGTTAGAGTGTGTAAGTGAAAAATTAAAAATGATTGTAAGAAAAGAAGGGAGAGCTGTGGAGCAGTAAATGGATTGTTTAGCTAACGGCTAAATGAACCAGTCCATTCAACCAGGGAGCCCGGTTACATAAGCGCTCCATAAAAGTTAACAGAGCAACATCAGAGCCTCCTATGAAAAGACTACAGTACCAATGTTTTATTCTACCACCTGCTATATGAAAAAGACAGGCCTTTGCACTGGAGGTGGCCTGGATTTCCACCCTGGTTCAGATCAGTCAGACAGTTCACTCACAGGAAAAAAGCACAGGTAATCCAGGTGAGCTTGTTAGCTAGCTTAGCTCAGTTTAATGGAAATGTAATAGTGTATCTTGTCCATAAAGTCATGAATGTGACACACAGGCACATACACACTCCACAACACATTCACAAACACACTGAGCTGGGGGTAATAAGAGCTGCTTCAGTAGGCATTTAATTCTAATGGGATTTTAAGTGTCTCCTCACTTAGTCTGATTAAGACCTTTTGGTGGAGAGCTGTTGGCCTGTCTGCAGAGTCTTCTTATACTACCTCTCTCTGAATTCAATTTCAGTTTGGTGAAACTTCATTGCCACAAAATAATGACACAAAAACATCAGCAGCAACCGAATGCAGGAGCTAGAAATTTCCATAATAAAAGATGGATATAGTAGTAAGCTACATTGCATGTTTTCAAAAGGAGAAACAAAGTCTGTTCGTCCAGGGATCCAATTTGAATCATAAGCCATGCTAACAGTGGGGTTTTAGGGATGTCAGTGTTGGTCAGTCCATCGCTTTAAGTTAAAAGTAATATGTCTCTACATCTGTTGCATTATCTATCCTCTATCATCCATCTGCAATGGAGACTATGGCATGTGACTTAAAGCTTGGGAGAAAGAAAGTAAGGGTACCTTGTTACAAGAAAATGTATCCAAAAACTAATTTCACAATCTTTTAATAACCATATACCTGCAAGACTAATGACATCCCCATCAGCCTCAGCTATCCTTTGTGTTCAGTGCTAATAAGCAAAGGTCTATGGTGAACATGGTGAAATTATATCTGCTAAACATAATTTTGACACCTCACAGAGCTTGTGTGGCTGCAGTTTTTGAGCAAGTTGGTACCTTGGTCTCATTACAACCAAGCTCAAACCAAGGTCCTAAACATTTATAGTAATGTACAGCATGAATAACTCATTAAGTGAATAAAAAGGTGTGGGAAAATTAAACGTTCACACTCCTGTGAAATCATTTTGTTTTTCTTTTGAAGTTTAGAACATGCTTTGAATAAGTACGAGGTCTGGAGGTTGTCAAAAGCAGTCTGAAACCTTGGAAAGTTTGCCGGAGATGAAAGTATAGACCATGGTGTCATCAGCATAAATATAGAAACTGGAGTGCTAGGTTGGAAACAAAATCTTTATGTATAGACAAAACAACAGGGGACCTCATATGGATCCTTGTGGAACACCCTTATCAACAATATGGGAATTTGGTTTGGCACTTCATTTGGCATCTTAAACAACAGTTGGAACTCTGCTAAAAAGATATGACCCAGCTGTAGGTAAAATCATTAAAAGTTATGGAAAGCAAAAATGTTAACCCTTTGAATCCATTAACATAATATTACTCTTTCATGTATGAATATAGATTAAGGATGTACCTAATTTTTTGTGAATGTGTTTCAGTGACCCAATTCTTCTGTGGGCTGATTTATAACACTGTAGAGGTGACATGGGGTCACCACCTCATCCCTCTTTACTATTGGCCAGCTGTTACTTTATCCCCAGTCATTTACTGTGCCCCCAAGCCAATCAGGCTGAGAGGCTACATGTCACCAAGGAGATGGAGCGGATACAGTAAATATCAGAAAATAAGGACCTGTCTACTTGGAAATTCCTCTTCTTTGTTTCATATACTGGTATTTTGCTTCCTCCCCCTCTCCATGACATACATTCTGTCTCTCTTTTCATGCATCTCTTCCCGCTCTTTGTCTGTACTGTACATGGGGACCAGGCGGCATATTTCACTCCAATCTAGGCCACGCTGTCAGCCACATGTTGTCTACTGAATAATTATAGCCAGGACGTGGGCCGACAGTGACATCCACAAATCCTGAGCACAAATTAAAAAAGATAAATGTAAACCAGAGCACGCACCAGGCAGGGACACAGGGGCAGTACTGCTTTATCTGCTCACTCTTGTCCATTAATATTTCACATCTTCAAAAACCTTGATGGTGTTTCTGGTATGCTTTAGCCTATTTGTATAATTTACCTTTGTACCCACCATTGTTTAAAGCATGCTGTCGTGTTTTAATATGTTTTGCAGGACACTTGAGTCACAAAGAAAAGAATTAGCATAGTGTTGTTGTACGAAGTGTCATAGGTGTCACAAGCTGACCCCATTTGATGTCTATGCAGCAAACTGCAGCTGATATTGTGCTGTGTTCAGGGAGGACAAGGGGGAGTTGATATTCTTTATGCATCAGTATTGTTTTGTAACACTCTTAGTATCCCCAGAGAGTTTTAATGAAGACAGCTTAAACAGTTGAAACTAAACAGAAACGTGTATTTCAAAATTCAATTTCGAGTAACATACACAGAGCAATAGACACTGAGCTTGTACTGCAGTTAGGCAGACATGTTGAAGTTGTTGAAGTCATTTCTTTCTGCGCAGGATAAAACATGCTGCATTTATTTCACTCATTAGAGTGATCATTGTGTGTGCAAGTTCACATCTTCACTTTTACTGTGTGTGTTGTTGCTGAATGTGCTGGTTTAGCATCTCCTCTATGGGCAGATTGTGTAATAAGATTAGGGAGGTCAGCTGTAACATGTATTAATCAGGCTTTACATAGAGAGAGCGATGCTGTGTGTGTGTGCGCACACGTTCATGTGCACAATCAAATACACAAACACACAGCTTCTTTGTTTTTGTTTTTCTGTATGAAACTATTGTTTAGCATTTCATTTGCTAAAATAGTAACCTTTTTCTGATGTTAATCACTTTGTTCTGCCCTTTGTTTATAGCTAGTTATTTTGATTATAACACATCCTCAAATCTCTGTAATGGAAGTGCAGAGTTGAAACTAACATCCATCTCCCCATCTGACTCTGATTAGACAGCTAACATGAAAATGTCCTACAACAATAGGAGTGTTCCTTTAACACACAGTGTGAATTCCACAACAGTGAGTTTTTGCCTCTCCTGTAAGTTAAGTGAGCTATCAGCTGGTTTTATTTTTCTTTTTTGCCTGAAGCTCTGTTACACACTGTGACGTCCTTTCAGCCCCCCAGAGAACTGACTCAGAGCTCAGGACAAGAAGATGTGTTAATCTAGACACACATGATTTTAAATTGACTGTGTGTGTGTGTGTGTGTGTGTGTGTGTGTGTGTGTGTGTGAGTGTCCAGGGGATCTTATCTGGTTGAGCAGCTGTTTCCTGCTCAAAACCAGTGGGCAGCAATGCCAGACCACTGACTGGCCACAGGGCAGATAGCCTACATCATGTGTGGAGAACAAGTAAAAAAGAAATCGTATGTCAGTGTGTGTGTGCGTGTGTGGGAAAATGTGAAGGCTTGTAGCTTCGAATGCAGGCAAAGTGTGTGTGTGTGTGTGTGTGTGTGTGCTTGTACAATGTGCACTTGTGTGTCCAAAATGATGGATTAGTGGTTGAGGTTTGGAGGATTGGTGGAAATGTAGCATGAAAGCTCTGCCCTGGGGCGGAGACGCTTCTGACAACTGGTGACCAGTGGTGTGTACGTGTGTTTGTGTGTGTGTGTGTGTGTGTGCATTGTGACGTGTATGTGGCTCTTTGAGGCAACATTTGTGCACCCAGATGATCAGCCATATGACCTTGAAAAACCTGGACTGACTCACACACTCTTAAAAGATAAAGCTGGCTTTATTTGTTTGTTTGTTTTCAAACCCCATGAAAACACCCAGCCCAACAATGTGTTAGTCTGTCTGTTGATAATTTCTGTCATCCTGTCTGTGGCTTTTAGAACCAAGCTCATCGGTTTCTACTGAAAATGTAATTATGTTTAAAAGCTCACAAGAAAACATGCATTTGTTAGGGACTAATTCCAGTGGCAGATTAATCCACATTTGGTGCTCTAGTGAGTTAAATAAACTACAGGGTGTTCATGACACAGGACTTGAGTCACATGGCTTGGACAAGTCAGTCAGTATTCAAAAATTTGATGACTTTAAACTTGACAAAACCAAATGACTTGCAATGCGACTTGGACTTTTAACACCGATGACTCGTGACTTTCCTTGGTCTTCAGGATTTTGACTTGACAATAACTGATACCTTACTCCAAGCCCAAAGATTAAATAGTATGTTATTTAACAAGTGTGTCACAAATTCATTCATTTCCTCTCATTCCTCTATTAACAAATGTCAATGCTATTCATTGTCTGTGAGCTGACACTTAATTCCCTGATCCACTTTATCTGAAGCAATCTGACAGCATCCAGTCAAGTTGCAGGAGAGAACCATGAATAGAAAATGTTATGTTGCTGAGCACCATTGGAATAAATGATACCAAATTATGATTTTATCAATGTACAAAAACTATGCAGTGGTCAACAAATTGCAGTATGCAAAATATGTGGGTCGGAAATTAAAGACAAAGTTAGCAAGCGAATGCTTAGCTAGGGTTACCTTAACAGCTAAGTAACCTCTTAACAAACTTGTTTTAATGAATGCAAATTTTAAAAAACATTCAAGATTTTTGTAAATTCAATTTTGGCAGCTGAAGAGCACATTGTGCCTTTTTTTGTAAACGCAAACTTTGCAAAACAATAACTTCCCAACAACGTCCCAACCCTGGTTCATGGCAATAACGGAACATGTCACCAAATGCATCAGTGTGGCTCACTGATGTGGTTTTAGTAAGAATGGAGCTCTAGATAAGAAATCTGGCTTTGAATACACACTTTACTTGTAAGTAGATACATTCATTGTTTGTTGGGGTCTGCCTGTGGGATTTGTTGACCAAAGCACATGGAATGTACATACTATTTATATTTGTATATTGATCATCAAGAAAATGTCCTTTTGTAAATAAGTGTATTTGTGCATGAGCTGATGGATGGAGAATTTGTGGAATTCATCATGTATCACTGTGTACAGGTGAGTCAGTGCATATTTGACAAATGCCAACTTTCCTGTGCATATGGAAGTTCATGCAGATTTAGAACTTGTTCTACTCAATTGTTAAAATGAGGACTGGTGAACCAGAACTCATTTTATTCTGTTGAACATTTGATAAAACAGAAGGAAGCAATGGACTTGTTTTAATTGTGTTTGTAATCGAACATGCAAATTCCTTTCAGCACTTGTTGACTGGAATGTAAACAGCAACCTCAGCCAAGCACACACATGCACACGCACACACTCCATCACGATCATCAACTACCACATGGACTAAGTAAGACAAACTACCCTTTGATAGCAGTGATTGCTGAAGTAAACTGCCACCACACTAATCTGATGAGTTGGGTCACAAAAATGCTGCACACACATGCACGCACACACACGCACGCACGCACGCACGCACGCACGCACGCACGCACGCACGCACGCACGCACGCACGCACGCACGCACACACACACACACACACACACACACACACACACACACAAAATAATATGACATTAAATTTCCCAGAAGTGTAGATCTGAACGTTACCCAGAATAAGCTGCCGTGCGTCCTCTCTCTCAACTCTCTTTCCATTGTCTCTGCCCCACAATGTATTTTTGTGGAAATCTATCAAAACACAATCCAATTCCAACGGGTTTATGTGGGGAAACGGAAGTTAGTTCAGAGTATTTCCAAACCCTGGGGCTTTAAACTGTTTCATTTAGGTATTTTGTGGATTAAAAAAAACTGAAAAGGCACAAATGCTGTTGCTCTGTCAAACTGCAGCCTTAAGAAGCAGCACGGAGTTATTGCATGATGATTATGATTCCATCAGGTTTAACTTTTTCAAATTAAACTAACTGTTTCTGGTCCATGCATGCTTCATAGGTTCAAACCAGTGTGGCAGGTCTCTTTGTGGCACATATCTGATCTTTTCATGGCTGTCTAAACTGGAAGAAACCAGACAGAACCTGATTTTTCCCCGTCCAGACAGCTGTGAAGAGATCAGACATGAGCCGCGAAAAAGAGTCAAAACTCAGAACTCAGTCAGAACTCAGTCTAATTAGATTAACGCTGGAGAATGCAGAGTGCCGATCTTATAGTGCTTTAGCGCAAAAATGTTTCTTTGAAAAGTGAAAATGATTCTGTGTAATTATAAGTAATTGTCCATTATTACACAACTTCATACAGTGGACTATCGGAGTGACATGTTCAACAATCACATGTGGCACATTTGGCCTGTTTATTAGTAATTTCATTCTGCGTAGATAAATTACTGTGAGAGGGTGTCTACACCCACTCTATTCTAAATTCTTGCTTTTTTTTAAGTAGAAACCTACCTCATAAAGGTGTGTGACTGGGAAAGGCATTAAAATCTGTATGCTGACAGACAGATGGGATGCCAGTAGCATCAATGCACAGCAGAGAGAGATAATAATAATTCAGGCACTGTCTGAAATGCTGCTTCATAAGACCCGTTCACATAGGACAAGTATTACCTGGGGACTTCTAGTAATTTGAAATAATTATAGTACAGTAATAATCATGAAATATAATAATAATAACTTAATTTAAACAGCACCTTTTAAAAAAATGTTACAAAGTACTTTACAATTAATACAGTTAGAAGCTAAAAAACATGAATAAGATATAAAACAGGATAAAACAGTATGAAATGTTCCTGTAAATACCACCAGATAAGAAGAAGCCAAACTAGAATTTTAAGAACAACATTTAAAAGAGGTCACTGAGTTTCAGTCAGGGAGTTCTACAGCTGTGGGGCCCAGACAGCAAAGGCCTGCTCACCTTAAGTGATAAGTCAAGATTTTGGAACCATTTGTAAGGCCTTGCAGGAGGATCTGAAGCAGCGATCAGGCTCAGGATTAGTTAGCAGATCATAACTAATTCAATTGTAGAGCATTTTTGGACATCCAATTCTTGATTTTAGTGAGGAAGGGTATAAAACAAGAAACACTGATGGTGCCAGACTTTAAAGAGACACTGCATAGCAATTAAAGTCTGAACTACATCTATGCATGATTTGCCCCAGGGGTAATATATGGCAAGTAGGAGGGGATCCAGAGCAGAACCCTGGGGGACCCCACACGGAGACATCAATGAAAGTTTTGTAAGCATTTTAGGTGCAGGAGGCTTATTTTGCTGCACAGCATGTAGACCCATTTGTTATGAGAGCAAGCTTAAACCTATTAGAAAAGCAAAATCTCAAATAGATGATGAGGCGGATGACATACAGGGCAACACGGGATAAGGAACTTTTCTCTATCTTGATAATGTCACTAAATTTGAATAAAATACAGACTTCCCATATCCTTTTGCACAAAACACAGACTTGTTTGTGTGTATGTTGGGGTGGGGGGTGTTAATCATGAAGTCCCCTAGTAATACCAGTCCCATGTGAACAGGGCTTTAGTTCATCATTCTTCACATTAATGATTAATTTAAGATAGATTCAAATTCATTAGCAATACACATCATCCCCACACAACACCTCTGCCTATTATTTTCACTGTAAACCTGTCCTTTTCCCCAAGTCAAGAACAGTCAATTGACAGAACATTGATCTGACAGAAAATCAAGTTATCAGCTAATCATTTATTAGTTGATAACTTGTTGGTTTTTATATTTTGTTTATGAAAATAAAGAGAGTATCTTTGGGTTTGGGGCTGTTTGTCAGACAAAGCCAGCAGTTGGAACATGTAAATTTGAACTTGACCAAACAGTTGCTCAATTCATTGGGAAAAAAAAAGAAAAAAAAGAAAGGTCAGATTACTCGACTTGAGTTAACAAATCTATTTTTCATAACAATGCTAAAAGTTTTATTTCTAGTCCAAGAAAGAGCACATTGCCACAGCGCCTGTCTGGTTAACTTTAGTTTACTGTTTTTGTAGTTTGGGTTAAAATTTCTCTCTCTATATGCATATTGTGTACATCTCTCTCCATATGTTTGCATATGTGTGTGTGTGTGTGTGTTCTCTGTCAGTTCATCTCTCTGTCAGCATGTCACAGGCTCCACTGTGGGAACATCAGCCCCAACATTAATGACAATGATGCGCTGGTGACATCTCTCACTCTGACACTGGCCAGATGCACAAACGCCTGCAACATCAATGAATGACAACCTTATATATGTGTGTGTGTGTGTGTGTGTGTGTGTGTGAGTACGTGTGCGCGCGCGTGAGCGTCTCAGATCCCCTACTGTGCCCAAGCAGGAGAAATAATAGAATGACAGAAAGGAAGTCGTCAAAGAGACAGATAGATAGAGAGCCAAGGAAACAGAAGAGATACCGATAGGATGAGGGGGAGCAGGAGGGGGGGTTAACAAAAAGAAAATGATGATATGGAGATTTGCCATTGAGAACAGAGAAAAAGGGGAAGAGAAAAGAAAAAGAGAGCGACATCTGCTCCGGGTCCTTTCAAACCAATGTGACACATGAAGGAGGACGTCTGCCTGGCTGCCTGAATTTATTAAACTAATAGGATTCTCCTCAGTGCCGTCCCAGTGCTCAGTGTATGTTAAACAAACACTGTCAGAGCTGCTCAACAAAAATCCACTCTGCACTCCCAAACTTTAGACTCTTTATCTAAGATTATTCTAATGACTGTTTGCCTTATATATTTCTGAAATGGAAAGAAGTTTATTCACCCACAGTTATCATAAGAAAGTTTTCTTTTTATTATATCTTCAACGTTATTGAATAAAGTTTAACTTTATTTCAAAGAATTCGTGTTTCTTTTATATTAACTTTGAAAAAACAGGTTTTAGTCAACTAAAACAACAGTGTGTTAAGGGCTCGGTGTGCTTAAAATAAACTAGCTTATATGAAATGTTGCCCCAACCACATAAACAGGCAAAATGTCTCTCCTGCATGTCCACAGTGGAAGGCCAGCCTGGTCTCACTTCCAGCGTGTAAGAATACAATGCTTGGGATGTGGCCCCCTGTATCACATATGAACACACAATGCACCCTTTTGCATATGAGATACACTGGGCTCAACCCATCTGTGTCAAATAAAGCACAAAATATGACGAGAAGGAATGAAATTATGTTGGGAAGTGCACTAATTGTGTTGAACATGGTTGTTCATATGGAAGGACATGTAGTTGTATGAACAATGAAAATAGAGAGCTTGAGAGAGGGACTCATCTCCGCACACCTGGCCAATGAGTGGGTAATGAGTGATAATTTTTGAGGAAGAAAAAAAAATTAAGATCATAAATTGCTTTATTTTCTCAATTCTCATTATGCAACAATAGTTTTTTTAATAAAACATTTTACTTTTTACAACTTGAAATGTAAAATACATAAAATAATAGTGTTGTCACGGTACCAAAATTGGGACCCATGGTACGATACCAGTAGTATCGTATCGAGTAGTATCACAATACCACAGCAAAAAGTAGGCAGATGTGCCTTTTGTCATTTACAAAAAGATAAATCACTTTTCTATAACACATCAACGATATTTCAATGGAATAAATTACTTATTGATTTATTCAAATTTCAAAAACAGCATCAATAAGTGATTAACATAGGGGGGATCAAAATAAAATAAATAAATAAAATAAAAATCAACCAGCCACCCTCCTCCCCTGACAAGTAAAGAACAGTCCCTTCATAAGTAAAGAACAGTCCCTAAAGTGCGCTGAGGTTTGTGGACCATTACCTGCCACAAAGAGAGAAACGTGAACGGCTCGTTTCCACTCTGACACATCACATACCTGTGTGCCTCCACTGCTCGACTGTTCAGGTACTTCTGGACAGTCATGACACCAACAAAGAGGAAAATACTGGACCTGGAGCCAGGCTTCTCCGTCGCCGGTAAGCCGTTATCTTGTGCCGGAAACCCTATTTAGTAAATAGGGTCGCAAAATAGCTAATGGTTATTAACTCCACGTGTTGGCTGCTAGCATAATGTTACAAACCTGGACTGGACGTAAATGAACTAGCTGTGCTAGGGCAGTCAAACACTGTACATCTTTCTGTCTGAATATGGTGCACTTTCGCAAGGTGTTTTGACAAATTACTAGCGTTGCCGCCCTAACATGCAAAACATTTATCACACTTGTGACAACGTGCTGTGTCTGCATCAACTCTTGTAATGTAAAGCCACATTTTTGACCGTTTGGCTCTCTCCGCCATCGTTATCTATCTAAAGGTAGGCAATGAGCTTGAGTTGGTGTATGTGCTGTCACAACAGCCCCACCCCCCTGCTCTCCACCCACACACAGCAGGCAGCCAGGGTGAGCGACACAGATCTCTCGTCTTCAGGGAGAATAGCGAAAATTATGATACAATGACGGATAATTGACGGAATACCAGAGTTTGGTACCCATCCCTAGTCGTTATGCATGTACGTAACTTAAATAACTCAATGCTGACTTCTGACAAGACAGGTATTCTGGTTAAAAGTCCTGTGATAGTTTGATCGACCCACCAGCCAGGACCTTCCTCCCTATGCAGACAATGAAGCTCTTTGTAATACATCACCTGACTTCCCCCTTTGCTCCAGTCATATGATGGTGGACGGCCTGCAGTGCATAGGTGACGCGATCATAGCCACACGGCTCACAATTACAAGGGTTGTAATTGTGTAACTGTAATCCCCATTTGTACAATGCATTGTGTCATGACTACAAAGACAAACCAAAGACACTGAACTGGAGGGAGAGTAAGCAGCCAGTAGAAGGCTGTGACAAAAGGCTTTTCACCCCACCTTCGAGGGTGGGCATTCAGAACAGGTAGAAACCATTTCGCCTTTAAATGTGGTTGGATGACAGGTCGCACAACCCAGTTTGTTTGATGCGATGAACACTGAGGCCTTGACTGTACCACAATTAAACTAAAATTCTGAACGGGCCTCCAAAACACCTTCGTGAAGGTTAACAAGGAAACCTGGCATAGCAGAAACAACATCAGCCATATCAGATCAGTTGGACACAATTCCTGAGATATGACACTAATTAAATGAGACCTGTCCAACAGACTACTCCTGCTCACACTGCATCCAGTCACAGCCTTTCCTTCCTGTCCCATCTCTGATTTTATCATCACTGGCTAATTAATTGTCAACAGCATAAAAAGCAACATGCAAATGAAGCTAAACGGCCTATTGTGGTGTTGTGGGGATAATTAATGACGAGGAAGGAAAGAAGAAGAGGGGATATTAGCGAACAATGGAAATCTCCAAACGTACACAACACCAGGCGAGAGAGGAGAGAGAACAAAAGCAATAATATACAGAACGAGGTGAGGCGTCGGCTGGGAGGGACAGGGGGAGGCTGGACGGCAAGAGTGTGTGTTTGGGGGGGGACTGGCGAATTGGCTAAGAGGACATGAATGAGAAAAAATGGTGAGGGCTCAGGCATTAATAATTAAGAGTGTGACACAAACACACACACACACACACACACAAACACACACACACACACACACACACACACACACACACACACACACACACACACACACACACACACACACACACACAGAGTGGGTAAGCCGTGGCACAGATAAAGGATAATGCCCCCCTTTCCCTTCACCCCCCCCCATATTGCTATAACTATATTGGGCTTATCGCCTGGACACAGGACACCATTCACCACCACAATATCATCATTATTTACACCCAGATGGAGAGGCCCTATTGTTAGCTGGACCCATGTGTGTGTGTGTTGTAGATAGGGAGGCGGGGGAGAGCGGATGGTGGGGAGGTCAGGGGATGGATGGCGAGGCCACAGATTTATGTCCGCCCGTGTCTTGACCTTGTGCCCTCGTCGTCCATGGGAAGCCTCCTCAGGTCTCTGTGAGGGGGGTGAGGGGTGGGGGGTGGGGGGGGGGGGGGGGGGTGCCTGGGGAAGCAAGCGTCACCACTCACAATGGGCTGGACAGTGACAGAGAGGTCTGGAGATCACATATGGAGGCTTGAGGTGGGGGGGTGAGGTGAGGGTTAAGGTTGGGGTGCAGGGCAGGCAGACAGACAGAGTCCATGTTCAAAGTAATTGAAGGATCAGCATTTGGCATTTTCAATTAGTGTTCTGACCTCAGTGTTCTAGTCTGGACGTGTTCTTAGACATAAGAACCATCTGACAGTAAAGCCTGGATACAATTAAGGCCAGTCCAAGGCAGGTGTGAAGCCAGTAGGCAACCCTCAAAGTCTAATAAATGTGACATCTGCTGTAGAACCCAACATGTGCACCAGTCTGGTGGATATTATTGATATGTTGAGGTCATTTAGAAATAGGACTGAGTATCGACCCACAATATTTTATAGTGCTGACCAAAGAGTACTGAAAGTTTACAACTCAGATTCATACAATACCTCATTTTAATCAAAATGTTGGCAGCCTGGGGCCCTGGATAATCGGTACCACTTTTGCCCTCACTACGTTGCCCATGTGTAGGGATGAACGAATACACCATTATTTGTATCTGTATTTTTATGTTGTGTAACCAGTGACATTATCTGTTTATTTCAAAACTGGGTGTGGCTTAAACAGAAAATGAGCGGTCCCTAAAAAGAAGTTGTTATTTTATTCCTGAAATTGATATGTGTTGATCAGAAATTTATTATATACGATAAAACAATTTACAGAACAATCCCAGGATTGGAATTCAGATCATTTTTGATCACAAGAGTAAGACATTAAACACAGCTACCCAAATGAGGATTTTCCTTTGTCATGACTACGGATATTGACCCATTTTACCCAGGTGATATTCGTACTTGCAAATATCACATTATCTGTACCAGATACTATTTTAATCCAAAATGTGCCAAAATGTATCGTGTACTACATAGCACACAATACATATTTTTCTGGCTCCAATTTGTATTTGGAGAGAAACCAAATTGTGAGTGGTTTATATGTATGGCTAATTGTTTTCAGCTTTAGATCATCTCTGAAAAAGACTGGGATGTTTTAAAACACATCAGCTCAAAGTATCAGTTTAAACAGATTTACACCTGGATCTTACAGTATATATTCACAGAGTCAGTACAGTTAACTTGGGGTCCTCTGGTGGCAAGATGAGCTCAGAATATGATTCTACTGATTGAAAGTGAAGACGCAGGAGGGGCTCTCCATTAAAGCACTATTTTATAGTCAGGTAGTAATCTGAAACATATGTCAGTTAGATAAGGACAGGTGCTCAGAGAGCCAAGGCTGCCTAATCATGTCAATCTGTCATTTTAATAAGAACTGTTTCATCTGCATCTGGATCTTTTCACCCAATCTTATTGAAATCTCTCAAGAAGTTATTAAAATAGGACAGAAAACATCCTTGGCAGTGGAAATAACTCCCGCATTTCATTATGGGCTCTTTTGCAACAAAAAATAGGACACTGAAGAAAGAGCCATAGTTTTGTAAATTGTAATTGTAGGTGTTAACAGTGTTTTTGAAAAGCTGTCTTCAGCACCACACTACACTAAATTACACTACAATTTTTGTTTTTAAGAGTTCTCCAACATTTCGCAAGGAAAATAACAGAAAGATTATTTTGTACAGCTGAAATATGTTTTTCATTTCTTGCTTACTTTTTTGCTAATCATTTCCAAACACCTTTGATTTATCTTGTGATGCCTTTGGGGGGTTCTGACACCCAGATTCGTCCACCATCGCTGTGGACACAAAGGACAAGAGTTTTACATGTACAGACATCAGGAATTTGACACTGTTCCCATGAGTCCATGAGTCTGTCTTTCTGTCTCTATTAGTTTCTCTTCATGAATTTTGGCAAAAGAGAACAAATTTGCACTAGACATTTGTGATGAGTAGGCACGGGCCGGCAGGGTTGTAAAGATTTCGAGGCCTCGGGCGATCAGCGGGGAGATGTTAGAGGAGTGGTGTGGAATATTCATCATGTAGTGGATGGAGAGAGAAAAGATATCAGCCCACATCTGTTGAGAATTTTAACTTCTGCATCAAGTGAACTTTTAAATAAATCCTTTGTCAAGAACTCAACACCAACATGGCTTATACTTTTTCTTCATTATATATATACCTATATTTATATATGTATATGATTTCCCACACAGAGAATATTGAAAATGTCCAATACATTTGAGTACAAAGCATTGCTTACGGGTCACTGATGAAATCAAATGAAAATATCGTCAGTGTGACTGAAGGCAGACGAGACGTTGCATTCAAATCTCACCCTGAAGCTACATTCTTATGCTTTGAGTTGTGAATACTTTGGGGACGATGATTTATGGATAAAAAAGCCCCTGGTGGACCCTGACAATTTAATGTGGGAACCCCTTTAACTGCCTGAGCACAAATCAAGTCCACATGTGTAAAATAAATGTTGGAGTGAGAGAGAGCGAAGGGTTATCAGGCAGATCTGAGTCGAGCTGAGCACTCTGGGAGAATCCCACAACTGTCTCCTGATGGCAACTTGCTTCATCATGTCTTCTCATATAGTCCCTGATACACACGTCAAAGGGGACATGTTATGGAACACACTCTGTCCTACTGGATTTAAAATGCAGACTTCAGAGGTTTCATTTCTCTGTGGCATCAGTTTGTCTTTGCTTGAGCTGAAGTTATTAAAAACATGTACCATGTTTCCACAGTGGCTTTTTTTTGGGAATTGTCAAGGATTTCTGTGCACACTGAAATGCCTGAATCATCACTATTTAATCCCTGTGAAATCATCATTTGATCATGTTTAAAAATCCAGATTTTCCATCCCAGACGGACATCTTGTACATATCATGCTCTAATTTCCCACTTTCTTTACATTTTGTAATTCAATTTGCAGCAAAGAGTGATGATGGGAAGGTTTGCCTTATCGCATTACTGATTATTGTTGTTGATGTGTTTTTGATACTCTTTTATGCTCAGTTGTGCAAAAACAAAAAAAAAGACAACTACCGAAATTGCTGTGTTTACGTTATTTCATTGACTTAGTGGCTATCGCAGTCAAGTGTAGTGGCAAAACAGTGAAATTACAACTTCTGAGCCATTACATGATGCCATTGGCCCCCAAAAGACTTTTTCCCATAGACTTCAGTTGTGAAGGAGCCATCAATCAACGGATACATTTTTTTGATTGTCACAACCTCTGTAAAATTACTCATTTCACTGTGGGGATTTGATCCATTCTGTCAGATAACATTTGTAAAGTCAACAAGAGCTGCAAGATGAAATTATTTTATCTCCATTCAACTTACTGCAGTGCTTAACCTGAATTAGCCGGCTCAGCTAGCGGAAGTCTCTACGGCCCAATAACGCAGAAGCAGCGCCAATCATCCCAGTAATTTCATACTCTTTTTTGGCTTCACGCTCCACTGAGTAACTTTCATAGAAATGAACAGGGCTGCACCTCCAACGCTGTATCTAGATGTTGTCATACATTCACGAAACTGACCAGTGACAACTCTTGCCATCTTAATGTTGTAACTCCATAGCCCTGTGTTCTGTCTTAAGGAGGTGCACCAGCTGCGGACAGAAGTCCAAAATGGAGAGAAACAAATATTTTCAAATTGGGCTGGCTTAGTGTGGACATGACAACAATGTTTTCGCTGAAGTGCCAGAAGAAAATGGCTGATAATTTGTTTCCTCAAATGAGTCATTTCTGTCTTTAAACTCAAAACATCTTCTCTGTTGTGGTAGATGGTACTGCCGCACCTGCATGTTAATGCATGTGACTTCCTGCACTAGCTAGCTAATTGCTACCATTCGTCACTGTGCTCATACAGCGTTTACTGCTGATAACTAGACGGCATCATTGCAGGAGTGTAGTGCTCCCCCTACCCCTATCTTTAAACATCTTCTGTTGCGATGTAGATGTTGCAGTGTTAAGGCTCATTATATATATGCCATTTCTCTGTGACTGGAAAAGCCGGAAGCTAAACAAAGAATCAACTAGAGACGGCTATAACCACTCAGGAAAGGAACTCAGCCTCCTACTGCTCTGGCGGTGAATTGCACCGCGACGAAATGGAGTGACGGAGAAGTTCGAATGGTTCAAGACGGCGTCACGGCAACCACGTAGTGACGTCGTTGATTCAACGCACGACCATAAATCAGGCTTTAGCGCTGTTCATGCTTATTGTGACTCTCCATTAAGTCACTGGCGCTGCCATGTTGGCAAACTTAATAGACACATGCCATAGATATAAGCTGTAATGCAAACGAGTTTAACTTTTCCCTTTGTCATTTTATTTATTAGGCTACTTACAACTATTTACAACTATTTTTGCATCCAGGTAAAACATTACCAGTCCCACAGTTTAATAGCGGCGCCACATGCTAAGGTACTGCCCCACTACCTGCAGACGCCATTGACATGGTCAAAAAACTGAACACTTCCTCTTGGCATGCAACACACCAGGGCTACAATTACCATTCCTGCTTAACTGCTGTCCCATAGTAGGTAACTGCCACCCAGTGTAGAGGATGTATATCACACCAAAAATAAACAAAGGCAAACAAATAGATAAATGGCTCTCACAGCAATGTTAGCACTGTTAACATGCTAGATCCACACTGAGAAGCATAAACAATCTCTGAATCATATATATACACTCTGAATATTATATAAAGCTCCTTTAACAGACCGACCTGCTCTTACTCTAACCTACTCATACCTGTATGTTTACCTGAGCAATGAGAAATTATTACCAACATTTCAGCTGTGCTCACTTTCAGGTTTACAGCTGAATTGAGTGGTTCAGATATTTGGTTTTTAACCTGTCAGATTTTTTGACCACCTGTGTTTCAGCAGGTAACTTGGTGACTGGGATTTTATAAGAAGAAGTGATGCACAAATCTACAAAAAAATTCTAATTATAAAATCCCTGAACTGAAGACAGTAAATAAACACATATTTGTGTAGATTTAAGGGGATAACAGTTAGCCAACTATACGTCTGTACGGTCCTTCATGTTGGACAAGCTGAATATTTTGTGTCTGTCTGCCCACCTGTGAGCAGTAATATGTACACTTGGCTGCTCTGATGGACAACCCCATTTTGACAGTAACAGCCTTTGTAATTTTCCCCATGTCTGTCTGTCTCTGCCTGTCTGTGTCTCCCGCTCTCTCCCACTCTGAGACACAAGGTCAATAATGCAAATCTGGACACTTTACTCTACACGCGAGCAAACACGCTCAGAGCGCTCAGTGGGCTGCAGTGTTGAGCTTCGCAATTCAATTACACAGATTAGAGTTACACAATCCTGCCCTCAATAACAAAAGCAATTTTGATTTTGGAGCACGGAGGGGAAATGGAAAGAAAATGGAGGAATGTGAAAGCAAAGGCTCTACAGAGGAGAGCCTGCAGGAATCAGGAGGAGGGAGGTGGTTCTGAACACACAGCGACAAATCCAAATCAGAGACAACTCAGTCTGAAATGATTTATATTTGTCCATGGGAGATGATGAAGGGATAGAGGCAGTGACATGCAATAAACAAGGTAGAAGAAAAGCTAAGAAGAGTCCTGAACTAACAGGGTTCCATGAGATGCAAAAATTTGAGAAATTAATTTTACATTAGTTTCTGTACCAGAAAGAAGAGGTGAGAGGTGTTGGACACAGCCAAGTGTTATATCTGATTCCTACATGAGATAATGCTGCAGTCATTTGTTATCTTTGAGGAACCCACCACTTCAAATTGCAGGATTTGCCACCATAGAGCCTCGTAAAATGTCTCACTGCAGAACTACACTAAGATATATAGATGTAGAAGTGCAGTATTTTGTGGACTCAATTACTTGTGTGTGTGTGTGTGTGTGTGTGTGTGTGTGTGTGTGTGTGTGTGTGTGTGTGTGTGTGTGAGTGAGTGAGTGAGTGCATGTGTGTGTGTGTTTCGCACAAGTGTGGAAGTGATCTATATAATTAGAAAGAGGGGAAGAGCTGCACAGACAGGAAAATGAATGGCAGCCGAGGTAGATTTTTTAAAGGTAAAAGCAGCTGAGTCAGCATATGTACAAGTGCATACAGGGCATACATATACACACACACACACACACACACACACACACACGCACACACACGTGCAGAGAGATTCATATGTCTTTTGTATATCTGTGTACAATGTTTCTGTGTGTGTGTTTGTGTGTGTGTGTGTGTGTGTGTGTGTGTGCCTACATGTAACTGTCCAGATGGGGTGGGTAAGTGTGACAGTCCAGGAGGCAGAGTTCTCTAACAGGGGAGATGCCAGAATGACTCGGGCCATTGTCTGAGAGGTCAAAGGTCATGTGAGAGTTGAGTGGTGTGTGTTTGTATCTGTGCGTGTGTTCATGTTGGTACAGCATACTAAGCTTAATTTACTTTTACCTTTGAAGATTACGATTTGACAGGATTTTTTCTTTTTTTTTTAAATCACAAAGTACACTTGTTTTGCACTTTGCACTATCGTTAACCAGTAGAAGCAGTAGTAGCAGTAGTAGAAGAAGAAGAAGATAAGCTTGGCCACTAAAGCACACGGTAACCTTATAGCGTTAAAACATTCAATGCGTTCATAACGTTATTTCTAGTATGATTGTTTTGACCAAGTAACAGCGCAGTGCTACCCCACGATTGTATTCACCACATAATGTTAGCTACAGTATCTGTATAGTCAACTTCTCTAATGCTAATGGTAAGTTAGCAAGTTAACGTGACTAGTTAACTGGCTATCTTATTAGAATGATATGACATAATGTTACTAAACTCAACATGAATGAAACTTAAATACATCTCCTCAACCATAATCATGACTTCTCCCTGAGTCAAGTCAGTCACTTTCACTGGCAATAAATGACCCCATGCTACTTTACAACGTCATCAGAGTCTGTTGTTATTGTTTTGATTGAGAAATGCTTGAAATTACATACAGTGGGTGTAAATTTCTGTCAATTTCTTTTGTTTCCACTGTCAGCTAAAACACTTACAAAATGTTTTAACTCAACTACACAAAGACTTTGACGTGTTTCTGACCAGAATAAACATTTTTTTGTCTATTTATTGTTTTAATTATTGACATTATTTTGATTATATATATTTTTTAATCTACCTCAGTTTTGTAAAATGCTCTGCTGTTTTGCAAATGCTGTCATGTTCTGACAAAAAATACAAGTTTAAACCACAATTAACCATCTGGTTCGCTCTACTTTCACTTCAGGAGCAAAAATCAGCCTTTAAACTTGAAAGAATTGATGATTTCACTTCTTTAACTTGATACTTGCCAATATCAACTGATTGTAACAACATGTTTATCCACATCGCCCAGCGCTACTGTTGCATAAATTTCCTTTAAGCAGCCAGAGACCAAACCAGCTCAACATGTACTCCATGTGACAGCAAACAGGGATGAGGATCAAATCTTAAACTTAATGTGAAAAATTTAAGGTGATGTCACAGTGTTTGATGAGACAATGGATTTTATCTAAGATTTCTGTGGAGATCCAAAGTTTTAATAGATACCAAATATATTTATATAAAAAAAGTATATTTCCCCTAAATGTTTTGGGGAAATATGTATAAAATGATTCATAATCATTGCAATCTTTTAAATTATAGAGTGATGCAATAAAAAAAAGCACTTAAATGATAATATTAATGAAATCTGAAGATTTTTTTTTTATTGTGCTTTATTTCAATTTCCCTCAATACCTGCCTTTTTCTGTACTCAGTTCAGGAATAGCCCATTATTATGTGGATTTACATATTAAATCATTTTCATCATAATAATAATAATAAAAAAAACAAAACTTTTTTTTTCCTTCATAAATTTAATTTACCTTTTCAATATAAAACTTAATTTTCTTTCTCTCTTTAATTATGGTCAGATTATACCAGCTGGTTAAATTATGTATTAACCAAAAAATCTGCTAAATACATTATTGTATGCTCTAGCTACTTTTCTAATTATGAATTTTCTCTATTAATTTTCTTTCTGGGTGTAGTTTTCCTGCGTTGCCTCTTTGACTAGCCCGCTGCTCAGTGTGAGGTGACCTCAGATCATAGCCATCACAGACACGTTTACATTTTAATCAGAAGACAGACATAACGAGGAGACAGGCTGTACATTTTAATTAGAGCCTCTTCAGTGAGACAGACAGACACACCACCAGAGTTAATATTCCCCCTCAGGACCCCCAGCAGGCAGTTGGGGCTTATAGCGGACTGCCTCACTGCCTGATTGTCCATTTCATAGGCTTATTGATTCCCTATCACCTCCCTGCATCAATACACCTCTGCTCATCTCTCCCTCCTTAACATGCATGGAGGTCATGATAAAAGATCTAATGGATGGAAATCCTATTAGAGGAAGAAAAGGATGGAGGGAGGCACAGACTGAGGCCGAGGTGGAGGAGGTTCTAGGTTTTTATATTGTCCGCAGGCAAGCTGCTCAATACAAACTGAGGGGGTCAAAAGCACCATTTTAGTGCAAATAATGCAGAGTTTAGAGGATGCTAGGCTGATCCAAAAGATCACAGGTCTTTACATAATGAGCTGTGGAAGTGGGTTAAGTGAAGAAAACCAATGTACAGCTGAGCTGGGATGAAATCTGTTTTCTTTGACAAGAATTAACCACCGATGTTCAGAATTTAAATTTTTCCCCCACAAAGTTACAACTGAAAAAAGTGAATTAATTATTTCACATGTTCAACTCAGTGAGGTGCTTTGAGCTAAATGCTAACAATGCTAATGTTGAGTAGTTAAAATGTGCATGCTCACCATCTTAGCTTAGCATGTCAGCATGCAAATATTTCCTAAGAACAGCTGACGCTGATGGGAATTATATTAGTTTAGCAGATATTTGGTCATAAACCAAAGCAATGGACAAATATAAACTCCAGCCTCTTGAAAAATCAGTGAATCAATTAAGTTATTCCAATTCACAAGACTTGCATATCTGACAGGTTTCTTCTCCACAGACATGGCTGCTGCGGATCACGGCTAACATATCATTAACCGTGCTAAACTGACAGAAAGTTGCCAGAAGAAAATGTTGGCATTGGACATGAATATGTTACATTTGCACATTTTATACATTAGTATCTTTCTAAAATGATGCAGTATATGAGCAAGATGGCTTTAGACCACAACAAAACCGGGATTTAGCAAGTCACTGGTGTGCTTACAGCAGCTTTGTAGCCACCAAACATGGATGTTTTATAGCAACTCGTCACTGTTTTTCTTGAGGGAATAGTGGCACAAAAAGCAGCTGTTTTTAACCAAGACATTGCTCTTTTTCTTGCCCGTAGAGTGGCATGAAAGGCAGATGCTTTTTACTGATTCATCTCTGTTTTTCAAGTGGGGATAGTGGCCTAAAAATTGTTTATTTACAGAGACATTTCTGCTTTTCCAGTGGGGGTTTGACCCCCAAAACTGGGAATTTCATGCTGAAACGTGATCTTTTTCTTACCATAAGCAAATGTTTTTTTCTGCCTTATCCACAGCATTATTGAAACTTAAGAATAACATGCAAATATAACATATCCATGGTTTGCAGAAACGTAGAACACCAACATTTTCACGGCGACTGGGTTACCAAAAACACAAGATTTCTCAGAAGCAGCAAACTCTGTGATGCCCCTAAAATCCAATAATTTGCTCCAGCTCACTGCTGATATTGTGAAACTAAACTTTAAACTTTGATTGGCCACTAAATCAAAAACAGATTGTCTAAATGTCTGCAGGTGCAGTAAAATAAAAAGCAGCAGAGCTGATTCCTAAGTACTGAGACATTCTGGAGGATGACACTGCAAATATTTTGTAATCAGAGACATCAGAATGACTGTAAGTGATTTCATTTCCAACAACTAAACCACACACACACACACACACACACACACACCCACACACACACACACACACACACACACACACACACACACTATTACGGTGGAATAATGGGAAATGAGATCCTGGAAATTCTTACCAAAAATCTGGTCATTTTTCACAGGAAAATGAGTTTTTGTGTTAAGGTATAAAAGACTATCAAATGTAATGAATAAAAAAAGAAGCCTCTGCCAAACCTCATTAACTCTATTGCACAACTGTCCGATGTTGAAATAGATTTATAATGGTAATATAAATGGATCGACTTTCAGCTGCAGCAATTTCTGTGCAAAATCTGTCAACATTTTGCCTTGCTATTTTTGCATTTTTTTTTTTCAGCATTGTGTCTGCCATTTCCAAACTTAACATTGGATGCGTGCTGCTTTGGCACCCGGTCAGTGCCTTTTTAAAAGCTCCTGACCTAACCTGCATGCTGTGCCCACCAACATCAAGAACATAGCAAAATAAGAAGAAAATAAGCATGTACAGGCAAAGGGAAGAGTCCTGCAGATAAATACATTGTCGCACACTTCTGGTTTGTCACAAGCAATGATTGAGAGGAATTGCTTTTGTATGAGTCTATGCATTGCTTCTTAGTTAAATCTCGAGTAGTGTACCCTTGAATTAAGTTTTTATGTTGCAAGAAAATGCCCAGGAGTGGAGTTCTGTCAAGAACTGAATCAATAGGAGGTTAATTATTTTGGCCCATTGCACAACACACAGGTCATGGGGAATATCAAGGTAAAAAAAAACAACAAACTTCGAGCATCATTATTGCAATTTGCATTAAAAATAGTAATCTGAGTCATAACTCATAACATAACTCATAACTCTGGAGGTTTCATTATCTTTAAGTCCATCAGGGAGAAACGACCACAGATCTGCTAAGAAAAAAAGGACACTGCTTCTAACTGCAGGACTTTCCTGTGAATAAGCACATTCCAAGTTTTCCTCGGTATCAAAGTAATCCAGTGATAGTTGTGTGTACATCCATCAGTCCACTGCAAAGAGGAGCTGCTAATTGCTAATTCAGCATACCTTTTATGGCGCCAATTTGCCCAAATGTAAACAAACTGTTTGCTCTGTCCAGCAGCAATGAATCAAAGCAAAACAACACGCTAAAATGGCTCCATGCAACATATTTTCCTTTCCAGAGAATTTTGGATAGTGTTTTCAATGTCTCTGAATTTTCCATTTTTAGATTACAGAGTATCATTTACATTCCACGCCAATGACATTTTACTGTCACACAGTCCCAGACACTTACTGTTTCATCTCATATCATATGAAGCAGCCTTCATTCATGGTTCTGATGATGTCGCTTGCCTCTTTCACATAAGCATGCTCATGGCTGGATAGGAAAACCCAAAGTTGACTGAACTAGTTGATCGTTAGTAGCAGCCCTAGATCTGAGTCGATAAATACTGTGACTTCTTCAGAGTCATTTGTCTCAAGAGTGAAATAAATACAAAAGCAAGATGTCAGAGGGTGTTAGCAGGTTTTGTTTTTGTCCACTAGGAAATAAGCTTAAGAGAACTGAGGTTTTTCCTCAGACAAGTCTTCTAAAGAAGTCCTTTTAAAACCACAAGAAAATATTAAACTCTAATGCAACAATACACAACAATATACTGTTGGTAACTCCGAGGACAACCTCGGTGCTAAATGCAGCTCTGGTGTAATTAAGACATTGATTTCTCTCCTGTGCTGCTTATATTGTTTTTTTCTGAAAACACACTGTATACCTCATCTGCACACACACACACACACACACACACACACACACACACACACACACACACACACACACACACACTAACATGAGCATTATCATTAGGATGAGGCCTTGACCGTGTAGTTGGGGACTGTGGGCCACCATGATTGAGATAAGGCTCCATCAATCTGGCAACCCCCAGCCCAGGTCCTCCTCGCTCTCTCTCCTCACACATAAGATTCATGTCTTCCAGACCAGATGGCTCCCCTGTGGCTCACACTCCGCTAGTTAGCACTGTGGCTAATCCCTTAGCTGAGGCCTCATGGTGTCACTGCCTTCGCAGAGGTTACAGTTCAACCTCATCATCGGACTGAACACACTCGCTCATTTCTACATCTATTTCCTTTCATTTCGTCCCCTCGTCTTTCTTTTGTTCCATGTTTGAGCTAGTCCTCAGTTAGCATTGTAGCGGGGGTTAAAGGTCAACATCATCAACCAAGGATGCTTCCCTGAAAATTAAACGTATGCTCATTTACTACATTCTCATTTTCTTTTTCTTGAACTTTCATTTACTTTTCATTTGTTTCCTTCACACTTATCCTTTGCTTCTCTCCTGTTCTCTTCTTGTCTCATTTCCTCTCCTTGCCTTCTACCTATTTTCTTTCCTTTCCTATCTTGTCCTTTCTTCTTTTTTTTCATTTCCTGTTTTTGTTTTCTTTTTCTTCCCTTTACACTCCTATATTTCCTCCTCTTCTTGTCCCTTATTCTCATCTTCTTTCCTTTTTTGCATCCTTTCCCTTTCTTCCCATCATCCCTTCCTTATTCTTTTATTTCCTGTATTTTCTCATTTCCCCTCATATGTCTCAATTTCCCTGCCTTCCCTTTCCTTTGTTATTTTCTTATCTTCATCCCTTTGCGTCCTTTATTTTCCTGTCCCTTTTTCTCATCTCCTTTCCTATATTTCGTTTCCTCTTCTTCCCTTTCTTTCATTCTACTTGTCACATTCCTTTCCTTGCCATTTTATTCCCTTTCCTTGTCTCCTAACCTAACATTTTCTTTTCTTTAATTTCATCTTTCCCAAATTCTTTCCTCAATTTTTTGCTTATTTTATTTTCCTGCACTCTGTCTTCTCTTTTCTTGTCCTCTTGTTTCCTTTCCTCCTTTCTTTCTCTCCTTCCTTCTTTCCAGCCTGTCCTTTAATTTCCCCTAATTTGTAGCTGAGTCCCAACGAGCAGCATCATTAGCTCTGCAGGGTTAAAGGTCAACCTCATTGTCACAATCTCCCGTATATGCTGTGCATTTATCTTTTGTCTATTAGTTTCCTCCTTCTCTCTCTTTTCTTAAATATCTCCTCCTCTTCTGTCCTTCCTTCCTTCCTTCCTTCATTCCCTCCCTCCACGGCTAATTTGCTGTGCCTGTATTGGAGTATCATTACCTCTGCTCAGGGTCAATGCTGAACGGTCATTAAGCGCAGCCTCTTCATCCAGATCACTCATCTCCACCGTGATGCTATCTGTCTGTCTGAATGACTGCCACGACCCTTTCCTTGTCTCTCTATTCTCACGACATCTCCTTTCCTTCTCGTTCTCTCCTTCCCCCCTCTCGTTTCCTTCCCCTTTGCTCTATGTAGGTTAACCCCTTGTAGACTGGGGAGCGAGTGTGTTGAGTCAGACAAGGGATCTCAGATTAAACAAAGGCCAGACGGCATTATGCGGACAGCTGAACTAAGCCCTATTAGAGAGAGTCATTACCCCGTCTGTCTCGTCCTGCACGCACACATTCAGAGCAAATTATCTGTAGGAAAGAAAGAAAAAACTCAATGAGTCCAAACTAAACTGTCTGAGATCGTGATCAGGCTTTTGGTTCGTGTAGACACAAAGGAAGGAAATATATTTAAATTTTAAAAAGTAAACTTGAACAAGAGCAGAAAGAAGAATTAAAAGCAAGGATGATAAGGTCGAATGGAAAGTTTACAGGATGCAAGGAAAGAGGACAGCCTGTTAATCAGACTGAACTCTCATTTTGTTTTCACTTCACTATCTAGTCTGACATTGTGCCCACTTTAAGGCTGACACACATCTACAAGCACAGGTGACGTTCTTATGGCCCTGCCTTCCAGTAAGAGTTGAATGAATTGATCAGCCTTCTTGATGCTCAGGTCCTTAGGTTGATGCTCATTGCTTAGGTTTTGGAGGTGTGCGCCTCGGGAGTTGTGTGCTCCCCTACAAACCTCTGCAACAGTGGTGGGTGGACTGAACTTTTGGAAACCAAACTGGACTGACTTTCAAAGGTATCTGTTCCTTCAAGCTGATACATGTAAATATATCAAACCTTTGAGTTTTGATACTTTTTGCAATATGTGGAAGCAGTTTTTCTGCACAGTACATGAACATTCGACAGCTAGTGTTCCCCACCCCACAAAACTTCACTGTACGACACAACAGTAAAAGATTGTCAAAGAAAATTGGCTGTTGACTCAAAACTTTAAGAAAGCCATTTCACATTTACTGTTCTGAATTACAAGTCCGGATTTTTCATTTCAAGTTGACAGTGCTCAACCACTTTTCCACTGTACTCAAATAATCTTACAGTGATCACTCTGTTGAAGAGTCCGTCATGTCGGTTGCCCGCTGTGAGCAAAAATCCATGCCACAAATGGGGAGAAAAGTTTGCAGCTTGTGATGAACAACTCGGCCATATTTGGATGATAAAGCAAAAAAGGAGTTTTTTTATCTGTTAGACATCTGCTGTGGGACTGCTGGCGCAGATATTTGAGGTAACATGTGCCGTGGCATGCAGCAATTTTCTCAACCATTCATCATGTACCAGTTACAAAATAGTCAATTTAATGCATTAATTCAGAATCCCACTTGTATGCTGGTAGGCTATGTAGACTCAACATCAGGTTACAGAGACATCACTGACCAGCGACCTGTTGCTCTTAGAGGGGCCATTAGCAGATCTCCCAGGTACCACCGCAGCCTTGTGCTGCATTCATGTGGTGTCAGCACAATCTAGAAAATGACTTCCCAATCACATTTAATAGCTCACCTGACCATTTTTTCCTTGCTCTTTGTTATCAATGTGTTGTTTAAACACTCTGAGCAATAAAATACAACACATCCTCTCTGTAGCGTCCATGTTGCAACATTACAACTTAAAGCTCCTGAACACATCCAAGTAGAATGACCATCTGAGGAGCAAATGAATACACCATCGACCTCAGCTGGCCGACGTCTCGCCTCAAGTCTGATTCAATTGTTTCCCATTTACTCACCATTGCAGGCAGTGTGAGCAGTACCCCGCAGTAACAGTGATTTAGAAAGCGTTGCAGAACCCTAAAAAGAGTTTGTTGAATTTCATTACTCTGCAAACTATGGTTGTTTTCCAACCACTGAAACAGACGTAAAGGGGCACCAGACCTTTTTGAATGACTGAAAAACAGTATGCCTTAATCACATAAAAACTACACTTATATAGAAGCTAGAGAACAGATTAGGAAACATTCATATTAGTCAGTTTTTAGTCATATTCTTGAGATGCTTTGGTGTGAGCTCTGATGGTTTGTTCAGAAATCGGCGCAAATAACCAATGTGCAGGTTTAAAAAAATAATTAGGGGCTGTACAGAGAACATTACACATGTAGTTGACCATAGGAGTCATTTCATGTCAAACCAAACAGATTCGGCCTGCATCATTTGTGAACTGTGTGTATAGATCTTCTCCTGCATTTCAATATTAGATGTACTTAAGGTTATAAGGAGCGGGATAATGCACTGCATTAGCAGCAGTGAGCTAAGATGGTACAAAACATGCTGCACACATACACACACTCTGACCCATGCAGTCACAACCTGCTGCTTATGACTGAAAGAGGAGATGAAAAAAATGGATCGATAAGTTGTGATGAAAAACCATCAATAAACTTTAATCCTGTAAAAGCTGAGCCTCCTCTGCTCGCCCACCCTGCTTCTGAACAGCCGTCACTCACACATTCAGCCTCCATGCATCGTAGCAGCCATTGCATTGTTCTGCACTGTGCCCTCATCACATCAATGTAAAACTGGTCTGTCTGGTTACTGTGTCACCCATATCTTAGAGCTTTTCGTGATCTTGTCACAGTTTTCGCTGTATGTCGCTGCCCTTTAAGCCTGGTAGGGTGAAGCCAAAAATATGAGCTGACTGATTGAGGTTTGGTCAGAATCAAAGGTGTTTACTTGTTTAAAGGGGGGTTGCCAAGTTACGTTACAGGGGAATGGGTCAACAGTTAACCAGTCAGAGCTGCAAACTAAATACAGCCCTCAGCCAGTGTTTTCCATCCTATTGCTCACATGCATGCTCATACCCCCTAGGCTCGAACTAACGTTAGCCAGTTGAAACCACAGTATTGTATTTCACAGACTTTAAGCCATCAGTGTTGGCCAGTAGCATCACTACAAGTAGCTATATTACTAACTGAACTATATTTCTCAGTTGAACAAGACCAAACAAAAGTTCTTCCATGAAGTGAATTCCCTGCCAATGTTGACCCTAGTTTTCCCCCCAACGTTGTGGTCACATTCCAATTTGTCCAGCTTTTTTTTTTTTTTTTCTTTTCCTTGTGCTTAGGTGGAGCTTTCGTTGGACTCTGTGTTGTGGTGGGTGCCAGTTGCTTGTTGATGTTAGCTGCTTACATTTCTAAGCTAACCTTAGCTAGTGTTGCACAATATTGGCAGCTTAGGGAGGTGAAGAGAAGCAAGGCACTGAGAAATGCACATGAACATTGAGTTAGGGTTAAGGTCATACATCATATCCATTAGATTTTCGTAGGAAAAAAAGTCCTTTCCATAGAAATTAGTCTATAGGTTATTATAGGCAACCAAAAAAAATCTCAGGAAGATCTCAGTATTTGAGTTACATTACAATCCGTTCACCCAATGAAAACAGTTTAATAAATGTAAATTGTTATACATAGTACATTTAACCATAGTGTCATTCTACAAAGTGTGGACAAATGATGTACTGTATACTTCTGATTTGGAGGACTTGTTGCAAATGATGCCAGTTTAAGACAGTAAAACTCGTTTTGTAGTATTTACCCAACTTAAATCCAAATGTTCAGCATTCATAATTCAACACAGGTTAGTTTCTGAAAAGGTTCATTTTAATTTTTTATATTTTTAATGGCATGCATGGAAATCAAAGTGCAAACACAGGTTAAACTACACTTAAAACATCACATGTTGTAACAAGTCTAAATTTGTCACAAATCAGTCTAAACAGCCTCCAGACATTTCGCGTTTTAGGTCACATCCACTCCATTTTATCTGGAGACAGGCACACATACATGCACATGCTTTTCTTGATGTGAACTGCATCCCTTGTGCACAGGCTCGCTCTCTCACAGCTGTGTGTCGTGTCCCGGCTTCACCTTCTTAGAAATAAACCCAGCAGCACTTTCATCTGCTGATCTGCAGCTAGCTCCACTGACCCGCAGAATTAAGATGTATAGAAAACACACTTCCTGCTTCATCACAGTAATCTGCTTTGCTACAGATGGCTGCCATTAAAGCCCAGCATCTTTGTCACTGAAGTGGGTTTATTTCACACTCAAGTGGGTCAAGAGTCTAAAGACAGTGATGATGTGTGGGACGAATCCCTCACTGGAGTTGATCGATTGGCTGATCCGCAGCAAATTAATTCTGATAACTGATTTTTTTGCTATCTTTAACAACAGAAGTTCTTTTCTTGTACTACTACCAACATTTGGGGACTTTAGGGCTGCTAATCAGATGAAGTAAGAAACTTTGTATAAACTAAGCAATTGATTCATTGACCAAAATATAATAAACATTAATTGATGAAGGCAATATTAGTAGTCTTTACACTGTTTCTCACTGAAATGCATTGTGTGTGTCTTTGAGGCCCAACAAGTGCACTTCCTTCTTCATAACCTACATTAAAGTCAGCCATTCAGGTGTCCTAAGCGCAACTGCTTTGATTGCACACACGTGTTTGCTATCTTCTTCAATAACTAAACTAAAGAATAACATTTTCATGATCACTGTTACCATATCAAAATACACATATAATAAGAAAAACAGAACTATTCAATTAGTCACAATGAACAGGAGAAAGGTCACAAAAATGTACAAAGTCAAAGATAGTATATATTCCACTCGCTGACTGTATAGAAGAACTATAGAACAGGTATTTTTCAGCAGTTTCAGCATATCTGCATTACCTGACTGCAAGGTTGTCAATTAGGTCATTATATGACAGCTTCTCAGAAAGTTCTTCATCGATGCTGATGACAGCAAGACCACTTAGACGTTCCTGTACCACTGTTGAATGCAGTTATGTTTTAATAAGGTTAAGTTTTGAAAAACTTTGCTCAGCAGAGGCAACTGACTGTAATAATAACGCAAAAGCGTGAGCACACTGCTCACAAGCTTGTGCTGCAACTGCACTGATGGTGCAATCATGGTGCTCCTCCAGCACTTGAGGTGCGTGATGCGCATGCCCGTAGCAGCAGTGCTGGGGAGATAGAAATAAAATGGGGACTAGTTCATAACAGCGGTGCTCCCAGAAATTTTTCATGGGGTCGGCCAAATGGAGCCACTAAAAATCTTGGGGTAGCGCACCAAAAGCTATGACTTAATTTCATGAATTGTGTTATGCTGTTGAAGTATATCAATCACAATCAATCATTTGTTTGTCACATGGAAATTATACAAGGTATAACTCCACTGAATGTGATCCTTTCAGCTCCTTTGACCTGTGCTTAACATACTTAGATCACCACATGATTCCCGGGAGCGGCTCAGCTGCTGCTCACCACTCCCTCAGGGGATGGGTCAAATGCAGAGAACAAGTTTCACACATTCAGGTGTGTGACAATCAGTGGGACTTTAACTTTGACTTTAACTTGTGCACTTCAATTTAGTCCTTTTTTTGCATCCTCTTATATTGTTGGCTGCTGCATGTTTCTGAATGGTTCTGGTTGTGGAATGATTTAACTGTCCACACATTCCGACCTCAACAAGACAGCTCTTAGGTCGCTCTTCTTGCATACAGTAGCGCCACACTGCAGCCAGCTCTGCGTGGTGTAATGTAGTAGTTATCCACAGCAGGGCCGAGATTACCTCAGATTCCCACTGACAGACCAGTCCTTTATTCACAGTAAAGCACACTCCCCCTCTCCCTTTCTCACCAGAGTCCTCTGCTCTTTCAGATCGTCATATACTAAAAGAGCTTCCTGATTAAATGGCACTGTCCACGAATAGACAAGTTGCAGTGAATTACGGGATATTACATTTCCTGATATCGCATTGGAAGCTGATGCATTACAGAGCTCATCAGTTTATTTTCCAATGCCTCTGTGGTGGCTAGCAGGATACTAGTTCAGCTGGTGCCCATCTTCTCCATCTTTCCTAGATGTTTACTGATGTTAATATTTGAAACATCGACTTGGCTAGCTAACACATGTTGGCAGGAGGAGAATTTACAGACTGGTGAGTTGATTTCCTCATCCTGATGATGACCTGCAGCCACACACCACCATCGTCCAACACCAACCACAAAAAGCACCGATTGTGTCAGGGTGGCCATACCACCTACCTGGGCACCACTGCTTCATAAAAACATTGCTCCATAGTGCTACTAGTGGTTAAATCCTCATCATGGTACTTTGAAGCACAAAAGAATAAGACATAGGTCCTTTGATTCCCTTACCATACACCCAAAGCTCCTTATAGACAGGAACCTTATCAAAGAATGAGCAAATGTGATACATTTACTGCTTTTCTGGAGTGTTCACGAGCATTGGTGCTGTGAAGTAGGACAGTGCAGTATCCTCCACCGCCATTATCCAAACATCAAATAATTGAGTAGTTTTTGTTAGACTGTTATTCATCATTTTGGTCCTTAAATTTGTCAACCACTTATATATGTGAATGCAAAGAAAAAGTAAGAAAGACTACTGTAAGGAAAACAATATTTAATCAAAGAAATAACAACATATCCTTTTCCTGACACACTGGCTGCTGTCATGGTGTCTACTCCACCACAGGAAGCTTTAAGTGCTGGCAGCAGTTCAGTTGGGGACACTGAGTGGCTGCTTGACTTGACCCCAAGTGTGAACATTTAATCAGCTTAGCATGACATCCCTGCAGCGTTCTACTGCATCTAAAACCATACAGCAACACTAAGCCATACCTACTGACCCTCACTGATCTCTGCTTCTCACTCTCCCTCCGTTTACTCACACACAACGATGCACTCAGAACATACTGCATATAACATATCTATTCACAACGAAACACACACACACACACACACACACACACACACACACACACACACACACACACACACACACACACACACACACACACACACACACACACACACACACACTCATCCACCCACCCACACACAGACAGCTGACACAGCTGAAAGCCTGCAGAGCTTATAGGGGCAGAAAACACGCCAGACACGCTGAATCCTATTTAGCCGATGCTTTTAGTAATGTAAAGTGCATGAGAGTGCACGTAAAAGCAGAGGTACGTGGAGCGCTGCGGGAGCTTAGGCAACGTTATGAAACCGAGCTTAGGTTAAAGTGCATTAGAGGGGAGAGATTCAGAGAGAACATAAGTCCACAACGGGAGAGGCAGGTTTATTAATTCAAGTAATTGTGTGTGTGTGTGTGTGTGTATGTGTGTGTGTGTGTGTGTGTGTGTCTGTACATGTGGTGTAATGCATTAAACCTGTAGGAGGTAACTGTGTGTGTACAAGAGAGAGAAAGAGAGAGAGAGAGAAGGTGTGGTAAAAGTGGAAAATTCCCACTCTCAGTCTCTATTCCCCAGAGAGGACACTGTGGGCAGTGAACGCCTCATGTGCATTTGGCAGACACCGACAGGACAGTATATACTTCTAGCAAGTAGAGTGTACAGGAAAGATAGCTTGACAGCTTATTATATTGGTTTATGGTTTACCATCTATTGCCATTTATTGATAGTTGCACCTTGAACAATGTCTGAAAATCTGCATTAATGATACCATCTACCTTTTTTATCTTAAAAATAAAATATTGATTTTCCCTAGTTATTTGTCTCTATGTGTCGGCCCTGCGATAGTCTGGCGACCTGTCCAGGGTGTACCCTGCCTCTCACCCGATGTCAGTTGGGATGACTCCAGCCCCCCCGCGACCCCCAAGACGATGAAGCAGTTAGAAGATGAATGAATGAATGAATAGCCAGTGATCAAAAGCTTTGCGCTTGAGCAAAATAATGAGATAAATGAAAATAACCAAAATAAGTTTTCTTTGCAGGATGGCTGCACTCACAGGGTGAGAAGTTTAAATATCGAAAAGGAGCTCAGAGTAGAACAGCTGCTCTTTGGAACTGAATGAGTATGTTGAGTTCTTTCGACAATCCAGGATCAGGATGTCTTCCCTGGGAATGTACTCTTGACACGTCCAACTGGAAATCTTAGGAGAGACCTGAAACTCACTGAGTGGATTATACACTGATCAGCCAAAATATTGAAACCACTGGTGGGTGAAGTGAGTAACATTGATCATCTTGCCTCCTGGCAATCCTCCAGTGCAGACCAAGTACACCCTCTAATGGCAACGCCCCAGGTCCTAATCTGATCAAGCATTCCTTGGACGTGCCACTACACTCGATCCATGGTGGGGCTGTCTTGGATCGGACTTGGCTCTGGCATGTCGAAACATAGACATAGGACCTCTGGGGGTGTCCTGTGGTATCTGGCACCAGGGCCTTCACTAAGGATCCTTTGTGCCCTGTGGGTTATGAGGTGAGGTACCAGCACATCCCATGGATTCTCGACCAAATTGGGATCTGGGGACTTTGGAGGCCAGGTCGATGCCTTATACTCTTTGTCATGTTCCTCTGGCCATTCTTGAACACTTTTTGTGGTGTGGCATGGTGCTCTGTCCAGCTGGGGGGGCCAGTGCCATCAGGGTGTGCTGTTGTTGTGACCGAATGTACTTGGTCTGCAGCAATGTTTGGTGGGTGGGTGGAGTGCATCAAGTGGCATCCACATGAATGTCAGGACTAAAGGTTTCCCAGCAGAACACTGTATTGTAAAAGATCAATGTTATTTACTTGACCCACCGGTGGTTTTAATGTTTTGGCTGATCGGTTTATATTCCATCTGGTCTGGAAATATCTCAGACTGCCAGTAGGAGGTGTAGGACATTTCTGAAGAGGATGGAGTCTGAGCTCCTTTGCTTAGCCTGCTGCCACCACATGGATAAGGGTATCCCCATGCCATGACTAAATTTAAATACAAGATATCTGCACAAAACCAAGCAGGCAGTCAAATCCTTGTTTCTATTGCTCGCTTCACATCAAAGATGTAATTTCATGCAGAGCTGAAACAGTGTTTCTACAACTTAAGGCAAGTCAGATTTAAGACTTTTTTAATTCCATTCAGCATGACATTTTAGACCAACTTAACAATAACCACAATTGAAGAAAAGGCAAAAACCATGAACCAACACTAACTACTTGGAGTTAGGGACAATTTTGTGTTGTTTATGTTTATTGTAACATAAAACACGACTTTTTTGTCTTGTAGTGGAGACAAGGATTGAACAGAGCTGGGAGATACCTGACATTTGTTGGAGTGTTTCTAATTTTGCATGTATAATTCCACTACCTTGATTCCAGCTGTGCTCAATTTGAAAAATGTTTCGCATAAAACATATCAAGCTTCTGCTGCTTTTAGCCTTGTTGCAAGACATCCTAATACCAATTATGGTTTTATTTTAATGAATTCATTGCCTCAAATGTTCACTTGGACTTGAGCCTGAATGAATTATAATTTGGTGGTGAAAGGTCAAGGTCATTGTGACCTTGAATCGGTCTCATTCTTCTGAATGCAATATCTCAAGAAGACCTTAAGGGAATTTCTTCAAATTTGGCACAAACATCCACTTGGACTTAAACATGAACTGACTAGAATTTGGTGGTTGAAGGTCAAAGGTCAAAGGTCACTGTGACCTCACAAAATATGCTTTTGGCTATAACTCAAGAATTCATACACTAATTATGATAAAATTTCACACAAATGTTTAATAGGATAAAATGATAAAAGTGTTGATTCTTTTTATCCAATAGATCAAAGGTCAGCTTCACTGTGACATCATTATGTTCTTCAGAAACACTTTTCTGGCCATTATTCAACTTTATAAGTCAGAAACAGAAGGGGGGGGGGGGACATTTGGTCAGATACTAAATTGGTGACACTAATTTTGGGTTTCCACCTTCAAACTGTGCTGATTTTATAGATTTTCTGTGTTGCCAGGGGAGAAGATGTGTGTGAAACATCCATGTTTTTACCGACATGGATGTAAACTGTAACTGCAACTTGACTGGTTTGCAGAAGCATACAGCTTAAAGGCAGTAAATCTAGTTTGACCTAAATTCTAGAATTCATTCATCTGAAATTCAGTATAGACCCAGTTGTCTTGTATGGTTATCAAAAGCTAATACACCAATATTCTGCACATTTGTGATTTGGGATATAAAGATTCTCTCTGCTGTAGCCTGATCTTAGAGATGTTATCACACCACCATGGAAGCAGAAGGAGAAAAGAGATCGTCTAGAAGAAAGTTCAGCTCGGATCCATTGACCTGTCCTCTCGTCTCGTTGTTTACTCGCTGTTTATGCTGCTGTGCACACAGGCAGAGCCAATCAATCTACATCCTGTGTCACGCAAAGAGCGATGTCAAGAGCTATCCCTCCGCCCGCTGCTTCCTCCACCTGACACAGTGAGAGCAGGACGAGAGGGAGAGGTAGCGTGAGAGGGAGATGGAGAGGGCACGCAATCCCACCCCCTATGTGTGTGGATAGCTTTTACACACCAAAACACATAAACACACACACACACACACACACACACACACACACACACACACACACACACACACACACACACACACACACGTTATGTCAACCTCACTCTCTCTCTGTTGGAGATAAAACTCCAGAGAAGAAAAACACATGTGCTCAAGTGCTCTTAAGACTTTTTTTTACCCCAACAAGCTTCCAGCTTTACACACACACACACACACACACACACACACACACACACACACACACACACACACACACACACACACACACACACACACACACACACACACACACACACACACACACAGTTTCCTTGTGTCCCAGTCTTTCTCACACACCCTTGTGAGGCTCCTGTGGGCCAACGAGAGATCTCAGAGCTGTCATAACCACCGAGGTCCCAGAGGATAATCCATCACGAAAGAGGGAGAGTGGAGGAGAGGATGAGGTATAGGGGGTGAGGAGAGGATGGAGGAAAATAGAACAGGAGAGCAAAGGAAAGGAATGGAATGGAAAAGAGGAGGGGGGTAGAGAGGAAAAAGCCAGGTAAGGCAGAGAAGAGAGTTGAATGAAAACGAGAAAAAAAAGAACAGGAGAGTAGGAAAAGATAACAGGAGAGAAGGGAAAGAAGAGAAGAGAACATGGAAGGAGAGAAAAGGAAGAAGGAGGAGAGAAGAAAGGAAAAGAAAAAAGAGAGGAGGAAGGAGCAGGATGACAGGAGGATAGAGTGAGAGCAAATGAAAGGAAAGGAATGGAAAGAAGGAGAGGAGGACATAAGAAAGGAAAAAAGAGGGAGAGAGAAGAGAATAATGACAACAGGGAAAGTGTAAAGGGGAAGAAAAGAGGACGATAACGGGGGAGAGGAGGACAGAAACAGAGGAAAGGATGAAAATGGAATAATAGGAAACAAGAGTAGAATAATTGATAGGAGGAGATGAGAGAATGAAGAGGGAGGAAAAGAACAGGAGAGAGGACATAAAGGGAAGGAGACAGGAAAAGACAGAAAAAAGATGAGAAGAAAGGTGTGAGGAGAGAAGAAAAGGGAGAGAGAAAGAATAGAAGGTGAAATGAGGACAGGAAAACAAAAGAGGAAGGGGCACTAAAAAAAGAAGGAGGACAGATGGAAAGATGGAGCAGACAGCAGGAGGAGGTGATGGAGAGGGGAGAAACACGAGAAGAGAGAAGCAAAGAAACGACTAAGGAGGAGTTGAAGATGGAGGAGGAAAGTGTGAGGAAGTGAAGACTCTTGCTCTCTAGGGAGCATCGGATCCATGATGTATAACCAACATCAAACTGGTGTTTTATTCACTGCTCCAGACACACACACACACACACACACACACACACACACACACACACACACACACACACACACACACACACACACACACACACACACTTTTTCTGCACTGAGTGGACTACTCTAGCGAGAGAGCTGACACATGTCAGGCTCTGTCACGCAACAGCACTACGAGAGTCCACTGTTTGTGTGTGTGTGTGTATGTATGTGTGTGAGAAAGAGAGAGGGAGAGAGAAAAAGAGTGTGTGTGCTCAGAGGGACTGTGTGACAGACTAAACATTTTTCAGAGATAGAGGGTGGCACATCTGTGACTGTTTGCGTGCTTCAGTTCATCACTCTGCAGAGCGTGTTGCCTGTGGTGTGTGTGTGTGTGTGTGCGTATGTGGTGTGTGTGTGTGTGTGTGTAGTGTGTGTGATCACTTGGGGTCAGTATTTGCAGTCAGTCGCTCCAGGACATGTTTTTTACACACTCAGTGAAACTTCATCACCTTCATCTTACAGCACAATATTTATCCTGAGTTACTTGTGAAAGGAACCTGAAGAACATCTTCTGTACTGAAGCCCTGCACTCCTGGTGTAACCCTTGTTTGTTCTGGCCCTTTTCTTCACAGGCTTTTGTCAGTAGTGCCATATATGGTTATTTTCAGGATACACTGGGCTTTACGGAAATTAGATCAGTTGATGTGTCAGTGATACTATATGGCCCAATCCCAATTCTCCCCCCTTGGCCCTACCACTCTATTTGGAATGCTGCTGTGAAGGGTAGCGTGTCCCATATCTTTTGAGGGATCCAGGGGTTATACTGATCCAGCCCTCTAAGTGGCCATCCAAATGGAGCGTTTTCAGATGCAGACTCCAAACTGAGTGGTAGAAACATGGATGCTACCCATGCAGTGATATCTTTGCAAATAATCACACAAAAATGTTCAAATCTGTTGAGATATCTTAGTTTAAGATAAACACAAAGAAATATGTCATCTGATCATTATAACAAGCATTTCAGAAAAATCTGTTTACCTGTTACCTTTAGCTAACTCATGCTATTTCAACCATTTGTCAGTTACTTTTAGAAAGTATTCCAATCATTTATTAGTTACCTCAAACTAACTAATGCTATGTCAACCACTTATTAGTTACTTTTAGCTGTTTCACCCGTTGTCCATTACTTTTTTGCTAACAAATACTATGTCAAGAGTGTATTCAACAGTTTCAAACATTAATCAATTTGCTTTGTTTGTTACTGTTAAATGTTGTTTTTTTCTCCTATATTTTTCCTACATAGAAGATTAAAAAAAATATTAGGCCAAATGATGAACATTAAGCAGAATTAGCGACATTAAATCTTAATGTGCACATTACAGACACAGGTAACGTCACTGTTATATCCAACACCTTGGTAAGTTAATGTTAATCCATTAGCAAACCACGCTATCCAGGTTAGCTAACTTGAATGTAAGGAGATTTTTTAACCGAATGTGTACCCCATGAAAATACACTAGCTTTATCAAACATTAAAGACATCTTCTACTGGCCTTCTTTCTTCTCTGTGTATTCATCAAACGCAGCATGATAAATCCAGCATATGCAACTGGTAACAACACACTTTCCTTATGGAAACCTCTGTCTGGAATGGGAAGACCTCAAACCTCATCACTGGTGCGTTACAGATGTGTCGTTGTAGGCTACTAATGACATAACAAGTTGCGTCCAATTACCTAGGTTAAGATTTCAAGATCACCCCATTGTGAAGGGAACATTTTACATGATATGAAAATATCTAGGTCTTTTGCCTATATGCCCAAAAGGTTTTCAGCACACCACACATATCTGTATATGAATAAACAGTGGAGAGTGTTCCAGAGGTATAAGAACTATGTTGATGGAACATTATGAGTCTTAATTCTGTCAAATGTTCTGTAGTAATAATATAAAACGTACAAAGAAACTACAATAACAGACCACTTTTGCTGCATTTCGTCACTACAACTGTTTTTCATTTCCTTATTTAAATTCTTAGATGGATATGCTTTAAGTTTTTGCCGTCAGGGTCTCACAGTGCTTTAGGAGTGAAATGTTGCCAATTCAGTCAGTGGGTTAAGAGCTTGGCCAAACTGAAGCCCACTTTTTTTTTAGCTTGCATTTCTTTACATATTGGTTGATCTGCACCATGAAAAGTCCCTCTACACAAGCTACTAGCAGCTAACATATACAGTTTTATCCTACTTTCATACAGTATATAATATTGCGGTCCCCTCTTAACTTCTGCAGTATTTCATGTTTTATGGTTTGTGTCTTGGAATCTCATTTTACTGCATGATTTTCTTTTATACATTTTATAGTAGCATTGTTTGGGAGAAAATTTCATTGCTAACATTACTCCTCTGGAATTGATGCGCACATAACAAATAAAGACTTGCCTGTTTGCACTGTAACCATGGATACAGTCAACAATAATTCCATTAGTTTTGACATTGAAGAATTTTTCTAAATTTGATGGTTATGTGGCAAGTCATTAAAAATAGCTAAAATGTCTAACATTGTTAAGAAATCCTTCCTCTGGGGTTCATACTAAATTCTAATCACTTGTTCCTTGGTTCATGGCATAACCTCACCAAGATTTCATCAGAATTTGTAATGAAAAATTCTCCAAAGAAACAAACATATGCACATAAAATGAATAAGACCGAAAACAGAAGCTTGCAATGAAAAAAATAACCTTCACCACGAAAACAACTCTCATCATCTGTTAAAACACTTAAATGACCTAGGTTTAAAGTTTCCTTAAAACAGAAGTCTTGTAGACATGCTAGACATGACTCTCAGTAGCAAAGGTAGAAGTACCAGTCTTTTCCATTGGCACTTTTAGCCACACTGAGTCAAACCATGCCACACAGATTTGTGTTTCCTTTGTCAAAAATGTTTCAACATGCGGAGCTTCCCCCGAGCTATACCCAAGATGGACCATCTCCAAAATCAGGCTAAAAGAGCCTGACTGCCTCCAAGTGGGTAGTGGGGATGGTTCACTGACTGCAACCAGCCCCCGATGAACCCTTTCTCCCCCTCAAACAAGTGTGTGTTGCAAGACCCAGCTCATGGCTGTCTGTGCAGGAGACCAGAGGGAAAGACATTTTTGAAAGTGTCTTTAGCTCTCAGTAATTTTGTATCTTCTTACTGAATCTCTGTGGTTTAAAGTTTAGTTTCTATACTGTGTCTCTGTTTGTTCTTTAGATATCTGCTTTATTTTACTGTTTTATGTTCGCTCCTCGCTGTATAGAAGTCATGTTATGCAAGGTCACAGTGACCTTGACCTTTGACCACTAAAAGTTGAGTCCAAGTGGACTTTTTGCCAGAAAATTCCTCAAGATGTTCATGAAACATCATGTTCACAAGAATGAGATGGACGGTTGGATGGTTGGATGGACTACCTGAAAATAATGCGTACGCCTATGACTATCGCTGGCACGGAGGGACGACAAGTCTGTTACTACCACAGGGATGAAGAGTAAAAGCAGAAACAGCCACAGTGAGATGTTAAATGAAGATTTGCAGACAACAGGCTCTTACTGCACCTCTGCGAACAGCTCACCCCTAACAGGTAAACTTCTTTTACCTGCCCTCCTGTGTGATGGAAAACTACTTGCAACAAAATAACAAGGGACTTTAGCCGTGGATCAGCCTGCTGCTTTTAAACAACATCACCCAAGACAAGCCGTCATCAGTTATAACACACCTTGAAGTGGGTACCCCTGTTCTATTTGAGATGAAAATCCCTTCCATGCAGGGCTGACATACTGAGTCAAACCGAGTCAAGCGAAGCCAGCACGTGTATGTAAAAATGGCTGAAAGTCAAGTCTGAAAGTGTGGAAGCAAAAGTTCTTTGACAGGAGTTTGCCTAAACTTGGCCAGGCATTAACCATAGAGTTTGCAAATTAGAAAATGCCCAAATTGTTCATTATGATGTACTTTATTGTTTGCCAATGAAGACTTTTGGTCTGGAGCTTCCTTGCACCCTCCACTGGTCACACTTTTATAAGAAATGACATCTGAAGCCTCTTCGATGGTAACTTTCCTTAAATATTCCAGTTGTTTTCAATCACTGATGTTACTTTATGTTGATCCGGTTTCAGGTGTCTGTTTCACTCAAACATTCAGCTGTGACTGAGGCCTCTGAGCACTTTATTATCATGCAGAGTGATTTTATGAGCTAACGACAGAGTGAGCTGCTGACACTGTGGAGAGATTAACGCCTCCTAACTGGTTTATGTATTTAGGTCAGAAAATGTGAACAGTGTGAAAATTCTGATGAGTGTGGAACAGGATTTCACACGGTGTCTAAATAAACTTCAGTCTGTGCCTGGCGAGGCCTGTGGCACTGTGGAGACACGATGAGTGATACTGTGTATGCATGTGAATGTGTTTTCAATCCGTCTGATGAAGGGTTTTATCCAGGAGGCTGATTTTCGGAAACATTTTGGGGAAAAAAGGTGCATTTACCATGCAAGTCATCATACAGTACAGCTTGTATTAATCAATTAAATAGCTGATCATAAAAAATTCAGTTAGCAACTATTCTGATGATCCAGTAAGTCATTTGTTATGAATACTAACTTTATAAGTCTGGGTTTTGGACAGTTGATCAAAACAAGCTATTTAATGATCTGGACTTCAGCTTTGGAAAGTTTTGATGGACATTTTTAACAATTTTTTATGGACCAAAAAATGAATTAATTACTTAATAATAAAAATAATCAGCAGATCAATCAATAATTAAAATAATCGTTGATTGCTGCCCCATATCATAATGCAGGTAATGCTGTCCATTCCTGTCTTTATTTTCGACCAACATTTATTTATCCATGCCATTGACTATACAAAGATGGCCGATATGACAGCTCCCCAAAAATGAAGCCAAAACACTGTTATCACCCCCCGTGGTTGGCTGCAGTGCAGGTCACAAGCCCCGCCCCCTTACATACTGTAGGACATGGGTCAAACTGAAATATCAAAGTACACATCAAATACATTTTTCCCAAAGTTGGATTTAGGTAGGTCTTAACACATTGGGTGTACACATCTTCATTTCTCCCATAAATATAAAAAAAATATTAATGTTTTTTTTTTCTTAAGCTATAAAACGGGAGTTTAATGTCATGATTGACAGTTATGTGTGCCCAATAGTGTGCTAGCAATCAATGGCCTTGTGATTTGTTTGGATGGATTGTGGGTGGAGCGTCTCCAGTGCAAAATGGCAGCGGCTGTATCCGGGATATTTTGGCTTCATTTTTGCACAGTGGGGGGAAGTGGAAACAAGTTGTCAATCTGTATATACATTATATGGTTCCTGCTTGCCACATTATCATTTGAGACTTGGCTATTACTAAAATACTGCCTTTTATATGAGTGACAATTTATAGTATCAAAAGCAGGTAGTACACAGTTCATGTTTGACAGGCTGATGTCTTGTATTCAGGCTACTACAGTACCTTTATGTCACATTTCAGGGAAAATTTGAAGTGGAAAATCGGTGTTAAAGAGTGCAGAGTGTATGAATGTGAACCAGCAGCGACAGTAAAGCTCCTCTAAGCGCTGAGTTCAAACACTGTAGTGACATAACAGACTCAGACATGTCCTGTCAAAATGTTTGTGTGCATGTAAGAAAGAGAATAAAATAACACAGAGAAGAGACAATGAGAGGGAATGTATCTATGAGAGTGAGATTATTTGGTGGTGTGTGTGTGTGTGAGTGTGTGTGTACATCCGTGCGTGTCCATGTGTGTGTGCATGGCGTGTGCTTATTGACAGGTGGGTTGTTATTCTAGGAAATCCCTGGGTGACGCAGGTAAAATGGAATTAAGAGAAGAGGAGGACGATGTTTGGGGATAATCACACACCAGCATGAGCCCTCATAACCAACCTGGCAACCAGACAGGATGTCACACTGTTTGTGTGTGTGTGTGTGTGTGACAGATTTCCTCTATTAAGAGAGAGAGAGAAAAGTGGAAGAAAAAGAAATGAATCAATTAAAGAAAAGAATCAGATTCATGAACAATTCCACCCAATAAATAATACAAATCTTGCATATTCATGGCTGCACTTTGAAAGAGGACATGCTGGTGTGTGGGTGTCAGCCAGAGGGCAGCCTGAATGAGTTTGACATCAACAATACTGCTTCTCTGAAAGGATCTTTTCTACCCGTCTGCCTGAGTGAGGAGGATTTGAACCAGTCCTTCCATTGGTCCTGAACCAAACAGCAACACTGCCAGCACTCACAAAGCCCACATTCACACACAGTTGAAGCAATAACGAATAATGACATAGACTTACCTTGATTAAATGGTAAGTCTATATCACATTGACAACATTCTAAATAATTTGTTAATGTTTGTTAAATGTTTACAAACCTAAGGGTCTACAGCCATGCTAGCAGCTTGGTGAGGCTGCACAGCAGTGCGATGGGCTAAAAGCTCCTGTCAGCATGCTAACAATGATAATTGTGACAATGTTAGCTGACCATGATGCTGTTGTTAGGAAAGCAAAGTTCTCGCTCAAGTTCATGCCCACAGAATTGGATTCTATTTGTGGCAGTATCTTAGCAGGGAGTGGGACATGGACCTTCAGTAAGCAGCTGTAGCAACTTGAACTCAGTCAGCATAAACCCCAGTGCTGGCAGTCTGATCCCAGACCACCCCAGATCCCCGCCGGATCAGCAAACTTGCTGCAGTTACATAGGTTAGACAGAGCATTAACTGCTGTGACCAATAGGACTGGGGTTTGTACTGGTTGAATTTCAGTTTCTAGAGCCCCTAACTGAAGGTCTCTGGAGTTGCCATCCGTGTTCCTCCCAGCCTAGTAGTATCCTTGAGGCAGGGAGGGAGGCAAAGGGACTACAAGGTGGCTAGCTGACTAATTTTTGTCACATTTGTGGTCTGATTAAGCAAGAAAGAGCTAAGCAAATCAATGCCCTACAATGGCCAGAAAAGTGTTTTTGCAAAACAGCATGATGTGGAGCTGACCTTTGACCTTTGGATACATAATGTCAGCACTTTATCATTTCAGCCTGTTACACATTTGTGTGAAATTATGCTATAATTAGCATATGAATACTTGAGTAATAGCCAAAAACATGCTTTGTGACTTACAGCAACCTTTAACATTCGACCACCAAAATGTAATCAGTTCATTCCTGTATCCAAGTGGACGTTTGTGCCAAATTTGAGGAAATTCCCTTTAAATAATCTTGAGATATTGCATTCACAAGAATGTGATGGATGTACAGATGGATGGATGGACTACTCAAAAACATAATCCCTCTGACCATGGCTATTGCAGACACAGAGGTACAAAAAAAGAATATCAGCATTTGGCACATAATGTTGATGATGTGGAGGGCGGCCATGAAAAAAATCAATGTATGTGAAACATTGATTAGTTTAGCGTGTTTGTGTAATGGTGTATGTTAGTCAACTTGCAAAAAACTCAGCATTGTAGGATTGTTGGATCATCTTCTCTCAGTGGGTAAATGCTGTTAATTTGCAAAGTCATGACATATGCCCAACGTAGGTAGGCTAAAATGGATATCATTATGTCCTCTGTATGAATATGTTAGTGTTGTGCCTTATTGGCATGTATCTAACGAGTGTGACAAGAGAGTGTAATGTATTTAACACTGCTAATTGTTCTAATAGGTTCTGTTCCATTCCAGACAATAAACAGCAGCACAGAAACAGAAGCAAATCTCTCATCCATCATTACTATAAACAACACAACACAATCAAGGGACTGCTTAGCTAGCCAGTTAAAGTGGTGTCTGTCTAAGATGATACTAGCTGGCTTACTTTTTTTGCAAAAAGTAAACCAAAGAATGAGACAAATTGTCCTGATAATGGAACTTGGTGAAAAGTCAGATGATAGAAATTAAAACACTATAATTCATCACTGGGGGGACACAAATGTGTGAACCACTCATGATGGCAATCCATTCAATAGTTGTAGAGATATTTCAGTCTGGAAGTGGTGACAACTGACCGACCCTGCCATCCAGAAGCCACAAGAATGACTAAAATGAACAGAAAATGAGTCCCACTATAAAATCATCAATTCTTTCTTTACCAGAAAAAAAAATAGGAAAGTACATGATCTGACCTTTCACCCCAGCTACCCTCTGTGTCTGAAGAAATGTTGGTGTCTTGTCGTGTAATGAGGCTGTTCAGTCACCAAACTCTGAAGTTTTTCAGTGTCTGATCACACAACGAAGCACCACGGCTAGGATTCAGACCGTCACAAATTCTGATCTGGCCTGCATACTAATGAGGGTTGCAAATTCATTCCGGCCCTTCTGGTTGCAATTAGTGGTAATCTAAGTCTTAGCTGCCACACAGAACACACTATTGCCTGCTGCATATCAAGCAGCTGCAGCTCTCGCTCGCTCGTACACTGATATCAGGCAGCTCAGAGCTCAGAGGTCGGCTCAAAACGGATCAAAAAACAGAAGGAAGGTTGATGCCGGAGGCTGCCACTCTCACAGCACAGACGATGTGTGCACAAACTGAACACACTCCAATAAGTTAGAGGGTGGTTTCTCAGCTTCAGAGCTGAGAAATTCAGCTTTAAACTTTTTACAAATTCACTTGCAGTCAACGCGGAGAGCATGCAGAACATTTCCAGATGGAGCTGCAGTGTATTACAGCACAGAGAGCTCAGAGTTTGAATATGATCAGGTGGGTGTGTTTGCTCATTTAAACTAAAAAAAACAGATAATGTCTGTGATGGAGACAAATCTTCTTGTTTTAGGCTTTGGCCCAGTTCTCTCTTTAACCCTTCCCCTCATTTTGCTTTCAGAAAATATCCTGTGATACAAAGACACCATGTCTCTGTGCCTGCACTGTCATTGAATGACTGGGAATGGCTGTAACAGAGAGTAGCGACACTTTATATTGTGAAATATGTATTACATCACCAAACAAGTTTATTTGTTTCCCTGGTGTTTGTATGTAAACACATGTTGCAGTGTACTTGAAACCTGAGAATGACCATTTACAGCGGAACTTTCTCCCATTAAAAATCACCAATAAAAGCTTTCTAAACTCAATCTGACATCTTTCAGCAGGAATGTGATCTGAAATCAGGAGAAATTTACAACTCAGCAACCAAATTTAGATGTTTCTCTGACATTAGCATGTAGCTACATGTAGCAATGTATGATATAGATTGGTTAATGATAAGATGTGGTACAGAGGCTAAACCTGAAAGTGGGATGGGATTTATGCTCTCTTATGTGGCTGGTGTGGTGGTGGATGAGAGATGCGAGACAGAAATGTGGTTGGTCGGTGTATTAACAAAGCAGGCTGGGACATGTAGGACAGTTATGACCAAGCAGAAGACACAGAGGTTTACCCAGTTCTCACCTGCTGCTCGTAAAGCTGGTTAAAGCAGACACGGGAAAGGATGAACAGGTAACACTGTAAGTCAGACGAGTTCAGAGGAGGATGGAAGGCTGAATCAGGCCTACGGACCTCGACAGAGAGATGGGAAGAGCAGGATTTGAGCAAGAGAGTATATGAGATAAGAACCCTCAGTTAAGACGACTTGAAAAGATTAGAAAAGATTTTCTCCAGTGAGGAAGAGATCATCTGTAAGCTGTTGGACTGTTTCTGGTAACGTCACTGCAGTCATGTGCCTGAGCTCTCTCTTACACACACAGTTTGTCCTGATGTGCTATTTCTCGTGTGTGTGTTAAATGTTGCCAATACGTCAGTTAGGCCGTGCCTGGGAAAAGCTGCTACCACAAAGAATGAGAGAGAGAGAGACTGACATGGACAGCATGCTCCCTCTTTTTCCTAGTGTGACCTCGCCCTGGTGAGAGCTCCAAAATAAAACAAAAAATGTAGGTTTCCATGTGGGGAAAATTCCCAGGATCGTGTCAGTTTGTCAGCAGCTGCTGTGAAAACATGAACATGTGGGGAGAGCGAGAGACTGAAAATGTGTACAACTGTCAGTGTGTGTGTGTGTGTGTGTGAAAAAGAGAATGTGTATGAGATGTGTTTGTTTGTTTGTCTCTGTAGCCAAGGGAGCTGTGCTTAAATGTCTAAAGGACTATGTAGTCTTTTTGTTAAGTTTTAAATTTAGTAGGTGATATTTTCATAGGTTTAGCAATTGTAATTTGCAATTGCTGAAATCTGAAGCCCAACCACAGTTTTAAAACAAACTATAGAACACACGCAATCAGAAAATCTAGACGTCATAGCAAGCATCCTGGCATTTGCAGTCAGTAGCCTGATCGCCAACGCTTAAGATCATGCCAGTATGACAGTGAGTAACACAAAGAGGTAGACAAGGTTATCCATTAATCCCAGGGTTGGTAGTTTGATCCCCAGCTCTGCATGTCCAAGTGTCCTTGAGCGAGATACTGAACCTCAAGTTACTATAAATTGGCTAAGGCCACATCCACACTAACAGGTTTTTATTTTAGAACGGCACTCTGCAAGAGTTTCACCTTCACAGAAATGATCTAAGTCCACACTAACACGCCTGCAAACGCATATCACATGACCATTCAAGCACATTGGGCATGGACGTGCCGATGTTAACAGGAAGCAGATTGTCTACACTGTGGTTGGTTGGAACTGTTACTGAAAGTAACACGAGTATAAGGTGGTCATGGCAAGCATATTTGGAGTCTATTAGGGCTGTACTCTACTCAGACTTATGCTAGTTAAATCAGATTTGGCTTTTTAATATGAATATCTGACTATTCATGTCTTTTTTTCCCATGGTGAGTTTGACAATTTGAAAGGGGTTCAACTGGATAATCAGAATGACAGTGACAATCACGTAATATAGGGAACAATATAACTGGCAAAAAAAAGACTGTTCAGCTATCTCTGTCAACTGGGGGGTCTCCTTACAAAGCACATTAAAGCAGTGTCAGGAGCACTATCCTTTGCATGGTGGGAGCCATGGCAATGGGAAAGGCATACCCACACAAGGATAAAATCACAAAAAATTTGTAAACTTTGCCATAATGTTTTTACTTTAGAAGATGTGACTGGTAAGACCCAATCAGAGAATGAACGTGGGTCACTATGTCCTCATTTCTGCCTGTACAGATTAAAACGCAACCCTGGAGTTTTCTCCTTCTTCTTTTCTTTCTTTTTTTAGATTCATTTTCTGGTTTTTCTTTTACCTTTTATAGCATAGAGCAGCTGAAGATAGACAGGGAAGGCAGATGGAGAGAGGGGAACACCATGCACCAAGGAGCCAAAGGTCAAAATTGATATGAGCCACAAGAACTTAGCCTACATGGAGCACACATTTAACAAGGTGAGTTACCAGGGTGCCTACCCTTGAGTTTTTTTTTAAAACTAAAACAAGATTTTAGGGATTCCAAAATGCATGAGTATTGTGGATGCTAGGCATAAACATAGCCATAGCTATGTTTTTAAAATGAAAACGTATTAGTGTCGCCAGTGACACGCTAGCAATGGCCAGCAAAAATAGTTCACCGAACCAAGTGCCAGTTAACAAGTCAGCTAACCAGACAATAAAGGAACACAAAAAAAGCAATTTTTACCATTGACTCCTGTCTGATGACTGACTGCTGACCATGTTGCATCACTTAAGTGGAGCAGTTATTACCAGCAGAGCAGAGCAATCTACAGAGTGACACAGCATTTATGATGGTTTTCTCCAATTTGAACTGTCTGGGTCTTTGTTCCCTCAAATATCAGCATTGTTAAAGGGACATTGTGTAACATTTTCAGTTGTTTATTGGCAAAAATTGATGTCTGCATTCATAAATATGTCATCACTGGTGTACTATTACCTCCACCAATAATCTGACTTATTCTCGTAAAAGGAGAATTTCGGATTTGTTTGTACATTGTGCGGGTAAGTCGTCTGTGGGGTTCCATTGCGGTTCGCCATCTTGAGAATACACCCGCCAGCAAGGGACATACAGCACCGCCTTCGGCGTTTTCGTTGAGAGCCAGGCCAGCACTGTGTGACTGAGGAGCCAAAAAAGAGGAGCAAGAGGCGCTTCGCTACTACCCTGGCAAATTTGAAACTAAGTCCCACTCTTTGAGCATAATGCAGGATCATGCATATGCAGCATCATGGGAGACGGAATCCTTGTCGCCAAGAAAGTGCAAAAGGGAATAGAAAAGGCAGCGTGACCGGCGAATTAAAAAAACGAAGGCCCACATCGGGGTAGCCTTTCCCAGGTAGAGAGAGCTGCTGAGGGAGAATGGTAATACAACCACAGGCCAGCGCCGCTGTTGGCTGTTAGCCGCTGTTAGCGGCCAGTTGCTAACAGCCTCATCCCTCTCCTCGCAGTGATGCGAAGAGAGGGATGTTAGCTGTTAGCCGCTGTTAGCGCTGGCCTGTGATTGTATTACCTTTCTCCTTCAGCAGCTCTCTCCACCTGGGAAAGGCAACCCCAATGCTGACCCTTGTTTTTTTTAATTCGCCGGTCACGCTGCCTTTTTGATTCCCTTTTGCACTTTCTTGGCGAAGAGGATTACGTCTCCCGTGATGCTGCATAATACATGATCCTGCATTATGCTCAAAGAGTGGGACTTTGTTATGCGGCAGTAGTGCCGCTGGCCACTAACAGCTGTTAGCGGCGCAGTAATGCGAGGAGAGGGATGAGGTGTGTGAGGTTGAGCCACTTGTCAGTTGTCACAAGACAAGATGTGATTGGTTTGTTTCAATTTACACCCGCCCCAACAGTCCTACGTTGTAAACACAGCCAGCATGGTGAGGAGGGGGTTTGTCAACTCGCGTCGCGTGTGTCTGTGTAGGAGCCTGAATGAATACTCCATGTAGTATCGGATGACATGGTTTCATCAGTGTTATCATAGCTTTTTGGTACACAGCGGCTACCGTTGTTGCAATATGTGTTTGAAACAGTGAGGCGCTAGAGTGCGCCATCTGTTTGAATGCAATATATGATTTCAACGTTAGAAGTTTTCAGAAGTGTAACTGTATGTGAAAGCTCTGTACAGATTTACTTCTCCTACACAAGTGAATCCACTTACTCCAGCAAATCCACTAAAATGAAATGATTCCAGAGATTCTGCTGTTAGAAATGTGTCTCCACATGACTTTTTTAGGAGGTGGGCTTGTTTACTGCTACTGCTTCTGCTGAAGTGGAGAAATACTTCTTCCAGTAAATGAAAAATGAGTAATCAATCACCTGATCCAAGTTATTTATCCAACACTGGGATCGGAGTTGCATCAGTGCATCTGTATCCCCAGATCTCAGCAACAGAGTGAAATGTTCAGTCTGCAAGGAAAGGTACTAAAACAAAACCCTAGTTATATGTTTTTTCTGAAGATGTTGGCTTGTGAGTGCGTGTGTGTGTGTGTGTGTGTGTGTGTGTGTGTGTGTGTGTGTGCGTGTCTGAGAGAGAGAGAGAGAGAGAGAGAGGGAGAGAGAGAGAGAGAGAGAGAGAGAAAGAAAGAGCGAGAGTTGTTTCTGGCCTCAGAAACATTTGGTGCCCTTCAATCAGTTGATGGGAAAACAAACACAAGCTCACAAAAAGCGGCAGAAAGTTGCTTCAGAAACAGCATCTGTGCAGTTTGTAACAACAAGCATGTTTATTTCAGATTTTGTGTATTTCAAGTGTGTGTGTGTGTTCGTCTCACGTGGCTCCATTTGTGTTTGTGTGTATCCATGTGCGTGCAAAGAAGCAGAAAGATCTTTTTGCTCCACATTCCTCTTTGACAACATCATTAGCAGCCCGGCCGACCTGGCAGGGAGGGCCGGGCTGGGTGAGACACTGGACACACACACACACACACACACAAACACACACACACACACAAACACACACACACACACACACACACACACACACACACACACACACACACACACACACACACACACACACACATGGCCATGTTTCCACTGTAGGGACAAAATAGAAGATGGAAAGCTCTCCCTGTACTGACACACAGACCTTGTGCATGATACTGAACACTAGACCCACCTCTGACCCTTTATATTGGATCGTGGATCACAGGTAAACTCCAGGTTCTGTACCCAGGTCTGCACTTGTGTTTCCTTAAAAACATTACTGCATGCTATAGAGTTTAAACGATCATTTCTTGATCTCTCTGGTGGCATGGAGGCCTTAAATGAATCAGGATCAGAAGAACATCAAGGTCTGTAGAAAAAAGTTTCTCTTTTACAATATGCCTTCATTGCCACCTCTGCCATGAAGGAACATGTTTTTGCATTTTAATTTTCTTCTCTTTTTTTTCTAGCCTTTGTACTCAGGAGATGGTTGCACAAAGCACCCGAAGTGAAGACTTTCCTTTACATTTAAGTTAAGGTCTCCTTTAAATAAAAATAGTTCCACAAAAAGGCTTCTCCTTAAGGTTTCCTTATGTTTTCTCCTTATCTTGGTCTCATACTTATGGAACTGCTTAAAGTTGGTTAAACCATTGCATAGACGATGCTGGCAACCGCAGTAAGGAAAAAAACAAAAGTTACCTGTGACTGCATCTTAACGGCTACATGACTGAGTTAATGGTGATAAATGAGGAAAATAAAGGCACCCCAAAGAGTGTTTCATGACTGGGAGAACCTGATAGACACCCTTAATGATGAGCAATTGATTTTACACAGTTAATTTGACCGGAAGTCAAGTTATGATTTGTTTCAATGACTAGAATTGGATCACTGAACTTTCTGAAGCTGCACCCTTCCAGCCCTGTTACAATTAATGATTGCTCTGTGGTTTTATGCAACGGGATCTATCCAATCAGTTGTTGGCGAGGCATTTCATGTACACAAGTCAACAGCGTGACGCTTCATTCACCGGGGTTCAAATGTCGTCACTCGTCTGCTGAACACTGCAGTGAAGTTCCAGTCCATATGTTGCAATTTCTCCCTACATTTGTTGCTTCATGTTTGCTGTTATTTTCATTTCAAATTAACTTTTCAGTATGTTCTTTCTTTTATTGAATTCTTCTAGAAGTACAGTAGGATTTGGATTTGGATTAGGAGAATTTGGTTTTTGTGTCTTATCTTCTGACTTTTTTTTTTTTAAATTTCAGGCCAACTTTGTGAGAGGAAACTTAGGTGTGACAAAAGGTAACCTAGGCTATCACAAGCGCATGTTCAAGCAAACAAATAATCTCCATGGAAACAGTAGAATTTTACTGCTGTAAAATCTCTTTCAGTACAGTAAATGCCTCAACAGCTTTCTTTGACCAAGGAAACCTTTTAAGAAAAACTAAACCTTAAGTGTCATACTTAAGGAGCAAACTTAAGGTGCATTGTGCAATCACCCCCTGGGTCTTTCATGTGAAAATTGAAAACGTGCATAGAAACACAGGTGGATATAATCACAGCTGCAGTTTTATTCAAGAGAAGGTTAAAATTTTGAAAACCTCAGTCATTTTACCTAGATTTCCCTTTCCTTCGCCTTCCTCTCTTTTCCTCTGTTTTTTGATTTTCCTTTCATCTGTCTGCCAATTCTATAAAAACATTTATAATGCCACTTGACTCCATCCATCATGTCTTTCTCTCTGCCTCCTCCTGAGTCAAAATCCTCTCGCTCTCATTACTTTCAATAAAGGCCTATACTGGACACAGTAATACAGCTCTAAGAAAAGCTACTTGTTCTTTTTCAGCTACTAATATTGTTATAGCTGGAGGGAGGCAGATTCTCCACACACACACACACACACACACACACACACACACACACACACACACACACACACACACACACACACACACACACACAAAACACCCTAATCTGACCCGTTACTATGGATGCTGTATATATGCAAACATTAATGAGCAGCAGTAATGTAATATATATTAGGTGCCAGTTTTATAGCACTGTAGAACTGTGGGCAGTCCAGCACGCTACCAGTCGTAAAACACATGAAGACACAATGCAATGCAGCCAGCTGCAAGAAGGAGAAAATTATCCTGCAACTTCATTCAACTAATGCATAGCATCTATTTTGATGCTTTTTGTGCACTCTGGCAATTTAGTGTGAATCTATTTATTTTAATTGTAAATTGCACTGCTGTGGACGGGCCACCTACATAGTGGCCAAAACGTGAAACTACAGGTGGAATTACTGCTCAGTCACCTGATGCCCCTTTTGTTTTTCCCATGGACTAACATTGTGAAAGAGATGTCTGTGAATCATTGAATACATTTTTACGAGCTTCACAAGCCGTGTTAAATGACTTGTTTCAGTCTCATGACATTTTATAAGTCTAAAAGAGCCACATGATTAAATAATTTTACCCCCATTCAAGTTTGCGAAGGGATAAACTGGAAATTAGCTGCTCAGCCAGCAAAGTTTACAGTGCTCTTGCCTCATGGGCCAAACACTGGAAAGATCTGGGTAATTCTTAAGCCATGAACAATCCGTATCCAGTTCTCTTTATAGATTTGTGGGTTAGATGGGGCCTGTTACACCTACTAATAGGTTCTGAAGGCTGCTATTAGCTCATTAAATTACCATAATTATTGTCAGGCAGCGACTTCTGGTGGCTGTAGTAATTATGATGGGAGCAAAGAAGGAAGCCACATTAGCATAACAAATGAAAAAGTCTGCATCAGGAGGAGGATATGGTGTTGAATGAGTAATACAAACACAGGACTCTCACCCACGAGACAGAGGTTCTTGTCCAGTGTGAAACCAAAAGTCACTGTTGACTTATTTTAACTGACACAAGTTCATCATGCCACATCACAAATGTACTTATTTTAACCAGAACAATGATAACTTTTATCTCAACCTAACCACGTAGCACTGACCTCGCTTAAAGGCTCTCTAAGTCTTCCTAAGCTTGAAATGTTTTTGTCACATACAGCAAACATCTCCCCACGATCCGCTAGCTACATGTCCTCTGTATATGCTGTGAAAAAGTCTGGTCTCCGTAGGCAGCCCAGCCTCCGCAAATGGCAACAAAAACACTTCACTTCTGTTTACGTTCAAAAATGTTATCAGACACAACGGAGCTAGCTTGCCTTTTAGCCTCATTGTAGCCTGTAGCTCTAACTGCCTCTCTGGGCACTGCGTTCACGTGTGCACGCTTGTGCGAGACATGGGCACCGTGTTCACGTGTGTGTGCTTGCTTTCGCTGGTCATGCGCTGGCTGGTTGGTGCAGCCTGGACCACAATGTTTTTGTTTCCATTGGCAGAGCCTGGGCTGCCTACAGAGACCAGACTTTTTCACAGCATATTCAGAGGACATGTAGCTCGCGGATCGTGAGGAGACGTTTGCTGTATGTGACAAAAACTTTTCATGTTTAGGAAGACTTAGAGAGCCTTTAACTGACAACGGCCTTCTGGACCTACTAGTAGGTGTAGCAGGCCCCTTCTAACAAATATCTCTGAGGCTGATAAGCGCTGATGATGCCCATTTAATTGCGTGATAATATTGGAATAGGGTGTGTCACTGCAAAAACAGTACAAAAGACATGCACATACCAACATCCAATGGAGTGGGTACTGGACCAAAGAAACATCTGGTAAAGTAGAGAACAAACAATAAATTTGTTTTCTACTTTGTCAAATGTCACTGTCTAGTTTATTCATTGCACTAATGTATTTTCTTAACCTTTTCCACTTTAGTTTACAATAGAATAAGGACAGAAAACATTTTTCAGCTTTTCATTGAATTCAAACCAGCTAGCTAGCATAACAAAAGACGAACTAGGAGAGTGCAGGGCTTTGGATAGAATATTTTCTGATTTATTCACCTCCAAAATACTGACCTTGCCTAGTACAAAAATGGTATCACACAAGAAAAAAATGTTAATAGATGCAGATTGAGTGATTTTTAGCTTTCAACTATCAAGCTTTCCACACACTCATTTATGGATATGGTAATGTATTGGTTGGCACTCTAAAAACTAGTTATTAATTGCTGAAGAGCTGAGCATTCGCAGACACCAGCTTTTCATTTAACCTAAGCAATAAATAAGGACAGGGCAGAGAGGCAGACCTCAGTGACTTCATTTGATTATTTTAAAATATGACATTTCTAAATGACATTTACAAATTTACTGGAACCTAATTGACATTGAAGAAAAAGGGGGAAGTAAACCCCTAATAAGAAAGGTCCCAGTCTATAATGCGCGCGCACACACACACACACACACACACACACACACACACACACACACACACACACACACACACAAAAACAGCACAGCAAAGGCAGGTCATGATAATTAACCCTTATAATCAAGACTCGGTCCTTGTGTTATCACTGAGTAATTGCAGACTTCTAATCCTCATTTAGAGTAATTAATCATATGTGAACACAGAGCTGCTGCCAATTATGACACATAATGAGAGCTCATTAAGCATTCATACAGAGCTCACCATTTACACTTAGCTCTTCATCATCATCATCGCCATAATTTTTCTATTCCTTCTCCTCTTTCTCCTCATCATCATCATCTCCATCAACTGCAATACCCCCAGTGTCTTCATTATCATCACTGTTATGATCATCATCACCGTCACCACCACCATCATCATCATGACTATGATCGTCATTGTCAGAATGCTCTTCATCACCATTGCCATTATTACCGAATGAAGGCAATAGATTTTATTGTGTCCTTATTCATCATCATATTATCATCACCACTATGATCATCATTTTTGTCTGCTTCATCATCAACATCCTTATAATCACTGTCATCATGCTAAGCATTGTTATCATGTCCTATTATCATCATGGTCATCATCAAACCATCATTAAAAAAATACTTCGCCCTCATAATGATCATTTGTATATCAATTACTCGTCCTGTGTTGCGTTACATTCAGGACAAAATAAACAATCAAACAAAAAACAAACAAACAGCTGTTTTTCTCTCGCACGCCTCTAGTGAACAAGGAATCCAAAAATGAAAAAAAAAATTGATGAGTCAAAGCAAAACTACATCAAAACATCCATTTTCAAACTCTGGAACAACCCATGCATGGGTGCTTTGATACAGTTTTGCTGTTGTCTAATGTGGCCTCCTATTTCATCAACAATTTTTTTTTTTGTTTTTTGATTCTCCGTTCACTGTGCAGGCATGCGAGAAAAACTGTTTTCTTCATGCACTCAATATATCCATAATACATTTTTCTGGATGATTCTTAATGGTATTCTAATAACTCATGTATCACATTACAGGGTATGCTGATTTAAATAGCAGTTAAAACAATTACAGTTGCAGTGCGCAATTAAATGTTATGTCTTATATATGAGCTTGCCACACACAAGCATCATATTCACAATAAACCCTTAACTGAGGACTCTCACATCCGTGACCTGTAACCTCATTTTGAGTCTACAAGTTTAAAAGTGCAGTGAGGTCCAGACATTTGGATTTGGCAAATGTCTAGGGGAGTGCACATGTACATGTATAATCACTGGGGTGATGCACATTTTTTGTTTGTTCTGTTGGCTGTAATGTTGCGTAAAACATCGCAATGGGCAGAAGAGAAGAGAAGATTGTAAACTGATGTAGGGAAGCCAGTTTATTAATTGTTTAATAGAGATGGTGTTTTTCTGAGGTGAGAAACAAGTTCAACAAGTTTATGCTCATTTGTCTTTGTTTCTTTTGGGTCTGCAATGCTTCATGGGCATCTCGATGTGTGTACGTGCGCCTCTGCAAAGTATTATCACCTCGGTGTCTCAGTGAATGCAGTTTGGGATTTTTCTAAGTTATCTACCATCATACAGTATGCTGCTCTAAGTAGTGTGTCAAAGGGTGTGTGTGTGTGTGTGTGTGTGTGTGTGAATATGATATCAGATATGGATTATCTCTATGAGGAGGCCTAGCCACAGTCATTGGCTGCCTCATCACTTATTAAACAGCCTCGCTGTGGATCTCTGAGATGAAAGTCGACTACCTCTGAGACTCAACGGCAGCCGGCTCAGTCAATTCTCAGGCTCAATCAATAGAAAAGTTCTTAAACTTTTGACTCAAGTACAATTCAATAGGAACTATTGACACTGAAAGAGTCAACAAAGCGCATGATAAGACAACAGAACAACAATTTTTGGCCAGGGAGGAGCACCGATGCTCCTGTCCCAGGGTGAAAACTGGCCCGTTCTTCACTTTCACACTCCTCTTTTTATTTCTTCACTGCTCTTCTTGAATAATAAATAAATACAGAAATAGTGTGGGCTGCCAGCTCCTCTTTACATAAAACATTGATGCTGTCTGCAGATTGAAACTAAAACAGTCACTCTGTGAATCTTTACTGGCACCCAAAGGATACAGCTCGTCTGAAACTGGTGAAAAAAACCAACAAAAAAAAAAACCCAGGAAAAATAGAGCTTCCTTTGAACAGTGACCCCGTCACCTCTAGTTTTTATTGATGTCTGAAAGATGCTGCCTGGCTAAAACTGGCCGACACCTACAAACTTTCACTGACATCCAAAAGCTTCAGCTCCCTGCCAACTTCTTACCTCATTAAGCCACACTCGTTCTTTTGACCTCTGGTGATCGTCCTGCTGGGATATGAACCAAGAGGGACACCTTTAAGTGTATTATCAGCTGACCTGGGACAGTGTGACACCTTCAGAGATTTGGACAAACTAGTTTTACTGACTGACGTGATGCAGGTTCTATTGTTGGACACAGCATCTGGTATTTGTGCAGAAGAAGTGACTGCCAACCAACCGTGACTCAAGAGCAACGCTATCAGAAGAAGTCTGCAGCCAGAGATTTAGCCAGCTCTAAAGATAAAAGTTCACATCATTCCTGCACTGGCCTCCATTCAGTCTAAACACAGATTTAAAGATCCTTATAGTTGTTCTAAAATCTGATTAATTTCTGCATTTAACATTTACATTAAGTTAACAGTATTTGTTTTTCTTTGTGTTTATGTTAAAGGGAATGCACAGTAAAAAAAAAAAAAAAAAAAGGGAGACACATAAATGTACATTGCCACAACAGGCTATAAAAATGTTAACTTCCAAAACAATGATGTACTAACTGTTTGTCTTCATTCTTGCAGCCAAATCACAGAATACTAGCATACCGTCATGCATATCATCATCCCTCTGAGTATAAGAGTCAGACGTGTGTGTCCTTTGCTACTACTTATTTTCCTGGCATGAAGCCAGTGTACCTGGACAGTAAAAATAATCATATCAAATATGATTACTTTATCCAAATCACATATAAAACAGTTCATGCATTATCTCTTTAGGGCACAATTATCTCTAACAAAAAGAGTTTTAGTTTTAAATGGAGATAACGAGAAAAAAATTGTTGTGTATTTCCTTCCTGAGCCACTTGCTCTAGTTAAAATGTAAGTGTGTACTGAGTGAGGATTTACTGAGTGGCAACCTCTGGGGCTGAAGAATTAAACCAATGCGGAAGTGCAGAAACTGTAGTTCCTATAGTGACCATTTGAAGCTGGTTCCAAAAGCAAGTCAAACCCCATACACCCAAATGTTATAATGCCCAACTTTAAAACAGAAATAAACATGTTTACAGCCTGGTACAAAAAACAGTTTTTGGTCTCTTTAGCTAATTTCCACATTCATGGCAACTGCATGAGGGGATTTTATATCAAACACTCATGTGTTTACATTCCATTCAGATTTGAATTTGAACATAATTAAAGTGTAGCTGCCTTTAGTGACAGGCTGTCTGTGAGGTGTTGCTACAATCTATGAGCCAAGTCCATCCCTCGCTCCTTCACAGCTCCACCTTCTCTTCCAAACATGGTTATTTGTGGCTCCAAAAAAACAAGATGGTGATGGCCAAAATGCCGAGGTTTGCAGCTTCAAATCAGGACGCCATGAACCAACTGGCTCACGTTACGATGGCTACGTCTATTATTTTATACAGTCTAATGGATTTACGCATCACAATATTACAAGTTGCACCACACAAAGTACTTACTTTGCAGAGATAAGTCGATACTAAGTCTCTACACCTGCACAGTCATGATTATTCCCTGACTTTAAACATGCCATTGTTGCCCCGTACAGATGTTGCACAGATACAATGGGAAAAAAAATCTTATTTTTTTTGTTTTGTTTTCCATTTCTTGTCTAGCAAATGATTTGGTATACAGTCTCAATGTTCAGTGCATAGAAAAGCTTTGCAGTGTCTTCTGAAAGAATCTACCAGATTTCCACTGAGACTTTAGTTCTTTAGTTTAAGACTTGGCTTAGCACGGTTGCTGCAAACTAAAGCCTGAAGTGACACCAGAGCCACAAAGGAGTATTCAGCAACCCAGAGGTTACAAATCAGAGTCATTATCTCATATGTGGAGGAGTAGCACTCTCTGACTCTCTCTCTCTCACACACACACACACACACACACACACACACACACACACACACACACACACACACACACACAAACACACACACACACACAGACAAACACACCTACACACGCACACACACACACACACACACACACACACACACACCTACACACACACACACACACACACACACACACACACACACACACACTCTCCTCTCGTTTGATTCAATCAATAGCATGGAAGTGGTCCCACTTTTTGACTAATTGGACAAAAAAACTCCTTTAGCCCACTATTTGTGTGTGTGTGTGTGTGTGTGTGTGTGGGCACGCTAGTCCTCTGTCGATGTGTGACTGTGTGCGAGTCGTGTGTGTGGACATGGAGGGGAATCCCTTTAGGTCAAGCGAGCGAGTCAAGCCAGAATGAAGCTAATGAGATTAGCAAGAAAGTCGGGAATTAAAGTGTGCACACTGAGCTCGTTGGGAAGCTAATTTAATCAGAGGTCCTTGAATGCAGCGTTGGGCTCGGGACAGATCAGCCGCTCTTAGCCGCCTGATAAGAAGTCACAGCACAGTGAGGTCGTTGACTGAGGGCCAAGTGAGGACATATTCTGATTGGGTCGCACGTCACAGAGCTGTTAAAGCACTTCATATGTGTATCTGCAGTCCGTATTGCCTCACGTGGAAACAGCACCACAATCGTTTTGTAATGCTTGAAATGAAAAATGTTTATGCTATCCCGAGAAGCAGTTATGATTACAATGACTCTTATACCTCAGTAGCAAAGCAGAAGCAGTGTGAAATTTTCATAAAAGCACAAAACTCTCTCGACAATGTTAGCTCATCAAGTTTCTAATGAAAGTTATTTCAAGAAATCATTTGTAGCAGTTTACACTGAAAGGAGATTTGCAACACTAAGATCACTTCCTAAACAACCACAAAGGACATGATCTTCTATGAGGTTCTCAGTATGTCAAAACTACAATCACCATGTTGTGGCTGCCTCTGCCAACAAGTCAAGTTGCAGTTACAGTTTACATCCATGTCTGTCTGTTCTCATATGTAGCTGTCATGATCCTGGGTTTTTGTGCATATTCTGTTATCTTGTGGACGTTGTTTTTGAGTTTTCTGTTTCTGTTCCTTGTTTGATGTTATTCAATCATGTTTAATCTGCTTCCTGTTTTATTTTCTAGCTTCTCTCTTCCATGTGTCATGTCTGGGTTTTACTTCCTGCCTTTTTATGTTTTCCCACCTGTTTTCTGTCACACCTGTCTCATTAATCCTTGCCTGTTCCCGGAGTCTGTATTTAGTCTTGTCTGCTCCACTTGTGCTGTTAGCTAATCCCATGTTGTACTCTTTTTTCCCATATCTTCCTTCTCCAGCTGTGTCTCACCCTGGTAAATAGTTTTCTGTGTATATATACCTGTGTGTTTTCCTTTGTCCTTTGTCAGTTCGTCTGAGTTGATGGTGTTTCTCATCCCAGGTCCAGTTCGTTCTGCATGCCTTCTGTTGTTCATCATGGGTTTGGTTCCTCCTGTGTTCATCTTGCCTTCATTCTGCATCCATTCCAGTTCCTCGTGTCTTTTACTGGTTGGTTTGGATTTTGTTCGGCTTAGAGTTGGACTTTGAGTTGCCTCCCGATTCTGGATGTTTTTCTACCAGCTTCATTAAAGCTCACCTTTTGTTAAAGACTTCAGATTGCTGTTTGATCTGCTAAACCTTAACATATAGCTATGATAGTTGGAAATACTACAAATAGGCTATGGATGTTGCTGCAATGAGGCAGCATATTCTAAAAAATGGATGCTTCTAACAGCTTCAACCTGGCAGCACAGAGGAACGATACAATCAGCACAGTTTCAAGGAGCACCCAAGGTTAGTGTCAGCATTTCAGTATCTGTCTCTGTTTGACATAAAACTTCCTCTGTTCAACATTGATGTGAAATTTCTTTTTTTCTTTTAAAGGAGCTATATGTAAGAAATCTAAAGCAAATAGTCGTAAAATCATCCTAATATGTCACAGAGACTAAGGAATAATGTTCATATAACATAATGTTACTGACCTCACCGACAACAATAGTACAGCCAGAATATTCACATTTTTAAAAAAAAGTACAGTCCGCAAATCATGTTTATGTTTTCGAATTTGTGTTTTGGCCTGTTGTGCCACCCACCGCCGTCTACCAGTCATGCAGTCAGTAGAGTCTCAGCATCAGTTACAGTTACGACTGAGCTACAATGGCTGACGGTGTGACTAAACCCAAACGACCTTGTTATGATTCCCAAAAACGCCAAGACAAAACTCGAGGCAAAGCGAGGGTCTATAGGAGATGCTTTTCAACGGTGGAGACGGTTGAAAGTGGACAAGAATTTCAAATTGGATGTCAAAGTGGCTACTCTTCTCCTCGACAGGAAAGCTATAGCCAAAGTTGGCTAACTAGCATCATAGCTAGATGGGGATGGACATTTCGAATACTTTCATCAATGTTACTCATTTTCGATCATACATTGTAGCCCATGTGCAGGTGGGTCATCGACCTGACTGTTTTTTTTTTGAGAAACAAACATTAGCAATATTAGCAGTGTCCCGATACATAGCATTAGCAGCCAGCTCCTCCTCCCCTGTATCCCCGCAGCAGCAGAAAAGCTGGACTTGCTCGAACGGTCCGCTGGAAAACCGAAGATCAAGGACGTCAAGGACGTGGCGCCACAGCAGCCGCCCATGGGCAAACAAATCACCCCCAGATTCCACCAGATGCATGCTGGTTGCACCTGTGCTCCGGCACGGCAGCGGAGCCGATAGGATTCAGTTCTAGTCAATGTGTGTGTTTCCACCGGCTGCGGCTGTGCTGCGTTCCGGCTCCGTCTCAGCTGCGGCACTCCGGAGCCCTCCGCAACAGATATGCTGGACTTCTAGTTTTGCCAGACGCCGGAGCACAACACAGCAATTCAGCACAGAGCAGCAACCTCGAATCTGTAGGGGAGGGGGGTGGACACAACTCGCGGCAGTATTTTGAATTTGAGTGCAGTAACCGTTTTGGCCACATTCTTACATATAGGGCCTTCAATTAGTGTATGAATTCTTGAGTTTTGGCCAAAATCATGGTTTGTGAGGTCTTGACCTTCGACATTCAACCACAAAATTGTAATTAGTTCTGAGTGGACATTTGTCGAAATTTTAAGAAATTACCTCAAGCATTCTTGCAATATTGTATTCATGAGAAATGGATGGATGGACTGAAGGAAAGATCGATGGACGGATGGACAGATGGATGGATGGACTGATCGATGGGTAGAAGGACGGACAACCACAAAACATAATGCCTTCAGCCATGGCCATTGCGAGTGCACAGTCATAAAAATAGTGCTGACATATTATTAGGCTGTTTAGACTTTGACCACAGAGCTTTTAAAGGTCGATTCAGTTGTTTGAACATGTGTGACAATAGATGTATGAAGAAAGCAAGGAGGCCCGCTGAAGCTGCATATGCACAAAGGCCAGCCTTTGGTGATTAGCTACTGCTTGAATCTAATCAAACGTTAATCATGGAGATAGCAGATCAGAAAACGCTCATATGGGTCATTTTGGAGGGCCAACTGAGATGGTGAAAAAGGAAGAAAAAGAAGGGAGGAATGGAGGGATACGGCCAGGACAGAGAGGAGGATGGAAGATGCAACAGGAGGAAATCAGTGATGAAGACAAAGCAGCAAAGCAGGAAGGATGGAGGAAAAAGGGAAGAGGAGATGGAGAGAGAGAAGGAGAAAGAGGAGAAGAAGAGGACATCTGCTGTTAGCTGCAGGGTCTGAGTCTATGCCAGAGATGAGGTCAGAGCAGCCTGCTGGACACAAACAATGACCACCAGGCTGAAACACACAGGGAAGACTCCTCGGTTTACTGCTTTTAAACATTTTTGCTGATAAAATTCTTTGATTTCTAAAATGAAATAGCTTAAGCTTGAACTGATTCTCACATTGATTTTATGTTCCCACAAATCAGAAAGTTGCTTTCGAAGGGTTTCTGAATATATTGCAGATCAGTCTCTCTCTAAGAAATGTAACAAATGCGATAAAAAGTGAAACTGCAGAATGTTTAGGCTCTATTTTAAAATACACATTACATCATTTCACAGATTTTCTATCTGTAATCCCAAACAAATTCACACATCAGAAAATAACACTACCTCTCCCTCTCTCTCACACATTCTCCCTCTCTAGTTCATTGGTGTTTTGACCTGTATTAATGATGCATTTTATGCATCCCTCCACATTTCAGTGAGCATTATCTCTGTCTCAGCTGTCCATCAGTCCTTTAAGCTACCGGAGCTACAGGAGCACCTCATCCTTTCTTCCTGTTCGTCAGTTTTTCTCTTTTGGGCTGTCAAGGTTTAACTGCAAAAGTGACACAGCTATCCAGAGGCATAAAGACATTTTAACCAGTTTGAAATTTGCATCACTTGACACTGGAGCATATATTAACCCCCCTCAGTCTAAAATATTGCCATTTTAAATGTCTGACTGTTCATACAGACAAGACTTACACCTGCCATTTGAAAAGAACACTGTGAAATTTCTGTTACCATATTTCCAAAGATTTTCCACTAATTTTGACCATTTTGTCAAACAGTTTAGGTACAAGAGATTAATGTAGTCTGTGACAGCTTACTTGTTTGGTCAGCCAGATTGAATGTTATCTATAATGAACAAAAAATATAAACGCAACACTTTTGTTTTTGCTCCCATTTTTCATGAGCTGAACTCAAAGCAAACTTTTTCTATACACACAAAAGACCATTTCCCTCAAATATAGTTCACAAATCTGCAGCATGAATATTGCACAGGTGTGCCTTAGGCTGGCCACAATCCTACAGATCCTTGCAACATGGGGCCATGTATTATCATGCTGCAACATGAGGTGATGGTCGTGGATGAATGGCACAACAATGGGCCTCAGGACCTCGTCACGGTATCTCTGTGCATTCAAAACGTGTGCATTGCCCACTCAAGTCGGTTACGATGACGAACTGCAGTCAGGTCGAGACCCCGATGAGGATGACGAGCATGCAGATGAGCTTCCCTGAGACGGTTTCTGGCAGTTTGTGCAGAAATTCTTTGTTTACGCAAACCGATTGTTGCAGCAGCTGTCCGGGTGGCTGGTCTCAGACGATCTTAGAGGTGAAAATGCTGGATGTGGAGGTCCTGGGCTGGTGTGGTTACACGTGGTCTGCGGTTGTGAGGCCGGTTGGATGTACTGCCAAACTGTCTAAAACGCCTTTGGAGACAGCTAATGGTAGAGAAATTAACATTCAATTCACGGGCAACAGCTCTGGTGGACATTCCTGCAGTCAGCATGCCAATTGCACGCTCCCTCAAAACTTGTGACATCTGTGGCATTGTGCTGTGTGATACAACTGCACAGTTCAGAGTGGCCTTTTATTGTGGCCAGCCTAAGGCACACCTGTGCAGTAATCATGCTGTCTAATCAGCATCTTGATATGCCACACCTGTGAGGTGGGATGGATTATCTCGACAAAGGAGAAGTGCTCACTAACACAGATTTAGACAGATTTGTGAACAATATTTGTGAGAAATGGTCTTTTGTGTATATAGAAAATGTTTTAGATCTTTGAGTTCAGCTAATGAAAAATGGGAGCAAAAACAAAAGTGTTGCGTTTATATTTTTGTTCAGTGAGCGTTATTATAGGTCATCAGCATGATAGACATGGGTTATAAGGGTCTTGCTAAAACTATTACATTTAGACCGCCGTTATCAGCACATTAAACAGCTGTGTTTATTGGTATGCAAGCATCCAATGACTGTACAGCAATTTGTTACACTGGATGCTCTCTGTCCACACTGAATCTGTTAAAAATGGAATTCTGTTACATCATGTAAACAAACAACTTAGTCATCAGCTGTGCACTTAAAGACTTCAGACTGGAGACTTCACCACTGAAAGGACGATGAGTACTCACTTCCTGGATATTCATATTTACAGCAATACTGTTGCAGATATAGATATCATTGTTGTACATACCATGCTATATCATACCACCATCTCCACTTTGTAAAACAGGTAGCTAGCTCAGCTTAGCATGCCACACAACAATACTCTGCAGAAACTTTCAGCTCTCTGGCAATCTCCCTCCTGCTTCCACCTTATCTACATTTCTGTAGCAAAAGGTATCAGAGGTATCATAATAATTCCCCATTTCAACCCTGTGAATCAGCCATTTCTCTTCCACTGTGATGCTTTCAACACGAGACACAGGAAAAAAAATAGTAACACAGTGTCCAACAAAAGTTCATCTTAACGGCGCACTGTGTCACGCTGTGTTACTCATGGCCAGTTAGAACATTCCAACCAACCTTTTTTAGTCGCTGATGCTCACTCGGGTTGCATCCAGTTAGGCCACGGTGTTAGCATGAAGATTAAGAAAGCCTGCAAAGGGAGACTAAACTGTGTGGTGGATGAGTTAAACAAAAATACCGGATGTCCAATCAGGAGACCGGAGTTCGTGTCCTGTGTGAAACCAAAAGGCAATGTTGACAAATGCCACATAATACAAACCAAGATGTGTTTTTCTAAACCTGACCACACAGCTTTACTGCCTAAACCTAAGAAAAGTAAAAGAAAAACCTAACAACAACGGGCATTTAATGTGCTGATAAAGGTTTCGAACTTAAGTCGGTAAAGCGGGCCCCTTTTAACCCATATCCCTGATGCTGATAATCACTAATAACACCCCTTTATCGAGTGATAACATATGAAATGGGTGGTTTAGTCGACTTGTTTAAAGCCTGTCCAATCATCTGAATGCTCATGTTTTTTTACTGTTTCTTTATAGTGATATCACTATGTATGATGTAATGCTAATTCATTCATTCATTCATTCATTCATGGGTGAGAAGCAGGGTACACCTTGGACAGGTCGCCAGACTATCACAGGGCTAACACATAGAGACAGACAACCAGCATGCTCACATTTAAATTTACGGGCAATTTAGAGTCACCAATTAACCTAATCTGCATGTCTTTGGATTGTGGGAGGAAGCTGGAGTACCCGGAGAAAATCCACGCTGACATGGGGAGAACATGCAAACTCCACACACAAGGGCTCGAATCCCCCAGCTTGGGTTGTCACCTCACAGTGCTAATTTATTCATTTAAAAAGTTTTTTCAGGGCACCCAGTAGCTCAGTGGGTAGAGCAGATGTCCCATGGACAAAGCTTCTCTACTTCTGATTATGACACAGTAATGTGAGTAGGATTCTTTTTAGGTCTTATGCCATTAAGACAACATGAATGACATCACCTCTGTAAGGGACAACACACTGCACCTCTCCAAGGTCACTTATATAAGGAGGCAGAGCGTGCCACGAAGGCTGCTGATCAGTGTGATTTAACCATCTTTCTTGTATATCATATCACATCTAACAAAATTTGCAAGACCCTGTGGTGTGATGTATATTTTTCACCACTGTTAAAAATGAACCACTGTCTGCTTGCAAATGTTAACTGAGCAAATGAAACTCTCCACAGCCTTCCAATATAATAAATATGTCTCGTTGTCTGAGACAAAGAGAAGGAGAAGGATTTTCATTATTCTTCTGAGAATACAAAACTCATTACACTTGATCCCTCAAAGGCACCACAAACACATCAGAACATGTGGCCTGGTTTTTGTGTGCGTGTGTGTGTGTAGCTACAGCACATTTGCAGCCACATGTGTGTGTGCCATGAGATCCAGCAGATTACCATCACCTGTGGTTCTGCTGCCTCAAAGCTCGGCCTGTCAGCCACCAATTACAGCTCCCTGACTGCCCATAAACCTCCCAGCAAGAGAGGAAAGGTCTCTTTATAGAAACCTATGGAGGGAAATGACTCTCTCCCTCTTTGTCTCTCTCTCTTTTATCCATCTCAGTCCTTATAATATCAGGCAGATTTCACATCTTTCATATAAAGTGCCCTTGACCTTCAAGCAATATGAGAGACTTGATAGAGCATCATAATGGGGCTCTATAACTTTCCGTGTGGTTGAGCAAGCAGCGCACTGCGGGCTAGCAGGGCAGCTTGCTACAGATTAGCTGTTAAAGTGTGTTGCCATAACTCGTCGAGCCCGTAAAACACATAAAACACAGCAGGTCAGGTGCTGCCTGGAGGCTGCAAAGACAGGATGCTGGGAAAAGTCACTTCGTCTTCTGTTGAATATCAAGATGTTGAAAATTCTAGTGCTGAAGGATATTGTTAACCTTATAATTTTGCTTTTTTTCAACAAATCCCATGAAAAGACCCAAACCAGCAATGTTTTAGGTGCTGGACACTAAATTTTATCAAACTTGAGAGACAGAAACAGTACATTTGTTAGAGACTATTTTCATAAGCGGAGTGATCCACACTTGGTGCTCAGGTGAGTATTTGGGGCAGCAGGATGATGAACACTAGGTTGAGTCTAAATCAACTACAGTGTGGCTCACTTAAGCAATCTTACACGAGAGGGTGTGCTTTAACATAATTTGTGGCATGACAGTGCGGTAAGGACCAAGGTGTCTTTTCGCGTTTGTCTCTGTTTCCATGGAAATGCATAGGGTCTATCAAATAACTGGAAAAGAATTAGACACGTTCGTAGACTACTGTGTGTAACAACTACCAGTTTACTACTCTAGCAAGTAGGTCGAACCACAGTGACATGACATCGCATGACCTAGCAACAGACCCGTTCTCTAGTCCCTTGTTGAGTCTGCCAGTCAACATGAGGGTAATACTTTCTGGAGATCCACGAGTTTCCCAAACTAACTGAATATCCATACATGAACACAAAACTGCATAGCTAGCTCAGCCTTGTTGTGACTAAGATATCTGCTGAAAAAATTTTTTTTTTGCATATACAGATTTAGCTCCTACATCCACAAACTTCAAATGTATTTTTGAGGTAGTAGCACCGTGTCACCAGCACAGCCGATGGAAGACACCAGGGGATGCCAGACATTTCCAATCACTTAAGAGCATTCTAAAGTCCAAAGGTTAATATTAATTGAAAAAATATAGATGTAATCATTTCCAAAATTCACAACATGTTTTTATCTGACGAAATATTCAGCTTCAATCCATTTTTGATCACATTCAGCCTGTCAAAACAACTTTTTCACTGCAGTCACACTCAAACTCGCTGCACTCCAGGAAGGAACGCACATGCATTGGCACTGCAGTCGAGCAGCAAACAGCACTACAAATTGTAGGAAATTATAGAAAGTTGATTTAATAAAAAATCACTTAGCCTTTATAACTATGCTGGAAAATATCTGCCAATGCAGTAGTTAAGTTCTGAAATTGTTTTATTTAAGTGAATTATTCTATAAATGTTACTGTAAAAGTCTATTGAGAGCATTTGTCAGATCATATGTTCATAAAATACCCTAATAACCCATTTTAGGTGGCTTTTTGCTAATCAGCTTTCAGGTCATTTGAAAAAAAATAACAAAAAAAAAATTCAGATACATTAGTTTAATAAATGTTAACGTTCAGTGTGCTTGTATTTACATATTAGGCTATATAATATTTTCAGGATTGTGTAGTTTTTCTTTAGATTTTATCCCATATACATGATTACATATAGTGCGTATGTGTTTTGTATGTACCAAAGCAACAGCAGCAGCAGCCTCATTTTCCTCCAGCCATTCATCTAACTTAGTCCACCATATAGATCAAATTAACAACAAACCATCCATTTTATAGCAGTTTTGTAGCCTTCTGGTATTTGCTCTTGCAGTCGCAATGTTGCCATGGAAATGGCAGGGTAATGTTTTCAGTGATAAGCCAGGTGTTCTGTTATGCTGACTTGAGCACATTCTAAATGTATTGTTGACCAAGCAGATTGCTTGATTGGAACTACTTGTTGTATAATTATGATGAGTTTATGGACATCAGTGGAGCTCAAACATTAGTCAGACGGTGACGTCATGTCCCTGGTCAAAATTGGTCCCGTTTGGACGCCAAAAAATGTAACAATGGGTTATGAGGCAGACCACTAAATGGTGTGCTTTCAACATACAATAATGTTTAATTCCAACCACTTTTATAAACCAGGAAATATTGATCATATTATGGCTTTGAAAAAAAGAAAATGCATGTTTATTTTTGTATTCAACAATTTATTGACAATTCATTTGTTTGGATATGAAATGGGTGTGATCAGACAGCTACACTGAGATGTCCACTCCAAGTCTAAAGACTAGGCTTATATTTTAAAATAAAAAAAGACATTTATGCCATTTATTATATCTACATGTAAATTATATTCCTGTCTCATCATTTTAAGCCTGTGGTGTTTGTAAGAGCCAAAAGTCTTTACCCATGCTGTCTTTGATCACATGTGAGAGAAACAGTCTTCGAGGCCTTTGCCAGAAACTCAGATGATGTTCTATACAAGACTAACAATGTCCCTGTAGACAAAAAGTTGTGGTGGATGAGTAGAGCAAGCACAGGACTTTCACCCACAAGACCAGGGTTTGAGTTCCATGTGTGTCAATGTAAGCTTATTATTTGGCTGGTATTTCCAAACTAGGAAGGTTGCTCAGGAAGGACGTTGCTGACAGCCAGGTAATGTTGTGGACGTTGAAACAACTTTCATTTCAGAACCATAACTGGACATCTAGAATGAACATTCAAACAACAGTCTTTTAATGTCTGTTGGGGTGGCAAAGAGATGGAAGATGATACAATATGCAATACAGATAAATATAGCTGAGTGTCATCAGCATATCCATGATGAAAGAAACAATGTGATTGGATAATTGGAGCAGCTGTATATTGCGAAATATAATGAGAAAAATAACGACAGTGGTCCTTGAATTAGCCCTGTGGAAAGGAAGTGGCACTTTGTCATTTCTCCTTGTCATACTACTTTGACTGACTCTGTGAGCTAGGCCTCAAATCAAAGCAGCACAGTACCAGAGATGCCCAGTTCAGATAGGATGGGTAAGAGGATCTAGTGGTAAACAAATGTATTATATGATTGGTTGATTTTTTTTTCTTTGCAGTGAAACAGGCTGTAAAGGCTGCTGTAAGAGAGGAAAAAATGAGGGTGGATATAGAGGGCAAGGAAAAATAATAAGACCTTGCAAACACCTACTTATCCCCAGATACTCCTCCATCACTTTATTCCTAAACTTTGCATAAACAATTCGTCACCTAGGTTAGTGAACAGAAGCCTAATTCACATCATCTGGGGTCGTGAAACCCCAAAGGCTGAATTCACAAAGCCTTCCAAGGCCGAGTGCTGCTCCAAACTGACCAATTTAGTGGTAAAACTCGACAAAATAAAAGGCAGGATGAAGTGCTTCGTGCATACTGATCAGCCCACTCTGTGGCCAGCTGTTCCCAGAGCTGCCCAGAGGTAAAGAAAACCAACTCATTAGTGATTCAAATCGGGCTGAGTCAGGAGGAGAAAACAGTAGCTCTGATTGAAAAACAGAATTATTACTGCTGAAAAACAACAGATCCCTAGTGAAAGATGGAGGGAGAGAGGAGAGAAGCTGTTGTGAGGCAAAACAGACAAACTGGCAGGAGAGAAACAGTAGTAGTGCAAATTGATACATCTATGTTTGTCTATAGGAGCTGAGTATTTTTCAGGCTGCCACATTCTTGGGAAATAAAATCTTTATTCAGCTCTTTGTATTGGACCTAATGGCTAAAATTATAAAAATTCAAAGAGTAATTTCCAAATGTGTGTGATGCTCTAATCTCAAGTGTGTCACATGGCCTGAAATTTTGTATATACCCACTAAAGCCACATCACTGCACAGCTCAGTGTTCTCAGATTTCGTCACAACAGACTTGTGTTACTCACATGTCAGCTTGACAGATATGAGAACTGTGTTTGTGTGTTTTTTGACATTCTTTTCATACAACAGTTTCTTCAACCCACAACAATTTTTTTTCCTTTGCGAGATGATAAAAGCAAATTGACTTGACCTTTTTTCAAGTAGACATTTCTTGTTGTCTCTCTGTCAGCTCGGCTAAATTTGGGCTAAATTTATGCTCTTATGTCTATTTTGCAAGTGTTGGTGGTGCTTTTTGCGGTTGGCATTGGATGGTGATGGTGAGTGGCTGTGAACCACTCATCAGGATGCTGAAATCAACTCACTTGTCTGCAGGCTTTCCTCCTGATGACTTCTGCTGGCTAGCCAGGTCAAGGTTTTCAAATGTTAACATCAGTAAACATCTAGTAAAGATGAAGAAGATGCTCAGTTGAACTAGCATCCTGCGAGCTATTTTACAGGTGTTGAATAATAAACTGCACGATCTCTGTACCGCATCAGTTTCAAATGGGATATCAGGAACTGTAATAACCTTTGTCTACCTGAACTTGGCTGGATCCTGGACAGCACCATTGAACCAGGTAACTCTTTTCCTATATATCTGTCAGAACAGAGGACTCTGTCGAGAGAAGGGGAGGTAATGTGTGCTTAATGATGACTGAGTAGTAGTGTGACAATGGGAATGTGAAGTGCTGTCCCGTTACCGCTATGGATCACTGCTATATGCTGCTCATTGGCAGCTGTAAGGCGGCACTGCCCATATTTGGGTGAGCGACCATGTGTCCAACTTGTTAGGTTCAGGATGTGTGGACAGAGCCAGCTGGAAACATGGCAATTTTAAAGCAGCAGCCTATCATGTAAGAAGACACAATGAAGGACTAAATCCCAATTGAAGGAGCTGATGGGATAACAGTCTTACCTTGGATGATTTCATGTGACAAATAAATGATTGATTGATTTTAAATGGTGCACCTGACCCCTGATTTACCCATATGTAACTGTAAACAGAAGCGTCTTTCACAAAAGAGCAATAGGAATGTTTTCTTTTACAATGCCTTTAAACAATAATAATACTAATACTACTACTATCATCACATATGACTTTTTTGTGTAAATCGATCACCTCCATGGCCAAAGTTTGGTTACGTTTCTAAAATGATTTGGGTAAGGCTAGATAAAAATTATGGTAATCAGAAAATTGCCAAACAAAGGTCCTCAGAAGGGCTATTATTATTAAAATAAGTGATTCACTCTCCCAAACAGAAACACATGGCTAATTATTATGCAGAATGACATAATCAGACATTCCTGCTATGCCGAAGGCATGACTCCATCCTGCTCTGCCTCTGACTGGCTTACTCTGATATCCGTACCCTCACCCTAACCAATCTCACTCCTAATGCGTAAACCTAACCAACTCAACCAATGACGGCAATGAGTACTGGCCAATCAGAGGCAGAGTAGAGTGGGTCATGCCTTCACCAAAGTCCAGTGATGTAATTCTGCATACTAACTAGCCATATGCTATTGTTTGGAAAGTGCTGTCAAAGGAAAGGCTCTTTGGAACGATGGGTGTTTGTTTTTGGGGTAACTGGCTGTCATAAAAATGGGCTTTTGGGTCAATGGGACATTTTGCACCACACTTCTGAGAGGGGATTACTATTATTTACACAACCATAAGAGATAGCTTGTCAGAAAAACATGAGCACAAGTCAACTTAACAGATAGGACAGATAGGAGTTGGGTATTATATGTCTTCAGCTGAACTTGGTCAAGCAGTGTCCTGTCAATGTGTGAGTCCTTTGTTGCTCTGGAGCAGAGAAAACATACATTTTTGAAAAACACCATTGCTCTGACTGCCTCTGGCCCCTTCAGGTGGTGTCGGAGAAAGAGAACGAGGGCTGAACAAAGAGAGAGAACTAGACAGACAGAGAGAGAGAGGTGGTAGCAGACAGAGACACAGACAGGAAGCAGCACATTGGTATTCACGGCTGGTTTCAGCTCACCCATCCATCCTTGCCTCATATTCTTTACATCACATTTGCCCTTCAGTGCAGCAAATGTCTCACACACAGCTGGCGGAAACTACACCACTGCTGCCAGGGGAGCTGGACAGTCGATCACGTGCACACCCCCACGAACACGCGCATGTATGCTCACACACCGTCCTGCCAAGCTGAAGCAAAAACAAGCTTTTTTTAATTGCTACATGGGAGAATCAGATGTTTCATTTTCATTTTAGCACATAGCTCTGTGCATCATTATAACTTTGGGTCATAAGTTCAATGCATTATTGATGGCTTGTATGGAGAAAATAAATCATCTGACCATAAACTCTCAGTGCAATAATTGCTGCCCATTCTCTGGAAGTTTTAGCAGTATTTCCATATTATTATGATTCTCTGATAGTAACAGATTCTCTTCTCAGTGGTACATTGCCTCCACAGCTAAGCTTCTTCAACTGAGTGTCCAGTTTCTAAAAAAGTATGTGGGGTTCTTCCTGGTGAGACATGATGCAATATGAGCAGCACTCTGTTTTAATGAGGCTGCATCCTAAGACGAGCACTGGAATTGCAGAGCAAAATGGTCAGATAACAGAGTGAGAGGGTAGACTATGTTCAGAAAATGTCTAAGGTGGGGCGTCGGTAGCTTAGTGGATAGTGCCGGTGCCCCATGTACTGTATAGAGGTGATGCCTCGCTGCAGCGGTCGCGAGTTCAACTCCGGCTTGCAACCCTTTTCTGCATGTCGTCCCCCCACTCTCTCTGTCTCCCCATTTCACACTGTCCTGTATATTAAAGGCAAAAAAGCCCCCAAAAAATAATATTTTTTAAAAAAAAGAAAATGTATAAGGTGACATGGATCCAGTCGTAGGCAATGACGGACAGGTGGACAATTGAAATAGAAATATTACTGTTTTTGCAACCCATTCTCAATCTCAGGGTGTCAAATACGGCAGGTTGGTCAGTGGGCAATCGGTGTCTGATCCTGATGCACAAGGTGCTCTATAGCATCTGTATGAGACGCACAAGGCTTCCAACTAACTCAGATGTTAACACCTTCATGGCAATGATGTAGTATGAAGAGGAAGAACAACAGGTGAAATAAGATATTAAAGAACTACATATGTAAAGTATATGGACACCTTAAAATTACACATATATATGTGATAATTTTACATCTTATTCCAAACCATGGGCATTAATACACTGCTATAACAGCCCCCAGTGCTCTTTTTCTTTAGCCTTTCATCAGAACTTCGCTGCAGAGATTTGCTTTTATTTGGACACAACAGCATTAGTGAGGTCCAACACTGATATTGAGTTCCAGGTATGTGGACAGACGTGTCCAAATACATTTGGCCAAATATCATAGCCCGTGCTGTCAAAGCACTGTGGAAGCTGCGATTGTTGAATTCTAACAAAGTAAGTAGTCAGTAGACTTTGTTAAAGGCTCAAACGCACCCACTTTGAATATCATGCTCTTGAATGGGTGATATCAGTGGTTATCAGCCTCATTAATACGGGTAAGAAGGGGCCTGCTACAATAACTAGTAGGTTCAGAAGGCTGTTACCAGCTAATTGAATAGCCATGTTGCCGAGTTCTTCAAGCTATGTCACATCACAAACAAACTAATTTTAACCCAAACCATAATCTTTTTTCTAAACCTAACCAAATGTGTTTGTTGCCTAAAACTAAAGTAGTTTTGGTGAGAAAACCTACGTCTCCTGTAAACACAGAAGTTTATTTTGAAAAGACACTATGCATGTAATGAGAGGAAATTGACATGCCGTCCCTTGGCATCCAACACTGACACTAAGCATACCTGGAGTGTCATGGTTTGAAGTGTAGGGCCACTGACCAAGCTGGTATATTTAAAGAGTTGGGAGTGAGTCATTACTGAATTGGTTATTAGCAGGTTGAAGGAAATCTCAAATAAATTAGACTGAGAAGTTAAAATTGTTATGAACAAAGTTACATACATTATAAACATAGTACTTTGTGTTGAAATAAAGTCTTTGAAGCATTTAAAAACATTTTACAACCAAATTTAGCAAAGTTTAAATCAGATGTCTTTTCACCTGCACATTATCATTAAATTACATATTGGTAATATCAGTGAATAGGGTTGGGCAATATAGTTGGAAGCAAAATCAATAAAATCAATGAATGCAATGTGTTCCACTGTTATCCATCAGACAAAACCCTTGTGATGAGTACAACATCGCAAACTGATATTGGTCATTTATAATATGTTGTTGAAATATTAATTTGGACAAAATATGATCATCAATATAATCATGTTGTGACAATACAGTGGGAAAATCTGCCTTTTTCGAGGTTACAAGTAAAGATCTCTGTGATTTTTCTAATTAATTTTAATCCTTTACCACACACAGTCCCACCTGCAGGTTGCTGGAAATGTAAAGTCATAGACTGCTGGTACGAAAAGTTACATGAGCACATGCACAAGCACAAGGTGTCTCCAGGGGTGTTACTGGTAAAAGGTTTAAAGGACTGTAAGACTCTAAACTTCACAACATCATGCAACATTTTTGGAGAATGGTAATAAAATGTGCAGTTAAAAGACAAAGTAGAAAAGAGAGATGGAGGGAGGAAAGGATAGAGGGAGACAGGGGTAGTACAAGGCAGAAAGTGTAGCTTCTCTGACCTTATGATCCTTAAAATTACATATGAAGGGATAAACATGGGAGCCAGGGGCTGTTTGATGTTAATTCAGGCTTTACATGAGCACATTACAGCAGAATTTGGACATTAACCAGGATAGAGCTCCTTCCCAGAATACATCATAAAACAACTCAAGCAGAGAGCAGCGTGCTGGATGATGTGCATTATAAGATAATCTTCTAATAGAGACTGAGCTGAGGGATAAGGCTGTGTAAGGCTGAGGGAGGGTGCTTTGTCGTGGGGAAGAGGACTACACTGCTGAATTTTAACCTTTTAAATGTACCCCAGAGAAGGTCTTAAATATCCTGGCCTCAATGAAATAAATGACAGTGACGAGAGAGCTATATTATTCAATTTTTAAATGTTCTGAATTTAAGAAAAAATGTGATTTTCAATATCATGGTAATGTACACCAATCAGCCAAAACATTAAAACCACTGGCGGGTGAAGTGAATAACATTACTCATCTTGTTATAGTGCAATATTCCATTGGGAAACCTTGGGTCCTGGCATTCATGTAAATGCAACCTGATGCGCTCCATCTACCCGAACACCGTTGTAGACCAAGTAAACCCCCTTATGGCAATGGCACTTGTCAATGCCGCTATATGGCGTATACTGCCCCCATCAATTCTGAGAGAGTCATAGCACCGATTATTACGCTGGTATCGGTTCTTCCAGGGTTTTTTTCCCAAAAAAATGAGTATCACTGGGGGTTTTTTCATCACGGTATTGAAAGGTATCGCGAGTATCAGTTCTCACGACATCACTATCCAGATCCCAATCTGATTGAACATTTGAGGAATGTGCTGGTACCCAAGAGGGATCCCTGATCCACGGTGGGTCCTCCTTTGACCGGACTTGGCTCTGACCTGTCAAGGCATGGACACAGGACCTCTGGAGGGTGTCCTATCGTGTCTGGCACCAACGCCTTGGCTTCAGATCTTCTGGGTCCTGTGAGTTGTGAGGTGGGGTAACAGCAAGTCCCACAAATGTTTGATCAGACTGGGATTTAGGGAATTTGGAGGCCAGGTCAATGCCTTGAGTGCCACTGCCACGAGGGGGGGTGCCTGGTCTGCACTGGTGTTTAGGTGGGTGGAGTGTTTTATGGCACCCACAAGGTCTCAGGGCTCAAAACTTAAATTTGATCGCATACCAGCTGCCACTGGCTGTCAACAAAAAATGAAGGCAATTATGGTTAAATAAAATAAAACTAAAGGACTGGACGGTGGCAATCATCAAATATGTTCCTATGTGCAGCGCACACTTCATATCAGGTTAGGGGAAAAGTATTTACTGTTGTAGGGATGAATAACATTATGTGTATCAAGGGTTATCATGTCAATCTAATCAGAAATCGGAGAGGTGTTAAGAGGAAAATTGAACTTCTCTATACCACTTACTTTTTAGCGCATTAGCTAACGTTAGAGTCAACTGCAAAACAAACTGATAGAAAACCTTTAAGTGTCATCCTCCTTAATAAGATTGGCATGGTAATCAACCACAGAATCCTACCTTTAGCAATCCTGTAAAATCATCCATCCACTGAGTGAGAACAAACAGGTCGGCCAATCTGATCCTGTTGATCAGTATTTATTTTTTTAAGTAACACCTGACACCTGACATGGTGTATTCGTGAATTCAGACTGGTGCTCTACATTAAAATGAGAGCCCTGTTGGTCAAAATAGCCGAATGTTCTATTTCTGCTCTATGAGTTAACCGAGTTAATCACATGTTTATTTCACCCAATGCACCACTTCTCAGTCTCCTTAGACAGAGTGCCCAGAGTGCACTCTGCCACTCTGAGAGTGCAGTGCTCTGGATAAGTGAATGGTACATTCCGACAACACTCTGAATTTTCGAACGGTCCCCTTTGTGCCAGAGTGCACTCCAGCACCTGTAATGAGTATTTCTGAACGCACCACTCACATCATCTTCCTCCGCTGTCTAAAACAATCCAACAGAGCTTGCTAGCTAGCACTAGCTAATGTCTGTGGCAAACTGTTTTACCTCAAACTAAGCACGCCCACCAAAAATTGTCATACTATTTACTATTTAGTGAAAGGGTCTATTCAGTCCATTAATAATTACATATACTTGGGAAAAGTCTTAATTTTAAACACCATATTGACTATCTTGTAAATAAATTACAATCCACACTGGGCTTTCTGTAAAGGCTAAAGGCTGTTTTTTCAGGTTATCAAAAAAACACTCAGTTACTGTCCTATTTCTGATTCAGATTGAGTTTGATGATACTTCCTACAGGTTTGCCTCACCATGTCCAAATGTAACCCCTAATAGCATTCAGTCCCAAAGTACATTATAAATTTTAGCTTCTGGACTGAACATTGTATCTTATATTGCATGGCAGAATGGTCATCCCGTAATTTGCGTAGGTTACAATACTGATATTTTAGTCTATAAGATATTCTCAGGTAAATTTCCAATGGATGCTGTTATTTGACCCCGTCTTGGTAATGTCTCACTTATAAAAGAGATTTGAATCTCAATCTGACTTCTTAGTTTAACAAAGATAATATATAGTAGTTGGTGAAACCAATTGATAAAGATACAGATAAACATACTGGTGGCATCATTAACCTTATCAGGAACATTATCAGGAGGTACTTCCATGATTTAATGACCTCCTTAGATTGACAGCAGTAACCCTGACCCTTTGTGTTAGTGTGTGAATGTGTTATGTCCCTCAACTCTTGACCTTCTGTTAAGACTGACCGGGCCACATGCCTCTCTGTATCCAGCTAACAAAGTCATTTCAAAGGCCATTACCTTCATCTCACGCCATACTGTGATCCCTGACCTCATGATATGGTGAGAAAGAAAGAAAGAAAGAAAAAGAGAAAGAGAGAGAGGAGAGGAGGAAGATCTCTGCTCTGAGAACTGTTTAAATGGATCTCAGTAAAGTGGGATACATAAAACCCAGGTACATTATAGTTTTTTTCTTATGTCTTTTTTTAATTAGAATCAGTAAAAACCTAAAGAGCTGTCAGCTTGCAGCAGAGGGTTTGGAATATGTTTATCCATTTTAATATCAAAAAGCAGTCGTTTCCAGCCGCAGGGTCACAGAGCAGCTATACAATAACATGCTGTAACGACCTTGAACTTGTCGTGATCTCTTTTCGCTACGTCTTTTATCATCATTTTATTTCTAACCTATAAAAGGACACTGATTTTGAACTGAAGTAGTTTATCTGTCATCGCCCACTTTGAGACTCGATCTGCAACGAGGTTGTATTCTCATTACTGTAGTAACCAGCTAACAAGAGTGACATACAAAAGCAAATATTGCTTAAGAGCATCTTTGGAAGAAGAAGGAAAGGATAGATGGATAGATATTTAACCTACATGGCTGCATAAGAAGACTGTCCAAACTAAGTTGTGGACATCTGTTACAAAGTACTGGAAAAGTGAATCCCTCCCAGAGGAACCCTCCATTCACCCACCATCTGAGCCTCTCTGTCCAAATGACAACTCTCTCATGAGGAATTTTAGGAAAAGGAAGTTAAAGATGGAGGAATGGATAAACGGCAGTATGTGTGTATGTGTGTGTTATTAGCTGGAACACTGAGCCATGTAATTGTGTGCAGCTGAAGGAGCACAGGCTGGACAGAGACTCACAAAGATGCCAAATACTAATGAATACGCACGCTAAAAGCTGAGTACTCACTTGACCTTAATCACATTATACAACCATGATGCCCTACACATATTCACACATGCTGGTGTGTGTGTGTGTGTGTGTGTGTGTGTGTGTCTATGTGCGTTTTTGTGTGTATGTGTGAGTGTGCATGCCCTGCTGCTGACCCCGTACAGTAGGATTATTCTGGATGTTAAGCTGGCACTTTCCTCCCAATGGGATCGAGTAAGGACATGACTTAACTGTGAACCCTTCACAAACCAACACAACACACACACAGTTTATGTGTGTATAGACTGTATATACCCATACACATATGTAATATCTATGTATCCGGGTGACATGCATATGCACTCTAATTCTAATCTCCCACACACAAACATGCCCTCCCACGCTCATGGGATAAGGTCCAGGTCATTCACATATTAGCAGGTGGGGGGCTTAGATTTCTGATTCCCCTTCATTTGTTATTATTTCAGATTGATAACAACTTAACATACTAACAAAGGAAGGGAAATATTGTGGGAAATATGTTTATGTGCTTACTTTGAACAGGGGGAAAGAGATGAAAAGATGGATAATAATCCAACATCTGTATGTTTAGTACAGCCCATGACATCTGCAAATGTCTTGTTTTGTCCGACCACCAGTCCAAAACCCAAAGATATTCAGGTTGCTATCAAAAAATAAAACAAGAAAACCAAAACATATTGACATTTCACAAGCTGAAACTTAAAATAATAATCATTTGCCTGCTCTAACATTTTCAGGTGCATTGACCTGAAAACACATATTGACTTTTATACACTGTTGGGAAGAGGGGAGTCTTTGCTGTGTAATGATATTAGTATTGCTTTGTGCTGCAAATATTAAGCAAAACATGTCACATTACATAATGGCTGTCACTAAGCCATGATTTTGAGAAAAAGGCCCTCAAAGTTTTTAGTGCGTTGGCCTCAAAGATAAGTGACAGAACCAATTAGCCTCCAAACTGGGAGTGCATGCTCTCCTCCAGGGACTGTCCTGGGGTAAGAAATATACAGAAAAGCTTGGGGACCCTTTTTGCAGCCAGCAAGGTAACAAAAACAAGCATAGTCAACAATATGGTGCAGGAAGATGAGAAACTATTGTTTGTGTCGGAGGAACTGCGGCCCTTTCGAATGGACAAATATGTTGACTTTCTGACCGCTTCATAAGCAGGGAGGCACCATCTTTTTTCTCCTGTCTTTTTTGTTTACCAGGCTGGTATATCTGAATGATTTTTACTTTGGTGCTCATGGTTTCCGTACACTCAACATCAGGACTGAATTGTGGAGAATCTAACTAAGCTAACAACGTGTAGGATGTCCATACTGACAAAAATTTTACCATTTCAAGTTAAATTTTGAGCTGTGCGTTAAGCTGTTTAGAACTGCTTTGACTCAAGCAGGTGGCCAGTCACAATCCAGCAGATTCTAAGAGGTTTTAATATTCTGAAAGCTAAAACAGAATTTCAGGGAGACAAAGAGGGAGGAAGAGTGGCACTGAATAGGACCAGATTGTGGTTTAAAGGTGTTCACTGCTATCTTGTCATCATGCCCTCACAAGCTTCAAAGCTGCATTCATCATCTGAATTTAGCAAAAAAAGTCTCATATTGTGAAAGCCAAGACTTTATTTAAAGTCGAACAAAACCCCCAAAAGACCGAAAGTCAAGATTTTGACATAAATCCACGTACAAATGAGCCATTATGACATCCAAATGATTCTGATAGAGCACGACACTTTGTATGATTTTTCAAATTACAAAAACTGAATCATTTAACTGTTCCAGCTTTTGAAACTTTTGATTTTGGTGTCTGTCCACAGACTGTTGTTTTTCATGTTGTTCTTTTTAGCTTTCTGCTAATAGCAGCATGGATATGTTCAGCACTTCCAGCACTCTGGATTTGACATTGTTGTTTTGTTGTATTCAACGACAGTTTGAAATCTGATTTGATTTGCCAGAGCATCCGCAGTGAGATGCATCTGTAGAAATCTCTTTGGAATCACACTTCAAACCACCTCCAACTGCAGTTTGGATTTGATGTGAAAAAAAATTGCATTTCATGTGTTTTTTTGCTGTCCAGATTCACTAAAATCAATCTGGACATGCCAATAAAACATTCAGCTGGCAGTCTGAACAAGTCTCAAACTAATTTCAGTCTTGTCTTCATCGTATTTGCACAAAGGCTAAAACCTAAACCTGTGCTCACTGACCGTGACTTGCATCTTGCGTTATAACTGGTGATGCTGTACAAAGGAACTGGGTGAATGGATAAACTGTTGTCTGAGTGAGTGAGGCAATTGTTTCAACCGTCATTGCGAAACTATACTGATCGCAAGATAAGATGTGTCAGGATCTGTCTGATTCAAATCAGCTGGTGATTGTCATCATACTTTCACTTCAGACACAGCAGGAAGGACAATGTCAGCAGTTACAGCAGCTAGCTTACTGATGAAGTCTCTGAGCAGTAGGTTTTACCATCAAAAACCCTCCTCGGCTACATCACCAGCCAAATACATGGTCTGAAAGAGCAGAGAGAAAACAAGTGTGTGTGGTATAAGTGTCCGTGTGTGTGTATGAGAGTATGCGTGTGTTAGTTCATGTCGTATTCTTGCCAAGCTGCGGGCACGGCTTGCGTGCCTGGGAAGGAAAACAGCTCATAACAAAAGCTGAGCGAGAGGGCCAGAATGTGAATGGGTGTGTTTGGGAGTTAACAATCCTCCCTTTTTTCCCCTACTGATTCTAGCGTGCTGGCTGACAGATTGGCTGGACGAGAGGCTTCACATGCAAGTGATGTGCACAGACACAGAGGGCTGACCATACACACACGCGTGCACACACACACACACGGTAACATTGTGCAAAGATGCTTAGCCAGAGCACTCAGGTGGAGAAGGACCGATCGTATATTCAGACTCCATTTGGAGAGCATGGCTTGGAGGGCAGCTCTCCTGAGAGGTCAATGGGCACCTGCACACACACACACACAGAGTCACAAACCTCTGTTAAGGGGTTAACATACCGCCAACAGGCACTGTGCTAACCCTTGACCTCCACTAATGCTGTCTGGAGGGGTGGCAGGGGAGGTAATGGGTGAGAAAAAATGCTCACACATGAACCTGACCTCCCTGTTTTAGCCTGCCTCTCTCTGTCTCCCTCTCTCTTAAGTCTAAATCCATCCATCAAACAAAGCTCAGCTCAGTCAGACATGCATCCACCTTGCCACTGAAACACCAGCATGACCTGAACACACACACACACACACACACACCAGGGTCCGACGTTAAGGTTTTTTCCTGCTGGGCAAGTACTTCTCAAATCTACTTGCCCCATCTAAATTCTTACTTGCCCTGTCTAAGAGGTTTTTTTTTCTGGCTGTGTGGTGCATATTTTCGCTCATAACTTATATCTCACATCAGCAGAGACGATCAGCCATTGGAGGCAGCAGCACATAAAAAAGTAGCACACTGCAACTGGCCCCTCAGAGGACAGAAAAAGGAGAGGAAATACATGATTACAGGCCTGGAATTAAGCAATTTTTAGGGCAAGGACACTTTGACCTTTGATAAATACAAATTTATTGGGGCATCACGGCCAAAATGTGGGGCACCAAGGCCAAAACCAACGGCGCAATAACAATATGTGCTAACTACATTGAATGAAGACAAAGCAATATATATGTGTTGAAAACCAGTAATGAGTTTATTAAAACTGGGTGTGCATGACTGGGGATATATCTCGTTTCTTGTTTTGATTCATGTCCCTTATTTTTTAAGTCTTTGAAATCTCTTTATTCTTTTGTTATCTCCTAGTTATTAAGAAATTATTATTAGAAGAAGATTCGTTATTGTCCTTTCTCAGCACACTACACACATTGAAACGAAATTTGACCTCTGCACTTGACCCATCCTATTGTATACACTAGTGGGCAGCTGCAGTGCAGTGTCCGGGGACATTCAATTTATTAAAAGAAAAAAACAAAAAAACGTTTTGGTGAACCCTGCAGCAAAATGAACCCTCTTCCTCAGAGAGGATCTTTGCCTCCCAGTTTGTTCCTGGCGGCTGAGCAGAATGAACCGTCTTTCTTCTCAGAGGATCTTTGTCCCATGAGAGCAGGCAGCATGCTCTCAGTGTCCGCATTTAAAACAACTTTCGCTGGTGATTTGACAGTCACTACACGCACATTATGACCCTTTGTTGTTTGTTTCTGTGTGGTACCACACACACACACACACACACATACACACACACACACACACATCCTGAGCCATAAACTGACTGGACATCTCAATGTTTGTGCTGACCAGCATTGCCAAGGTGCTGAAAATGAAATAAGACTTCAGAATTGTTGTATTTCAGGACCAACCATGGCAGTGTAATGAGTGCAGTGTAGATGAATCTATACCAAAGGTCAGTCAAGTTGACTGCAAAGGCTACAACTACAAGCCAATGTGTATTGTGGGCTTAAGATGCATGCTAGCCAGGCCTGGAATTTTGTAATTTTAGGGACAAGGCCACTTGGCTTACAGTGGGGAATTTGTTTTTGAGGTCACAAAGGCCACATGCTAGGGTATCAAGACCATAAGTTAAAAAATATAATTGCGATTTTACAGAAACAGACAAATCCATTTCTGGAACAATGTGATAACAATACTATTTTTGTCAAAATACTAATGTATTCCAGATTGTTATTAAGACTTGAAGCAAGTTTTAAGGACTTCTGGATGCAGTCTGACGAGGTATATGATATCCATCCATCTAATTTTGTAACCACTTATCCTCTTGAGGGTCGCAGGAGCCTATCCCAGCTGATACTGGGCGAAGGGCAGGGTACACCCTGGACAGGTCGCCAGACTATTGCAGGGCTAGCGCATAGAGACAGACAACCATTCACACTCACATTCACACCTACGGACAATTTAGAGTCACCAATTAACCTAACCCCAACTTGCATATCTTTGGACTGTGGCCCGAGTACTCGGAGAAAACCAAGCTGACACGGGGAGAACATGCAAAATCTGCACAGAAGGGCTCCCTCCTGGGATTGGGAGTGTATATAATGACATATTCACAGCACATCTACAGGCATACATGTGTGTGACACATAGTATGAAATGTAAATATTTTTTACATTTGATTTATGTATGGTATTGTTCGTTATGGAGAAAGAGTCTTTTTCTGGAGCTGATAATGGAAGTAGCTAATGAGTGAGCCATCTTGTTTCCCTCTCGTCTTTTTTGAGAACTGTACATTGTACTGATCAGGCAGGATGCACAGAAGTGAAAGTACTTTCACTTTTTCCAATCCTGCCAAAAACAAGAGCTCTTTCAAGCTTGCATTTGGGTTCTTGCATAAATAGTCACTCTGATCACCGCAGCCCATTCTGGCACAAACTGGACCATTTGTAACTACAAAGTGCTGTAGGACAATACCGTTCGGTTATTCAGAGCACCACACTCTCTGATACCCTTTTATCACCAACATGGAACCGTTTCCCATCTGGTTCCCACATCTCATTTTTACTGATCAGAGCATTTCAACCAAAAATAAATTGTTCAGAGCCTGAAATGTTAGTTCTTAGCTAGAGCCAAAATATAGCAGGTTTTCCTAGACATGGAGTCCACACTGTGATAACATCAGGGGGCATGACATATTCTACAGGGTGGAAAGAGAGCATGGAGAAGGCAACAGTGGGAAAGTCAAATGAGAAATTAATATTATTAATATCAAAATAAACAAACATCTGTACTAACTGAACGAAAGTTCACAGGTAAACAATGTAATCTGTGATTTTGCTACTGCTGTTTACTTCCATTGTGCATTGTGCAACACCCTCCTTTATTACAATGGGTTCCGCTCAAAACCAGTGGCAACACGGGTTGGTTCATTAGATAGCTCCAAGGTTTCAGAAATCGTGAACATAACCAGTTCAAGTACTAAAACTAATTTGGTGGAAAAGGAGTACGAGCAGCAGGGCATACTCTGGGCATTCTATCTCAGGAGACAGAGCAACAGAGCGCTATACATTTTTAACCTATTTGCCAGAAAAAATGTTGCCATTGAATATTTCTGCAAACCAAAGATATGTTACATTTGCATGTTATTGTGTAGTGAATATGTGAAAACTCCATCTTTCAACAATACTGTGCTTAATGTGTGGATAGGCTTAGGCACAAAAACCACTTGGTTACAGTTAGCAAAAGATCATGTTTTGGAGTCTAGGAATCTGTGCCTGGTACAATTTCAGTTTGTTGATTCCAAAGTTAACAAACTGTTCCGGTTCATCTCTCTTGGTAAGAGTTTCTCAGGTAGCTAAAACGCAGACCTTATGTGTCTTGGCTGAATTCACACCTTTGTAAGCAAATAATTGCTGTCTGGACAAAAACCCTCACGCTCAAGACTCATAATAAGACTACATGCAAATAAGACGCAGACAGAGATCCTGAGAGAATAAACGAAGGTGGTGAACAGTGTGAGTTTGTTACATCAGTACAATTTCCCCACATCATTCCTCTGATTACAAAGCACCAAGAGGGTTTTGAGGCTTTATTCAGACACCCCACAGAGAGAGAGACAGAGGGTTGTGTAAGAGACGTTACAAAAGAGATACTTCAAAGACAGCACAAAACAGCTCCCTCTGGTCCTTTTGTTGCTGTGATGTAAGCTTGTCTACCAACACACACACACATGCACACGCACACGCACATACACATGAGACACAAAAGCAATCACACAGTTTTACTCTCCTGCTCATTTTAAAAGTAGTTTCTTGATATAAACTTCAAAAATGTGCAAAAAGTGTGCATTCATAGATGTTCAACATCAGTAACCCAAAGAACAACAACAAAACAATGTATTTAGAGACAATTTCTTTTACACATTTTATGGCAACCTGACCATGTTGAGTGTCCTTGTGTGTGCTTCCCATCAGGCTACAAGCTACAGTTACATATTTGCATATTAAAGATATTCTGAATCAGGAAAAAAACGCAAATCTCCAGTGGCAGCCCAGCCCCGACCCTTGATGTATCCATTCTATCACCACATGCTGCAGGACAGAGGTTTATTCCATGAATTATTGATCATCCTCCAGACATCATCCTGTCCTTTTCTGTGTCACCCACAAAAAAATGAAAATCGAACAAATGACACTGGAGTCCCACCTATGGTTCAGTCTGATTTGTGGTTCCATGAGATGTGTGTTTGTGTGTGTGTGTGTGTGTGTGTGTGTGTGTGTGTGTGTTGTCTGTTTGGCTGTTGTATTACTTTGCAGGCAACGGTATTCACCACCGTGCCTGAAGGCTGAAGCCAATGCAGAAGTATCTGCAGGTCAAGGACAACTAAGGGTCAGCAGTCACTGGCTACAAAACAATCCCTGATTCAAAATGTCCAGTCAAGTAAAGCCTTTATTTTTCCCTGCAAGGTAGGACCTGGCTTAGCTTCTTCTGATCTCTTGCAAGTGGCAAAATTATATATATATCTATATATGTATATATATATATATATATATATATATATATATAGAGATATATATGTATATATGTATATGTATAATTTCCCCGTGAGTTTCCCCAGCTTGACCTGCATGTACAGCTCAGCCAATCACAAACATCCTTTTTACACTTGCTCGAAATGTACAGCTAAGGCCAGCCAATCACAAACCTCATTTCCTGCTTGCCTTGGATCGACAGCAAAACCAGCCAATCACAAACATCCCCTTGAGCGAGGGAGACGTGCTGCTGCTAGCAACTTGCTAATACACACAACAGATTTGCGACTGAAAATAGTTTTGTTCGAGCAAAATAAATCACTCAGCACGCTGTGTGAGTACAGATTTCAACTAGCAGCAGAAACGGAAGGCGAATCCTGCCGGTTGTGGGCTGAACGGGGGTCACAGACGGGAATACGGCGGAGTGCTATGGCTGCCGCAAGATAACGCGGTTTACCAGCGTTTCGCTGTACGTGAAGAGCCTGGTGACGCGAGGCTACGGGCGACTGAGAAGCCCGGCTACAGGTGAATAAGTTGGTGTCATGACTGCCCAGTAGTACTTGAACAGCCGAGCCGTGGCGGACGCGGCACACAGGCATGTGACTTGTCACTATGCATTCACACCAAAAGCGTCATGAGCACCAGCGAGGAGAAACGAGCCGTTCACATTTTCACAAACCTCACCGCACTTCAGGGACTGTTCTTTACTTGTCAGAGGAGGAGGGTGGCTGGTTGATTTTTATTTTATTTATTTATTTTATTTTGATCCCCCCTATGTTAATCACTTATTGATGCTGTTTTTGAAGTATGAATAAGTCAATAAGTAATTTATTCCATTGAAATATCATTGATGTGTTATAGAAAAGTGATTTATCTTTTTATAAATGACAAAAGGCACATCTGCCTCATTTTCGCTGTGGTATCGTGATACTACTCAGAACCATGATACTTTCACTGGTATCATACCGTGGGTCCCAATTTTGGTACCGTGACAACACTACCGAGTACTGTATGAACAGTGCCTGGCACTAAAAGACAGGGTGGGGACATCTGGGGCCTCCTGTGTCAAGCCCAAGTAAGGTCGGATTGCTGATGCATTCAGTAATATACTGCCATACCAATCGACGTCCAGCAGGCACAAAGACATTACAAACGCTATAACATACCATATTACTACACATGATTCCCGTGTATTCAGTCACTAAAGAGGGCTTCCAGAAAATGGTTCGGACTGTTTTTTTTATTTATTTTTTTTTTTTTCTTATAAAGAATGCTTAGTTTTCACTGAACCCATAGTCATCTTGTATCGTATCGGTATCGAGATATCTAGAATAAATATCGAGATATGAAATTTTGTCCATATTGTTCAGCCCTAATTAGAAATATGTTTTAGGAACAACATTTGACTATAAATCTGTATGTTTTCCACAAATAAGGGAAACTGGATGAAATGACCAAAGCTTGTCAAAGCTAGAATTTGAATTTGACTTGGGGCAAAAAACAGTTACAGGTTTTAATTATCGTAATGATGGAGTAAGAAGGCCAAACGACAGTCAGTAGGTTTATATATGAGGACAACATGTTTTTAAAGTTAAGTATCATCCAGGGTTGGGCGATATGTTGAAAATTTCCAACCGGCCACCGTCAGCCCATCAACCGGCGGTTGCCGATATATTCGGCAGTTGTGTGTGTGGTGGAGGAAAAAAAAGAGGGGGGATGGTGCATTCATGTAATGTTGGAAAGAATCGAAAAATGATTCAGAATGGGATAATTCACATGAACGCCACCTCATGTCAGAAAAACAACTCGGCAACTCGGATCTCCCAACACCACATGAATGCAGCAAAAAATTGCAGCGTGCTTTGCGAGCCCACTCATGTCCAACATGGCACGGAAATATCTGTGCATACCGGCAACAAGCACGCCGTCAGAGAGGGTGTTTAGCACGGCTGGTAACATTGTTAACCATATGCGCATATGAGTTCACGTTACGGCCGGGTTCCACCGGCTGCACGTCAAGTGTCTTGTTTACTGTTTGCTGAGCCATGATAGTTAAAGCATTTTCCACCTAAGTTATTACATATATTTGAGTAATCTACAAGTTTACTGTACTGTTTGTCATATACTCGCTTTCAAATGTCCGCCACGGACATTTACCCAGTGTCACGGATAAACATGGGTAAATGCATAAAAAAATCATCACATATCTCCTCTGATAATGGTTCATTCATTTAAAAACACATTGTGCTCGTTTAGCACACTATTTCATGTAGTTTTTCCTCTGCTGTAGGGTCGCGTAGGGGAGCGTAGCGCGACAAAAATAGAAGAGCATCCTAAAATGGAGAGTTGTCGTGCTGCTCCCGTTGCCGGTGCAGCAGCTGTAATTGATAACAGGGGGGCGAGCTGCTACAGGACTCTCGCTGCAGACGTGTCGCGCTGCTCCCGTTGCCGGTGGACCCCGGCCGTAACTTTCAGCTCCGCCATCACTGACGTGTTTTGTGAAAGACTCGTCGGAAATCAGTGTGAAGCTGCAGGTTCCAATACGCACACACTTTGAATTGTGCTCTACATAGTAATTATGGACTATATGTACCGAGTTGAATTCTGTGGAGACAGACCATTAATTTAGCAAAATAAAATAACAAAAATCGCCCAAAACATCGCCAAAAATGAAACCAACCGTGATGGACTTGGCCGATGGGCGATATATTCGTCCAATCACCCAAGCCTAGTATCATCAGCATAACAACAAAGACAAACTCATTGAGGCTTTCCTGGTTAACTAAATTTTAAATAAATAAAGACAACATGCAGTCAATGAAAAGTCTGAGTCAATGTTTCAGCCTGCCTTAGTATGGAGTGTTAGACGAAACTGATCTTTTTTTAGGTTATGTCCTTGCCTGGTCATGTATCAACCATACATCTTACTCTCATTTGTTTACTAGTCCAGCAACCTTTCCAACATCACCTCTGAACAAACCTCCATATAAAGGAAACATAACCCCTAAGCAGCCACTATAATCACTGCTCCAACCAATATGTCAAACCTGGCCTTAACACCATGGCCCTCAACAGACCAGTACAACCTAACATGCACACACACACACACACACACACACACACACACACTGACCTACTGACATTTATGCAGACACAAACACACACTGACCCAAAGAAAACGACCTCAGCAGACTGGCTTGGCCCTCACAATAAGCCACACACCTGCTGTCTGACCTTTCTTTCGTCCTCATAGAGCCTGATTGATCTCTCCACAGTATTTTATTTCTGCAGATGTATACCAAAGACTTCCAAGTAGGTTAAAGCCTCCCTGTGCAAATCTTTTATTCAGCCTTGCACAAAAATGTTTTGCCCTGATCTATAGACACAGCTGCAGTGATCACTGCGTTTTTAGCTTTTGTTTGAAGGGGGATGCATTAACCAAAAAGGCTGAAGATATCTTGTTTACTATTTTTCTGTGGGGCCAGAGTGACGAGCCTAACAAGGGTCAGATCAGGCTACGTTTTGGTTGAACTTTTTGGATAAATACAGGCTTTCCGTATAACTTTGATCAGATCAGATGGCAATGTTTCTTCTCTGACCAAAAACTCTTAAGTCCAAGAAAGGATGTTGTTATTCTATGCTTTCGGGGAAATATTGCTGAGGTTTGAGAAAACATGCAAACTGTGCAGGCCATATACACTAAACCAAAGCTGCCACGCTAACATTCAAACCCTCACTCTCTGCTATAAAAGTCCAGCAAAGCAGGCATGCGAGAAGAAAAACATCATGAAACCGCTGTATTTTGTTACCATAAACTCTGTACATCCCGGCTGTAAACTGAACTAACGGAGAGCAAAGTAAAAGCTGTTATTTTATGCTTCATGCCCAATTTATCACAGCAACTTGGGCAAAAAGTTTGCGTTTTCCACATATTTCATAAACCCAACGTGTGTTTTCCGCTGCAGTTTGTGGTGCAGCGGGGAAGGGAAAGGGGATGTCATGTTTCCAGTGTAAGAGATGTATTGTGATACACTTGAGAAACAAACTCCATGCTCTTTATCACTGAGCAGAAAAAAAATGAAGATGCATGTGTATGCTGAGAGACGGAGCAGATAAGGTTGTGAGATTTTACAGTGTCAAGCCAAAATCGTATTGCATAATATCACCACAATATAGTGCTACACAGAATGAAAACGTGAATGCATACGGTGTGTGTGGAGAAGGGAGGACGTTTGTGTGCATCTTTATTATCCTACCTGGTGCAGCCTGCATCTCCATGAGACCTCCTGTTGCGATCAGAGCCTCCAAGATTCTGACGTGATGCTCTGGGTTCACGTCCGCGCTGCTGACAAAAACACAAACATGAATAGAAATCTAAACAATCAACATGTATTTACTTTTTCATAGACCATTAAAACAAGTACTTTTCTTTCGTCTTTAGTCACAGCAGGATGGCAGCAGCACTGTGTGTGTGGGATTGAGCCAAAACAAACTGCAGTGTGTGTGCTCATGGTAATGAAGGAGCATGCCAGTCGGTGCAACAGTATGGCTCATTGATGTGCCAGCCCTCATAGATTTCCCCCATCATGCTGAAGTAAAGCCCAAACAGTAAATTATGAACTGTCTTAATACTTGCAGATTGCAGTGTATACTCCAGATCCATCTAGGATTAATCAACATTTCCCCACACACAAAATAAACCAACATGGGATCTGGTTGAAATAGCATGGCATGCTATGATATGCCGCCCTGCTCTTTATCTGCCCCATTGTGCACGTCAGAGGTGAATTGCTCGACCAGGCTGTGCAAACAATCACTGCCTCTGAGTCACTGACTGCCTCCCCAAATCCACTACATCTCCGCTGCACACAAAGAGGAATTCCTCAGTAATTTCTGGAAAAATAGACGCAGGCAAGCTTGTGCAGAGAAACAAAACAATACCATCAGCCTTGTTAATGCCATTCTCTCAGTGTTCAAACATCCAGCTCTTAAACTGCAGGATGTTGATATTACAGCTGAGCCAAATATCAGGCTTGGTTTTCCTGTTAGCAAGGGAAGATCTTTTACAACAAAAATATCTGGATCAAGACAATCTTGCTAAACTGATATGAGGTTTGTCGTGGAAAAGAGCTGTGGTTGATTTGTGGATTTGCGTTGAAAATTTAAAAAAAGTTCCACATACAGCCAAAAGGTTTGTTTAATTCCATGGCTGACTCACAATGAGATGGGAATACCCTTTCCACCCAAATGCTGTGGGACTTTTGCAAGAGAAGTGACTGTGTTTGGAATAATCAATGGTTTGACGCAAGAGATAGAGAGAGAAAATAAATGGTCGAAATGCTAAAGAGCATAAATGACATTTCCAAACTATATGGGAAGTACCTCTCTTCTCTCTTCTCATAAGTAATGTCATCACTCATGATTTGACTATTTTAGCTAAAAGGAACTGTTTCTAAGATTAAAAAGATGCTGAACAGTGAATTCCTTCAGTATTCATTGTTCAGGAGGTTTTTACTGGGAGCTGAATTATCTACAGAGGTTCCTGTCTCTCCAAAACAAACCAACTAGCTGATTAAAACTTGTAAAAAAAAATACTAAATAAAGCAGTTTCGTATTGAAATCAGTGTTTCTTTTATGCTATTTGGCATGTCAGAGATGGGCGACTAGCCTCGCACCTGCTAATGTATGCTCAGCTATTTTCTCTGACAGCTTGTGCTAACTTTATTTCTGGCCCAGACATTCAGAACATTTTTGACCACAAGCCGAATTATCCACAGAGGTCTCCTTCTCTCCAGAATACATGAACCCTTTGATGTAAACAGTTAAAATAGTTCACAGTTTCACATCACATATCAGTACTTTTCCAATGCTGTTTGGCAGGTCAGAGACAGGCCACTAGCCTAGTATCTGGTAATGTGCTCACCTGTTTTCTCCGATAACTTAAGATCTAGACGTTCAGGGGCTTTTACAAAGAGCTGAATTATCCGCAGAGGTCACAAACGAGTCTGGTTTTCATGACACTTTTGTTGCAGGGCTGCTAAGGTGGCTGATGTGAAAGTGTGAATGTCCCTGTCTAGAGCTGGTGTACTGTTTGTCCATTCAAGGGTACTGTCGAATTGTGGCGGTTAAACATAGCCATCTCTGCAGACGAAGACCTGCTTCCTGTGTAGATATAAATGGTTCATTCTAAGGTAATGACAACACAATTACTCTGATTTTCAGGTTATTATACACTAACGAAAATATACTTATTATATTCTATTCTATTTATGCCCATTTATCCCCCTTAATCCTACACACTTGACCTTTAAAAATCATGATTTCCTTTTTTCTACTATTTGCATGATTCTAAACCTCTCTAATGGTAATACTGCTACACTGCTTACGTGTGTCTATAATGCGGAACAATTAGGATTGAAAAGGAAACCTTGAAATGGGGAGTTACAGTGGGGTGGGGTGAAAGTACTTCCACAACTAGCGGTTCACAGGAAAGGAATTCACCTCTTCTGTTAGTCAAGGTTTATTCCACTTTCCCCTCTACCTACTTGAGGGGAGCGTCATTGTTCCCCTGTCCCTCAGGGACTGACAGTGTGATTAACAACCATACACATACACCTGACTTAAATTTGAATGGATAAGGAGGCCATAAAGTAAGCAATGACACACAACATAAAGTCCTCATAAAAGGAAATAATGTACAGCGTGGAGGGAAAAAAATGCTTCAAGGTGAATTGGGGCCTCCTCATGGATTGCACTGTTTTCTATACGTGAACATCTGTACATGTGGTGTGTCTTTTACACCATGACTTCATACCAAAGTTAAAAAAAAGGGGCATATTAGAGTGTTTTTGTAGTCACTGTGGCACAAGGTCAGGTTAGTTTCACCAGTCAGTAACCTGCTAATTGAGCCTGAAGATTTATTACTGTTGCTATGGTTACCTGCAGTTTGACTACCTTGAGCACTGATTAAGACTGAAGGTTAAAGAGCTGAACTATGTTTTCGCTGTACTGACAGAGGATTTCAACGCCAATCTGAAGTGTGTATCTTTTATGGCTGTGATATAAACCTCAACTGAACAAACAAGTTGACAAACTGCAACAAGTTCCTGTGTAAATGTTTGAGGGAGTAGATGAAGGGGAAAGCTGTGTACCTGAGAGGAGAGTGCTTGAAGATGGCCTCGGCAAAGGCCTGTCCGAGCACCCGGGGGCTGGCCTGGCTGTGCTGGCTGACCCGGGCCAAGTGTCTGCTGAGGTGGACCAGGAGCTGGTGGTTGGCCTGAGGGATGCTGGGAGACTCCAGGATCCTCTTCAGCCTCTCCCCGCACTCCTCCACACTCTGACTCTCTACAGGACAAAAGCAACACCAGAATGGTTTCTTTACTTCATTAAACCAGCTGAATTAATGTTGTGTCAAATGTTCTTTGTCAGCCTTTGTGTGCCCATTCATTTCTGTTTCTACTGTACCCTTACTGTATACTAATACATTAATTATCTGTCAGTTCAGTCCAGTCCATTATCTTTATATAGCACTTTTCAAAAACACGAAGTTACCAAAGTGCTGCACAAGCTACACATAGGCATATACAGAAATAAACAGAAATTCACATACTATGAAGTTGGATGTTGTGGTGGTCGTCTCACTGGTTTTGAGCTGCAGAATTTGCATACCACTGTTCTCCTCTTACTACTGTCATTGACAACACAGTCCAAATGTTATTATTAGTGGATTAACCCCTCCATGATAGCTGCCTGGTGCATTGGCCTCTGCTGCTCTGTTGTGTCCTATTAGGTTGCCAGGTTGGCGCACACTGCACTAGAAATCACCCAACTGTGTTTCAAAAACAAGATGTAATTTGTAAAGATATAGAAAAATGCAGATATATATATATATATAAAAAAAAAAAAGGTCAAGCCAAGTTTCAAGTCGAGTCTTTGTCTCAGGTCCCCAAATTTGCAACTTGAACTCTGAAATCCAAGGTCCTTTAAAGTTAAGCCAAGCCTAGAAAGGGATCTCTTCATGACCAGTATGGAGTGCAGTGACATGTGAAAGTGGGCAGGCTGACCTTAAAAAAATACAAGATTTCTAAGATAAGGTATTCCAAAGTGCAAAATCAAAAAGCATAAATGACAGGTGGATGGGCTGTCACTGTGAACTAGGGGTGGGAAAAAAATCGATAAAGCATAGTATGGCAATTCTTAGTGTGGCAATATTGTATCAATACACAGACGCCAAGAATCATTGTTTTTATCAATTATTAACCTTGCAAATACAAATTAAAGTCTTAGTAGCCTGCTAGAATAATAAAAACAGTTGCTTTTTCAGTCCACTATATACATTTTGCTGCAATAAAAATGACTTAAGTGAGATGAGTAGACTGAAAACTTGGTGACAAAGTTTTCCTTTGAGGACATAATTTGCAGTTGAAAAGGGTAATAAATTACAATATATGATCCCCACCTCTGCTGTGAACTGACAAGCAGGTATGTTTCAGACTTGATTTTACCTACATCGAAGTTAGGCATCAGCTTTGGTGTTGTTGTAAGGTGAATTTTTTTAAGCCAACAGTTCCCCCCATGTTCCAACATAACATTAAGTTCAGCTAAACCACTCTACAGAGGTACTGCAGCAACATGTGACCAGTAATCAACCAAGGTAAGATGAAAGTATGTGTATCTACTGTATGTGCTTTAGTGCTTAGTGAGCACTCTGGGTGTCTTATGCATAAACATCTATCACAATTAAAACATTTCACCGCTTCCCTTACACACATTGAACACAGAGCAGACGTTCCTGCTGTGCTGCCTGGTGAGCAGCACCTCCATCAGTATCCATCAGAGCATGTCGCCAACTGCGCACTGACTTTGAGGAGATGTATGGCCTTGGCAGGACTAGTTATTTGAATTCAAACTCAGTCCAGCAGGCAGCTGCTAGCCAGCTAGCCTGACAGGCACTATGGGGAAAATCACAGGGGCGTCATATGCAGCTACTTGTAAAAATGACCCAGTGGGAGGTGGCACAAGGGATAATACGAGTCCTTTTCTTGTATTATCCGGGGTTCAGACAATGGGCCATGTTTGAAGAGCACCAGACGTATTGACGAGCACTCTCACCACAGGACCTTTACCACTCCAAACAAGCTGCAAACGAGAAAACATCTGTGCCTGAGCCTGCTGTGTTCTTGGTTTATGAGAGGGGGGTGGGACTCAGTGGGAGAGCACAGATCTGCCACTGAACACCACACTCATCAAGTCCGTTTATCTCTGTCTGACTCTGCCGTCTGCTCAGAGATTCCATTTGTAACTCTTCTTTTAGATCCAGTATGTTTATAGTATAAATCTGAATTCATAATCAAGTTTTGGACACATTTCTGAAAATATGCTTACTTATTTTCTTGCTGTAAAAGCTGCAAGCCATGTTGTCACTGTTAGATTGCTAGGCAACCAGCAGAGACTTGACAAACTTACTGCTAACGGCCAACAAAAAGACCAGCACAGGACTCTCTGTAACACTAAAACTTGTCATTTTTACGCTGGGGTCAGAGCTTATCACAGACATTGTTTTGGCTGTTTTACATGTCACCTTATCAAAAATACACTTTTTTTTTTTTTTTTTTTTAAATCACTGATCCTGATATTTTAGATGAATCGTCAATGTTGAAAACCACTGGCTTTAATCTGATGAAGATAAAGCCTCTGGGGGCAACTGCCAATCTTTAGGGATATAAGCAGATATCTGGGTTTACAGTTCAATTAGCAACTTGAGACAACTCCAGACAAGATTCAGCTGATCTTTATAAATAGATATGAATGAAGATAAATAAGAAAAAACAAAACTACAAAACAAAAGCCTAACCATCATGAGACCATAGTCTCTGGGTTCCAAGATTGCATTTCAGCTAATGCATTCCACCTCTTTTTCTCTCTGTACGGACTGTTTACCTGCAAACAACCAAAGCCCCCACAAATATGATTGGTCAATACTAGTCAGACTACAGACAGACTACAAATATAAACCAGAATACCAGATACCAAACCTTGTACTGTTGCCTACAAATTCTGCATACATATGTAGATATCTGTTTATAGAGAGTAGTGTAGGACTCTGGTGGCAGATTCAAAAATGTATGAGAAATCCCAAAAACCTGACAATGTAAACTTCCCTATCGAGAACCAGTGTTTTATTTGCTCTTTCTGGGCTACTGTAGAAACAACATGGCAAACTCTATGGGGGAGGACCTGCTCTGTATGTACTGTAGGTATTAACAGCTCATTCTAAGGTAATGAAAATACAATGATTTTTAGTTTCAGGTAATAATACACTGATGAGCACATGGTGATTATTATTATATTTCATTTCTGCCAATATGTCCTCCTATATCTTACACACTGGATCTTAAAAACTTTGTATTTCTGCATAACGTATGCTGTCATTATTCATGTTCTGCAAGTATGTTACATTCAGAGCAACGTCCCAGGGTAAAGTCTCTTTAAAAGGAAAATCTGGATCCACAAGAAAACAAGTACTGCAGCTCTTTGTTTTCATAATGTCCTGTTTTAAAAAAATCTCCCATTCTTTCCAAGGATTATGAATATGAGGGAGGAAAAACAGGTGTTTGTTGCATGATGTAAATGCATAAGAATTAGCCCGATCATGACAAAACATGAATGACCCTCACTATTAACTTCACACTAATGAAAATATGGATTTTTTTTTTACTTTGATAAATGAATTACCAATATTTTTTTTTTTACATTATCTACAGGACTATGTACCTTTATCATTTCCAACACATACAAGAAGCAGTAAAGATTTATAATAGTGCAAATGTCAAAATCAGATGTGTGAATTGCACTAAAGCTAAAGCGTTCATAAAACAAAAAATCACATGAAAACGGATTGTGACACACAGACCAGTGTCTGTGGACAGAGTTAAAACTGAATTGCTGCTTAACATAAATATACATTGTACAGTGATTTGTGTGATGCGGTGCTCTACATGTGTACATGCTGTATGTATCCAGGTGTTAGAATGCTGATATTTATTGACTGACCATGTGAGGTATTGGCGTATTTGGCCCTCTGCGCAGGAACTGTGCTCAAATCGATCTCAATAACACAGAGTGCCAACAGAGCTGAGGGATCTGACAGAACAGCTGACTGTATATCTGACAGCTGACTGATTGAATGGATGGAGAAAGAAGGGGAGAAAGAGAGAACAAGTTGTTGAGGGGCAACATATTCTGACAGGCCCAGGCCCTGTTCCAGGACTAAGACAGCTTCATTCTAAACCACAGTAACATTCATAGTAACACAAATGTGTAAAATACAGCCCTAAAATGCAAACTTACATAACATTATGATGTCCATTTAACTCCATTTGTCTAGACAGGGACTGTCTTTTTTGTCTGTTTGTTTTAAATAACATGAGTTTATGTGAAAATAATACATCTCAAGTATTATCTTTTTTCTTTTTCATTTAATATTTAATATTCTTAAGCCACTTATTTGAATTTTCTACTATATATTCTGATCTTCCAATAAAGTCATTTTAAAAATTAACCCTGAGCTTCTCAAAGAAGAGGAGCACCTGATGTATCTGTTTACAGTGCAGCCAAACAAATTCAGTTGACAATGTCACATTACGTAAATTCATGCAAAAACTTCTGTTGGGCGCATAATGTCCAGCACATCCGCGCATCGTTTCCTGCGAGTCCGCTGTAAGTGGGTTTGCAGTTTGAAGCCCACGCAGACCAGTGGACTCTACTCTACTGAGAGGTAATTACAGGATGGAAAGGCATTTAATGGCTATTGATGAAATATGACAGCCATAAATAGTATCAGAAATTGAGTTTGATGCAATGGATATTATAAGGATTATAAATGTAGGGAGCATGGGAGACTCAAGGAAGCTCATGGACACTTGAGATGTGTGTGTGTGTGTGTGTGTGTGTGTGTGTGTGTGTGTGTGTGTGTGTGTGTGTGTGTGTGTGTGTGTTTGGGTGGGCAGGTGGGCGGTGATGGATGGATGACAATCTGCTGTAGCCTGATGGGGGTCATCGAAGTCACCCCTCTCTGTCTGACCACTACTGATCATAGACGACACACACACACACATACACACACACACAAACACACAGTCCTCCTCCCCCTGTCATTATGGATTGTGGTTGACCCCACTGGTCAATAGAGGTCAAGGCTGGAGAGGGAACTTGGTCTGTCCATCTGGCCCCTCAGGACTCTGCAACAGTGGACAACTGGACAGTGGGGGGGTTGAGACGATGAAGACAAGGGTGGCTGTGGAAAGAGCTGGGGTTAACCAGAGCTTCACCATGAGACTATTTTGCAGATAATTCTCATATAAATGAATTTCAACTAAACTAGGAATATGCACATTTTTTTGTCTGCTTCACCTGTACTGTGATGATTCAGGAAGCATAAAAGTGAACCCCACCCCCCACCCCCCCTCACCTTCTAGCTTAATGATGGTCTATTCTGAACTTATTTCATATGACATGCGATGGCCTGAACAAATTTGGGAGGTAGAGGAACCATATCCCATTTCTGAAAAAAAAAAACAAAAAAAAAAAACTCTGACATCTAGCTCTTGGGCATTAAATGCACTTATTGTAACCTGCTTTGGAGAAAGGTAACTGCGAAATAAATTAAACATAATTGCATTCCACTAATTGCATTTATGTACATAGATGCTAAATAGATTATCCAATCAGATGATCCGAGGAATGAGGTCAGTCAGGCTGTTTCCATTCACTCTTCATACTAGGAGTAGGAAAATAACGTAGAATATGACAGAAGCAAAGGAGGATGTCAGGTGACATAGTAAAAAGAGCGTAGGGAGGAAGATCAGGGGATGGACAGTTCAAGACTTTGACCCAGGAGACTGGGATACGTCTCCTCTAAGACACCAAAAGTCAATGTTGAGTATGTACGTAAGGTCACAGAATGTCACGTCGCGTAACGTCACGTCGCGTAACGTCACGTCACGTAACGTCGCGTAATGTTACGTCGCGTAACGTCACGTTGCGTAACGCCACGTCGCATAACGCCACGTCGCATAACGGCTGTCCCGTCTTGTTGCATTTATCTCATCTCATACTGGAAAAATATCTATTGCTTTCTCTTCCAAATTTGGCTTTGGGAAAGGTATCAGTTATTTTCAAGTCAAAATATAAGATAATAATTTATTGATCCCCTGGAGGGGAAATTAAAATGTCAGAGCAGCACAATGCACCACGACAACAACAGAAGTTTTGATGGCGGAAGTCCGCATATAACGGGCAGGAGGGGTGGTGACTGGGTCCAACAACCACCGCCTTTCACCTGGGAGGCCAGTTTACACTCTCCGTAAGATTGAAAAGCCAAACCCTGTTTTCTTTTTTTCTAAACCAAACCATGTGGTTTTGTTTCCTTAACCCATCCACATGTATGTGTTGGCAAAACGTAACCAAGCCCGGTTCTAGGCAGGCACATATGAGGGGGCAGTCATAAATGTGAAGGCAGAGCTGACAAATAAAGGTCACTCACTCACTCACTCGCAGGATGTGGGGACGCTGTGTGAGTGCCCTATTGAGGGTGTCAAAGCACCGTGGTCTCAAATGTGCTCACCGCTTGTTTTGTTGTTGATAACAGTGTTTTCTACATGGAATTGGGTTGTTGTTAGCTGTGTGTCCAACCCCCAACCTAAAGAAATGGATTGCACTTTGTCAGGCCTCTACCCTAAAGACCTGTCCAACTTGGGTGTCCCACCTGAAGACTAAGCTCCTGCTGGTATAGCTCTTAGGGTCACTGAGGCACGCAAACCCCCGGACCACAATAAGGTGGCAATCCCTCAGGGAGGGAAACTGGAAAATAAAATAAACAATAAATGAAATAAAAATGAAGAAAAAATAAAATAAAAATATCCTTCATCCAGGCACAATCAACATCTTAACATTTATCTTATTGGATGGCCATTAGGCATATGAAATAAATTTGAACCTAATAATTACAATAACCTCACTATAGCCAGTATTTACCAAGCTAGTCTTACTAAAAAAAACTTATCAAACTAACAGAAATAACAAACACAACAGATATAGGCTAGAGCAGAACATTTTATATTTTTTTGTTTTGTTTTGTTTTTTGTCATTTTCTGTAGTTTTTTGTTGTTTATTGTTAGCAATTTAACAGATTTCTCTTCACTCCACTCTCCTTTAAGCTGCTGAAAGCTGCAGGAGTGAACACGTCAATTTGCAGTGTTGAACTGACATTGTACATTTATTTTGAAACTAACTGTATGCAAACTGTACATTTCCTGTGAAAACAGAAGTATATTTTGAAAACAGATCAGGTGTGTAACAAGCAGAAGTTGCTATGGCGTCACAGAACATCAACAACCAACACACCCAGCGTTCCTTGTGCATCATATCTCGATGTGGAAAGTCATTGACCAAACGTCGATATGTGAAGAGGTTGGAGTGAGAATGGTAATTTGACCGGATACTTACAGTCCCATTACACACATAAATTTATTCTGCAACAGACCCTGTCTGCAGCAGCTTCTCTCCCCTGAAAGCCCAGATGGACAGTGGTCAGTCAGACTCAGCCAGCTGGCCTTTATCCTCACAGACGATGACCTCTGTGAGACCATTAAGGTTAACTAACTCTTGTCAAACTAATGAATGAGAAAAGACAGGGAGAGAATAAAAAATAGGCATGGGGAGGGAGGCAGGGGGGTGAGGAAAAGGAACGAATGAAACGGCAACAAGGGCCAAGAGGGTGTAGAGGGTCTCAGATGAAATTATTAAGATAAGTTACTCAAAGATTAAAGCCAGAGGGAGCAAGAGGAAGAATACGAGGCGTGAACTGCAACTTTGAGATCTACAAAATAAAAATGTTGAGATACAAAAAGAGCCTAAAGAGCCTAAAAAGTGTCAAGTTTGAGGCCGTCACGTTCTGCTGACCTCAAATCACAAAACGGCATCACATTCATTCATCTCTCCCCTGAAACCATCCTCACTTTGAAATGGTTTAAGGCGCTTTGGCACATGTGACAGCATCATGATCCTCACATCTTTCTTTGAAAAAGCTGTAAATAATTAAAAAGAAAAATGGCACAGCCATGATAACAAACGGCTGGCTGTGGTCAGGATGGTGCAGGAACAGATGAGAGGAGGATTGTCGAGGATTATAACCATCTGATGACAACAAATGTAATTATTCTGTCAGAATGAAGACTGCTCTAAAATGGAGAATGATTGGACTAATTTGAGGGTTAAATGGAGTTTGACTCTGATGACGCACATAAACTTATATTTTTAGATATATTTTGGCTTTAAAAGACACATTTTGCAGCTTTGTTCAAATGGTATCTTTTTTTTTAAAGATATTTTTTGGGCATTTTTAGCCTTTATTTGACAGGACAGACAAGCGTGAAGGGGAGAGAGAGAGAGAGAGAGAGAGAGAGAGAGAGAGAGAGAGAGAGAGAGTGACATGCAGCAAAGGGCCACAGGCTGGAGTCGAACCTGGGCCGCTGCGGCAACAGCCTTGTACATAGTCTTTAAAGACTATGTATGATCTCAAGATCTGAAATTTTTGGGAGCAGCTGAACAAAACTTTGTATAACGACTATGACAACTGTCCCACTGGTGGGTCAGTAGGGTTGAAAAGTTAGCTGAAAATCCCTTCCAACTCCGGACATTTCATCTTCCTTTTTTAATAGTGTGGGGACTTTTCCCATGATGAGCCACTGACTGGAAAAATGGACACAGATCAAACAGATGGGAGAAAGACTTGTCTCCCAGAGAGCAGGACAGCCAGAGGAAAGGTAACAATTAAAGAGGAATGAGAGGGGATTTTAGGTGTTACAACATCAACAAATCTCAGGATTAGACTGCAAAAGGACAGACAGTAACTGTCTACTATGAAGGAAATGTTACCGATTCCATCCATACAGAAACATTCCCAAAGACACACCCTAAAGAAAGGTCCATTATATACAGCAAAGAGTCGAACTAGGGCTTATTCTTATTATCCTGGACATGGCTATGGAGCATTGAATTTAAACTGGAAAATAAAATAAGGGAAATGAATGTAGTAGCTGACATTTAATTGCTGCTTCATTCATGCTTCAACATTACTGGCTCATTTATCTGCATCTTTACTACTAGCCCACTATTATCATCTGATCATATTCCTACAAGTCTACAGTTTGGTCATAACCCGACTTATTGTTATTACTCTTCTGATGCACTCATGACAACATTGTTTGCTTAAATATCTTTGGGTTTTAGACTGTTGGTTTAGGACAGGGATTGGCAACCTGTGACTCTTTAGCCCCTCTCCAGTGGCTCCCTCTTGCTTTGACAAAAATTATACAGATTTCAATAATGATTATTTCTGACTTTTTTTTTTTGTTAGTATTCTAAACGCTCATGTTGTCAGCATTCACAAATATGTGACATTTTAGGATACACAGCAGCGAAAGGAAACAGACTTACTTAAGACCTCAAATATGTTTTGCAGCTCTAGAAAGGGTTTTTTGGGGTCAAAAATGGCTTTTTTGATAATAAAGGTTGCCGACCCACCCATTTAAGAAAACAAGTAATTTGAAGATGTCACCTTGGCAGTAACAATGGGCACCATTAACTATTTTCTGCCATATAAAATAATAAATGATTATTCAAATAATGGAAGAAATAACGATGCATTTGAAATAAAAACAAACTAGAATTACCTTCTTGTAGCTGTGTGCCTCCATGCACCAGTCAAGTTGCAGTTACAGTTTATATCCATGTCTGTGACAACATGGATTCTTCACATCCCCCCCCCCCCCCCCCCCCCCCCCCCCCAGCAGCACAGAGGATCTATACAATCAGTACAGTTTCAAGGTGGACACCTAGGGATAGTGTCACCAATTCAGTATCTGACCAAATGACTCCCCTGCTGTTCCTGAAATGTTCAATAAAGGTCAGAGAAGTGTTTTTTGCAGAACATTCTGAAGTAAAGTTGACCTTTTAGATTTCTAATGTCACAGTGACCTTCAACCAACAAATTCTAATCACTGAGTCCAAGTGGCCGTTTGTGCAAATTTGAGGAAATTCCCTCCACTTGCTCTTCAGATATCGCATGAGAATGAGACAGATGCAAGGTCATAGTGGCCTCAACCTTTTATCACCAAATTCTAATCAGTTAATCTTTGAGTTCAAGTGGACATTTGTGCCACATTAAAAAAAAAATGCCTTCCAGCCCAGCTATTGCCGGCATAGAGGGTTAAAAACGTAGTGTAAAGAGTGTGAAAGGCAACTCATGCTGGGCGAGTCCAACAAACAGTGGAACTTGAAACCAAAAAACAACATTGTTTGTGACGTTCATGGCAATCGAAATTAATGTGTAATTTAGTCTCATTATCAGGCTACAGGTGAAGGGTGTTGCTGCTGAATATGTACAGCTATATGTTCAGTCAGGAATACGAACCACTATGGAACCTCTGGTATTTAGACCTGAAGGGAGCTGACCTGAGCAAAGTGCAGACCTAAATGGCAGCTTAAGAAAAAAGAAGAAGAAGAAGCAGGAAGGGACAGGACAAATTCTCACCACTCACCCCTCAAGCAAGTAATTTCTTTTTTTTTTTTCAGGGATCTCTCAATATTATTTTGTGACTTATCCTTACTATGTAATACCCTCTTATTTCAAACAAGAAATCACTCTATGCTCTACAAATGACCCCCTCCTAAATAAGAAGTTCAATTTCAATGGGTTTAACCTCAGACGACCTGCGCAAAATACTTGATGCATCATTTCAAAGTGGTTTATCCTGACTTAAAATGTTTCCATGAATAAGTAAAATAAAAAAAAGGTCTGTCACTTAAAGGAACGAGGACCAAGAGAGAGAGAAAAGCACTTACATAATTGAGGGGGTTTTCAGTTGGAGATCATATCAAGGAGCTTAGCCAAGTAATATTTTGGGAGGAGTTTGCAAGGAAGCTGGTGCGAACTTCTTGCAAGCTCACACGATGCCTCTGTCCTGACAAACACACTCACACACTGTTCATCTGTCCATGTGTCTGTCTTTGACTTCCTTTTATTCCCACACACTGGCACGCACACCACCCACGCAAAGCATGAAACTCCAAATGTCAAGGAAGGGTTCATTAAAGATAGATAAGAGTGTGAGAGTCCCTAAAAGCCAGAGAGAGGAGGCCCTGCTGGGCGATGTAGGCGGCAGGTGAAAGGGTGAACAGGCAGGTCAGCTGTACAGTAAATGAGACAAGGGTGAGAACCAGGAAACGAGCCACATTTCAGCCAAGAGTTTGTTTTTATTGAACCCTGAAGCTGTCAGGGGATTAGCAGAAATTTGATGCTGACGAGAGGGTACAGCCTTGTCGTCTTTACATCCAGATATGGCAGGAATCTGTCAGGTGTGACGAGTGTCGGCACTCATGCCATGAGTTAGAGGCAAAAAAAAAAAAAAAATACACCTTGGGCTCAGACTGAGCTCCAGAGTTTAACCCTGCAGAGCGTGAGAATGGAGCATATGACAGAGGATGCAGCTGGAGGTCTAAACTCACGCCAGTCACCAGCCATGAAAATGCTGCTTATAGCTACAGGAAAACGCAAAACCATAAATTGTATATGGGTCATAGTTATGTTGGTAGTTTTGCTTCCCCAAACTTTCCCCAAACTTTAAGTTTGGATTTACCTGGTTGTCTTTCTATTTTACAAGCAATGGTCGGTTCATTTAAAATGAAAATTAATACATCTAAAGACAGACTTTCCATGCATATCATTTTGGTTCTATTTGTCTAGGTTTAAGATACCAGTCTTGGAGTGAGAGTAATTTTGTGATTTGGGTGAACTGACCCTAAAATACATTTTAAGCCAGGGCTAACATCAGTGCACCTGTGTGTGTTGCGGTGTATCATACTGTACCTTGAGCAGTGTAGACCAACTCGCTGTAGACTGAGGCGGGGATGATAGGGGCAGGCAGGTCCTGAAGGAAACCTTTGAGAGCATCAGTCAGAGAAATCACATCATACTGGTCCAGGTCCACTGAGACTGGATCTGAGAGGACAAAAGACAGGGAGGATGACAAAGGAAACGTGTTAGAGATTATATTTATGGTATAGTGATTGCTTTTTTTTTTTTTTTACTTCTAAATCTCTGACCTAAGCATGAATGGGTCACTGAACAGGCCTACTTAGATTATAGGCCCAGGGGCCCAGATAATCGAGAAAGCCTTTTAGAAAATTGACTATCATTAACATTTTTCATTGCAGAGTCTAAGGACCAAAACACATGCCATTCGGAAAAGCTAAAGGAAAAGCCATCACATTCACTTCTAGATGCTGCAACAAGCAGGACATCATGACACCTTCAAAACAACTGTTTGTGTCCTCAGTTTTCTGTGGGACATTTAGACTTAGTGATCCGTGCAGCCGATTTGCAATTTTAGCCCTCAGACTCTGGAGAGACTCAGATGAGCCTTGTGGGCATCGGTGCCAAATGGGTCATAGCCATATTTAGTCCATTACAAATCTTGACAACCTCTTGCCAGATCAAGGTTATTTTTAAAGTATTTTAAAATGAATTCTACATTTCCATAGAAGCCTTAGATATTCATGACCCCAATCGGTAGCTTGACAATCAGACTGAATTGCCTCTTAGTTTCACTTCATTTATTCGTGTTTCACTGAAAATGAACTGAAATTAATCACTGAAAAAAACTGAGATGTGGGCAGTGGTTTAGAGATCTGGAACCATGCAATAAATAAAAAATAAAAAAATCACTGACTATTGTATCATGACAATGTCATTCTGAAACTAAGCACCCTACTTCTGTTAAAATAGTGCTGCCGACATTGATGGTCCCATTATGAATAGTAATATTTTTAGTCGCCATCTCTTTCCTCCAGCACTGTCATCTGGCCAAACTGTCAACTCCCCACACAAATGATCTTATATTTAGATAGATTGTTGTGAGAAAATGTCATGATCTTCAAAGGATGAACTCTTATAGTTAAAGTAACAAGAGTACAAGCTAAATGGATAGTTCAGATTTCTTTAAGTGGGGTTATGTGAGCTACTTATCTCTATACACTCAGTGTATCACCTACAGCAGACGCCAGTCAGCATGCTCCGAGTTTGGAGAAGCAGGCTGGAATACAGCCCCAGAAGACAAGCTATGTACTTCTATGGACAGGGGCAACATCAAAAACACATCACCTAAAAAAGGCCTAACTGAGTTAAGTTGACGCTATATTGAGATACATTGAAGATATATTGACCACTTTGCCTTATCTTTAGACAGCCCCTTTCCGTCAGCATTACATTTTCTCAACCGTAGAACTTCCATATTCCTATGTAGATCTCACTTTTGGCCTTTTCACTTTCCCTCTGCAAAAGTGCTGCTGAATATTTTGGTTCATAAAGGTATCCTTTTGTTTCCACGGTGAATGGCATTTTGTTATTGCTGCCCTAATCGCTTTTTTTTTAGGGAAGAAATATGGAGAAAACACGGAAGTTGTGTGGTTGAGAAAAGTTAGAGGGTGGGACATTTGTAGGTGGCTAAAACAAGTTTTGCTGCTGACCCTGTCCACAGAAGTACATTATTTATCTTCTGTGTTGGTACTCCTGCCTGCTTCTCCAAACTGGAGGCTTGCCGACTGCCATCCACTGTAAGTAATATGCTGATTATGAGAAGTACCTCATACAACCCAACTTAAAAAAATCTGAAACATAGTTTATTTCACAGATTTTGGGGGTATATAAGTCAGAATAATATGATTTTCCATGGAAACAGGTAAAGAACAATGAACTTAAGATTAGTAGCAAAATAAACTAGAGTGACTATACAAATAGCTCAATTTACTAGCTTAGAAGTAGTAAGCGGAACTGTAGGTATTAATGGGTTCCTGCTTTGGTTACAAACTGGGATTAGGTCAGTGGTTGTCTGTTTGCTTAGAGTGTGTCAAGACTCATGGTCAGCTGTCTCTGGGAAAAAGGAAAACTGTCACTCCACCTCAGATAAAAAAGATGCTGAGATGTCCAACAGAAAGAGAATTTTACTAATCTTCTGCCGGCAGACAAAACAGATAAGAAGCCTGCGTGTGTTTGCGCGAGAGTTTCAGCAGATTAGCAAAGGACAAACCACATGGCGCCACAGGATTTCTTTTCTGTCCTCCATCTTTCACCTCAACCTTCCTCCTCTACTCTTTCTCCACTTGTCCTTCCTCATTTCTGCTTTTAACCTTCCTCCCACAGCTCCTCTTCTTACCCTCTTTGACCTTTCTCCTGTTTGCCTTTTATCTTTCATCTTCCTACATCAGCTCCACTTGCTTCTCTTCTTAATTCTTTTCCATCCTTACTTCTCCTCTTTCTTCTCCCTTCACCCTTCATCTTCCTCAGCCCATCCTCCACCTCCAGCCCCCCTCCACACCATATGCACCAGACCCTCTGGAGTCAAAACGGCAGTTAAATCTCATTGATTTGCCCCTCTAACTAATGCCTGAATAAACTTAACCAATCACCACAGGCCAGTAACCCACCAGGCCATTAATATCAATGGATGACCTCTTCACATCACAGTGCTGAGGCCTGTGTTATCGTGCAGTGATTTGTCTGGGGGATTCGATCATCCCAACACCCAGACAGAGCAAATTTGGTGTTGCCATGGGACCCAGGCTCATGAAAAGATATTAATACACTTTTTCTTGTGTGTGTGTGTGTGTGTGTCTGTGTCTGTGTGTCTGTGTCTGTGTGTGGGTGGAGGGGTATTAGAGCATAAAACAATTTGATTCCTGAAGAGCAGATTGTAATTTGTTAATTTGAGAGTGCCGTTTTTTATTAGGTTGGGATTTGTGCTGGTGGTAATAATGACAGTGGTGATGGTGTTATATTAGTTTGCACTTCTGGCACAAAATATACTGGCAATGTTGGCTAATTATGATGCTTGCTGTAGTAGGGGAACTTACATACAACCAAGCTTCTTTCTTCTCCGCTAATTTTTCATTTGTTTGTGTCACTATTAAGATTATCTCTTAACTGCCCAACTGTCAAAAAATCTATAAGTGAAATGCTCAGAGTTTATATTAATGTAGGTGCACTCATCTATGTTACTTTTAACTTGCTTTGGCTACACTGCACTTAGAGGAAGAAGCATCATGATCAGCAACAAGTGTATACTTCACTCACAAAATAAGCATTTGTAGGCTATGTCAGTAATTCACCCCACGTTAAGTAAAAATCATGATTTTTTTCTCACATGCCTCCATGGTGAATGAAGAATCCAAAACAAAGAAAATTCTTGATGAACTAGAGTAAATGGGGGTCACATTTAACAACACCAAAACTATATCAAAACATCAATTTGTAAAACTCTCATACAGCTCCTGTGGTGTAATCCAAGTCTTATTTATCCACTTGTATTCTCAGTACTTCCAAAACACATGCAAAACTTACTAATTAGAATACTCCTACATACAAATAGCGGCATGGGCAAGCACATGTGTTTGAGCTCTGGTCATGCATTCAGCTGAGCAGAGTTCAAAGTGTGCTTGTCCAGGCGTTACTCCTCCATGCACGAGACAGTCTATGTGTTTTAAATAGTAAAGTTTCAGGGAAAATGCATGTGTTTGGATCGACTGAGCACTGAATTAATGAGAATTGGAGTGATAGTTTCATGCCAATTCATTGAAAACATTGGCGATTTTTGGATTACTCGTTCCTGTGGAGGCAGGCAACAAAAACAATGTTTTTGTCATTCAATGTAACCAGAGTTGGGTAAGGGTTACTTTAAAAGTAATCAAAGTACTTCACTGCGTTACTTGTTTTTAAAGTAACCAGTTACTTTACTGCGTTACTCCCTGAGTTAAGTAACTCAATTACTTTAAAAGTACTTCCAACGTTACTCCCTGACAAAAGTAACTCAAGCACTTTTAAAGTACTTTTGAATATTCTACATTTCCTATTGGGCAATGGACCACAGGGCACTAAGCCTACATTTTTTGTCTCCAAAATTAAAGTTATGGACCACTTGCCCTTCACTGAGATCCAGTTCTCCCATCACAGCCATCACTTTGACCAGTAGAAACACAGAACCATCTGCTGCCGTAGACAACTGTATGACAGCAACACCCCAGCATTTTTAATATTTCCTCTAGGGATGTTACCACACAGAGTAAAAGGGGGAAATGATGGTGTGAAACAGCAGAGGCACTTTGTCAACCCGCTCACCACAACTGCAGAGGCTCCCAGCTTCATTTGAAACATTTGAAACTAACTAACTTTAACAATAGTATATTGTTAAAGTGGGACAGCAACAAAATGGCATTTAAGAAAAAAAGAGTAAGATTCACATGGATGTGATTTTTGAATATTACCCCATCCCACTCACCTAGTCTGTGCAGCCGACCACCGCAGCATCTCCACGGACTATTATATCCAGACGGTCCCGGTGTTTCTTCCGCAGGCTCCACTTCACTCAGCTGCCCGATATACCCGCTGCTTCTTCCCATATCAACCTGAATAACAAACCAGGGCTCGGTGCTCCGGTTGGATGCAAACGGAGAGCCGGGGCTAACGTTAGCTGGGAAGCTAGCAGAGGCTAACTGGCTGTGCTGGCAGCTGAGTGAAGTGGAGCCTGAGGAGGAAGCACTGGTTAGCCCCGGTTTCACTACAGGCAGATTCACTCGCCACAGGGGCGAGGAAATACAACTTAAACAGCCAACTTAGTTTGGCTTAGTTTAGCAGTTAGCGATGTCTTTCACTCACTCTTGGTCAACTTTCCTGTTAGCGTTAGCACTAGTCGGCTACCACGCTTACGTCCCTACTCTTCTCGGTGAGCCAGAGCCGCGAGCCCACCAGGCTCACGGAGAAGAGTAGGGACGTTAGCGTTAGCTCCTGTAGTTAGCACTAGAGCTACTACGGCTACTGGATTCATGTGAACGTACATGAACGCGCAGCCAGACCGGCTTGTAAACAATGGGCTGGAGATTAACACAGAGAGGGTGTGAGCTCATGCTATACTCCAGAGGAAATTACACCTCTAGTTCTTCACATAGCAATTTTTTATTTCCTTCAATCTAGAAATGATGAATTTCGCTTATTGCTCCTTTAACAAAATATATCACAATTACAAACTATCCACCAGTTTTCTTATTTCTAGAACACTAACATCTTTCACCTCAAAACGCTGTCATTTTACTTACCATCTTGGTTCACAAAGGGAGTTGGATATGGTGAGCCACGCCCCCAGAAGTGATGTCATCAACACAGAACCAATGTTTTTTAATCTCATATTTACCTATGATGAGCTCAATGATGATTTTTAGTAATATAAGTATACACGTGTAAAGATAAATATGATTAAGCTCAACTGTCCCACTTTGCCCATTGTCCCAACCATATTCACCTTACCTTGTGTTGGACAATAACAATAATTAGGTCTGCACAATCAGGATTTCCAACAAAGCAGAAAGTGCATGTATGAATTTGGGCAATGTGTTGGCTGGTCATGAGTTATTAATGACTTCAAAGAGTGGAGGGAGGCAGCAATGACAAAAAGTGCTTGTTTCGGACACATTTTGCTGAAACACAACTGTCTGCCTTTCCCACGCTAACAGCAAAATGGCCTGATTGTTCACAAGAAATGCACATGACTTCTTTGAAGTCACTGGGTTCATTATTTATTATCAGACAAACATTATCTGGGCACAAATAAACAAGATTTTCAGACAATTGTCCATAGGCCTTTCACAGACTGTTAGGAATGATTATTTTTAATCCATGATGGGAAATGCAGACAGTTGTTTTGCGCATAAGCAACAGCAGCCACTTGTTTGTGTATCAGACACCACGAAAAATTGGTGACTGATATCAGAAACCACCACATAATCTGGTGGCATTTGACCAGGATCTGTCTGTGCACTGGTGGGATGCTTCCTCCTGACTGCCCTCCAGAACTGGATGTGAATGACCCAGTTCTTTGTCTAGTCAGTCTTCATCGGCAGCCTGGCAATGTAGGCTTCAAAACAGACTAGCCAGACAGGAAGAGCGGAAATGTCATCGTGCAATTTAATGGAGACAATAACAAGCTGATTTGTAGCCACAATAAAAACAGAACCAGTCTACACTGTTGCAATAAGCATGTTTAAACTGATTTTACATCAGCACTTATGGCAGTATAATTTCCACCCATTCATTTCAAAAGAATCATCACCATCAGTGGACATGGAATTAATGTGTTTGACCAGTTTCAAACTGTCTCAGTGCCTGCTTTTGAGGAATGGAGAACCAGAGGAGGATATCACACCTATCACTGTTCAACCAAAAAAAGCAAGCTCTAAATGTAAGAAGGGAGTTGACAATATAAATATGTCTCCCGCATAAACTGTGGACCCTTTGTCTAGTTAGCAAGTCAACTAGCTTGATGTGCTATCATGGCTAGCTTGTGCTGGCATTTTTCCAGCTAACTAGCATGTTAGCACAAGATCACCACCTACAGTAGCTCACCAACAAATTCAGCCAATGGGATTTTTGAATGGGTTTTTGGGTAGAAGCCTGAAATAAGGTCTGTAGTTTAACAGCCACATCAAATCAATAACATCAGCAGCCTTTTACCATCTAAAAAACATCGCCAAAATCAAAGGTATAGTGTCTAAACCTGACTTGGAGAGACTTATCCATGCGTTTGTCTCTAGTAGGTTAGACTACTGTAACGGCCTGCTCACTGGCCTCTCCAAACGGGCCGTAAGACAGCTACAGTACATCCAGAATGCTGCTGCTCGGGTCCTGACCAGAACCAGGAAGTACGAGCACATTAGTCCTGTGCTCAGGTCTCTACACTGGCTTCCTGTGGCTCAGAGAATAGAATTTAAAGCAGCTCTGCTTGTGTACAAGTCTCTCCACGGCCTAGCACCAAAGTACATCTCTGACATGTTAGTGCCATATGAACCATCTCGGACTCTGAGGACCTCAGGGACCGGCCTCCTGCTGGTGCCCAGAGTCAGGACTAAACATGGGGAATCAGGGTTCCAGTTTTATGCAGCTAAAATCTGGAACAGTCTTTCTGAAGATGTGAGACAGGCCTCTACTCTGACAATGTTCAAATCTAGGCTCAAAACAGCTCTATTTCACTGTGCATATGACTGAAAGGATCTTATCTGCACTCTTCTCTTTTAAAGTTCATTTTATAATGATTATTTATGTTTTTATTTTGTATTGTGATTTTAATGCATTTTCTTCTTCTGTAAAGCACTTTGAATTACTTTGTGTACGAATTGTGCTCTACAAATAAACTTGCCTTGCCTTGCCTTGCCTTGCCTAGTTAACATTGACTTAAGAGACTTTTATGTTTTGTTCTACAACATAAAATACCTCATTAAGTACACCAATCTTGAATTTTTATATTTTAGGTGTCATAAAAAAGGCTGTCACTAAAAAGCGGCTAAATGAGACTACAGAATGTCGTCACACAAAACACAGATTTACAGCCTCGTTGTGATGACGACAATGAAGTTATGCGACTGCAGTGTAGCTCGTATAGCCTTAACATTAGCTTTTCCCTTCCGGCAATTGCATTTACTCCTCAAAAATCATAAAAGTGGTGCTCCTTTGTGAAAATTACCTTGCTAAACAAAACCAGTACGTATCATAAACTTTTTGTTCCCCAGAGTTTATTTTTGGCAATAATCTGAAATCCAAATGAAAAATCCCACTGGCTTTTTGACGAGGGAGCCAGGATGCCTAACTGCCTAACACAAAAAACGTCATCCCCACAGCACTCCATATTCACATCATCACCAAGATTCTGAAGCCATCTATTTCTCAAGGACATGCAAATTTATTTAGCTGTAATACTTGTCTCTCTACACGCTGTGGATGCCCTTTGGAAGTACAGTGTGTGTGTGTGTGCACTAGTTGGTCAGTCTAAAAAGTGTCTAAACTAAAAGGGAAATCCAATATGTTATGTGTTTTTCTTCCATGGAGGACAGTAAATCCCCTTATAAAAAGAGGCAAGTGTCTGCTGGCTTGTTTACTGCAGAATATCACCAACAACTGTTACCAACTATGAATCAGATGCAGCCAGCATTAAATCCAGAGGTTCCCAGCAATGGCTTCAGAAGTTAAGTAAAAACACATTTCTGTCTTTCCTGCTGATGATCTTAAAGTTGCACTAATCCATACTTCATTATTAACAATGGACCAGATGACTATTGGTAGTTTAGAAGTTGTAGCTTGTGGGGATGAAGCCATACAGAATTATTGCTCAACTCTACAGTTACATTTCTGTGAATCTTTTTGGCCTCTTTTAAGCTCATATTTTGGGTTTTACAGCACATGTACAGTTTAATTCAGTCACTGCGCTCTCATCAAACTTGTTAACAACCATAGCAGCGGCTGTTTTTAGCAAAAAAAAAACTCACTGTACACTATGTGCTGAGAACCAAACAACAGACAGACAAAGTCAGAAAAAATCTGGTGAACAAAGTGGAAAATTTAGCCGCTAAAGAGCCAGATATTATCCTCAGGAGTTGGTCAGGACCAAACCAGAGCTTAAAGAAGACAGCATATTGGACTTCATTGGGTGTAAACAAACAAGACTCAAATTGAATGCTAATGTTGATACCTGTCTTTAACAGGTATCTGTTTGCTAACATATCAGCCTTTACTACGTGTAATATACTTGTATGAGTGTTTCTATCTTGTTAAACTGCACCTGTTGTGGCCAAGGATCAAATTATGCAGTTTTAAAATGTTAAGACAAAAGTAACATTAGGCAGCAGGAGCCTGGCTCTGCTGGACTGAGGGGCATGGTGAGGTATGCCGGGCAGAACGGCCGAAGTCAGCAGAGCAGCTTTAACGACATTTGATGAAACAGAGTTGTACTCTGGGGCCACAGCCAACGCAGCATCATTACACTGCTCACTGAGGGATTGAGGGAACGAGAAATCCCCCGATCAATTCAGTCCTTGATCTTCCTGTCTCTTTCTCTATCTCTCGATCCAAAATTTAAGTCTTAATTCTGTCTCGCGCTCATCTTCTACTTTCTCAGGAGTTTTCCCAGAAAACATCCCCTTTTCTCTGTTTACATTTTTCTTATGCTACGTCACCTATTCTATCACACAGCAGGAAGACTGATATGCTTTGGCGATTCCCACTCGTTTGCTCAGCTTAGCATTCAACCAACATGTCCTAAAGACAGATGCGTAGAAACACACAAATCTGCACACATGCCCATGTGTCCACGCATACCCAAGCAGGTGACTATTGATTATCACTTCCTGTACATGTCTGTAAATCGACAGGTTCTGACACATTTTTCTGATCTTCCTCCCAAAGGAACAACTTCAACCCGTCACTTCCTCTTCGACCTGTCTCCATCTTTCTTCTCACTCATGATTTCTCTCTCCATCAACTCTCTCATCTGCTTCTTCTTCTTCGTTTTACCTCCCTCCTCTGCCTCTTTCTAATGATAACCTTGCACACACATACAAACACACACATGCACATGGCCAATTTCCTCTCCATGCTTGATCCATCAGTCAGCTAATCAAGGCTCTGTCTAACACTGGCTATGGATCAGTCGACAGATGGGCAGATGAATGAAGGGGTGGATGGATGAATAGAGTGAAGCCGGGTCAATAGTCAAGAGCAGGATCTAGTTATTTGTGTGTCTTACACAGGATCCATTTGGCAGAAACAGTTGATTGTCTTCGATGAGTGTTAGATCTGCATTTCCTGTTTAAAGGTTAAAGGGGAAGTACACTCATTTTCAAAAGTCATACATGTTATTCCTATGCTCTAAAATAAAATATTAGTAGAAATGAACGGCTCTCTCCCAAATCTAAAAGCTGGAGACTGAAGAACAACATTCTGTTGGTCCACAAAATCAGGCTCCCATTCATTGTCTATGGAGCAGCTCCAGACTTTATACCCTATCACATTCATGTTGACAAATATTGACTGAACTTTCCTAGGCCATGGAAATAACATACTGGAATTCTAAATTTAGGTGGTGTTCCCCTTTAAATGAAGTGATTTCAGTGAGGATACTTAATTAAAAGAAATTATAAGTGTTCTATATAAAAATGTGAGTTTCAGAGCACAGAGTTTGTTTTTGAAATGTTTTCAATTAAAAAACTTTATAAATCTGACTTTAATTTAAAACTGAAAGAAAACTGACATACCTCGAGACCAGTAGAAATGTGCTACTCTCTTTTGCCACACAATTGTACAACACAAAAAAAGATAAAATATTCTCACTTTTTTTCAGTACAAGGCACAGAATTGTACCACTTGTCAGTGTCATGCTTGGCCCAGGCAGCCAATCAAATCAAGTAAGACACTGGATTAACTACAGTTCTGATGCCGATAGATGTGGCAGAAACAGTAGGACAATGGCAAACGCAGACGAAAGGTTGATATTAGCAGTATTCACTTATGATGAAGGTCACCCCATTATTCAAATAACAATCAGGTATATCAGGAGTATAATACTGTTTACTATGCCAATAAATAGGCTAGTTAGCTAGGTAGCTGTTGGACTGTGAGAGAACTATAGAGTATGTGAGACGGAAGGGGGAATTCATATTTAATGATGACATAGTTTCACGTTGGCTACGTTTTTGGGAAAGAGAAGAGAGAGAGAGAGCATGTACGGGGGCATCGAGGAGATAACAGAACACTAATCTGTGTGTTTTTCCTCTGATCATATTTAATCAGCCAGTTGCGCAAGCATTGCCACTTCACAGGCGCACCACGCTGTTTTGCCAGATGGGCTTAGCCAAGCATTTTTTAAGCATCCGTGCCTGTAGCAACACGTCTTACTAGAATTGGGGCCTTAATCAAGCGTAAAAGAAAATTGGTTACATTATTCTTCAGCTCTGTAAAAGTACAGTCGTCTGGATCTGAACCTTTGTGTTTTGTATTCTTACAACACAAATGTTAGCATGCTAATAATGGCTAATTATAGCACAGCTGATGCCACATTCATATGTGACTAACCATGATTATACCACCACATCATTGTCCATGTCATATTAAGACTGGGAAACTAGATTTGTAGGCTACTGAAAGCTCTGAATTATTTAACATAAATAATACCGAGGTCCTCTCAGCCAAAGTCGGTTGTTTAAGATATATAACTACAAATTCAATGGTTGAAGGTATTTGTAGATGATGTGAACGCTCACAAATCATTAACATGGAATCTTCTGAAAGCAAACTTTCTTCCCACACAAGAAGATGGCATCGACACAGCATTTTAAATGACTCCTGGGTATTGTGGTAACATAAAAACAGTCAAAACGTGTCTGTAAGCAGGGAAATCTTATTTTCTCACTTAATTTAGAGTGTGCCTAAAAAAATTACAGAAGTACAGCAAACACCGATGACTGTGGCAACATCAACAATAACTACAGTATATTAAAAAATTTCAATTTAACTTAGTCAAGGTTGTCAAATCACAGACAAGCTCAGTACTGTCTGCTACAGAGAGCTCTTCGGGAAATATGAAATGCCTGTTTGTATTTTTCTCAGATTATCGTTGAGGTCACTGCAGCTAGACATTAAATGACAGAACAGAGTGTACCTCTGTTATCTGGAGTCAGTATGTACAGGTACATTAGATGTATAGAGGTCTTATCATAGACGTAAATGACACAGAGTGAAGGACCCCGTGTCTTTAGAACTAAAGGCCGACTCACTCTGCACAGCATCCGAGGCCGTAACATCCAGAGCTGCCACAGAAGAAAGACGCACTTTGACTGAACTTGAACTTGAGCCACAGGAAATTTGAAGGACAAAATCAATCCCCTGTTCATACACAATGACGGCAGTATGGTTTAATCAGATAAAGCTGCATTTTAATGTAATACACAAAACCACTGTGTTCATCTTTGTGCATTGTGTGCTTGCCTGTTAGCTGTGTGTGTGTGTGTGTGTGTGAGTGTGTGTGTGTGTGTGTGTGTGTGTGTGTTAGCCCTTGCAGCAGCATTCCAATAAGAATCTCATTACACTACAAAAGCTGTGTGATCATCTGCTCTCGCCAACATTACAGCACTCTGATTCAGACCAACAAGCAATTTTGAGATGAAAAACTGCAGCACAATCCAGTGGGTTTGTGGAAAAGTTGTTCTCGGCTAATCCAATAGTTGTGATTAAACTAAAGCAGAGGGAGTTAAGACTGATAGAGGCAAAACTGGCCGTCAAAGAATTAGAGATTGACAATTGAGATTCTCATTTAAACCAATCTGTTAAGGGAGGAGAGCTGCCACTTTAAAATGCACTTCCCCTGGACAAAAACAACAGTAAGCTTGTTGACAAATCCAAAGCTGATGTATTAAAATATTGATAGACTCAGCATTGCCATGGCAGCAGTCAGCTTTTCTGCTCACACCTGAAATAATTATCTTCATAACCAAATGTCAGAATCTTACATTCACTGCAGTGCATTACAGTATTTAGTCAAAGTGAAACGTGGTTTTTACAGAATCAAATTTAGAAATAATCTGACATAATGCGGCTGGAATTACAGCAGGTGTTTTATGTTTTGTCTTCTCACCGTGTCATCTAATACCAATGTTCAGTTTGCATAAAGCAGAACTAGTGTCTGAGGTGGGTGGTGCAACTGCTGTGCTGTGACACGAGAAGAGACATGTAAAGCTTCAAGGACAGAAAAGGGAAATGATCACTGCATCTGCAATGTTAATTTAAAGAATTAAAAGAAGATCAATTTATTAAATTGTTATCATGGATAATGTGAATTGCATTCAGATTTTTTGAGGGATTAAAAAACTAAACCTTGACAAGATCAGATCAGCAAATCAGCAGAAATAAGAAACAGCTCAGGTTTAGAAAAGCTGCTGAACTAAATACACAACACTGAAATGCTTAATGTTGAACTGCGGCATGGCTACAAATGTATTTCTTTTTTTTGTCCGTAACAACCATTCAGTTGATCCAAATGCTGAAAGTCAATGTGTTCCTGTTGCTGAACTTTCTCACCAAGGGCTTTATCAGTTTGTGTATCCAGGGTCACAAAACCATAGTCACAGTTCAGAGGATGCAGCCACACACAGAATATACGGTATGTAGACTGACATGCGTAATGTGGGACAAGAGTTATGCAAAGTGCAAATTCCACCTGGAAACTGCTAGCTATAAACTGTTAGCAACAGGTCCTGAGGTTAGCAAAACAAGCGGATTGGCGTGTAGGTCAGTTGCACTATGACAGACGCAAATGAAATGCCGCAGCTGGAAGACCCTCCTGCATGAAAGTTGTGTATGAGACAAGAACAGTGTGCTGGTGTTGCTCCACTGTTGTAAGGTATGTGAATGGAAACACATTGAACATGCTAATGCACATTCGACAGCATCACCCAGATGCTCCGATCATCAGGATGAGGAAAGGACAAACCAGAGACGCACTCATTCTCCCTGCTGCTTTAAGAGATGCCTTTCAGTGTTAAAGCCAGTTTTGACTTGTAACCTTTTGGGAAAGTCTTTGTACGGTGTAATACAGGAGTGCTTAAAATGTTCCCCATTTTTTTTGATGAAAATAGTTTACCAATTGAATGCCAATGGGCAAAATGCTACCTCAGTCAGTCTGTCTCTGACATGTGCAAAACTATCTGTTCAAAATAAGTGAAAAGATACATTTCCTTATGTATTGGGTTTTTTCCCCGCTGTATCAAACTCATACAGAACCATGACTCCTAAGCCAGGATATGAACTGAACCGTGACTTCACTGTAACGTTACACCCCTAGTTGCACCCTCACTGGGAGCTTTTAGCCACAGAAGATACAGCGGAATATCAGGGCTGACAGGTTAAAAAAGAAACATATGGTAGGATTTCCACATGTTCCACGATGTTCTCATCTGACCTGTTGGAGATTATCATTGCAGAAAATCTCAAAGTGGAGACAAACAGTGGAGTCGCTGTTAATTATTGCATCAAGAACAGAACTACACTGTGTCCCGTCTGAATTGAATAATCTTTATCTTCCATCATACACATTCACAGAGACTGCGGATAGCCATCTTCTCCTGAAGCTCCTGCTTCAACAGCAAACATGAAAACACACACAGACTGGTAATGGGCTTGCTGATTTATGAAGAAACACAGGAGGGTTCATACATTCCTAAAGGACGTGAAGACAGGGTCAGATGCTGATAAAATCTGTGTGTGTGTGTGTGTGTGTTTTAGAGAGAGAGGTCAAGAAATGTTCAAGTTAAAGTAAGTTGAACAAGAACAGTGAGAGGGTTTCTGGTCGTAGGACTCCAGTTTATCAGAGACTAATTGTCAAAACTGAATTCAATTTTAGTTTCTGCATGTCCACAAACACACATACACATGGTGATAGATGTCAGAGGTGACAGACACTGCTGAACAATCACCCTAGCACACTGATCTGCCGTCTGACACCAGAGGAGAACACTGAGGGTGACAGACAATGGAGGATCCTCAGTGTGATGAACTCGTCTGTTTTCAAATATCACCACAAATCTAAAGCAGATGAGTAAGAATCAGCTGAGCATCACACACACACACACACACACACACACACACACCCACACACTTGAACTTTTAAAAACACAACACGGATAAAACTCTTAAACCACACTGACTCACAAGCAAGCCAGTCATTACAAACTTATGCTGTGCAGCCAAAGTATGTTCAGATGTCCATTTTTTTCTCAGCACTTTAAGGACTCCTTGTCCATGTGCACATTGGAGGAGTTTGCCTTTCTGGCAGAAATCTATTCATTTCAACCCAAACCACAATTTTTCTGTCCCTGATCTTAACCAGGAAATCCCTCCTGGCAAAGATCCATGTAAGCAAACTTCTCTCAACACCCGTCTACATTAGTTTAAAATTGAAACTGGGCAAAAGCTATCTGCTGGTAAAGGTCATGTAATATGACCAAAAATCCCAGAACAACTACTAAATGAACCATTTGGTGAGAATATTTTTTCAACTGCTATCTCCAAGATTAAGAATATAATTCGAGTCTCATGATGTGTGCACTGTACCTGACGGGCACCTAAAGGCAAGAGGATAAAATGGGGGGCAAAAGCACCTTTTTGCCCCGAGGTGCCTTACTGGCTTAGTCCAGCCCTGGTTCTGACAGTGTAATGAGGAGTTGAAACAGCCTCTGGGAGCATGAACTTCTCCTGAACCTCCTTTAAATTTGAGTCAGATTTTCTTCTTTACTTTTTTTTTGAATCACAAAAACACCACTCTGTCTGAAATGAGTCTGTTACAAGCATGAGGGAAAGATAAAGTCAAAAGTAAAAGTGATGTGAGATGATTTCCTCCAGCCATAGCTATAGGTAAAGTAAATGTTTTTTACAAGATGATATCCACATTCACCACTTATTTTTGTCCTTTAAGCCCATCTGTAGATCTGACTTTTACTCTCAGTAACTTCTCTTTCTTTTTGTCACCAGTTTATTGCCAGTTTCTGTAAAGTGTCATTTCTCTACTAAAACAAATTACACTATGGAGACTAAACAAATGAAAAAAGTTAAAATCTGCAGCATCACTGAGGAAACATTTAACATTTAAAGACACCATTAAAGACATCGTAACAGTTTGTCATCAAACATTTCTGCTTGAAACTTTATTACAGTATTTAATGGGCCTGCAGATACTTTGGCTGTATGCGTCTTTATGTACATACAGACATGCTTGATGGCTTTTATATGTTTTTTTATTTGTGTTTGCCTATGAGAAGCAATTGTGCACTTTAAATATATATAAGGGACACATTTTATTATCTTGTGTGTGCTCTGCCTCTTTCTATTCTTTGGAGTTACTAAAAGGTGTATTTTTCTACTTTAAAGTGGGAAGAGGTAGGGAGGGAGGGAGGTAGCTATATAGGTAGCTATATAGTTGGGTAGGTAGATAGGTATCAGGAATAACACTGTTTACATACAGATATAAAGCAATAGGCAGTCCTTGTATAAATGATCAGTGAAGTAATGTATAATTTGAGAGTTGGTTTAAATTGTTCTTACCAGAATTTACCCTCCACAGTAGTCCTTAAGTGGCCGTCACACTAAAGGACTGCATGGAGATAAAATACCATCAAAATAAGTAAATACAGTCGGTGTCTCTATGAACTATCCTTTGTGTGTCTTTTTAGGGTAAAACAGGAACATGTCTAAGGTCAGAGGAGGTGGCTTACTCCCTGCACCTTGGCAAGAAAGAAACAGAAAACCAAACAAGATGGTGATGGATTTAGTAAAGAAAAAAATGACAGGAAAGAGAGGAAGACATTCCTTCCTTACTGACCACAGTACAAAGTGTACAGGATTTAGGATGCATGCTTGTGTTTATGTGTATGATCCTCAGGGTGATAATATCAGTCTGAACTGTTTCTGTTTCTATACTGAATATTTCCTTTCAGTGCCAGGGCACAGGAGTTTGCTGGTGTGTATGTGTGTTGTGTTAGTGTGCGCATATCTGTATGTGTGAACCCGCTCACCTCTCCGTCTACCCATCTGTCCTTGGCATTCTGCTCACACACACTGATATCACAACATGGACTCAGAAAGATGCAACAGGAGGACAGAGAGACAGAAAGAAAATAATAACAGAGAGGGAAAGAAAGGGCGGCCCTAGAACTCTCAAACTGGCAGACGGAACAAAGAGAAGAGAAAAAAAGTGAAACACTCCGATTGCAGAGAGACAGGAAGTTCATCCAAAGGCCAAAATTTAATAATAGTTGAGAGAGAATCGGCTTTAAAGGATAAATCAGCTTCTCTCTCTCTCTAAAAAAAAGCACATTTCATACACAGATCTGGTTTTGGTTTGTCAGTCTCACAGATGCAATATACTGCATCCATCCAAATACCAAATGATTCATTTTTCATTTTAAGTACTAAATCTCACATTTGAAAAGCCACCATTCTGGTCTAACAGAAGCCTCATCTTTCTGGAATTAACGCAGAGTGTGAGAGTTCGGTCAAAGTGCAAAACCTCCACTTGCTGAGTCAGGATTTAAGATTAAGAAAAACCATGCTCTTAGTATGCTTTTGTAGCCTACAAAGGCCGCAGTTTTAAAAGAATAAGGACTATAAAGGATAATCTATTCAAAATTATTTGATCCGTTCTTTCTGTATATTACATACATCAATATATTTCTATTGTATAGTGTGAGGTCTGGCACTAATGCCGACTTACATCTTCCACAATCTAAAATAAATAAATAGGTGAAAACATTAAGGGACAGATTACCTGTGCTATAATGGCTGACATATTAAATTCAGGATAATGCACATTTCCTAATTAACTTCAATCACTTCTACTTGAATGTTGAATCTACTGTCCATGAAAATTCCCACATCCTTCAGATGTCTCAAATTAAAAACCAGGAGAGCGAGGGATTAAGCAGTCTATTCAGTGACCAGAGGACATTTAATGAAAAAGCTAATACTTAAGTAGCTTAAAGGTCTAGTGTGTAGGATTTAATGGCACCTAGCAGATTGTAACCAACTGAAATTTGTCTTGTGTGCCAAGCATGGAGGAGAACTACAGTGGCCGACACAAAAACGGAAACGCAAAACATACCTGTCAAACAGGAAACAGGCCAACTCTGTGTCTCTCTTCATCCTCTCCTTGAGTGCTCACCAGCAAAAGTGAAAAGTATAGCCCAACCCACAGCTCCGCCTGTTTGGCATTTGGCTTTGCTAAATCTGCATTTTTTTCAGCACTGCATCCACAATTGTCCAACCCTCCTCTTTGCTACGTGCAGCTGCTAATCTGTTGCTACCTTTTCATTTAGTGCAGACCTCACCTGCACTGTTATTGGCTGCCAGGCACATGCCCATAAATGTCCTGACCAAAACAAACTAAGAAGAAATTAGAATTACCATTTTGCAGTTGCATGCCTCTGCAAATCAATCAAGATACTTCACACGCATCTCTTCACCAAGCAGCAAAGAAGATCTATACAATCCGCAAGTTTCAAGGTGGACACCCAAGATTAGTGTCACCAATTCAGTATCTGACCGAATGTCTCCCCTGCTGTTTCTGAGATATGACACTGAGTAATGGCCAATGGCCATTAGCAGTTATGTTTTGTGAGGTCACAGTGACCTTGACCTTTGACCTTCAAACAACAAATTCTAATCAGGTTATTGTTTAGTGCAAGAGGACATTTGCACCAAATCTGACAAAACTCCCTCAAGGCCTTCTTGAGGTATTGCGTTCATGAGACTGAGATAGATGCAAGGTAACAGTAACCTTTGACCACCGAAGTCTAATCAGTTCATTGTTGAGTTCAAGTGGACGTTTGTGCCAAATTTGAGGAAGTACTCTTGGGTGTTCTTGAGATATCATGGTAATGAGAATGAGAGGGATGCAAAGTCACAGTGACCTCATCTGCTAGGGCTATCACCGGTGTGGAAGCATAAATGTGAAAACACAGGCAGAGGGTTAAGTCTCTGCAGGGTCTCTACACTGCCATTCACCTCTAGTGCATCATAAGGGATGATTGAGAGAGGTTACTTTTATGTGAGTCTATACATCAGTTAGGTTACATCAGTGTTACTGCACCATCAGGCCCCTGAACCCAGCTGAGAAAGTCTTGATTTATATGCCTTAGACTACTCAGGTATACATTTTTGTGTTTCTTCACAGGCACACACAGTGTGATTGTGGGTTAGGACTAAGAGCTAGATATGATTAAATAAAATGGCAGCTTACAAGTGAAGAGTGAGAGGAACAGAGAACAAAAGATGTCAAAAGCTGAGCTGTGTGTGTTTCTAACAGACGGTGAAGCCACAGGTATCGCTTTTGACGTTCATGTTACAGGGCAGCATATGGCAGAGATAAGAATCTGAGACAGGAAGAAAGCATACAGAGACAAAGCGAAAGACCAAAGAGAAGAGAAGAGAAGAGAAGAGAAAGACAGGTATACATGCAGACTATCAGTGCATTTACGTACAGAGATCCTAACAGTGTTTACAGTGTGTGTAAGGTTGTGCGCTGTCACACCAGCACTGTGCAAAAGATGACATCATTGAAGAGGATGCTGAGTGGCTGTTCAGTGCTAAGGGAGGAAGACAGCGCTGGAGGGAGTATTCTGTGGGTGCAATTTACATTTACATTTTTCGAATGTATTCAACTTTGACCATTTTCAAAAATCGTCATTCACATCAGCATGTTTGACCAATTTACACTGGGAAATAGGGTCCAGGTTGAAAAATGCCTTTGTCACCCTTTACATTGTTAAATCATGTATCATGTAGCAGTTGGCTAGTTAGCTATCTAGCTTGCTATTTCCATCATGCTACACTGGTTACAGACAATGGGGGATACTGTAATCTTGTACTGTCAGCCTTTCAGTGCCCGGTCAATGGGGAAACACCAACACTCAGGTCATTGGTCACTCCAACCAAGGATGCAACTACATCACTCACTTACTCACTCAGTCACTCACTCACTCACTCACGGAAGAACTTTGGCATACATAGGGCTGGCCTTACCTTACATTAATTGCAAGTCTGTGACCAGACACGAACTTCAGCATGAAAGTTAGTTGAGGAACAGGCACATCTATCACCCTGACCCCCACACTCTTACTTTATGTTTCACGATATAAGGAACATACCACTTCCTGCATTTGCATCAAACACAGCTACTGAATGCAAATCATGAGGCGCATAATCGTCAAATATCAACAAATTCTTAAGGGATAGAGCTGCATAATTCATGTATCTACAGACATCTTAATAATGATCACAACAAACACACCTGTAAACACACGGATGCACATATACACATCTACAGTACTTGTCACTCCCAGGTGGAAATAAATGCAAAATCAGACCTCTCAGAAGAGGAATGAAAGGATGCTGAGAGGAGAAAAGACTCTTTACTTTCACACTGTTTGCCTTGACAGTGCACAATGTGTTCGGTGACAAAGAAGCACTCGTCATTTTCACCAAATACCTCTGTGAAGACGCTGACACACCTCTGCAGCCAGAAGCTTTCAGATTTCCACCTCACGTCCACTGTGCATGAGTGTGTTAGTGTGTGTGTGTGGTGTTGCACTTCTTCGCTCCCCAGCTGACTGTAAAAATGGCGGCTTCTAATAGGTTATTGACGGGTGCTGGAGGAAGATGATGACATCACCTCCGACCAATAGCAGGGCCGGCACTGACACACGAGAGGGAGGACGGATGGGGAGGATGGAGGGATGGAGATGGAAGAAAAGGACGGAGAGATGGAGCAGAGGAGCTCTTTTAATTTGTGTTTTGCTGAACTCAGCGGCTCCTGTCACAGAGGTAGGGAGGAGGGGGAAAAGGGATGGTGATGAATGAGTGAATAAAAAAAGCAAGAGAAAGAGATAGAAGATGGGAAGGGAAGAGAGAGGGAGAGATTGAAGAGTGCATAAAGGAGGTGCAGTGAAATAAAAGATTATTTAATGGGTCCGGGGCTACAGATTGGTTGATTGGTTGTTAACGGTGAGCAGTTAATGGATTGGAGGGGAGGATGGGAAGAGAGAAAGTATGTCTCCATCTATGTGAACCATGAGGTGGGTGGAGAGGGACGACAGAAGGAGAAGAGGATTCTTATTATATCTGTTAAAGTTTGAGAAATTATTACAAACAGGATTGCGTGGGTGAGCTGCAGACTGAGGTGTAGCATGTATCTATATGTTTACATGCATATACAACAAGTGTGTGTGTTGTGTATGTCAGAGCGTACAGTTTGTGTTGAGGACAAAGTGTATTCTGCTACAGTCTGAGCCAACATGAGTCATCGTTTCCAAAACAGAGACTGCCCACTCTGTGCCTGACAAGTTGGCACAGTGTGTGTGTGTGTGTGTGTGTGTGTGTGTGTGTGTGTGTGTGTGTGTGTGTGTGTGTGTGTGTGTGCGCTTGTTAGCACATCCATGTAATCATCATACAAATTCTAACTAGGTCAAAGTGAACCGACACACAAAACACAGACACACACACAAACACAAACACACAGAAACCCAGCACATTTGCATTTCCATACTTGTGAGGACACTCGTTGACATAATGTATTCTCTAACAAACTAATCTTAACCTAAACCTCATTCTAGCCGTTATTCCAAAGTGAACCCTCAAACCTCAAACAGCCCTTTGATGAAGTGAGGACTAGACAAAATGTCCTCATTTCCCAAGCTGTCCTCACTCTGTAAGGGTCCCCTCTCTGCAAAAACCTCACTTTTCAAAAAAACTGGTGCAACCTTTCAAAAATGTCCTTACTGTCAAGAAATTGCAACTATTATCCAAAATCTCCCAGATTTTGATTAATGTCCTCACAATATCATATCTCCTCATAATTTCCAAAATGTCCTTGCTTTCGAAAAAATGTTCTCATTTTATACAAATATCCCCACCTTCCTAAAATGCCCTGACAGTCAAAACATGTCTTTAATTTAAAAAAACGTCCACACCTTGCTTAAACGTCCTTAGTGTTTAATTATGTGACCACTCTCCAAAAATGCGGGCACAGTCAAAATACTGTTTCACTGTCTGCAAATGTCCTCACTTTTTCAAAAATGTTCTCAATGTCCAAAAACTGACTCCACTTTCCACAACGTCCTCACAGTCCAAATACTGTATAATTTCACTTTCTGCAAATGTTCTCACTTCTTCAAAAATGTCTTCACTGTCCAGGAGATGCTCTTTATTATTCAAAAAGATCCAGATTTTCTCAAATAGTTGTCAATGAGAAAGTATGATCTGGCCATTTAGTGGTATCATTTCCCCAAAATAAACAAGGTATAGAGATGGGGCACTGATTCAGACCAACAATATTGAGTCTGTCAATGTTACTTTTCTTCTCTGATAGATATAAGATGCTAAATCAACCTTTGACATGTCGAAATCCAATGTTTCCACTAACTGGAGGCATTTTGTTGGTGTTTTAGTCCTTGGTTGCTTGTCAGAGTACCACACATTATAAAATGTCCTCATATTTCCTAAAATGCCCTTGCTTTCCAAAATATGTCCTCACTTTCTACAAATGTCCCTACTCTCCTAAAATTCTGTCTTAGTAAAAACATCAACTGTCTTCAATTCCAATAAATGTCCATATTTTGCTTAAATGGCTTCACTTTCCACAAATGTCCCCGCTTTTTAAAAAGGTTCTCACAGTCCAAATAGTATTTCACTTTCTGCAAATGTGCTCACTCTTCCTGTCCAAAATGTCTTCACTTTCATAAATAAATTTTCCTTACTAAAAAAAAAAAAAAAAGTGTTTTTAAAAAACAAAACAAAAAAAAAAAACGTCTTCACCCTCTACAAGTGTTCCAAATTTTCAAAAAAATTGCAAAATGTCCACACTTTCAAGGAAATGTCCTTGCTATCCAAAATGTCTCCACCTGCCATTCACATTTTCCAACATGGATGAGATTCTCAAAAAATGTCTTGACTTGCCAGGATGTTTTCTACTTAAAAATGTCCTTCTTGTTCAAAAATGTCTCCACTGTCCAAAATGTTTTCACTTTCCACAGATGCCGTCACCTGTGAGGTCTAATACTCAATTTGGTCCTTACAAAAATAGGAGAACAATCCCACACACACACTCAGAGTTACTGGGCCAACACACTGAGTGATGTGTGGGCACGGCAGAACCAACCAGCTAAAAAAGGCTAGCTATCACCATGGCAACGTCCGGGCCGTGTACCAATCGGAGGTCAAATAGATGAGGTAATGTTCTAGAAAGCTTTCTGAGCCTGTGTGACTCTCACACACTCGCATGCGCACACACACACACAAACACACACACACACACACACACACACACACACACACACACACACACACACACACACACTCATTTTGATAGGAAAATACTGTACATATGCAGCAAACCTACACACAGACGTACACGCATGCACACACACACACACACACACACACACACACACACACACACACACACACACACACAAACACATAGATCAATTAGGCAGGATCTGTGGAACAGCCTGAGAGTTCCTGTACGATGCAACAACTCCCTGTTACATAACATTATTCCATAACTCATGCAGCACAAATACACAACAAAGAGACACAAAGCACTGCAGCAGCCCTGATACTCGTCCTGCAGAATGATTGATGTTGCATCATGTTCTAATAATGATCTATTAACATACCAGACCAGTTCTGCTGAACACTGATATAGGTCTTTAACTGCAGTATCTTCATTTTACATGCAAAAAAAAAAATATCCTCTTCTTGTTGCCATTTGACAATGATGCTGATAGGATGTCTGTTGAATAAATGGGCAGATGTGCTTATCTCTTGGTTAAACTTTAACTTATGTATTTGAAGGTACTTTTAACCCCTTTTATGTCACTGCAGTAATGAAGTCAGTGAACATGGGCAAAACTATGGAAACAAGGCACCCCATGTACAAGAGAATATTTTAGCCGTGATTAAGGTAGACTTTATGGTAGCACAGTTGTGTTAGACTGTACAGGTATACCCCATAATGGAAAGAGTCATAGGCCTGAAAATAAAGGAGGTGAAAACATAGACTGTATTAAAGAAGTAGATGTAGCCACACTGGCATCACCCATTGGTTTGTGGACAACCATTTTGAAGTCTCAAATTTGGCTGTCACCATTATTTATTTATTTTCTTTGGTTCGTTTTTGTTTTTCTTAAGCCAGAAGTGACCATATGGACGAGAGGGTGGAGCTGAGGGCGATATTCATTGCTCTAGAGACAGAGCACATTTAAGTCCCACCCACACCAAACGGGGAAAACAATTCCACATTCTCCATTGACTTTATTGCATGAAGGGGACCCCTGAGCTCACGTCTGCTAGCTAAGAACACTAAAATGCCTAAAAGCTGCTGTGTGGTGGGATGGGAACTAAGTATTTGTAAGCTGCCAACTGAAAAGATGATCTTTAAAGTCATAAGACATGAGGCATCAGCAGGAAGATACAGGTAGACTTTAGGATTCTAATACTCAGTACGCCTATGAGCAGGAAACATTTTGCTAATTTAACAAGACAAACTGTAGAAGCTGAAGCCAACTGAACCATGCAAGGCCTGATTTGATCTTAGGTTAATTGACAATCTTACCTGGTGATTCAATCAAATAGTTGTCAATGAGAAAGTATGATCTGGCCATTTAGTGGTATCATTTCCCCAATATAAACAAGGTATAGAGATGGGGCACTGATTCAGACTAACAATATTGAGTTTGTCAATGTTACTTTTCTTCTCTGGTAGATATAAGATGCTAAATCATCCTTTGACATGTTGAAATCCAACGTTTTCACTAACTGGAGGCATTTTGTTATTGTTTTAGTCCTTGGTTGCATGCCAGAGTACCAACTGTTTTCCCTTCCAGTGGGTGTGGTTTTAAGAGTGTGGACTATTGCACTTTGTCTCTGTGCCTCTAAACTCAATCATCACCCAATCCATCAATAATTTATTTGTCACATGGACCCACACGGGGTAAAAGAATCCAGTTAAATGTGATCCCACCAGCTCCTTTGTGCACTGTAATTAAGTCATTTTTTGTGTCTTCTTTCATCGTTGGTTGCTGCTTTATTCCTGTCCATGTTTCTGGATGGTTCGAGTAATCCATGGTTTCTGGATGTGGAATGATTTAACTGTCCACACATCCCGACCTCAACAAAGTGGGCACCGCCACCCTGCAGCCGCCTCTGCAGCTGCCTCTGAACAGTGCACAGCAGTAATTTACAGCAGGAAAGGGACAGCACCTCACATTCCCATCGTCATACTAGTCCTTATTCAGTGTAAAGCACACACCTCTGGTCCTTCTCTCGCCAGGGTCATCTGCTCTGTCAGATCAGCATTTAGAAAAAGAGCCTACTGGTTGAAAGGTGCTGTCCAGGATTTAGCTGCTAGTTTTGGTCAAAGGATATTAAATTTCCTGATATTCCTCTGGAAACTGATGTGGCAAGGGGTTGTCCAGCTTAATTTCCAATGTCTGTGGCAGGATGCTCGTTCATCACTGCTCCATCTTTCCTCGATGTTAACTGATGTTTACATTTGAAAATCTCAACCTGGCTTGCTAGCAGCTAGCAGAAGTCATCAGGAGGAGAGTTCACAGACTGACGAGTTGATTTCCACATTACAATGAGTGATTCGCAGCCACATGCCACCATGGTCCAACCGCAACCAAAAAAGCACCACCAGGACTTGCAAAACAGACATAAGATCGTAAATTTAGCCCAAATGTAGCTGGCCTGACAGAGGCAACTGGTAGCAATTTGTCAATCATAAGGTAGCCACGCACTAAAGCATGGCCTGCGTTAAGGCTTGAACATACTCGGGCGTACTATAAGCGGAGCGGACTCTGCGAGGAATGTCCGCAGTCATTCGGGCTTTCATAGTCGAGCGCACTTCCGCGTTGTAGTTTCCTGTAAAAATGTCCATGAAACACACTACATTAGAGTCTGCGGGGTCGTAAAATCTGAGCTTTGCGCGCACAGGGCTTGCGGATATCCGCTTTTGGTCCGGGCAGACCTCCGCGGAGTCCGCTCCGCGTACGTTCTGCCCGAGTATGTTGGGGCCTTTACTGTCTATTTTACTCTAAACAGAACCATGAATTATGAAATGAACATCATGCCATAATGAAGAAGACTTGAAATTATGGATTGAGACTATAAACCCATCAAAAAACTGTCTGAGGCCATAAATCAAGTGAGAAGTGGGGTTGGAGTTGCCCCCCACTGGCCATAAGAGGGAATGTAGGTTGAAGGCACTTCCACATTTGCTTCACTTTCCAGACCAGGAGGCTACAGTCACTTCTTTTATACGGTCTAAGAGTAAAAACCAAGCAAAAAAAGGCTACAAGTGTAAAGGTTCAATTTACTAATCTGAGGTAAGTGTTGTTGCAGTGAAGCAACCATTAGGCTACTGTAGGATTGTCTGACTGCACTCAAACCAGGATAAAGAGAGACTTTACATATGGGCAGACTTTTCTCCTGTTAACCCTCCACCTCACCTACCTGCGCAAACAGACACTGTGACAATGAGAAAAGAGAAAGATATTTCTATGTGAAACAACGAGCAAAGACAAAGAGACATTTCTTTTTCTTTTTCTTTGCTCTCACACTGCCCTCCCTCACACATCACAGTCATCAGACCATCCCTCTCTGCCCTCCAACATCCAAACCAAACTTTTCCTTCCTGTGGGTTCACGTAACATCACAGCTACATGTCGGCACAAATCTGCACACAAGCTACCACTTTTCATATATATTCCATAGGATCTGTCAGTGTCTATCAGACCACTAACAGCACATAAAGCCGGTGTGACTGCGGGATGTCAGCGGCTGCATTTCTCTGCATTTTCCATCATAACGTGCGTAGGATTTCTCTCATGCAGCCCCCTTTCTGTCTCAACATATATGTGGGTGTGCGTGTCAAGTCTGCATGCTAAATTCCTCTGAGTGCCTACATGTCAACTCCTTTCAGTCAATTACTTTGAGTATGTGCATATCTTTGGCCCCATGCTGACCTCCCACCACTGCCCAAGGAGTATCTGTGTGTGTGTGTGTGTGTGCCTTCTTCTACACTAAATCTATTCTTTATACCTACTAATACTGTATTGAATTCACGGAGTTGTTGACCTACTCTGGAGAAAATTGGATGAGCACTGAGAAAAAACTTGTCATAACAACTCATTTATTCACATTTTAGGTCTTATGATCCCAATCTTCTGGATAAAGCATATAAAGGGAAAACCCCTGTTTCAAACAGTCTGGGTCTGATTTCCATAGTTGAAAGCATTACTTGAAAAATACAACTTGAATCAAGAGTTTAAAACTGAATTCCAAAATATTTCCTCCTTTCTAATTTACAATGTGAATGTTGAATAAGGAGCAGTAGACAGCCCCTAAGTCCATGTTATATTTGCCAAGAAAGAGCCCTGACTGAAACCAGTGAGCAGACCCTTGGGAATTTTAGGGGAATTATTATTAATATACATATTTTTATTATTTTTTGTTCTGAAAAGAGCGCTAAGAGGTTGGATTTCCCCCTCTGCCAGCTCCTGGCAGCTCAATAAATCCTGTTGAATATTCACTTTGAATTCTACCACACACATCTAAACCTGTTCTATTCCTTCTGTTAAAAGCTAGGGATCAATCAATTATCAGCCTGGCCGATTACTGGCTGCAATATTCAGCATTTTTATAATTATCAGACCTGTTATTGTCCATTCCACAGCCAATAAAAGATGTTAAAAATGTGCTACATTGGCTCTGGTGCCACCACCTATCTCTGTCACCAGTCTGTAGCCTTGCTCAATGACCCACCCACAACACTATCTGATCAACACTCAAGGCTGCTGTGTCACAGACGGCAAAGTCAAATGCAGACTGAAGCTACTCCTGTAAGCAAGTGGAGCTATGTGCAAGGCAGCAGATAGAAGTTATCATAAACATCACAATCCAATAGAGTGAAGTTGCAAGACACTTGAGTAACATTCTGCTGATAGTCATAGTAGTTATTGGATGTAACTTTAGTTGTATGAGTACAAAAACTGCAAGAAGAGAAGGGGGAGTGAGACAGCACTTAAACACTACGATATGTGAAGAGATTATCATAGTTTACAACCCCGATTTCTAAAAAGTTTGGAAGCTGTATATAATGCTAATAAAAGCGGAATACAATGATTTGCAAAAACTTATTTGGGTGTGAAAGGAAGCGTCCTTGAAAGGTTCACAAGCACGGACGGTGCATGGTTTACCCCTTTGTGAAAAGCTGCACAGGAATTAGTCTAACAGTTTAAGAACAATGTTTCTTAATGCTCAGTTGCAAGGAATTTAGAGATTTTCACCATCCACAATGCATAATATCACCAAAAAGCTCAGATAATCCAGAGAAATCTCTGCATGTGAAGGGCATGGCTTAAAACCAATTTCGAATGCCTGTGTCCTTTGATTCTAAATTCAGAATTCTGACTCTAAGATTTTCACATTTTTCTGCAAATATATATTGGTTCCAAATAAGGTAATTTGTCTCCTTGATTACAATTTATTTGGTTGTATTCTCTGTTAGGAAGCTTTGAGCTTGGTTTGTTTAAACAACGTTATATCCAAAGTATGCCATAAATGCTGAACTGGATCAGTTCAATATGATCCATCAGTTCTGGATTATTATTTAATAAGAGTGGAAACAAGTTTACTCCACCTCACCAAGGACAAACTGCCTGTTTCTAACGTCTAAATGACTTGATGCGGTAGATATTATGTATGGTATGCTGGCTTAAGGATATTCTTCAAACTGTTTTTGCAAAGTTGGAAACATGGGTGAGTCTCTTTAAAAACGGTGATGCACTGATGATGCAGACCACCACATTACAAAAGCTGTTCAATCAGCAAGTCAGCCCTTTCTGACCATGTGTACTCTGGATTTCAGTGACAACTGAACTGCAGGTGTCAAAGTTACAGTCATTCATAAATTAGTTGAATGATAGAAAAGTTACTTCGTCTTATTGAAAAGCAAGGTAAATGTGGTCATGGACACCACCAACATTCAAGAGTGAAAACAGAGTGAGGCACAGGATAAGTCTAAAGATTCCATTTGCATGTGCTGCTGAGTCAGCATAAATAAGAGCAAAGGTCTCTACCCCCTGAACATGTTCCATCATACAGGTGCGGACAAATGAAATGTCTGTGCTAAATAGCCCTTTTCCTAATCACTAGTTTCATATTGTAGGTGACTATACATGTTTTATTTCTTTCCTCCCTCCCTCCTGTCTCATCTCTCCTCCTCACAGTGAAGTCTAGAGTCTGATTTTGTGAGTTCCCCATCTCTCTCCCAAAATAAAGTGCGGAGTCAGAGCACTCCCTGGTGGTGCCAAACCTGAACTTCAGCAACTCAAACTTGGCCAACTTTTTTTTTGTCTGAGTGGTAACGCCCCCAGTCAGCATCAGAAGTCTGATATGACCTACGACAGTGTCAGCAGGAGTTTGTGTTGGTTTGAATACAAACAGGAGAACAGAAGATGAAATTTGGGGGCTTTGTTGTTGTTGGGCCACTTGTTGCTTTACCAAGCAGAGATTTAAAGCACTTAACATCAGTAAGTGTCGCTGCTTTTCACTGCAGCAGAGAATCTCAGTGCACCACATCAATACACATCTCTAAGGTCTGTCTTTCTTACTTTCTTAGTTTTTCACACTTTCACAAGTGGAATCTGTAACACCGCTGGCTTTATTTATCAGTTAAAATAAAGGCATTTTGTCATTCAGACATATACGTGTCGTGTAAATGTCTATTATGGCTCTGAGCTGTGATACTGAGTTATAATTCTGATATGAATGAAGAGGAGTGTTCTCTCTTCTCTCACAGGCTGCATTAATGATAGATTTTAAAACTTATTTTGCAGCTGAATGACTGTTTATCTCTGTAGCTTAATGAGGGAACATTTTGAGTGTAAGGGACATTCATCCTGCATCTCCTTGGTGGATCCCCTCATATGCTTTCCCATCATTATTTATCATTAGAATAAAGAATTCTGCTGCCTCATTTATAAAGTCCAACAGCACTGAAGAACAGTTAAACAGATGTTATCTGTCCCTCCAACATGCTATTGGCAAAACAGTGCTAGAAATTTTTACTGTTAGCACTGATCAATGTTAACGCAGAATTGGACAATTGTGTAATACCCCATGCCCCCTCCCTTCCCCTGGTATTCCCAAGGGGTATTATTGTTGGTGCCATCGTCAAAAAAACAAAAAACAAAAAAAAAAGGTATAATCTTCCTCAGAGCCTACAACTACCAAGCAAATAGAGCTTTCACAGTCAGTTACTTTGGCTGTTCTACCATCTGCCATTTTCACTACTGGGGATTGTAACTGTAAAGAACTTACACTGATACTCTTTGGTAACTGGGAATAGCTACTGAGGAAAACAAAAGCTCAGTCCTCTTCCTGTTTAAACTGTGCAATGGTTAACGCACTTCTCTTGTGCCATAAATCAAGCCTTAATTTTTCTGGGAGGTTATATCTGGCAGCAGACAGAATTGCATAGTGAAAGCAAGACTAAACGTCAATGGTGTCACTGTTCTACAGACATCACATTTTGCAATCAACATTTACATCATAAAATTAAGTTAAAGCAAAAACAATTTTCCCTTTAAAATGGGAAGACACTGTAAAGCTTTATTAATCTTATGATTTCATCAACCTTTCTGCAAAACCCCAACCTGCTGTTTTTATACTCACACTGTACGGATCAATTGACTTGCAATGGGCTCCATGGATTAAATAAATATAATATACTAAATACTAAATATACTAAATATAGGCATGGAACAGCAGGTCAGTTGCCATTGTCATTTATAATTCCAGTGAAGTTTATTCTGGGTTTTTTCCACTCTTGCACTGTTAAATTGAAAACACATTTAATGACCAATCTGACCTGAGGAGAATCTCTCCTACAAGCTAAAAGGCTAAATGTCTGTGGTTAAAAAACTAATTTTATTTTTCTTTGCACATAAGAAATTCAATTTGTAACCTCATACTGCTGTGACACTGCCGTTAATGTGACGGCATTCAGTTGAGACTTGTGCCATGCTGGAGGAGTTTCAAATGATCACATCTGATTATACTTTCTGTCCTTAAATTTATCTACTGGATGGTACCTGAGTCTAGGGCCTGCCGCAGCTCTGCAGGTCCACTGGAGGCTGGAGGAGCTCGATACAGAGACTCATTGTTTAAACCTGCAAGAAAAACAGAGGGAGAAGAAAAGAGAGGGGGTCAGCTGAGAAAATTACTGTGTGTCAGCCTCAAAGCATGTGTTTCCTCCTGACAAACCAATGTCATGTATTACAGATAGTGTAAAGGCTGCTGTTAGGGCTCCAGGTTACTGATGTTACATGTAAATTACATACTTCATACAGTCCTGCTGAATTATAAAATGCATCACCAGTTGCCCTAAAAGGGTGCTATATGTATGCAAGTATATAGATATATATGCAGTAGATAGATAGATATCGCGGCAGAATTCTTTTACTTTAGAGTCAGTCTTGTTCTTTTTCCTTCTCCCTCTTTATGCTAAGTTAACCATATCCTGACACCAGAATCATACTTAACACACAGATGTTTCTATTTTCTCACCGTGTTTCTCGATGGCCTCAATGAGTCTCCAAATAACAACAGGAGCTGCTTCAGACAGAAGCTCTGCTTCCACACCTTAGAGAGAGAGATCATTATATTTTATTAGTTTACATTCAAAAAACAACCATGTCTCCCTTTATGATATTTTTTTTCTTAAAAACACCCCCAACTATTTATTCATTAATAATGCACAGTAATTCTATCATTAAGTTTTAATGTGTGTGCCTTCCTTGCTTTGCACAAACAACTTAACTACTGCAGCCAGTGATTACAGCAGCAACATCATGAGCGTTTTCTCAGTAATTCCTACATCCACCTATCTAAACTGATGAACTAGAGTTTGTGTATGACTCATCTGCAGCTTGTTTACACAGTTTCACATGTGAAAGTTAGTGATAAAACATTAAACATCAGAGCTGTAGGTGAAATCTACTGCTGGATACTGGACATGTGGCAGTACTGCAATCACATGGAAAATATCTGAATTAGGAATGGCCAAACTGGCCGTGCAAATAATCAGATATCCGCATACATTTCAATACAGTGCACGTGCCGCCTGACAGCAGCTAATCAGCTGGAGTGGATGTGAAAAGGTTAAGTAACATGTGGGATTTGATTACAGCCCACAGGCTGCTGCAGCAGCTGTCATAGCATCCACTATTGGGAATCAATTAGACAGACATTAGACAGAATTCTCCAATTAAAGATTACGAAGTGCTCAGCTAATGCAGGATGTTTTGCGATGCTGGAGAACAAAGATGATGAAGTTGAGGTGAGGGAGGTATAAACAAATACAAATTTACTTTAAAAATCACACAATCATACATGGGAATCACAAGATTGTTTTTTTTATCATCAGAAATCTAGAATTGTTGTAAACACTTTGCAAAAGTTGTTGTGAAGTAGGTGAAAAAGAATGGCCTTGTTCATTCCTCAAAAACAACCATTTGAATTTTTTGCACTCAACCTTTTATTTAGTGATAGAGACCAAAACTGACAGAAAAAAATAAAATAAAATAAAGCTGCTTTCTTGGTCACCAACATTTTTAGAAACTATCAGCCTACGTCACACCTTGTGAATTCAGAGTGATCAGAACTTCACCTTTATGACCACTTCAACTACAAATTTGAGAGCAGAGAATCAGTGGGCCAGCTAACTTCTCATGAAGTCAGTCCAATCTGACACAAATGGGACAGAGAACAGGACAGGAGCAAAGAGAGAACAGGACATCATCTGCATAGAGGAAGTCCTACAGACATCTGGCTTCAGTCCTGCACATTCTACAGGATTACAATATCAGAAGTTCCTTAAAAAAAAGTTGGTATCCAAACAATGGATAAGTATGAAGAAATAAAGGGAAAAAGGGGATGGAATTAACTAGAGGTTGACCAATTTATTGGTTTGGCTGATTGATCGCCACCTATAGGACGTTTTACAAGCTATCGTTATGGGACGAACTTGCCTCTGATAGTGGCCGATGGCTGGAGCTGAAGAGGGAAGGGTTGTGTTAAATAAACTGTGGGTACAACTGTTTAATATCAATCTGTGTTCATTGCCTGAATGGCACAGAGAATAAATTGAGAATGACTGTATCAGGGAAGATCGATCTATCTATCTATCTATCTATCTATCTATCTATCTATCTATCTATCTATCTATCTATCTATCTATCTATCTATCTATCTATCTATCTATCTATCTGGTCTCTCTTTATATATTTATTTGGCCACATTTTACTTTGACTTAGAAGCTCAGACGCTGTCAAGAACTTTTGGCAAGGGGCAGAGAGATATTAATTCATTATTGCAATCACTTTTCCTTTTCCATTCTATGGGTTACAGTTAAGCAACTGACAATTAAAGTCATCACTGTAAAAATATTTCGCATTAAAAGCCTGCTAGGGAAGGACAGGGCATGTCCTTTAAGCGGCCGGATGTTGGGCTGCAACTAAAAATTATTTTGATAATTGATTCATCTGATAAATAATTGTTTGGTCCATAAAATGTCAGAAAATATCATGAGCTGTCAGTCACATTTTAACAGAATCTAAAATGATCTTCAGTCTTTCAGAGCCACAAAGATTTACAGGTTGTTATTATGTAAGACAAGGAAAAGCATTGCATCCTCACACTGGGGAAACTGAAAACATACACCTGTCTAACTAATCAACTAATTGTTTCCACACTCTAAACAGTGTGAAACATGAAGTGCCTGGAATTCATTGATGAAGGAGAACTGTATTACGGTAGTAAAGAAAAAACACTCAAAGTAGAGAATAGAATGATATGATTGACTCTTACAGACTATGTTATATGTATATACATATATGTATGTATATATATATATATATATATATATATAGCATAAAGGGGTTTAGATATAAGAACAATTTTAACCGTAACCTTGTTTCTTCTTTAGTTATTGCACATCGTAATATATAGCCTTCCTGTGTGGCCTAATCCATATCATGGCTCACAGCATCTCTACAAGTGTACCGTTAATAATCTGTTCTTTTTTTCTTTGTTCTATCTCTACTTTCTTCCTCTATCTTTCCTACCATACTCATGTTTTCTTTTTTCCTCCCTCATTTCCTCTTGAACTCATTCTCATCTTTTTCCTTCATCCTCTTAATCATAATTTTTTCCCGCTCATCATTTTCATCCCTGCTTCCTCTCCTCTGCTCACTTACTCTTTCTCACCCCCTCTTCCCAGCTCCGCTATTCCCTCGCTCTTTTGTTGTGCGGTTGACAGTGGTGTGATATATCACAACACACACACACAGCCAAGTGACAGTCATACCGAGTTAAATGACACTTGTCCTTTGCTGCTCACACACACACACGCACACACACACACACACACTTGCATAAACACATGAGCCAATAATCCTATTAATCTTTTGTCCAGGAAAAACAACAAACACATATCTGTTGTGTTTACAGGTGTATAGACCTGTATCTACTGCGCTGATTGTGTTTCGTATTGTCTCAAGTGTGTGTGTGTGTGTGTGTGTGTGTGTGCACGCGCGCGCAATGAGAAGCGGCAGAGGAATTTCCGGAGATATAGGTCGTTAAATGTACAGTGCTTCCATTAACGTCACTGTCACAACGCATCACAGAGGCAATATCTCACCCAGAGGAGAGGAAGAAGGAAAGGAAAAGAGAAGAGAGGACAACTGGAAAGACGAAGAGAAAATAAGGACAATAAAGAAGAGGACAAAGAAGAACAAAGAGGACACAGAAGAGAAGAAGACAAAGAAGAATGGGAAGAGTGGGGCATAGAAGAGGAGATGACAGGACAAAGGAAGACAAGAACACAGACAGAAGAAGAGGACAACAAAGAAGAACACAAAGAAGAGAGGAGAAAAGAAGGACTTAAACAGAGGGCAAAGGAGAAGAGGTGAAGAGGGCACAAAAGAAGACAACAAGGAGTGAAGACAAGACAAGACAAGACGAGGGACAATGGAGACAAGGACAAAAGAGAGAAGTAGAGGACAAAAGAAAAGACTGGAAGGACATGAAGAAGAGACAGAAAGAGCAAAGAGGACACAAGGGGACAAGAATAAATCAGGAAGAGAGGGAGGACAAAAGAGAAAAAAGGGGGACAAAAACGAAGGGGGAAGAAAAGGGGAAAGGGGGGACAATAGAGACATGGACAAAAAAGACAAAAAAGGAAAGAAAAGACGACAAAGGAGAAGAGAACAGAGAAGATGACAAAAAAGAACAGAACAAAGGAAAAGAGAAGGAGGAAAGAGGATAAGACAGAAGAGAGGGGAGACAAGAGAAGAGACGAAGAAGAAAAAGGAGAAGACTGGAAAGAGTAGGACATAGAGAAGAGGAGACAGGAGGGCAACAGCAAAGAGGACAAAAAGAGACGAGACAAAGAGGGAAGAGAAGAGCTGCAGATACGGAACAATGAAGCTGAGCAGTCGTTGAGCTCTGCAGATCAGCCTCCTACCAGCTCCTATAGGGGACGTATGGAGCTGCGCACAAACCCAAACACTGACACATCAACACACACACACACACACACACACACACATTCACATAAACAGAGAGACACACTCATAAGCATTTAGTAAATACTGTATATACACAGCTGTGACAGTGAGACAAAGAGTTGTGTGTGCGTGTGTGTGTGTGTGTGTGTGTGTGTGTGTGTGTGTGTGTGTGTGTGTGTGTGTCATCAGTCACTGAGGTGTTCCGTCATTAAAACATGCTCCATTGCATTATACTGCATAGACCCTATACTGCACTAGTAAACACACTCCTTCTCGCTGTCATTCCCTTCTTGCTGCATGAGCACAAAGGGACAGAAACTCACATGAGACACACACACACACACACACACACACACACACACACATCTGTGTTCCCCCGACAGAGAGCTGTGGTCTCCGATCAGCAGTGTTTGAAAATGATTTATTGATCAGAGGAGTTGGCATTATGAAGTAGACCCTGAACCGCTGCTCTTTTCAATATAAAGTGATAATACACACACACACACACACACACACACACTTGCACACTTGTACATGAACCCGAACATCAAGATAGGAGTGTGAAGCTATAGATTGAGATGTCTGCATTACACAGATGAAACGTACGGTGCCTATGGGGCTGCAGATAAGTCACATATTAGGATATTCTCTTGATGTATAATACATCACATTTAGGTCAAATACTTAAACACAGAGTATGAAAGGGGAAATTCATTTATTTTTTATGTTCACGGGAGATTGTAAGTAAGTTTGATCTTTATCTGGAGTCCCTCTGCACAGTCTCTGATCTTTTCTCCTTCATCTCAGTCTGACAGGAGAGCTGCAGCAGGCAGGCTTCAGTCCTGCAGTAACATGCAGTGACACAGGGGGGCAGCTGACTCCAGCCTGACTGGACAGTACTCTGGCCTTTAATCTGAGAGCTGCTTCAGAGGGACGTCACATTTAGCAGTGAGAGGCTCACTTCTGTCATTTCAAAAAACTTTCCCCACAAGTTGCTTTCCTACATGAAAAGGCTGACTGAAGCCAGGATCAGCTGTGGTGTTTGAGGGTTAACTGACTATGACGTGTGCACTGCACAGACATTATGTGTTCATGTACATGAAGACAGTATCAGTATCGTGTTTGGCACGCTTCGATGGTCAACAGAGGTTCCAAAAACGCTGAACTTACTTGTTGACCTGAGGTCGTATGCGATTTCACTGAAAATTTAAGATTTATACTGTGTTTAAAGATGGACGATATGGCAGTGCCCCAAAAGTGAAGCTGAAACATCTGGATCGCCCCCTGGTGGCTGGCTGCAGCATAGGTCTTTAAGCCTGCCCCCTCCATTTAAAAAAAAAAAGGGACATGGGGCAAACTAAAAACTCAAAGTACACGTCAAATACATTTTTATCGAAAGATGGTTTCAGTCATTTACGTTAGACCTAGGCCTAATGTAGTTAACAAGCTAACTGCATTAAGGACGGACTGAAAATGCGCAACATTTTTTGCTGACACACTTGATATCAAATAAAATCCCAGGGACCGTATTGGATGAAATTGCTGTGAGCTGTAAATGCACCACCTACACATCAGGCAGAAGATAACATTAATTCAGAGCCTGACCGTGCAAAGCCTCTCGTCTTTGCACAGAGTCAAAAGCTGACTGCTAAGAAAGCCTGGTTAGCTTGTAGCCGGGCTAGTTATAACATTAGCTACTATGTACTTGATGTGTTACTTTTATTCTTCCTCTTGTTTTTTTCCCATTTTTTCCCCCAGTTCATGTAGTTGGAACAGTTTAATTGAATCTTTTGCTAAGGAGCTAGCTCTGTGTTGACACTGTTAGCTTTGTTGTTTTGACTGTTGGTGGGTGCTAACTGCTTGGTTTTAAGATATGTTTTGTAGTTACTGCTAATTTTATTGCATGTTATTTTCTCTTTGTTAGGTATAAGACTTTTATTAAGCTCTTCTTTTCTTCGGCTTATATTAACTGCGTCAAACTGAGGTTGGTTTGAAAACAAATAACAGAATGTCTGTCAAGTATGAGCTGGGCTTGTTTCTACTATCTTGGACTCAGGTTGGGTTCGGACAGAAAAATACAGCCCAAGCCACACTGTAAGTGGAAAGAGGGAGCTTCAGGTAGTGTTTATAGACAGTACAAATGTTGTGGATAAGAGATTCAAGGTTTTTTTTCTTGCTTCAGCTCAGCCCTGACAGAATGCCCTTTGTGTCTCCCGCATGGCTGCAAAGTCAAAACCAAACATGAGTTCAAAGAATCCCAGTGAGATGCTCGTCTCCCCTGTGCTCAACTTGTACTGTGATTTGCTGAAGGAATGCCAACTCTCCCTGGATTTGTTGTTGCTTCTGTTTTTTCTTCCTCTGATACCAGACCTTTCTCCTGTCCTGCCTCAGTGTTAAAAGTAACTGCAGGTCTGAATATGAGACAGTTAGACAGGTAGGTAGCAAAAAAATAGAGCAAGAGATGAGGTGGAGAGCAAAGGTGACCTGCAGGCTGCTGGAGCATGACGGTCGTATCCTGTTACCAATGTGAAGGCTTGAAATGACAATCTCCTCTCTGCCACTGCTCATATAATGATTTTCCTCCTCTTCCTCCTTTCATTCCTCCTTCCCCTCTGCCCGACAGTTGCTCTCTCCTCTTCTTCTTCTGTTTCTTTGTTTTGTTATGTTTTTTTGTCTCTATTCCACTGTCCTCCGTGCTGTCCTCTCCTTTTGTCTGTCTTCATCGCAGGTCCAAGTATTTTTGTGGCTTTAAACCATAAACTGAACAAAAATGATGGGCATAGCCATCGTGACATCACCACCTGGTTTTTGAACTCCTGTTTTGAAGCCTTGATTTCAGCATTTTGTCCATCGCCATCTTGGTTTTTTTGGAGCCAGAAGTAACCATTTTTGGATGAGTGGGTGGAGCAGTGGAGGAGTAAGGGACTGATCTGACTGAGAGCCAGAGAAAAATATCAGGAGACAGCATCACTCAAAGTGGGTTGACTTATTCAAAATTCATCCCCTGTACAGTTGTCATGAATGGGAAAATTAGCAACAGGGACCAAAACTGTTCTTTGGACCAGGCCTACAGTAACATGTGGCCACAAGTGGCCATCGGCGGAACTGCAGTTTTTGGCACTTCTGCATTGGCTCCATTTTTCAGCCCCAGAGGTTGCTTGTCTTAAACACCTCATTTACTGGGAGGAAGCACTTTTTGTTGTTGTTGTTGTTAATTTGTTTGTGTATCTTTACAGTTTACAGTTTAAGGATAAAACAAAAGTAACTAGGGCTGACCTTCAACTTCATTTTGGAAAATTGAAGCTTTGGAGCTCAGAATAATTTTAAATCGAAGCCTTCGACGACCGGGGTGGGGGTGCTGAGCGAAAAGAAAAAAAAAAATCCCCCAAAAATATGGTGAAAAGGTAGTTCCTTGCAACCCTAGAATTAAGATAAAAATGTTCACAAATGAAAAAAACACTTATTATGATTTAACATTAAAAATTAAAACCCTCGGCACGCACTGCAGCGCAAGCAGACAGATGCGCGACTCAGAGCAGCATGTGTCACTGACACCAGACTCAGAGTGCAGCGGACCGCTGGAAAATGTCACCATCAGCATATTATTTTACATCTATAAAATCTATTTTATCATTATTTTGAGTCACATTGTTGAAAGAATTTAGTTGTCTGTGTTCAAGCAGGATAATCGGTCTCCATTCATTGCACGTCGGGCTTTCTATTTCCTTGTTGGAGATGGGGTTAGTGTTGCGTTCAAGGTTCCCAAAAAAAATGGGAGAAAAAAAAAGGCAGAATATTCAATTTTTTTTCTTCCCCAATCGAATCCCGTGCCATCGAACAAAGCTTCGAAGCTTCGAATTTTTTGGGTCAGCCCTAAAAGTAACCATGAATATCAGCCATCTTGCCATGCACATGTGAATGTTTGTTGTTTTCTACTTGTTTTTACTCGAAATGAATGTCATGCATGAGCTGATTCTGCAGCACTATAACCACATAACATGAGACATCAAAGCATTATGTTGCCTTGCTCCATGCTCTTATTCACGTTAAGTGACACAGCACATTCTTGAGAAATGGGAGAATTCATTTCCGACCAAAAAATAGCGTAAAAATTATAACTTATTGACATACTAATTCTGTTTGGTGAGTGAAATATTAAATCAAGTGCTAGCTTTGCCTTTTCATCCCACTTGATGCACCAAACCTGATGTTTCTTCCTCATGTGTGCTGAATCTTAAACAGCATGCAGGAAAGACCCTCTGCAGTGGTGATATTAGCAGCTAAGCCTCCATAAAAAGCCCTGTGAAACCTTGATCCTCCATCTCCTCCTGACCAATCTCCCATGACAACCCCCGGCTCTCTGCTCCCCAGAGGCCCGACAGACAAGCAGGGCCACAAGGCCAGCAGACACTCACACAGACTTACTGTATGTGCACACTCTGACACAGACATGAATACACACATACGCATACATTAGCATACATGCATACACACAGACTCATATGTAGGCATAGAAACATGGACATTGCCTTTGTTAGGAAATTCAACTTTCCATCTAAATGTCTCTGATGGTAAACTCACTGATTTACATTCATGAAGCACCAACAGTTGGACACAAGCTAAATGCTATAGATGATGTCTCTCACACAAACAAATGCAATTCATTTGTCTTGCTTTGTGACCACCGATACTGCTGTGTTACCATACACATACTCACTGTGCATTTTAAAAGCACATTATATCGTTCTAGGCTGTGAAGCATCATTTCTACTTTGATACGAGGCTCCATTTGTGCTAAAGACTACCGCATGTTGATGCATATATTTATTTTAGTTTTCACTGCCCTGACTTTGTCTTTGTTCTACACTGCTTCTGGCAAACAGGAACCAACATCAGTCTGCATTAAACAGTGAGGACGTCAGACAGATGCAGTTACTCATGCAATACAATCCAAACACACACGAGTCTAGAGCACAACCTCATATGCAAAAAAAAAAAACATCAGAAGAAAGTAATGTGTATGATAAGAGCAGTATATAACAGAGAGAAAAAAGTAAATATTAACACCTTTGAGGCACAAAGAGAGCCTCATACATTAATGTCAACTGTATATTTTAGTTCAAGCACTTGAAGGTCCTGTTGACCAAATTCTAAATCCAAGCAACAAAATGATAAATGGTACAGTAGCTTTAAAGCACTACTAGAGGTAAAGAAAAAGTAGGAAAGAGCAAATTAAAAATCACATCTTCTTTCTATTTTGTTAAAGTGTTATTACTTGACACAAATTTAAAGCTATGGAGTTTTCCTTTAAACAAGCAACAATCACAGCTACATTCATTGTGAATCCCTGTAGCCTAATAAATGCAAATGCATTTGCAAAACAGTTTCTTGGCTTAAATTTTTAAGCCTACATAGTTTTCATAGTCTTTTCATAGCCCATTTCTGATTATTTTTGAGCTGCACGACTAATTTTAGAAGTGAAACAAATTGGTGGTCGGTGACCACCAGGCCTTTGGAAATAATCGATTTTTAGATGCATCGAGATTCTGTCTTGAATGATGCAAGCATCGATTTGGAAAACTCATAATCGATTTTATTTTTATTTTTTCAAATTACCCTAACTCCTCGACCATTCACACTATCGACGTAATTCCAACAGATTCTGAAAGCCAGTGATATATACGGTACATTATGGTTGTGACGTCATTACCTGTGGAGGAGGGGAGGGAAGTGAGCACAGCAGTGAGTTTTAGTGGAGTTTGTTTAGCGTTTTCTTTGTAAATAATATTTAGTGTTGTAATTAATAGTATTTGTGGTTTTTGCGAGCTTTTGAGTTTTTTTTATGCCGTGTTTTCGTTGTGTTTTCACCACAGTTTGCCATCGTTCGTCTTTTTTGCTATAGTACGTGTTTTTATAGTTCATAGATAGTTATAGTCAGTTATAGTTTTGTAAATACTAAAGGAGAAATGTTGAGGAGGTCAATGAGGAGGATGGACCGGAGGAGACTGGTGGAATGTAGTCATCTCAACCACAGTAAGTAATACAGTTTGTGTGCACTGGATATGTATTCCCAGCTTTATTACAGTAATGTTTTTCAATATCTAGTGACTCGTTTTAGAATCGAGAATCGTTTTAGAATCGAAATCGTTGCCCTCGGAATCGGAATTGAATCGAATCGTGAGGTGCCACGAGATTCCCACCCCTACCCAACATCAGCGCCTTTTCTCTCACTCAATCAATCATACAGTGTATACCCAGCTATTGTGCTATTACCTTACTAACTAAGAGACAGAGAGAACGAGAGGGAGACCAATAGAGAGGAAGAATCAAAAATGGACTGCCAAGCTCTTTCGTGGGCGTCAGTCTCTACATGTGAATTATACCTCTGCTAGCAAAACAAACACCTACCTCCCTGCAGCCTTTGAGCTTCAAGCAAATCTTTATTGTCAATTTTCAATAGCCAGAACACTCTGCACAGGCCCACGGACCATTTTATTGTCTATTTTACACATACAGTGTGAACACTCAGGTTGTGACTTGATGACCGGACTGCTCAGTGTGAACACATATATAGTGAGCTTTGGCTTTACATCACAGATGATTTATTGTAGTGGGAGTTTGCAACATTTTCAAAACAGGCTCAAAGTGTACAGGGTATGCCAAGTTAAGGAGACACTCATGAAATGGATGACAAAATTAAAAAACAGTGCAAACAAACACAGCTCTATAGCACTGATAGTGGTCCAAACCTCCCAGGTTACCTTTAATTGTGTGTCTTATACAAGTGAAGTCAACAAACCCTTCCAGTTGCCATTTGATGCAGCAGAACATAGCAAAAGTAGCTGACAATGAATTGCTGCTCTGAAAGACATGCAAAAGTCTGAGACACTATTTTTAGAAATAGACAGCAGCAATGTAAGGTATCTGTAAGTTAAATAACTTAAGTAACTAAAATCACAACTGATTCATGTTGAACCTCATGAGTTGTGGTAAGCCAGACGGGTTGCACATACATGTTAGTGCACCTGAGTATCCCACTGGCTAGCTTATTGTCACCACTTTGCACTGTGCTCATACAGAGGTTACAGCTGATATGGGGATGATTTGACATAGAAGTGTAGCCCCCATCCTTAAGTTCCCCCCAGTTAACACCATTAGCTCTGTCAGTACTGTTGCTGTTGTTTAGCACCGTTTATTGAGTTAGCACTGTTAGCCAGCCCAGCTACCTCCATGTTAAGAGCTGTGTTCAGACAACTCATACGGTTTGACGTTTTTTTAGATAGAGCACCTGTAACCACAGGTATCGTATTGATCACTTTGGACTAATAACCAACAACCTGTTCTGTTTAAATGACAGAGCAGAAACTTCCTTCTCCACAAATCCCTTTAAACATTCGAGCGAGCTGCACCCTTTGAACATGTCCCGGCTTGTAATGTCATAGCAGGTGTTTTCAATCAGCTGTCAAGGGGCAAAACTCATGAAGTGACTCAGTGATTCTGTATGAATCAGCCCAGCGTGATTTAAATTACTGCCAAATTGCTTTCCAAATCATACTATAAGTTACAGTTACATACATATTTCCTTCCCGTCAGTCACTGGGCTCAGATCATTACAGTTCACTGTACGTATCAACTTGCTCAGAAAAGCAATCCATCACAGAGAACATTTTTGTCACATATATTTTTTGGTCGATTTTTGCTGTGTGAAAATGCAGTTGTAAGCAGAGACTTTTGTGAAAACGCCCTTTCCAAGTGTGCTTCAAGGACATGTGGACATCTGAGAGAAGGATGCATTATTACAAGAAACTGAAAGTCGCAATGGAATTTTTTAACAATTTTTGGACTCAGCACTCTGTATTAGTCATTGCACTAATTAAATTTCTGTAATGACGTGGGATTTATGTGAGAGTAAAAACTTGAATTTATACACACATGCAATTAAGATTTGTTGTTAAAATATGTATTTTACATTTGGAACCGCAGGAGGGGAGGACCCCAATGCCCCTGATGGACTACACACCAGTGGTTAAATGTCGACTGAATGTTGAACATCACATCATAGCCTGCTGCTCTCTCAAACGGGCAGCAACTCCACAGAGTGGCTCTAATTCATCCTCTTCTTTCTCCTCCTTCCTCTCATTTATCATCTCTGATGGATCCCCCACCTCCTGCTACTCATCATCACATTGGCATCATGTTACCAAACAACCTGACATCCTGCCCAACAGGGTCTCCAATACATTATTAATGGCACTTGTGAGGACATGCCACAGGTTCGCATTCATCATCTCATAGACTTTTCCCACGGCAAACTAACTTTGTCTGCTGTGCTGAGCAGTCGTGTGCAGTGTGTTTGTCAAGAAAACTGCTGCTTGCCACTGCAGGGAACACTGAGACTGAACTAGATGGGAAGCTTGCTGGGAAATGAAAAAACTCTCCGTTGGTCCACAAAATCAGGCTCCCACTCATTGTCTTTGGAGCAGCTCTAAACTTTAGACCCTATGACATCACAGGTTTGAGATTTATGTCACCTCAATTGACCTCAATTCTACAAGTAGGTGTTAGAAACCAACTGGTTGTGTTCAATCTGCCACTTGGGATCCTGTAGTCGGTCACAGTAGTCAGAACTGAGGTGTGTATACTTTCTTTTTTTAACTCTCTCTTTAAAAAAAGTGTTCTCCGTGGTATACACTTGACTGCGCTTTCTTCCCTTTCTTTCTGTGTAGGTTAGCTTCTGTATACATAAACTGCCCTATGAACCATCGTAAGGATGTTTAATTCAGTCTTTCTTCGCTGTGTTTTCACTGTCTTTATTTTAAGTTTAATGTTTAAGTTTCAAAATAATTTGCTACATTTGCCAGTTCTTTTCTTCACTTCAAGTGAATACAGAATTATTTTTGGGGTTGTGCCCGTGACCTAGTGGTCTCAGATGCTTACCATGTAATCAAAATGTACCAAGTTCAGTTCTGGTCAAATTAAGGCAAAAATGCAAAAAAAATAGGCTGTATGGCGTATTTGCATTGGACACCTTGGGCCACTCCTCTTACAATAACATGAAAACCAAAAAATCTGCTGTACAGGGCTGGCTGTAAAACCAATTCACTTTTTAAAAACACAGCCATTGCAGGTGTGCTCTTAATAAGACCGTTTACAGTTGACTCATCACAGCAGCATTTCCAGTTCCTGCCTGCTCAGCCCACAGACGCCAAAACTAACATTGAAATTACGATGCAATTTTTGGGTTAAGCACCAGGGGCCTGTTGTTCGAAAGTAGAATTAAGCAATCCAGGATAAGTGGAAAAGCGAGGCTGGACAAATTCCCCTAAATCCATCCTGGCTTAATTGGTTGTTCGAACACCAAGCCAGGCGGAGGAGGTGCGGCTTTGTCAAGCCAGGGTAACTCATTCGAATAAGTGCGCGTCTTTAGCTTTCTTAAATAGACCCCGAGATCGATCACAGATTCACCGATGCAGCAGTGGAGAAGGCACGTGCTGCATACTTCTCACCCAGTGAGCGGCGTCTCATCATGGACACTTATGAAGAGGTAAAACATATAATCACAAAGAAAGGAAACACTGCAGCTACAGACTCTGTCCCACCCACAGAAACCACCCTCTTCATCCAAGGTACATTATTCCAGTATACTGTACATGGAATCAATCATTTTATTCATTCATTAATCAACCAGTGGTGTTCTGGAGACTGTCTAACTTTGGAGTGTCTTGCAGTGTCAGGTGACACAATGACCCTTCTGGAGCCACTGAAAGATGATCCGGTGAGTGTTATTCATTAGAGGCATTTGCTTGACATGTCTTGCAAGTTCACACTAGGTCAATACAAATTCTATTTAATGTGGCAGGGTGAAGGCACATCTGCAGCAGGGGATGCAGCAGATGAGGAGGAGACACTTTCTCTGGACTGCAGAAGGTTTGAGGTAACCTGCCAGTCTTGTGGAAATAATTTAATCCTTAATGTATAAGAAGTCAGTGATGTGGTGCTCATAGAAAATATATTTGTAACAGGACACAGATGAACAGCCTGACAGCCCGCCTGGAAATGTAGTGAGTATTGCCTGAAGGACATCCACGGTGTCCACAATTGCTGTGCTAATAGATATGTGTTTTACAGAATTCACAAACTGTCAGACAGCTATATGCTACTCATCTTCGAAGCAAATAGCCCTGGCAGATGTCAAGCTCCAGTGTGAGAAGAGAAAGCTGCAGGACGTGGAGCTTGACAGACAAATTAAAAGGAAAAACCTTAAGGAAACAGGACTTAGAAATTAAGAAACTAGAGACAGAAGTAAGTGATTTTAATGCACACTGTAAGCATGACTGTGATGCAATGTATGAATCAATGTTATTTCTCTCTTTCTCTGCCCAGCTGCAATCAGACAGTGACTGATCACATTATTTGTGGTTTAATAACTGCTATACTTTTATAGCACATTTTTAGTTAAAATAGTTGCCTTAATAAGATTTTTTTTGTTAAAATAGCTGCTTTTTGCAGTTTCATTAAATAGCTGCTTATAGCAGGACTGTATTTTCATTTTTTGTTTTCATAAAAAGTATAAATCGCTTCAGATAAAAGCAAGTCATCTGAGGAAGCAGATAGCACTGGCGGATGTCAAGCTCCAGTGTTAAAAGAAAAAGCTGCAGGACATGGAGCTTGACAGACAAAAGAAAGACCTTAAGGAAACTGGACTTGGAAATTATGAAACTAGAGAAAGAAGTAAGTGACTTTAATGCACATTGTAAGCATGACTGTGATGCAATGTATTAATCAATATTATTTCTCTCTTTCTCTCCACTGGAGTTATTGGTCCAGTTAACTGGTAATATAGTTTGGGAAGGTCATACAGTTATGAAACCTCTGTTAATGCAAAATACACCTGCTTGTATGCTTATTCCAACAATTAAACCTTTTATTGGTAAGGATATCTGCATGTCGAAGTATGCTTGGGCTATGACAAAAAGAATGTTTTAAATGTTAAATGTTTTTTTATTATTGTAGGCTGAATGTATTTTGTTCAAAAATGAGGCAAATACGTACATAAGAACATGAAATGACGGTAAAACACACTGATTTCCGATCGCAGTGACAGCTGAATGGACAGATACACCAGGCTAAACTAAGCCTGGTTGTTAGCCTGGTCAGGACCAGGCTAAGTGCGCAGAATAAATCTCCATGACAACATATGTGCCTCTGCTTTCGAACAACCGAATCAATGCTAAATTAAGCCAGGATAACCAACATATCCCGGCTTAATCCCTTATCTAGGTTTCGAACAGCAGGCCCCAGGATGCTGCAGTTAGATAACAGATAAATCCCAGTGCTGGAAAACAACTTCACAAATATATTCGAGGGGTGTCGGTGGCTTAGTGGATAGAGCAGGCTGTTGCCGCAGCAGCCCGGGTTCGAACCCAGGCCCTTTGCTGCATGTCACTCCCTCTCTTTCTCCCCCTTTCACGCTTGACTGTCCTATAGATTAAAGGCAAAATGCCCCCCAGAAATCTTTAAAAACAAAACAAATATATTCGATATATGTGCTAAAATCTGTAAATTTGATTTTAACTTAATTTTTGTCCCATAGGTGGAGCGTGAGTACATGAATGAGTGTGTGTGTGTTTAGGTGTTAAAGTATGTTACAGGGGTTTTTGTACTTGTATGCAGGCTCACTGCATTCCTGAAAGTGTCTATGATTGATTTGTGTGTGTGTGTCTCCCCTGATAGCATACCGGCCCTCACTTCCGTGAGATGTCTGAGTGGCCTTTATTGATCCGTTACTCTGTTTGCATTCCTTTAGGAATAAAAACTCTACATCACTCAGATCAATGAACAATGTGTGTGTGTGTGTGTGTGTGTGTGTGTGTGTGTGTGTGTGTGTGTGTGTGTGTGTGTGTGTGTGTGTGTGTGTGTGTGTGTGTTGTGGGGGGTTGATCACATTACTGCAGGCCAAAGTGATGACATCAGGAGAACACTGTCCATCATAGTGGATTGCCTGCATAGCCACGTACAAATACCTTTCTTTGTGTATACTCAAGAAACTCACTGACGTCATACGTTTCCCCTGTTCTAGCTCAAAGACAAATTTCTCTAAGGAGACCAATAAATGAACTGAACCCAACTGAACGGAACTGATTGTAACTTCATTCTAACATTAATTGAAACGTTAGTCTTAACCCTCTATAAAGACATAAGGAGAGGCCAAATTGTCCTCACTGTCCAAAAACATTACTTTTCAAATGTTTCCCCATTGCTTTAATTCTCAGAACATGTCCTCGCCTTTCAGAAATGTCCTCACTTTTGTATTGTGTTCACACTTTGTCTAAGCTTTCCACACTGTGCTGACTTGCCAAAGATACCCTCCCTTTGCAAAATGTTCTAACTTTTCAAGAATTACCTCACTTCTAACAAATCATTCTTACTTTCCAAAAAGCATCCCCATTCTCAGTGTCCACTGTCCCCACAAAGAGGAGAAGAAATTCTACGATTACAAAACACAGGATGACAACTGAAAAAAGAAACATTGATGCATTCATTGCATTAAGCACAAAGCTGGCATTCACATTGACCTCTGACCTTTGGCATCTGTTTGTGCATGCATGATGTGTGTCACACTTAATTTATGACAATTTACATGTCTGTATGCATGCAGCAGCTGCCCATACATTTGAATTTCTCTGTGTGCGTATGCCAGTTTTCATACTAAACAATAAACCCACTCAGTGTTTTTGTGTTGCACGACCCAACCCAGGCCCAGCCTCTGGCACAGGCTCAGGGTATTTCTGCTTGAAGCTTTTGCCTTTGGCTGAACTCATCTTATTTGGTGAACTCCCATCACGCCTCCCTCTTTTTATTGGCGAACAACTGGGAAACAAAATAGAACAAAGTGTCACAGCCAACCAGAGAGTGAGCCAAGAGGCCGAGCCCAGAGTGAGGGTGAAACACGGGGCAGAGGGTGTTTACGTGTGTGTCAGTGTGGAAATTATTTGTGTTTTTGCCACAGTCAGTTGTGAAGGACACAAAAAATCCTGACCTGTTACAGAAATCACCAGGTGACCTCAAGCACAGATTAACCACCTCGTAATTGGTGTTAAAAGTATAATAATTTACAGGTAACCATGGCAACAGTACTGATGCTTCAGACTCATTTAGGGTGTGTGTCCACATAGCTCTTTTCTCCTGCAGGAGAGCACAGGCAGGGTGCTTGGGACTGCAATAAACCAGCACGAAGGGCTTTTTTGATGAGGCACTGCACATGGGTTTTGTTTGTACAACAACAATACCTTGGCATTAACGTTAGCTAGGTAGCTAACACTGAACTATGTCAATAGAGGGTTGACTACACAGTAAACAACAAGGTGATAAAAGCAAAAACCTCAACTGCAACAGTGAGTGTCCGGCTTTTTTACCTGTCTTTGTTGTGACAGTTTCTCACTGACATGTCATACAGCTCGGGATAGACAGTAGCTAAAGGAGTGACAATGACACCAGCTCCTTTGTGGGAAGTTCTGAGATTTTCAACTAGAAGTGGAATAAAGAATAAAATGCTACATGAATACTCAGCCTTAGACGTTAACTGACTGGAGAAACCTTCTAACCATAGATCAAACTGACTACCAACACTTAAAAGCACAGAAGATATATTCAATCAATCAATGTGTCACACGGACTCATAAAAGTAGATCCTGGATGATTCTGATAATCCATGGTTTCTGGTTGTGCAATGACATAACTGTAATTTAGGGTACAGTTGCTTCTGTTGTTTTAAGTCTAGTTCAGACCAAAGATGCGCAACTAGAGGAGTTGAAACAGGCGACTACCTGCAATGTGCCATTCTGCAACGTTCTAAAAACCTGCCGGTTCACACCAACGCAACTAGATGAGACAGTTTATCATCTCTATGCAACAACTTTCTGTACTTCCTTTCTGATTTCCAGCTTTTCAGGCTTATTTTGTGGCTGAATAGAATTTGTAGCTCCTTATAATATGAATGAGGATAGTGATAGTGATAGTGATATTTGGCCACAGTTGCATTCGTAGTAGTGATGAAATGGTGAAAAACACAAAGAGTACAAGCATCACATGGACTGTATTCATGATGAATACTCCACAACAATATAAACAAAATGCGCCAATTAATCAGTCAACAAGAATGTATGTGTTTGAGGGGGGCAAAAGCACATACAGTGAGCAGCAGAGCAACCCACTGTCCGATACGTCACGCTGTGAGGACAGAAACAGAGGGCTCGGTGAGGACAGCTGCTGCAGCAAGTGAACAAGCCACCTGTGGTCATTTTGACGTGACCAGCGAACTTTAATTCAAGCTGATTGGCTGTTGAAACAGGTGATGTGCTTTAAGTTCTAAAACCAGCTGCTGCCGATTAGACCAGTAGAGTTGCAGGTGACACCATCAGCCAGCTTGAGTCGCGCTCATACCGGCCAGTTCACACCACTGCAACTTTTATCTGCAACATTCTAAAATGGTTTAGTCTCTTTACGAATCATTGGTCTGAACTGGGCTTTACAAATTAAATCCATCACCGACTCAGTCAATTCTATGATGTCATCACAACGTCAACAGCGGTGTCCTGGAAGGTGCTCCAGACTGAATCCTATAGTGCAGACTGCAGGGCAGCTTCTAATTGCTCTGACCATTTCCAGACTTCTCTCCAGACCATTTCCTCTCTTCTCAGATGCTCATTCACCATAAAGAACATGCCTCCTCTTTTGTCCTTGCCAGAGTCCTCTGTTCTGTCTGATCTGCCCATAGAAAATGAGTCACTTGGTTGAATGGCACGTTTTGGTGAAACAAAGGACATAACAGTTCCTGATATCCTGTTAGATCAATCACTTAAACAATGGCCGGGAGGATGCTTGGCAGGAAAGATCCACGTGGCTGTGATTGCAGCCGGTATTTAATTCCTCCACACTTACTATGGTGCCTCCTCCGACATTGAGATGGATGCAGAGATGGCCTTGCTTGAAGCTGGCAGCCACAGACAAGGAATGGAGGTCAGAATGCATTTCGTCAGACTACCACATCATTGGTTTTGATCTTTTCCAGGGATTTGGTGACAATAACAAAATCAGAGACCGTCTTGTGATTGGTTCACTTTAGCCACAAGACAGCTGTGATTTAAAGTAAATAATGGCTAGGAGCGGAAAGTTGGGGGGAAATGACCCCTTCCTTACTTCTAGCCCCGTTTCTTAGGCCACACCCATCTTTCAACTCGGCCTTTGTTTAGATCTCAACTACAAGTGTAAAGTTTTACAAGCCAGGAGTGTAAAGTGGAAGAGGGGGTTAATGGCCCTTCCCTACTTCTGCCCCTCTTGCTTAGACCAAACCCATTTTTTAAGTCATTCATTTTGATCAGAACTACACATCTGACGAGTTTTGTGACTGCATCTTGCACGGTTGCAACATTATCATGTTGACAGATGGACAGACTGACAGACAAAAAAAAAAAGACTCCTGGCATAATACTTGTAAAGGCTTCTGTGGTGGCTCCCACTACAAGTGATGTAACCAGGACCACATTTTCCAAGATGACACAAGCACACACAGACTCATGAGCTGAAAACAATAGCAGCTGTTGGGACATTGTCGCAACTGGTAATAAGAGAATAACACCAGTTTCATTTTTTAAGAATCTGAATACTTTTTTTTCCATCATTAATGGTAACCACACTGAGGACAAGGAAGAAGAAAGAGGAATCCATACATCCAGTAATTGCCACAGTTCAGGATAAGAGTGCAGAGACCACAACCTTCCTATTAAATTATTCCTCCATAACATACAGGATGCTGCAGAGCGCGTGTGTGCATGTGCATACACAATCACACAGCTTCTGTACCATTTGTCTGTATTACACTTTAATGAGAGCACAAGAGCTGGTGTACACTCACAACTAAACAGAAACACAGTAAAACGATTTATCAACACTTTTCTGCTCTCGAAAACACCCATCAGCAAGTTCCCATTGTTTTCATGAATACAAATGTGCTCAGCAGCCATCAACCTTTAACCACTTTCACTCACCCTCTGCAGACACACAAAGCAACAACACAGCCATGCTCAGAGGACTGTAAAACAGCATAAGACTTATATTTATGTACAGTGTGCAGGATTGCCTTGAAGGACAAACAAGAAGATTTATACATTATTTCTCTAGAGCCGTTCTCTGCAAGTTCTCTGAATATAATGTAATGCACACTGGATGCCTGGAGAGGGAACAAAGAGGAGATGCAAGACATAGCTTATTCACACACAAAATTCATACACACGCTGGTGAGCGCAGGCAGGCACATACAAAGAACAAGTGACTTTTTTGTAATTGACTTCTCCACCTTTTTTTGAAAATTTTTAATTACTTTATTTTCGTTTTCTACTCAAATTTTTCCCTTTATGTTTTTACCTAATTCATCTTGTTTCAATACATTTTCCTGTTGTCCATACTTGAACATGCAAACTACTTTGCAATACTGCTTTTCCTCATCTCTATATATGTATGTAAATGTACATGTATATATAGTAATTCATCTGTACGTACAACATTGATTTTTTTTTCTGTTGTCATGGCTTTTCATTTATCTCCTCTTAATTCCTGTACTTAAAATACTTCTCTCGATTGTTCAACTGTATATGTCACACTGAAAACCCCAATAAAAACTGTAAAACTTGTGATAAAAATGAATAAATAACTGATGATTCATATTGTGAATCATAATGGCTGTTTTAGTGTTGCATGGTACTAAAATAGTACCGCAGTACTGGAGTATTCCAAACGGTACTATACTGCATTTGGAAAATACTGGTACTTTGAAATTGATTCAATTACATTAATTTAGTTAAATTATTTTACTCATTTATGCACACAAACGCCTTTCTTGTTCCTATTGGAGCACAGATTGCACAAGTGGTGTGTATGACAACATCTGTATCAACATTCGCAGCTGGCACACGTGAAAAAAGACAAGAGAAAGTCTGCCTCGCAAAGGGAGACATCACGAGACAACACCAACTTGGTGAAACATTTGAGCAGCCAAACCGTGACGTCCGTACCGAGGTACTTTCGAACCACGTTTTTTTGGTACCGTTACACCCCTACTATTTATTGTTCTAAAGGTTTGTAGCCAAAAGAACTTTTCCTTACGAAAAGTACCAAAAAGTATCGAAATTCATATCGGTATGGGTACCGAAACAAAGATTTTGGTATCGTGACAACACTAGCCTGTTTTGACTGAACAGTAGTTTGAAGTATTTTAATAAAAGGTTTCTCGGATACGAAGTCCAATCCAATAGACAGCATATAAATGTTGCCTGAATATGTATTTCATATGTATCTTTCCGAAAACAGATCCTTTTGGATCAGCTAAGGACTTTTCTAGTCTCATTTTTAACATTTTCAAACAAGCAAAACTCAAGTTGTTGCTAAACTGCAATCAGAATGCGTTTCTTTGTACTTTTTGCAATTCTTTTGCAGATTCATCATTTACATGAATTCACTGACACTGAGGAGGTTGAAGTGTACGTTAATTAGCGCTGTCAGGATGCTGGAAATTCTAACTTCAATACAACACCCTAAAAATATAAATTTTCGGAACCATGTTTGACACCAGTGGAAAAATTGACATTGAGGGCATGAAATTTTAATGTTTTATTAAAAGATAAATATAACATGACAAAGAAGATTTTACATTTCTTGGTTGGTAGCAGAGAACAGCAGAATGACTGTAGTAATCATTAAAAATAAGAGCTGGTATTGGTATTGATACTGCAGAAAATAAGTATCAGGGTTTCCCACAGGGTTTTGTTTATTTTTGGCAGCCCACCACAAATAAAGTATCTGCTGCCATGTTTTGATTTTCTATTTTTGGAGCTGGACCATTCATTAGGAGCTCTGTTGGAATATACGTATATACCTGATAGGGATGCAAATTATCGATTAATTAATTAATCGACGTCTCTGAAGCACAGCTCCCTGGACTGGCACTTCACCGACCACCTCCTCCTGGTCTCCAGCGGCGTCTGCATCTGCTGATGTGGAGCTCACACGTTCTGCTTCTGCCAGCAGTTGAAGCAGTTTGGCATGAGCTGCAAGCCTCCTCACTGGGGTCAGAAATGCCAGGTGCTTGTGTCGAGGATCCAGCATCGTGGCTAGCATTGGTGGTGTTGACGTCAGGTCACCAGAATCAATCTTTAAATAAAAGATAATAAAATAGATTTAAATGTGATTTTGTTTTTAATCATAACTGCCAATAGGTAGTGTTTTATCATCTAATGAATGGACCACTATTAATCATTAATAGTGGTCCATTCATTAATTGCTTAGTTGCTATTAATTATTAATTAGATAGACAGTAGAAGCAGTTAAAAATACAATTGTCAAACATAAAGTGCTTTTTGTTCATACAGTTAAAAAGATATGCAATAATTTAACAACAATTTAATTAATGGACCTAGCTTACCTTCATCCTTTCACCCAATGAAGTGCGAACTCTGGATTTGAATTCTCCTACTTTGCTGGTGTCTCGCTCGTCTGTCTTGAGATGCACGTTGATCAGGTTTAAGGTGATGGGATACGTGTCTGGACACCTCAGTCTCAGTAGACATGACGGTAGTTGCACACTTGAGTGTTTCCAGCACTGGCACCACATCCTCCATCAACTGCCAGTACTCATCTCTCAACTCCAGTGTCCTCGCGTCTGTGAGTTTGGTCACTGTGCGGTCTGATAGTACAGCAGACACGGCCCACTGCTGCTCCGTTAGTCTGCTAAACATGTCACAGACAGAATTCCACCAGGTTTTACAGGATTGGATGAGTTTATGCGACGGCAGCTGCATCTGTTTCTGTTTTGCTTCGAGCGCTTTGTTTGCTGGATTGCTATGATTGAAGTGTCGTACCAGTCTGCTGGCAGCTACAATGACTAGGTTAATGTAGGTAGCGAACCCGTCGTTAATGGCCAGCTGCAGAGTATGCGCGAAGCATGAAATCGAGTGCCAACTGACTCGTCTGGGACTGTTTGCTGAGACAATATTCCGTGCATTGTCGTGCATACAAGCAACTATACGCCCGGTGAGTCCACAAGTTTCCACAGCCTTGTTCAATTTGTTAGCTAAATTGCCAGCCGTATGTCTCACTGCCATGCTCTCTGAGAGTAGGACTGCTGACAATACCTGCCAATCCTTTTCATGTAGTGGCATGTAACTGTGATGTAGCTTTCTGTATTTAAGGAAGTCCAACAGTTGGTTGTGAGGGCCACATTCACGGTCGCAAGTTGTGCTTTCAACTCGGCCTTCTTCCTCACGTAGCTTGCTTCCACGCGGGTAGTTATGGTCGTTCTAGAGGGAATATTATACCCTGGCTCGATGTACTTTATCACCTCTCTAAATCCCTGTCCGTCAACAACGTTTATCGGCAGCATGTCTGTTGTAACCAAGTTACATATTCTCTGAGGAATGCCCTCCGCTTTCCCAGCGTCACATACCGTCCGTCCCAACGCTGTGGTGATTGTAGGCTGTGAAGCCGATCCACTCGCTCCATGCAGCATGACTGAATGTGTCGTACTCAGGTGGTAATTCAACGAAGTTGTGGAGTTGTTGCACTTTAAAATACTACCACATATTGTGCATTTGGTGTCTTTGTCGTCATTAACCAACTTAAAATGGCTCCACACTGCACTCCGTCTTGTCCACTTCAGCATAACCACATCTGTGTCCCATGTGAGTGATACCCACCACAAAACAACTAAAAATAGAATGATATATATACAAATCATAGAATATAAAGATAGTAATACAAATCCTAACAAGGAACACACAAGCGTAGACCACTGCAGAGAGCCCCTACTTATACAAACAGACAGTTAAAGCCTCAGTGTCAGCTGCCTATCCAAGTGTGTATAATCCCCAATACTGAGCTGTCCTATACAGTCATATTGTCACAGTAATTGTAGAGAGGAAAACAGCAGCAGCTCACACAGCGCTGACGGCTGATATAATACTGTATATGAAAAAGCTGTGGGCACTGACTCACATTAATATTTGACTAGAACTGTTGACATGCTACAAGCCTGAGCTGGTCTCTCTCTCTCTCTCTCTCTCTTTCTCACACACACACACACACACGCATATACAGGGAGCTTCAGATCTGCATCACTCCAGGCGATCTGTCGTTCTTCATGTTGGAACAAAGCTCATTAATGGAGACAAAAACAAGACAAATCTCTGTCTGAGACAAATGAAAACAAACACACACACACACACACACACACACACACACACACACACACACACACACACACACACACACACACACACACACATTCCATATGGACACACACAAATACATACTATGTTAAGAAATTTAGCAGACCATATATTTCTTGGGGATATGGTACAGAAACTGCTGTCTTTTCTTTAAAGGGTCATTTCACCAAAAAAAACAAAACAAAAACCTAACCCCAAGTTCAAATAAGAACAAGAAATGTGTGCTCTAAATAAAGGATCAGTGCTCAGTGAATAACCTCCTAAGCTATTATGGCAAGGCTTAACTATGCAGACCAGTAAGCAGTGATAACTAACATGTCTTTGGGGTCATCAGGTGGGAACCTCCTTTCACCAGTGTTTCATCTAGTTGGTCCCACAACACCTCCAGACAGACGCTAGACAGAGGTGTCCCAGAGACACTCCCCTAATGCCAGCTCTCACTGCTCCCCGCACCAACCCAATAACCTCCTTTACCTTACTTACACATGGCTTTCTCAGCCCAAACAGCACTGCCACCTTCAACAAACCCCAAACCTTAACCAAAACAATCTTAGCCCTTGGTAGCCAGGAAGAGTTTCACTTTTATTTTGTCGAATATGAATACCTGTACTCAGTTAAGTGGAATCTGGTGTGTGGTGCATAGAATCACTCTATAATCATTTTTATTGGGATCTGGTTTCCTGTGCAGAAGAAAAAAGATAAAAACTGTCCACACATGTTTTGGTGCAGCTCAAACAAAACTTAATTTGCCATCGTTATATCTGTGTGGAGGCAAAGTATTTTTATCTTTAGTAGGTGTTTTTATTATGAATATTACTGATGTTAATTTGTACCAAAAGTAGTGTATTATTAATGAAATTACAAATCACAAAAGTCAGGACATAAGATTTATTGCAGGTGACCTCTGTTACTTTCACACTGAGGCTCACTGTTGAACATTTGTGACCCTACAAATGTCAGTCAGAGTATACCTGGAGCTTAATGCCATATTTAATGTGTTGGGTGGGTTTTACAGTCATATCATTAACACTCCCTGATCAGCTTTTAATTCTGTATGAGTCAATACAACACCAAACATGCATCCCAAGCTTTACATCTCTTCTCCTCATCTCAACAAATTTCTTATTATAAATGTCTGTTTTCTGTTTTCTGTCTTTCTATGATTACTTCCTTTTAACACAGTCCTCAACAAGGGCTCCTCATTCACTGTATCTCAGCAGGATGGGACAGTGACAGATTGCTGTTGATCCCCATCCAGTTTTTCTGAAGGCAGAAGGACAGCAAGAGAGACAGGGAGAATAACAGAGGTGGGGATAGCTTGTCTGTGTGTAAACTTTGGAATTCGAAATGTATGCAGAGTAGGAGTGAGTATAAATATTGAATACACTCGATGTATCATGGCTTGTTCCATGTGGGATATATAAATGACTATACTGTGACCACTGAATATAAATCGCCACTTTGTTTTTAAGCCAACGACTTGAGACATGCATCTGAATTTAATTTCCTTTTCTCTCTTCTACAGCTCTCTCCCTCTCACAGACACAACTTGCAAATATAATTAATATATGGACTGGAGAGCTGTTAGTTTGTTTCCAGCTCACAGTGAATAAATTCTAACATTTAACGTCGCTGCAGCAACAATTTGACTTAACAAGTGTAGCGGTAGTGTGAGCAGGTGAAACATGTTTTTGTATCTGCGGGGCCCGGACCATGACTATTTATTTATCTTTTGCGGCAACAGAGCACCAGTGCAACTTGCAAATACTAAACTGGAGAGCTGTTTCCAGCTCACAGTGAATAAATCTTCATGTTTAATGGCACCACAGTAACAGTTTAACTTTCTGCTAACTGCTAATATCTGGCTGTTGACCGGAAGCTTTGAGGTCACACCAAAAATATCAACGCTTCTGGCCTGTGACACACCGCTATAAGCACTAGTGGTTCCCTTTGGTTTATTCAATTATAACAATACTTTATTTAGCTTGATTAAACTGTACTTAAAGGGCCAGTGTGTAATATTTGGCATGGTTTATTATCAAATCTCAGTCTGAATCTGAATATTCTACCCATTAATATGTTTATGTAAGTGTATAATTGCTATAAAATAAAATTCGTTTGGTTTTCGCAGCCTTATAATTATGCTTTTATATATATATATATATATATATATATAGCATATAGCAAGGGCCTTGCTTTAGAGAGGTCGCCATCTTGCACCGCCATGTATGTACGGCAGACCGAGCAGACAATCCAGCCAGCGTTTCGTGTGTATAAAAAAACCAACAAAGACAGCAGAAGGAAGGAAGAAGGAGGAGGAAACAGCAGAGTGTTAGTAGTTCGTTGATAGAGAGTAGTGAAAAGTTTTTTTAGTTATTAAGTTTGTGAATGGACCACACTTACCACGCAACAGGAGAGAATGAACCCGAACAGTCATCTGTGAGGAAAAGAAGACGCAACTTCACTCCTTGTGATGCACTCTCTGCAGCGCTTTTCCTCCTGATGATATATGTCCCCAACGATGGTAGCACCGAATCCCATTCTGTGCAGCAAAATGGGATCAGCATCCAACATATGGAGTTCCTCATCTGTGTACTCCGGCTCAAACAGGTATGGCTCTGGATCTGTGTCCGCTACAAGAAAGTCTTCAAAAATCGCGTTCAAAGTCGTCCATTGCAGCTACTATAGTCCGGAGATATTGCTAGGCTAAATAAACAGCTGAGTTTTGTTTACAGGCTACGCTGTCAGTCAGTGTGCGGGCTGGAGATTGGTGGAGCAGAGAGGGGTTGGGTCCCCACTTGGTGCTGTAAACGAGCATGTGTGTATGAGTGTTACTGGAGTTTTTGGAGTGCTCAAATAAACGGGACTTTTTCCCGAACGCTACTCTGGTCTCCTGCTCGTGAGTGATTCATTACAATATCATAACATGGTTTAGATATCTAAATAAATATTCACCTCATCGCTAGATAGACCTACTCCTGAAAAACACGTGTCTGCGCAAGGCTTTTTGTCCCTACGAGGCCACCGACGGGAGGGGTGAGCGAGTGAGCCCTGCAATCTAGAATTTGACCACTGATGTCACTGTTTTCAACCCATTTTACACACTGGCCCTTTAAACCTTAATATAACAGTATATATACAATACTTTTTTAACTTAATCATGACAGTATTATGACAATTTTGTATTTTAGTAGCCTATACTATTTTAGAAAAGATTTCAAAATATCGAAACATATATTGTGTATCGCAATATAACCGAAATATATCACAACATCCTTTCAAGCCATATCACTTAGCCCTAATTTCAAGTAAGTCCATTAACCATATACACATACAGGCAGTTATTGTCTCACATGGCAACTGCCATTTTAGACTGATGCAAGTACCAGAGTTGTGGAGAACTGGGAAGCAAGTAGTCCTGTTTCAATCTAAATGTAGCACCAATTTTAGGTGAGTTTTAAGAAACTGTTAAATAATTTGTGTTGCTGTGCTGCTGTTATACACATATGAAGAGTTATTAGGAGTTTATTAGATTATCTTGATTAACAGTTGGCGGAACTAATTCTCCCATCCGTACTAATAAACTGTAGAAGAAGAGGTGACCTCATCAGAGGAACACCAGTGAAACCTCAAACAATGGAAAACCATGAGGAAAAGGTAACAGAAATATGGCATTTCTGTTTGCTTCGGAGGATTACAGCTTTACCACATCTGATGTTGTTGTCTCTTCAGTAGAACCTTTAGTAACAATTGCATGTTTATGATTTCCTGAGTGTGTTTCTTGCTTCATGAACTTTTCCACCTCAGGCAAGCATAAAAACTTTTTTTGCAATACTTCATCATTGACAGCGTTCCCATTTTTTTTATGTGCAAACTGAAAATGTTAAAAAAAAAAGGTGACATTTTGTGACAAGACCAATGCATGTGTAACTGCTCTGTAAATGCACCAGTGTAAGCCAAGTGCTGATTTTTAACTGTTGCCCCGTGACTACAAGTTAAATATTTCATCATCACAACTATGAAGCAGGCAGCATGATGGGACATTACCCAGAGTTCAGTAGGCAGATACTGCAAATGACAAAAAAACATTACAGCTGCATTTTAACAAGCTTGTTGTGGTTTGAAAAACCTGGAGCCACAGAAATACTAAGCGATTAACAGAAGAAAACAACAAAGCTAATCACCTACAGTAAATAAACTCAATTGTTTTGTGTACAAAGGTCAATGTCACAATACACAGCATAAGGCTGCAAGACACACACACACACACACACTCACATCCAAACACAAAGGGAAAACTGAAAATCAATTGTAATTATATGAATCGGTCAAAGTGAAACAAGGTTACAATCGGAGCACGACCCTCCACACTGCAGTGATCAGCTGATGTTATGTCACAGTTCGGACTTGCACACAACCGCAAATGAAAGGCACATGGCCTTCAGCTGTGACACTGACACACACACACACACACACACACAGTGGTGGTTTAGGTCCAACACTGGCTGCATGTAATGAAATGTTGATGATATCATCGAGTCTCTCTGTTATTATGGATTCAAAATGAAACTGTTGCAATTTTAGTCAAAAAACAATTTTGTCATTCAGACAAATTCCTCTTTCTGTGAAAGCTGTGAACAGTTTCAATGTTGTTGCTGGCACTCCACCGAATTGACTGATTCCTCTACAGTCATAACAGCATCAGAGCAAAAGGCAATTGATCCGATCAGCACCTTGGAAGGGACTAACACCACTTTCAAGCTGTTGTCAAGCTGTTTTACATAGATGGCATGTCTTCTCAATATTGCCCAACATCCTCGATTCGCTCGGCTCTGCTCTTAAAACCCAGCAAAACCAATATGTTGGCATGGCTATGCATCAGTGTGGGCTTAAAATGACATTAGATTTGGACAGATAAATTGGTCTCTAGTGATTGATAAAATGACAATTCCGTTTGATATCAAGGAAATTATGTACCTGTTCTACTAGTTACTTGTATTGTTGCTCCTGCTGACATCTGTAATGTAATGTTACACCAAACAAGACATGGTAAATTCTTTTAAGTATTCAAAGCAGGCACAATCCTCCCCCTTTTAACAGCCTTGTGAAGGCTCCTGCAGGAAGTGTTCAGCTTACTATGAAGTAGATTAACACTGAGTGGAACAAAAAAAATAAAGCAATCTACACATTACTGGAATTAATTAGTGGCTGAAAACAGTATTTATGTAAAAAGTTGGGCATCCTCGACTGAGAATTTACAAGTGAAATCTTAGTGTTGCCAATCCTCAACTGAATCGTATTATTTTTATTCATTTTTTTTGCTTATCCATATTCTCATTTGCAACATTAGTTTTCATTTTTTCCACGAGACAAAAGAGCAGAAAAACCCAATTAAACAATTTTGCCCTTTTGACTTTGCATAAGTACTGAAAGGAAGCGAATAAGATCGACAGACAGACAGATAGACAAAAACTGTCAGTAGTATATCCTAAATGGAATGATGAAATGGAATGAAATTTTCCCACAACTACGACGGTTAGACTGTGAGATTAGCAGTCGAATCACCAAATAGTCCAATATTATATTAAAAAGAGAAGCCGAGAGCAGTAGAGTGGTACGTGTGACATGACTCTGTTGTTGTCCAGAAATGTACCAACTTAATTTTTGCAAACTTTATTTTTGCCAAAGCTATTTGTTTAATGTTTTTGACACTTTGAGAGTGCCCGAAGATCAGATTTTATCTGAGAATTTATGGCAAGCATATTTCTTAAAGACGTTTAGATCTTGTTTTAACCAGGATTATTTCCATTATTAATGTATTAGCTAATTGTTTTCTTGATTAATGGCTCCATCATTTAGACCTAGGTAATGTCTTTGGTTATATGAAGTTATATTAGTTTCTGGAAGTTCCACATGGGTTGCTTTAAAGCACTGACAGTATAACATGTTGTCATTGTTTGATGTGGACTTGTTGCTATTATAAGATTAATATTGTATAAACCCTCATTCAATACCATTGACAAGATCAACTGAACTGTTTTGCAGAGGTTTTAATGCCAATTTGTGAAGGCAGGAAAAGGAAATGAAAACAACAGAAAGGGAAAAAAAGGCACTAGTTTCATTTTGAGAGAGAGAATGTGATATGAATACAGCTCATTAATTCCTACAGTGTTAGTTATGACCTTTGATGACCAGATCCAACACTGTAATATTTAAAGCAGACAGGTCTTGATATGAGACGGCAAGGAACCAGGCGAGAACAAAGCAGAAGCAGACAAAGAAGCTGTCCAGGATGTTTGTGTCATTGTGTCTTAGAAAATACATTCATGAATATTCATGCATACAGAATGTGCATTAATATGGTGCGTGCTGTGAGGAAAAAAAAAAAAAAACCTGCAGGAGTGTGAAATTGTGTAGGCAGCCATTTCTAAATATACACGGCTGTACTGTAAAATGACGATTAAAAAAAATAGTGGAGCCAGGACCTGTCAAACCACATGATCATGTCTCTGTTCTTAGTTCTGCATAAAACACGAGCTGGAAAGGCAGAAAACACCAAGAACACTGGCACCACAAACAGTATGTCACCCAGGGGTGCGATGGAGCATAAACCGGCAGCTACTCCTGAATTTATTCACCTTTTTAAAGCTCAGATACATTTTCATGATGTGTAGTCAGAGAATAAAACAGAGGGAAGCAAGAGGCTGATGCACCTTACATAAACATGCAGGTATATCATGGTAATAATGTGGTTCTTTATTGATCCCTGAAGGAAAACACTATTTTCACTCACTCTACTGTTACATGAAAACATGAGGTTTCCTGCAAAGTCGCTCTGTTAAAGGTGGCAGCTATTCAGATTCTTTCTCAATGGCACTTCAGCACTATTTGCAAGCTGGAATCATAGCTCTGAGATGTGTATCTCATGTATGTAAAAGTCTTTAAATATATATCTCATACTTTATTAATGCGTTATTCTACCAGATAAGGTATTTGAGAGGTTATAAAGGTATTTTTGGATGGTAAATGGACTTGTATTTGTAAAGCATCTTTCTGGCCTTCCAACCACTCAAAGCACTTTTACACTACATGTCACATTCACCCATATTCATACACTGGTGGTCAAGACCTTTGTACTGCTAAACATTCACACACCAATGGCACAGCACAGTACTTAGCCCCATAGTTCAACATGCAGACTGGGAGAGCTCAAGGATCAAACCACTAATCTTCCAATTAGCTGACTATCTATTCCTCCTCCTAAGCCACCTGAGTATATGTAGTTAAAGAGATAGTTTGCCTCAAAATCAAAAATACATATGTTTCCTCTTACCTGTAGTGCTATTTTTCAGTCTAGATTTTTTAGTGTGAGTTGCAGAGTGTTGGGAATATAAAGATGTCTGAATTCTCTCCAATATAATGGAACTAGATGACAATCGGCTTGTGAGGCTCTAAGTGGCAAAAAAAAAAAAAAAAAAATAATAATAATAAAACACATTTGAAAAAATCTACACTAATGTCTTTCTACTAAACTTCACCTTTTAACCCTATCGTTAAAGTTTGAACGCTGGACACAGATTATTGTTGGATTAATTGTTGGAGGTTTTAACATTACAAACTATTAAGTTTCACAACCACTGTGAGGCTGTTGGCTGGTCTTTCTCTCATCTGATGCTAACATTACTGTGGTGTTTTCTGTAATGAAGTCTATATTCCTCCTATTGACCACTTAATAATTGTTTATATTACAATACTGGCTCTGAAAATGCATCATATCATGATGTGCATCCTATGTAACTGTAAATTAAAAAATGTATAAACATTTTTCAAAATCCTTTTCATCATAGGTGTTGAATTATGGGGATGGGGCCCATCCTCTCCTCGTCGTGTCTGGGGGATATACTCTACAGACCAGAAGCTATTAATGTGTACATCTTGCACTCTCATGAGTACAAGCGTCTCTATCATGAGTAGATGCACGCTTCCTTCTGCACTGTGATACGGTTGGCAGGTGTAGTTCAGCAGACAGAAAATAGTTCCTACATGAAACTGCTAAAAACAAGGTCTATGGATTATCTTGAGTAACCGGGTCATGATTTTTGCAGAGACATTGCTGCTATGTTTTTCAAATTGTTTAAAAAATAATAATTTTGCACTTTTAGCACCACAGTTCAATCGCCGTCTAGCTCCGTTATACTGGAGACAAGGCAGACATCTCTACAGCTGACATATCCAACACTCTCCACATATTTTTGTTTTTGGGGTGGACTGTCTCTTTAAACTCAGGTATCATATCACCACTAGTATCAAAAATGTTCCAACGATTCTGAGCCTTAATATGCGATCTCATTTTTTTTTTGACAATTCCCACATCAGTGAAACGGCATTTGTCACAACAGTGGAGGCAAAAATGGACAAACACCTGCGCTAGAAATGTTTTATAGTTGAGGAAAGTCAGAGACAGGCAAAGTCTTTGTGCATTTTTACATTTATAATGCAACCAATGCATTGCTTGAAATAACTAAACAGTAACAATACAACTCCTTCAGCATAGTCATCATCAAATAACTGCTGCTTTTTGTTCATATGAATGATCAAGCATTGCACTCTGGCGGATTACTAACAAGACACCAGTTGTTTCAATAAAACAACTACGGGGGAAAGGTGCCTATTGTTTGTCAGTTTGAAAATATTCTCTTTTCCTTTGTGTAGACAGGTGTTTGTTCACCTGCTGTGGCACATCACTACATTATCGAGCACAGAATTGGATCCCATTTCTGTTTATTCCATGGAAACAGGATTTAGATCACAACATTACCCTGAACAAACACAAACTGCGACTCTACCTGACATGACTCCACCGTGTAGTCTATCTCACAGCAGCGGGGGGCCATTACACCTTCCACTCACCTGCTTCTCGTCGGTTCACTTCATTTACATGTTCCTCCTCTCCTGCCTCACACAGTTAAAGAGCTCCGGCAGGTTTCCTGTGGACTGAATCTTCCCCAGGCTGAGCTGTGGATTAATCTTTTAAGGGGCCTCCTCTGGCTGGCCAATGGGCCATTAAATTGAGAGTGAGATAAATAGAAAGATGCAGAGGAAGAAAAAGCTTCATTGTCCTCCCAGCGGGGAAGCAACACGACAGATGGAGTCATCTGGGCTTAGCTGTGTTATTTTATTATTTAGTTATATTAGACATTCATAAATGCATACACAGAAGTAACACACTCACATACACACATGCACTGTACACCCGGAGAGCACTTACAGATATTCTCCAGGCTACATGCAGTAGATTTTTTTAATAAACTAAGTGCAGTACGTCATGAGAATATAAAGAAATGTCTTACAGTCAGGAGTTAAAGCAAAAAAAAAATTTTGTGCCTGAAATGTGGAGCACGGAAGATTTGTGTGCCTGAAATCTGAAATCTTTTCCGGAGCGGGGGCCTTGGTGTTGCGGTCACAAAATGAAGAAATAGAAATGTATGTGTTGCAAAGGAATGTGTTTAGTATTAAAACAAACAAAAAGATTTTAGCTTTAGTCGTTACTTTTCAGATTAAACCTTTATAGCATAATGAGTTTATAAATAAAGATTAAACTTTCAGTGGTTACCAGACTTTTTGACTTACAGCTCCTACATCTCTTTTTTGCCTTGGTGCTATTTATTTTTAGAAGCTAAATCATTTAGGCTGTTTGCAAAATTGTATCGCGCTTCATGTGAATTAAATAGGCAGTTACATCAAAATTTCGCCTCTGGGCAAGCATGTCATCATTGAAATGGATCATATAACATTGTGGTGGTGACCTGAAAACTTTAGCATAGAGGACTTTTATTGCAACTTTTGTTTCTGTCTGGTTTCTGTTGCCTTACCTTCAAAATTACAGCTGGCTTACTGGAGCCTCTCTTGCTCTGTCTGTGCTCTGTGTCTCAATGTGACATGATGTGAAAGCATGCACAGGCATCAGTGTTGATTGGCTATCACTTTGTGCCGTGTAACCAATCAGAGGGGGCTGTAGGCGGGACATTGTTACAAAGCCCAGTGCAGTGGGGACTGCAGGCAGGGAGGCAGGGACACGGCTGTAACAAAGCCAAAGGAGCAAGTTTTAAAACACATTTATTTGATCAGTTATCAATGAAAAACATCTGATGCCAATTATGGTAAACAGTAGGTTGTGTTTACTCACACACTGTGTACCTAAATCATTTTCCCAGTTCACACATATATGTATTTTTAGGGGCAAATGCGAGAGAAATACTCGCACTTATGCGCGACCGTGCCGGACAGAAACTTCACCACCAAGATATTGAGATATAGCAAACAAGCAGGACCAAAACCCAACAAAACACGATATGACAAGACATATGCTAAAAATCTTGTGCCTGTTTGGCTATTCCTGTGACTGATAAATCATTTTATCATCATTTTATGTTTGAAGCAGCTTCAGCTATGGCTGGACGATTGAAGAGTCTCCATAGGTATAAATGTAAATATCTATGTCAATAATGAGCTTTGGGCCTTTTCACTGGCTATGGACAGATCTAACAGCCTGTCACACATCAGAAATAAACATGACAACAGTCAGTCAGTGTACCGACTCTCCTCTTGGGCTGTGCAACCACAATTTAATGAACAAGATCAACAGTGACACTGACATTTAAAATGCATGCTCCCCTCATAGAGAACTCCGCTGCAGCAGCCTCCACTTCTGAAGAGCTGTCATGCCTCTACCTGTGCACCCTGCAGCAGCAGCCCTTGAGAAACTTTCCTAAATGTTGTGACTGTAGACAGGCAAAACGAAAATCAGCCGTTCATCAACCACCATCACCAGCTGTTTGACAGTATTTTGGATTTAGGAGAGAGCAAATCACATGCAAAAAGTGCATGAGACGTGTCTGCGCTGCAAAGCAACACAACAAACGTTTTAAATCACCTGTAAAACCACCACAATCTGCAGTGTAATAAATGCACAAAGGCCAAGATATATTAGCTCGCTGAAGATGTAACTGGATAAAAATACACTGGGTTAACAGTGCACTGCTCAGGAGTAAAAGACTATGATAATAATAATCAGAATTTTTCAGATGTCTGACTGTAAAAATGGATGACTTTTGAGATTTCTGTTGGCTTTGTGGTTTAATCGTCTTTCATGGGGCTCTGCTCTTCTCACTAAGACGATGAACCTCTTCCTTTGGCTCTCTCTTTCCCAGCTGTCCTTTCTCTCACCACATCAGCTCACTGGCTAATTCCTCTCCTGTAGTGGCTACTGAATGTAATCACCCCGTCAGTGCAGATTAGACCAAGTGCTCCCTCTCCCTCCGTCCAGCTCTAACCTTGAGGATCAGAGGAGCGCTAAGCGTCCTCCCACCCTGCTCTCCTGCTCTCATTAGCTAATTGAAATGGCTCTGGCTGCGAATGGGAGCAATATGTCGGCTTAACAAGGGAGCCGTTTAGAAGTGATTTGGGAGGCAGAGACCATCCTCCGGAGGAACCAAACCAAGCGTAAAAATGAAGGGATTCTCTGGAAACACATTTTAGATGCAGCCAATGACATTCACACTTCTTATAAAGCGATAAAGCCAGACCTTAATCCCCTCTTTCGTGGCTTAAAGTCCATTCAAAGAGGAGATAGTGAACTTCAACACAGCACACAATGCCAGATAAATCCTCTGTGTAGGTGTTTTCACCTTTAAAATCCTGGATTATTTATACACAATCTGAAAGTGAACTTTAAACTTGTTTACAGGCAACAAACCAGCTTCCCATCAATTTCATTATATCGCATCTAATGTGGACAGGAAGAAGTGTCAACACACAGATGTACCATTTTACTGTACTTGTGGGGACACTGTGACTTCCAGTCATTCCTACGAGCCACATCTAACCTGAACATTAACTGCTAAATGTTAAAGTCCAGACCCTGAACTTTACCTTTTCATAATTGTTACATTAATGCTGAACTTTACCTCTGTGGTCCATTGTAGACGAAACTAATTTAAGTTGCTTGGTTTTTAAAACTGTTTAGAGCCATGTGGCCAACGTTTTTGTGTTTTGCAAGCACACTAAGTGGGTGTCTATAGCTAAAAAATCAATGGGAAAAATGGTTACTTGTCAATTATGGTGCACAGCACACATCCCAGAGCTGTCAATCTTTCTCTGCTAATTTTGTTTGTTATTATTTTATATTTAAATTACATGCAATTCTTTAATTCTCGATTTCTGCCTGTTAATAGTATTAACTATGTACATGTGCACTGTATATATAGGCTTCTGAATTGCCACTGCCACTGCTAGCATGTAGTTATTATACGTTCATTCTTGTTGTCCTGCTGCGTATGCCAACATCATGCCAACGGCCTTTTTCATCAGTGTCTGACACTAGATGTTACTGACTTGAGTGAGACTGGGTTGCATCAGCACATCTGCACTCAGGCTTTCGATTATTTGTTTTTTTGACGAGAAAAAGTCTGTTTAAGTCTGACATATTTAAATCTCTGTGGTCATGAGCTTTGAGAAAAATATTTCCCTCTGCAAATATGTAGACAAGCAAGCGTCTCTCTGTTCACACTAAATCCATTTGATATGCACCTCTGTAATGGCATGTTAACAAACCACTGTACACATCAGCTGTGTGCTCATGTACACAAACCATGTAGTTTATCAGCTTTGCCCTAAAGATCATGCTGAAATATTGACAAAAACCCCACAAAATGTTATGAATAAAAGTTCATTCTCACACTAGGAAGTAAACACTAGGAGGTTCTCTGAGGGATCTGGTGGATGCCACCTTACACCCATAGAACCCTCAGACACAAAGATATTCATTGGCTCTGACTACATTAATACAGTTCACCTAGAAAAGACTTGAACACGATTGAAATGCTGAAATCGTCTGCAGCAGCACTAGTGTGTGTGTGTGTGTGTGTGTGTGTGTGTGTGTGTGTGTGTGTGTATGTTACACTGCCATGCTGGATGAGACAGACACGGAGGGATGGAATGAGAGAGACTTGGAGAAAAGAGGAGGAAAAGCAATTAAAGCATCTTCTCTCATGCTCGCTGCTCACCTGGTCTCACGGGACGAAGCGAGCTCTCACACAAACACACACCACACACACACACACACACACACACACGCTCTACCCAGGGGAAAATGAGCTGATTAGGGGTGTCAGACAGGTTTATTAGGTCTGTGCGGACGAATGTGTGTGTCTGTCAGTGGTCACTGTCAGACAGCCGCCGCACGGCGAGCAGCACAGCTGGGTCATCGTGTTTATAATTAAGATAAGACTAAGAGGCTGCTGCTATCGCTCCTCTTTAATTTCCATTCCCTCCTCCCCTCCCTCCCTCTTCCTCTCTTTGTCTGCTCCTCCTTCTTCTCCCCACTCCCACCCAGTACTCCCAATTCTCCCAGTCCTCTCCCATCGCTCCCAACCTTGTTCTCAGTGCAGGAAGCTGCTGGTGCCTAGTTACAGGTTACCTCAGACAGGTTACACCTGCTCTGATCATCAGATTACCTGAGTGAAACTGAGAAAACTTCCTCTAGAGAGGAAGAGAGGGAAAGAGAAAGAGAAAGATGAGAAAGAGAGACAAAAGAAAAGACAGAGAAAGACAAAGAAATGAAGAAATTGAAAGATAAGAATAAAGAGAAGCGATAACAAATAATAACAGCAGGGACAAAAAGAAAGAAAGAAAATCATTGAAAGCAAGACAGAGAAACACAAAGACACAGAATGATGAACAGAAATAGAGGGGGAAGATGCAAAATGGGGACAAAAAGAAGAGAAAGGGACGAAGACAAACACAAAGGGACAAATTTAAAAAAAATAAAGACAAATTACAGGGGGACAAAGGACATACAAAAGAACGAATAGAAAGATTAAAGAAAGCTAGAAAACAAAGACTAAAACAGAAGTGAAAGCTCATTTGTCATACAGGTTACTGGTTAAAACAGCAGCTGCACAGTGACATTAGCTGCTTAGCGTGACTGTGTGGGACTGTGTGGCAGACAATAAGAACAAAGGACTGTGAGAATGCGAGCAGCTCTATATGCAGTGCTGTGATGGTATTTGAGGAGATTGTTCTCCCATCCTGAGCTAAGGGTGGTGTGCTCCAACCATGTGATATATCTAAATGGTAATCTTAATGGTGTCCTCGAAGTGCTCAGAGGAAGTGCTGGACTCTGGAAACCTGCAGAGAGCATATGTGATGTCACTTATACCTGCATAAATCAATATTTTTTAAACTAAAATTAAATGAAATAACTGTTTTGTGTGAAATTGTCCGTCAGTAATACTGAATCCATGCTGCACTAACTGTGTCAGCCCACTCCAGCGATACGTCAACAGCGTCACCTAACTGGAGAGAGCAAGACTTGCCTGTAAACAAATGAGTAATCAGGGGAGCTGCATTTTATTTTTATTGTTTGGATAAATGCACTATAATTTTTATATTTCTCAAGTTCAATTAGTTGTTTTTATATCCATGGGTTTATAATAGGGATGAACAACATATATCGGTCCGATAAATTATTGGCAGATAATGGGACATTTTTATGATTATGCATTATTCTAATAATCAAAAATATAGCCAATAAATAGCGCCAATAATTCAAAGCCAGACTGGTTTCCTTAATTTAACAAGGATAGTATTGACACACCTAACACAGTAGGTGGCGGTACATGTACTTTTAAACTTGGTTTGAGAGCCACCAATAAACACAGAGGAGAACATCAACTGCAGCACACTGTCTGGAAGGCAAAATCTAAATTCCAGAGGAAAACAACAGGATTGTGCCAAGGGTCTGATCTTCAACCGGCTGACACCCCACCAGATCAACAAACTTCCTGCAGCTGTTAAACAGGCTAGACACAGCGCTGAAGGACCGTCTACAGTGTTAGCACGAGCTAACTGGCAGCAGCGGCTTACATCCAACACCAAGCTTTTAAAAGGCTCAACTCTGTTGTTAAACTCATTAAAAACCGCTAGCCATGTGATGCTACAGTTAGCAGTTATTTGTATTGTTACCTGGCGCCCCAGTCTGGAGCACGCCTCTCTCTCTCTCTCTGGCTGTGTGTGAGTGTGTGACACAGCTGCTTGTTTGTCTGAGTTCAGTGTTAATGTGTGAGGTGAATCAATAGCGCATCACTATTCTACTTGTTAGCTGTAGGTCTTTTGTGGGACAGTGAGGCGGCACCTGGGTGTGTTTATAAAAATTCAGCGTGACAGTATAAATATTACATACACCAGATGTGATGCAGACCTGCTGACGCACATTCAACCTGTTCATATGAGTCAGCTGTCTCTTTTCTGGAACCTGTTGTTGGCAGGTATGAAGAGTCAGAACTGTTCTTTGTCTTTGTTGTGTTAGCAATAGTGATGTCAGTTTGATTTGGTTAGGTCAGGGCCATGGAATATTAAATCATCCTAACTTTTTCTACTACATCTTAGCTTTTCTTACCCTCAGGTGTGCATAAACTACAGGTTACATATTTCTTTTTGAAATACAGAAATGTGACATTATCTGTTATCGTATTGGTTATTGGCCACGTGAAGCAGGTAATTATCAGTTATCGGTATCGATATCTTAATATTTAAGCTATAATCACTGCTTAACAGCAGAAAAAAAAGTGTTTTTTGAGTTAACATGTACTGCATCACTTAAATAGTGGAAAATGATTCATCGTCATGAGGAATTATGAAACTAAAGTTTGTCAAGCGTGGATTTGGCTTAGTTTCCTTGATTAAAACTTATTGAGATGTCCTTATATAATATAATTTAATATGGAAGTAGACAACTTTTCAACTAGCTAGCTGACGCTGTCTGCTTATCATCAGCTCACTGCAAGAAAATGTGTTCTTTGATTAGATTATCAAAACAGACAATGGATAACAGATAATTGTTTCTGGCTGCCAGCAGTAAGCAATAATTAGCATTAACAGGCTTTACTTTTCCCAGGATGTGCCTGGATGCAAACCAGAACCAATGCACTTTATATTACATGAACAAAAAACGGGTTTTCTTGCTGCAGCCTTGTAAAAGAGCAGGAGTAAAGGCTACTATATTCTGTTATCATCAAGGAGTTGATGATGAGCAGACAACACTAGTAGCTAGCTGAAAACTTGTTTAATTCCACATTAAGTTAAGTTACACAGAGATACAGAGAATTTGGCTGGAAAAATGTAATCAAATTTTTTTATAACAACATATACACAATACAAAAAATGTGGTTAACAACAGCACTGTTGCAGTCTCTGTGGGCAGGTAAATGCCAGTCACTCATATATCTTGGTCATGTATAAAATTGCAAACATTCTGGTGTAGGATTATTTTGATCATTGAGGGAATTTTAGGCTCCAAGATCCCAAATGACCCACAGATTGTGTACTTGGGATTGATACCTGAGGACATTATTCATAAGAAGGACACTCATCTGTTCAAAATCCTTATACTGGCATGCAAAAGGCCATTACTAGGAACTGGCTGAAACACAACCCTCCAAGTCCAGGGCAGTGGATGGATATCGTAAAGAAACTATAATTTATGGAAAAACTGACCTTTCACCTAAGAACTAAAATTAAATTATAGGGATGTCTCCACAAGGAAAATAAGACAAATTCACCTTTAACAAAAGGTTTTTTTTTTTACAATTCCTCACGAAGATTCCTTCTAATTAACTGGGGACAAAACTTTTTTTCTAATATACTTAGATCATAAACCCATAAATTTAAAAACGATGCATTGCAATTGGTTGAGAAATATAAATGCTGCAGTCCTTTTTTTTATCCATGAAAACCGCAGCTTGTGTTTACTTGCATTTGTTTACAGGTTTTGTCTATGCAATATACCATCCAATACCATTGACGTATGATCAGTGGCCAATGAGACATTTTTATATCTATAGTTGAACCCACTGAGAATGAACAGTTATGTAGTTCTGCACCACATTGTACTTCTTTGTAGCTTTTTGCTTTGTTTCGGATCCTTGTTAATTTTGGTTGCCAGTTAGTATATTTAACTCTTAAAGATTTTTAAAATTAGATTGTAAGTCAAAAAAACCACAGACAAAGTCAGCCACTAGTTAGTGTAATAATAATAATATAAATGTAATAATTTGTGAATAAACATGTTTCTAACTGTGTTTGGAGCATTTCTGTTCCCATTGTGATTACAAAAAATTGCACAATGCATCTTTAAAATATAGCCTATATCATCGTACAGTACATTATTCTGTATATCATACATATGTAGGATTACAGTGTGTACTTTAAGTGTAGTACTGCATCTGTCGTAAGCATTTGGAGTCTCAACTGAAAAAAAACAATTCTATAGTCATGCTAGCAGCACAGTGGGGCTAAAGGCTAATGTCAGCATGCTTACATGCTGATGTTTAGTAGTGATACTGTGTACCACGTTTGCTTATCTTACGTTAGCGCATTAGCACGCTACCATATATTAAGTGGCACACATGGTCAAGATTGATTTTCTTATTTCACACTGGGGTTTTAGTGGAATCAGAGCGGCACTAAGACCTGGAACTTTAAGACGAAGGAATATTCCAGAAAAATACATTTCAGATGCAACTGATAACATTCAGGCAACTTATAAACTGATAAACCCTAATCCTCTCTATTTTTCCAGCACAGTGGTTCACACATAATGCCAAATAAATCCTGTGGATTTCTTCACCCTGAAAACCTGCATGCTTTGTGTGCTTAACAGGCAGGAATGAACTTTAAAATGTGGCACAATGAACCGCCACATTCCTTGCAGCTATTAAATCTCAACATGTGATTTTTACACATTTTGAATTCTTGGTATAAATACCTGAACAACCTTTTGACACCGACATATACAAGCCGTTCTCTTTGCTGTAACTGTCGTCATAATGACATGGAGCTCATATTGTTCACACTAGAGGAGTTTTGTGAAGGATCTGTGAGATCAAAGCTAAACACGACACGCTCTCATTCTATCAAAGACGCCTGGCTGCGGGATTTTTACTCTTGTCACCAGGCAAACATGGCAGGGTTCAAATGGGCGAGACAAGTAAACGGAGCTGTTTGCCGCTGAAATGACTTCCCGGCTCACTAATTGGCTCAACTTGTCCACACTGAGAGCATTCAACTCACATAATTACTGCCAGGGCTTTTCAACTGACGAGTAAATGGAATTTATGATTGAATACGATTATTCCCTGAGAGCTGGAAGCTCTGCAACTATTTGACTTTGTCACTTTGATTGCAGGTTTTTTTGGAGTGTTCGTTTTACGTCCAGCGCGCGTAAATCATCCGCCGTCCGCCTCCACAAACAAAGAGAGGCCAAAGGAGCGCGAGAGCGATCTGTCTCTCTCCCGTTCATCCCTCTCGCCGCCTCCTTCTCCCTCTCTCTTTGCACACCTTTCAGCTGGGTGATTAATGAAACATGTAACTCATTTATCATCGCTAATGTCACTTTCCTTAAGACCTGATTTTAATGCTGACCTAGTGGAAAAGACATCTCAGTGGAAGAGAGAGAGAAAGAAAGGCAGAGGGAGAAGCAGCTTGCAGCACAACCTTGAAATGTCTGTCCCTGTCATATGTGAATGAATGTGCGTGTGTGTGTGTGTGTGTGTGTGTGTGTGTGTGTGCGCGCGTGCATGCGTCTTAATGGGGTGATGTTGGACTATTAAAACCATTAACGTTGATGTTCCCCGTCACAGGCGTTCGTTCAACTCTGCTGCTTTTGATTCACTTCAGAGATCTCGTACTCCCGAGTCTCTCCCTCTTACACTCTCATTGCATGTGCATGTGTGTGTGTTGTCCTTATTTATATATGCACATTTTGCAGAACACACATATGTTGTCAGCAGGCCACTTCACACTCACACCTGGAGTTTCACAGCACTACGTTATCTTCACTGTCACCCTCGCTGCTCAGATATCTGCTCTGCCTCACTGATTGTACATTCTGTTATACGTTATTGTACAGCTGGCCACTTTGTGAACCATGCTGCTGTCTTCTAGAGTTTTGAATGTTTGTTTGTGCTGTTCCAGGCAGTCATTTTACTCCATCTATCAGCAGAGTCTTGAAATGTAAGTATTGAGTTAGAGTGAACATCAGGTCTGCTTCAAAATTTACCAAAGATAGATTAGTGTTTTTAATCAATCTGTACTTAAAATGCATTACCATACCAGGTAGGGACCAAGTCACTGTCACACTAAGTCTCAAGTCACATGTGGAGACAGGCAAGTCCCAAGTCCTAAACTGAAGTTTCAAGTCCGACAAAAGTCATACTGTGCTCTTCAACAAAAGTAATATTAAATTTACAAAAATCATGAATGTTTTTAAAATTTGTATTTATTTGTTTAGACAAGTTTGTTCAAAAGTAACATAGCTGTTAAGGTAATGTTAGTTTAGCATTAGCTCACTAGCTTTGTTAATATAAGCTGTGACTTATTGTTTTTTGTGCAATTTCAAATGTCAAATGAAGTCAGACGTTTTTCACCTTTTATTTTAAACCCACAAATTTTGCACACCACAGTTCCATTTTTGTTGAATACCATGTAGTTTTTGTGCATGTATCTTTGGTACACTTTGTTTCAAAAGGTGTTCAGTAACGCAATATTAGTTCTTTATGGTTCTCTTCTGTGTCTTGTTTGGACACTATTAGATTGCTTTAAACAAAGTGGATCTGGGAAATGACTTGTGGACTTGATCACAATAAATAGCACGAGTGTAAGTTGATTAAAGAAATGCAGGGAACTGAATTTATTTGGGGCACACTTTAAATAACATAGGTGCTAAAGTCAAAGTGGAGCTGCGGAGTCATCAAATTTGTGAGTCCAAGTTATGTGACTCAAGTCCACACCTTTAACCATGTATTCAACTTTTTTTAGACTCAGATGGAACACACTGAGCCACAACAACTGACTTGCAAGAGCTTATCAGATGAAAAGAAATTAAGGCAAATGTCTGCCAACAGCAATAAGATAAGCGATTCAAATATCTAAAAATATAAAATGTTAATTTGAATATCATCAGCAAAATTATGAAGTTAGAATGATTCATTATTCTGAGCCTTTAAAAACTCTAATACAGTCCTTTAAGGTTATTTTTTTCCTTGGTCAAATTAACACCACCACTATGACATTGAAGTATAATTCAAGGTATTCTACATTTTGTTTGATAGTCTGAATCATGAAAGTGACTCTAGCCGTCAGATTAATGGTGAGGAGCAAAAAGGTAAAATCTTTCTTTCTGAAATTTACATGTTAGTGCAGTACATGTGAGTAGTAGTGCTTCCCAGCTCTGCTCTCTGGCGTGTTGTTAGGAACTGTGGGATCCTGGTAATGGAGTCAAAAAGAGAAGAAGAAGAAAAGCGACAGTGTGAACAGTTACTCTAACGCCCTCTCTCTCTCCATCCCCACCTGCCTGCCTTTGTGTGTGTGTGTGTGTGTGTGTGTGTGTGTGTGTGTGTGTTTCTCTGGTTATTAAGCTGCTGTCAGCGGGAGGTATGGGGCTCCATCCATTAACCCTGAGCACCTCTGGGCCCTTGGCCACCCTCTGTATATACATACACATACAACACACATTCCAGCAAACTGACGCACACAGGACCACAGGAAGTCTTGTGGTACATACACTGCTCTGATGGAGGGCATCTTTTTGCATTACTGAGGTCACTGTACACCTGCTTGTGTGCCACAAACACTCATGCACTGTACAGTATATATACTGTAGCAACATAAAGAATTAAGTCCAGATGCATTAATGCATGTACAGTACAGGGGCGAACAGGGCTGTCTGGCACTTTATTGTCTTAGATTTCTGCATTTTTTTTTTCAGAATCAAGGGAATGTTTAAAATCTTTTGTTATTCTTTACTTACTTATTATGTACGTAAATGTCCTCTGTTGCAAGCTGCTGCATACAATTTATCTTGCAGAGATAAATGAAGCTGTACTACACTGAAGTTTTCTATCCTTTATTACCAAATAAATAAATGCAAAGATTGTCCTGAGGCTACAGACATGGTCAATTCATGCCTAAATTAAAAGTGTTCATCTGCAGAAATGAACCTATTGTTTTCTATGTGCTAATGTTAGCATGCTAACATGCTAACAGTTATTATGTTAACAACTGTTAAATGCTAACCTGCTGTAGTTTATCATGCACTATTTACTATTTGTGCTTGTTAGTATGCTATGCTAGAATACATCTCAAAGCACAGCTAAGGTTTGCAGGAATTTGGTCTTGTGCCAGGTTCAGACTACACAATATTTTTGTCTTTTCCAACAGTCACTATGTCAGATTAGGTGAATTTGGAGTCATAAAATCTTGCTGTGACCACCACCATTCATCAATCGCAATGTGTGTCATCGTCCTCTTTTCAATATGACTGTTCATGTCCCAGCCGAACTGTCAGCAATGTAAAAAAGTGCTACCAGATGGCAGGAGCTACATTTGAAGTACCCCATGAAAACTACGCAATTTGCTGAATTCTCCACAATGAGTTTCTGCAAATGTTTCACAATAAAAGCCTTTTTTTTTTTATAAGACAGAGGGTTCTCTCCACCAAATCGATAGGAGGCTTTTAATTCTAGATGGATACAGGAAGTGTTGAGTTTGAAATGATGGAGTGATGCATTAAATTAAATAAGGTAAATTGGAGTGGATTAAAAACTAAAAATAGAAAAGAACAGAACAGAGAGAATCAGATATGAAGACCTGTGTCTATAAATTAATGCCTGTTTCTAATGTTTCAAATGAAGCTGGTACCTCTAACTATTTCATGGCTGCATTTTTGCCAGTACTTTTCTTTTCTCACTCTGTCTGGTAGTCCCTAGAGGAAATATCGAAAAAGGCTGGGGTGTTGTTACCATACAGCTGTCCATGCAGAAACTTGCTCTGTGTTCCTATTGGTCGAAGTGACGGTTGCGACGAAAAGAGGCGTAGAAGACAAAAGAAAATCAATCATGCTAGACTTTCTATCGGGACATCATGAGGCATCCCAGATGTAGTGTTGGTTGTTGTCTGCAATGACACACGACAAGGGATAAAATGATCGATCACTATGCATGATACTCTTTGTCGTTCACAGTCTGATTTGAAATTATTAAGTATCAGTGCTGTCTTTTACATTTTCAGTTAGTCAGTTATAGGGTGGCTAGAGCGGAGTTAGAGCAGGTAATCCACCGATCTGAATATCGGCTGTTCGATCCTCTGGTCTCCAAGTCAAAGTATCCTATAGGCAAGATACTGAACCCCCAAATTGCTCCCGATGCCTGTTCCATCAGTGTGTGAGTGGTTACTGAGTACCAGGTGGCACCATGAATGGTAGCCCCGGCTACCAGTGTGTAAATGTGTGTGTGAATGGGTAAATGTGACATGGTGTAAAAGTGCTTTGAGCGGTTGGAAGACTAGAAAGGTGCTAATCAAGTGCAGTCCATTCACCATTTCAGCATTTTTAGACAATATTAGTATAGTATCATATGTGTGATATGTGATATAAAACTTTCATACTGTTTCATCTCTACCCATGAATACCCCAAAATTGACACAGACATTTCCTTAGTGAAGTCACATTTCTAGTAAGATTAGCATCGCCAAGTATGGCTGAAAGAAGCACTCTAACACTAAGCCCCAGTCTCCCCTACATTAACCCACAGCGACACTTGTGTTACAAACAGGAGGACATTTGTACATTCTGACAGATGTTGGCTGTTACTCACTTCAACTGCACTCATAGCATTTCTACATACGCTCAAGTGTCCTTGTCTTTGTGTAAGACAGAGCTGAAGGTCAAGTGACATAAAGCAGAGAGAGAGCGAGACAGGCAACATGGGACAAAGAAAAAGCAAGGCACAAGGTTAATATAACATCACAGGGTGGAGAGCAGAGTGGAGGAGCAGACACATACTGTGTGGAGACAATGATGCTGGTGACATTAAATATAACATTGTTTATATAATTACATTAGACGTGATATTGGAAATGTGACCATATATTAGAGACGACTGCAGAACCCTTACAGCTCTCACTGTGAGATTTAAATCTGGGAAATATCCCTTGAGACTAAATTTATCCCAGTCAGGTGACCACAGACCAATCAGAAAATATTTAGATCACAATGTGACTTAAATGTTTCTGTAGATTCCCAGCCCAATATTTTACACCAGACACAGAAACTGAAGAAGCATCATTCTGATACAAGGTGAGATTAAGGTGAATAAAAGCTGAGGTGGTCTTATAAAAGCCAAAAGGGTATTTATTCAATCAACAAAACAAACACAACTGTCCTAGCAACCGCTACCACAATGTTAACTGAGAATAACGTCAATGAGGTGGACACACCAGTCACTACTGGTTGGCAGTGGCTAAAATAAAAAAAAACTCTAAAGTTGTGGGGCATGTTAGGATCCAAAATTCTAGAAGATATTTACTCACAATAGTGATTATTTAACAAAATAATGCTGAGCCCTGTACTCTCTCTCTAGCATACACACACAGATACACAAACACACCCACACACCCACACAAAGGTGCAAACACAACCCTTGAAAGACTGAGCCCACCTCTTTGTCTCTGAGGGATACAGACAGCGAGGAAATGTGTGTGTGAGCAAGTGGGAATCTAATCATTGTGTGTGTCTGTGAGTGTGTGTGTGTGTGTGTGTGTGTGTAGGTCCGCAAGTGTTTTTGGAAGCAGAAGACCTTGGACATCAAACATTTATGGCTGTTGGCCGTGGCATAGGGAGCTACATGTGTGACAGTGGCAGGCGAGGCTTGAGGAGGAGAACAGCATGAAAAATGGATGACGTTCCAGAGAAAAGGGACCATCTATTCTGAGAAAGAGATAAGGAGGCCAGGAGGAGGTGGAGGCAGGCGAGGGGGTTCATCTTGTGTGTGTGTGTGTGTGTGTGAGGATGTCAGTTGTCTACCCTTGCGACAACCAGTTGGGAATTTTGCACCTATAAGAGTCAGTGGATGTTGTTGCAAAGTGAGGTCAAAGTGTTGGTGGTGGGAAAGTTTGTACCGGTACAAGCTGAGGGTCAGTGTGCCTACTCAAAGACAATTTCTTTCATCAGTCTTTCTTAAGATCTGAAACATGTTCCTGAGGGGTTTCTTTAAGTATCATTTCATTTTAATAACTATTATTGTACTAAATGGTACTAAAAATCAGAGCCTGAAACTGGAGTATGTAAAATGCAGGCATGAGTACACTGTTAAAAAAAGAGGTACTGAGGCCAGCTGTGCTCTTGTGTACAGGCACAACCTCAATTTCCATCACCTACATGATGGTCAGTAAGACAAACAAAAATTATGAGACACACACACACACACACACACACACACAACAAGACTGCTTTGCTTGTTTGCTGATTGAATACACCGTGTGAACTGAACTGTTGTCTATTTGTTTGTGCAGTGCTGGGTTTTGATGATATACTTCATCACTGGCTATGTGCTTTATTGTTTTGTGACCCATGGTTTGACGGAGCTATTTTCTTTCTCTTTTATAATTATTTGTTAGATGTGATGCTGACTGGCGCCCCACTTTATTTAAAAAGCATAAAAACTTGCATTAATTTGATTCCTAATCAAGACAGTCTGGTGAAAAAAAAATGCTTCACCTTATTAATATGAACTTTAAAACTGTTTTGAAATGCAAAATAATAGAATTTTAAACATATGGACAAAATTAGACTAATCACGGTTACCTATTGAAATTCAGCGATTAATTGTCTTAATAATGTTTTGATTAACTGGCCCCTGGCCTCCTGTTATTTTTGCAGAAGTGGCCCCTGAGCACAGTAGGTTGAGTATCTGAGACCTGATGTGTCTGACAGCAATAATTCTGATCAAAATTGTATTCCAAGTCTCATGTTTCATTACTGGTGACCATACAAAGAGGAAAAAGCCATCCAGGAGAGTCCAGAAACCAAACTGGGTTCATTCTCAGCTGTTGAGGTACTGAATCAAAGCAGAATGGATAGATTTGCAACATCACAGAGAAACATCAAACGACTCCTGGTAATAATTTCAGATTTCTCAAATCTGAGATCAGGGCTCATCCTGGTTGCATAATCCAGATACTCCGAAAACCTTTTGGTAACTAAGACTCTGTCCTTTGATTTTGTGTGAACCACCATCAGACAAAGTGACTGGACATGCTTAGTCCATCTGTGTCAGTTTACAGTGGTCAAGAGACAGGAAGAGAATGAGGGAGCAGAGTACACTGAAGGGGAAATTGCCATTCAGCTGAGTATACAGTACACAGGTGGATGGAAAGGTAAAGAGGAGGCAGGTGAGGGGGGAGGTGGTATTGATGGAGGAAGAGCTGGAGTTAAGTGGCATTAATGAGAAAAAAGGGATCAGAGCGTGGGAGTTTCGCTTGGAGGCAGCGATAAGGAATTAGCAACTGAGTAGCAATCGTCTGAGCTGTCAACTGTAAATGGAGAGAAGGATCAGGTGTGTGAGCATGTGAGAGTGTGTGTGAGTTGGAGGGCAGGGTGTGTGTGTTTGTGTTTGCCGGGTGCAATTAGTGTTATCAGGTAAGCAGCACAGCCGTAATAAAAGCAGCTGTTTAGAATATTTAACAGGCTGGTTGAGTGACACGTTCAGGTAGAGAGGCTGCTCTGAGGGGAGTAGGAGCTCTGCACTATTTACTGCCTTCGACCCTCTCGTATTTACAACATTACCATTATTATTTATGTATTTTGGCTTTGACATTTTATATGTGTTGTTGTTGTGTGATGACTATGGTAATTATTGGAATATTACACAACCGAGTGTCAGAGACATGACAAAGAGACATGTTTATTTGGGGCAACTGCATAAAAGGGTCATTTCTTTGTAATTTTCTTGTGCAATTAGGGATTATTGCAAATATTTTAGCTGGTTTCACTTTCAGTTTCACATCCAAATTAAGTGGTCTAGATAATCTGGATAAACTTGTGGTCACAAAGTGCTTCACAAGGGCAATATACAACAAGAAAGAAAACGAAAAGACAAAGCCACACAGTGAAAAGTGCAAGAGCTCAATCGCCATGAGTCTTAAGGCAAGTGCAAGGAAAAGACAAAAACATTAGCGTATCTGATTGAAGAGAGCGAGCTGAGGAGTACAGACGAAGTAGTTTAGCCACACAAGAGCAAGCCGGACTGTGTAATGGTCTGTAGGTGAGAATGAGAATATTGAACTGGATCCTGTACACAACAGAGAGCCAGTGAAGGGATTTTAGTATTGGGGTAATATGAGAGCATCTATTTGATGTGGTTAGTAGTCTCGAGCAGCATTCTGGATAGCTTGCAGTCGAGCAAGAGCAGACATACTCAATGACGAGAAAAGTGCGTTACAGTAGTCAATGCGAGAAGAGATAAAGACATGTATAATCACGTCCAGTTCAGCAGTTAAAACAACAGATCTCAGTTATTAATATTTCTCAAATGGAAAAAACAAGATTTGGTCAGGTGCTTGACATGAGTATCAAATGATGTTGATTGATCAAATATCAAATTACGCAGGTCTGAGTGAGCAGCAGAGAGGGGAGCCCAGTACTTTGCATAATGAGGAGGACAACTTTTTCTGGGACAGTTTACCCCCATAATAATAATAATTTTTAAAAAGTCAATGTTTCTCCTCTTACCTGTAGGGCTGTTTTACTGGTTTAAGTATGAGTTACAGAGCGTTGGAGATATCGACCGTCAACATGTCTACCTTCCCTTCAGTATAATTGAACTAGATGGCACTCAGCTTATGTTGCTCAAAGAAAAAAAAACTTAACAGCAATGTCTCTTTCAAGAAATCATGACTTGGTTACTCAAGATAATCTACAGACCTTGTTGTGAGCAGTAGGAACTATTTTTTCACTCATGGACGAGAGGATTGTACTCATGACAGTGTGCGATGTAAACATTATTTAGCTGCATTACTGAGCTGCAGTTCAGTACAAAAAAACAAAACTTCCCACATGAAACCGCTCAAGACAAGGTCTGTGGATTATCTTGAGTAACTAGGTCATGAGCACCACAAGCTGAGTTTCATTATATTCCAGGAAAGACAGACATCTGTACAGTTGATATCTCCAACACTCTGCAGCTCATATCAAAACAATCTAGATTGACGAATACCACAACAGGTAAGAGGGAAAATGTTTTTTAACGGATTTATTGTAAGTCCATTCACTGAATGCAGCAACTAATATGCTGATCTGTTTGTCATAATAAGCTTCATACATATTAACAAAATAGGCTTTAGTGCTGTGTATTTACCTGCATTTACAGGTTTTATATCATTATAAATTAAATGTGTTGGGTGTGTTATCAAAATGGTCTCTGATAGCATTTTAAGCTCCTAAGTTAAAAGTAACACTCACTTCAAACAGCATCTATGTTTGACTTTAATGTAAATGTGTTTTTCTTTCTGCATATGCTGTTATATGGAAGTGTGGAAGCACAGGCAAACATGCAAGTCTCTGTGGACAATATGTACTCTTACTATATGTATCTTGGAAAGAATGCCTATGTGTATGTTTGTGTAGCTAAATGTCTGTAGGCTAGCTTCTCCAGCTGAGCTCCCCTCTCTCAGCAGGGGTCTCTGTCTCTGCGTGCAGCCTTTTTTTTTCCACTGTCACTTTAAAGGCACACTCAGCCAAGAAACTGGAATGTTTTCCACCAATGTGGTTTCATAAAGCCCAAAAAAGACATGAATGATTTCAATAGCCTACGTCCTTCTGTGTCTTCATCACCCAGTCTGGCAGGAAAAAGGCCAAACCTGTCACAGGGATGTAACTTTGGCTGGGATTATTTTAGCCCCAGATTGTGCCTTTCATGTATTATCGTTACATTTACGGAGCTAAGCATCTGTTATTCTAAAAGACAAATACCTCTGAGAATCTTTGGAAAACACAGAAAGTTGTTGAATTATTTATAGAATCCTCAGAGTCTCCACCTGCAGGACATCAACAAATATTTCTACTCAAAAATTGTTAATATTTTCCTCCTAAAATCAGACAGTGGCTTGAACTGAAATTCAAGGACAAACACATGAAACACTGAAATGATGATTAAATACAATTTCAAACCTCTTTTATTACATTGATCGTTTTGTCATTGATCAGTTTCATTGATCAGTTTCAGAGGTGTTTAAACCATATGTAACCCAGGGTTATTTTATTGTTAAAGCCTTTATTTTCATTTTCATTTTCCAGTTAATGTGAGTCCTTCTGCCAAATATTGTTTTTTCCTATGTACATTGAATGCATCACAGTGCCGCAAATGGCAGTTTTTTCGCAAAGTATTGTTTTTTTCCAATTTACTGTGAATACACCGCAGCACTGCACAGGGCAGCTCCGGTTAGAGAGAGGGAAAAAAGACTTTCCTTCACCCTCTCTGAGAGTCGGATGAGGAGACGACTCAAAAAAAAAACAGTTTTATTTGTAAGCTGTAAAGTGATATGGTCGGGTCCTGTGATGGGTTAAGCCGAGGAGAGTTGGATATTGTTGAAGAATATCCTGGTGAGTGTTAAATGTATGCATTTAGCAGCCTGTTCGTGAATGTATGAACGAATAGTGTGAATCAGTGTACATTTTTAACTATAAAACCAGTCAGGATATGCTATTTTTCTGTGGGGAAGTGATTATTTTAAGCTGCAAATGAGTAGCTAGCTGTGTTAGTAGTGAAAAGCTAAGCTAGCACACCTACACCTGCACTGCACGTGAGCTAACACACTGTGTGGAGGGATGTTGTGAATCCGGTATAAGTTTAGTATGCACTTTTATTTGTTCCACTGGTCATTTATTGTGTTATTATTTTGGGGTTTTTTTGTAAAAAAAAAAATGTGTTGTTATTGGCCAGTAGTTATGACAACTTGAAGCAAGACAGCAATTCAGACTCAAAGATATTCTTTATTATTTTGAAATCCAAATGCAGGTGATTCATATTAGGTGGATTATACATTTTATTTTGCACATTGAGTAATTGCTCTGCATGTTGTGTACAGGCTGGTTTTCAGTTGATATTTTAAAGAATGAGCAGTGTTATCCATGGACTGGATTCCGCCTGAAGAGTCTGCAAAGGACGTTCTGGATCTGATGGCCACCTGTTTTCCAGGAGGGTGGTAGGACAAAAAAACGGATTTCGCATTTCCGAGTCAGGCCTGACACACACACACACACACACACAGTATTGGAACTGATAACTGATTGGTAACAGAGGTCATTCAACTGATTGAACTGATATCTTTTTTTTCTCTTTGTTCCATTTGTTCGGTTCGTGTCCATGTTGTGAAACAATTTCTTTTTGGGGTCAAGTCTTTTAGTGAGAATGGTTAAAATCTTGACAATACACGTTCTACCTCTTTACTTAAGTAATTGTCAGTCTCTTATTGTGGTTGGAGGTTTCTTTTCACTCTAAGCAGAGTTACCATTTCCAATCTCCTTACGAATCCTAGTTATTTGAGCCCTGGGTTGTGTAGACTTAGACAGGTTGTGTTTCTGAAAGACCAAATTGATTCAGATTTATATTTTTTTTTTTTCTGACTACACAGAAAAGGGGTGACACATAACTTCAACAGATACCAGTTCTTACACTTTTTAACTTCCATAATGTCATAACATTGTATTTATGCTGTCTGTTTTCATTCAAAGACACAGAAACATTGAACTCACACTTGATGTTATTTTATTAGGACTAATGATGGTATAATCTAATGTGATTGACAATCCCGGGAAGACCTGAGCACCAGGAGAAAACCCTCTATGGAAGCTGTAAGTGCTATATCGTAGGCAAATGGATTTGCCTGTGTCCCTTTGCCTACAATATAGCACTTATGAGTGTCAGCCTCCATTTCTTCCTCCATCTTCTCATCTCCTCTTGCTTTTGCTGCCTTCTGCTGCATTCTGCAGCTGGGTCTCTCTGTCATCAGAAGACCTCCTTGGAAACAGCAAGAAGCGTTTCCTCTTCTTGTTAATATACAAGCAGAGGTCCTCCAGTTCTGCCTTGTCGGCGATCAGCTGTGCCACCTCTCTTTCGCAGCTCTGCTGTTTCTCAGCTAGGTGCTTTGTGGTGTTCTCCAGAGCGGTGTTCTTATCCTGCCAGGATATCTGGCTCTGGAGGAGTTTGGCATCTTTTCCTCTCAGCTCTTCTGCTGTCTTAGAGAGCTGTTGAATGAGGCTACCGTTGTCCTCTGTGAGACGCAGAATCTCAGCGTCTCTCTGGCTGATTTCTGCCTCGACCTTGACCCTAACTTGCTGTGACTCCCAGCTCTGTTGTCTTTCTTCAGCCTCTTTGCAGAGATTGTCCGTCAGAGTCTGGAGTTTCTCCTGCCAGGATGTCTGGCTCTGGAGGAGTTCAGCATCTCTAGAGGTCAGCTCTTGTGCTGTCTCTGCAAGATAGTTGTTGTCCTCAGTGAGACGGAGGATCTCAATGTCTCTCTGATGGATTTGTTCTTCCATCGGAGAGACCTTGATGGTGAATTCCTTCTCCTGCGTCTCACATCTCTTGTTTTTTTCTTCCATTTTCTTTCTTAGAGCCTCATATTTCTCCTGCCAGGCTTCCTCGCTCTGCTGGTGAGCAGCATCTTTGCTGGTCATCGCTGTGTGTGCGTCTGCCAGCGTCAGAAGGAGACTGTGTTGCTCCTCGCGGATTTTCAGGAGGTCAGCACCCATCTGAGGGATCTGTTTTTCCATCTGGGCTTCCTTCTGCTGGTACTCACTCCGTACCTGGCTCTCAACCTCCTGCCTCAAAACCTGGTTGATTTGGTTTGAGGCTGTTTGTCTTTCGGCCTCATACCTGGCAACAATCTCCTCAAACTGCTGCTTGCTCTCCTTCTCTTGGCGTTGGAGAGCCAATGTGAGCTGGTGGTTCTCTGTTTCCAGCTTACAGACTCTCTCAGCTTGTTTTTGCACTCAGAGATGAACCACTTGTCTTTGACCTCGAGCTGCTGCTCAAGGTGCTTGATCTGGTCTTTCTTCTTCTTTATGATGTGGCAGAACTTCGGGTGTTCCTCATCCTCAAGGTTTCCCCAAGAGGCATTGCTGTACTGATGGTAGTAATGTTGGGGAGGCCCATGATGGCCCGCAGCTTCACCAGCTGGTCTCTGTCTGTTGTTAGTTCCTCTGTCCATCGTTGTCTGTATTGATGGCCAACAGACTGCTTCTCCCAGGAATACTCACTGTGTGTGTAAGATTGTCTCTGTAATAGACGCAGTACGTGACAGTGAGTGAGTGAAATTATGTGATCACCTGGGCTATTTAGCAGTTTTCGAACATTCCACATCCTTTGATTCTTTGGTGCTTTGACGCATCACAGCGCACCAAACACTGATGGCCCCGTCCTTCCATCCCCTCCACATAGAATTTAAAAGTGGGCGGGACTATTCCAGAGAGGGTTCCCACAGGTACTGACAAATCTTTCAAGTTTTATAATTTAAGGAGAAAGAAATTAAGACCTTGAAAGGTTTATAAAAATAAACACAAATAGACATTTGGTTATTGAAAGTGCTTGACTTCATATATTTGTGCAAAAATACAAATTGTAGTTGTTTTAATATTGTCAGCCATCACTGTGACACATTGATAATCGTTGTCTGTGAGCTTCTGTAAAGCTGCTAGTCCTCACTATAAAAATTCCCAGATGTTGTTTTTGAGGCTAAACGCCAACAAAATGGACTGACGCTGAGTATATACAGAGATAGGCAAAAATACATCAAAATGTTTTTTGATACAAAATACCCCTCAAATAAATGCATTAAAATAAAATACATGTATTTTGTATTTTCAAATATAGAAAATACTTTTTTTCTTTTTAGCAGCGACCCGCAGCTCTATAGGTCACTCTGTCGGTCGGTCCACAAAGCTTTTCGGGAACAACTCAAAAAGTCCTGTACATGCTGCAATTAGAGACCACAAGTAATTATGCCAGAAAGAGCACCAATGATTCATCCATTAATGGCGTGATAATAGCAAATCTGGTCGCACCTATTGCAAATTTGCGCTTGTTTTCTCACAATTTGGTATAGCAGAGTATTCAGGTTTGGGCTATAGGATATACACAAAGCTCTGGTCAACCCCACAAAAAGGCAAAACAGTCACAGAACAACTAAGTGTAACTAAGCAAAGCCATTAAAGGGTAACATTTGGTAGTTTTCAACCTCTTTTCTCATGTTTTTGAGTCTAAGTGACTAACAGGAACAATAATTTCACAGATGCAGCTGTGAAACATACTGCAATGTAAACATTTATCCGGCAACTTCAATTTACATCCACTCAAAGTGCTTGTTTTGGACAACAACAGGCTCAGATTGTTATTCTAAGTGTCTAGCAACACTATGAAAAGAATCCATGCAGAGATAGACATTCTTGTTAGAAAGTAAAAGCTTTCTTTTTAAATCAGGAACAGCCTAGAAATCGCTATCACCAAGCACACCAGACTCATGAACAAACACACTTCATTCAAAGTCAACAGAAAAAAAAGAAAATTCACAAAATCCATCCTGATTCGTCTTTCTACTGTTCCAACAATCACCAGCCCTGGTTTGGTTGAAATAAACCCTTAATCCACCCGGTTAGACGTGAAAATATGATGGCTCTATATAGACTAATATTAATTATTGTTTAAATGTAGTCTGGTGGGTTTGGCGATCGCAATTTCAGGGCTGTTTCTGGTTAAACAAACAGGATCTTACTCTTTCACAAAAAGGTCTACCTCTGTGGGAATCCTTGTCATAAAGTTGTCGAACACTGAATAACAATCTGAGCGTGTCAGTGGCAAAAAACAAGAACATTTGTTGAATATACAATGACAGTGCCAAATGCCTTGAGTGGTTACACTGCAGCTTGTTTTGCTGGTGCCGGTTCACTCAGAATTGAACCATTTAAAAAATTGTTTTCCATTAGTCACTTAGACAAAAAACATGGAAAAATACGGTCCTGTGTAAAAATGCCACAGTCACCCTTTTGTACAGATTAATATAACATTTTTATATGGTTTAAACTGTATACAACCACCAGGGTCATTATAGCTACTGTCTTGCTGGATTAGGACACAGAGTCACAACTAAGGAAACAGCTTTATTTTTAATCATGAAGCTTTTTGTGAGCATATGGCCAGAAAGTCCATCCATAAAAACCTTGAAAATAACTGTTAGTTTAGTTTAAGAGCCTTCAGGGTTTCACTTTGATATTATTATGGAACACTGCTTAGCAATAACATAGAGATTCCTATTAAACTGTTGGGTGGGGGAGTTAAATGAAATTCTACTCCAGGCTACAGGCTCTGCATCAGTCGGCATGGCAGAGTTAATCATATGTATTTGGCCTCTAATGAGTTAAACCCTGTATGCAAACTGATTCTAAATGTCACATTATCATTATTACTTGGCTTTATGCAGCGTCCAACCTGTTATTAAAATGTTAGGTGCTGAAATAGAGTTAATGTGCCAAGGGACTCTGATCCACAGGGGGAGAGAAAAGGAAGAGAAAGATGCAATGGTCAGTTTATCTGCTGCTAATTTGTATGTGTCTTTGTTTCTTAAAAGTAGATTTAGCTCATTTGGCTTAATCTGTTGTTCAGCTGCATCACCCCATTCTAAACTGCTCTCCTTATTGTACACCACCAAAAAAAATGTTTTCATTAGTCCTCTTGAACAAGGAGGAAATATGACTAAGCGGGGATAAAGGAGAGAACAAAGAGGGGAACACGTTAAAAAAAAAGTGAGACATGAGGAAGCAGATATGATAATGATATAAGTAGTTGGATAAAAGAATAAACAACAAGATCAGTCGAGGGATTAGTAGAGGAAGAGTGGAACAAAGGAAGAAGAAAGAAGAAAGAGAAAAGAAGGAGGAAGAAAAATTGGATAAATATGGAAAGGACAGGGCAGAAGGTCATTTATATGTGGACAAGTAACAGGCCTGAAGTGATAACACACACACACGCACGCACACGCACACACACACACGCACACGTACACACACACACACACACACACACACACACACACATACACACACGTCACCTTCCTTGACATCAAACCCGCAGGGACAGCGCACTAGCAGACGTCTCGGCGATTAATGTGTGTGTCCATGGCCACTGCTGTACCTTATTTACATACATATTACATATATACATAGAAACACACACACACACACACACACACGTTCATACACACGTGTATGTAATGTAGGCGGCATAACGCTCAATTTCAGGAGGCATTTTTCAGCAAACGCTTACTGAAGTTTGACATTCATGCTCCATCTTCTGTTTAAACATGCAGCATACGCTGTGTGTGTGTGTGTGTGTGTGTGTGTGTGTGTGTGTGTGTGTGTGTGTGTGCATGTGTGTGTGTGTGTGTGTGTGTGTGTGTTTGTGTGTCAGACAGGTGTACCTGCTTGAGATAAACCAATAATAACTCAGACTTCATTGGTTATCTATTTAGAAATGCTACGAATGCAAATACACAAACACATGACACGTGCTGACAGGCTGATAAGCTCTCAGGCAACACTGGTGCCCTTCCAAAATTAAAAGAAAAAAAAAACAGTAACACTGTGCATATTGATGAGTTGTACTGATCCCTTGTGCCGCATATCTCCCCCATAAATCCCATCACATTTCATACATGACAGAAAACAGCAGAGTAAAATGAAGATACAGGTCACTATTGTCTCAATACTGGATGCTAATAATGAAACCTCTCTTAGTATCAGTAAGAGAGACAGAAGTGACAGTCCCCAGTACATTGACACACCATTGTCCAGTCTAGCAAGCTTGCTAGCAACATGCTAGTAAGCAAAATAACTAGACAGGTAGTGAGCAAGCTAGCAGGCAAGGTTTTCTTATGAGTCCATCAAGGCTCTTGTGGTAGAAAAATAACTAATGGTACAATCCGTGCACACGGACTGCTGAGCCGGATTAAACTGTGTGTGCAAAGTGGGATTGTGGGATGTGTCAGTGCTGCAGTGTCAGCCCAAGAACCTGCATCAGCAGTTTTTATAAATAGAGCTTCCATTCATCAATCCAATCATTGATCCAATTAAAAAAGCAATAGCAGCGGGCTGAGCTGAGCTGCATGTAAACCAGGAAACTGGACACTGAGGATTCATTTATTCCTAATTTTCCATGTTTTTAGACTTAATGCAAGACTGAGCAATATGATGAAATCATATGTCACAATATAGAGCAATACACGGTTGACCTTTTTTGAGGGCAGACGCATAGGTTAACATCACCCAGGTTCCGTCATCAAAAAGCCTATGGGATTTTTCCCATTGGATAATGGATTATTGCAGAAAATAAGCTCTGTGATAAACAAAACTTTGATATTTACACATTTTGTTAAGAAAGATAAACTTTACATATGAACTTTTTTTTAAAGATTATTTTTAGGGCTTTTGCCTTTTATGGATAGGACAGTGTGTGAAATGGGGAGATAGATAGAGAGAGAGAGAGAGAGAGAGAGAGAGAGAGAGAGAGCGGGGACTGACATGAGGCAAAGGGTCGCAGGCGGGACTCAAACCCGCAGCTGCTGCAGTGAGGAGGTGCCTCTGTACATGGGGCGCCGGCACTATCCACTACTCTACAGACGCCCCCACTTTGATGGTTTTTGAAGCATAAATGCAATCACCACAAGTAAAAAGCTAACGTTAGGCTATAAACAAACTACACCATGATTGCTTAACTACACGTCGACACAACAACGAGGCTGTAAAGTTGGTGTCAAACTAAGAAAGTGACAAAGTAAATAGTGAGTGAATGAGCAGATTTTCCTTTAAAAAGCACCGATGTGTTTCTGTTGTACTGATTGAATTAGTGCTGTGAATTATTTAACAGAGTACAGCTAATTCCAACTTTCCATTCATAATTAATGGCCTCAAATAGCAATCAGTCTTTTCTTTTTCATGCCATGTATTGGTGTGTGTGCGTGTGTTTGAGAGTGTGTGTGTTTTTCAGAGTAGGATACAAACCACTGACGTGCCGCAGAGATGACATTTTTTCCCCTAACCCAAGAAGACCCATGAGGAGACAATGGCAATGACTTCTGTGTGTGAGCATGCGTGTGTGCGCGCACATGTGTATGTTTAGAAGAGGATAATGTGGGATGCGCAAGTGTGATAAACCAGGATTTTCAGAGATTTAGCTCAGCGCTAATACCTCGCTATCGCAATGGACAGATGGGAATTACTAATCGCAGGTGATGTGTGAGTGTGTGTGCTTTTGTGTGTGCTTGTGTGTGCTTGTGTGTGTGTGTGTGTGTGAATGAGGGAGCACTGTTAGCGCCATCAGATCCATGACAGTCAGGAGTGACACAGGCTTTAAAAGGTAGTTGATAAGTGAAAGTTAAAGGCTCATCATTACCAAAAAATGTTAATTAAATAATATAATTTCTGTCATCTTATTGTTTTCATTTAAAAATAAAAGGACCCTGACTCAGTGTACTTTGATTACGGGCTTAAAAATATGTATATATGCTCTTGTGTCTCTGTTTGTTAGGACCCATTTGAGTTTTAGACCCTGCACATGATTGCATTTGTAGAACTCAAGGACATCATTAGTGATAAAAGTGAATGCCTGTAAACAGTCACATATCAATAACACAGTAAGCCTGCAGAGGTAAGATAAGCTAAAGTGTTAAAATTAGACTCAACCTGTTATTCATTGTTTGTTGTTTGACCTTTTTACTTGAGTAGTTTATATTCTTCAGTCACATTTTCACATTTTACTTTCTTCCAGTGTTTCACTGTCTCTGTATTTCTATATTTTGAGTAGAGGTGCTTCAGAACAAAGGCTAAATGAAGTTTGACGGATTGAATTGAAGAAATTAATGGAGGCCAATAAGCGACTTCAGTATGATGGACGCCACGAGTACTTGCTTGTGACGAGGTGTCAACAACAAGATAAAGATTAATATGAGCTCTGAGATTATCATGAGAAGTGAGATTAGGAGGCATGCATGAGTGGAGGGAGGAGGGAGAGGTTTACTGGTTTACAGATTTGTGCATCAATTTCAACAAATTTTCTCAAAATACTGTACGACATGTTTTGATATCTTTGAAAACGTTGGGATTTCAACCAGTATTTAGAAAAACAAGTTTGGTGGGTTTGAGCAATGTCTGGCTACCTCTAAGAGGGTTAGTGGAATATATTGTGTGTTATGGAGTACCAAAAACCCTGATGAAGATAGTCTAGTTGAAACGTTGGTACTTGAATAAAAGAAAACATTTTTGCATCGAGTCTTAAGAGTGTGCGCCTGGCATCTTTTTTTCCAATTTGTTATGGAGTACTCCCAATGATTTAGTAGTTCACATCCATAAAGTTGGAAGACTTGATCCGCGATCCTCAGAGCAGACATATGAGCAGCCTCCAAGCTTACAGACCTGAAGAATTTCAGGGTCAAGCGAGGATCAGGAAATGATCAAATAAAATAAACTGGGATGTGCCCCAAAGTCTTCAGCCATGCTAGCAGCTGTGTGAAGTCATAGGCTGACTTAAGCAGAACAGAACTTTGATCTAAATGCAAACAACAGCATGCTAAATTGCTTACAATGACAATGCTAATATGCAGATCTTCAGCCGCCTGTCACCATCTTAGTTTAGTGTGCTAACATTTTTTTTATCAGCACTAAACACAAAGTACAGCTGAGGCTGATGTGAGTGTCATCAGTCTTGAAGCTCAGTGGCCTAGAGGTACAGTGTCTGCCCTGAGGCTGGGAGGTCGTGGGTTGGATTCTCAGCCGGATCATACCAAAGGCTATAAAAATGGGACCCACTGACTCCCTGTTTGGCACTCAGCATCAGGGGTTGGAATTGGAGGGTTATATCACCACATGATGGGTCAAATGCGGAAAACAAATTTCACACACTCAGGTGTGTGACAATCAGTGGAACTTTAATCTTTTAATCTTATTCCAGGAACAAGAGGCGCAAGATGCAACATTAGATGATCACAAAGGTTATCACAGTTCATCTTCAGAGGGATCAGTTAACAAAAAGGAACAAAAGTTGTTTCTTGAGTCGGTTCGCTAGCAATAGGTGATCAACACAAACTGGGTTACTTAAAAGAACAGGTCCTCTTACCACTAGAAGGGGCAGAGGTCACAGGTGGTTTTTCTGATGCTAACACTACATCCACAGGCTTTTTGCTGCTAGGAGTTGCACTAGCATTTAGGCTTGGGCCAGTGTAAAATTTTTCAAACCAGTATGATATTAAGAGCCGGACCAGTATGCCAAATTTTACGCACTTATTTCATCAACTGCTACCAAGTGGAATATAATGACACCATGTCCTAACAGCAAATGAGCATCAAAACTATCATGTTGCATAGTCTAACATTGGAGCTCTCTGTCCACACTGAACACATTAAATATGCACCTCTGTTACATATTGTGAGCAAATATTGGATGAACACTTGAGATCAGACTGGAATACCCAATATGCCAATATATAACAACTTTGGTCCATAACCGATACCAGTATTAATATATCCACTTTTTCCCCACCGACATTGGCCGAAACCAATACTGTACCAACATTATCAGCAAGTTGGCCGATTAAAATATTTAATTTTAAAGCAAATATTGTTTCTTTGTCGTGAAAATAATTCCTCAATTCAACTTTATGACTCAGCCGTTCTTCATCCACTGTGCCTCTTTCAAAGTGAGAGACAGGTAGCCATTCCGATCAAAGTCCAGCACTAAACATTGCTTTGCGTCATGTGAAATAAATGAGGACGCCTCTTCCATCAGTTTCACATCCAACATGTTGCCATAATGGTGCATCATCTCCTTCGCGGCCTGTCAGACACTGTTGTCTCCGTTAGTCCCTTTATAAATAAACATAATATTATGTTCATCACATTGTTATAATACTGGCGTCATGGCCCTGTCAGCACAGGTTGCTGATGTAGGCTAATTTTTAATTTGCCCGAATAGGTCAAAATGACAAATGTTCAGCTGGTTTGCTTAGAATGAAACTGGTTTAAGCTCAACCAAACTCTACTAATATTAGTTTGCTGCTCCCGGCCTTCACAAGCTGAGTAACAATATCCATGAAAAGTAAAATCTGAGTTGCTTCTTAAGATTTAGGGCACTGAATGATTGGGCTTAAACTCTATGCCCACCATCCCCGGAGCAAATGAACAGCATCATCTTTCTTTCGGTTTCTCTTTAAATCTCCACTTGTGATTCCTCAAAGGATTGTATAATTCTTCTTCAAACTGCACCGCATCCCTCCCTCCCCCCCATCCCCTGAAATCTCATCTCACTCCTCCCCTAAAGACATTTGTGGATGTAAGTTACACTCTGCATTTCTGCCGCTGCAATTAAACAAAAACATTTTTTTGGCTACACTCCTCCATACGCCTCTGAAAGTGCTCTGTTCTGATTTCAATAAAAGAAGACAGAGAGAGAGAGAGAGAAATCCTCTGGGTAGCAGGTTCCCTCTCTCCAAATTTCTAAATTTAAACTACAATTCTAATCACTCTGCCATCCTCTAGGCTTAAAACTCACACTGCAAAAGCACACACACACGCACACACACGCACACACACACACACACACACATAATTTCAAACCCGTCCTATGCCTGGAATCCCCCCATCCCCCACACCGTGTGCTGTTTAATGTTCCCAAAATCCTCCCCCTCCCTCCCTGGTTCTTTTTGCAAGTGCTGCAGGAGCGAGCCAGTGTTTCTGCGTTTGATCTTTTCTCTGCAGCCAAGTTCTTTTTTGGGGAGGAAAGCTTCTGCTGCTGCTGTGAGATTCAGAGACGAGCTTTTCGTCACCAAAGAGGGTTTGTTTGTTTGTGTGTGTGTGTGTGTGTGTGTGTGCAGGGGAAGAAGAGGGGGCTGCAGGGATACATAAAGAGAATTATTAGGATGGAGAAAAGAGAAAGGAAGAGGTTACATAACTTGTCACAGCTGGAAGAAAGGAGTGCAGCAGCAGAGGGAGATTTTTAAAATTCAGAGTGGAACAAGTGAGAATAATAAATGTTAAGGAGTGAGAGAGTTTGAGGGAGAGAACATCAAAGATATGGAAATGAAGTCTGAAAATATTGTTCCTCACTGAGTCACTTTGTAAAACTGTCCAAAAACCCAGTTGGAAAGCAAAACTACTGCAAAAACAACTGCAAAGCAAACCACATATCTTCTTATTTAGTGACTTTATCACAGTATTTCAACCCACATCACGAATCAACAAAAGCTCTGCCATGAAACTAAACTGACAGTTTTGAGATACGTATAACACATGCAGTTGGTAGATAAATCTTTGGCTGCTCTATAAAAGTTGTATCTAAATTAATATTAATGCATTTTCTTTCTATTTATGTGCCAGATATTACATTTAAACCAAATGGAAAAGGATCCTAAGATGCAGAGCCGTGCAGAGACCCCTAGAGGGACAGGTGCTCATTTCAAAACACCATACACCAACATAATTTACAGCGAAGCCTGTTGAATTACAGCAACCCGTATTCAAAAAGAATGTAACATGGAATGTTTCAACAAATGCATCGTACTATTGTAATTGTCCGCTACCATGAAATCAGAAGTGAATCATGAAAAATAAATGAGGAAATTATTTGAGCTGAATTTTCCTTTAAATTTCTCAAAAACTGTACAGTACAACCATATTCTCTGTACAGTCATAGTCAGAGTCATCCTTTCAGCTAACCCATGAAAGAAATATTTGTTTGACAAGTCAAAGGTGATTAGGCTGTTTGATGATATTAAAACTTTGGAGCTCCCTTTTTTTAATTAAAAAAGCACAGTTAAATAACTTCAAATTTTATTATAAACGCTGTTTCAACTTGTACATCAAATGTGAGAGGTTATTGCTGAAATATGGATCTTCTTGTGCATCTTGGCTACTCTAAGCAACCATACCATAACAGACAAGCATGAAAATCCAGGTGGGGGCCGGCTTCGCTACCCCTTTTCACTAGCGCGGAAATGATTCTGTATCAAAGGGACACTCAACAGGAGGGGATCATGGGTAGAATGGGTGTGATGTTTTGACAATGTGTTATGCATGCGACCCACCATGGGAGATTTAAAAACTAGCTGATAGAAGCTAGTAGCTAACTCAAAGAAGAAGAACAGCAACTGACAATGTCTGCAAACTGGGAGAACAATGAGGTCCAGGAGCTCCTGACCCTCCGACTAGATCAGCCGCCTTATAACAGGAATGGTAGATGACTGTTATTGGCATGTTAATGCCATTGTTATTAGTTATAAAGTGCTGCCAATGAATATGTTATATGTCACACTTGAGGCCAATGCTGTTGTGTTACATGTCACCCCTCATTTGCTTGAAAGATGCCAGCATGCTGTCTAAAATCACACACCTTGTTTTGCGGCATAAAAAAGGGACTCTGCAGTGTGATCTCTGCACATAAAGGGCTACTGGGTGTATTCAAACAACAGCTCACTTGATAAGGGCCAAAGGCATACCTAACAAAAAAAAAAAGAAAAACGATAAAGGATATCCTTTGGATATGAAGAGGCAGGTGCTCAACCACCCTCAGCCTCTTCATCTGCAGGTGCCTGCAAAGACAGCACTAAGCAGTTTTGGTATGATGGATCATTTCCATAGTTTGCACTTAAAATAATCTTCTCAGTTGTTTCTAAATTTTGATTAAACATTCAAAGTTCTACCATGAACTTCTGATTTTTGCCACTCCAACTGACTATAAATATCAAAATTTAAAAGTGCCCATTACGCAAAATGGCCCCTTCCAGAGTGTTATATCATATATTCCATTGATGGATCATTACCACTGATACATTAATGCAAAAAGGTGTAAAGCTAGTAGAGGTGAAGCTACAAATTAACTGTAACTTTAGCAGATATGCACACAATAACAGGTACTGCTCTGCAAAAAAAAGAAGAAAAAACTGTAGTTGGAGAGAAGACAGAACAAAAAGAACAAAAGGTTGGCGGAGTTGAAAGAGGCAGTATTTGGTGGTTAAGGTTGGACATTTTTGGACACAGAAATTCTCCCCTCCTCTGCCACTCGCTGACTGTTTAATGATGGCAATTTCACCCCGCTGCTGTCAGGCTCTGACACTATCCCCTTATTGCCCCGCTCTCTTTATGACAGTGATTGCAGCAAGCGGGGGTTCAGAAATGCCTCTGTCCTCTTTTTCTCACGCTCCCTCCATCTCTCACTTGCTTACTCTAGTAATTGACGGCGATTGGCCCTTTGTGGAGAGCAGGAGCCGTGATGAGTTTCTCTCACCTCGATCCTCTCTAATACCTTGCTCATTTTCGTTGTCTCTCTCTGCTACCAGTGTCTAATGGCAGTGCAGCTGTTTTTCTGGGCTCTTTTGAGAAAAATGCTACCCTTAACTGCTTGTGGATTTGCGGAGATTTAGCATCCGCTGGTGATGCGCGCACAGGGCTGCCAGTGCTGTCATCAAGGGTGCTCTTCACTGGGCCGGAGGTTGTTAGCTTTCTAGCCTGATCCATCTGGGTCAGGGAGGAAAATGCAGGAGCTTCCATTTCAGAATTACCCACAGATCAAGAGCTCTGAGAGACGGATTTAAAGATAGACTTACTATTCAAGAGACAAGATGAATGATATGGCAGCGAGGAAGACAAATGGATACTGCTTTCCAAGGGTTTAAAGTTGAGGAGAATTATGCTGTTTGAGGTCGAAAAGATGACTTTGGTTTAGATATTGCTCTTGCTTTTTCCATTTTGAAAACCACATCAAACAGATCATTTTTCTACAATTGGATCCAGTGAAAAAAGAACAAAAGAAGCAGCAGAGAAAGAAGGAAGAAACAGAAGAGGAGAGGGGGTTTGTTTTAAAAGCTAAGTAATGAAATGATAGATGGGAAGAAGAAATTGCCAAATGCAAGATGTATAACAAAATTTCCCACAGAGGAGAGCGAAGACGGGCTGGAGGTACGATTAGATAAGAGGGCGAGGGAGGGATGGAGGAGAAAAAGATAAATGAGGAAGAGATTGTTTTAGAGGTAATGGGGTAGTGAAGTGGTGTTTTATTAAATGAGAAAAGTAAGTGATGGAAGGAGTGTTTGGGCAGAGGGGGTGTGGGAGGATAACATGAAACAGAGCGCCTCAAAGTGTGTGTGCACCGATGTGTGTGTGTGTGTGTGTGTGTGTGTGTTTCCTAAAACACCGTATAATTGAATCTCTCATGAACGCAGTGGGCGGGCACGCAGCAGAAGATGCATGGGTCGGCTAACGCAGGGTGACAAATGCACGCACGCATACAAAAAGAGACAACTGCATGAAGCAAACATGCATGAAATCAAAAAGGCATCTCTCAAATTTGCACGTCATATTTAGAGCACGTGGGGAGCAGCGTGCGCTATTTTTGATACATTTTCTGGGTAGAGAGGAAACAAGCAAACAGCAGTAGAGAGGAAGCTCCCTGTTGAGCAAGGAGAACAGAAAATGGGTTAGAGAGAGAAAGCCCAGCGGCACTGAATAATTAGCAGAGGGAGAGGAGAGTGACTGCACAGAAAGATGGAGGCAGTGAGTGAGAAGTACAAGGAGAAGTCAGGGATGTGAGAAATGGGGTCAGATCGCACCACATAAGAAATGAGGAGATGTGAAACAGATGAACTGATGATGTGGAGAGAGTTGTATAACACTTATGAGACCTGTCTGACACTCTTGTCAGTCTGGGGTTTATTATCACCAACTGAGATCCTGGGATTTATGTGAAATTCTCATCAAAATCTATTCCCAGGAATGTGCATGCTTCTTCATGGACTGAGGAATATGGTATGTGGTAAAGCCAAGGTGCTCTGTGTTGATGGAGGCATGTATATTTGATTAAAACACTTGTTGAACACTTGTTGTTTATTCACATTTGTTCTAAAAACTAGAATTACAGCCTTGCAGTTGTATGCCTCTGCACACTGGTCAAGCTGCACATGGATGCTTCACACATATATTCCCCCTGACAGCGCAGAAGATCTATGCAATCAGCACAGTTTCAAGGTGGACACCCAAGAGCACCAATTCAGCATCTGACCAAATATAACCTTTTCTGTTCCTGAGTTACGAGGTTAAATAAAGGCCAGAAAAGTGTTTTTGAGGGCATTATGATGTCACAGTGAAGTTGAGCCTTGACCTTCTGGATATCGTCATCAATTCATCATTTCATCCCATTAGACATTTCTGTGAAATTTTGACATAATTAGTGTATGAATTCTTAAGTTTTGGGTAAAAGCATGTTTGTGAGGTCACAGTGACCTTGGCCTTTGATCTTCTAACACCAAATTCTAATCAGTTCATTCTTGAATCCAAGTGGACATTTGTACCAAATTTGAGGAAATTCCCTTGATTTGTTCTTGAGATAACGGGCTCTAGTTTCCCAGCGCAGCACAGGGTGGCGCAGGGTGGCGAACCCCGCGCAGAGCTAGTTTCGAGCAGCGCAACCTGAGGTGCGCTCAGTTTGGTAGTTTTGCAGACCAAGGTGCGCTGAGATGGGTGTGGCGGCGCAGCAGAGGGAGGCGTCGACAGATCCAGCTTGGCGCAGTGACAGTTTCGTGCCAAAAGGCTTCGCCGAAGGTGCGCTAAAAGCTCGCCGACTGGAACCACATCTACTGTCAGCGCAGGTGGAGCGCAGCCGGTGTAAGCCGAAGTTTGGCTGACCGGCGGACAGTGCACACACGTCACCAAAACCTCACAGGCAGGTTTCCAGAATGTCAGGCACATTAACGATGCAATAAATACCCACAAACACCACTATTCAATGCAACTATCTGCAATCAGCACATAAATGTATCTCTATATCGACTGTCCCGTCACATCTGATGTCAGATCAAAGGGGATTGGCACCGTTTGGCACGTTTGGCACACGTAATGGAAACCCAACCTGATTTGATTAACACAGCTGCAAACTAATTAGTTCACATCCCTCTCAGCCAACCACAAACAGCCACAGCATATATATGCCATTCTACGGCAGCCCTCGGACAGCTGACGCTAGGTAGCGCCAAGCTAAAAAAAAAAAAAAGGAATCCTATCTGTTGCCTCTTTAAATTAGTTGGTAATTAGCAGGTTTAAGATCCAGATTAGGTTCATGATTGTGAATTATCTATGTAAATCGACTCAATAGATTATACGTTCTTTCTACATGTTGAACGATGATAGCCTAATAAAATATCCTAAAGGACAGCTGGATTACAGCCTCTTCAGCCTCGGTGCCTGGGTTCAGCAGGGGCAGCAGGTGGTGGAGCTACGAAGGAGCACGCGCCAGCTGAAAGAATTATTTGAGACAACACATTTTTTTTGTTATTGTTTTTTGTGGCTTTTTAATCATTTGAATGAATAAATCTGATTTGAAAAATGTTTAATTTATGCTGTATAAAACAGAACTTTAGGCTATTAAGATTCAAATTTGAGGACGATGCATACAGACTGCTGTAGGCTATATGTTATCCATATCATTTGTTAAAATAAATGTTAAATAGCTCGACATTCCGACAACCATCACTGATTTAGTTTATCCATTACGCACAAAACATCTCTGGTTTCCCGTTACCACTTCATTCAAAACCCCACAAATTAATCTTCTCTTTGTTTGGTGACCACTGTATTTTTTTTGTGTGTGTGCTTATGAGTTTCTTTGCCTCCAGTTTCATATCAAACCATTATTGCTTCACCTCTGACATGGTTCTTTGTACCACAGAGACAACATTAACAGCATCTGTTACCTCCCTCCAGGCCTTCGCTTTGCCTGTCCCTGTCACACCACTACTAACTGAAGAAAATAAAATATTTTTTCTTAAGTACACTTCACCCAAAATTATTTTTATCTCCGCTTCGGAAAAATTCTTTTTTCTTTCTCTCTCTTTCTTTCTTTGTGCCATGACTGACAGGTCGACTGGATGCACCTACACCTCCTTATATGGTGGTCATTGGCTATTCATGGGCGGGGATTTATGCTAATTGCTGATTACTGGGAGCGCGCTGCCACTTTACGATGGATTGGCATTCATGATCATACACACGTGTTTACGATCAAATCTGAGTTTCCCGCGGCGTTCCTGAATCCGGAGTAGGTTTTTAGTAGAGTAGGCTTTTATGTGCAAATCTACACACAGATTTACTCACTTTTCATGAATGAGACACAATGTGCAAATCTGATATTACAGAATCATTTGTCATAGCATGCAGGTACAGAGACATACAGTGCCTGTCCCACATCATTCAGATCAGATTATTATTATTTCACCAGACAGTCAATAGCAATAGCAATAGCAATAGGAATAGCATTACATAATAGTATTTGGCCATAAACAAAACTATTGGGTAGACTGAGATTTTGACTTAACAGTTGTGCTAGGCAGAAGACAGGATCACTAAAGAAGGTAGGACACATCCTCTGAGGACAATAAATGTCTGAAGAAAAATCTGGCAATCCATCCAACAGTGGAGATATTTTGAGACTTAACCCAGTCAGGGGACCAACTGACCAACACTGCCATTCTTAGAAATGCCAAAGATAAACTTCCAGTTTTCCACTGGTATGTTTCCTGAGAAAAGGAAGTGTAATTAGATTTCCTGATTAGCATTGTGGTCTCTAACTTCCACTATTCAACCACAATGGTGGCATTATCACTGGATGTTGGAGCTTGGATTTTCACGTGATGCTGATGATAATCATTGACTACCTTCTCCAGTAAGGTGTTCGTGGCTTAAAAACTAAAACTCTAATAACAAAGTGCTGCGAAATCTGGTAACTGATGCACTTCTATGTAACCTACAGAGACAGTTTCACAACTGAACTCAGTCCCTAACATTTTTTTTCTTTGCAAACAGGCTTATTAAGAGTCCACCTCGGGGCGTCGGTAGCTTAGTGGATAGTGCCGATGCCCCATGTATAGAGGTGATGCCTCGCTGCAGCGGTCGCGAGTTCAACTCCGGCTTGCAACCCTTTGCTCCATGTCCTCCCCCCACTCTCTCTGTCTCCCCATTTCACACTGTCCTATATATTAAAGGCAAAAAAGCCCAAAAAAATAATCTTTTAAAAAAAAAAAAAAAAGAGTCCACCTCCACACAAACGCTATTAACAACTGCCTGCAACCACAGTTTATTATGGTTTCTGCTCGAAACACAGAGCAAAGTCTAAGGTAAAAAAGGATGGAATTGACTCACATTCACGAATGGCTCAAAAAATCATATGTATTGTTGAATACAAAAAAAACCTGTCTGCATGTATTTTTCTCAAAAAAAACAAGGATCGTACATACTCTGGTGTATTCCTAGGAGGAGAGGAGCTTGAGCTAGTTAATGAGTTCAAGTATCCAGGGGTCACCCTGGATTCAACCAGGGATTTCTTTTTTTTCTCTCTTTTCTCTTCTTTTTCTCTTATTTTATTTTATGTTTCTTTCTCTCCTTCTTTCAGTGTTTAGTTACCATGCACTTTACAATATAACTGACTCCTAAAACCAATTAATCACAACTACAACAAGAACTATGAACTGGACTTTGCATTGTTGCAGTTTTACACTCCATCTACACACCCCAAACAGTCCCTTCTCCTCTGGCTGCTGTTCATGATTTATTTATCTATTTCTCTTTTCTTTTTTTCCTCCTCTCTCTTATTTATTTATTATTATTTATCTTTTTTTTTGTCTCAGGCTCAAAAGTTTACCATATACTTTGCAAAGTAACTAACAGCTCTTGGAAAATAGCTCTACAGCACTTTAATTTCAAGTGTTTTACATTATTCCAGCACTTTAACCCCCAATGTCTCTACATCTACTACTGTCATCTATCACAACTGATCACAACTACACCAAGATCTATGTACTGGACTCTGCATTGCCACACACCCCATACAGCCCCTTCTCCCCCGTCTGCTTGTTACTTGGTTGCATCCAGAAACAAGACATAAAGCTTATACATACTTAAGGCACTGGAGGCAACATGATGTGTGCAATATTTCTGTTATGTGTCGCTGGCCGACTCTATACTGCGACGATAAGATTGTGTTTTAATGTATGTTATATTGTAATTGTATATTCTATGTGTACTGTATTGATTTTTATTACTTTTTAGCAACTATGCTGATAAACATCTGGCAGGGGGACTACCAATGTAAATCAGCCCCTGGCTGCAATTGGGAGCATCTACATTTTCTTTTTTTTTCCTCTTAAAAAGGAATGTTCATTGATGTACACTGTTCCTTCTTAAACAAATAAACTATTAAATAAATAAATAAACTGGTGCATTAACAGTTTTCCTGGTTCCAATCTGTTGTGGCACACCGCCCTCCCAATAAACCAGGAGAAAGAAGCACTAAAGTCTGAGGTAAGTGCTTTTTCGGATCTGGCCAAGCTCTTTCCTTTCAGCCTTCATGGTAAAAATGTCCTTTCCATTTATTTGTATTGGGTGACAGAGATGAGAACAATTCCAAACGCTTGTTCCCACTTCTGTTTTCCTTCAAACTTCAGGGCCTAAAATGGGCCGAGACAAGTCTTGGATAGACTCTAGAACTTCCTGATTGGAGTCACCGGGACTGATTGTCAGCATTTTGACCACAGGAGCTCATCCAGTTGATGCTGAGCCTTCCAAAGGCTTCTAATGAGCCAGTTAGAGGAAGAATTAAAGAAACACAAGGTTGACAGCCAGCTCTAGCTAAGAACTCGAAGGGTAAAACAGGTTTTGTAAAAGGAGTTGGTGAGCTGTCTCAATGTTTCTCAATAACACTTCTGTAAAAACAAAAGTTCATAAATATTAAATGTATTCTAACACTGACAACTGACAACACTGATGACTAACAGAGGACAAAGCTTCTGTAGAATTGCATCTTTAAGAACTCCATTGATTTTATGCATCAGAGTATGTTTACAGGAAATACTGCATATGTGGAAAAATGTTGTCTTTAATGTCTCCAGAGAAATCTGTGTGAAATCTCATAAATTGCCTCAAGTGATCTTACTTGAGTCAGCGTCGTTTGCGGCTGATGACTACAAGTTCAGAAATTTCATCCAATAAAAAAAATAAAAATGGAGGAGTGAACTACTGGCAACGAAGGCCGACTATTGCGTCGCCCTATGTGGTCTGTGTCTTGGATAAAAAGTGGCACTGAACACACTGTAAAGACTATAGCTAACAGCCAGTTGGCACGTACATGTTCTACGCCTGCATGAGAGGAAACAACTCTCCACAGCAGCAGGTGTCAGTAGTCTGTATTCATCATTGAGTTAGCCAGTTAACCAGTCAGCACATTAAGAAAGCAACACAATGTTAAAAGCACAAATGATATTTACCATTCGCCAGCAAACAATAACAGAAATGATTACTAATCATTTTTGCTAAAGGGCTAAATGGCAACAAAAAATAATCTTAACTCATATAAGAACTCTTGATCTCACGCCCACTTGACCCTAGCCCTTTGTTTACTTTCCTCACTTCTGTTTCTCTTCTCGTGCACTGAGGTGAAGTGCCAATCACAGTGACTTAATTGACCCACAGACTCCACAAACTTAGATGCCAATTCAACATGCTGAACTGGCTGAAAAAGCTGACAAGGGACGACTACTGCTACCAGAGTGGGATGCAAATATGCGTTTCCTGAGATAGCGAAGGAATGACCTGCCCTACTCTTCCTGTGACTGACTAGATCTTCTTTGGTTGAATTTGTTAGGTTTTGGCTAGAGGAGTAAGATTGGGAAAGGTTGAGGTAATAATGTAATAATGAGAGAGCAAATCAGAGGCAGAGTTAGGGAGAGTAAGGGGGCCGGTCCTTTGCTATACTAGGAAATTCAAATTTGCAGACACTCACCGACAGCCCAATATTGATAAACCACCGACTGTGGACTTAGTGTGTCAGGGCCTATAGAAAGAGGTGATCTTATGAGACCTCTGTGACACTGTCACAGGAAATCTCTGGAGGGTTCTTTTAAGAAGGAACATAAAAGTATTACTGGAGGAAAAAGCCTGAGTTTCACTGGCAAGGCATTACCAGGTCTGGAGGCATTGAAAACTAACGCTATCATCGGTAGTTGAAAACCTGGAACTTAGAACAACCAGAAGGCCTCAGGCTGCAAATTATTTTCACAAATGAAGTTTGCTGCCAGACCTAGTTTAGATGTTAATGTTATCTGTAAAACAATAAAATCAGTTCTGAGAGTAATCCATTGCAAGTGAATGGAGAACTCAGAGAACTCAGAGAAATGGAATTTCAGAAATTAAAGGGAAGTAAAGGCATAACGTTTTAAGCAACAGTGTTTACGTTATTAGGCTGGGCAGATTTTCATAGATCACATGGTGAGAATCTGGAAGGCCAAATAAAAAAATCTTCAATTTAATGTTGCAGCAATCCGAAATTGTTGAATATCTGATAGAAGATCCTTAAAAAAAAAAATCAGAGAATATGGCCAGACATTAATGCCAACTTTCAGTACTTGGCAGTTTATTATAATTATAATCCCTGCTTCCAACACATAAAAATCCATACTTCATGATTCTTCACTGAGATTACTGATATACATAAAATCACACGAGAGGAAAAGGCGCATGGGTACTCTTAAAACATAATGATGGAGATTTTCCCCCCTTCTTTTAACTCTCCACACGTGTTTTATCAACACACATACTTCTTCCAAAGTGAGAAAAAGAGCGAGAAAGTCATCCAAAATTAATTTAAACTGGTTTCAGCTGGAGCGCTGTGATGCCTGAGGGGGAATGAGGGAATGACAGGGAGGAAACAGAAAGAGGACTAAATGACACTGAGACAACAAGAGAGAGAAGGATACAACAGAGCCAGACATCACTGGATCAAGTGAGCCAAGTGTGTGTGTGTGTGTGTGTGTGTGTGTGTGTGTGTGTGTGTGTGTCAGAGGTGGTGTGGCGAGTTCAGGGGCTGTTCAACTCTACCCTTGAGTGCAGCAGCAGCAGCTGTGACTTTAAACCAAGTTAATAGAAAAAAAAGGAAAAAATGAGACCAGAACAAAGTCCACAGAGACAGAGGTAACGAGAGGAGGAAAGAGAAGAGGAATGACTAATGACCGGACGGTAAATATGTCTCTCATCTGTGAGCTGTACCATTAATAAAACATTAGACTGTCTCTACAGAATGTTACTTTTCATCTATAATTATCTCTTTGCTCCCCACGCTCTGCAGATCTACAGATGCAAGCCATTCATTTCAGAGGCGATTACAGTCCCTCTACTCTGCTAAAATCGCCCCTTTTCTCCGCGCAGATTTGAATGGGCGTTATGTTCAGGTGTTTGAGGAGGCATTGAGGGAGGTAAGGAATAATAATCACAATGATCAGAGATGAAAAGTGAAGGTGAGATTGCAAATACAATTTAAGCAGGGAGTGAGCGAGAGAAAGCAGGAGAGAGCACTATTCTACCTGCATTGCAAACAAAGACAGTAAATACAGGTATTATCTGTTATCTGCTGCTGTAAGCACTGCCGTCTCTCACGCTTCACAGGCAGAGTGTGACCTGATTGCAGGGCTGAAAAGGTGAAGTTTTTCCCACAGATTGTAGAACAAGATGAAGATGCATCCACAGCCATGCAAGCCATTTTGTGAGGCTGTAATGATGATTGTTAAGAAAATCAAAGTGTGATGGCCATTTTTTGTCCTTGGCTGTTGTGCTGTAGTAAACGTTAAAATGCTGGTTCTGATATTTCAACAAAATTTTGATCTGATGATGGTGCTAGATAAATCATCAAAGTCTTTCGGAAACATAGGGTAAGAACCATTTATGTTCGTATGACATTTAATGCCAACAAATCATATAAAAAAATTTCACTGAAAAATTGAATTTTTTTACCTGCTCCTGGCACTAGAAAAACCTCTGGGGACCATGAATGACAGAATGACTTTCCAACACGCTTGTCAAGATATTTTAAAATCCCTGCATATTTCTTATAGAACCTGACCGATGCCAACGCCAATAGTTGAGGGTAAACATCCACCCAGTAGCCAGAGGCAATATGTACCTTTCATATGTGTCATACCAATGTTTCTAAAGTGACATATTATATGAGCTGATTTTGTCATCGGGAGGTGGAGGGGGTGCCATCTAGGCGATACATCCGCCAAGCTGCAGACCACTCCAGATCACTGATCAAGCCCAACGAGCAACAAAAATGGTCATTGCTGCTTTGCTGTTGTACCTCTGAAACTGGGTATTTTAAGCCAAACATCTTCTCCTAACCCATGACACGGTGGTTTTTGTGCCTACACATAACCATACATTAAACAATTAATGTATCTTCTATATAATAACATACAAATATGACCTATCAGTGGTTTGCAGAAACATACAATGCCAACCTTTTTCTGGAGATTGGGTTAAAAAATTTCTTGGAACTATTTATCAGACATATTTTGTTTGTTCTGAGTGTTTGGTTTTATTTGCATAATTAACATTTTAACAAGGCTTTGGCAAATAATAATAAATAAATAAGTTAAATAGAGCCCTAAACAAGTCTGTCCTTAAACCATTGAAACCTCACTGACCCACTTTTAAATTCTACTAGAGATCTCAAAGTTTTCAACAATACCACATAAGCCATTTGTTGAGAAGACTGAACAAGATGACACATAATATGTTATACTTTCAAACTGTGTGGAATATGATTTCTCCAACCTCAAAACTATTGAAAGGGAATAAAAGTGAGGAAAATAAGGGGTGTTTTATAAGAAGTGTAACTTTGATAGCTTCTTGAGGAAATAACACATTATCAAAATTGCTCCAAAAAAGTGTTGACAGTTTTCTTTCAGCCATCCTTGGACAAAATGGAACTCTATTACCTGGGGTGTAAAATACTGCTCTTTGGACTTCAGACTTTCTATTTATCAATGTTCTATTTCTCAACTTTCTAACCAAAAAAGGGGGAAAACAAATTGTTCCAGTACTTAGATAAGGAATAGGCTTGAGTACTGAACCCGATGTCATACCTTAATAGTCGGTACCTACTTGACCAAATCACAACACAGACTTTGATGCCTCATTTCGATGCCAGATCGGGGAAAAAATGGGTGCTCATGTGTGTGTTAGTGATAGTTTCAGTGAGGCAGCAGTGACCAGAGAAAATTGTATAAAGTTAAACATAGTAGTGCAGTGTATCTACAGTTTAGGCTATTTAGCAGTTCCCATGCTTTGCTTGCCACCTGATTAAAGTAAAAGGGTTTAGCCCCAGTGTTAGCATCCCACTGGAACCTGCTCAGGCTCACTTAAGCCTTGTTTCCACCAAGCAGTTAATTTTAGTTCAGTTTATTTGTGTATGCATTATAACTGTTATTTTTCATTTCCCATCGCGAAAGGTTTTGGATGGTACCACAAGAACCACTTCATACTGCGCCCATTTTTCATCACCCCCCCTCACCCCTGTTTTTTTTTTTAAATGTGTCCCTGATCCAATACTAAAAGGTCGAGCTAGAAACACTGCAGTCCATTGGGTGACTGTAGGCTGAGAAAAAAACAATTTGTATCGACGGCCAGCGACGTTTTAAGTAGAACGTTTTCTTCCATGTTTTTCAGTGCCTGAGTTGACGACATGAATCAGTCAACACACCTCAAATTTCAATGTCACAACTTTGACCATTCCATTTGTTTTTATTGTCTCTATTGGATGACATAAACTTTTAGTGATGATTATTATATTTAAAATATATTTATGAATTTCAACCAGATAATGTAAACTGCAAATAGTCTGTTTCCTCACCTGGAGAAATAACATGGCAGAGAGCATTGTCCCAGTGTGCTCTGGCAGCACTAAACTCCTGACAAGGGCTGATGCACTAACCCGCTATTTTTAAATATCCCATTGAGAGAGACTCTCACTCTTGCCTGTTCCTTTTTGTCATTAAATTGTGGCATGCCAACCCCATTCTGTGGACGACAAACAAGTTGCAGACACCCCTCTGCATCACCTGTGAAGAGTAAATACAGCCGGAGCTGGACGAAACACTAAGAAGCAACAACCCCACCTACTTTTAAAAGTACTGTCTGTGGCAGAAATGCTAAGCAGATCTGGGGTCTAGGTACATGTCTCTCTACAGGTAACTTTTGGTTCTAAAGGTACTATGCAGAGAGGTTTGGTGGAAACGTGGCTTTGAGGTGGACTTATGGCGCACCAGCTGTCGTGACATTCTCAGCCGCCTCTCAACAGATAATGGAGAAAAAAGCCAAGCAATGCCCAACTCTAGTAAGGAACCTGAATTCTGTTTGTTTAGATGAATAGCCCTTTAATGTTTTCAGAAAGCATTCATATATTGTTCATGTGTTCTGTGAAGATGAGCGTGTTAAAACACGTTCACGCTTCCAGCTGATTAATGTATTAATTAGTAGAATTAATGAGGGCGTTAGCATAACTGGTTATGTTTAATAAATGATGGTGATTGTGTGATGACATCAGTCAGCTGCAGAGTGTGAAAGCAGCTGAGAATCATTAAACTTCTATAAAGACATCCCGTCTCTGTGTGACAGAGGGAATAATGACACTGAGTCAGTCAGTGGAGCAAACACACGCACACACTCACACACTCACACACACACCACTCACACACACACACACACACACACACACACCTCCATGCATGCATCAGTGTAAAGCCATACAGCGTGACCGGTAAAAGGCAAGGTAAGGAATTCCAAAAGGCCAACAGGAAAATGTTTCCGCTCAAATTACAGACGTGGCAGGAACAAGGAACAATGAACGTAGAGCAGGAGAGCAGGGAGGGAAAAAAATCAGTCAAGAGGAGCAAAATGCTGACCTTCAAAACCAAACAAACAAGAACGTGTAACAAAGCACCTTCCACCATAAGGCATCAGTTGTGTTTATGCTTTGGTTTTCACAAACACACACACATTGAATCAACTGACACTGCAGAACTGTCACAGAGAGGCTCCCACAACCCGCAGCATCTACAACTCACATTCCCATGTTTCCCATCCCACAGGTCAGATCTGCAACATAACTAACTCTGCTGGGAATTTAGAATGAAAAACATAAAGATAAATAAACAGTTGGGAAACAAAAATAATCTGAACCTCATGACTAATGAAACCGTGATGAAGTACCACACGAGGTGAAGCCAATTGTGAGATGATAGATGATGAAAATTGATTTTCAGAAGCTCAGCAGAAATGAATAATGGTTGCCATATTGTAAAATGATGCATTTTGTTTGTGTTACTGCTCCATTTCAGAATGATTTAGTGGAGAAAATCCACACAGTGTTTCCTAATTGCAGATATATGGTGGTGTTTTTTATCGAGCTATAGAACAAAATCACAGGTCTAATGGCATTTCACCTGTGATTTCCCAGCAATAGGTGGTAGTGATGCCTGTGTTCCATTTAGGTGTGCCAGTAAGCCAGCCCGCACAATGGTAGAGCCTGAAAATTAGAACATTATTAATGTCAGTTAAACCTGTTTTGGGAAACAATAGCCTTATTGCAGTATTCATAACTGGCAATGACTGATGCACCAGCTCACCAGCCCAAAGCTGCACTGACTGCTGCTAACTGAGGATGACTATGATCTCATATTGGTCCAGAGTCCTGATCTCCAAAAACCTAACCAAAACTGGCAGCCAAATAAGGGTCAAGAGCCAACTACTAGTCACAAAACCGAGACCACAGCAGCAGCACTGGGCTGCGAGGCGATTCTAGTGCAGTGGCCACAGTCCAAATTGTAGGTCACATGATGCTCACTGGCCCAAAATGAATTTTCCCCACAGATTTTACAAATGAGAATGTTGTAACAATGAATACATTTTTCTGAGTGTCACAAACACTCTGATATGACTCTTTATTTATTTTTTGAGCACTGGAGGGGGCATCCACTTTTAATTTGGCTTATAGGAGGGGTTTACAACTTTAAATGGTTGTATTTTGTATTTATTTTTACACTGATTTTTTTAGGAAACATGCCTTCAAATCCTGTTTTCTCTAAAAATGACCATAATTACCCCATTTATCATTGCCTAAAACTGTAGAAACAGAAATTATCGTTGGTCTTTCAAATTTTAAACGATCCCTGACACATAATGTGTCACAAAAATCTGAGCTTAAAATAGTGATATTTCATCAAAATAATTTTATTCACTGCATCATTTAAAATTTGGCCAAAAACAAACTGTTTGCACTAACTAACCAGCATTTCTTTTTAAGATTATTTTTTTGGCTTTTGCCTTTATTGGACAGGTTCAGGGTGAAAGAGGAGAGACTGGGGTTATTACATGCAGCAAAGGGCTGCAGGTTGAAATCGAGCCAGCGGCTGCTGCAGCAATGACACAGCCTTTGGGGAGGGTAAAAAAAAAAAAAAAAGAAGTCAGCCTCTGATATACAGAGAACAGTCCCTTCAAAGAATTTCCACCATTAGATTCAATAAACATCTAAAGATTAAAATGTCTTGGAGAACAGAACAGTTCAATTATTTTCATGTCATTCGTGTGTGTAGGGAGTCAACCAACACAGCCAGAAAAGAGAAGCCTGATTAAGTTTTCTGGTGTATGTGCCTGGGGAGCAGTTGTCACTGGAAGTGCTGTAAAATAAAGAGAAGATTAACAAATTAAATAAGAATTATGTTTCCAGTGTAAGAAAAAGAATTGTAAAATATAATTGGAAACTAATGAGCAATTGATCAGTAATTTGATTTAAATGTGCCGGTAGAAAAAAAACATAATCAGTGAAAGTAGCTAAATTAATATTGTTTCATTAATATCGTTTAGTTTTATTTAGTCTCATCTTATTTATCAATTACAATGACTGATATGTGGATGGGAAGCCAGTGAGGAATCATATCCTTGTTGTGACAGTAATAACTCCTTTTGGTTGGAAAACATCAGCAAAAATAGATGGAATAATAAAAAAAAAGCAGTATGCTGCTCCTGTGAACAACATTACATTATAAACCAATCCATCTGCTCAAAAGTGACAGCAAACCGCCCGCTAATCATACATCACTGCTGTAGTTTAATCTCTATATGACCACAGATCACGAAAGCAGGAATGAGCCTCAGGCTGGGGAGTTCTCTTGCACAGAGTGTCATTTCAGCCATCAAGCTGTCCCCTCCACACACACTGACTGTGTAAACTCAGACCTGCGTGTTTAACCTCACCCGCCTGTACAAACACAGACGTGTGTGGGGTCGCCATGTCAAAATGTGTCCTGTGTAAGCAAACACACTTTCACTGTGCTTGAGTGTGTTCTCACATGTTGGATGACCTGCTGGAAGGACTGGAAATGCTTTCATGTCACAGTGGAGGGTTACAGGACATAAATGTTTGGAGGAAGATATAAACTGAAGCCTGAGGTGTGTGTGTGTGTGTGTGTGTGTGTGTGTGTGTGTGTGTGTGTGTGTGTGTGTGTGTGTGTGTGTGTGTGTGTGTGTGTAAATGGTATTGAACTGCATTCATATGGCTCTTCACAGATTTTAGCAACCACTAAAAGCGCTTTACAACAGAAGCACCATTGACCCATTCACACACACACATTCATACACTGGTGGTGGAAGCCAATGCCTCCCTACAAGCTGCCACCTGCTCATATTGCCCAAGGACACTTCACCACATAGACGGTCAGGGCCAGAGATTGAACCCCCGACCTTGCAATTGGTAGATGACCGTTCTACCTCTGAGCCACAGACGCCCTGTGTGTGTGTACACATAAGGCTGAAGTATCAATCCATTTTTCACCTGTTTTTTTGAAGACCTGAGCAGATTTTCTTTGTTTGTGAAGATGAAAGCTGACAGGAAGAAGAAAACACAGTATGACCTGTGGGCTCGATGTGGGCAGAAAAGAACAAACTGCTGCACAAGACAAACACTGGCCTCCTTTACCTTTTGCACATAGCATCTCTGTTTTTTTTTCTAATGATGACCCAAAACTGCTCTTATGGTAAAATCTACAGAGACACTACAGGGTCAGGATTTCACATAACACATTTTCCATCAGTGTGACCTGCCTGCAGAACCACCCTGCCTATTATTCAAGTACTCAAGCCTCCGCAGTTACCACAATAAAATAGACTGACAATGTGTGAGCATACAGTGATTCTGCAAAGATATTCAGCTTCAGTCTTAAAAGAAGACATCAGTCAGCTGTGTCTCCACAGGCCTATGTACTGTAGAGCCTTTTCCTCTATTAATAAGAATAACCAGCAAACAGAATAGAAGACTCGGAAACACCTCTGTCTGAATTAAGCAGTCCATTCTGAAAGAAAGAAAGTTCACTGCATGAAAATTATTTTGTCACTCAGGATTCTGGAAGGATGTCTGACAAGGAATGACAGGTCTCGGTGTGATTGTACTTGGGATGTCAATGGTTACCGCAGAGAATATTTTTGAAAAGACAAGCGTATTGGTCTTAAAGTTAATTGCTATTCTTAGATTACTGCACCAGCCAGGTCTGGTGGGAGCTAGCTGGCAGCACCACTCATTCAGCGATTTGGCTGCCACTGGAAAAGCTGTCCCGACCCACCAACATTTCTATTCTGTGTAAATGCCAAGTGGTGCATGATGCCAAAAATACTCAATTTCATCCATATGAAAGCACCCAGATATTCCACATTGTGGGGTCCATACAGCAAGTGTATTAAAGAGTCGCAGCCGCCAAGTACGGCTGTGTGAGGCCCAGCCACTTTACTTCCGGATAAGCACTCGGCTCACTTGATTTCTTCTAGACTTTCCAAATGTTAACCAACATAAAGGGATCAAATGTTGATATTAAAGGAAGACAATGTGGAGGGGTTGTGATGCTCAAAAAAATGTATCCACTGATTTACAAACATCTTTTTCACAATGGAAATCTATGGGAAAAAAGTCTTTCTCGGCCCATGGCCTCACTGAATGGACCCCAAAAACTGCAATTCCACTGTTTGGCTAATATGAATATTGGCTTCAGAGCCAGTGCTCTTTCTGGGACTGGCACTCTGTTTCCACATGTTAATGCAACTAGCTGTCTGTCAGCAAAGCCAACAGAGAAAAAATTATAATGCATTCACATCACAAAACATTAAAATTTCACCATCTCTAAGTGGATAGCGCTAAAGCAGCACCAGACTATAAGGACAGGCCTTTTGTATTTCACATCACTGTGCATTTGTTTCTCATAAATTAACTGACATCCTTCGATGGTAGCCTACAGATGTTCTGCATCTTCTGCAAATTAAATAACGCACAGAGTCATCATATGTTTGATAGTGTTCAATCTGCCAGGAGAAAAAAACTCTCAATGTTCCATCTATAAAGGCCAGAAGCTTGTGTGTGTCAGATTTGGCTTCTGTCTCTACACACCTCTGGTTCAACAGAGTGTCTTTTCAACTCAAAAGCTCTCCAGCTGGCAAAACACAATCCCAACTGGCTTCTGTGGCGCTCTCTCATACAAACACTCACTGTCTCTTTCTCTCTCTGTACCAGTGGTGCCAAGCGCTGCAGTGCTCTTCTCATCAGCTCAAATACCAAAACAATGGCCCAATTGAGAATAGAGGTTTGGTTTATGGACGATGGCTAGGTGTGTGTGTGTGTGTGTGTGTAGCCCTGTTGTCTAATCCCTCAAAATCTGCCGCACTGTGTGAATTTTACAGCCCAATATATCATTTCCCACACCTCTCCTCTACAGAGGATCACCAGCATGAGCTGCACTCATCACAAGATGCAGAGCAGAGACAGAGTGTAGCACATCACCAACATGCAGCAGGCAGCAGGACGAGGGCACCTTTGTGTTTTATCCCTCCTTTCGCAATCCTGACACACAGTCTCCTTGTATCACATCAAAGTACAATTTTAAGCTCATGTATTGTTCTCGGCCTCGCTTTTCAAAAGCATTTTATGGCTGATTAAACTGATTCAACTTTAAACACAGCAGCGAGGCCACGCAAGCACTGCCATTAGGTCACCGTTTTAGCTCTCTCCATAAGAGAACAACAACAGAGAAAGAAGGAACAAATGCTCCTTCATGTGTCGGCACAGGAGCTAACAGCTAAACAGTCACAACAACCTTAAATATGAAAAGCTGCAGAATAATGAGATAAGACACTAGTAGTTCAGCCTTGCAAAAACGTGCAGTCACACGTTCAGGCAGTTAGAACAAGAAAACGCTAGTATTTAACAAGATATCTGAAAGAAATTAACAAAATGAATGTATGCATATTTTAGTGGATATTCCTGCCCCTCAGAGGATCAATCCCAACAACGTGGTGATGTCATTACTAGGTCTGCCCCCTGAAAATCGGATATTCAAATCATCAGTCAGAGACCCATCAGTCAGCTGAGATTGCTTAATGTCAAACAGTCGTTTTTTTTGTTTGTTTGTTTTTGTTTTTATTTGCTAGTCAGTGTGCTGCGCAGTGTACTTCTGGAGACATTTTGGTCTTCAGATTTTGCTTCTGGAGTGAGCGCTCTTAACTTCCATGCTACTCTTTGGTACAGGAAGCTGCAGAAAGGCTGTAAGGCTCTGAGATACCATTATCTTAACTCTTCTGCTGAGAAGTGGTGAATTTACAACCAACAGCAACTCAGTACGATACAGTCTCTGGCTTTTGTTTGATATCTAGTATCGGCAAAAAATGTCGCAAATTTCCTACCTGTCGTACGCACAGTTGGCCCGTTTACTGTATTTCAGGAATGGCACTGTCAACCTGAAGGTCACGCTGAGCCCCATTCAAACTGTAAAACTTCATGTGAAAAAAAATTTGTTAAATATTCATATTAAACGTACGAATCTGATTTGACTGGAATCATTCTGAGTCGGGTTCAGCCCTAGCCATTACCGTAACAGTTTATACATATTTAAGTCCCACAAGACTTCCCATAACTTGCAGCCTCTAAAGGGAGTATGTTTTCCTATTGTTTTATGTTTGATATTTAGGAGTATGAGGTGGAAATTTCTGCATATTATCATCTTTTGTTTCCCTGTCTTTGATTGTATTAATGTCAACAGCTCCACTAATTAGCTCTTCACTTTACTAATGGATGATGAGTGTGAGGAAAAAAAGTGAAACCAAGCGCAATGCAGTTTCACTCTGCTGTCATCATCAATCATTTTTAATGTTGTCATTAAAGTTGTTTGTCTTTTGCTCAAAGTTGAGAGTCAAATAATTGACTGAGTAAACCACAAAACAGAGAAACATGTAGAAAAATGAATTATTCCCTGTTGCTTGCTGATTATTTTGTTTGTACACGAGTCGAAGGTTTATTACAGTAGCTAAAAGGAAAAAGGGATAATTAAAAATTGGATAAATCTCTGGGTGCTGGCATGAATAATAAAAAGACAAAGGTCGTTTTCACAACCTCTCACATCTTTTACCTGATATTATGTGAAAAACTGTTGCAACAGCTCTTATAAACTGCTCATTAATACCAACATTGCAGCTGCATTAATGTAATGCCCCGAAACGCATTACTGCGTCTGAGACAAAAACGAGCAGCTTAAATTATTTTTACAACGCCTCGACTGCTGAAATTAAAGTGGTCAAATGACTTGTACCCCGAGTCTATTGAGATTCTTCAGAGGGCATTAAAATGCAGCGAGAAGGAGGCCGTAAAAAGCCTTGTGGTTTTATAGGAGCCCATAAACAGGCTGCAGGACAGGGGGATATGGCAGGAAAAGCAGGTCTCCCCTGGTCAGAGTGATTTTTTTCAACCCTTCATTCCTTTTTAGACATAAAACCTGGCCCCGTGTCGCTGCACACGAATCAGGGCGAGAGAGGATTTACAGACACAGTCTCAGCTCCTGACGGCTTCTAGTGCATCGCCTATCACTGCGGGAGGAACAGGAATACCACTGGTGAACAAATCTGCACGTCACCTCAGCTTTTTAGTCTCTGCAGTTTGCAAAGAGGCCAGGGAAGACACAGAGGTTATGTCCTTTGGATTTCTTCTGGGATTTTGGGGTGTTTGGTAATTTAATTTAAGGGATATTAGAGCTCAAACAATGCCAAATAATCAATGTTTCTTAGTCTGATATGATATTAGACTAAATGTATATAAGGAAAGGGCATTTTCTTTGTTTGCTGACATTTCATGGACCAAACATTTAACTGATCAACCAAAACAGTAGTTGTCAGATGAATAGATAAGGAAAATAATTGTTAGTTACAGCTAAAAGAGTACATCATTATCTCTAATTACATAAACATGGTGGGTATTGGTAAATATTTTTTTACTGAACACATTTCAATTAGATCTCTTTTAGGCTTTTTAAGAGCTTTTTTAAGAGCTTCTAAACAATTACATTGGATATGGAAATGGTAACAGCTTTCTTTTATAGGTTTGTAAATTTCTATTAAATTCCTAGAGGGTTTACTGGAAAGAGCTATATAATGCGGTTTCAATTAACAGGAAACTTGAGGTCTGATGCAATTATTTGGGTGAGAGAGCTGTGAAAGTGGTGTAGAGGCGGCTGTTGATTTTGGGAGGAATATTCTTGAAAGAGTTTTAAGGGGGATATACTGGCAGAACAGTAATATAATAGGTATGTTTTAAGTGTATAATCATCCGAAAATAAAAATCATTGTGTCTTTGTTAACTCAGAATGAGTCTTATATCTACACATTGTGTTGCACCGCCATTTTGCTACAGTAGCCCAGAATGGACAAACCAAATACTGGCTCCAGATAAAGCCATTCGCATTTTCACATTTTTCGTGTCAGTCATCGTAGTTAGCAGCCCCTCTATGACAGGAGCGTTATTTGTTTTGTTTTTTTACGTGAAACTGTTATTTTTTCCCAATGTTTTGACAAGTTTAAATCAGCGTCGGTTTGTTCTGAAATCCCCACTGCTAGAAGCCTCTGCAATCCCCTAAATCCTACACACACCGTTGACTTTAACAAATCTTGTAAAACATATATATTCAAACAGTTTACTCAATAAATAATACATGAAAAACCCAAATAAGAAGAAGAATATACTGTAGGTTAGCTGATGAAGCAATCTAATATCAAAGTACAGCTTTTAATCTTATCACATGACCTTCATCAGTACATGCTGCTCGCCCAGTTTGGAATTGTAGATTTTCACCTTTCCATTTTCTCTAAGCACATCAACATCAACACTGGATTAAATAATGAAGTTAAAAATAATTTGAACATCTACTATTGTATGGTAACATGGCAGAATCCGTCTGCTGCTGATGAAGATCGTGTGATATAATTGAAAGCTCTGGAACAGCTACTGAATGAATGTTAGGTTGGGAATGTTTTCTAATGTGCCGTGTCCGAAGTCAAGAGTGAACTTTGAGCCTCAGAGTTTGGTCAAATTGCAAGGTCATTGCACAAATGGCAAATTTTAGGTTTTCAGTGAAGCTAAGAAGGTAAGGAAAGAAAAGGAGGATGAAGAACATAGAGGAGTAAGGCAGAAAAGCAAAAAAATATTCAAAATATTTAAGTTATCCTTTTTCAAGTTCTGTTTTCCAGTTGAAAACATGTCTAATTTTTCATTTTGTTTTCACACACATAGAATCAATAAGGTCTGTTTCTGTTTTGTGGGTGAGTACAGTGTGTGTTGTTGTGTGCTTATTCTTTTACTGCTGACAAGTAAATCCTCCACAGCTCAGGGGGAGAAGCCTCTCAGCTCAGCGGAGTGATTCCAAGGCCAATTAGGCAGCCAGTAAAATAAAAGCTTTATTGACAACAGCTCTTCCCGGCGGTGCGCCTCACCGAGCCTCCTGCAGCTCTCCACACTGTGACCTGAACCTCTCACAGATGTATTCCCAGAACTGCTGCAGTCTGGATCTGCAGTTGAACAGACTGTACGCGTAGGTCACCGCCGGGCTGCATCAAAGAATTAAAGCCCTGCATTCTGGCGGTCTCCCAGGATCCTCTGCTCTTGTTTTATTCATGGCGTGTTTATTTGTATCACCTTCTCCTTTCACTGAACGACTGCGCAGATCCACCCTATTCATCAATTTAACCCAGGCACTGTGCGGACCCCAGTAATTGACTTTCAAAACAGAGACAATAAATCTCACCTCCTCCACAAACAATAACACTTTGGAGATTAAAGACATTAGCATGCAGTGCTGGGACAAATAGGATACTCAAATGCTTTCACTGTTGGGAAAAAGAGGAAGACAGTAAAAAACATATATTTAAAAAATAAAAAATACTCTTTAACAAGTGAAGAATGTGACTTTTTTGTTTAAAATCATTAGAGGTAAAATCCACACAAATATTTCCAGGCCTTCAAATTAGCTAGGAAAGAAATAAAGAAAGAAAGAAAGAAAGACGAAGTAGAAGGAAAAGTTATACAATGTAACTGAGCTTAGAGAAGGCTTTTATTTTGGAGGTACTGTACAATGTGTTGTGTGAATCCTACTGTCTGGTTGGCAGCCTCTGACACCAGCTTCTTACTATTCACCACATTTCGGTCTGTTTTCTATCTTTTTCCTCCCATCTATTATCTGCTGTTGGAAAATGCTCTGTTATTTGAGAAAAGGCCATGTTGAACCACTGTAATGTTTTTTGGTGTAATCATATGTTATTATAATAAATCTTGTTCCTACATACCTCTCGAATTTGTTTCCTGTGCTGCTAAAATGCTGAATTCCCTCTTCCATTTTCTACAGCAGCAGCAGCTCTATTGAATGTTCTCTGCTGTAGAATGTAAACTATGATTTTAAGGTTACTCCAGTGGTCAGATACATGTTGTGAAATATTTTTATCTTAATATGTAACAGTGTAGTAGAGCTGTATTCAGCCAAAGAATGACTTGGTCAACTACTCTACCTAATCTTCAGCCAATGGATGTTGGTGAAGGTGGTGCACAGAGAGGCAGTTAGAGCTACAGGCTACAATGAGGCTAAAAACAGAGTTCAAACAACTTTTTATGTCAGGGCTTCAGGACACTTTGATCACCACACACGAGAAGTATGGAGATATTTTGTGGTTCGTTCTTGGACGTTTTAATCTGGGGCGCCATAAGCCTCCATTAGGTGGAGTTGTGTTGCTACCCACTCTCCCCTGGGATCTCCGCAAGGGATGCGAGGACTCTAAAAATTCACCTGAGCCTCCATCGGCATATGGGTGAGTAGATAATGGCTCAATTTTCATTTTTGGGTGCACTATCCCTTTAAGTGTTGTGATAATATTGTAACATGGATCCTCTGGTGATTTCCACCCCTACTGGACACTAAAGATATTGACTCTGAAGTTGACCATATCATATACACGATAACGTTACTAACGTTACATATAACGCTACTTGCAAGAGAGAGATACTATATTTTAGGGCAGTAGAAGCTTTATAATCCATCCGTGAAGTGCAGTGTCTTTTTAGATGACTTTGTAAAATGAAATCCATAGTGATCAAATCCAACACTTAATGTCTTCTGTGATTATTTATCCGTCTTCCAATTAAAAATGAGAGCTGAAAAATATTTACCTCAAGAGTAAAATGCTGCACTCGTCACTGTCACCGGCCATCTAATCACAGTGAAGGGGTGGGACGAATACCACAAAGACCAACCGTCACAGAGGACAAACACAAGGGCTGAAGAACAACAACTACTCTTTCTAGCTCAGTAAAGAAACACTTTGGTGGACACACAGCCTTATTAAACTAACAATAGCACATGTGCGACCAATGAAAGTTTGGTGAGAGCTAATCAATCAGCTAGGGTTGCAACGATATGTGATTTTCATGGTGCGATAACCGTCTCAGAAAATGTACTGTCTCAGAAAATATTGCGGTGTAACTGTATCATGGTATTACAGAATTTCTATTACTATCAGTCAGAATGACCCTCAAAGGAATGAAAATGGAGGGGTTATTTTTTGGTTAGACTAAACTTTTATTACTATAATTAAAACTTGAAACCATTTTGTTGACAGAGGTATGTGTGTAGAGTCTCCCCTTAGAAAAGAATTAAAATAAAGGGGAGACTCGCCATCCTGTTGCATTTTTTTTGTATAACATGGTATACCTTGAAATTGGTACATCTGCAACCCTACAACCAACCAACTGACCAACCAACCAGAAATTTACAGCCCTAGGGTGTACAGTGGTAGACAGTAACATACAGTGACAGGAGGCATCCCACCCCTTCCTAAGTTATATAAAATAATAACAATTAATAAGATTAATACAGTACAGCTACCAAAAAAGTTAAAATAAAATAAAATAAAATAATTCAAAACTGTAAGATGCCATTTTAACAAAAAATGTACCATAAATTTGTATCTTATTGAAAAGTGACCTACTTTGTTTGGGTAGATTATGATGAAATGACTGTCTGAGTACAGTAGAAGTGAATTAGCTTGAAAATAACGAATGAAAAACTACAGTATCCTTTGTGATATTATGTGTTCATCTCCCTGCACTTCCCGAGGCTGTTCTATTTCTGTATGTGTGTGACCTTTTCATTGGCAGTGTGTGTGTGAGTGTGTGTGACTGACAGGATAAATTGCAGACTGCTTGTGCTGCAGCAGTTCATTAAGATGCTCGTTACGACACCCTAATTGGCATGCAGCGCTGCATCCTGCCGCACGGAGTCGCAGTGAGGAAGGCCAACCAACACACTGCACCGCAAAGCACTGCAATGCTGACTTTAAAGCAGGAAGCAGAGCATCAATTAATTTGTGTGTGTTACTGAGTCCCAAAAATCTTTTTCTTAAATTAAGTTTAAAAATACAATCCAACAGAGTGAGATTCTTCCAACCTGTCTTCAAGAAAAACTTTTAGTCACTTTCCTGAAACCAGAGCCATGATCAAAACCCTGCCATGGCACTAACATCAAGAACAGAACATGAGATTTGTGAATATAAAAACAGCCGAAATGACTTGTTCAGATGGAGGACTGAAGAAGAGAATGAAATCAAAGACAGACAGGAAGAGGGAAGCAGCCAAAGGATGTTCTGCCAATTCACAACTTCACATTTCCACATGGGTGACACATGTCATCTCCAGCAGAAGAAAACACTATGAAACACATGCACACGCACACACACAGAAAAGGTCAGTAAACAAGGAGGGCACATAAATGTCTGCGACACAGTTTCATGAGCAGGAACCACCACATACCAAAGCAGTGGAAACAATGAAAACAAGTAGAATGTGGTGCTGTCTCACATACACACATAAATGAGATCTATGACAGTCCCAAAGGTGAACCTAATTCTTGAGTGCTTCTATACAATATATCATACTTTGTCATATTCTGCTTTCAAGACTCCTTCTTTTTATCACAAGAAAAAAAAATGTGCCAGTGGTTTGAGATGATTCCACTTGAAATTTACTGAATCAGCACAGTGTAAAACAGATTGCAACCCTTCAACATGTTGATTTGTATTTTAAAAGTGAAATACTGTTTCTTTTATCCCCCAGTTATCCAGCAAAGTCAGGCTGACTGCAGCTGACTGTGAGCCGGCTTTGGCCTGTACATGGCTGTCAGACTTGGTTAGGTATTGATTGTGCAGTGATGGATCAAATTTGTTTGAGAATTAGCTTCACGAAACAGCAGTCAGACCAGTTCTGGACCAATATTACACTTTGAATTGGGAGAATTCTGGCAATCATTCATTACGAGTTTGGTTTGTTGCATAGGTTAATTCCCATTGTAATCCGTGTTGACATCGGCAGGGGGAGAGAAAAATAAGTATTGCAAGAGGGTAACTTGTAACATTCTTATGATGTGCTCAAATGTAATATTGTAAAATGTAAAAAGGTTTTTGAAGCAGTTATTTAACAATAAAAAAGTTTTAAATGTGAAAGATGGTTTTCTTAAAGGTTGATCCAGTTTGTGTTCATTCAAAGGTGGTGTAATGCAGGACTGAATAACTTTGAAACATTTGTTTTTTATGATGATTTATTTTGGTTCCCTGGCACAAAAGGAGGAGTAAATACACGGAGTACACGGACGTACACGGATGCAGAGCTCATTGAAATTGAAGAGCGGACGAGGAGAGAGAGGGAGCAGTGTTACTTCAGTAGCACATACACTAAAATTGCAACAGGCAGAGGTTTCTGCCGTGTCCGAATCCAGCTAAAGGTAAACACAGACGTTCATTTCTCCTTTCTGTTATGTTGTCAGATAATTATACTAACAATCCAAGCCTATTTGTGTGGAAAAATGCACTTTTAGTGGACGTATTTTGACGTTGTTTGACGCTGTCTGAGTACCCTATTATTTAATATAGACGCTCACAGGCTGCAGGCAGATCAACCCTAGCTTCGTACTGGAGAAATGTCAAATATTGAACATCCTTTCACTCATTTAGGCAAAAGTAGATCGGAAAATAGGGCCCAGGTTGAAAAAAAAAACGTTAGTTCCCCTTTAATAAACAAATATACAAATATCTGGTTCTCTGGAAAAAAAAACCCTCAATGATCAGGGCAGACTGGATCACTGAGTATCAAAAGTCTTTAAAGTTCGCATTGAGTCTGCTTACGTTCTTAATCTATACCAATTTTTCGATCAGACAGTTCCATTTCTTTTAATTTAAGCTTGTGCTGCTCATGTTTAAACATCATATCGGCTCTAGTACAGAAAGAAATTCAAACAATACTCCACCCTAATGATAATTAAGGCTGCTTGCAATGTGCAGGCAGTTTGTGCTGGGACTCTAAAAGGTTAAAAGGTAAAAAAAACCTAGAGGACACTCAAGGAAAAGTTCTCCTCAGCGGGAGATACAGAGAAAGGTTCACTGATAGAAATAACAACAAAGATTCCACCCTCCTCATGTCTGACTCCACCTTCACACTGACACATGAAGACATCTGCCCTTAGCATGGCTGGATCTCTTTAGAATAACAACACTCACACCTCAGTGCCTCCTCTCCTCACTGTACAGAATTTGTACACTCACAAACACATCAAGGGCCATTAGAGTCTAAACAAAGAGCTAAGAGCCCGGCTAAATATAAACCAACAAATGACGCCGTTTAGCCCGATTAGCTTGTTAGGCCAAGGCTGCGATCATCGATCCTCTGAACTCATTGCACAGCAGCGAGCACAGAGCTGATCACAGGCTGCCTACGCGAACACACACCTGGGCAAATACACACACTTCCAAACTTGTCATTACACAGACACTTCGCGAGGATGGCAATTACTGCTCTGTGTGTTTTTCTGCTGTCCCTTCTGTCTCTCTCTCTCATTGCGTTTGATCTCCCAGTCATTATCCAGTGCAGCGGCGTTTCATCACGTCCCTGATCACATTGATCCGCTGCCCTGCACAGCACCAACGCACCTCTGAAGACTCAGAGACACTTCAACTGGCCGGTGCTCAATTAAAAACTGTGATTGCTATTGACCGCCTCGGTTTGATATGTATGTGTGTGTGTGTCAGGTTTACAATAGAACAGGCCAGTGGAGGGTAATTACATGGTCTTTGTCCAGCTTCATCTCCTATGAATCATATTTTCATGTTATCAGTTGGGGGTAAACACAGTGAAACTTTGATTTATCTTTTGTCTTACTTATTTAAGTGTATCTCAAATTTATCAGACAGAACTTTTATATTATGTTTACATGCAAAATGGGCATCCTTAGTATTTTCAAACTGCACCGTTTTTCTTCATTGTGAATGTGTGGCACATTAAAAGAAAATGCCATTCTGATACCACTGGTTGAATGTTTTTAGTCAGTCTTGTTGATAATGACAACAATGTATGTTGTTACGTTACGTTACATTACGTTGTAATGTAAGTTTCTTTGACAGAAAGCTTGAAACCCATCAGCTATCCGTCTGACAATGATAAGCCTCTGGAGGCCAGGGCCAATGTTTCTGGTGTTCCGGTGTAGCCAGTGGATATCCAGGTCAAGATTTCCTCTTCAGTTCACCGGTCATTTTTTTTGTTTTTATATTAACTAGAAATACTGCCTTGTTGTTCTATGCCTCTGTGAACCAGTCAAGTTGCAGTTACAGTATACATCCATGTCTGTGAAAACAAGGATGCTTCGCACACATTTCCTCCCCAGCAGCAGAGAAGATCTATACAATCTGCACAGTTTCAAGGTGGACACCCAAGATTAGCCAAATGTCTTCCCTTCTGTTTCTGAGATATGATGGTGAATAATGGCCAAAGGCTTTTTGCAGAAAAATATTTGTGATAATTAGTGAATGAATTCTTGTGTTTTAGCCTAAAACATGTATTGCTAGGGCACAGTGACCTTGACCCTTGACCTTCAAACACCAAATTCTAATCATTCCATCACTGAGTCCAAATTGACGTTTGTGCCAAATTTGAGGACACTCCTTGGAGGTGTACTTCAGATATTACCTCCACAAGAATGGGACATACAAGTTCACAGGGACTTTGGCCTTTGACCACCAAAATCCAATAAGATCATCGTTGAGTCTAAATGGATGTTACAGATTCTGCATAACTAGACACAGACATCTGTTTACAGAGATCACACTGACAGTAGCTTAATACTGATTGAAAAAGTTGCAAAAGTAGAAGCAATTGAAAGTGGTAAACTGAAATTTTAGTTTGGTTAAATTCAGTGACTAACTTACGGGTATAGGGCAACGGCAGTCATTTATTTTAGGCAGGTCCACATTTTCAGGTCTTTTAACCGGCATATACTGTATCAACATAAAACAAGAGGCCCTGCATGTGCATGGTCTTGTACTTATGTTAAATATATATATATATATATATATATGAGTGTATGTGTTATATTTGTGAGGACCTATTTGAATATCAGACCTTCAGAATTAAGACATACATAGACTACTGAACGTCCTGCTCTGACTTAAGGTCTCTCAGTTCTTGTCCAACACTAAACCTCTCTGCCCTGATGAAATGGAGGATGTTGTATTACATTTCTCTTACTCGACCAAGCTCTTCCAATCAAAGCCTTTGGACAGATGAACCAGTGATGTCTAGTCTCCTGGTTTACATCCAATTGCATCCCTCATTTACATACAAGAGGAACAGAGTGTAGCGAGCTACAGGGCCAATCTGAAGATAAAAGACACGAGCTGCCTTATCGCAGCCGAGCAGTGCGCTGCATATGATTAGCCTGTTAGATTCAGCATGAGCTCTGATTACCTTAACATTTCTCCCATATACCTGTAGGTAGATAGTGACGAGGAGACCATCAGGGATTCATTAGCTTACTGTCATAATTAATGTTGCATGGAGCTGGCAAACAGCTCCCCTCGGGGAAGGGGAAGGCGTCAGGTTGGGAAATGTAGCAGGGTGTTCACAATCGCACAGTGTCAGATAGTGTTACGCATTGATTAGCGCTATGAGCCCTGTTAGAGCTATTAGGTATCACACCTGATTTAATCAGCACGGCTGCTGAGAGAACTGAACTGTTCAGGACAACAAGTGGAAGAAGGAAGGAAGGAAAGACGGGGGGAGAGGAATGGTAAATGGTAAATATAGTATAATGGCTGTATTAATTACATAGCACCTTTCTAGTCTTGGCAATCACTCAAAGCGCTTCACAACACAAACACCACACACATTCATACACCGATGGCCAAAGCAAACCCTACAAGGTGCCACCTGCTCATCAGATAAATATTCACATGCAATCACACAGCAATGGCACAGCAATGGGAAGCACTTTGGGATTCAGTACCTTAAAGGACACGTTGACTTGAAGAGTGCAGGGGGTGGGGACCAGCAACAGTCTGACTGGTGGATGAGCGCTAGGGTTGGGTGCCATTCACATTCATACCAATAATGGTACAAGTGTCTAGAATTCAGTGCCAGTACCCAACAGTACCCTTCTTTTAAATACGCTACTCTTTCTGTATTAAAAAAAAGGTTTAATTATTGAAAAAGCTGCTGGGGTGATGCAGTTGACTTAAGAGAAATTCTGCTCCTCTACGCCTTTCTAATCACACAAAGAGCTAGTCTGCTGTCTTGGTCTGTCTGTTTGCTTGTGTGTGTGTGTGTGTGTGTGTGTGTGTGTGTGTGTGTGTGTGTGTGTGTGTGTGTGTGTGTGTGTGTGTGTGTGTGTGTGTGTGTCTGCTCATCAAACGATGATATTAGCCTATTACTGAATTAATATAGAAAATAAAATGGACCAGATGCAAAAATTATTGCTTCAACAGGGAAACCAACAGAGCGTCTGCAGAGCTCCATTGCCTGCCTCAGACCTCTGCTGCCGGTTTCCAAGCTTCAGGGCGCTTTGCAGCACCTCCTCCTCTTGTCTAAACCCAGCGTTCTCACCCAGATGTGCTCTCACGTACTGAATATCTGGCACCAAAGGCTTTAATGTAAAATGGTACTCGGTAATACTGACGTAACTCAGTCGGTACCCTTAAAAGTAAAGACTTCGGTACCCAGCCCTAACAATCGCTATACCTCCTGAGCCACAGCAGACCAAAGTAGAAAAAGAAAAAAAGGATGCAGTATTAAAGACAGAATAAGACAACAAGGGCAACTTCAGGCAACTTATTTTTCAACTTTGCCCTCTCCTTTCAAATAGTTTCAAAACAGTTAATCCATGATGTTCATTCATACAGCAATGTGTGAATGTAATAAATTCACAGTTGAATTTTATTTGGTAGTAATCACTAGCTACCAATGTTTCAGTTTTGCCTGATAAATAAGGTTTGAAAGATGTCTTTGCATGTTCTCATACTGTTGACAAAAGGTCAGCAAAGTCTGACTTAAAAATACAATGGGAATGCTGCAAAACCTGACCAATGTATCGTCGATTTGTGCTGGTTCGACATGGTTCCTACACTATTTAAAGTCAGCATTTGTCTGCAATGAAGTGCTGACAAATTGTAAATTTATGTCATCTGGGTGAACCTAGATGGCCAAGTGACTGTGATTATGTTTTACAATACTAAAACAAACACAGTGTCCAGAAATGTAACAAAGACTGCTGTAAATTTGCCGTTAAACAAAAACTATGAGCTAAAAGTAATAGAAAATAAAACAATAATCTACAGTGATCCTTTACCTTGCACAAAGTGAGTTGAATCATTGTCAATAAAAAGAAATGTTGCTGTGACATTCATCTACGGTCAAATGCAGCCTCACTTAGTCTGAATCAACCAGTGATCCCTGATCAATCCCTTTCCCAGAAAAATAGAAAACCCTGAGCAGTGCTGTTCCAAACAAAATGCTGAAACAGAGCAGGGCGTGCTGGAGTGTCAGCAGTGATGGAGGATGCAAATCAGTTAGCGTCCCTCTGCGCAGGCCTCCCTGTGCTGCTGCTGCTGCTGCTACACCACTGCTGCTACTGGTGATTTGTGACTGCAGGAATGTGGCCTGTCAGGCCAACAGTGCACCAGCCAATCAATTATTCAGGACAAATACAGCCTTGTGTGGCTGCAAGATGGATGGATGGATGGATGGATGGATGGATGGATGGATGGATGGAAGAGAGGAGAGGAGGGAGGGACAAGTGGCTCAACTAACAAAAATGCTGTGACTAAAAGCATCAGCATGGCGAGCAGAGACATATAGAAATGAGATATTTACCCGAGGCTCAGAGCGGTATGGATGTTATTTATAGAAGAGGGACCAAGCCCACTCCAATAAAACAGACGAGCAGACAATTAAAGAGAGCCGAGAGGCGGCAGAGGAAGGAGAGGAGAGAACGCTGCTCTGCGTCTGACCTATTTAGCAAATGAAGAGCCATAAACACAGCCGATCTGAACTCACTCCGCAGCGAGGCTAAAACTGAGCTAACCACCCCAACCCTGTAAAAACGCTAATCAAAGCCTGCAGAGTTCAGAATAGCTTTTTAAGTGGGGCAGCCTGTTTCGCAATGCTTTTTACATTTTGGGCCCAAGTGCCTCTCATCCTCGTTACCGCCTGTTTTTGCTCGGCCCTAAATAAATCATCAAAAATCCAGCTGCACTCAACGGATACACACAGCTTGCACGCTAGTGTACAGTATGTACACAGTCATCTAAGTGGAATCATTACCACATGATACTATTAGAGATAATAAACATAAACTCTGATTCAATCAAGGTAGTCTGAGGACACACTAAAGAGGGCTACTGGATCACATCGGGAGTCAACAGGGAGCCACAATGTGTGGGAGTGTTCCTGAAAACTGTAGAGTAAATAGGAAATACGGTCATTTATCCACTGCTCCCAGAGTTCATGCAGCAGTTCATGGAGTACAGGGTGGAGCGTGAAGGGTGTAGCTTCCTATCAACACACAGCAGTCCAAGCACACCTAACAGGGTTTGAGATTGCAACCAAAACGGTCACATATGAAAACTTTCTTTGTGAGTGTATGAGTCAAAATTTTACCTGGTCACAGTCATGGGAGTGCATGATGCAGACTGAAGTCTCTGCTGACAGTGACAGAGTGAATGCTGACTTTGCGTTATATAGGTCTTGTATATAAAATGTCTGTATCGTCACTGTGCTGCAGTTTTAGAAACTATGATAATCTGGCCACATCTTTCGCCACGTACAGGCACAGCCTCCCTCCCTCTTCCTCTCCTTGCAGTTCTCCTACTCATACAAATGAATACATCCAGTAACTATTATTACTAACAGCAGAACTTTACCAAAGGAGACACTGGGTGTTTTTTGCAACTTTAGTGTAGAGGATTTTTATGTTTACTACAACTTCAGTAACATCTGCCTTAAAATAGACCTTTATATGTTCTACACACAACACAGCCCCTCACCATCTCTTGGCCTGTCTGTGGTACGTCAGCCTTCAGTGTTGATAGGCTATTACCCGTGACATGTAACCAATCAGGCAGGATATTGAGCGAGGTTGCAGAGGGGTGACTGTGGGCAGACAGCTGGCGGCATTAGAGCCAAAGCACTACATATTTCAAATAATTTATTTATTGGCTATTGGATGTTTTGGTTTTTTTTTTTAAATAAAAATAATTTTTATAAAAAAGGGTGCAACACACTGAGAAAGCTGCAGAACTAGTGCTATCAGTGGAAAAGTTAGTCTGGAGATCTGCCTAATGAATGATTATTGTGATTAGGAATTTGACAAAAGTCTAATTCACGTTTATTAAAACTTGTGTTTAGCCATCATTTCTATCATGAGGTGAACATTTTACTCGTCAAATTAATCGCTGAGCTGTATAGAAGAAGAAGCAGCATTACTAAAAAGCAGTCAAAAGTCAAATACACAAGCAGTCAGATGATCAAACAGGTAATAAGCAAGCAACGGCTACAACTAATGATTATTCTTATTATCATTTAATCTGCATATTATTTTCTCGTTTCATCGATTAACCATTTGGTCTATGAAATGTCAGAAAAAATGTCCTACAGCACAAGATAATGTCATGAAATAGCTCGATTTATCTGAGTAACAGTCCAGGGACCTAAAGATATGCAAAAATACAAATAAGAGCAGCACATCCTGACACTTTAGAAGCTAGAACTGGGTAACATTTGGCCTTTAACAATTATTTCTGTTGATTGTTTAACTGTTTCAGCTCTGACTCAATCTAGCAATTTAAACTGACCTAACTGAGGAAACAATTGTGAACAGTACTGGGCACATATCACCCAAACTGTCTATTGAGTACAATGTCTTTGTAACTGATGGATAAGATGACCAAAGCTATTGAAATATGACCTACATTGTAACAAATGGGAAACATGCTTTAAGGCCCCTTTAAGGCCAAATTCAGCCAGATTCCCAAATGGATCCTTAAGAGAAATCCTCAGGGAGAACATGTTAACAATGGCTGTTTGGCCTGAGTCTGTAAAAGCACCAAGCAACGGCATTTCCTGTTAGATTGTGGGCCAGTCTGCAATCTCCAACAGAGAGACCTTATATGCACCTGCCATCACAACATTTTCAATTACAGTCTGAGCACAAAGAGAGGAGAGAAAAAAAACACTATCAAGCCGATGATGATAACATGTGAGCAGGAGCAGAAAATATCATTCAAACCCAACTTGCTACCACAGAATTTTTTTTTGGAAGACTAACACACAGTACAGCCTTAGCCAGTGAGGAGGAGAAGTACATAGGCCTGGTGGGTTTCATGTGGGGCTGGTGTTTGTCTGGACTGGAGCTGGAGGATCAGGCCAGATCAGCTCAGCAGCAGCCACAGCTGCATGTTATCAGCAGATCAGCAGCCTGATGAACAGGCCTGCAGGCGGTGAACCTAAGAAGTTACACTACATACTATTGTTGATAGTAGGGGTGTAACGATCCATCGATCTGGATCAATACATATAGATTTAATGAACGATCCATTATCATTGATGCAAAGTGAAAACATCGAAGTATATCGTCAGCTTTAGCATTGGCTTTTATTTTGAAAGTCACTGTCAAACAGCGGCAGGCACAAGGCAAGCAGCCAAGAGAAAGACGATGAGGAATAAATCAGCACAGTGGAAATAATTTGGATTTCAGAGAAAATACAGGTCAACAGACAGCACATGCCATACATAAACAATGATGCTACGAAATAAAACACAACGTAACGTTACCTGCTTGGACGAGCGTCTCACTTCGCCAACTTCTTGCTTTAGCAAAATTAGGCTGGAAAACCGTACATGCAGGCCAAAATCCAACCATGCTGTTCTGTCAGGAGATGCAGTGACTTTAATCACCGGTGAGTAAGAAAAATAATAACTCAACATGTAAGTTGTTAAGCTATGAGAAGACGAAAAATGTGCATTAGCCCCTAGGCTAATTTATGCGGTGTAAACATGCTTAAACTAACGATGAGGGATTAGCAAAAAACAATTGTTTTGTCTCTGAATCTTTACAGTTATTAGTGAGCTGAATTTGATACTTTCGTTTAATGATCTCGTTGTTAATCTGTGCTTTATGGCTGTTTTGGAGAAGTTTGTCTTCAGGGCTTTCAGCCAGATATTCCTGAAGTTTTATTAAAAAGATGATGGTTTGGGTTAAAATGAAAAGACTTCTTCTCTGACAGAAAGCCCTGAAGGTTAACTTATGCCATTTGCTTTTTAATTTGTGTTAGTGGAGTCAGTTTAAAGTAAACTTTACTGTACTTACTATTTATGTGTAGTGCATGTGTTTTATGGCCAAAAGTAAAAAAGAAAGGGGTGGCAGCGTCTTCTGTAACAGACTGTATTAAATGGGCACTTAATATTGCCTTATATCGATTGCAGACCCCGAACTGTATCGAACTGAAATCATATCGTGGCAGACTTTGTAATATCGGAAAATATCATATTGTTGTCCAAAGAATCAATATAATATCGTATCGTGATGAAACTGGTGATTTAAACTCCTAGTTGATAGTGCTCTATATTTGTGGCTTGTATGCAAAAGGTAAATGTGATTAAAGTGCTGTTTCACCCAAATTACAAAAAAGGCATCTAGTGGCATCTACTTTTAGTTTGGTTTTATTTGTCCAGGATGTAAGATGTGCACTTCAGATAGCCTTTTTGTCCCCAACATGGAACGTCTTCTGTTCCAATTCACACACCTAATTTTGAACCACTGGGAGCATTTTGATCAAGAGTAAATGGTTCAGAACCCAGTAAGTTGGTTCCCAGCTGAAACAGAAAACAGCAGATTATCCGTGACCTGAAGTGCAAACCGTGTAGGTCAGAAAGAGAGGATGGAGAACGCAACAATGGAGAAGTCAAATGAGAATTTGTTGGTAAAAAAAGAACGTGCAGTGCTTGATTTTAATGGTCTTGCTCAGGACTGATGGAAACATGGGCTGGTTCACTAGATAGCACCAAGCTTCCAAGAATACTATAAAAGAACCAGTTCAAGAACCAGAGGTAATTTGGTGAAAAATGAGATAATATTCCCGCCATATTTTAGTACTGTGAGCATTTTTAACAAAGTTCTTTCACTTCCATTATATTGGGGTGAAAGCAGAACACCAAACTTTTTCCAGGAAGAGATTCCATAGAGATTTTTTGCTGAATCAACCATTTAACTGTTGTACAAAAAGGACAGCCATATTATCTGCTTTAGCTCCTTCACCTCTGTTGTGCACCGCATTGAGGAATAATACAGCCTGTCAAGACCACACTAAAAAAACAGAACAATTCTAATATGAACACTGGCATTAAAAGTACACTTGATGTTGTCACTTTTCAGGTTAAATGCACCTCATGCTCAAAGCACGATAGCCTACACAAATGATTTGCAAGCACTGCTTACACACAGGCTGCCAATAGTAGCAAAGTCCCACAAATGATTGTTGTTGCAAGTTTCAGGTAAACTTGTGAGTCCTTAAAGGTTCTTTGATGCTTATGAATGGGTAACAAGTATGGCTTTTGTTTTGATTGGTGAGAGAAAATGATCTGATGTTGCTTAAATGAGATCGAGGACGGCAGCAAAGCCACACAAGGGAACCATCTCGGGCCTCACCATGATGTACACAAAACTTTAGTAACAGTGTGATGGTTCTGTAAAGGTGTAAAGGTGATGGAGATGCAGAGGGGTCACCCAAAGCAAAATCTCACATTGGGTCCTTGAAACCCTGAGGCCAGCTCTGAAAGACCCACATATAACCACAGACAGAGTAGAAAAAGAACTAACCTGCAGAGTTTTGAGCTGAACATTTCATTTCAAACTGTTTGTACGTCTTCAACCGAGAACTCAAGTTCAGGTTACACAGCAATTTTACTCTCAGACAGATCAAGTAAACTTACAGCATGAATATGCTTGAGAGCAACTGAAGCAGACAGTCAATACCAATACCATCACACACAAAATACAGTCTTGGCAGAGCAGCTTACATCGGTAAGTACAAAAAAAACTGACTAAATGTTATGTTTTTGTTCACTTAATGTGGACTTCATAAAAACACAGTCCTGTTGGTTACAATCCAACTGATAAGACAGCACACAGATCCAAAAGGAGAACCCAAACGTTCTCATGATGTGTTCAGTGTTGTCTGTGTGGGCAGCACTTACCTGAAGCAGCAGCTGCTCCAGGAGGCTGAGCCCCCACAGCGGTCTGCAACCCCCCAGGGGTCGGTGGTACAGGCCTGGGCCAGGATTTAGCCGCAGGAGGGCCGACCCTCACCACCCCGACGTACTCCACAAAAGTCCCTGGAAAGTCTCCCTTGTCCTTGGTCCTCTCGTTGGTGCCGTGCAGCCAGCCTTTGGGGCTCCGCTCGTCCCCGTCCTGGTAGTCCAGCCCTGCCACCGACATCAGCGAGGCCTTGGGGACAGTGAGCAGGTCACCTGGCTGGAGGCTGATGTCATCACCACGCTCTCGCTTGTACTCAAAGAGAGCCCGGTACTGGAAACTGTCAGATGCCATGGCAACAACAGTTTATAGGGCTGTTCTAAAAGCCAAAAATATAGATGTTGCCTGAGATTTGCTGCGTTAAAACTGAAATCAACGGCTTGAAAAATACCAAACGCAAACTCTTTTTCGTTAAAAATCCCTGAGGAGAAACTGGAAGTCAACCTAAACCTGGGAAACCTGTGAGGGCGCCTGAGATTTGCTGTGTCGTGCTGACTTGGATGACACAGTGGAAATGATAAAAATCTGATCCCTGAGGTGGAATTCGACACTTTATTTAGTCCTACAACCCCATGAAGAGCGGGTCCAACCTTCTTAATCCGAAAATATTTGTCCTCTGAGTGCAGTGACACTGAATTGAACAGTCAGCTGGTCTTTGCTTTAATACTGCAGATTGGTTTAACTATCCATGCAGTACTTTAAAAAATCCACAGTATGAATCCACCCGTCAGTCACAGCTCTCCAGTCTGAGGCCTGCAGGTCTGTATGATCTGAATGGACAGACAGACTGACCAGCCACCACACTGTGCCTGTGATGGGAAAAGAAAAAGAGGAGGGAGCGGAGGGGGGGTAGGCTGGATGGTCTGAAAACTGGAGGATGGCACAGTTTTCTAGGACGGGGCGACCTCCAGACGATGCCCCAAAGCTTCTGCAGGTTCTCCCGATGTTAATGAGAAAAAGTGTACAGAGCATACACTGAGTCTACTAAAGTCAGACACCCACACACACTTATACACACTCACACACGTACACACACACACACCTGAGGAAATCCACTGCAGTGCAGAATTTGGCTTCTTATTCAGGGCGTCCCTGCGTGCACTCTGCTGCTGCTGCTGCTGCCTCTCCTTTATTGTCTGTGCAGCCTCCTGAAGCAGACAGACGCTCCTGCAAACTTAAAATGAAGTTCTGAGGTTAACATCACACACTTTTAGACAGTTGTTAGGATTTAAATACAAGAAAATATTGATATGAATCAGGCCTGATAATTTAATTTAATGTCAGAGATGCATGTAGAGAAAAGCATGGTCAAAGTTTCAGCATAAGTAAGTAAATATGATATCAAAGTAGGAATATTATTATGATAATACAGTGGAAAAAAATCCCGCAGCACCCTGCTTAGCAGACTGACAGAAAGACGCTGAGACTATCAGTTACAACAAGCGTGACTAGGCGAATATCAACTTCAGACAGACAGCGTGCCCGACTAAACTCGCCCTGCGCCAGTCTGCCCTGCTGTCTGCTGCTGCCGCCCGCAAACACACCGCAAACTCACCGCTCAAACTGCCCGGACGAGCCCTTGTCCTCCCTCGGTGCCTCGGTGCGCGAACTGCCCGCTTCGACACTACCTGAACCCCGCAGTGCGAGCCCAGACATCCATGAAGCCCGTCAAGATAAATGGATGGCGTAGCTGGTCCAGCAGACAGGCAGCCTGCTCCGTGCTGTAGTGAGCGGCAATGCTGATGTCAGTAAACCCCTCCTCCCTCCTCCTCCTCCTCCTCCTCCTCTTCCTCCTGCTGTCTGCAAATTATGCCAGCCAGCGGCGGAGACGGGACAGGTCGGTGCGGCGCACCGCAGCTGCAGCAAAACACAGCGTGACCCCGGTTATGATGCTCTAAGCCTCTGCTGCGATTGTGATTTGGACTTTTAATTTGAGTTGATGTTGTTATGTTACACGAGGATGAGAGGGAGTGTTGGATGTTCAGAAGCTGCAGAGAGGTGATGAATTATGTAACAACTCTGTGACCTGGAAAAGTCGCGGCATGTACCCCTGCGCACTGCTGGGCTCGCGTTTTAGGAAAGAAGAATAAATAATTAAAATAAAAATAGAAGATGGAGTGATGAGACTTAGAGGTGGATGATGGGAGAGCAGTGCAGTCTAGCTCGTTATGTGTTGCGCAGATGACGCAGCAGCAGACAGCGGCAGACTGCTGTGTCATCAGGTGCGCACGTTTCCAGTTTTCCAGTTTGGAGCTGCAGAGAACATTTAGGTACAAGGTGTACAGAGCAGGGAGAGCTGCAAGCCTCAACTTTCCTATGTCTTTGTGAGACTGAGTGATAAATCCAGAAGGAAAGAATGTTACATTTGGACAATATAATGACAGTGTGTCAATTTGTACATAAAATGTTGCAACCCCTTTCAAAATAAGACAACAAATTAAGGATTGAGACGGTTGAGGTGGTTGAGTCTTATTTATCAAAGAGTCTTATTTCCTACTTATTACTAGGCTATATCTTATCTTATTTTCTGTCTGTTTTCCACCTCTTCCTGCTGACTCTACATACATGCTCAAATGAAAATACTGATTCCAATATATACTTACTATCATTTCTTCTTCCTCTTCTTCTTCTTCTTCTTCTTCTTCTTCGTCTTCTTCTTCTTATTATTTTAAATTTTGCATGTCAATATGGTCAATTCTGTTGAAAAATAAGCAAAGAAAATACACGAGTAAATAAAGAAATATAGAAATATAGTGTATTTGGGGTCTCACATTAGCAGGGCTTAAAAGCATATAGGCTAACATAAAAGCAACATTCTTGACTCAAGTCTGGCTGGGGACAAAAATGAAAAAAGAAAACAAATAAAAACAGCAAATAGAAATTGAAACATTTTAAAACTCAAGATAAAACTGTGGCAGCACTAAAGAAACAAGATGAACAGTAAAGTAATATAAATGCACAATTTTAAACCAAATACAATAAAAACATATGATTTTCAGTGAGTGAAGCAAAAAAAATGTAATGTATAATGTGATTAAGTATTCTAATTATTATTATTACCGTAAATCTTCCAATAATAGCCCAGGCTATTATTTGCTTAAATCACTCAACTCAGCAGGCCTATATGTGAAACAGGCATCTATATGGGACAGGCCTTTAATTCCTTTTAACACAGAACTGTTGCTCATCAAAGATGGGGCAATAAAATCAAACTGTTTATTTGAACCAGTATGAATATTCAATGTATAAAACTTAGGCTTTGAATATAATATCAGTTAAGTGTTATGTTATGACACTTGTTTTATGGCACCCAAGGATAACACCACATTATCTATGTCTCAAAACAATATTCATAGCTCTGATTCACTTTTGAGTCTTCTGATCAGTGGACCCTTACAGGCTAAAGGACTATAACTTATCGGGTAATCAAGGAATGGACACATATTCTGACTTCATAACAGCTTTGGAGGAAGGGAGACACCACTTTTTTTTCGTCATGCCGGTAAATCTGAATGACTTAGGGTCATCCCTGATGCTCATGATTTCAGTGAAAGGAAATCAATTGAGCTAACAATGTTAAGCATCTCCATATTGACAAAAGTTTAAACATTTATATTTGTATATGCGATCTGTGCAGCTTCTATAACAATGAACTGCTTGGCAACCAGACCAGGTTTCTAATTAAGACAGGCCTTTATTGGTCAAAATATGTAATGACATTGGGCTAGTAAAAAAGACTGGATGTTTAATTGGGACGAGGCTATTAATATAAGTTTTAGCTATATTAATTAGTCTTACGAAGTGATTAGAAATATGTTAAATAAACACAGACGGTCTGTTAATATGATCTTTTAGCAAAGCCAATTCCCAAACAGATACGTTAATTACATTGCTGCAAATTAAACTGCAACATCGGACTTTTAGGTGGCCACAATATATTTTGCTAAAAGCCCAACATCTTTTTAGTGTCTACATATTCTGATTTATTCTTTAAACAAAATCTAGTTTATTTGAACTCTTTTTTTTTTTGGTGGACTGTTTTGATTTCCTATTTAATTTGACCCGTGTGTTTTGAGAATGAAAGGAATGAAAGGACTGTGAGCGACCTCAGAATGAAAATAAATCTAATAAACCCCCAGGCATAAATTGTCATCGAGCAACTGTGCGTAGAAACATGGAAGCATACCCTCTGAGGATTATTCTGAAGCTGGTCTGAGGTCTATTTATACTTGGTGATATTCAGAAAGCACAGGAGAGATACTTCATGGATAAGTGAGAAACTTAAGTATTCTCATTGTCTTGTAGTTGAGGTGAATATGTAGATATGAAAGCAGCAAAAAATTGCTCCAAAGCTGCATGTTGCTGAAACCACAATGCCAACAATTTTGCATCTCTATTATTACACCAGTTCAATAAAATGAATTAAATGTGTAAAGCAGACAGCTTTGGAGCTGATAGAAGGTGTATTTCTAATTTTTTGATAGAGCTAGGCTAGCAGTCCTTCTTTCTGTTTGTATGCTAAGCAAAGGTATTGTATGTCCTGAGTAGGGCTGGGACTCATTAGGATTTTAACGGTCCGATTCCTTACCGATTCCTACATTATATTCATTATACTTGCTATACTTAAACAAGTATATAATAAACACAAATGCAATACTTGTATCATCTCCATGAGAATATATAACAACAGCTGTGAAAGAGTGAGGGGTGGATCTGATGGGAAGTGGGACACTGCGCAGACAGCCTGGCACTCAAGCCGCCCTGCCCTTATATATGTGTAACTCTGGGCCTTAATAAAATGTAGCAGGTGAGCTATATAAAAAATTTACACCACGCACAGTTGTCATGAATGTTGAAATTAGCTATAGAGACCAAAACTGTTTTTCGTACCAGGCTGTAAACATGTTTATTTCTGCTGTAAATTTGGGCGTTTTAACATGGGGATCTATGGAGACTGACTGTGTTTTGGAACCAGCCTCAAGTGGCCATTTGATAAACTGCAGTTTTGGCACAGCCACATTGGCTTTATTTCTCGGCCTCAGAGGTTGGTCCAGACTCACATGAAGCCATGACAGTAGACAATGCTTTAAATATGGATGTTGCTGCAGAAAAGCTACAAATTCTGAAACATAGATGCTTCACACACATCTTCAACCTGGCAGCACAGAAGATCTATACAATCAACATTTTCAAGATGGACACCCAAGATTAGTGTCATCAATTCAGTATATGACTAAATGTCTTCTCTTCTGTTTTTGAGTTATGCTGTTGAATAATGGCCAGAAGTGTTTTTTGCAGAACATTATAACATCACAGTAAAGTTGACCATTGACCTTTTGGATATGAAATGTCATCACTTTCAATTTATTCTATTAGACATGTCTGTGAAATAATGCCATAATTAGTGTCTTGAGTTATGTCCAAAAACAAGTTTGTGAAGTCACAGTGACTTTTGACCACCAAATTCTAGTCCTTGAGTCCACACATGGACAACATACCTGTGTTCATAGAGGAATGACGAAAAAATAATGTTAATAATTTTAAAACAATGCCATCCCTTATACATGTCATCAGAAAGGCAAAAACATCTGGTTTTCATTGAACCATGGTTTTCTTTTTTCTTTATATTCTTTAAAATACTAAGTAGCTGTCGAAAACAAAATTATATGCTTTTATGCTTTTTCCACATAAGCTATAAAATCTTTAAATGAATAATAAAAAATGTTAAAATATTAATTTCTTTTTTTCTTTGATTTTTTTTATCAGATATGAAATTATGGTTAAAACATCAACATAGACCACCGCACACTGAACTTAATTGCTGTGATTTTATTCAGAGCGAACCACGCGTTTTGCCCGTGGCTTCGTCAGGTTCGCTCGGCATAAACACAGAAACACACACCCACAGGTGTGTTAAATATAAAGGGGTCACATGACCCATTCTCAATCACAGTTTTTCATTTCTCTTTTTTAAATATTTTTTCTTTAACATTCTACAAAAGCATTTACAAAAATTTTTTTGCAAAAAATTTTTTGTAAATGCTTTTGTATGTGACCCCTTTATATTTAACACACCTGTGGGTGTGTGTTTCTGTATTTATGCCGAGCGAACCTGAAGAAGCCACGGGCGAAACGCGTAGTTCTTCTGAATAAAATCACAGCAATTCAGTTCAGTGTGCGGTGGTCTATGTTGATGTTTTGACTAATATGTTCCTGCGGTCGATCAGCACCTGATTCCTGAAACTGGCAGTGCAAAGGGAGTCCCGTTTAATGAAATTATGGTTGTTTGGTATAATGTATGTTAATGTTGTCCAATGTTAAGTCCATTTGTGTAGAGAGTTACATGCATGATAGTGGGCATTAGGGTCCGTCATTGTACTGTGCACTGGTGCCCATTGTAACTTCCTTACAACACTGGTTACTGTGACCTTGACCTTTTGACCCTTGATCTCCAAAATCTGTTAAGTTCCTCCTTGACACAAAGTGGACATTTGTGCCAAATTTGGGGAAATTCTCACAAGGCCCTCTTGAGATATCGCTTTTATGAGAATGGGATGTGCTTCAAATTAACCGAAAACATAATGCCTCCAGCTGCAGCTATCCCTGGCATTGAGGCATAAAAATGAAAGCAGCAATCAAACCAACAAAAGGGTACACCATAACAGAAAAATCTACAAAGTGCAGTATAGCAAACAAACCTCATTTGCTCAGAATTGTCATCAGTCTAAATGCTAGTAATACACATTATCAGACAGACTTATGAAAAAAAATTTTTTTACACAACTTGAAATACAGCAGTTCAGGGTTTGGCCTATTTTAGGCACATATCTGTTTGTGAATGAATAGAGGAAGCTATATATATATATATATATACATGTACACAGTATAAATATATATATACTGTATATATATATATATATATATATATATATACATAAACCATGTTAATTCTGAGCCTTAGCTCAGTGTATTCATGGTGAGCACCTTTTTAAATAAATTATTATTATTATTTGTGGACATTTTTCCTTAATGGACATAAAAAATAGAGCTGTCACTGGAAAAAGTCTTTGTAATTCTAGGCATTTGTGTATAACGTCTTTAAGTACCAGTTTGTCAGTTATGATTTGGAAAAAAAAAATCATGCAAAATATATCAATCTGGTTCACATGAGTTCAACTCTCAAATGACTGTCATGACAGCAGTGTCCACTCCTCATCCTCTCTTGTCTCACACTGAAATTATCTTTCTGTGATGTGACATTTGTTCTGACACGCTGTCATGTATGCAAAATGTAAAGCGACAGAAATCAATAAAGCCCTCGCTGAGAAACAGAGAAGATATAATCAGGATAATACAGGCATTTAGTCATGCTTGTGTCTCAGTGTCAGACAGGGATGATTGTCTTCTTTGTGGCTCTTGAGCTGTCATCTTCCTCTTTGTCTTATCTCCCACAGCCACCAGCCAATCAGAGGGAAGGCGGTATCTGTGAGAGGAAAGTGTGACTTCCCAGAGGAGATGGAGGCTAGTTGTCCCAGATTATATGTGTCAGATTAAACAGGCATCATCTTCCTCTACCGCAATGGGAGCGTGCAATTACTCACACATGCAAATAGTCTGCGTGAGTGTGTGCAGACACAGCGGTGTTCCCATGGAAGCATGAGTGAATGTTTGCTGTAGGCTGTCAGGACAGAGTACACATCATGACAGACTGAACAGTGTTTGTCCACTCATGGTGGCTCACTGTCTGTTTTCACACAGGACTTGTACATTTATGCAGGATTACAAGACTGGGGAAAACCCTAGACAGTAGCTCCTATGAAAAGGTCCAGGATATATGGTTGAATATTGGATTTAGATTTGATATTGCCTATGAGTTTTCAAGATTAAAAAATACTCATGGAAAGCAGCATATTTACCATTTTTGTGTCTCTGGGGAAACAAAGTCATTGTAACATTTGTTTACTTTGTTAAGCAGGCATGTGCACAGATAGACCCCAGTTTTGATGTTCAAGCACCTGCCCTTTTGGCCTCTGATCACAAAGTGCCTTTTGTGGATACATTTTATTTCTTTTTTCCACCTTAATTTTTTAGTTTTTAAAAATTTGTCCCTTAGCAGTTCTCAGTTAAAGTGTGTGATAATGCCCCAAAACTGCCTTTGAGATTGAATTCTTCAACACTGAACAATCCCCTGCCTCTTAGACTTCCCATGCTTTAGCCAACACAAATCAAGCAGCCAGGGAACAGTGTAGATAATAGAAATGAATAAATACGCAATTAAGGAAAATATGTGCTACTGTATTTAACTTTATAACCAATGAAGAGAGAGGTGGCCTTTTTATGCTAGAGCACCCGCCCACCGAAATGCAAGAAAAAGAGATAGAGAGAGAGGGATGCAGAGATATGACTCAGAAATGCTGATCAATCAAAAAGCAGACTGGGCTTTTTCAGGAGGGGGGCTTTGTTACGACCAGCTCTATTTGTTATTGAATATTTTATTATGTATGGCAACAGTATTGTTTTAAGAAACTGAAAGCTCTTGTTTCTTGTGAGGATCTTTGTCTTCATCTTGGGCCTATTTCAAGTCCAGGTTGGCCAAGATGACGCTGAGGGTCAGTGCTGTCAGCGGGTGTTTTCCTTCTCGGCCTTCTGACTTTGTAATTCTGTGATTTATGGTGCTCAGTTTTGCAGTGACGTGTTTCATCTTTGTGTTTCTGTTTGCTTACTGCTGGATTGGTTGTTTCCTAGTTATCTTTATCATTTCTTGTGTTAAGCATAGCCATTGTGTGTGTTAGCATACTGCTAGCTTAGCTTGGCACTAACATGGTTTGTTAATATTGTAATTAGAATAGCACTTTCTTTGTGTTATCCACCTTATTCCTAGCCGCCATGATACCTTGCGTGAATTATGGGTGCAACTTCTGGCTTTGAACTGAACTGTTTGTTTACAGTACTCTGTTCTCCTTTCTAAGAGCAATTGGGAAATAAAACGTGGAACACACCACCTGTTATAGCTCAAATGGGATTATGTTATCATACCTCTGCCATCTCTGACAGCCATCTCAAAGCGTTGTCTTTTTTCTCCTTTCAACCAAGCACGCTAGCAATTGACCTATGGCTAAGCCACGCCCCCTCCACTCACTTGGACAAACTATCAACATTCAGTGACCGGCGCTATGGCAGGTGTCACAGTACACGGCATTTCGTAGGAGGCAATTGCCTACGAAATGATGTTTGGGGACATAACGATCAGATGTCATTGAGAAGTAACCAAAAGGGCCTAAACTACACATTGGAAGGATTTATTCATCATTTTATGTTGAGAAGGACGATGAAAAGCTTAAATTACAAGCCAAGATTTACAGGCCACAGTGTACGCTTGTGAACCGCATCTCATTGCCGTCGCCATCAAAGACAACAAGTTAAAGTGCCACTGAAGTTCAGGTTTTTGGCTCAGAATATGAGAAAAGGATAACGGCCTTTTTATCATCTTTACCAAGAGCGTCTTAGTGCTACAGTATTTACATTGAATCATTCAGCATAATGTTTGCCAACCTTTAAATTAATGAAGCTAAGCTCCAGAAGTTAACATTAGCTTAACTAGAGCCCTTTGGACAACAGCTAACAATGATGTACGATCACCAAAGTACAAAACTAGAACAAAATAGGCTAATGAACTCCCAGCAAACAAGGTGACATGATGAACAACGCAGCTAGGAGCTAACGTTAGGCTAACTTTAGCTAACGTTAGCTAGAGATGTTAAAGATAACTTTATATTTCTTTCCAGCAAAGTGACAATATGTTGCCTCAAACACGATGTTGTCTTACCTTAGAACAGATGTAGACATCATTGTTAATCTTATTCACGTTGAGTTGATGTTGTGGTCTAACGTTAGCACACAACTTTATCCAGAGGAGACACTTTTCTCGGTTGAGATGTGGTTTAAAGGGTAAAAAATACACCTTGTCACTCAGCCTCTCAGGATACCTTGTGTTGGAGTTGCATGTACCCCATGCACACCGTTTGACCATTTTTAAACTTCAAATCTCCAAAAAAAGCTCATAAAACCTGATAAAACTGACTTTCTGTAATGCATTTCAATGAACGTCCAGGCAGAGAATGTGCGTTTGAGGGCGGGACTTAGCCATAGGTCAATTAGCTTGCCTTGCTCCATTAAAATACTGCCAACTTTAACATGACCCGAGCTACCTTAAAGTAAACATCTGCTCCTTCAAAAGATGATTTCTGATGACTTATTAAGAGATACTAACTATTCGGCAAACATTTAACATAATTCAGTATTAACTGTAGCTCCATGTAAAGTGAATAATTGTGATGTTTCCCACCCGTTAACGACACAGTTTACACTTTTTTTAACATCTGATTTATTAAAAACTGTTCTGAACGAAATATGATGCTGAATTTAGCAGCAGACTTCGGTAATAGTAATATGAAGTAGTAGTAAAAGAAATAACTTTTGGCATTCATTTCTTACATGATATAAAGGAAGTAGGGCAAACAGCCCTAAAGGCTAAATACATATTTCAAGGTATGTTGCTGAGTTTATTTCATAACAAGCAATTTTCTAATGTAGGTTGAGAATGAAGTCAGACGGGGAAAGACAGGGATATCATGTACTGACATTGAGTGACAGGCCTGTCAGTCTAGGTGTCATTCTCTTCTGCAAATTCAGACTTAATTCTTTTTCGCTATGTCTCGTGAAACACTTGTGGTTTTATTTCTCATATCAGTGGAACCTTTGGCAACAGAAACAATCCCTTTTTGTTTCTGGTTACATGCTCAACACACAGTTATTGCACAAAGCCGAAGGGGTGAATTGTCATTTTTGTTGAACACTGTTTTCTCAGGTCTAGATTTGTCTTTTAATTGGCTTCTTTTATTTAATAATAATAATAATAATGCATTTTATTTGTAACGCGCTTTACATTCTAACGAATCTCAAAGTGCGTACAGAGTTAAAAGCAAACCATAAAAGCATAAAAACATTAAAAGCAGTAAGAAATATCACAATATTTTCTCCGGGTACTCCAGCTTCCTCCCACAGTCCAAAGACATGCAGATTGGGGACTAGGTTAATTGATTACTCTAAATTGTCCATAGGTGTGAATGTGAGTGTGAATGGTTGTCTGTCTCTATGTGTCAGCCCTGCGATGGTCTGGCAAACTGTCCAGGGTGTACCCTGCCTCTCGCCCCAATGTCAGCTGGGATAGGCTCCAGCCCCCCCGCGACCCTCACGAGGATGAAGCGGTTAGAAGATGAATGAATGAATATCCATCTCGGTATTTCAGAGTTTTAAAAAAAATGATCAAGGTAAATTTCCCAGTGTTCTAATATGTCCTCCATCTCCCAATTCACTTCAATTAAAACCCCAAACAGCTGATAATACAAGAATGCCTTTCCTGAGTACCCTGGCAGCCCACTGCTTACGGCCTCACAACAAGAAAGATCACTGTTCGAGCCAGGGTTCACCTTCATTAAATTTGCCTCCCTTGCAGACAAAAAGTGCATATCTGTTGTTTTTGCCTCTCACCATAATTGGTTTGGTCAAAATTAAAGCACATCTGCAGCAAGATCAAACCATCATTGCCATGGCAACATTACATGGTCAGAGTTCGCTCACACAACCTCAGTGTGTGTGTGTGTGTGTGTGCGCGCGCGCGTGTGCACGTGTGTGTGTCACTTGCTGAGTAGCCTTGGCCATCTAGCCGTGACCCTTGGTTTGATCCTGTCTGCATGTGGAAGTGTGATCTCATATAAGCACACGTTGTGACCTCGCCAGGCACACATTTGGCAGCAATAACGAGATGCCTTCACAGAGGCATCAATGCCCTGTGGGTCCACACACACACACACACACATATACACACCTCATATATACAACCCCTCTCCGTGCTGTGTGTTAGGATGTGCTCCAGTGAGCAGCAGGGGTCAAGAGCTCATTGGTGGCCCACAAGCGTTTCCTGCATTACGAGTTGCCCTGCACGTCGCTCCTCTGCCATGCCTGGAGAAACCCACCAGATAAGACCTCGTTATATTGTCAATTCAATTACTACTGCAGGGGACATTTGTTTTCCTTATCATAGTCACACATACATTTTGAATTTGCAAATAGGAGAGAAAGGAGCGGGGAGGAACACCTGGTTTAGTAACAAACCCCAGGCCAGGTTTGGTCACAATTTGAGACGAGCGGCAGGAAGATTAAAGAGTTTTAATCTGTGGGAGCGTGTGTTTACCTGAAGGCTATGAGTGCAGAGGGTCCACCTATTGCAGGTTTACTTATAGACACACGGAGACGTGAACACATCTTTGAAGGACAATCCAGTATTACAACAGGAGCCTTATTTTTTGTAGTTGTGGCCACTGTTATGATAACACTGTATGCATCAAATTCGTTGGAGCTCAGACAGGTTGGAAACAAACCAACAGTTTATCCAGGTGATCTAAAACAGCGCACTTGGAGGTAAAGGAAGATGCATTTCCACCAGTCTGATTTATTGTGCATTTGAAATTGCACGATAAAAGAAAAACCTGGTTGACAGTGGCAAAAATGTAAATCCAAATCAAAACAAACAAACAAACTAAAAAAAATAATCCTTGAAATATTGCAAGAAATGTTTTATGCTTGGCTGGGGTGTATCACTAAAAGAAAAATACTTTTTTCAAGTTTATTTTGACTCAGTCCCACATACACCATCCTGCAACCCCAAATACTCAGTAGAGTACCAAATGTGGATTAATCCACCACTGAAAGTAGTCCCTAATACACTATTTCTTGAGTAAAGTTTGTTGAAAACTTCAGTAGCAAGCTGAAATTACTGAGCATTTTTATGCCGTTGTAACAGGGACAGCCGTGGCTAGGGGTGTTATGGTTTTGAGTTGTCTGTCCATCCATCCATCCATCCATCCATCAATCCATCCATCCATCCATCCCATTCTTCTGAATGTGATATCTCAGGAACACTTAGAGGGCCTTTCCTCAAATGTGGCACAAACATCCACTTGGACTCGAGGCTGAACAGATCAGTTGGTGTTCAAAGGTCAAGGTCATTGTGGCCTTGTCTGTCTCATTCTCATGAACACTGCATTTTAAGAACACCTTGAGGGAACTTCACCAATTGTGGCTCAAACATCTACTTGGACTCAAGAATGAATTGATTAGAATTTGGGCTGAGGTCAACCTCACCGTGACCTCACAAAACATGTTTTTGGCCAAAATTCAAGGATTCATATGCAACTTGTGACAATATTTCACACAAATGTCTAATAGGATATAATGACAAAGTGATGACAGTTCATGTCCAAAAGGTCAAAGGTCAACTTCAATGTGACATAATTTTCTGGCCATTATCCACTGTTATAACTGAGTAACAGAAGGGAAGTTATTTGGTCAGATACTGAATCGGTGACACTAATTTAGGGTGCCCCTCCTGAAACTGTGCTGATTGTGTAGATCTTCCGGGTTGCTGGGTTGAAGATGCGCATAAGAGATTCACCTTTTACAATATGTAGCTTCTTTGCAGCAACATCCATATTTGAAGCATTGTCTACTGACATGACTACTAGGGCTGTCTATTGCCACTGATTTCCTGATTGATTGATTGATTCGATGTGATTTGATTCAATTTGTGTGTCTGTGTGTGCGCGTAAAAGTGGTGCAGCAGCCCCAACGCACAGACAACAGGAGGAGAGGCTGCTGGAGCATGATGATACACAACACCAACACATAAAAAAGTTAGCTAACAGTTACAGATAAAAGAGACTGTAAGTCAGACCTTCTCAAGACTACTGTCATTAATTATATAGAACTACCGGCAACATTAACAGGGATAAAGCTTTACAAATCCATATAAAAATGTGTATATTAAAGGACTGATCTCAGATTTTATGAATCAATATCGGGTCATTCAATTTAAGATAGATCTGAATTGGATGAATTGATTATTTTAACATAGCCCCACTAGATCTGTGCGTGTCTAGACAGATGTGTGATGTTTTCCCGATAATGTGAAACTATTCCTTTAGCTATTCCTGTTTTTTAAGTAGTACTTAGTTTGTGTTATGGGTCTAGAAAGTAATGTTATTCAATAAGTGTTTGCTTTCAGTTCATAGTCACACCACACTCTATGTATATATATATATAACAGATATACCACAAGTTCTTCAAGTTTTTTTTTTGACGGAATAACTTTGGTGGGCTTTAATATAAAACTGGAGAAATTAGAACAGACATCTGCTCATAGCTGGACTCCTGACAGCTGCGACGTCGGCGCACATCATGCCAACCCTGCTCTTCATGTGATTTATGTCTGTAACATGAGATTAGACAGGCAGGCAAATGTCTCTTCATATCATTGCTGCTTCCAGGTGATCCACTTACACAACATGATTGAAGTATGTGGAAGCACAGGATGTATACCTCAACTGTCACGCAGAAACTTCACACATCCTCGAACTGGAGGGAAACCGATTTTCCCCACGTATGGATATACATGTTTGATATTTCATTTAAATATGCAGCGGTTTTGCTCTGTTCCCAGAGGCATTAAGTGTTCTCCACACCTGGTCGACGACGCTGGATCTCAATTTTGAAGGAAAAGCAGCCAGCTCTGGAGAACATCAACCATGTGAGGAGCATTCAAGTGGAAAAACGAGTGGCAAGCGCTGCTTGAAATTGGCACAGATTCCCAACAGCATCACAATTTTCCTCCCTCAACATCCACGTCCTGGCTCATCAATCCCAAACAGGAGCGTGAAGGACTCGTGCAGAGTGTGATCCTCTTGTGATTCACCACAGACAGGCAAGAGTGGAGGAGAAGAAGAACAGATGGATGGAGAGCTGGAGGAAGGTGATGAGAGGGTGGAGAGGATGAGACAAGGATAGAGAGAACATAGAAGCAGAGAGAAGTCAGATAAGTTTCTTCTAAACTTGATCTTGCTTGAGTTGACATTTTTTCAATATTTTTTATTGACCTGGATTTTTCAAAAGAAGGTTATGTGTCATTCATGCGCCATTGTCAGGCATAAAAATCACAATATGAAACAACATTGATATACTTCATATTGCAAAACGCTGCAAAAAACAACCAACAAAATACACAAACAAAAAATAGCAGAAAAAGGACTCAGTCACCTTATAAAACAATGTATTTCAAGATCCACAAAGTACAAGAGAAAGCTCAAAATATAAAGTAGACTATTAGATAGATATAAAATAAAGAAATGATTTATTAACATTGATTTAGGGCAGCATTCATCAACTGACTTGCCTCCTGTCCGGCTCACAGAATATTAATGACTTCATAAATTGTTCCATCAGTATAGACCAGATACTTAATGGTAGATATTATTGTCTGTTTAATTTTCAATTGATATTCAAGTCAACAATTTATAGCTTGAGAGGTCAAACTTGTGTGCTGCTAGACATAAAGTGTATTGCTATTAAAACACAGTAGTAACTATGACACAGAGATAATTCTGTTATCAGTTTCATTAACTAAGGGCTTCTTTGATCTGGATTTGTGCATCTGGACAGTAAGAAGACACTGTTAACTATTCAGTGAGCAAAACTAAAACTGTAGGTTTATGAAAAGTGAGGGGACATAATAACTATCATCATTAATGCCATCCTTAGTGAGCCAAAAATAAAAGATTAGAAGAAGCAGTTAATATTGTTGATAAAAAGACTTTAGTTTGCCCTGTGCAACTGTGTGTGTGTGTGTTTGTGTGGATGAGACAGACCAGACCGTGTGCCAGAAAGAATGATGTCATTCTCACAGTGTAAGGACAGAGGACAGAGAAAGAAAACATGGACAGTTTTAGAATTAAAATAAATCTCTGATTAGTCACCAACACATTCAGCAGGTGTGAAAAGACGCGGGACGACGTCCAGGCTGCTAACAGAAGCACACACTGAGTGTATTTGACTCATGGACACACAGTGAATCGTGACCATCTGAACACCTGCTAAATATCACTTGGATAATTCATATTTCACACTTGTTACATTTTACACACACCAGTTTATCCTTCAAATCTGAGCAAAGGAGGACAGACTTGGACTTCTTTTGACATATTTGGTCTTGTGATGCCAACTGAGAAGGAGTCAGAGCCTGTATTAGGAAGCAGCACGTACAGTATGTCCAGTCCTAATCCTGTAAACAGTAAAGAATTAGCTTTTATACGGTGTACAGTTCACACTGTGTATAGGCTTACTTTCACTCCCTGTAAAGACCCTGAAAAGTCAAGGATAACATGATAGACAGGAGGGAGGGATGATGAATCAGAGGGATGAGGATAAACAGATTTGTCTCCAGCTGCCGGAGTTATGAACTGCTTAAACAAACAAGAGAAAATGTAAAGCTGTGGATGAAATACAAAAACCACCAGACCTCTCCTCTAGCTCTGCTTCAAATCCCTGTTTATGTTGGACTGTCACATCTCACAGTTAAGGTTAAAGCTGCAAAACATTTTTTATGATTATGACTATGCTTTGAATACATAAAAAAACAGCATAAAATATGCATAAACACTCTTTAAACCAGCCGGGTATCAAAGCCAAATGAGTTTTAGTCAGAAACAAGCAGCTGGTTCTCTCACTGAGAACTTAATGTCTTCACAGCATCTGCTGAGTGAAAACAGGCTGTTTATATACAGTGTAACAGCAGGTCTGCCCCCACTGAGACACAGACGTCAAACTCTGTTGGAAAGAAACGGGAACAACCAGTAAGCATTATGTTACCTCCAAAATGACTTTGCTGTTGTAAATTAGTTTGATATAAACGCTAAAGTTTTGGGAGACATGGCTGAGAATGCCTGAAATACTGCAGGAATTATTGAAATCTAAACCAGTGCTAAAAGGAGAGTGGCAATTTGGAGTTACATTCATCAGATGAACACAAACTCCAATGGGATGACCTTGCTGCTATGTGTCTGCTGGATGTCTAAACAGTTCTGTTTAGTGTTCTGCTAAGCTTTGCAGATTCCCCATTCATAATTCTTTACCGCAAGATGTGGCTTAGAGCATTTGGACTACTCCTGTCCACATACTTTTGGGTATTTTTCATGGTTTCAACTGGGCCTAGTCCCAGTTAAGGGACATCTTAAGGTATCTGCAGACAGTGACTTAAGAGGGAGGACAGCAGCTACTCTCATGCACGTGTATGTGATCTCACAGAATTGTGTGAAATAACCACAACTTCATCACTGCGTTATGTGATTGCAGCACAATGTGGATGACTAAAAAGATGCTATACAAGTACAAGCCCATTAACCATACAAAACTAACTGGTTAGGTTTAGAGAGGAAGATTGGTTTTTGGTTCAGATAACCACATTTGTTACGTACACAATGACAGTATGTCAAGTAAAGGCTCATTTGTACTCCCTGTGTTTATGAGTCTTCATATGTCTTCATACTTCCCTACATCCTTTATGTTGGCACAGATTTATTTATTTACGGTGCTTGTTTTTTATTGTGTCTGTATGAATGTTTGTGTGAGTGAATGTATACGTAACAGACTCCCTGAATTTCCTTCGGGATTAATAAAGTTCTATCTCATCTCATCTCTCTCTCTCATGGCACTTGAGGGCAGAGTCAAAAGTTTCACACAGCAACAAACAAGGTGACGGTGGTGAAGGTTGTAATACTGTACTTTTTAGTGGAGGCAGTGTTGCATGGCGGTGGTCTGTCAGGCCATTAAATACATCATGGCTTGTGGACAGAGAATTCTTTTTACACGCATAAAACTGACTTGTTCCATTCTACTATTTTTAATATGTCTTTGTTGTCCCCTATGGTTATATCTCTTATGAAATATGCTATACTGCCCCCACGATCTCCAGTGATACTGCTCCGTTCCATCTCAATCAATCAATCAATACAATCAATTTCATTTATAAAGCCCAATATCACAAATCACAATTTACCTCACAGGGCTTTACAGCATACGACATCCCTCTGTCCTTTGGACCCTCACAGCGGATAAGGAAAAACTCCCCAAAAAAAAACCTTTAACGGGGAAAAAAACGGTAGAAACCTCAGGAAGAGCAACTGAGGAGGGATCCCTCTTCCAGGACGGACAGACGTGCAATACATGTTGTACAGAACAGATAAACACAATAAATTAACAGTAATCCGTATGACACAATGAGACAGAAAGAGAGAGAGAGACAGAGAGAGAGACAGAGAGAGATGCAGGACAGACAGTAATGGCAGTAGCTTACAACAACATTAATGAAAGTAATAATATTGTACTTAATAATAATATATTAATATCTTATAGTATACATGTGTGACAATAATCATATGTGTATAATAACAATAGAATCTGTGTGGCATCTGGCACACTATCCAGGCACCGCTGCAATACGAGTTCACCTGAGAGACAGTGGAGCACAAAGGTGCCGAGTTAGTGACATCCAGAATGGCCGAGTTAGCAAGATGCAGTAATAGAGAGAGATAGAGAGAGAGAGAAAGAGAGAGAGAGAGAGAGAAAGAGAGAGAGAGAGAGAGAGAGAGAGAAAAGGTGCCCGGTGTATGATAGGGGGTCCTCCGGCAGACTAGGCCTAAGTCAGCCTAACTAGGGGCTGGTACAAGGCAAGCCTGAGCCAGCCCTAACTATAAGCTTTATCAAAGAGGAAACTCTTAAGTCTAGTCTTAAACTAGTCCCTACAGGAAGATGATTCCACAGGAGAGCAGCCTGATAGCTGAAGGCTCTGGCTCCTGATGTACTTTAGGGACTACGAGTAACCCTGCATTCTCCGAGCGCAGAGTTCTGGTTGGACTGTATCCATCCACTTTGAGAAAACGTGCACAAGTACAGACGAAATGAACACAGTGTACAGACAGGGCAAGCTCCATTTGTCTCTGTCTTCTTATATAACAATAAGCATAAATAAGCCCTAATGTAATGTTATGTAAAGGATATAAGACAGTACACTAACAGTGGTCTCCTGGGTGAAAGTCCGGTGTTTGTTTGACCCATCCTGTGGTGTAATGGATCGTATACACATGTATACGGGATACACCCACCTTTTTTTCTGGCTATTTACAGCATACCACCTATCAACCAAAAAAAACATTGGAATATATAGTAGAGTATACCTACTTCCTCCTACCTCATAGTACACCCACCATATCAACTACCACTACACCACTGGGCCCATCCACCACACCAACCTCCTGCATAAATGGGCTTTCTTACTCCTCTGTGGGGCTGTAACATTAACCACTGGTAAATGGTAAATGGACTTGTATAGTGCCTTTCTAATCTTCTGACTTGTACAGCTCAGCCAATCACAAACATCCTTTTTTACACTTGCCCGAAATGTACAGCTAAGGCCAGCCAACCACAAACCTCATTTCCTGCTTGCCTTGAATCGACAGCAAAACCAGCCAATCACAAACATCCCCTTGAGCGAGGGAGACGTGATGCTGCTAGCAACTTGCTAGTAACACATTTGCGACTAAAAATAGTTTTGTTGGAACAAAATAAATCATTCAGCAGGCTGTATGAGTACAGATTTCAACCAGCAGCAGAAACGGAAGGCGAATCCTGCCGGTTGTGGGCAGAATGGGGGTCACAAGATAACGCGGTTTACCGGCGTTTCGTCGTACGTGAAGAGCCTGGTGACGCAAGGCTACCGGCGACCGACAAGCCCGGCTCCAGGTGAATAAGTTGGTGTCATGACTGCCCAGTAGTACCTGAACAGTCGAGCCATGGCGGACGCGGCACACAGGTATGTGACATGTCACTGTGCATTCACACCAAAAGTGTCATGAGCGCCAGCGAGGAGAAACGAGCCATTCACATTTCCACAAACATCACCGCACTTCAGGGACTGTTCTTTACTTATGAAGGGACTGTTCTTTACTTATGAAGGGACTGTTCTTTACTTGTCAGGGGAGGAGGGTGGCTGGTTGATTTTTATTTTATTTATTTATTTTATTTTGATCGCCCCTATGTTAATCACTTATTGATGCTGTTTTTGAAGTATGAATAAGTCAATAAGTAATTTATTCCATTGAAATATCATTGATGTATTATAGAAAAGTGATTTATCTTTTTATAAATGACAAAAGGCACATCTGCTTCATTTTCGCTGTGGTATCGTGATACTACTCAGAACCATGATACTTTCACTGGTATCGTACCGTGGGTCCCAATTTTGGTACCGTGACAACACTACAGAGTACTGTATGAACAGTGCCTGGCACTAAAAGACAGGGTGGGGACACTTGCTACACATGATTCCCGTGTATTCAGTCACTAAAGAAAGCTTCCAGAAAATGGTTCGGACTGTTTTTTGTTTTTTGTTTTTTTTATAAAGAATGCTTAGTTTTCACTATACCCATAGTCATATCGTATCGTATCAGTATCGAGATATCTGGCATAAATATCGAGAAATTTTGTCCATATCGTTCATCCTTAATATTTATACACTGGTGGCTGAGGCTACCATACCAGGAGCCACCTGTTACTCAGTTAAACATACATAAGCAATCACACTCCGACTGCACAGCCATCGGGAGGGATTATGGGTTCAGTGTCTCGCCTGGGGATACTAAGACAAACAGTGGTGTAGCCACCCCCGACACTGATGCGTGATATTGTTGATCCAGGGAATTGTGTGTCCACAAGGACAAAGAATACTGATTGACTTTTCATTGGCACTGTATGTGTGGTGCCGGCCTGTAATTTCAACACAATGCGTGCCATCATCACGTAATGCCATGTTAAGAGGTTGTGGTCATTTCACGTATTTCTGTGAGACCTGGTTGATTATTCATATATATATTATACTATTATGCTAAAGCTCATTGTGTGACCATGGCAACCACAGAAACTACAGCGAGGATACATTACATTAAATGCATTTGGCAGTTTTTGTTCAAAGTGCCTCACAATAAATGCATTCAAACCACAAAGGGGTGAGAGCTATATCATCCACGATCAGTGCGACAGTGCACATTTTGTGATGGATGACCATGTATTCTTTATAAAGGGGTGGTGTGAGTATAATACTGCGCTCTGAGGTGTCCTGATACAAAAAACAATGAACTCATTAAATTCTCACCTCATTGTTCTCATGCTTATCAAGTACTCATCATTCACAGTACGAAAGAATGACAAGCTTCAATCTTTTTGCATGTGCTGTGAAAATGACACATTGTCAGTGCATCCACTGTCATTCAGGTGAGACGCCACAATTAACGATTACATCATCAATATAACCCAATCACACAAAGAAGTAGTCTCTAAAAAGTAACTGCATGATATTTTTTACATCATTATTTCTAAATTATTGCTTTTTTATTTTTCTTTCCTTCTCTTCTCTCCTGCCTACTTTACTTTTCCTCTTTCCTCCCTTCTGCTTCTTTTCTTCTTTGTTTTTGTCATTCCACCTTTACTTCTCCTCCTCTCCATCTTTCCTGTTTTTTTTACTGTCTCACTTTTGCCTTTACTTCTTCCTCTTTCATTCTTCTTTCCATTTCCTGTTTTTTCTGTCTTTCCTTCCTCATTTCTTTACCTTATTCTTTCCTTGTTTCATTTAATTTCATTCTTTTCTTTCTGTTTGTATTTCCTCCTATCTTGTCTTTCCCTCTTCTTTTCTTCTGTCTTTCATTCCTCCTTTACTACCTCTTGCCTTTTCTACTGCTCTCCCTCTCTCATGTTGTCTTGTCTTCCTCTTCTCTGCCCCCTTTCTCATTTCCTTCTTTCTTCCTGTCTTTTATTTCTCCCAATCCTTCTCCTGCTTTCCTTCTCCTCCTCCTTATTGTTCTCTCCTTCCTTTGTTTCTTTTTGAATTTTTTTTGTCCCTACCATGCCTCCTTTCCTCAATCTGTTTAAAAATAAATATCTAAATATATATATTCTCTCCATATATATTTTCTTTTTACAATTTTTTTTAATCACTTGCTATCATTTTCTTGTTTTTTTCTGCCTGTCTCTTCTGCTCTCTTACTGTAATCAGTGTTTCTAGCAAAGACACGCACGCACGCACGCACGCACACACACACACACACACACACACACTTTCTGTCTCAATGCTTGTCTCTTTGCACATACCTGTCAGAGCGGTTGACCTTAATATCTGTTTCTCAGAGAAGGGTAAACAAGAGAGAATGCATTAATGTCTGGAATATTCTACAGTAATGGCAGCGGATATTTTACATTCCTGCTACATGCGCTGCAGAGTAAACACTCTGTACATATGGAGGAGAAAGATAACAGGGATGCACTTAGAGAAAAGCAGCCACTCTGATGCTCTTATCTCTGCACAAAGTGACAAGAAAAGGCTTTAGGCAACTTGAAAAGTGTTTGGGGCTCAGAGCAGAGAGGCGTGTATACCATGTAATTAGTGTAAGAAAAACACATTTGGTATGTACACACCATCCATATTTCACAGTATTCTCTCCTTCCTCCTGATAACAGCACTCTTCACTTAAAATAACAGCGAATTAGCTGTGACACTGTTAGATCTCTCTCTATATGTGAGTTTCCCCTGCGGTCATAATCTGACAAGTGAAACCTCATAAGGTTCATTAAAACTTTATGGGTGATGGAGCTGTTTGATGCATTCTCTTTCTATAGGTTCAGCTTCCCTCTGGCAGCATGCATGGAGTCTGTGTCTGCTGATATGATCAAGAGTGTTATCCTCACAAAACCTGCCTCTGCTGCAGCTCCACGCAGTGGCGGAAAGTACATTGAGTACCTTTCCTCAAGTAACTTAAGTTTTTGTTTTTTTTTAAAGATATTTTTCTGGGCATTTTAGCCTTTAATTGACAGGACAGTCTAGTGTGGAAGGGGGAGAAAGAGAGGGTGTGACATGCAGCAAAGGGCCACGGGCCAGACTTGAACCCGGGCCGCTGCGGCAACAGCCTTGTACATGGGGCGCCTGCCCTCTCCACTAAGTCACCTAAGCCCCAAGTAACTAAAGTTTTGAGGTGGACATATTTTCCTAAAGTACTTCAATTTCATGCTATGTACAGTATACTTTTACTTCACTACATTTTAGAATGAAAAATTTTACTTTTTCTTATCCTTGTTCTCATCTTTTATTTATTGGATTTCATCATATAAGAAACGACGCAGGCCTTATACGGAGTTCAAAGAGCCTAAGGCCCTTTGGAGTCTGCAGAGAAATCTTACAGGGAAAATTGTTTACCTTTGATGTGGATGTCCAATCAATGTTAATGGTAAATGTGAAATGAAACAAAACAAGCTCTCACAGGGCTGACATTGCCTTTATGTACCCAGTGTTGAGCAGTCATGTGTTACTCATGACGCGTTAGAGTAATAACATTACTTCTTCCAGTAATGAGTAGTGAAACTAATTACTTTTTTTTACTACAGTAATAATATCACAGTTTACCCAAGACCCAACAACTCATTACAACGTTACTTTTGTTATCACATCACAACTGATGTGAAATACAACATAACATCAGCGCAGTCATTCTAGTAATCATCATGCTGTGCAGGCACATCACAAAGCAACAAGCTAGTTTGGAAGACGGAAAGGCTTACCTTAGTTTTACTCATGGGCAGCTGCAGCTACAAAGAAGTAAGGAAACTTGTGGCTGGATATATGGTGGATAACATGTTGCTCCACAAGTGACTCTCCATCTTCCAGGCAGAGCCTTGTGAAGGTACCGATCGCAGGCAACTGAAAACCCCAGGTTATTATAAAAAAAAAGCCAATATAGCTACACTGCTGGAGATTACCCTGACATCCACACAGAAGCACACATCTGGGGAGATGTGCAATTACCAATTGTATGGGGTGTAACGGAAAAGTAATATTATGAGTAGTGTAACAAATAACTGTTATCAGGGAGTAATAAGTAAGGTAATATTATTTCTCTGGAAAAGAGTAACAAAAAATGAGTAATAGATTAGATTTTTAGGGTAACTTTTAATTTATATACTTTATTAATCCCCCTGAGGGGAAATTCAATTTCTTCACTCCATTGTCATTAACACAGGACCGTAGTACACACACATGCAGAAACAGGACCTATACATGCACAAAGTGGAGAGATGTCAGAGTCGTCAGCCACCAGCCCACGCTCTGCAGTTGGTCTGGGCGGGGACTTGAGCCGGCGACCCTCCGATTCCCAACCCAATTCCATATGGTCTTAGCAACTGCCGCCCCTACTAACAAGCCCAACACTGCATGTGCCAGGATGCATTGCTTCTGATGTCAACAACTTCGCTGGGTATCACCTCTCTAGCCCAAAGCAGTTACTTTGTTGGCCAAAACATAGCGTCACTTGTATGAAAACGTACCTGCGGCCCAGCACTGATTTACTGTCTTGATATTTTTTTATTTTTTTTTGCAAGATCTTTTTCAACCTTCAATTGTTTTTGTCTTTTACCCCTCCATGTCCCTTCCCACATCACTCAATTTTTCATAAAAGATACTCATTCATATATAGTTATGGCCTCAGTCAGTACCCCAGACACTCTCCATTTCTTTTTTTCTGACTGCAACTGCACCTCTTATTTCATCGTAGATACTCTGAACATAGCTTCTTTGTCATTAGCAGGAAAACATTTGCTCTGAGGTTATAAACTGTCAGAAGTTGTCCCTCCTGACGCCTGCAGGGCTCGGTCGTCTCACTGGAGAAGAAATCAGGAATATTTCCAAGCAACATCAGCATAGTTTTAAAGCTTTTTATGTGTCGCTGCCATTTCCAGCTATTTAAACATTAAGACTGTGTTAAAATTCTACTGCATGATGGGGAGTGGGGGAGTAAATCTGGAAATGTTATATGAACAGAGAAGGAGAGAGATGATGGTACTTAGCATGGCCTGCCTCATAATTTGCTTTCAGCTGAGTTTAGTGATGCTTCACTGGTTGTGTATTAAAGTTCAATTAAATATAAATCAAATAGGGTTCAATTTGACTAATCAAGTGGCCGTCTCTTTCACTCACTTACATCTCCATTTCACTTCTTTTTCCTTTTTTGTCTCTCTCTCACAAGGGGGAATATATCATCCCTGACATATGGAATATATGTCAAGTATGATATTCTCTCTTTTTCTTTTTCCTCCCTCCCTGTTTCTTTTAACTTCAAGATTTTTACAATGGTGTTACACACAGACGCAGCAGCAGCTCCTCTGGGTCCAGGTATATGTGCTCATGTTTGGTGTTAAACAACCTAGATTCCTACTGTGTATATTTTTGTATCAATATGGTTGGAATGACTGAGTAGACTTGGCACTTGAAATGAACATCAAAAACTTTCTTTGGATGACTGGATAAAAGCTGTTTTTTAAAAAGCAATAATAAAATAATATCAGAGTGAATGCAAAGCAAATGAGCAAACTGAAATTTGTCAAGCGTAAAATATCAGACATAAATGCATTTATGCAAGTAAGAATTTACATATGAACTAAATATGCACATACATCTATGAAAACAATCATGCAAAATCTTAAAGGGACAGTTCACCCCAAAATTCAAAAATACATATTTACAAATACATATAGTAGTGCTTGTTAATCAATTTAGATTATTAGTAGTGGTAATGTCTTGCTAACCGCAGCCAACCCCCCCACGACTCCCTTTCTCCCCCTCAAACAAGCGTGTGTGTTGCAAAACTGAACTCACCTCTGCAGGGGACCAGAGAGAAGGGCGTTTTTAAAAGTCTCTGTGTGTTCAGCTCTCAGTACTTTTGTAGCTTCTAACTGAATCCCTGTTGTTTGGAGTTTAGTTTCTCTCCAAACATCCTGTTTTTACTTTAGATATCTGTGTTATTTTACTGTTACATGTTTGCTATCAGCTGAATTAGAAGTTGTGTGAAGTTGCTGCTTGAAAACCCGACATTTACTTAATTTCACAGTGAGATGTTGATGAAGAGCTGTAGACAACAGGCTCTTACTGCACCTCTGCAAACAGCTCACCTCCAACAGGTGACGTAAAAACATATGCAGCAAAATTAGCAGGGGACTCTAGCTGCAGATCCCTGCCAGGCTGAGCTGACGGCCCAAGCCAAACCAAGCCAAGTCAAGCCACCGCATGACTGTGGAAAAGGGTGTAGATGGCACTTAGATTGTGGAACTCAAAGAGTCCAAATTAAAAAACAAAAAAACAAAACTCAACAGCAATGCCTCATTGCAGAAATCATGACCCAATTACTCGAGATTATCCATAGACTTTGTTGTGAGCAGTTCACGTGGGAACTACTTTCTTTCGACTGAACTACACCTGCCAACTGAATTACCACACAGGAGGAAGCGTGCACCTACTCGTGGATGAGAGGAGAGGTCCGTGACAGGGTGAGGGAAAACACTAATGGCGTCCTCCTCGACCTCGTTGTGACCTAGTTTCATGTAGGAGCTACACCTACCAGTTATAAAAAAAAAAAAGCGTGCATCTACTGCTAGCTTACCTAGAAACACTGAGCAAGGTAATGTTACAGCTCAGCCGATGAGAAGCCATTAAAGTTAACAACTAGTATGTATCATGGTTCTGAGTAGTATCACGATAGCACAGCAAAAATGAGGCAGATGTGCCTTTTGTCATTTATAAAAAGATAAATCACTTTTCTATAATACATCAATGATATTTCAATGGAATAAATTACTTATTGACTTATTCATACTTCAAAAACAGCATCAATAAGTGATTAACATAGGGGGGATCAAAATAAAATAAATAAGAATCAACCAGCCACCCTCCTCCCCTGACTAGTAAAGAACAGTCCCTTCATAAGTAAAGAACAGTCCCTAAAGTGCGGTGAGGTTTGTGGGCCGTTACCTGCCACAATGACAGAAATGTGAACGGCTCGTTTCTCCTCTGACACGCCACATACCTGTGTGCCGCCATGGCTCGGCTGTTCAGGTACTACTGGGCAGTCATGACACCAATGAAAGAGGAAATTAGGCTACTGGACCTGGAGTCGGACTTCTCTGTCGCCAGTAAGCCGTTATCTTGCGCCGCGGAGTCGCCGTAGGCTATTTGACCGCCGTATTGCTGTCTGTGACCCCCGTTCAACCCACAACCGGCAGGATTCACCTTTCGTTTCTGCTGCTGGTTGAAATCTGGACTCGCACAGCGTGCTGAATGATTTATTTTGCTGGCACAAAACTATTTTTAGTCACAAATGCGAGTAAAATACTCGCACGTAGAGCTCTGTGGAAAAGAAATCACTGCCGACAAGTAAAAAGAATAAATAAATAATAACTTTCACTGCTCAAAGATACTCACGTCTGGAAAATAAACCACTACAGCAGCATAATGAGTGCCAGGTGGCCAACACGCGCCGTTATTGACCAGCGCACGCCGTTATTGGACGACGCATGGACACTCACCCTCTTGCGATTGGACTTTGAACTTATCCCACAGTAGTGGTACGTGAGGCACCGTAGTACTACAGTACTCCACCCTGCAACACTAGTGACATCAGCCAATACTGTATGAGGCAGAGACTGTGGAGCATGCTCAGAGCGCCCAGGCCAGTTTGGGTCCGACTGACTGAATACATGTAGGAGTAATTTGACTTCCGATTACATGATCTGGGTGTGTTAGTCCATCTTTGAGAAATTCGAGTTAGTGCGATTTCAGTCAGACTAACATGTTTATATGTATTTTAAAAGTCCAGTTTCAATTGGACTAACACAATAAATCTAATTTCTCATAAGTCATGTATACGTCCTAACTGTCACAAGCCTCTCATCTATGAGAAGGTGCACATTTTACAGTGATGAGCAGTGATGTGCAGAGGGACGGTTGGCAGGTGTAGTTCGTTAGAAAGAAAATAGCTGCTACATGAAACTACCCCTAACAATCTGTGCATTATCTTTATTAACCGGGTCACGGTTCCTGGAAAGAGACATTGCTGTTGAATTTTTCAAATATGTTTTTTTTTTTGGTACTTCAGCACCACAAGCTGAGTTCCATATAGTGCCATTATATCAGACAGAGGGCAGACATCTGTGCGGCCAAAATCTCCAACACTTGGCAACTCACACCAAAACAATATGGACTGACACTATGCCCCAATACTTAATCTGAGTGAACAATCTCATCATATAGACATCTTTCTGACTCAGTCTAAGGATTAAAGAGCTGTGGTTGGTGTAAATTCTACCACATTACATCCTGCTTCTTTGTCTCTTTCTCTTTCCCCTCGGCTCTCGATGACTTTCCTCCCATCGCTTTCCCTCCTTGTGTCCCCGAGGGTTTCCTCCCTTTGCTGTCTCTCTCTTCTACTTCTTCACTAACAAGGACATACACTCACTCTGCATGTGGACATTATTTGGTTAGATGGTGTGCAAACATATAGTTTCTCCTCTACAACTGCATATAGAGCACTGAAGATGTACAGTCTGTGTTTACAGAGAAGCAGTGCAGCAGGAAACTGTGGTGTCCTGCAGAGAATCAGACTGGACAGGTTGGACCCAGACAGCAGCTGAGTGATGTTCTCAAAATTAATTTGATTGGTACAGTTGTCACCGCAAGTTAGTGTTGTGTTGGTCCATAAAACTGAATGGAGTCTGCGGAGGTTGATTATATATTTATATTTTCTTAATGCTACCTTTTAAAGATTTTGCAAGCTTTCCTATATCTAAATCATTGAACACTGGCTTTTCAAATGACTCATACAGCATGCCATCTCCACTGTGTAGGTCTGGTTAGGTTTGCATACATGGGCAAAAGAAACCAACTTTAACTGTTCATGAATTCGATATAAATCCTGTTCTCTGGTGTCACAGTCAGACATTGTTTGGATACGCAATTGTTCCTAAGGACATGCATTAATTATGTGAAAGTAACAAGTTGCATGTCAGGTCTTTCAGTTGGAGACAGAGAAATTAACCAAAAGGCTCTTTTGTTAGGAGGATTAATCCCCGCAGTACCGCCCAAACTGCTACAGATGCTATGCCTGTGCTTACTGCACAGACTGTATAAAAATAATGGATGTATGGTTTGTTGACTAAGCCTCGAGCGGTCAGCTATCACCATCTTGGATTTTGGAGCCAGAAGTGACCATATTTGAATGAGAGGCTGGGTCTGTGCAGTAAAGGGTGAAATAGGAATGGATTTTCACTGTCCCATCCACAAATGGGAGAAGTATTCTTTGTCGGGTCTCTCCAAGAAAGCCCTTTCTGACAGAAATCTATTAATTTTGACCTTAACCAAGAGATGCCATTCTGGTAGAAAGAAAATTTCTCCCAGCTGTGTCCCATCCTACTCCCACAAAAACACCCCTGTCTTTTCCCAGTCTCAAAGGAATGACTCCTGTCCCAGTCCGTCTCCTTGTTTTGTTTTTAAATATGAATATAATTGTGTTTATTTGTATTAGAATTGCATATTAAAAAACTAAGCACCCTTCATTGCAATATATATTATCATTGCAATATAAATTACCAATCATTATTCTAATAATTATTCTTGTTATGGTCATTATCATGATACATTGGTTTATATTAGGTTATGTTACGTGTCGTATTATATCATAGTGGATTATTATGTTATGTTATATTATATCCTATAATCTTATAGTATATTATTATATATTATATTGTGTTGTATTATATTATGCTATATTATATTATAATGACTTATAGTACCTCGTATTATATTATTTTATCTTACATTATTATGTCATATTATATTAGGTTAAATCATAGTACACCATACGATATTAACATATGCCATATTGTATTGCAGGTTTTTTTTTTCCTTCCCCTTTATAAAAAAAATAATATATGTATATTTTTACTTTTTTTAAATTTATTTATTTTTATTATATTATCTATACCATATTGGACATAATCAGTGTTGGGTAAGGGTTACTTTAAAAGTAATCAAAGTACGTTACTGCTTTACTTTTTAAAAAAGTAACCAGTTACTTTACTGCGTTACTCCCTGAGTTAAGTAACTCAATTACTTCAAAAGTGCTTCCAACGTACTTTTGAGTATTCTACATTTCCTATTGGGCAATGGACCACAGGGCGCTAAGCCTACATTTTTTTGTCTCCAAAGTTAAAGTTATGGACCACTTGCCCTTCACTGAGATCCAATTCTCCCATCACAGCCGTCACTTTGACCAGTAGAAACACAGAACGATCTGCTGCCGTAACAACTGTATGACAACAACACCCCAGCGTTTTTAATATTTCCTCTAGGGATGTTACCACACAGAGTAAAAGGGGGAAATGATGGTGTGAAACAGCAGAGGCACTTTGTCAACCCGCTGAGTTAACGTTACTGTCATTAGCATCAAGCTAGCAAACAATGCTACATCCTCACGGTCGGACATAAAGTAATAACATTAACAAATAGCGGCGGGGCTTTTACTCACCACAGCTGCAGAGGCTCCCAGCTTCATTTGAGACAAACGACATTATAGATGGTCTGTTATTTATTAATCTCTCTGTGTGTTTATATATTTACTTTTTATCCGCTCCGCTGTCTTTGTAAAGTTAACACATCGCACCGTCATTTCAAACTCAACACTTGTGTCAAATTAAAAGCCCCTATAACCTCGGCTAGAGAATCCTTCCATTTTCTAAATAGGCTTTTATTCTGAAACATTTGTCAGAACTTCCTGTGGAAGATACAGTAGCTTGACAGTTTACATATGGCGCTTCAAATGTAGCTCCTGCCATCTGCTGATGCTTTTAGGTGACTACAACAACATGTCGGCTGGCACATGAACACACATAGTGACTCAAATAATAGTGAAAGTAATAAAAATAGGACAAGAATAACCCGATGACATCACACACGCTGTGACAGACGACCGGGGATAATTGGTGAGTACCAGCGTGTAGCGTGTACCAGGCATAATGCAAGTCCTGAGTCTGAAATATGTCTGTCAGCGAGTCCTACTCCAGCGAGCCACAAGCTCCGTGGCTTATTTCAGACTGATAGGTTTAACGTTATCTCCGTTCTTAGAACCAAACGACAGCTGTTGCTGTTTGAGAGCTGAAGGACCAGCGTTCTAAAAGTAACGGAAGTAACTGATGTCTTGTTTGAAAATGTACTTAAGTATTTGATTACTCAAACAGCAAACTAACGCATTAGGTTACTCATTACTACAAAAAGTAATCAACTCTGGACATAATAATACTATACCACACCATAACACACACACACACACACACACACACACACACACACACACACACACACACACACACACACATACACACAGACCTATATACATATTATTGTAACTTGATGTTGTTTTCTGTTGTTGTTTGTGCTGTATGTCCACTGTTTGTACTTTAAGTCCACTTGGTGTACTGTATTTGTACCCTATGTCACCTTGTCTGTTGTCACGTAAAAAAAATCATGATAGCATAATGATGAAATAACTTTTAACATAACAGCTGAAACAGGTATTTACAGAATTTTTTGTTCTATATTAATGTTTTTGACTGTTGCAGTACTTTGTCCTCAATTTTATTTCCTCTTAATATGCTTATTGTATGCATCAAACACCACACACCTGTAGAGAGCTGGGAGAAGAACTGGAGCTTGAGAGTGCAGGTTGATCTATGTGAGCATGTGACAAGATGATAGGCTATAAGGTAGCTAGTTTAGACACAAAATTTGGCACTGGGACCTTCATAACTACAATACGCCACTGCACGTGATGAATAGTGAAACCGACTCCCATCCCATGTCCTTAATTGTCCGAAACTTTAAGCCTGAATAAAACGCAAATTGGTGAGTAATTATGAAAATACATTCCCGACGTACAGTTGACTGGAACTTGGAAATTTGTTATAGAGACCAAAGTTGCTGTGTTTTTTTTTGTACCAGGTTGTAAACGTGTTCATTTCTGCTGTAAAGTTGGACATTTTCACATGAGGGTCTATAGGGATTCACTCACTTCTTGAGCCAGCCTCAAGTGGCCATTAGCGGAACTGTTTTTAGCGCATGACTGCATTTATCAGTCCAGAGGTTGCTGTCTGTCTACACAAGATGTGTAGGCACAGGACTGAGTGTAGGTCACCTGTGTTTTGGCAGTGTGCAGAGCTAACCCCATTGTCACAGTAGTCAGGCGTGTAAAGCTGAAGAAACATTGAACTGCAAAGGTACATTTCTGGTTGCAGCTATTTGTGTAGAGAGCAGCAGCCTGTGTAGACAGCTGAATTGATTAAACAGGATTGTGTACCTAAAAAAGACATTTCCTTTTGCTTTTGTGTAACCAATATCTAAGCATAGTGAAAGTTGTGGAGGTTAAGTACAAGCTTTATTCATTTCTGTTCTCTTATTTTTTCAGTCTGCTACTGTGCTTTACTTTGCTTTACAGTGGTTGCATCTTGGAGAAATGGCATTAATATCTAAAGACACGCACAGAGGAAACAGGACATGCATGGTAACTAAGTAAAAAAGTACATCAGCATGCTTTAGGGGAATAAGTACACAGGACCAGGCCCAAAAAATCAGGTCAGTGGATTTGGGTATATTGTGCACATGTATATATATAATATTATATTCTTTAAACGAGAGAAAAAATACAGGAGGACACTTTCTATGTGTTCCAGTTCTGTGGGGTCTGCTGCAGCAGAGAGTGTGTAGATAAGTAGGAAGTCATTTGGGAAAGACGTGGCAGATTTATCACAGGTATCTCAGGGGAGGAGATGGAGGCTAATATAGCACAGGTGTGGTGTTGCCGCTGTGCAGAGGGTGCCCTCATATTTCTCTGACTGTAGTTCAGTCTCTCTTTGTCCTCCACTGCCCGCTCTGACTCTGACACCACACCGCTCTGCTGCATTACTGCTTCTTTATCTCTCCCTCATTTCTCATTCCACCACTCTCACATTCAGTCTTTTCATGCGGTTGGTGCTGCAAACATCCTGAACAAAGCAGGCTTCCATTCTCATTGTTAAATATCTGAAAAGATCATTTTATCAACAAATCTTCAGGTTGAATTTTCTGCATTTTCCTGCACATTAAAGCAGCCAGACAAAATGTCAGATAACATCTACAGTAAGAACATAAATACGCTTATTGTGATGGCAGATTAATAACAGTCTTGGTTGAATGGGTTCGTGATGACAAACCACTTGACTACACACACACACAGAGATGCATCATCACACAGACTGACAGTGTGTGTCCTGCATACAGACAGAGCAACATCCCAGCAACACAACAGTAAAACAACAATGAAATCTGCAGACAAAGAGAGAAGGAGATGAGCATGAAGGGAGACACCAGGATAAAAATGATTGAGTGGAAGGAAGCTGGAAACACAAATTCCCCTCATGAAGACGTCATCGTTGTAAACTCATAAACGACCGCTCGGCGCATTTATGACACCGCTGCAGCCATCAGAGAGGTACATTATGGCAGAGAAAGACTTGTTATATTTTCCTCCATCTCTGCATGCTGCGCTTTTATTGTTCCATTTGCATTAGGTATGGTACCTCGGGAAGCACTCAAATCGCATTAGAGCGTATGGAAATGAAATCAGAGGCTACGTATTGATGTTTCCCCCTGAAGCAATTAATTCTGATTTATGGCGTTATTGGGTGAGAAAGCTGAGTGACAAACTCAGCACACACACTCATAAATAATGCTCATCTGAAATGAAGCAGTGTCAGATGGGCTCATGAATGACTTAATGAAGTTTTCTTCCAAAATGAGATGTTTTGAAAAAAATAAAATGACACCAACATTGTTATCAGGTTTACAAATGGCGACATATAGCTGAAATAAATTAGATTTTTTTAAAGCATGGCTAATAACTTTCATCTTTAACTGTCAAAATGCTCATCCTTTTCAGATAATACATTTTAGTTTAAGGAATGGGATAAAGGAAGATGTGATTTGTGTGTTACAGCAGCACAGGAAAGAGGCTGAAGAAGGAAAGAAATAAGAGAACTTTTTAAAACGAAATGAGAAAAAGATTAAGACAGAATAACAACACCTTAGATGATATACATGAATTTGCAAATAACTGCAAAAATGTCAGTCCTGCTATGAAACTTGTTAATACCATGAAACACTGTTATAGTGTACGGTATGCAGTATTATACAATATAAATATAGGTTTGTGTTTTAATAATACAACACATAATGCATATAGTAGAAATAAAACAGAATATTATAATAAATATTAGACACAAACATGATCTGAAATGTGAATGTATAACGTCTTTGCCACATGCAGTGCTACTGAACACAGCTTGAAGTGTGCCTGCACTAAATGAACATCAGCAGTTTGACAGGCAAAGTTTCAAAGCTGGAAGTTTCTGAGAGATTGAAACCGACTGGTTGTTTTCTCGATCTCCAGCTGAGATCTTGGAGCTCAGTATCTCATTCTCCTTCTTCTACCCATCAGATGTCTCAATACCAGATAAGAGACTGTAGAGAAACTGGGTTACAAGGAAGAGCGAGGCAGAAAAGAAAAGTTGTTTTTTTTAGTTAACTCTCGTTAGAGAAAGCAGTGCAGAGGGGAGAGAAGTGACTGTACATACCCCTCTGAGACTCCCACTGATCTCTGACTCTGACTCCAGACAGTGGAAAGCATCTAATGTTGTTGGCTGACGTAAGCCTGCATGACAAATGTCTACACATTAAAAATTAAAAATGAATTGAAAAGTGGACAGTACTGGACACAATTTCTTCAGAGAAGGAAAACATACTTAACAACTCACTCTCTAAAATGTGGTTATTAAAAGGAGCTGCATGTGACATTCACAGCATGATTAAAAGTTTGGGGCAGGATTGTATGTTCACGGTTCTCATCATGGAGGTGGCTGAACCAGCAGCTAGCAGCTAACAGTGCTAATTCAATAAACACTGCTAACCTCCATTGTTAACCTGTGGGGGAACCGGAGGGTGGGCACTATACTTTGGCAACGCCATCTCATCACTGTGGGTTGGGATGGCTTTCTCAGCGGTAACTGCTGTAAGTGAACAGTGCAGTGGCGTAGAGCAAGCCAGTGGATACACACACAGGGACTCACATGCACTGACATGCACACACAGCCAGACTGACAACCACAACAACAAAGGGAGAAGCTCTGATTACAACACACACACACACACACACACACACACACACACACACACACACACACACACACACACACACACACACACACACACAGACACACACACACACACACACACACAGAGGGAGTGTGACTGCTCAGCTGAGGATGCCATTACTCCACTATCTTTATATGGCAAACGGTTGTTTGCTGCTGTATGAATGCTCTAAATGTTGCATACAGCTACTTCAAAGAAGAAAGAATATAACCTGGGAAAACAGACTCATGCGGGATAGAAGATAAAGACTCTTATGTTTACAACTTGTAAGTGTTCACTCATTCGACTGACTGAAGACATGTATGAACGCACATTGGATTGTTAAAGCTGAAAATACACTTTGCATGATCAGCACAGCAAAATATGTTCTAAGTTTGAGTCTAAAATTGGAGTTTGGAAAAAAATCATCTTGGATGTTGATCACACTTTGATCTTCACTGTATGTGTGTAAGTGGACATTAAAAAGTGCAACTTCATAACATGAAAATGAACTCAAAATCAAGTACATTAACTACATATACTGTAGACACATCATTTGTTTGTTGCCAGTTCGGACCTTTGTCAGCTTCAGAACATCCACAATTCTGCAGAACACAGCAGATAATTCAGTGTCAGATGCGGGAGGAACAAACAGGTGGAGCTCTCCACCACCTGCAGCTGCAGCGACCCGCCCACAGCAGGCCGAAACACTGATTCAGCAGCGTCTGCACTCCCAAATCACCTCAGGGAAACAGCGAGAGATCCCACTGCAATAACAGCACATCAGGCACCTCAGAGGAGAGCAATCAATTAACAGCAAGCCGTCTGTGGCTGCTAATGCATCCATCTTTTCTCTCTCTCATACTGTACAACCTCCCTGCTGTTCTCTGCATGATCCCTCATGTCTTTCCGTATTTTTTATTTCTTTTTTTTTGGAGAGGAGATGACTTCAAAGGCCAGTTGTCGTTACAGCAGCCGTCTCCCAGCTCAGGCATAAATATTCCATCAGCAGTGTAAAGCGAACACCGTCCCGTCTGAATACAGTAAGCTGCTCCGACACTTTCATTAAATATTTAGTCATATAGGCAACTGTGGGAGCACAGCATGTGTGTGTGTGTGTGTGTGTGTGTGTGTGTGTGTGTGTGTGTTTGTGCATGGGTGGGTGGAAAGAGGAAAAAGTGAGTGACGTGGTTGTGTGTGTGTGTGTGTGTGTGTTTGTATGTGACAGTGTCAGACTGTAGGAGTGTGACACGATGAAATGAAGACAGTTGAGAAGATACAACAGATATGAAGCATCCAGCTGTGTGTGTGTGTGTGTGTGTGTGTGGGTGTGAGTGTGTGTGCGCAAAACAAGTGTTCTTCTTTAATTCAATAGTTGTGTCACCATTGAAGCTCTGCCTCCTTTAATGTCTACAGTCAGAGTTCTCCATCGATTTAGTATTGCACCTTTAAACCAAAGTCTTCAGCCAGACAGCTGCACTGAGTCCGTAGCTACTTTAGCTAAATGCTGACATCAGCAAGCTAACATGCACACAAAACAATGCTAATGTGCTGATGTTTAGTAATGAACTCACTAATTTTTACCATGTCTACCATTTAAGTTAGCATGTTAGCATGCTAACATTTGCTAATCAACAGTAAGCACATGTACAGCTGAGCCTGATGGGAATGTCATTAGTTTTGCAGGCATTTGTTCACAAACCAAAGTTTTGGACAACATTAACTTGATATGAAATATTAAACGGGGAAAAAGCAATTTTAAGATTTAGTGTCTCCAGATGGAACCATGTGAAGTCTGTAAAATTTCTGCGAGTGCGGTCAGCTAAGTCAGTGTATGTTGGGTCCAGGGCCTTAATAGAACCAAAAATGGTGACAGTACTGTAATTGGGCAGCTGCAGGAGACAATCTTTGCATGTCTCTTAGTCATATTTATATGCATATTGGTAATATATCCCACTTCAGATTTATTTTTGTTGGCATTTCATACATAGTCTATAATATTGAATATATGATACAATAAACAAACTGTGTGCTCCCAAAGATTTAACTTCTTTGCAAATCTGGCATCAAAGCTTCTTATCTTTCTTAATGACCAATCATTTGGCTCGCAGACATACTCAACTTTGTCCCTTGTCTAGCAGTCAGGTGCAGTGTGCCCATGGTGCTAAGTATCACTAGGTGGGTTTCCATCAGCCTATTTCGATGCGCATTATCGATTTGCGCATAGAAATACTTGAATGGAAACACACAAAATTCTAAAAAGTCCCGAAATATCACAAAATAGTATTCACGCTTGGAGGAGGTGGAAAAGTTTGGTGTATCGACAAAGGGTAAAAGCGGAAAAAGTGCAATGGAAACAGATTTATTGAATAAATGATGAGATTTAGTCATCATGTGACTTATAGTACGTCATTCCAGCGATGGTCCTCTACACCAGGAAGGCAATGGCGGCAACGGACGAAAACAACAGGAAATATGTGTGGACTGAAGAAGAAACGTTGGCGTTCCTTGAGTTAGTGCAAGAAACAAACATAAATGCCATACTAGATGGGAAGCAGCAACAAAACGCCACCCTTTATCAAGATTTGCAGAGGAAAATGTTGGAGAAAGGTTTCGACAAACCGTTGCAAATCCTACAAAATAAGTGGAAGAGCCTAAAACAACACTATATGAAAACGTTGTTTGTCTGCCAGTGGTGCCGCAGGGAAAGCTAAAGCTAGCTTCAAATATTTCGAGAGAATGGACGAAATTCTGGGCAACAGACATCGTTACATCGATGAGCTCATCTATTAACAGCTCAGGTAGGAGGCTAAGTTTATTGTATGAATTAACTGGTTGTCAAGTTACAGAGTTTTGAAATCCACTTTAAAGTTATGGGAAGCCGCAATAAGTTTGTTTCCTATCCCATTCAGGTAATGATAAGTCTAAGTTTAAATCCCTTAAATAACAAGGTTATTGAGTGAAAGTGTTAAAGTATTTGAAATTAACTGTACTTAAGGATCAAAAGTAATTTTCTGGCAATAAAATACAAATTAAACTTGTGATTTCTAATAATAAGCAGTACTTACATACATTTTCCTCTGAACTGTTTACACAAATAATTTGTTCATAAGTCAGACCCATTGAGTGTGTGTGTCATTTTTCTTCACCATTGTAAAATAAATAATGTAATGACAATTTGCATATTTTTCTCCATCTAATTTCACAACAGTAGCTGAGGATACCTCTGATGTCCAGGATTCAGGTGGAGACATCGAACAGCTGAGTAACAATACAACCAGAACACAAGGCTACTGGAGAAGGTCTTCAGTTAGATGCAGATCTTCTGATTCCAGCAGTGTGCACACCATGTGGGAGTCTCTCTTAAAAATTCAAAAGGAGCAGGCAGACAGGGAGCAGGAGTCCTTGCAGTCCCTTTCTGGTGTCCTTAATCAAGCTGTACAGTGTTTTGAAAGATGTACTCAAGCTGCTGAATATTTGATTTTTGATTGATTTTTATTTTCTCAGAAGAGTGTCGTGCACCGAATTTAGATGCCCAGCCCACATGGACTCCTAAGACACTACAAAAACAAATAGGTTCAAGACAGGAGACATAGAACATAAATGGCTCAAAACATTTGACCACAGCGGTGAAGGCACAAGACCAAGCAAAAACAGCTTTGTTAAAATAGCCATAGACTAGAGTCTTTTATGCCTTTAAACATAAAGAGTCTTCTTGCGATGATGAAAGACCTTATTTGTAAACAAAAAAAGAAGTCTTGACTCATCGGACATAAGAAATAAATCAGGACATTAGGCCGCAATTTTACAAAAAAAATCATGTCTAAGATCATGATATAATGGACAATAAACCATCTCAATTTAGGCTTATATAAGACCTCTTCGGCCCATCTCTGCTTATAATTAGCAAATAATGATGCTTTGATCTGCTTAACACTGCAAAGTAATCTATTTCTATATTCATATAGAAGATCTGCTTCTTCAAACACCCCAGCAAGCTCTCTTGCCCAGGAGTGGCCATTCTGAAGATCCCAAATAAAAATTTGTCTAGTGACTCTACTATCAGGCAAGTTAATTAATCTGCTCCACAGCCGCACCATATCCCCCTTACACCGCACCTCAGCTGGTTCCCAACCCATATCTCCAATTTATGTACACCAAGAAAACAAAAAAAAAAGGTCAATCAAGTAATTTCTTCAATTTATTACATCACAAGTAATGGCATCCATCACATGTTAACACAACTGTATCAACTTGAAGGACAACAAGTAACAACAAAGTAACTCATCATACTTGTCAACAAGTTCTGGAGTAACCAAACACTTGTTTAGGTCATGTGGATACAGAAAAAATGTAATTAGATTACAGATATGTGTCTGGAGAAAAAAACAATAAGGATTACATGTTTTTTATCCAAATAATAATATAGTGGTCTGTAACAAAGCATGTGCTCAACACTTCACTGAATATTAAGATTAACGTCAGAAAAACAAAGTTAACTTTCTTTTTTTGTCCTAATTTACATTTGTTTCAGTCCATACTGAGGTCATCCAAAAGTAAAGGAAAGTAATCACATTACATTACTTAGTGTCTTAAAACTTGAATTATGTAACTAGGCACATTTTTAATAGTAATTAGTAATGAATTTTATTACATTCTGAATGTAATCCTCCCAACACTGCTTATCAAAAGGAAACGGTGACCAGTAAAACAACAAAAACCATTGTCTTTTACCACATTACCTCAGGGACCACCTTGGCGAACCACCTTGGCAAACCATATGTTGGACAAGAGCATCTCTGACTGCCAAAGCTGTTTGGCCTGGTTGGTCCTGAGATGCTCAGTGAGGTGGCTGCTGGGGGACAACAGGGTGAACTGGGGGAGCAGCAAGTACTGGCATAGGGACTTGGGTTGGGAACCGGAGGGTTGCCTGTTCGAGTCCCCGTCCAGACCAAATATGGAGCATGGACTGGTGGCTGGAGAGGTGCCAGTTCACCTCCTGGGCACTGCTGAGGTGCCCTTGAGCAAGGCACCGAACCCCCCAACCACTGGGGGTGCCTGACCAAGGGCAGCCCCCTCACTCTGACATCTCTCCACTTTGTGCATGTATAGGTCCTGTTTATGCAGGTGTGTGTCTTTTGGATCTGTGTGTAATTGACAAGCAAGAGTGAAAACATTGAATTTCCCCTCAGAGGGATTAATAAAGTAAATAAACTTAAACTTTTCCTTCTCACACAGGTTATGCAGCACGCAACAAGCCATTACAACTGTAAGCATAAGTGAGTGCTTAATGTCTGAATGTTTTGCAAGGATTCTCCATCTGACCTTTAGGTGACCAAACGCATGTTCAACCTTGACACGTACTTTGCTCAGCTGCTCAATAAAGATCAGCCTTTCCTCCAGGAGGTCAGAACCAGAGAATCCCTTGATCAGCCATGGCAACAAAGGGTAGGCCGGGTCTCCAGCAATGAGAAGAGGTACCTGGACTCCTTCTATTTCTTTGGGGGCTTGTGGATGTCTCTCAGGATGTCTGCAAACACAAAAATAAGTACAATTTACCAGCCAAGAAATATGACAAGAAGTCATCTTAATCATTAGTCAAAGAATTCTGCCAAGATGGATTAGATCAGTTGAGAACATTTTAAATAACTGATGCTTGTTTATCCAGAGTAATAGTCAATTTAGTCTTAAATTATTTGTTTATTTGTTTTGTGTCTACGTCCCAACTTTTTAAGTCAAAGCTGCATTTAAAATATGAAGCTACACGAAAAAAAAATTAGTTTACCTGAACAGATTGGAAGTGTTGAACTCTATTTACATAGTCCCTGTAACCAGCTGCTGGAGGTAGGATTGGGATATGAGTGCCATCGAGTGTGCCATATACCTGTGGTACATGGTGTAATGAGTAGTTACGTTCTGCTATATCTTGTGCCTCCGTTGCGTCGGGTAATGTGACATACTAGGGCATCAGCTCAAATTTTATGGCTTGGCATACAGCGTAGATACAACGATGGACTGTTGTTTTATTCACACCAAATGTTTCTGCAACTACTCGATATTCAGCGCAGGTGGCAAGCTTGTAGACTGCAATAGGAACAGGCTTGTCAGTTGGCACAGGTGGTTGATGACTTGGGATTTGTGGTCCAATGTATGGTCCAGCATGGCACACAACTGGTTGAACAACTCTCTCTTGCCATCAAAGCTGCACAGGCCAGTGCAAGCTCTCTTCGTTGTCTTTTGACACTTTTCAACACGCTGATGTATGTCCACAGAGCGGTTATCAGAGCTCGTCCACACACACATACGTGGAGTAGTAGGCCTAGTTGGTTTCTTCTTGTATTGTCTATGTCCAGTGTGCTTTCTGTAGGCTTTTTGTTGCATTGCATTTTGATTCTCTCTCCTCTCCTCTCCTCTCCGGAAACACACATAAATTCGCATTTTCTCTTTGCGATATACTTCAATGGAAACCCAATTACTGTCACCAAAGCAGGTGGGTGATTCTTTGAATTCGGTGCACATTGGGTTCTCTGGTTAATGAAAAAAAATACCACAAATAATTGTGTTTCTGAACATTGCATCTGATGAAGGACAATTTGAACCTCTGAGAAAATACATTTTCCCACCTTAGGCATGAAATCCCACACATTATTAGAAATTTCTTTGTCACTTAGATTGTTTTAAATTCAACCACGTAACGGGACAATTTGATTCCTGTGTGAATATAATTCTAAACCATATTCAAACTAATTCTTGCAGTGCCTTGGTGATCACCTGTTCCTTGTGTAAAATAACTTATTATAAGTATATTTTATTTGATTCTAAATATTAATAATTTGACTGTCAAGTAGGATATGGCAACTTAATGTACAAGCGGTCTTCATAAATCATGAAAATATACTTGAACGTAAACATTAGATTAGGCTGTCATATATTTTCTACTTGTGTTCTAAACTCTGCATACAGTTCAACAAATACTTATCTAATATTTGTTATTATTATCAAAAAATGTATGAAAATGTATCAAGTAACAGGGTTGAACACACTGTAACAGGGTTGAATGAATGACACAACATTTAATCAAATTGAAATTGACTTTAATTCATTCATTAAAACAAACAAGAAGAAACAAACATATCAGGTAAAACTATTCCATTAACATCAGGTAAAACTACTTCATTAACATCAGGTAAAACTATTCCATTAACATCAGGTAAAACTATTTCATTAACATCATTAACATCAGGTAAAAACTATTCCATTAACATCAGGTAAAACTATTCCATTTACATCATTAACATCAGGTAAAACTATTTCATCAACAACATTAACATCAGGCTACATTGCTGTCTTCTCTAAAATCTGGGAATTTATGTTTACATCTTAATGCTCAATCTTCATTTCCAGTGGCGTGAATGTGGATGGTCTCTTTTCTTATCTGATCTGTTGTTCTTGCTATTTATGGTTCTCTTCATCCTTTAGTCAGACAGTCTGTGACGTCCTGTCACAGGCTGAGGAGGCAGGATGAGCTCAAGCACATCATCAAATGGATACCACAGCACATCCTCTTGTAGAGGCCAAAAGAACCTGTTTTTGGCTATTCCGGCATGGTGCATACATTTGACTTGAAAGTCGGTTTTATCTGTGCCAAGGATTATTCCTGGATACTATTCATTCATTCATCTTCTAACCGCTTCATCCTCGTGAGGATCGTGAGTAATCAATTAACCTAGTCCCCAAATTGCATGTCTTTGGACTGTGGGAGGAAGCCGGAGTACCCGGAGAGAACCCACGCTGACACGCGGAGAACATACAAACTGCATGCATGCAAACCACACACCGTGCCGCCCTCCTGGATACAATGCTTTATCATAAGTGAGCACGCACCATTCCCCTATGACCTCTGGGTCATCCCAATTTATATGTTTCTGCCCTTGTGACACAGTAGCTGGCGACGCAGTGGCTGGGACTTTCCTGACAAAACTAAATGATTTGTATTCCAGCACTCACATTCAAGCATTCCATAGGTGGAGCACATGCAGCTGACATCTCGCGATGTTATCTCCCCTCGAGCAAGAGTGATGACCTGATGGATCTGCATGTATCAGTGTATCTGTTGTAAGATTTCAGGTGGAGTTATTACTCAGGTCTTCATTCTCACACAAAGTCTTGTGTTTCTTTGAAAAGCCTAGTGCTTTCTCAGACCACCTCTGCAGCCTGTATTTCTTGACTATCTTCCCCACAACAACCTCAGCAACAGTTTTTCATTTCTGGCATTCTTGTACTTTATCCTAATGTCACGAATTAAGGCTTCATGGTGCAGTAAAGTGTTCCTCACCTTGCCGTTCTCGGTACAATTCTTCAGCAGTTGACGGACTTTGGACCTGGGAGAGTCTTTATCGATGGTTGCTCACTGAAGTCTTTTCTTGTATTTTTCTTTCTGCTTCTTCTGATGTTTGAGTTTCCTTTTTAGTTCTTCTATTTCTTTGTGCAGTGTGTCTCTTGCTTTTCTGGATGCTTTCTTGCCTGCTGAATGACTAAGATGAAACCATACAATGCATGGAAAGGGGATCGTTAGTTTTACAGATTAGTAGTTAAATTAGTAGTGACATAGCAATTATATAATATACACTAAGGTGCAATAATTCACCACCATGGCTTTGTATGTGTTTGTTTGTGAGTGAGTGAGTGAGTGAGTGAGTGAGTGTGTGCGTATGTGTGTGTGTGTGTGTGTGTGCGAGTAAGTGGGGGGGGTAATCATGTATAAAGCAATGTATATAGCAGTGTTTTTTAAAACAAGCTATCATAATTAAAACCAAGCACTATCTCTAACCACATATTTTCTTCACCGTGAAGACTCTGGTCTGGCTTGCACTGCATCTTGAATCTCACTGTCAGGGCTATGTGGAGGAGTTAGAGAGATAGGCCCACTGTTGTCAATCTCAGCTTTCCATTTCTGTCTTTCTTTAGCCTTCCGCCACTCCTTCTGCTTATGTCTTTGAGCTCTCTTACTCAGGTCATGGATGGATTTCTTTTTCCCTGCTTCTGTATCTCTTTTCCACCGCTCACACTCTTTCCTGAGGTATTCTTCCCTTCTCTGTGCATCTGCATTTCTCTCTTTGCCTCTCTGCATTTGATTTAGCAATCTGATATCTGAAAATAATGTACATGAAATAATATTAAGGGAAAAGGGGCTGGCTGTCTGGCTTAAGAACAGTTCAACCTTCAACCCCGTAACAATGATTCAACACCATAACAGTGTTTTTTGTTACAGGGTTAAATGTTATGGGGTTGAAGATTTTAGCTAAAACTAGCCGTAAGTCCACGTTAGCTAGGGTATAGAGCACCACATGGCATGAGGAAAACAAGAAATTAATATATTTTTCCAACACTATTGTTTGCTTTTCCCAAACAATATTAAATATCATTTATGCATGTAACAGTATTGAAAGGTTGAGCTTGAAGATGTCAATCTGACGATATAAACAATGAAATATAGGTAAGAAAGTATGGTAACACTTACCTCTCTATACAGTGTGAGCTAGAAAAGACTTGAGTGATGTCACTTCCTGGGTGCTGAGGAAGTTGTACTGAACCATTATTTTTAAAAGGGGGGAAATTGGTATGCTGTTACAGGGTTGAACAAAACTGGGGGACATGATTAAATACTGCTATTTTATAAATAATTCATGTATTTTTCTCAGGTTTCTTTTATTTAAGTTAAAGTAGACGAGCAAATGATTATATTAGCAGAAAAAACTTGGGGTTACTGGCTATTTTTATTTGTTTTATATTCAATGAAAAGTAACTTTGGTCATATTTGGCTGACCTCTACTCCTCAGCAACCCATGAAATCTTTCAAAACATAATTTTTCAAAATATGTTTGTGTGTTATAATGCAAAAATTAAAATTAATAATTAAATTAAATTAAATTAATTAAAATTAAAATGCATTTTGTGGTTTACTTTATATGAAAACCTTTGAGGTAAACCTGTGGGACACGAAGTGCACCGAATTCAGAGAATCACCCAGGTGGCAGCTGACATGAGAGGCTCAGTGTTGGTACCCCAGCTAAACTAAAGCACAAAAAGTAAGGACATTTGTGTTTGGTAGATTATTTTTTTGTTGAATTACTTTGTGTACGAATTGTGCTATACTAATAAACTTGCCTTGCCTTGCCTTGTTGTAACAATGCTTCTTGGCAATAAATCTTATACAGCTGGACAGCCTGCTTATTTCCCTTTTAAATGGTGCCACCTGTAAGGAACATCCATTTGTATGTGGGTTGCGCTCATGAGTATGTGGGTTGCGCCCATGACTCTTGTTTTGAGCCTCTGGTACCCCCAAGTGCTGACAATCAGGTGCCAATCAGGCATTGGGTATGGTATCAGGCTGTGAGCATGGGCCGTGCTACAGTGGTCAGTCGGTGTCTGCTCCAAGAATCTGCATGCCACATTTGACTTATCTGGATAGGGCCTGTGCGATAGGGCCACTTCAAGCTAGTGTTCCGCAGAACCAAGTTGCAGCATTATTTGGAGTGAGGCATAGTACCATCTGCAAACTGAAGGCACAAGTTCCATATAATGGGGGATGCGTCCCAAGAACATCCCAAAAAGAAAGTTTCCTCATCCTGTCAGCACTTCAGAGCCGGAGGCAGTCTTCTACAGATTTGCAGTCAAGCTAAGTGTTTACACAGAGACCCAGTTGCGCAGGTGTTCATGTCAGGAGGTGGCCATGCTCAACAGGAAGCTCGTGGACAAAAATCAGAAGCACTGGTACTGGTGAGTGCTGGCCAATTTCAGACACTGGTTGGATCAGAAGACTACAAGTTTAAAATGAAAAAAAAATAAATAAATAAATAATGGAAAGGAAAGGAAAGTTTAAGGAAAGTTTCAAATTAAACCACCGTTCAAAAATTCTAATAGAAAGATTCATAATTTACCTTGTTTGCAGTTTGAGATGTCCTTTCAACAGTTTTACAGACATGTCTTTTACAGTGGTGGCCAATGCTTTCTGGGTGGCAGGGTATTTTTTTTTGCTGCAATACTGTGAGTGACCACTGGGAAACATTTGCTGCAAGGTCGAGCAGCTTTCCTGGGACCCTTGGCTAGAGGCTCTAGGCTGCTAACATAATTCACCCCAATCTCAGATCCAGCTGTCAGTGGTTGAGTTGCATTGTGGGTAATGTAAGCGGTAGGCTCTGACAAGACAGAATAATGTGTGGGATAAAAGAGACAACATCTCTGGTTCTGCTGAAGCAATTTCGAGTCTGACAGTGGAACAGGATTTCAGTGCTCTCAATCTGTTCAATAGCTGTCCAAACGTATTGCCTGGGACTCAAATGCAAACCTCATGGTATCGCCCAAATCAGTAGAATTGATCTTGTGTGAAAGCTTGTATAAAAGTTTGTGCTTATCCATGTAGTAGGTTTTGAGATATTTCACTGAATGAATTGAAACTTTAATCAGCTGGCTGCAATAAGGGAAAGGTCAGAGGATCACCAAAGAGTTCATCTCCTGGGAACAATGAGTGCATGTTCAAAAATTTCATCTGAATTCATGGAGTAGTCGTCAAGATGTTTCAGTCTGAGCCAAAGTGATGGACCACCTGACAGACCAAGACTGCCATCCCAGGAGCCATGCTGCTTGCGTGTCTAACAACTTAGAGATGTATCTCAGCTGTTCACAAAGACTGATAAAACATCTATGAGAAAACACAGCAGCCAGTTAACTGAGGTAAGAGGAGAAGGGCTCAGGGTTGATATTTGAGAGAGTGAATCATTTGTTGTGTGTGTGTGTCTCTGTATGTGTGTGTCAGCTATGATGAATGGCCGTGTGCTGCAGGACGTCTCGGGGCCGGTGGCTGTGATGATGGCAGAGCAGACTGTTCTAATGAAAACTGACTGTGAGGCTCAAGTTCAGCAGCAGCAGAGACTTCAAGCAATATTTCACTTCAGTATCACATTGTCACATTTATAAACACTCCTCCAGCAGTCAACCTCACACACTTTTTCCTCTTTTGTTTTATTGTTGTTCTCTACAAAGCCCTGCATGTGTTTGTTGCTCAACCTCAGAACAGAGTCAGAACAAGAGTGCACAGTCATATATTGACCATAGTTCAATACAATTGATTGTCTATAGGCTATGACCAGGTCAACCAAAAATTATTTTCTCTGCATTGATATAATGGATAATTTTGTATTCTGCTTTCCTCCCCTGTTGATTGTCTCATGACATCATGGTTCTTGCCTGTTTTAAAAAGCATGTGTCAATGTGCTAAAGCATGTGCTTTTACATGCACATTAACGTTGAACATGCATATAATATAAATAACTTTAAGGTTAAGGTTTAACATATCTTTCCATTGCATCAAATAGTTTTTGAACTTAAACAAAATCCTTTAATTAAAAACAAATTAAAGGGCTCTAAAAGTTCCCGGGTATAGTAGCTCAGAGAGGACAAATCAAACAAAGATTCTAAATAGGGCCACGTTTTCACATTTTTACGTTTTCACATCGGCCATCCTCCACGAGTAATGCATTGAAAAAAACATCTTTTAAAGAGACTTTTTCATTTGTCAGACAGGACATTAACATACCAAAAAACTCAATTAGAATTAGAGAATTAGAATTAGAACCCCGGGCGGCACGGTGGTGTGGTGGTTAGCACTGTTGCCTCACAGCGACAACCAGTTCCTGGTTCGATCCCGGGTGTGGGAGCCCTTCTGTGTGGAGTTTGCGTGTTCTCCCCGTGTCAGCGTGGGTTCTCTCCGGGCACTCCGGCTTCCTCCCACAGTCCAAATACATGCAGATTGGGTATTAGGTCAGTTGATAACTCTAAATTGTCCGTAGGTGTGAATGTGAGCGTGAATGGTTGTTTGTCTCTATGTGTCAGCCCTGTGATAGTCTTGCGACCTGTCCAGGGTGTTCCCTGCCTTTCGCTCGATGTCAGCTGGGATAGGCTCCAGCCCCCCCGCGTCCCTCAAGAGGATGAAGTGGTTAGAAGATGAATGAAGGAATGAATGAATTAGAACCCTGCTCAGTGAATGCCCAGTCTGCCACACATTTTGACAAATAAACAAACGGCTGTCTTAATTAGAGGCCTGGTCTGCCAAGCAGTTTCTTTTTTTTTTTTTTGGCTTAAGTTCTTAAGATGTATAAAAGTGGGTTGTTGCCTACCATACATTATTTGTTATTCTTTAAGTTTTTCATATTCCTGTAGTCCATAAGGTCCTCAGATCAAAAGGGTTTTTCATAAAAATGAATCCAAGTTGTGAGTATTGTTCTAATAGGATAAACTGGTATTGTGTCGGTATGCCAGGTGCCATAATCCTCCAGTAACTCTCTGATGCTCTGTCTATCGGAGATAGATCAAATGAATGATTCATAATTGATATATTATCTGAAGCCTTATTTTTATACAAGCAATATTCATACTGGTTTAAATAAACAATTTGACTGTATTTCCCGATCTTTGTGGAGCAACAGTTTTGTGTAAAAATAATTAAAGGCCTGTCCCAAAAATAAGCCTGTTGAGTTCAGTGATTTCAGAAAGTAGCCCAGACTATTAACTGAAGTTTAACAGTCTTTCTGTATAGTGTGAGCGTTAGCTCTTGATTTGTGTGCCACCCAGATTTGGGCCAGGGGTAAGTTGCACTACTGATTTTGGTCACCTGCACTCACTGATAGGATTTTTGTCACATGGTTAGAAACACTAGGTTTAGGGGTGTTGGTCATTTGTATTTCTGTTTTCACCGTGCACTAGAGCAGTTAGCTAGGTTTTGTTTTAGAATTACTTGATTTGTTGTTCACGATTCACGTTAGATTTTAGACAGATAGCTCCATTTTATTTGAAGGAGTCCTCTTTTTGTTATATTTATTTGTTGATTTGACAGCACCTGGCGGCCCTTTTCTGTTGGTTTTGTTATTAATTTCCATTTGTCTTTATAAATAAATACACTTTAGTTGCAATCCTTCCATCGGGCTGTGTGTGTGTTACTTCCCTTTTCCCTTAACAAGCTGGGTTTGTAACAATCCCATTAGTCCGACGTCCCGTTGTTCCTATATGTGATTATACTAGGCTATACTGTATTTGTGTACCATAGAGGATCAGCAGCGCAACAAAAGTAGGCTACTGGTCGAGATACAAGTGTCATAGAGAGGAGAGAATGAAACACCATAACCTCCTTTTATTAACTCTGGGGTCAGGGTTGTGTGGGGATCTCTCCGCGGTGCTGAACGGCTCCCGGCGAGTGTATTTCTGCCTTGATGGTGCGCCAAGACCGGCTCTGGGTCAGCTGGGAAAGGCTTGAGGTGAAGCAGGCTCACGGCTTATGTGTTTGCCACTTTCTTTTTTATTTTAACCCACATCATGATCTTTTCCTGACCCTAACCAAGTGGTTTTGTGCCTAAACCTAACCAGACCTTAACCACAGGGCATCATGATGATTTTGGAACAATGGGACTTCTGAACAATGGGTTTAATATGGTCGTAATAATGGGATGTCGGACCAATGGGCAGACCCCCTTTCCACGTCCACATACAGTATGACGTGCAAGGTACCCTGAGTGTGTTGGTTGTTGACGTTCTGTGACACCATGTCAAGTTCTGCCTGTTACATGCATTGTCGTCTTTCAAAATATAACTCTGTGCCCCTTAAAAATAAATGCACCATGTTGGTACAATACCGCAAACTGGACATTTTTGTTCCTTCAACAAACACACATAGTTGGGTTTAGGCAACAAAAACACTTGGTTAGGTTTAGTCAACAAAAAAACATGGTTAGGTTTAGGCAACCAAAACACGTGGTTAGGTTTAGGCAACAATTACACATTGTTATGTTTACGCAACAAAAACACGTGGTTAGGTTTAGTCAACAAAAAAACATGGTTATGTTTAGACAACAAAAACACGTGGTTAGGTTTCGGTAACCAAAACACATGGTTAAGTTTAGGCAACAATTACATTTTGTTACGTTTAGGTAACAAAAACATGTGGTTAGGTTTAGGCAACAAAATCACATGGTTAGATTTATTCAACAATCATACATTGTTAGGTTTAGTCAACAATTACACTTTGTTAGGTTTAGGCAACAAAAACACATGGTTAGGTTTATGCAACAAAAACATGTGGTCAGATTTATGCAACAATTATATGTTAGGTTTAGGCAAGAAAAACACGTGGTTAGTTTTCGGCAACAATTACACATTGTTAGGTTTAGGCAACAACAACACATGATTATATTTCGGCAACAATTACACGTTGTTAGGTTTCGGCAACAGAAACACGTGGTTAGGTTTAGGCAACAAAAACGTGTGTTTAGATTTAGGCAACAAAGAAACATGGTTAGGTTTAGGCAACAAAAACGTGGTTAGATTTAGGCAATAAAATCACATGGTTAGGTTTGGGAAATAAAACAGTCGGTGTTTGTTGGGCCCATCCACCACCCCTCCTGCCCTGCTTGGACTTTCGTCGCTTTAACTTGCATCCTTGTCCTGCTGCGTTTACCCCTGACGATGCCTGGTGCCATTAAACTATGACGTTAACCGGCCATGTATCATGCCAGTGTTAAAGGATGCCTTTTTATTTGGTTTCTGACACCACAAGACGCTGCCCAAGCGCCAGATTTTGACGACTTCAGAGTGAGACCAGGCTCTGTAGAGGTATAAGTTCATAGATCAAGGCCAGGTAGACTATTCACATATTTTATTTTATTTTTTATTTGTTTTATCTTTATGCGAAACTGCTTAACTCAGTATTTTTACTGGTTTAAATCAGTCTGTTTGTTTTGAAGAGGAAGAGACCTCTGTGGATAATTCTGCACCTGGTAAAGACCTTGTGAACATCTGGATTTTTATTTATCAGAGAAAAAAGGCAAGCATACATTAGCAGGTGTTGGCCAACAGCTTGTCTCAGATATCCTGATTTTTAATGTGAAATTTCTTTTTTAAGTGTTTCTACCAGTTTAAATCACCAGGAATTCTAACTGGGAGAGGTTTCAGCTGGTTGCAATCATCAGTCTTAACAGCTAGATGCCACTAAATCCCCTTAAATCTCTAAATCTTAACTCTAAATCTCTATGTTTCAAACTCAAACTTTTGGTTTTTGTAATTTTAGTGCTCCTCTGTTCCCATTTCCATGTGAGCCTTCTATATGCCAGTAATCTCTGAGTTTACATTGCTAAACAAATCAACATCTCAGACATCAGGAGTCTTGATGATAAATACAGAAGCTGCAATAGGAATTATTAACAAGTGTTTTGAAACCAGTGTGTCAGTAAACTAATTGTGGGGCTTCGGTGTGAGCAGGATGGTTGCTGAGCATCTGTGTTTGTGCATGACTTCACCATCAAACACACAGTCATGAATCAGTATGTACAGGATCATTTGCAGACGTGCACATGCTTACACTCTTCTTGTGTATATGGTCGCCACTCATCTCAGCCAAGGGCACTGCAGTCGTTCCACTTGACAGACGAGTCACTCAGAGCTGAGAAACTCCCCCTCGTCCCACAGCGCCACATCTCTCTCCTCCTGACAACATCTCCATCAGCCCTCTCATCCCTTTCACCCTCTCCATCTCTGTCTTCATCCAGCCACCTCTTGCTTGTGCCTTCTGCTCCATCTCATGTTTCCCTCTTGGAACGAGGGAAGACTGACGAGTTTATAAGGCCCAGCATGGAGCCGTGGTAATGATGCCTGAGATGGAGACGATGTGCAGGGGGAGTGAATGGATGGACGGACGAGTGGATGGACTGAGGAGGGAGAGGGCACAGCAGGGGGTATAAAAGATGAGATGAAAGTCGAGCCCAACATGGAGGGATTGATCGAAGGCGAGCTGGGTCGCACTTCAAAAAACATTATTTAAGATCGGACTTCTTCTTTTGCTTTACTGTACTTGTACTTTATCCTCCCCTCACCCACCTCTCATTTCATCTGCTCCCTCGCTGCCTTCCAGCGCTAAATGATGCAATGTGCTATCAATAGTGTATGTGTGAATTCTGCATTTTTCAGGCATTCAGGCAACAACATACTGAGAGGTATGGTAAGTTCTTCATATATACAGTATACATATATATATATGTGAGAAACTCATTCTTTCACACCCACCAGGAGGCTGCGAGCCAGCGTTATCTAACTCCCACAGACGGTAACGGCTGAACAAAAAAAGAGTCTGCTTAAAAACTGACAGAAATTGGGTCATGTTCTAATTTTCTGAGAGTGAGAACGAAGAGAAGAGAGAAAGGCAAAGATCAAACTAGAGAAAAAGCAAAGAATGGAGGAATAAAGCTCCTTTCTGTCAGCATCATCAAAAGAGCTGCAAAGCTGAGAATTTTGTCCTGCTTTTTTTGCTGTATTAGAGGATTGGGTGCTCTCTGCTTTGGTTTTTAATTAATGACCACAGGCTGAACTTTAGAGGGAAGGCAGCATTTGAGAGAACAAGGATTATTAAAAGACAGAGTGTCTGGTTGAAGTGGATTTGATTCCCTCGTTCCTTTCTGCAGAACATCATGAGAGACTTTTTCATAACAGCAAATGACGAATTTCACAATGAGTTGCAAATGTCACATGTCATTTCTTAACCCACATCTCAGTGTTTCTTGTGAATAACACGTGATGTAGCAGCACCGCACAAGTTTTATTAAAACAAGAATTGCCTCCATTTGGGAGGGGGAAAAACACTTCACATGTCACTGAGACTCATCAGCCATCTGTAAGACAAAGAGTCATTTTAAAAACCTGGGACTGTGGAGGAGGGACAACTGTCATGATGACAGGTGGAAAACAGAAAACTTATTTTTAATTTTACGTCTAGAGCTGAGTTAATTATTCAGTCAACAGAATGAATCATTGAAGTCTTTTTTTAGGCTAAAATGAATCATTCTCTTGTTTCAGCTCCTCCAGTGTGAATACCTGCTGCTTTTCTTTGTTTTATATCATTACTAACTTATTATGTTAAGTTCTGGACTGCTGATCAGATGAAAGAAAGCATCTGAAAATGTTAACTGGGGCTCTGGTAAACAGTGACCAGCATTTTTATTCCGCTTTAATAAAAAATAATCAGTAATGAAAATCATTGTTAGTTGCAGCCCTATTTAAGCCCAAACTGTCTTCTCTGAGAAGCCACTGACATACTGCATAGGATGTCGGTGACTGAATACTGTATATCAGATCTGCTCTCCACATATTCACATTAACAGCTAAATGGATTGTAAATGAATCGATACAATCAGTGCGAGTGAGGGAATACAAAGAGTATTGCAATGCAAAAGGTTTGCCACATAAAAATGCTGCAAAAATAGTTACGCACATTCTGACTTTTAAAGATGACGATATCGCTTTCTGGTGGAGAGAATGCATTTGCCTCTTGGACCTCAACAGGGACCTGTGTGGTTCTGCAGAAGTGCATTGCAAGGGTTCTGGACTTGAGAAAGTTGTATGTCTTCATTTAATAAAACTACATTTGAGACCCTACAGTCCAATATCACTGGGATTTCATAGCAATCCTTTCAATAGTTGATGCGATATTACACACTGGACCAAAGAGGTGGACCGACCTCACCATCCCTGGAGCTCTGCCTCCAGCATCAGGCAATTCAAAATGTACAGCATGAACGCACAGACACACACACACACACACACACACACACACACACACACACACACACACACACACACACACACACACACACACACACAAACACACACACACACACACACTATGTGAAGAAGGGGAAAATAAAGTGCATATTATCTCCCTCAGTCTCTCTCTCGGTGGTCATGAATAATTTCTCTGCAGGGAGAAGTACAGATTTTCCTCCCAGGTAAGAAGCATGTAGGCCAGAGCACTTCAAAGCTCATGTTTTCATAATGTGGTGCCACTGTGAGAGACACAGAGAGGGAAGCTGTGTTAGTGGATCAAACACAGAGCAGCTTCATCATGGACGAATGGGTCATATTCTCATTAAACACAAACGTGCGCACGCACGCACACACACACACACACGCACGCACGCACGCACACACACACACACACACACACACACACACACACACACACACACACACACAGAGCTGCTGACACTACAGTGAACATCAAGTGTAGCATAATCATTACAAGTGTGCCAACTCAGTTTGAATGTTTTCCAATGATTTTAAGAGTTATTACCTCTCAGAAATTCTGTATATGACTCTTCTTGGGGGAAGAACAATACTTAACTCTCCAGTAAAGAGGTTTGAACTGCACATCATTCTTTGTAAAATTATGTTTCTTTTCACTTGTAATGGGGATTGGGGTGGGGGGTAGTGATGATAGTGTTTATTAATATGAAATGGTTGCATTCAAAATGGTCTGATCTTCTATACGTCAGCATATACGCTTTTATGTTTTATATTACAGATCACCTTTACAAAAAAACAACATCGGGTTAAAACTGCTGCAGGTTCAGTGTAAGAAGACTGTTTTGGTGACTTGGTTTATTGTTCTTGGTCATATTTAAGTATAGTTAGTTAGTCAGTTAGTGAAGCTATTTCCTGTGTTGTGCACAAGGGCCCATCACACACAGATTTTTATGAAACCAAAAATACTGTTGCAGTGGTGAAACTTTTATCACATAAGAAAAGGATTTCTCACATAATACCTTCACATTGCTATGGGGTGCTGTTTGTAAAGTGGCTCGCGCTGAAAATAACATCAACATTTTGCCACATTTAGCTTCAAGCAATGTTTAAAAAAGTGTTGTGATTTTTTTAACATCACCTTTTACCACATTTACAGCAATATTTGTTAAACCAGCACTAAGTAACTTTTCAACCTTCATAAAATATTTTCATAACTTTTGTGATGATACATCGACTTACAACTAGTTGAATGACACCTCTGTCATGGCCTGAGGGGGTCTGTATTGTTTTAACTGGCACTAAGCAACTTCGAGGAGGGTGGCAGGAACCCTGCCACACAAAAAACTACAAATGTGTTGACTGCTTTACGGCATACGTCACTTCCCCCTTTCCCCATTCATTACAAAGGCGGAAGTCGATGCGAAAGCCTGCGCGCAATTACTGCTATCATGGCAGAAGCTGCAAAACAACCAAGGAAATGAAAAGTTTTGTCTGAGGAGACAAAAAAAGAAAGAGGGAGGCTACCCGGATGAAAGGACAGCCAAGGATCAACATTGGCCCGGCTTTCACTCGCTGAGCTCAAAGACGAGGAGGGATTTCCGACCGATGCTGCCTTGGCTCTGTTCCTGCTGGACTAGTAAGTAGCTTCCGATGCTCAAATCAAAATGATAATGCTGATGTTAGCTATCGGAAATATGCGTGGTAGCAATAAATAGCCACCAGCGTGATAGTTTGCAGTTCCACACTGACGCGACCAGCCACGCAACAAGCTCAAAAGTACTGTATAAAGATAAAACAATTCGATGGCTGCAAACCGCAAATATAAAGTTTGAGTAAAATATGTAGGTTCCTATTGTGGAAAGATCAGTCATACTGAATCATTGTGGTGTTATCTTGTCAGTTTGTGTGTACGTGACAGTAGTTTCTGATGATTGTTATGCAATAGTTTCAGAGAATAACAGGATTCTTGTCTTGTTTTTGTTGAGTTGACTACAGTGATTGCAAAAGAAGTCAAACCATGTTGCTTGCTCTAAATAATCAGTAAAACAAAACCTGTGTGCAATGTGCATTGAGTTATGACTTTTCATAGTCCTGCTTATCAATAGCACCTTGTGCTGAGTGTAGCTAAAACTACAGGGATTGTTGCATGTTTAAAATTCTACATGTAACGTTTATTTAGTCAGTCCTGAAGGCTCTGTGTGTAGCTCACTTCAGTAGCACCAAGCACCTAACTTTGAAGGTTACAATCTCAGTTAGCCAGTAAACTTGACATCTTAAAGTCAGTCTGATAACAAGATATTTTTGTTATTGTTATGTGTCTATTGGACATTATGCTGTGTAAGGTGTACGGTGTTGTTCCATATTTATTTTTTTCATGTTATTATCTTTTTATATTTTATGTTGTATTGCTAATTATTGTTATTCTTATCTTATAATTCTCTAGTATAACATAGATGATGCATTTTATTACAGTGTGATGTTTATATAGTGCCTTTATTTCCAGTGTGTATACTTTTGTTTGTCTTGCATTACTCTTTATCCATATAAATTTCTTACCTGTTATTTCTCTACAGCTATCAAAAGAAGCAAGTAACGTCTACTTTCCACAAGCAACACCTCCAACCGCTACAGCCTATAGTTTCCAGCTTTACAGAAGAGTCTGATCATGTTAGGTACTTTGTGTTTCCCAGGGCCTGCATTTGTTTGTTTTGGGCAACGTTTAGTGTTTTTCAACATGTCCTATTTTCTGTTTTGACTCAGGGGAGAACCGATAGAGGGTGTCCAAATGCTGGAAGAAGGCGCTGCGGCAGAATCTTACAATCTACTCTATCTGCAGCATGCATTCTCTGAGTGTTGTGGAGGAAGAAGAGTGGCATGACTCTCCAGATGACTCCAGATAACTTCTAACATTGTCACACAGATTATTCAGTGTTCCTTATTTTAACTGTCATAGTTTATTTTTTATCCTGCTCTATTTATCCATGTACATGCATCACACTCCCCTTTTGTTTTGTTTTTTTTATTCACAGTAATTTTTTTCAGCTGTCACTGTCGTTCATTTACTGCCACTGTAATACAGTGTTGTTGTGCCATTTATTTATTCAAATCATACACATACCCCGTCATTGCAAAAATGCACATTGCATTTATGCCACTCTTTTTTTTTCATGATATTTCTTGCGTAACACTGTGCATGTGCCTGGAAATGTTTTTCTTTTTTCTCTAGGTTGTATGTTTTACTTGTTACTTCCTTTACTGTGAAGGGACAAGTGGCAAAATAACAATTTGAATGTGTTGAATGTGACAAAGTACTTGAATTTTGACAACTGTGAAAGAGGGTGTAGAAATAAAAGTTTGTCTGGGTCTGTCTGGGTCTCGGGGTTCAAGTCCTCTGGTGTCCTACTTCTTCCCCTCCCTCTCCCTCTCCCTCTGCCTGCACCTACTCCCCTCGCCCCTCTGCCCCTGCCTCTGCCAGCACTAGTGTGTGGGGGCTCAAACTGGTGGAGGTAGTGTCCGGGACAGCAAATTCCTGATAAAACAACATACAGAAATGTTATGTAACAAATATAAAAATGTTTTGATGTTCAATAAGCATCAGAATCATATTGAACTTTATTGCCGAGGACATACAGGAATTCGTCTTGGCTTTTAGTAATTCAAAAATGACAGTGACAATAACAGACTTGCATAGAGTAATTTTAGTAATAAATGTATGTATAATTCTCCATATAGAATCCTAATAATAGAATTATAACAGTATAGGAAACAATACAATGTGAAGAAACTGTTTAGAATGAACAGTAGTACTTTCCCTGAGAGACTGAACTGTATATTCGTGCGCATTGTGCAGGGTTGATATTCAGGCAATGCGGCTCCTTCCTGCCGGTATCTGTACGTGTGTTTACTGTGAAATGATCCAACATAACGTTTTATTTATCTGTTTCAAGGCTCAACTCGTCAGCCGCCGCTGACAAGTTGGGTGAGGGGGGGCGGTGGGGGAATACGGCACTAAACCAAAGTTAAACGTTTCTTATTTTCAGCGTCGTCATATGATATTGTTTAGCCACAATTACATTCATTACCTCATCGCTATTCATCCTTCACACAGCCACTGGAAACAGCAATGTAGCTCAATCCAACTACAGGCGACCGGGAGATCAGGATTTTACGACACTATGCGCTGGTCCTCATGGGAAATGTGGTCTTCCTTCAGGCAAAACACTACCGCTTTGGACCACTGGCGCCGCCAAAATCAACCAAAACTGAAAGTTCTTAAGGGTTGCTTTAACTTAGAAATATATTAAATAGTTAAATCTAAATAATAAATGTGGCACCTAAATGTTAAATCTAAATATTAAATCTAAATCTAAATGTGAAATCTAAATGCTAAATCTAAATCTAAATATTAAAAATAAATCTAAATCTAAATGTTAAATCTAAATGCTAAATCTAAATATTAAAAATAAATCTAAATCTATTCTTCCTTTAAGGTTATGGTGATATAATTGGTTAAGGCCAGATAGGTATTTTTTAAATGAAAATAAGATAAAATAAGTATGAATAAATTACATAGAAATACGATCCACACAGACAAAACCTTAACGGAAAATAAGCAACAGGTTCCAGGCAGTGAAATGCACCAGTATCCCAGGGGAAATTTTTGGAACAGAGATGGTGAAACCTCCCACTGAGACCCACATGCACGCACACACACACACACACACACACACACACACACACACACACACACACACACACACACACACACACACACACATTGTGAGCCACAGGATGGCATCTGTTTACGTGACAGAGAGTGATCTGATTTGAAAACAGGCATCTGTGCCCTGCAGACTCCCCTCACCTCAGAGATCTGCCACCTTCACTTTTATTTACCCAAACACACACGCACACACACACACACACACACACACACACACACACACACACACACACACACACACACACACACACACACTCCCTGCCTCTGCTCCATCTCCCCCTCATCACTTCCTCTTCCCTTCATTACACACAGACTTCTCCCACACCTTCCCCCACCTCTCCCGTCCTTCATCCTCCCATCATTTTCACTTCCCTGTAATTCAAAGTGAAGCAGCAGATCAGAGGAAGAAGCCAAATTGAGTTGTGACTGTGAAGATGAGTACTATGTAATGTCTCTGAAAGCTGTGGAATATGACACACTGTGTCTCTATCATGGATCCAGCTCTGCAGTCAAGCTAATGTTAAGTTTAGGAGGATTCATGCTAAATTTCAGATCAACTCATTTAAATGAAATCACATTACAGTAATCAGTGGATTTGCTTGTGGAGGTGAAGTATGTCTTAATTACCCCTCTTACTGTTGTTTTGTCAGCTGACTTTCAGTTGAATTCAACAGGGTATTGACAAAAGTCAACATTAGCTACAGTTACTATAACATAAGACTAGTTACAAGGTTAACTGATGGAGGTGGTCAGTAGTTTGATGTTCAGGTGAAGCTGCCACAGTAGCTGTAGCACAACATTCAATTTTACCTCCTCTGACTGATAATGTAAGTTGCACCATAAAAGAAGCTGTTTCAGAAAGCTATGAAAGGTAGACAGCAGTCAGTAAGTCAGTTAGCGTGCGCTACTGTGGCTGACTTGAGGTGGTGTGTAGAACATGCCCTAACACACCAAGCCGATGGATGGCCGTCAGTCAGTCTAGGGCTGTTGGTGAGCATCTGTTGCCCTAGTCCGTGTGTCCTGCATCATTTCCCCTTGTTGGCCCCCTTTGACTTTTTTTTAATTTTCTTGGCCAGTTCAGCTTGTTGAATCGGCAACAGCAGGGCCTGTTGGTGAGTGAAATCATTCTGATTGTCAGCTCAGTGCATGGGAAGAGAAACAGCAGTGAGGAAAGTAAACAAACAGCTAAAGTCAAAAGGGAGTGAGACCAATACAAACTTGTTACATGTAGTCGCAGAACATACATGGTGGATGGCTGTAGTCTTTGCAATGTGTTCATATGCAATTTTCCCAGCCTGGACATAGCAACATCAGGCAACGCAGCATGGGGCTTTTGTCGCTGCTAGTTCTCTAAGGTCAGTTTTGTGTGTCTGGGCCCTAAACCTCACATAAATCTGGCCTATTATGTAAGCCGATCTGCCCCACCCAACCAGCAAACAAATGGGTTAATCGGTCTCTGGAAACCGAACCACGAACCTGCAAACTAGAGCTAAAAGTTCTAAAATACTTTAAACAATGTAAATGCTGTTGGCTATATTGTATGTTATTTCCAGTAAATATCACAATATAAAACATGTGTTTTCTGCTTGGAAAGCACTAGGGATGGAGGATAAAATTGGTACAGCATAGCATCACCATATTTTGTAAGGTGATATTGTATTGATACACGGACACCAAGTGTTGATTTTTTTGTTATACACATAATTCATTTTTGCAAATAACCATCTTAATAAAACTTTTGGTACTTGGAAAATAATTGCCTTTTCAGTCCACTAGATGGTGCTGATGTTTTTTTTTCCTAGTCAGGTCAGCAGAGGTCACAGTCAGCGCATTTGGCAGGAAGTTCAAACAAAGAAAACAAAGATGGAGGCACCAGACAAAGGAATCAGAAATGTGCCGTCAGCGTTTAAATCAAATGTCTGGACTTGTTTAGAAGCTTTAAATACAGAAGGAAAGGAGGACTTGGATATGACACATGATTTGCAAGCAGTGTCAACCAACGGTGGACACACTTAGCTTGACAAAACTATCATCCAACTCTGAGAGAGTGAAGAAAATAACATAGATCATCATCTACCTCATGTGCAAAGATCTGTGTCCATACAGTGCTGCTGAAATCTAAGGCTTTTGTCACATGCTTTAAACACTGGAACCCAGGTATGTGACACCAATGTGACTCCACTCCAGTTTTTTTTTACCGACACAGCCATACCAAAGCTCTAAAGAGAAATGAAGCATGAAGTTGAGAAAATTTTGAGTATGGCAGGAAGGGTGGCATCAACTTGTGACGCCTGGACCTCAAGGTCAATGAATTCATATGTGACTATAACGGCACATTATCCCACAGAGGATTGAAGACTACTGTCTCATGTTCTCTACTGGCCAAAAAAATAGTCCCAATTGATAGCAATAATGCGTAATGACGTAATGCGGGGATGTTTTAAAATTATTGAAATAGTCTAACAAAACACATGCATACTTTTTTGTAGCTTAAAACCTTTTGGTTACGTGTCCCCCTTATATCTTAAGAACTACTTTTTCTCTGGTAAGCTACGGGCCGTTTCTCAGAGCAGGAGGCTCGTTGACAGTAGTGACACCGTCACATCAGAGCTACAGATGGTCAGCGTTTCACACAACTTCATGTCCAAAAACCCGGACTATCACTTTAAATCTGCCAACAGTTCAGTTTGTCAGGTGTATGCAACATTGCTGACAGGTTTTAGGGCAGTGCTGGTCAGTCTGTCTGCTTTGCATCATATTTTGCTGCAATAAAAATGATTACAGTTAGATGAACAGACTGAAAACTTGATCTGAAGAGGTAAAACTAATGCTGACAAAGTTTTCTTTTGGAGAAATAATTTTCAGTTGGAAAAAAGGAAATAAATCGCAATATGTCATAATATATTTTAGCGTAGTACTCAGCATATCACAATATCGCAGTAATATTAAATCTTGACCTAAGTGTTGTGATAATATTGTATCACGGGTCCTCTGGCAATCTCTCACAGCTGATAACGTGGTTATGTGGTTTGGTTACAAGTCATCAGAGAAGTGCATATTTAACATCAAATGTTTTAAGTCTGAATGCTGAATATTTTAATTATACCCTACCCTGTGTGTAATTTGGAATTAGTACAAAAATTAAGTGTCTAGACCAACAGGGTTTTTATAAAAGCACCAAACAAGCTTTTTGTTCATTCAAGTAAAGGGAGGAAATTGTAAAAATAGTCCCTACAGTCAGTGGATTCTCAGGATTAATAAATCTTATTTGGTCTTTCTATGGCTGATCAATCAGCCATAACATAACAAACAGTGAATAATTTCTCTAATGAGCTCAAATGATTTCTTGTCACACTTCTAATTGTCAATGTGTGTTCTTGAGACTAATTGCAAATAATCAAAACTGAACACAGAAACAGAATGAGGTGTAAGTAGAGTCCCATAACACACACACACACACACACACACACACACACACACACACACACACACACACACACACACATTTCCTTGTGGGTGTCATTTTCCCACCGTGACATTCACATCAGCAGCATCATTAGAGAACTTTGTGTGTGTGTGTGTGTGTGTGTGTGTGTGTGTGTGATGTTGACACATGTGATGTCCTGACTCCAGTCGTAGAAATGTCATGCTTAGAATAATGTAAACACGCGAAGATTGACGGCAGCTTGATCTGAAGACAAACTATAGAAACCAAACATAAAGATTGTTTCAACTAACTTGCACTGATATTTGACAGTCAGGATGAAGCATAAATCTTAGAAACATCCTGATAGAACAGCAATCCAGGCCTCTCAATCCAGGATCTTCAACCTGTTTTAATTCCTCCGGCGTCAAATACCTACACTTTGCCAGGCACCCTTTGGCTTCTTGATGAAACAGCTTTCGACTAACTTTAATGTGAACTTATCCATGGCAAAACTTGATGCTGAGAGCAACTGACGTAGTATTAAGAGCAAAAAAGTCCTTGGCATGGCATGGTGGGAGGGGAGGGGAGGTGGATGCTTCAAACAACACCAAACTTTCATCCAGGAGATCTCAGTTCATGTAATGTCATGTACAGTTGTCACGCATGGACGTAACTCACCTAAAGTATTTGCATCAAAAAACATACTTGTTGAACCCAATTAACCACATGCTGCATCACATAGATATGCTTAAGGATACCCTGTGCATTCCTATGAAATGCTGAGGGCGTGACAAAGTGTCGGTATTTTAGGACCTTAATAAGTACCGGTGGGATCTCACCCTAAAGTCAGATTTTTTTTCTTATTTTTTGCCCTTTTTAGCACAAATGTCACTGTATTAAATCAGGGCAAACTGCTGGTTGACGCAATTTCCGTTCTCGTGGGATTTGTGAGGCAGTCTACCACCCAATTGTGCGCTTTGTCCAGTCTTTGTAGGTTTCAGCGTGTCTTCAGGCTTGTCTAACACAGTCCAGTCAATAAGAATGCAAGAGAGCAAAAATGTTTGTGTCCATCCCCTTTTTATTTTGGAGCAGACAGATTCTCATGACTTCCTTAACAGGCCTGCTGATCAAAATCTCTGCAGAAGCAGATGGAAGAGGGATTGAAAAACCATAACCTAAACATAAACAGACTCATGCACACAGTTCGATCTCAACATACATATTCATGCAACGGCTTAACCTCTCTTTTGTCAGTGTATCTAATAGTCAGTCCGCTGCTGAGAGAAGAAGCTCTTTGTCTGGTATAAAAGAAAATAAACCCGGCATTTGATCTCTCTCCAAGAAGCAGATTTGTTTTTTAGAAACATATTGTATTCACACCTGCAATCTCAGCTCAATACGGCATTTGTCGCCAGCTTACTGCTTCCTTCTTCCATGGGAATTACACTTAGACAAGGAAAATGCAGGAATCTGAAAGGAAGATTTTCTCTCCAAAGCGACTGCAAATTCAGTCTTGTCGATTTTGCACCTTTCAGGAGATTTTAGAGCTTTTCAAGCTTTACATTTTGTTATCTTGACTTGTTTATACAAACTGATTTAGTTTGGTCTCTAACTGCGCAACCCCTCCACACACACACACACACACACACACACACACACACACACACACACACACACACACACACACACGCACAAGGACACACCACTTAAATATATGATCTTTCTTTGTGCGACATTCGATTTTTGAGCCAGTTCGATTTTTTCAACCTCCTATCCTGTCCTCTGCTCCTGCCTCTTCTTCCTCATGCCTCCTCATCCTCTGCTCTCCTGAGGGGTATCTGAACAGATAAACAAGCTTTGTGGCCGTTTGTTCACGTCTGGGCACCAAAAATCAATTCCACTGCTGATCAGTGTGTGGCTTCCTGCCCTCCAGGGACTGCTGTCTAATCCTTAACGTGAGCCATGACAATGGCCTTCTCAGTTAATCTTGAATACTAACTGCTTATTTTTGTTGTAATGAGGCGCTACTTAAAAGAAAAGAACAATAAAAATCTGTAAATTTAACCACTAAGAAGGGGCCCTGATTGTGATCTCTGATCCTATCGACTCTATTATCAATGCTATCAATACTTTTTTGGCCTTCTCTGACCCACTTTAACAATTTTTGACATGTTCCACAATGCTGTGGTGTAGTCTGCCATCTCTTCACTTAATGTGAACACAGTACAGTAACCATCCCAAAAGACAAAAATATCTGTTATCTGGCCCCAGCATGTGCCTAAAGTCAACCGAATGTGGGCCAGTTTTAGCCAAGATTTCTCCTCACCTTCAGATGACCAATTCTCGGCTCCCTGAGCTTATGATAGTGCTATACATATTGAAAGTTATGATTTGCATTGTTTAATCAAATCTGTGGGAGGAAATTCCACATTTTCTCAACACCCCTGGGACCACTGGAGAAGCTGGAATAGAGTTAGAATAAATGAGCGAACATCGGGAAAAGATTACATCAACCAGAGGGAATGAGAGAGAGAGGAGACAGGAAAGTGGGTGAAAAAGCAGGTGTGTGTGTATTGATTGTGTTCAGCAAGAAGCATGATTGTGAGAGCTGACAGAGGAGGAGGAGAAGTGAAGGGCATCTCCTCCACCATAAGGTCCAATTTGTCTCCCACTCACCTGGAACTATGATACCATCAACCAGCTTCCTCACTGCTGATTAAAGACAAACGATCCACAGGAGGAGTTCCACCACTGACCAGCTGCAAACAAAACATGCAGAGAACACAACCGAACAACCTAACAAATCCTTCAAAGGAACTTCTTATACTGTTAAATCTATTGCAAACTATCAATTAAATTGTTTTTTTATTTTTTATTAACCAATTTATGCAAAACAACCCCCTATCTCCTCTATATAGGGAACAGACACACACACACTTTATTATTAGCCTATTAGGTCATTTAGCCTATTTTGTGTTATTGTTTTGCATCTCTTTGTAGTTCTAAAGCATATTTTAGTGGTTTTGTATCTCTTTGTAGTCATTTATGTCTTTTTGAGGTAATTTAGTGTCTTGTTTTTGTTATTTTGCATTTATTTTGCATCCTTTTTGTCATTTAAAAAAACAGCATTTCACACGACACAAACACTTGTCTCTTGGGTGGTGTGGTGGCTGACTCGGCAGAGTCTTTAGGGCCAATTGGCTCTCAGCTGCTCGTCCCACTGCTTCACTTATAGTTGTGCTCTAATTGACTGTAAGATTGTAGGTTCAGCAGACAAGAACTTAGAATACTCAAAGATACTCTGGAGTCAAGAGGAATCAGGTGCAACGTGAGTTTAATGTGTCACAGCAACAATAACACATCAACTCGTGAGTCAACCCCGGGATTGGACTGAAGACTCACGATTTGAACACTCTCTTTTATGCTCGTGGAGATTCAGCAGAATCTCCACCTCTTTTTCTTAAACCATCCTATCGCGGCCGAATTCTATTGGAAGATAACCTTTCCTTTTTTGTCCAAATCTGCCTTCACCATGAGCTAACCGTGGCAACCAATCTGGCCTTTGTCCAAAGTTGACCTCAGGGCCTCTGGAAAGTACCAAACTTTCTTCCAATAGATTCAGACCGCTGTATCTGCTATTTTTAAAAATCATGTGAGCTCTGGGGATTTTCTTTAATTTGATCCCCTGAGCTCACACATTATACAGACTTTACAAACCCTTGAATGTGTGTGTGTCTGTTGTTACATTTTCCAGGTGATGCATAGTTTTGTATGTGTATGTGCTTTAATCGTACAAATGTGCTGTGGTTTCAATCCAGTGTGTGGTTACAACAATGATTCACTTTTCATAGTTACTCAAATATCACACAACTTAATCATGAGACATAATCAACTTATGCAGGATATAATATTTATCTGATCTTTAACTGATTTTACTTCAACTTATTCAATTGGCCTCTGGCCTGCTTAGTTAGAAAACATTACACTACATTCCCCCCTTTGGGGCTACATGCCCCATATAATGTTTAAAATCAATGCCTTAAGATCAGAGAGGGAAAAATATATATATTCCCTCCTCTGGGACTCATAAGTCCCATACTACATAATTAGCATCAATGATTGTCTTCACATAACACAGGTTTAGTATTTCTTTGGTTATTACGTACTTCTTCAGTAGATTTCACACCAATCACTGGAAGGAAAAATATATATTCCCTCCTCTGAGACTGAAAAGTCTCATACTACAATTACCATAGATCAGTAGTCAGTACACAGTAGTAGATCCAGTAATAACTTTTTCAAATCACAGTTTAGGTTAAATGCCATGTATATCAGCAGTACAATATTGATTCAAAGGTACTTAGGTTACAGCTTAACTATGCGGTATACAGGTTACAACACGTAGAATACATGGATACATGTACTTAGCCACTCTCATTGTTCTGGAACTGTCCTCCAGCCACATCAGCTGCCATGCCTGCCCCTCGCAGGCGCCTGTAGAAAGCCACCTGCCTTCTTAGTGGCTCACACTCCTGTTGCAGCGCCATAACCTTGCTCTGCGCATCCAACAGTTGATTTTTGCACAGTGACAGCTGCAGCTGAAGGTCGGTCACGTCCTTCTTCAATCTCTCCTGACGTCGGGCTGCTGCCACTGCCTGCCTGCGCAGGTCGCACGTCTCCTTCTCCATGCGGAGCCTATGATCCTTCATCAGCAACCTGTTTTCTCCCTTCCTGATTTGGTAGGTTTGTTGCCGGATTTTGCGGAGCTTCTTCCTTAGCTCCGGGGGGAAGTGATTCATAAGACAACGAAACATTCCTTGAGGAACCACATGCAACAGGTTCCGCAGACGTGCTGCAGTATCTTGCTCACGATCAGTTACTGCCTCGCCGTCCTCTGGCAGAAGGCTGAGGTGGTGCTCAACCTCCCACAGTTGAACTCCATATCTATGATACAGTGCAGCTATTGTGGTTGGAGATACAGGCCGTACTCGCTGAGGGGTTGGCTCGCACCACCCTTCTGGTGGCTCTGCCTGGGGGTTAGGTGGAGGAGGGGGGTTGGCTGGGCCTGGTTCGGGAGGGGTGACGGGTGAGTAAGGGGAATCGATTGGGCGTGGCTCTGGAGGGGTGGTGGGTGAATAAGGGTGGTTGGCAATGCGATCATCCTCGTCATCTGTTGAAGTAGAGCTCTCAGGAGAGGACATTGGCTGTATCCCACCCCCTGTATCACTGTCGTCTGAGTCCTCCTTTTGCTGACGTTGTTGCATGGACTGTGAGCTGCTTGGCTCTTCCCGCTGTGAGCCAGCTGGTGTAGCTTCTGCCCTCCCAGGGGGATTTCCAAGCCCACTGGGGCCCGCCTGAGCCCCCATATCTGCACTGAATCATCCCCTGTGCTTCTTCAGAAGCATTGCATGCAGTGGAATTGTGTAGCAATTGTCTTAACCTATCCCCTCTAGCTATGCAAAAGGGAAATACAGTGTTTTGTGCCAGATGCACTATTGGAGGTACTAAATAGTCATTTTTAACTGGCTCTGAGGCGTCCTTGAGACTCTTTGGACAAATGGCAGTGTCATTGGTGTGATTTTTCCTCCCTCCTGCCATCCACATAGTGCATTGAGCAAAACAGGAGTTCGTGTGTGTAAGTGCTTCTACATTTGGAAGAGGCTTAACTATGGGTAGGCCCATTCTGTGACATGCTATACATGATTTGTTGGTTACTAGTTTAGCCGAATATTCTAACCATTGATAAAACATGTTGGATCCCCAAGTGGTGGTTTTAATTACATCCATTCTTGACTTTGGCGCCTGTCTTGGTTTTCTTTGGCATACTGGCTTTAATTGGAGCCACTGTCGGGCCACCTTTGCAGCTATGGTGTGCCCTGTGGCGGTGTGGGTGCATCCTCTCACATTACACATAACTCTCGCTGTCACCATTCCCTCTATGCTACAGCGTTGTCCAATTGCCCAACCATGCAATCTAATACCTCCTGTACCCTCCACCAAGATGTCAGTGTAAGCATGCGACTTATAATAGATCAGTTGTATGGTCTCCCTGTAAGGTATTTTGCCCATTTTTGCAGCTAAGGTTCCTAGCGCCACTGCGCACTCACTTAATTGTATCTGGTTTTGGTTGTCTAATTCTGCCCCTTCACTTTGCCTTACTCCTGCCAGGATAAGCAGTATGGTTAGTAGCATTATTATTCCTACTTTGACTCCTCCCATGTTGCCTGTACCCTGTTTTGGCCTATTAGGGTGCTGTTCCCTGGGATGTCCCTGCTCTGGGGTCTTAAACTTCTGATTCTGGGCTGCTTCTGTCTGAGTCCCCTGGTTCTGCATCTGACCTCTCTGGGCTGCTAATCTCGCCCGTTTCTGGACTGCTGCTCTCTGTTCCCTGCTCTCTCTCTGCCTCTGTTCTCTCTGCTGCCTCTGCTCTCTCTGTGCCTGAGCCCTCATCATCAGTCCTGCTGCTACTAGGTGGCGACTCATGAGGTTCGTCGTCAACCACTGAGGCTGGGGTGCCTCCCTCTGAGGTGCTCTCTGTCGACACCCTCTCTGGCAGCGACCCGCTACTGTCGCTCTGGACTCTGCCCTGGTCCCGCCGGCGCGCCAAGCGCTCCGACCTCCTGGCCCCCTGTTCCTGCGGGGAGGCATCACCTTCCCCTTCTGCTTCCCCCGGGGCGGCTTCGCCTTCCCCTTGTGGTGCAGCTCTCTGTCTGGCTCTAGGCCGAGGTATCGGCCTGTCTGGGTTGTTAGCCCTGCAGCAGTGGTTAAGGTGGAACCAAACGTCCTTACCTTCGACTTTCAAGGCAGTTGGTGTGGCTACTAAGACCTTGTATGGACCTTCCCTGCGTGGCTGGTCCCACTTCCTTTTGAACACCTTGACGTACACCCACTCTCCAGGAAGTATGCGTTGAAGGTCTTCAGGGATCTCCACCCGCCTGTCCTCAGTGGCACCTTTCACTTGCTGGAACACAGCCCTGTGGATGCGAGTCAGACTTCGTAAATAGTCAAACATTTCACCTTGCAGCTGTTCCAATGAGGGTCCCTCATGAGGCCCTCTCAAGTATGGCAATGGCAGAGGCCGGCCTGTAAGCATTTCATGCGGTGTTAGATGCGTGACTCTGCTGGCTTGTGAACACATAGACATTAATGCAAGCGGCAATGCATCCACCCAGTTAAGCTTATCTCCACTGTCTGCCACTATCTTGGCTATCTTAGCCTTCAAGATACCATTTGCTCTCTCTACTGCTCCCTGTGACTGGGGATGGTAGACGCAGCCAAACTTTTGTTTGATTCCCAATTGCTTTAGTGTCTCTTGTATGACGTTGGACACAAAATGGCTGCCGTTGTCTGATGATATGGTATCTGGCATCCCAAATCTTGGGAAGACTTCTTGACACAGAAATTTTGCAACTGTTCTGTGATCTGATTTTGAGGTGGCTTTTGCTTCCACCCATCTGCTGTATCTACATATGACCACCAGGATATATCTCATCCCTCTAGCTCGTGACTGTGGTCCCATGTCTATGTAGTCTAGCATGATGTGTCTGAAAGGACCGTCTGGAGGTGGTATGTGCGCGATTGGGGCTGTGAAAACTTTCCTGATGTTATATCTCGCGCAAGTTTCACATTCACTAAGTACTCTATCTACTGTGGCAGCCATGAATGGCGACCACCAGACTGCTTGTAGTTTCCTTAGTATCTCCCCCCTTGCGCAATGGTCATTACCATGCGCCAACAGAATGGCATGTCTGATCAGTAGGGTTGGTAATACAAAATGACCATGAGCGTCGCGCCAGAGACCATTTGTTGGGCCAGGTTCTGTTACTCTAATGGCTCCGCGCTTCACCCATAGGCGTTTTTCAGCATCATCTACTCTGTTTTGAGCTAGAATGAGAGAAGGCATGGTAGTGAGAGACTCACAATCCTGGATGGTGAGTATGGGTGCCATTACTGTACCTATGGCAGCCTGTTTAGCTGTTTCATCAGCAAAATTGTTTCCTTTAGCAATCAATGAGTCAGTTTTTTGGTGGGCTGGACATTTAATGACTGCTAGAGCTGTGGGGAGAAGCATGGCTTCTAACAGCTCGCGGATGGCTTCTCCATGCGTTACCGGAGTGCCATCAGCTCTGCAATAGCCTCTTTGTTTCCATATGTTAGCGTGAACATGACACACACCATAGGCATATGCAGAGTCTGTGTAGACATTCAATGACCTTCCCTTTGCTAATTTACATGCTGCTGTTAGAGCTTTTATTTCAGCGAGTTGGGCTGAGCAGGGCTGAGCAAGTTTACATGATTGTAGCGACACAAAGGTTTGATCATCATTGGTAAGTTGAACAACGCCATAACCAGCATGGGTGCCAGTGGCGTCACGGAAACAAGACCCGTCAACGAACAATGTGAGGTCGGCTGGAATTGGTTGGTTATGCAAATCTTCCCTAGCACGCATGAATTTGTCAGTGTCAAGAAGACAGTCATGTGGTGTGCCCTCCGATGGTAGTATGAGTTTAGTGGCGGGATTGATGGTGCTGCAGCGTTGAATGTTAAGTTCAGGGGCTGATAGAATTACCTCATAGCCCGTGCGTCTGGCTTGTGTCAGTACGAACCGTGGACTTGTTAGCAGCGCGTGGAGTTGGTGGGAAGTGTACAGTGTCACAGGGTGTCCCATGGTCAGCGATGATGCTTTCTGAAATGCAAACACAGCTGCAGCTAGCCCCTGATAGCAGGGTGGTAGCCCAGTTTCAATGTTATCAAGCTTGGTGCTGTAATAAGCTAGAGGTTGTTTACCTGTGGGTGTGTCCTGCATCAACACAGCACATGCAAACCCTGATTTTTCTGCCACATACAAATGAAAAGGTTTAGCATAGTTAGGGGTTCCCAATGCTGGAGCAGACTTCATGTCTGCTTTTAGAGCCTGAAATGCTCCCTCTGCCTCCTCTGTCCATTCTAACTGAGCTGTGCTATTAGTTTGTCCTGCTGCCCTTATCAGAGCCCTGAGTGGAGCAGTTTTAATAGCATAGTCACAAATCCATGGCCTGCTGTAGCCTGTCATGCCCAGAAAAGACAACATTTGGCCAACCGTTTGCGGTTGAGGGGCCTTGATCACTGTTTCCAACTGAGATGGTGCAATCTGTCTTGTGTCACCACACAACTGTCTGCCCAAGTACTCTACCGTTTGTTGGCAGAACTGCAATTTGTTTTTGCTGACTTTGTGTCCCCCCTTTGCTAGTGCAGTGAGCACAGCAATGGAATCTTTTTCACACTGTTCTTTTGTAGGACTACAGACGAGCAAATCATCAACATACTGCAAAACTGTGCTTGGTACGTTCAAACTGGCGAGGTCTTGTGTCAACACGCGGTTAAATATCGACGGGGACTGCGAGAAGCCCTGCGGGATCCGCCGATATGTCCACTGTTTATTGTCATATGTGAAGGCAAACAAATACTGAGAATCTGGATGTACCGGTACACTGAAAAAGGCTGAACACAAATCAATAACTGTGTACCACTGTGTATCTGGCGGGATGTTTGAGAGCAGTGTGTGTGGGTCTGGCACATGTGGCACTTCTCCGTCTATTACCGCATTAACCGCTCTCAAGTCGTGGACCAAACGGTAGTCTGATGAATTTGGTTTCCTGATGGGAAAAATGGGTGTGTTGCAGGGACTGTTAGTTTCAACCAACACGCCTGCTTCCACTAGCCCCTTGATCGTTGGTCTGATACCATCAATCGCATGCTGCTTGAGGGGGTACTGCTTTTGGTATGGTAGATTAACATTTGGTTTTAGCTTGACGTGAACTGGTTGGGCTGATTTTATCAGTCCTACATCTGTCTTATGTGCTGTCCATAGCTGAGGTGGAACTTGTTTTAACATGTTCTCATGTTCTGCAGTGAGTGCCATTTGTGTGGGTGTGTGATCTTCTATCAATACCTTATGTGTTACTGCATGATCCAGCAGGCTGCATGAGATTTTGATAAACTGTTTGTCTTGTGAGACATAAGTGTCTGGAATCTCTGTAGGTACCCACTCAGGCACCTGCAGGGCACGCTTGACCATGGGGCCAAGATGGTGAGACTCATAACCCTCAGCCACTAACAATGTTAGATGTGGTGTGGAATTTGGCACCTGAAACCACCCGGCTAAGTCTTCTGGAAGGCTCACCGCTGTAGCTACGCCTTCAGGTCCCAAAAACATGTCTTCACATCTAATTGTGCGCAATTTCTGATCAAGTACTGAGTCCCAGCATTGCTGATAGTCTTCATGTGTCTGGTCTTTGTCATACATGAGTGTGCAATGCAGTGGCAGAGTGGGGGTGTGTGCCGCATGATAATGACGCCTAATCCACCTTTCTCTATCTAGCCATTCCTGTCTAATGTAGGTTTCTGGTGGTACTAGCTGGAGCCAATAGACAAGTGCCTGCTTTGTTTTAGGTATGTCTGTAGGGAGCTGTGACATCATGCTGTGGGGAGGATCATCAGGAAAGTCCAAATACAGTCCATCTTGAGTACACATGATTTTTGCTTTTAGTGAACACAGGACATCTCTTCCCAATAGGTTCACTGGAGTGTGTGCTGAATATAGCAGGGGTGCACATATGGTTTTACCTGCAATGAGCATTGGAACTGGTTCCGTTAAGGGTATGACTTGTGATTTCCCAGAGAAGCCTATTGTCTTTATAGATGACGTGGAGAGGGGGAACCTGGAACCTTCTTTCCCAATGCATGAGTACGTAGCCCCTGTGTCTACCATGAAAGGATATTCACGGTCGTGGATGACAACAGGTATGATAGGCTCGTCATGTGATTGCAGTGATATGGCTGGTGATATTAGTTCCCCCTCAGGCTCCTCTGGGCACCCCTACCAGGGCTGCCCTGGCGGGGTGTTAGGCCAGTTCTGTGCTGGACCTTCCCATGGGTTAACGGGACACTGACTCCGTATGTGGCCTGGCTGACCACACCCCCAGCACAGATTGTCAGGTGGAGCTGGACCAGCCCCTGGGTAACCTGAGCCCATGTCTGGTGGGCCTGGTTGCTGATTGGGTGTGGTTTGCTGGTATACTTGCTGGTTTCCTGGTGTGTAGTTTCTGCTTCGGGGCCCACCTCTGCCTCGACCTCTTTGGGGCCGGTTGCCGCCTCCCCTTGGCGTTGGCTGCTGGTAGTAGTAGTAATGGTGTGTAGCATTAGCAGAGCTGCCACTACCTGCTGCATTGGGGTCTGCTGAGGCTGGCTGCTGAGGTGCTTGAGGGGGGTTGGACTGGGGAGGTGTTTGGTTGGCCGCTATCATTGGAGCTTGCACTTTATTCTTTTCCTTCTCCTTTTTTACCAGCTTGCTGAGTTCTCCAAGTTGCAGTTGCGTCAGCTTAGTGACTATCTGTTTATTCTCCTCCTCTGTTTTCTTTTTGTCTTTCCTGTAAAGCTCCACATGATGGATGATGTGTTCTGAAAACAGCGGCCAATCCATCTTCATCAGTCCCACCACACCCTCTAGGCGTCGCTGCACCTCTTCTGGCATGGCCTTTTTAACCATCACCTTGAACAGACTCTGAGTTGTTTTGTTGGCATTCCATGCTTCCCCTGTCTCCTCTTTCCATCTCTTCTGAAAGTTGTGCAGGAACTTCATGGGGCATTCCCCCTCCGCCATAGTTTCTCCTTCCAGTTTGGAGGGGTCTCTTTTTGCTGGGTAATGCACCCTCAGGTGCTTCCACACGTTGGCACGGTAGCGGCCAAAGTCACGTGAATCATGTTGGTTCGTCCCAATGGCTCCGTCCATGTGTGCTTCAGTGAATATTTCCAGAGTGGTCTGTTTTCCTGCCACATAGGTGAGGAGAGCTTTAATGTCTCCCACAGCCAGTTGTATACCAGCTGTGGTTTCTTCCAAGGCCATTATCCATTTATCAGCTCCATCTGTGAGTGCAGGCAGGCGCTCTGCCAAGCCTATCATGTCCATGAAGGGCCAGGGCTCATACTGTTGTCTTCCACCCGAGGTGGTTATGAGAGGAAACATGCTGTCACCACCGTCCTCCTCCAACAGTTCCTCTTCATTGTCACCAACTGTCTTTCCGCTTCTTAATGCCATGCCCCTGTGTTGCTGTTTATCAGCCTTTGTTGTCTGCACTGAACGTGATCTGTCAGACTCCATGACGCCCTGGAGCCTGGAGTCAGCGTGATGTGTTCTGTTGTGGAGCTGGGTTGAGGTTCTCGTGGTGGCTGCTGAGAGGGGCTATCTCGTCGCATACGCTCCTCTAGCTTTTCTATTTCGTCAGTCATATGTTTTACCTTCTCCACAGTGTGCAGAGCCAGCTCTTCCATTTGCTGCAGTAGCTGGGTGTCCTGGTCGTGAGCTGGGGTTGCCTCCCTTGTGGCACCTTCTGTGAGTCCGTGGCTGCCCCTCTCGGGTGTGTCATGTCTTAATGACTGGTCGGGATAAGGTGGAGGGTCAGTGGTGGTTTCCCTCCTGTATTCTTCTTCTCGGCGTCTCCTGTCTTCCTCTCGGCGTCTGCCCCACTTCAGCATTTCTTCGTCTAGCCATTCGGGCCAGTGGAGATTTTCCACCTCACTGTAAACCCAGTGTCGGGGGTCCCGCCTCTCTTCACTATGTGATGCTTTGATGTTTGATCCAGACTTTGTTCGGGTGAGGCCTGAGTGGCCAGCAGGGTGGGCGGGCTTTTTCATGAGGAGGTCCGAACAACTTGCATGATGGGACTTGTATGCTTTGTCTTTGATTAGTCTGTCTCTGCTCCTCCCTCTTTGCTTCAGGAGTGGGGCCCGCCTTCTGGAAGGGGCCTCCTCTGCTTCAGTGTATGCAGCTGTTTCTGTGTCAGCTGAGTATGTGGTGTCTTTTTCTTTCTCACCTTTAGGGTCTGCTGGGTGTATTTCACTGTAATCCTCCTCGTCATCATCATCTGACGATCCATCAGTGCTCTCTGTCTCTGAGGGTGAGGCCACCTCCATCCGCAGCTTCTTCCTTGGCGTCTGTTGTTTCTCCTTTTTACCTGGCTTGGTTAGAGTTACAGTGAATTTACCCTGCACTTGACCCTCCATTTCCATTGCTTTTGCTGCATGCAGTGGATATTGTCCTGTTATTGGTTGTGTAGGTTGTATGGGTTGTGTAGGTTCTTGTGGATAAGGTGGAGGTGGTGGTATGGGCAGGGGCGGTGCGGTGGGCGTCACTACCTCCTGATTTTGGTGCTCTTTTTCCTTTTCTCCCAGCTGCACCATCTGCTTTCTTCCTCCTGCCTGCCTGAACCAATCCAACACCTCTCTCTCCTTGGCTCGTTTATTCTTTTTCTTGTAGCTGGCTTTAGTATCTCTAGCTTCAATGTGCCTCAGCTCTGACTCCACTTCATCACAGCATGCTGGATTAAAGGTACCATCCACAGGCCAACGATACTTTCCTGATGTTCTTTTGTGCCACTTATTTACACACCGTTGAATGCGTTTTACTCGATTGGGGTGTTGTCGCATCACAGCCTCCACTGGGGTTAACACCCCTTTCTCCATCTTTCCCTGTCTGGCTCCCATGAAGCCCTGTTTGACTTCACTGGCTCTTGGAAACTCTGGTTGTTCGTCTGTTTCAGTAGTGCGTATCAGCACTATAATTTTCCCTACTGTTATAGCGGTCTTATACTTTTTATCTCTGTGAGGATTGTACTCAAATTTGTATGATCCGTCTCCTTGTGGGACCTGGGTTAAACAGCCAAATTTCCCTGTCTCCCACTCAACTTTTCTGGGCTCAATGACAATCTGCAGCCGTGGATGATATATCACTCCGCCTGCTTGACCTCGGATTCTTATTTGTTGCAGCGGGAGTCTCGCTACTGGAGCGTTTTTATAGTTATCACACAACACCTGTAAAAGGGGATTTAGTGAATAAGGAACCCACAATCTGCGCAAGATCGCTTCCCACGGAGCACCCGGATATGTTTCTTTTACTTTTTTCAGGTTAGTGAATTTAGTGATCTGCCAGAGTTTCTGGTTAATTTCTTGCTCGTCCTGCCAATGCTCAGTCCCCTCGTTATCAAAATATGATCTTTCTAACCAGAAATGTGTGCGTATTCCTTTATACTCTACGGGACCCTCTGTCAGACAATGCTCTTCCTCTATAATTTCATCCTCACGACCATCATCCAATTCCATCTAAATTTAGGTGTTTTGTATTTTTCTAGGTTTAAGGTTGCCTTTTTTTTTTTCTTGTTGTCAGGCTAAATTTATGTCTTTTAATTTGTTAGTCAAGTCTCTTTTTACTCCTACTCCGCTCTGCGTCTCCCTCTTTTGTATTTGTGCAGCCGACCGTGTCGGCGCTCACCTATCTCGCCTTGCTCTCCTGTCTGTGTCTGTGCAGTCAGTCGTGTCAGCCTTACGTCAGTCTGGACTCCTTCTCTGTGTCTGCATGAGTCAGCAGTCTAGCGTTTTATTTTACACTTTATACACTTCTCCCCTACTCACCTCCTTTGTTTTTACTGTATATACAACAACAATTTATGCCCTACTTAAGGTGTTTTCCTACATTTACACAGAGTTTATGCTCTACTTAATGTGTTTTTCTACATTTACACAGACATCACATACCACATTTAGTTATTTACAAGTTTTTACAATATGATCGATCGGTTTTTGGCACTGCTCTCTTGACTTTTTTGTTTATTTTTTTTCCACTTTTTCTCTCTATGGATCCTCTTAGCCTCTTCTTTTTGGTGTCCTATCCACGCAGACCCACTCCCCTAATAACACAATTCCCGTGACTGAAAGGAATGTGACAAGATGAAGTAGCGGTATCACAGAAACACTCAGTACTCTGCCCAAGCAAACCTATTTTTCTACCTGACGACCCTGTCTCCATGCGCGACAAAAAGGACCGTTAGGAGGATAAAATAGTGGTATCACAGAAATACTTTATCTCTTTGGCTTTACCGGTTATTTCTCTTCCCTGTGTAACTCCTACAGGTTTTTGTGCACTTCTCCTTTAAATACTTTAAATACCTTAACTCACACTCAACACACACACATTCACTCTTTCCGCTCCATAATCACACCTGTTGCACCAATTCAACTGTCTCCAGTGACGTTAGTTATGCATTAATCATTCCTTTAAATCACTTTAATCATCACATTATAATTAGGTTCTTTTAAGGGAGGGAAAAATCAAATACCTTTGACCTGGGCGGCCCCCAGCACTGCACCCCAGACACACACAAAGAAAAGAGAAAGTCTTTTACCTTGTTTTAGGTGGCCACCTAGTGTCTGTCTGGGCGCAATGCGGCACCTCCGGTCTCAGGCTTCAATCCCCTGTTCCTCTCCTGGCTGGCTCGCCAAGTGTGGTGGCTGACTCGGCAGAGTCTTTAGGGCCAATTGGCTCTCAGCTGCTCGTCCCACTGCTTCACTTATAGTTGTGCTCTAATTGACTGTAAGATTGTAGGTTCAGCAGACAAGAACTTAGAATACTCAAAGATACTCTGGAGTCAAGAGGAATCAGGTGCAACGTGAGTTTAATGTGTCACAGCAACAATAACACATCAACTCGTGAGTCAACCCCGGGATTGGACTGAAGACTCACGATTTGAACACTCTCTTTTATGCTCGTGGAGATTCAGCAGAATCTCCACCTCTTTGTCTTAAACCATCCTATCGCGGCCGAATTCTATTGGAAGATAACCTTTCCTTTTTTGTCCAAATCTGCCTTCACCATGAGCTAACCGTGGCAACCAATCTGGCCTTTGTCCAAAGTTGACCTCAGGGCCTCTGGAAAGTACCAAACTTTCTTCCAATAGATTCAGACCGCTGTATCTGCTATTTTTAAAAATCATGTGAGCTCTGGGGATTTTCTTTAATTTGATCCCCTGAGCTCACACATTATACAGACTTTACAAACCCTTGAATGTGTGTGTGTCTGTTGTTACATTTTCCAGGTGATGCATAGTTTTGTATGTGTATGTGCTTTAATCGTACAAATGTGCTGTGGTTTCAATCCAGTGTGTGGTTACAACAATGATTCACTTTTCATAGTTACTCAAATATCACACAACTTAATCATGAGACATAATCAACTTATGCAGGATATAATATTTATCTGATCTTTAACTGATTTTACTTCAACTTATTCAATTGGCCTCTGGCCTGCTTAGTTAGAAAACATTACACTACAGTGGAAGTCCTGTTTTTGTGTGACCCTCCCACCCTACTCCAACTTTCTCGCTCTCTATGTCATTGCCGTGACCAGGTTTATATTGGAGTTAGTTGAAAGCCTGGTACTACGTCTCTTACAGATGCTAAGGGTGCCTACGGCATTGGTAGCAGAAACCAACAGCCACTGACGAAGCTGCCATATTTGTTGTGCTGGGTATGAGAACGGACGGGTATATTTAGCAAATTTTTGAAAGCATGTTGACAACAGCATTAGCTGTTTGCTAGACTTTCAAGCTCATTTATACTCCCTTTTCATTAGAAAATAGATATGTCCATCTCAGTGTCACTGCCCTCACACTTCACTGCATCCTTTATGATGGCATAGATACAGCAGGTAAAAACAGCTAACTTTCCTCCTGCACCATCAGTTTGATATGAACAAATAAACTGCCAGTTCTCTGTAGAGAAAAAAAACCCCTGGATTAGTATTTTATTGAAGCTTTAGAAGGCAAACACAGCTCCACAGACCATGGATAATCCCTAATCACCACATATCTCTTCTCCCTCTGCCATCCCTCCATCCCTGCGCTCACTTTAATGTTTTTAGCTTAGCTTCAGGACTCCACGCACAAAATCAATACGGTTAGCTAAACAGACCTGTGAACACACGTGTACACACAACACACACACACACAAAATCACTCTAAGACAAATTGTAGCAGGACAACACAGAGTGAAGTATGTAGGCGCTGAATGGAGATAAGCAGACTTTGAATTGCTATCTGGCTTCTGAAGTGAGTGAACATGAAAAAAACTGGTAATGGCAGTGTTTGCTCTCTTTAACACACACACACACACACACACACACACACACACATATATGTTCACACACAGGCTGATATACACCATGTTCTGTGTACTTAATTATGTGTCCTTTACGCTGATAAAAGTGTCTGTGAGGAACCCAGGAGATGCTGGCTCAGAATCCATCACTGACATTATCGCCCTCTGCTTCCTGGAATTGTTTGATTGGAGGTCTCCAGGCAACACTGTCGCTAATGCCAATTGATGTCAAGAGACTGCAGAAACTAATGCTGACTGCACACAAACATCACACATGGATGTACTGTATGTGCTTCAGGATACATTTACAACACACAACACTACTACAGATCTAAACTAAACTTTCTGTTTAATCTTTTTTACGGGTTTTGTATAGTTCTGTCCTAGCCAATTCTATCTCGCAAAGAGTTTATAACCTAAATGGAAATTGAAGATACAATCAAGATAGAAATCCACATGTAAAGGAATACTTTACCCACAAAGTGATCAATTGTATATGGATTATTGTGTTGCATTTTTCTCACATGCCTCCCTGGTGAATAGGGCTAGGTATCCTTACTCAAAACCTGAAAGGTATCGACTGAAATAAACCAGTAGTATCTAAATGTCTCCGATCAAACAATACCTGTATTTGATCTCTTTTGCACTGGGTGTAAACAATCTTTTCTGCCGCCTCCGGAGCTGCTGTCCTCGAGGGGAACAGTCAGTCTTAACATCTATAGCAAAGGCTCACAGAAGCAGCAGTAAGTAATTTTTATCCTTCATAGTTTTAATCTATTTTTCAGTCGATCAAAACATTTTAGTCGATGAATTTTTTTTTTCCTATCTTGAACTAATCCAATTAGGCTGATTTATGAACCAGAAATTGTGGTCAAGGTGACAGGTTGTATAAAAATTTAATTTAGACATTTTTTTTCTACAACTACAAAATTTAATTTCCACACACTTACAACCCTGCATTTCTCCATTGGATTTTTGATAGGTTTGAGGGCTGATTTATGAGCACACACTTATTGATATTATCTGAGACGACGAAGATTTGTACCCAGATTCACTGTTAACTCTGAGTTATCAATCTCACTTAAGACTCAACTTAAAGGATAACTTCGGTATTTTTCAACCTGGGCCCTATTTCCCCGTGTGTATGTGTGTGTATGATTCATAGGTACCACTCGTTCTAAAATTGGTTTAGTATTGAGGGAGGCGGATGCAGCCGGGCGCCGCGAAACCAGCTAACGGGAGCAAATGCGTCCCGTATAAGTTTGCGCATTAAAAGTGCATTTTTTCGCCACTGACCGGTTCAGATTGCCAGTGTTATCTCTGCCAATCAAAATCTATCCAAGTTTACAGGGCATCACTTTCAACTTGGCATTTGACACTGGGGAGAAAATCATCACCAAGGTTCAAAAAATGCATTTCTGTTTGATATTAAAAAACGTACATATTAAGACACTATCAGGAAGAAGGACATCTGGGACGCAAATTAGGCTCACACTTGGAATCAGTGGTAAGTGGGTAATTTAGTTTTTTATTATTAATAATGGAGATGATGAGTGGCCTAATCCCAATAGACACCTTGCCCCTACCACTTTGTCTGGACTTAAAAATTCCAACAACCATCTTATTAATGTAGTTTAATGTAGATTAATGTCTTTTTCGTTATAACAAGCATAACAAAAGAAATTGTTGGTTTGTCAGTGTCTCAGTTTCAACATCTGCCCCTTGCAATTCTGTTCCCAGGGGTCAGGGTAAATATGAAATGGGATTGGGTTCTAACCATTTTGCTAAGATGCCCACACAGCTCGCGTGTGCAGCGTGTACTTGATGCCACTGTTAACAGAACATTATACTTGTGTAGGTTGCATTTCCTCTCTAGAATGTAGAAAGTGCTAAAAGCTGGTACAGTTATCATGTTGTCTGATATTTGACTCCAAAGTCAATGTATCACTGAAACTAACATTTTTTTTTTTCTTTTTGTAATTAATTATTTTTTGGCCAAGGGTACATTTTGAGCACAGCTAAAAACATCAACTCATATTGGGCAAAGATTTTTAAACTTATGCCTGCAGTATCCACCCATAGTGGATGCAGTATGGGTTTGGTTATGGTTAATGTCAGGCAACTAAACACAAATTCTAACTTCTGTAAGACAGAGAAAGTTAAACAACCATCTTTTTTTGCACCGTCCACCACACCACAGGACTACTTGAACACTTGCATTGGGTGTAGAACTAGATTTCAGATTAAGCCTCTTGTTTGTTTAAATCTGACATCCCTAAAAGGATGTTTAAATGTTACCAAATGTCTTTATTGCTATGTTTTATGAAATTGATCATTTGTGATCATACTTAAATATTAAGAGAACACAATTAGTCATTTGTCCACACAAATGAATTCCCCCCCATGATGACAGCATATAGTGCTTTAAAACGCTGACACATGACGAGCTCGTGTGAATACAGCTGGAGGGTAAATGGAAAAGAGGAGATTGACTTTGGAGCAAAAAATATAATTTAGGCTAAGAGACACATTTTACAGAAAGAGACAAATTGACACATTGAACAGCATGGATAAAGATGAAAGAAGGATGAAGTCAAATAAAGGTCTCACACACTTGTCTCTTTCCTCCAACACTCTAATATCCGCTCCCCACCACACAAGCACGCACAGAACACTCACATTTGTGATGTTGCCTGTAACGCTGTCCATTTGTCTCAGTGGCCAGTCCTGTCACTGTGCCATCAGAGGGCTATTCTAGCATGCTCTGCTTTAGCCTGTGCTTGGACGTGTGTGTGTGTGTGCGTGTGTGTGTGTGTGTGTTAGGAGAGGACTATGATGAAATACATCACACTGGTCATTGCCTCAGTAACACTCCTGGGCTCATCATCTTAGGTGTTTGTGTGTGTGTGTGATGGTTATTGCATGAGGACAGCAGGGATGAGGGACTAGGGACATAATCAGCTGTCAGTGTGATGCAGGACAGGCCCCCTTCCTCTCTCCTGTCCCTCTATCTGACACACACACACACACACACACACACACACACACACACACACACACACACACACACACACACACACATACACACAACATCATTACACAGCTTTCCTGTAGACATACATTAAGGCACACACTGGCTTGACTGATTAATTGGTTGTCATTCGTGAACATTCTCTGGGTTTTGGACTGTTGATTGGACATTTGAAGATGTCACCTTGGACTGCAAGATAACTGTAAGAGACATTCTTTGCTATTTTTTATTTTTACATTTTTTTTCAACTAAACTATTAATCAAAGAAAATAATCAACAACTTAATATGACAACCTTCACATGCAATTAAAATTAAATGTAACATGTAACATGAGGGACGTCTGGGGTGCTTTGCTTGGCCTGCTGCCCCTGCGACCCAGCCCCGGATAAGCGGATGAAAATGGATGGATGGATGTAAAAGCCAAAATGTTCTAAAAATAATTGATTTGATTTGCATAGGGCGAATATAAAGCTTCTGCTTATTGCTGGTTAGATTTGTTTTGAAAAGGTTGAATGTCACTGTCATAGTTGGAACATTGTCATAGTTTTGTACGTTAAGTCTTTGGTTATTTCATTTATCTAGTTTACTGTATGTGCAGTTAGTTAAACAACACTTTAACAGAAAATGGGAGTACCAAATGTGATTACTTAGTTCAGGTCACTACCTGAAGTTATATCAGTTATATTCTCTCTTATATCATGCCTGATGAGTTAGTACAATACCCTAAATACAAAACTAACACCTGTATGTATTAACAGTAAATGTATATTTTGAGATACATCTCATGTGGTATTGACTTGTTTTTACGCACATATTGTGAAACAGTCTTTTTGCCATTTCTTAAGTCATTTCCAAGGATTTTCTGCATACAGTATTTAAACTGCACGTAAGGACATTGTAAATGTTTGCAAAGTGCAGGTCATTTTTTGTAAAGATCAGTTTTGCAAAAAATCTTTTTGGGCCAGAGGGCATTGTGTGATGTGCACTTCCAACCGTGACTACAGTGCTAAAATCACTGCAGACACTTAAAGCTGGAGTGGGGAACTTATGACTACCCCCTCTGGCAGTGAGATTTGTGTTACACAAAATTACATAAACGTAGTCAATGCTTGCTTATGACAAATGACAGCAGGTGAGCTTGTTGCATCTCCTCTGCCCTCAGGAGCACTCTTTTTTTTTCTTAAATCCTTTCTCTGAACACTTTTTATTTTTTTATCTAGAGAATCTACTCCAGAAACTTGGATGCTTCTGGATTTTCCATCATAGCTTCGACCATACTTCTAGCTGCTGCATTTTCACCTTGGCCTCTTACCCCTTCCTGCCCCCTCTGGCCGATGATGTAAAGTGCATCACTTCCAGTGCACTGGCATGGGAATGTCACTTCAGACATGCAACACCAAGGGCTCTAGTTTCGCAGACTGGGCGAGGCGGGGACGCAGCGCACCTGCGCTTCGCCAACTGGGTGTGGCCAGGCGGATTTTGCAAGTTTGGCACACCATGCACGCTGGTGCAGCTACTCCTCTTTCCCACCTCCGTCCCTCCTACCGGTGCAAGTCGGAAAGAGGGAGGAGAGAAGGCGTGGAGTGGGTTTTACACACATCACACCAATCAAATGAGCCCCTCTCCTCGCCCTTAAATGCGCCGCGCGAAGGCGTAATGAGAGTTTACTCAATTCGCCATGGCAGAAGAGAGCAGCAGCTTCAGACGGCCAAACTTCTCCCAGGAGGAAACTGATGTTTTGGTCCGGGAGGTCCAAGCTACGAATATACGGAACTGCGAGTAGACCTCCACGGGCTGATGATGCAAAGGTAGCCTGGGAGGAGGTCACCACAACTGTAAATCAATGTTGCGTTTCTCTCGTGCGTGCTCTCTCTCTTTCTCTCTCGCAGTCTCACTCTGTTTCTTTTCTTTTGACTTTTCTAAAATGAGAGGTTCTGAATAGTTTGCAGCTGCGTTAATCAAATCAGGTTGGGTTTCCATTACGCATGCCAAACGGTGCCAATTCCCTTTGATCTGACATCAGATGTGACGGGACAGTCGATATAGAGATACATTTATGTGCTGATTGCAGATAGTTGCATTGAATAGTGGTTTCTGTGGGTATTTATTGCATCGTTAATGTGGTCAGCCGGTCAGCCAAACTTCCACTACACAGGCTGCGCTCCACCTGCGCTGACAGTAGACGTGGTTTCAGCTGGCGAGCTTTTAGCACACCTTTGGCAAAGCCTTTTGCAACGAAACTGTCACTGCGCCAAGCTTGATCTGTCGACACCTCCCCCTGCTGCGCCGCCACACCCATCTCAGCGCACCTTGGTCTGCCAAACTACCAAACTGCGCGGGGTTCGCCACCCTGCGCCACGCTGGGAAACTAGAGCCCCAGAACTCTGGTACGCTGAGAGAAAAGCCACGTTTCCATCACAAACTTCAGATATAGTAGTTCATATAGTAGTTCTACAACTTTATGTAACCCATGCGGACATGTACCTAGACCCCAGATCTGTTCAGCATTTCCATCACAGACTGCACTTTTAAATGTAGGCAGGGTTGTTGTTACTCACTGCTCCATCCAGCTCTCATTTTATTTCCTCGTCATTGGTGATGCAGCACCTCATTTATCATCCACAGAACAGGGTTTCATGCCAACATTTTCATAACAAAAAAGAGCAAGCCGGAGAAAGTTTTTCTCATTTAAAATTTAAGCAAGAGCAGGTAGTGGAAGTGGCGCTGGAGCGCACTGGAATGTTGCCCCACCACTTTTTTGGTGTGAGAAAATGGAATATCTGCAGTTGACATAATCCACTTTAAATTCATAGATATTTTTTAAACGTTTGAAGATCCAATCTTCACTAAAGTGTATGTCATCCAAGAGAAACAATAAAGGCTAAAAGAATGGTCAAAGTTATTATTTTGGCATTTGAGGTGTGTTCACGTTGTCAACTCATGCACTCAGCAAGATTCAAGAAAATATTTCACCTTAGAAGCTGGAGGCAGCTGACAGCAGTGGCCATTAAACAGCACAGTGAATGACATTATTAGCTAACTAGCTAGCTAACTGTTAACTGGTAACAATGAAAAGGCAGCAAAAACTCTTTTTCACTTTATAGTTTTAGTTGATGAATGTATGAAACCCTTGCCACAGTAGGAACAGCAGTTACAGTCCAATGTAGTCTGCTCAAGAGTGACTGTATCTACTGACCAATCAACGGACTGAAGTGTTTCCTGCATCACCTTAATAATAAGGCCAAATCTGTGCGCAAGGTACCTCTACAGAGGGGTAACTGATGACTTTTCACAATGGAAATGCAAAAATAACCACTCTAATATGTGCCAAACTGAACCTAACAGCAATGGAAATGAGGCTATGTAGACAACGTTCCCTTTGATGCCAACCTCCTGATTTTTCCTCTTGCAGTACCATCAAGGCAACATTTCTGTTTGATCAGTACTTTGGTTCACCACATGTCAAGAAAATGACCAGATGCCATGAAATGTAGTGTGAATATTCATGGACGCCAGAGGATGATCCTTTATGACTTTTCCTTTAAAGTCATCTTGGGGACATACTATTCATTTTCTGTTGTTGACGAATACATTTCTTTAGCTCTCTATGAGCAGGAAATATTATGTACACTCCATTTGTGTGCGTTTGCTTTGAGTATGTAGGTTCTCAAGTGAATCTTTAATGGTTTGAGACTATTTTTATATAGTGTAGTTCTGGTCCACTGCCTTCCCAGAGGGCAGGGTCAGTATTAATTATCACCAACTTAATGATTCAGAGTTTTCTAACAAGCCTTTGACCTTGACTCTGCCAGCAAAATCCACACTGTCACAAGATATTTCGCTTCTTCCATTAATGCTTGATTGGGGCCACGGAAAAGGCCTTGGCAGAGGGCTGACAGCGCTGTCACACTCTTTAAATCACAGCGGAACGACTCGTCTCCCAGTGAAAGTCCAAGATTTATCTTAATACATGTAGAAGAACAAGATTAATACAATGACGACATTATTTGGTTTGGTTTTTGACAGCTATTCCCTGTTATAAATTTAAAAAATCTCATCTGTTACATGTAACGTTTTTTTCCCACCGCTATCTGTGTATCCTCAGGGACCGAAGCTGCCATCTAATCCCTGTAATGGAAAATCTTTACAGGCGTCCAGGAGGTGTGATCACACACAGCCGCAAGAAACAGCCCAATGAAACTACAGAGCCTGATATTAAGTCTCACAGTGAGATCACACATCGCCAACAACTCAATGAATCCACAAAGACTGGACACACACACACACACACACACACACACACACACACACACACACACACACACACACACACACACACTGTGTAACAGTAGTCAGCTGTAAAAACCAAACTGGGATTGGATTAGTTGTAATACAATTAGATTTCTGCCCACACTGCCCACACTGTGAAACGATATCTAATCGAGGTTACTGCTCAGGGACGACCCTAGGGTGGACGAAACACACACACACACACACCTTGATTACACACACCTCCCCTTACCAGCAACAAAAGAAAAAAGGTGACACATGAAGGAAAAAGCCGTCCTCTTTCTGATAAAACATCTTTCTCACACTCAAACATTTCTATTAAAGCTTTCAGTGTCACACAAGAGCTCCCACAATGTGCATGTGAATCCTATCATCAGCTCTACAACAATACACAGCATGTCTCCATTTCTGTCCCTTGGACCATTACACTCTGTGTGGGATTCAGCATGGACAGAACTCACACACACACACACACACACACACACACACACACACACACACACACACAAGTCTCAAAGAGCTTGATAATAGGCCTATGAATCACGTCGAATCCTATCAGCAGCCGAACAAAGCCGGGTCTCAATTTGCAACCTCTGGACCATTCCATTCGGCATGGATTCTGTAAAAGATGTAGAGGGTCAGCTCTCCATCAGCCCCGCACCCCACAGACACGTCGCCCTCGGCTCATTCCCCACGGCCCTATTCACAACTTAATGGCAAATTCAAAAGGGATTCACAGCCACAGGTTCAGAGCGAGCCGTGGCCTTGAATATGGAGTAATCTGACTGTCTGCTGCATCCTGCACAACCTAATGCTCCAAACATAATGGGCACCTGAGCGGCTGAATGTGAATGTGGGTCTATGAATGTGTGTGTGTGTCAGTGTTTGATGTTTGTGATCTTGCTTTGTAGTATCCTTTAAAAAAGACTTCTACCCTTCATTACTACTGCACGGAACTCTGTTACATTCATTTAATTATGACTTACATTCAACCGACTGTACCATTTTCAAGAGAATACCTCATGTAGTTTATTTCAAGTGTTGCAAATCAGTCGAAATGCTGAAGCAAAGGCAGTGTGACAGGGTCATTGAAGTACAAGGCTGCTGTTATATGTCTTCTTATTATCAGCAAATCCAATAAAAATACCCAAACCAACTATGTGTTACCTCGTCTCTAAATGACTTCATGATGTCCCTACTGTCTGTGGCTCAGCTCTGCACCCATTGGTTCCCAATGAAGGAAGGCATGGGGATTGTTAGATAGTACATTTTTTGGGGAACTATTTCACATGATCCCGTACAGTTTCTGTCTAATCCCAACCCGAGCCCGAAGCACAGCAGCAGTTTTATGCCTGAGCTGATTAAAAACCCAAATTTCTACTGTAAAAAGAATATGTTATAATATATTTTGATAATATGAAAACATTTATTACATGCTTAGGGCTGATGTGTTTCCTCGCTCCACAGGTTCCCTTGGTGATGATCAGCGCTCTTCGCTTAAAGGATAGCTTCGGTATTTTTCATCCTGGGCCCTATTTCCCCATGTGTATGTGTGCGTATGATTCATAGGTACAACTCGTTTTAAAATTGGTTCAGTATTGAGGTAGGCAGATGCAGCCGGGAGCCGCGAAATGAGCTAAAACGGTAGATATGTGGGCAAATGCGTTCCGTATAAGTTTGCACACTAAAAATGCTTTTTTTCCACTACTGACCAGTTCAGATCGCCAGTGCTATCTCTGTAAATAGTATTAGTATTATCAGTATTACATGCATAAAGACATATTAGTTGTACTTACTTGATGGATAGTTGACCATTTGGTCCCTGTGGTTTGGGCCGCCTCCTCCAATTTATTTTGGGCACATGAAAAAAGGTATCCAGCACTGCCCTGTTGATCAGAGGGGGGAAATCCTCTAACATTACTCAGTGTTTGGTAGTTTCTGTATCGTCCCAGGACACATCGAGACCATGAATATTGGGCAGCAGGTCCCAATCGTTGCAACACAGACATTCTTCTTCTGTGGGCATAGAGTCACAGCAACCACAGGAGCACCACCAGTCCTCAGAGATTCGCATTTGTGCAGCCGCTGCTTCACCTTCGTCTGCTCGTTGGCCCTCTCTCTCTATCCTCGTCTGCTCTTCAATATGTAGGAGCTCCTCGTCCGTATACTTGGGCTCAAATAAGTACAGGCGGTCATCTTAATAAAAGCGCTCATCTTCATTCTCGAAATCGGGTAAATATGCAGCCATGATACTGATGCAGTAAAACTCTCAACCGTACTCCAGGACAACAGTGCCACTCTGAGCGGCGTTCAGCATTGCTCCTCTATTTTCTTCCGGCAACAAGCAAAGCTCTCGTGAGATGACGTCACACTAGGGCATTAATGACTCTATTACTCTATTGTTCCGTCACTTTTCTTCTCTCAGTCGCAGAGTCCCCCCATCGTTTTCTTGCTTTCCCTTGTGATTCAGTCCATTAAAACTCAACTCAAAACTCAAGTCAGATTAATCAGACCTGATTCAAGCCCAGGGGAATAATGAGAAATTACAGCCAGGCCCATCCTGGCGGTAGGGTCGGGCCCATTCAGGCTTGGGTACAGAATCAGAGCTGTACCTCCTCCTCCTCGTGATGACCAAGTGAGTGCATGTACCACATCACTTTAGAGATGCTGATATGATACATATATACCTGCACATGTAAAGATGCTTGGTTTACAGAAACTTACAATGCCAACATTTGCTTATGGCAACTGGGCAGGTATATGGGGCAGCAGGATGGTGTATGTAGGGTTGAGTCACAATAAACTACACTGTAGTAAGTGGCAGTAATCATTGCAGGACAAATATATCATTTACTTTCAGATTTTACTTGTAAATCATTTTACAGAAAGCCAAGTTTCACAAAACTGCAAGCCCTCACAATGTAACAAATGATTCAGGGATGGTATGTTCACAAACAATGGAGGGGCTGAAGGGGCAGTTATTTGTGTGTTTGTGTGTCCAAATGTCTGAATCGCACATTCTGGTAGGAGAAAATGAGGCCAGCATGAAGCCAAGTCAATCTAGCATCAGCCCATTGTTATTTGTCGGTGTCTGGTCCCCAGCTGTCAATCATCTCAGCTTCATATGATTGGCAGGAGTAGAGTAGAGGTTAAAAGTAACCCTCTCACATGAGCCCAACTAGAGGCCAATGCGTGTGGACAGCAGGTCAGCTGACATGTGAAAACGTAAACACTCTCCTGAAAAAAGCTACACACACACACACACACACACACACACACACACACACTGGCAAATAATGTAGAAACACACACAGGAAGTGCTGGGTGTAAAATTGCCCCATGAGTTCCTTTCAGTGTTTGCAGTGTGATCGATGGTGTGAAGCTCCACACAGGCGTGTCACTGACAGACGTGTGCAATCCTGCAGCACATACTGGCCTGATGAATCACATGTATCATCATAACACACGCACACGCGCGCACACACACACACACACACACACACACACACACACACACTGTAGACATCAGAGTCTATGGGTCAGAAATCTAGTTTGCGAAGGACGAAGGCTCATTAGACATCACACCACACACACAAACACACCTTCTGGATCCAAGATCATCACTCACACCTGTTTTTCTTGACTCTCTGATGTCCTCACATGGCTTTACTGTTCTCATTAAGTCTCTAATGTGTCATCTGGGTTTTCTATGTCCTGTTGTCTGGATGACTTTCTGCTGTCCTCTAAAGGTTTCTACAGCCAATCATGAATTTTGACAGCCATGAAAGGATTTAGTGTCCAATCCTGACATGTTGCTGTCCAATCACAGCTTTCAACTGTCTCACCATGGCTTCTCACTGTACTCACAAGGCTCATAGATTCCTACTGTCTCAACAAAGCTTTCTCCTGTCTTTACATTGCTTTCAACTGTCCCACTGCATTCTTCGACTGTTCTTACAAGGCTTGTTTCAGTCAGATCATGGGTTTCTATTATTCATCTTGGTCTTCTCCTGTCCTCACAAGCTATCCACTCTTGGATGGTCTGGCTTTCTTCTGACAAAATCTTCTATTCCATAATTTCTACTATCCCATTATGTCTATTGTCCTCACAAAGGCTCTCCGATAATGGATTTCTGCTGTGCCAAAAATGCTCCACTGTCTCATATTGTCCTTACCAGACCGCCCACCCAAAATAACGGCCACATACTGTAGGTTGTCTGTGCAAGCACCTTATTAGGGCCCAAATTTATTTTAACCATTAAGCAGGGACCTCTAGTGGCTGTCGTATCTATGAAAGGAGCAAAGTGGATGGATCGAACAAACAGGACTTCAAATCAGGAGACCGCTGTTTGTGTCCCATGTGAAACCAAATAGATATCATAGATATCGTACTTATGAAATGTCAGTTAACTTACGTACATAACTTGTGTTACGCAACAAACATACTGTAAAACTTCAATTAAAAGCCTAGTTCCAATTTAGCACCCAGTCCCTTTTACTAGCCCAATGTGACACATTTTGATAAATAAAGGCCTGTCTCAATTAGAAGCCGTTGTTGGCTACCCGCTTAAGCTACCATTAGATAGCTGTTCAGATCACACATTTCATTTTACTGAAACCATGAGTTCCAGAGAAGATGATGCCTTGTCTGTTGGGTTAAATAAATGATTCTGATATGTTATTCCAAAGCCTTATTTTGATAAATGTAATATCCAAACTGGTTCAAATAAACAATTTGATTGTTTTTCCAATCTTAGCTGAACAATTGTTTTGCACAAAAGGAATGAAAGGCCTCTCCCATATACATGTAGATGTCTGTCTCAAATACAAGCCTGTTGACTTCAGTGATTTAAGCAAACAATAGCCCAGACTACTTATTGGGGTACTTATTTTAACCCAAACCATGTTTCCTAAACCTAACCAAGTAGTTTTGTTGCCTAAACGTAACCAAGTAAAACTGTGACTTTTCACAACGTTAACCACATGTTTAAACTACGACTGTTTCACAAAGTATGTGCACCTGTCACTTGTTTGCTCCAGCAGTCATACATGTTCTTTTGGAGTAATTGACAAACAATTCTGTCTTAGGTCCGTCATAGGTTTTTCTAATGTGCCTAATGTGCTCACACTTTGTCTAGTTTTCATGAGGCTCTGTCCCTTTGTGGTTTTCTACTGTCCTGAGTTCTTGTGGTCTTCACAAGGCTCTCCACACTCCAATCCAGAGACTGCTGTCACAGAAAGGTTTTCTACTCACCAGTAGTGTTTTCTCATGTCCCGCTGTCATTTTATATTATTCAATGTTAATAGGAATATTTTAAATTTCCAAATATTGATACTGATGCCACCTACAAAAGGCATCCGGAAAAACAATTATTACTTAACACATTGCTCACTCTAAGATCAGTATTGAGAAAAGTGCATAGCTCTGAGATGCCTTCATCTTGGCTTTGTTTCATAAAGAATGAAGTGCTGAAGTGCCAGCTGTGACAAACAAACATGAAACAACAACAGAACAAAGCACAAAGGAGCAGGAAGGGTAAAACCCAACTGTCGGCAGATGAAAAGGAAGTTTGGAGGGCTAGATGCAAGGAGACGCAGAGGGACAGACAAGAGGAGAGCCACCACTGTCATAACTGACACAGATGTTAACAAGTCCCTCTGCATAATGCAACATATGGGGCTCCTGCACCTCTGTTCATGTACACACACACACACACACACACACACACACACACACACACGCGCGCTTTTACACATCAGTACACATACGCGAATCATTTCCAATGAATGTACATACGCAGAAAATGTATTCCCTCCTCCCTGTCTTTGTTTGGAGGATCGAGCTTTACGTACTGAACGCCATAACTCACTCTGATCAGATGACAGCAGTGTAGATGGTGAGATTGAAAACAAGGAAGCGAGATACAGGAGGGAACGGTGCAGATTTTAAATTAGGTCGCTACTATTTTCTTTGCTTTCCTCTCATGTGCGTGTCTGACTCTGCAGTACAGTAGTGCTGATTTCCCCAGGGCTGGCTCAATATGCCTCTTTTATTGTTATGGCCTATTAAACCCCTATGATAGAGGGCTGAGCTCAAGGTGGCATCTGCTTACCACACACACGCACACACATATACAAACACGCAGACCCTCATGCCCCAGGTGCATTGTGGGGCTAAGTTAACCAAGCAGGCCATTTGGTGTGGAGCAAATAACGTTCTCTAAAAAGGTCAGAGCAATTTAAGAGTCTTTTTATTGTTTCCTGTGATGGCCCACAGCTGTGGCAGGCAGAGTTTATGCAGCTTTTATGTGCTACAGAGGTGAACTGGAGTGCTGCAGCGTATGCAGTATGTTGTACAGGTACACAGAATAGATCAAGAGTCTTTAAATTGACAGTCTGCTAAGGTCATTTGACTAGTGCACCCATGACAGTTGGATGATGGATGTAAAGATAGATGATAGAATGTAATTGTTTTTTATAGCATCTTAGATGTGCCTGTTGGAAGGCCCACTGTGCGCATAACAATAGCTGCAAAATCTATAACATGGCGTTCCAATAGAAGAAAATGATTAATGAGGTTGAGGTGTGTATTATTCTTGCAAGTTTCTTTTTGTGTGTTAACTTTCAGTGAGTTATAATATAATAAGTGGCTTGTCGGTGAAGATTCTCAGTCATCCAGGTCATCCAGCGGTGGTAGGTTCTTGAAGAAACACAAGCAAGTCCAGTTGCCTACGATATAGCACTTACGAATATGATAGGTGTGTTTTCTTTAGTCCATCCATCCATCCATCCATCCATCCATCCATCCATCCATCCATCCATCCATCCATCCATATTCATCCGCTTATCCAGGGACTGGTTGCGGGGGCAGCAGGCCAAGCACAGCACCCCAGACATCCCTCTCCCCGGCAACACTTTCCAGCTCCTTCTGCAAGAAAGGCGTTCCCAGGCCAGACGAGATATGTAATCCCTCCAGCATATTCTGGGTCTGCCCCGGGGCCTCCTACCAGTGGGACGTGGCCGGGACACCTCCAGTGGGAGGTGCCCAGGAGGCATCCTAGTCAGATGCCCGAACCAGCTCAACTGACCCCTTTGTACTTGTGGACTTAGAATGAGCTGTTGATATCGACATCAGGAACACGTCCTCGTCCGCTGAGTCTGCCATGCTGCACTATCATGTTTTTACAGTAGCTCAGAACAGACAAACCAAACACTGTTTCTATGTAGATAGGGCCATTTGCATTTGCATCTGTCATTGTAGTTAGCAGGCCCTCTACACTAGAAAAATACTTATTTTTTCAATATGAAACTGCTTTATTCTGTGTTTTTATCATTGGGTCCATTAATTTGACTACCAGTTAAAAAGCTCCTGAATGTTTGGATCGTACATCATCAAAGAGAAAAAGGCAAGCACAAATGAGTTGCTGGGCTAGTGGCCTGTCTCTGACATGCTGAACAGCATCAGAGGAGCACTGAATTCTAACAGCAAATTGCTTTATTTTGTGTTTTTACGGGTTTAAATCACCGGGTTCATTTGTCTTGGAAAGGAGGTGACCTTCACGGATAGTTCAACTTCAGGCAAAAACCTCCTGAGTGTCTGCATCAGAAATGAGGTGGGCACACAGTAACAGTTGATGGGCGTGACAAACAGTGTTGAGGAAACACTGATTTCTGATGTGAACCTGCTTTGATCAGTGTTTTTGAATAAGGCAGTAGCCCCTTTCCTTACTTTCGAGTCCCCACACTCATCTTCATCATCATTATTATTGCCTTCATTATCATATCTGTAAAATTTTGCCACTGCATCTAGCACAGTTATGACACAACTCCATTCACAACTGTACTGAAAGGTAGAAAGAAGTCACTGGACAGTAGAAAGTCAGCAGAAGGCTACAATGGACAACAGAAAGCAATTATGGGAATGGCAGAAAAAATAGAATGAGGACGTAGAACGCCTTGTGGAGGAAGTGAGATGTCTTGTGAGGACACTATAAAGACACAAAGGGACCCTAGAAAACCATTATGTGACAGAGTTAAGTCACATAAGAGAGCCTTATGGACACAGCAGAAACTTTATGAGGACAGTAGAAAACCTCATGAAGACAGGTGAAAGCCATGCTGGAGTTGTAATTAACCTTGTTAGGCTACAATGCCCAATGAAAGGTAATGTCAACAGAGTGAAAAGTCTTGTGAGGACACTAGGATTCCAAGATTTGGCTGTAGAATGCTTTTGAGAAAAGCAGAAGGACAGAAAGCCTCAAATGTTTGTACAAAGCCTTGTAGAAAGTGTGGTAAGCACAGTAGATAGCCTTGTAAGTAGACAGTAGAAAGCCTTGTGAGGACTCTAGGACTCTATTATGGTCTTGCATAAGGCTTTTAGAGGACAGTCTGAAAGCTTTAAACAGGTTGTTTGTCCATGCTTCCCAAAAAGGCATATAACTTGTTTTCTTGTCAGTCTCAAATTCAATTCATGACACCCGCACGTGGGGGTCAGTTATGATATAACTCACCTGTAAGTTACGCACAATTAAGGGCAGGTCACTTTGAGTGACAGGCTGTCTGTCGATAGTGTCAGCGGCTTCTGCACAGCTCCACACTCTTGCCCAAATATGGTCACTTCTGGCTCCAAAAAACCAAGATGGCAGTGTCCAAAATGCCAGACAAGAGGCTTTAAAACAGTAGCCCACAACCCTCGATGCTGTTAGAGTAGTTATGTCCATTATTTTTACAGTCCATGGTAAACACGCATGATGTTTGCCTGGGTCCAGACCTTGGAATCCGCCCACTCAAGTGATTTGACTAATTTGTCCTACTGCACCGATTAGCCAATCAGCACTACAGGATGGATGAACATTGTCAAGCTTTTTTCAAGCATTGTCAACCAGTGCACCGTCACCAATGAGATGTAATAACAATAATGGCCAGTGCTATAGAGAAGACTAGCAAAAGCAATATGTTGGCACATCAGTGTGGACTTAAAATGACGTTACATTCAGATGAATGTGTTGGTCATTAGGGATTGGTTAGGAAAAATCAACCCCCCCTCCTTCTACCACCATAACGTGCAGGACACAGTTCAGTAAGCATGCTGTGACGCTGTTTGACATCTAACATTTAAAGTTGGTGGTCAAAATAAAATAATGGTTAAAACATTTTAAACATTTCTTTCCCTTATGTTATAGTACATTAGTCATGTTTAATAGTAATTATTGCGTCAAAATTGGATATTCTGTTACTTATTTTATGTGGTTCCAGGTTTTAAAGTATTTAATAAAGTTTAATCCATGGTTCAGTTAGTGATACATGTCTGACTGCAGAAAAGCCAAGAATATCCATGGAGGGGGTTTCTGTGTCTGCTTCCATGTGACAGATGGCTGCTAAACTGAAAAAAGCTCAGGATTAAATTTGGAACACTCCACTCACTTCTTACGTTGTTGGTTATGTAAAACACTTTCCTCTGCTGGAGTGAAAGTTTGTTGAAACAGAAAGTCCTCTCTTGTCTGGTTATGTAAAGGACCAGCAGCAAGGGTTTATGCGAGGTGAACTGTCCTCGCATGTGTTCCGACCAAATGAACCCATCATGCCTACATAATTACGCCTTTAGCCGATATAGTGTTTGCTCCTTAGATTCACATGAGAAATGTACTCGTACTGCATATGTGTGCATTCATGCATACGTTGCTTCCTACTAGCCTTTGTGTCTTCATGATGTAGATTACATGCTTCAACACAGACGGACACCCTCAGCGGCTATAGGTCAGGTCACTGCGTTTGTTTTATATTATTATCATCTGTAAATTGAATAAAATTATTTAGTCTCTCAGATTTTTCTCTTTATATTTATTTCCTATCAAGATGTTTAATTACTTCCATCTTTGCTTGACTTTTTAAAAGAAACGGTTTCTTTACCATCCGTTAGATAATTTTCTAAAGGTGCAAATAAACAAGAAACACTTTGAATGCATAATGCCTAGAAACACTCCAAAGTCATCTCCTTCCTCATGAATAAAGATGTGATTTAAGCAGTGATGACAAAGACAGCCTGACAACTTTGTTCAACTCAATGCATTTTTAATGTAGAGCTCTCTGTGTTGAATCTATACATAAAGGATCAGGCTAATCTATCATATATAAAGAAAAAGATTGGATAAAGGAAACATAATTGCTGCTCATGTGAACGGACAAAGGCTGAAAGTGATTTGATGTATGTGATGTAATTTAAAGGTGTCGGAGAAAGAGGGGCTGGACTGGAAGGGCCGTCACCAACGTGTCAGCCAGCCCGACTCGCTGAAGAAAGACAATGACGACAGAGAGAATAAGAAGACGGCTGAACAAAGAGGGGATGAGATTAGCAAGCTGCTGCTGTGAAGCGATAAAACAAAGAGTGGATGGATGGACAATACCCACTCGCACACAAGTAAGAATACATTATGGACATATACACTCAGTGCTCCTCTCATGTATTCATGTTTTTACTGACGCATTAAGATCACACAGAATAAAGTAGCTGTTGTCCTCGAAACTTCAGAAGTTATGACATACACCAAACTAGTGAAGACATGGCTATAATCTTCATACACTGTATTGAGATCCATATAGCACCCAAATTTGCATCGCATTAATAATTTTTTATTACTGCTTGAAGGCAGTGCAACAAGTTGTTAACACAACAATGACATTCATCCATTCATTCATTCATTGTTCGAAACCACTTATACTTTACAGGGTTGCAGGGAGGCTGCGGTGTGTCCAGCAGACAGTGGGCAAAAGGCAGGGTACACCCTGTTCAGGTCGCCAGACTATTACATAGACACATACACAACCATTCACACTCACATTCACACCTACGAGCAATTTAAAGTCCCTCGTCAATCTAAACTGCATGTCTTATAAAAAAGAAAGAAAAAGTCATAAAGTAAAAGTAAAATAAAAGTTGATGTAACAAACATGTTAGCAAAGAGTTGCATGTACTAGCACCAGCTCACAGGGTCAGTGGCCCTATGCATCAAACTGTGTCAAACTGTGCACTCTAGCATCAGTTTTGGACGTATCAGGGAGCAATGTTTTTTCATGGATTTCAACGGATCATAATATATCCTACGAAAAATGCACAACAGTTTGTATGATATCCTTCAAATTAGCACCCTGTGAATGACATTATGTCCTTAATGTACATTTACGTAATCAACATAAAGTTACAGAGGTTGGGTTTAAGCAAGTAAAGTTACTGTGGCTAGATTTAGAAGGAAAGTGAACTCAAAGCTGACATGGTTCCGAACATGTGACTCCAGGGGGAAGTCTGGATTTTTGTGGCTTATCCTTCACCCTGATCTGCTTCTTTATGAGACCTCTCTGGACTGCTTTCTTGTTTACTCCTGTCAATGCACTGGTCACATGATCACAGCCTTTCAAAATGCATGGGATACATATGAATTTGGGTGCATTACTTTTCATGGGAAAACAATTTGTGAGAACAGCCTGCAGGGTGGGTGTGTCAGTTTCTACTTGTTACATGCATACATTCTCTTTTCAAAATAAACTTTGTTAGGTCTCGGCAATAAAAGTACTTGGTTAGGTTAAATGAAAGTGATCAGCGTTTAAATTAAGTACATTTGTTACTAACGTAACGTACGTCACATGACATATATATCACATATGTCACAATGACCTTTTGGAAAGCTCTGTAAAGCAGACAAAACTGCACAGGTAATTAACCTCTACTGGTTTGTCACTACAAGCAACACCTTTCACATAACGCATATCATTGAAGCCACTGTTTGTGTGATAATTAGAAGCTGCTAAAACAGAAATGTCAAATAAACAACTGTAATACACTGTATGTTTTATCCCTGTCAGCAGAAAAGGAGCCAACAGCATGATTCAATGTTGAGCGAGGTTATGTTGTTGAATCTTAAGTCATAGTGATTCTGAACCAGGATTTCTTACTTCTGCTGACAGCCGAACATGTAAACAGCTATCAGCAGCTAGCAGCGTGTCCTCTTTGTTTTGGGTGAAGGAATAAAGTCCCATCTTGTAAAATGTGATAAAATATGACTTCACTAAACACCAGGGCAAATGTGTTTTCTATCAGCAAGATAGAAGAAAAGATATATTTTGTCATTAAATCATCAAAGTTTTGCTTTATGCTGGTCTCAAATGATGAAGTATGTGAGTCCATGAGAGACACTGAGGCTATGTGGGGATTAATAATTGTCTGTAAATGTGACAGAAGGATGTTCCAGGTATGTTGGTGTATAATCAGCTGGATTCTGCTCTTAAAGTCTGTGTACAGAACAGTCTGTGGCCAGGAGCCACCTTCTCCCATCTGTTCTGTGTCTCTATTTTTCTCCTGCGCTGGAGTGAACTGGAGCCTGTAATATTTAATAGAGCCCACCGTTTTATTGCTGGGACTTTGGAAAATATGTGGCATCATAAATATCCAGAAATTTCAGACGCCCGTTTTTCTCTGGAGCAATCTGACCATCCATTTTTATTTCCCCACAAAACCACCTTCTGTTTCAGACCCACTGCTTTAAAAAAGTGTTGAAAATTGGAGTTGTTGGCAACAATCTCAGGGTTTGCTGGTGGCACAATGGAGTGTTGATAGGCAGAGGAATTACAGAGGGTGAACTTTCCACGCGTCGTCATATTTTTAGTAACAAATTCCACAGGTAGCCATCTAGAAGATGATCTCTCCTTATGCGTTTGCCTTTGCTCCTCTGATTTTAACCTTTTTGGTTCAAGTTTAGCAATGTAAAGGTAATTCAGGGATGGCATGATCACAAATCCCGGAGGGTCTGAAGGGGCAATAGTTGGTGTGTTCATGTGTCCACATAACAGAATCGCACATTTTGATCAGAGAAAATGAGGCCAGCGTGAAACCAGGTCAATCGAGCATCAACTCACCAATCAATTCTTTGTTGGTTTTGCTCTGTACAGGTGTGCACACTGTTTGCTTAGAAGCATCAGTAAGAGTAGGAATGTCATAGCTGACACACCTGATGGTTTTACAGTCAAACTGAAAACTGAAAATGTCAAAGAAGAAGTAACCTTTCCATTGACAGTGTCAAATCAAACTATGTCACACAAATTTGGCCTTTCCATTATCAGTTTAAACATGTCAAGGCACACCAAGCTGTGCCCAAGAGGAACCATGTCTGGAGTTACGTCAAAAAGACACCAGACTGGCTCCAAACAGGCTGCTGAGATGTCTCACCAACCTCAGATGACCTCCCTTCACCCCCCTCAAACAGCCATATGTTGCGACACTCATCTTGTGTCTGTGTAGGGAACTCATCCATATCACTCCGCAGAAGGAAACATGCATCTACTCACGGAGAGACACTCATGCACATGACAGGATGAGATGTAAACGTTAGGCTTCCTCCTCAGCTGAGCTGTTACATTAGCTAGCTCAGTGGTGCTAGGTAAGCAGTAGATTCACACTTCCTTCTGCATGGTGATACAGCTGGAGGGTGTAGTTCAGTAGAGAGTAAATAGTTCCCAAATGACACTGCTCACAACAAGGTATGTGGATCATGATTTCTTGAACGAGACATTATTGTTGAGTTTTTTCAATGTATTTTTGGTACTTTGAGCACCACAAGCTCAAGTGCCATCTAGTACCATTGTATTGGAGTTAAGGCAGACATCTCTATGGCTGATATCTACAAACCGATATCACCAAAACAATCTAGACTGGTAAATAGCACTACAGGTAAGAGAAAAAATATGTATTTTTTTTATCTTATACAGTACCTTTGGAGACTCTGTGATTAGGCACTGAAGCTATTCTCTAATTAACACCGCTGCTGGCATGCGCTTCCTCAAATGTACACCTTCATGTCAGGGCTGCAGTGGCTACAGTAGAGTGTTCAGAGTGAAGACAACATGAAGCAGATTCTTCTTTGTTCTCTCCATGTTTTCCCTCTTATTAGCACACATCTAGCAAGCCATTTCCAGTGCAAACCTTCTGCTAACTATGACCCCTGCTCTTGTAAATATGGCGACTGTACAGCAGTAGTTAAACATGATTTATACCTTCATTCGTTTCACAAAGTAACACCACCTGATTTTCCTGTTTTGTAGTAGTGATATTGTCCACTAAAACTCTCTTTCTCAACACTGGTGAGACCTCACAGCTCTGCTTTAGCTATTAAAATCTGGGGATTAAGTTGTGGTGTTTGTGTATCTGTAATGTATGTGCCTCCACACGAGTCAGATGTCCCTGGGTGATGATGTCATGCTGGTGTCTCCTAGAGCTCTATTGATCGGTTTGTCATCTCTGCGATCCTGCTGCTGAGTTGAATCGAACAGTCCAGTGTTAGTGGAAGCTAATTGCTTGTCCCGGCTGCTGTTATGAATCCAATACAACCATTGTGTTTGTGTAGATGGGAGAGAGATGGTAAGACCTTGAGAGAAAGAGATAGATCGACCACATGAGCCCATCTGGGATAATGTAATCTGCGTCGACTGGTGCTCAGGAACTCGTCACAAGGGCCACATCCATCACTCATGCTGCACCGGTGACCTAATGGAGTCAGCCTCCATTTCAGCAAGAAACCATTAGTGTTACCATGATGTACATAAACACATCTAAAAGATTATTAATTCTCCCACTTCACCAAACATGTGAAGAGTGGGTGGTTGGTGTCAGAGGTTATAAGAAGGGGAGTCCCGTGTGAGCAGCACCTTTCAGGAGGAGGTGTCACCCTAGATCACAGCCAAAAAATGCTCCGTGACCGAGGTCGAGCTGCAATTTGTGAATGTTTGGCTGTAAATGAGGCGTGATGTGCACAGGGATCTGGCTGCTGTGTGGGTTCTGGCTGTGATAGAGTGAGAAAACAGAAGCCAGAGAACAGCTGACACCAGGCTGACATCAACATTCACAGAGAGGGTTTGAAGCCACGGGGCGATCAGCTGGGCTGCTGCAGAGTGAACTCTGATGTGCCGTGAGATCGTAACAAAAATAAAAGTTGAACCGCAACAACTGCGTTCATTAAAACTCATTTTATGGGGTAATAAAATGTTTCGTTCGGTGCAGGCAGTTTGAGCCAAGCACAACACCCCATTAAGTTTGCTAGATCTCCTATGTGATCAGAATGTTAAAGTCTCTGTGTGACATTTTCATGCAAACAGTAATTTGGTGTGCCTTGAATTTTTATAGTGCAACCAAAGTGGGCCCCAGGCCACCAAAAACACCTCAAGCTCCAGTAACTAGCACAGACCTTCTGAGGGGCAGTGACTCAGTTATACAAAGGGAAACCCTGTCTCTCCATTGAACTGTTCCCACTCATCATGTTGGTGTAGCACAAAAGCATCAAACATCTCATATGAAAGATTTTTGGCATGATGACTGATCAGACCGAGTTCTTCTAATGTTTTAAGAGAGTGTGTGTGTGTTTGTTTGTTTTTTCCACTTGTGGGTCTTCTGGGTTTTTTTTTTTTTTTTTTTGATAGGGACAATGCACGTTCACATAGTAACACTTCCACTCGTTACAAACAAGTCAATGTGACTGACGTTCTGCATACAGAGATTATAGCTAATGCTAGTTTCCAACTCCCGTCCCTAGTTAGGCTTTTAGTAAAAGAAAAAAGATAAGAAAAAAGACATCAAAATTACATACCAAAACAATAAAATGTACAGTACATCTGAAATCATACCAAGTCATGACCCATTAAAAGTGCATGCAGCTCTGATTTTGTTTCAGCCAGACTTTAACATTTTTATTAAAAATCCTTATGTCTCGGGTTAGTTTTATTTCGGTCGGTAGTGAGTTCCACATCTGGGAGCCCTTTATAGAGAAGGCTGATTGCCCAGAGGAGGTCTTACGGCGCAAGATTTTACTGTTACCACTTGCTGTACCCCTGGTGATCCTATCACTATTTTGTCTGCTAAAAAGACTGCACAGAACATCTGGTGCCAAGTTCTGCAAACACTTAAAAAACATTTTAACAGAGGGAAATTTTAGGAAATTATCAAAACTAAGCAAATTGTACTGCTTCAAAATGTGACAGTGATGTCACCTTATAGGTTTCTTGGCCATTATTTTAAGGTTTGATTATACAGAGATGCAATTAACTTAATTGTAGTCGGAGAGGCCTGACTTAAACTTAAATTGTTTTTTATTGTTTTTGATATCTTTTTGACATGTTTGTCAAATTTGAGTCTGGAATCCAGAACTACACCCAAATATTTAAAATCCTTTACCATCTCAATTTCCTCTCCCTGCAATGTTATGCAAAATTTTTCTGATTGTGGTATGTTTTTTATGGAGAAGCACATGGAAACTGTCTTTTTTTTTATTTAGGGTGAGCTTGTTATCATAAAGCCATTGACATACCCTGCTCAAAAATGAAGATAATATCTCCGCTGCCTCACTTGATGTCTTAGCTGACGCGTATATGACTGCATCGTCTGCATAAAGCTGACAACCAGCCCCCAGACAGCTTTCAGACAGGTCGTTAATGTAAAGACTAAAGAGCAGCGGCCCCAGGATTGAGCCTTGAGGAATGCCAATTTTAATTTGTTGAGGAGCAGACTTTTTGTGGTCAGTCCTCACACATTGCTTTCTTGAAGGAAGCAAACCAACTAAGAGCTTGTTTGGAAAAATTTAATTTAAATAACTTTGATAGCAGGATGTCGTGGTTGACAGTGTCAAACGCCTTCTTTAGGTCGAGAAACACTGCACCCACGACATTACCCCCATCCATAAAACACTTCAGATTTTCAACAAAAGAGCAAATTGCTGTTTCTGTGGAGTGTTTATGTCTAAACTGAAACTGCTCAGGATATAGAAGTTGGTTTGACTCTAAATAATCAACTAGTTGTTCTGTCACAACTTTTTCCAAAAGCTTTGACATTGCGGGGAGAATAGAGATTGGACGATAATTGCAAAACTGGTCTGTGTCCCCTGATTTAAAAAATGGGAGAGACAACAGCTCTTTTCCATTGATCTGGAAACCTGCCTGACGTTATAGAAAGATTTATTAAATGAGTTAATGGTTTTATGATAGAGGAACTATGCTGCTTAATAAAAGCTGTGTCCAAGTTAGAGACATCTTGGGATTTTGAGCTAGTTAATTTGTCTAATATTTTGCTGATTTTAGTTTCATTGACCTCTCTGATGTAAAATGAATTGGGTAAATCTTCCCTTACAATGTCATTTAGTAATAGAGGATCAAAACATTGAGCAAGTTCCTCAGCTGACTGAATAAAAAAAACGATTAAACTCGGCTGCAATAAGCGTACTGTCCGTTGTGGGTTGTCCACCGATCTTCAGCTCTCTTATCTTACTGTGCTTAGGTTCTATATTTGTAAATTTGTTTAAATGCTTCCAAAGGGATGCAGAGTTGCCTTTGGCCTCCTCTATTAACTGAGAAAAATAGGAAGCTTTTGCCTTTCTTAAAACCATTGTCACTTTATTTCTAAATCCTTTGTTAGTAAGAAGATCAGTGGACAATCCACCTGACAGAGCTGTTTTGAGGGCGAGATCTCTTTTTTTTCATAAGTAAGATCTCACCTATTTAACCAGGGTAGGCGAGTCTTCCTCTGTGAATGTTTCATTTTCACAGTGTATTTCTCCACCACCCTGGTCAAGCTATCAGTCAATGAATTGCAACGTATATCAACATCATCCATTTGCAGAGTATTGTCTCAGTTAATTTCTTTAATATCCTTCTTCATCTGTATGATTTTAGTCTTAGGGATTCCCATTTTTGTATTTACTGGAACTTTACGCCACGCTGTTGCCTTTGAGTGGTATTTTCCCAAGATTGAGAGTGACTTGTGTAGCAACATGTAGCTGTAGTAGTCCTTTGTAGCCTGCAGCTGTCCACGATTAAAATCCCATTTTGGTTGTTTAACCAGTGTGGGGCTACAGCCAACTCTTCCAAACTAGCTTGCTGCTTTGTGACTTGCCTAGCCCTTTGGGCCCTAGGCCTTTTTGGGGGTATTTTACTTTTAAGCTCATATCACAGTCATTATAAAGGCTACATACACATGCTATATCTTGTTTGTTTTTTTCAGGACAACCTGGGCTAACCAGATTTGCCATCATTACATGTCCTTCTATGTGCCTGCATTTTATATTAATAATTATATTAATGAAAAAATGTGTTTACATTTTTATATGTATCTCACCATAGCAAGTTGGAAGTTGACATATTCTGCCATATCTGAAGAGGGGAGATTCTCTGGAATCTGGCAATATAAGAACCATGATGGTGGGACATTCTGTCACTTCACAGCTGTCCAAAACAAGTGGTTTGTGCTGAGCGGACATGATTGCCAGCATTTTTTCATTATTGCACGAAATTCCATTGACTCATTCACAAGTCAAAAATGTGTTTTATCTGAAAGAAACATGCAATATTTACATCTAAGATCATAGAAAAATAGTGCAAGTGCAATGATGTCCTCCAAGATAATATTTGCCACTTTGTTTGCAGTAAAAAAAAAAATTTGGAAGTTTTCTTGTCGACGTGATCTTGACTTACTGCGCTGTGCTCCGTGCTGCACTTTGACCTGACCTGAACGTTTTTTTGTTGTTGTTTTTTTGCAGTTATATATTGGGGGAGGGGGCATTTTGGGCATTGGAGTGGGGGGGGGGGGGGGGGGCTGTCACACATGCATAATTAGGCCTCAGCTGTATGGGTGCGCAAAGGTGAAGTGGCTGGTCTTGTCATACAAAGTTTGATGGAGTGTCAACTGGACGATATGGAGATATTTGCATCTTGAAAGCTGGACTACAAATGTGGATAGACAGGGAGAAACACAGGCAAGCCTAAGAGGTGGTAAGATATGATATTCCTCACTACATGAAGTGACTTATCAGGTTTTTATTTTGTAGACAATTAATCTGTATTTATAGCATGATGGGATGACAGCACAATGATGTGTGTGGTATCATTGGAAAGCTCTGCTCCTGCGCTTTCATGTGATATATGTGACATTTCTGTGCGATGCTGCATTCGCTAGTAATCCATCCAAGAGTAATGTGTGTGCAGAGCTGTATGAAAGCTCTGTTATACATCATTTTAGTGTAACTTTATATTTTTTTTTTCGTTGTGAAAACATTGGACTACCGACAAGTGCCTGGTCTTGTCGGAAAGCTGTGGTTCCGCTGTTTCACGTGATATGCGTGGCTTCGCACTATGACGTACGGTCGCGGAGAAAATCCACAGAGAAAAACAGATGTGAATTTGGACGTACTATGCGTCGTTCGGGCCCATCTAGGCAGCGCGACTATTACGAATACGAGTCTGCTGATGTGATTGTTGTATTTGAGGATAGTAGTGGGGTGAAATGGTTTGGTTTTGGGGTGACTGATATTATTACTGAAATTTTATTTGTAATTAGTTACACGACTCGCTACTGGAAAGAGTAATGTCATTGCGATAACACGTTAGTGGTTGTGTTACTAGTGACGTGTTACTGGTTGGGAAGTAAATTCAAACTGTGTCTGGTGAGGACTTTGTTTTCCCTATTCAAACACTTCCTGTTGTTTCTCTTGACATTATTTTGACAGCACCTTCTTAGGAGATAGTATCATGTTGGTTTATTTTTAAATATCCATTTAACGTATGTCAACTAGTCAACTAGTATAATGAATTGTAACATACACTACATAGATAAACATCTAGAGAATAAAGTGAAACAGCTGAATTGTTGAATCTCAACTAATAAGTTGTTGAGATGTTACAAATACTCCATAAACTCTCTGAGTAAAGTGTTACTGCACCTTATCACTTCAAAACAAAATCCACCTCACTCTGCTGAAGTTCACAGTCCACATTGCCCTCATCTCTCAGAAACGATGAGACAGGGCTGCATCTCCATATATAAAATCTCACCCAAAGTCAGCATTTTTACTCTTTTCTTTCCCTTTTGTTATGTAAATTGCAGCAAAAGTTGGCAAAACAAACTGTGATGGATGCTCATATCTGTTTTGTTATGGGAATGCCTACAAAATTGTGTACAATTTGAGCAGTGAGCTTTTGATAAATCAGGATCTCATGTCATTTGGTATAGCTCTACATACTATAAAAGTCATGAGCCTCTAGAAGCTAGTCAGAAGCATCACTCAGAGCTGTATCACATTTGAAATGCAAATTAATCTAAAATTGACCCAGAATTTGAAGGTGACCTGATCCAAACTGATGAATATTTTATCAGGTTTCAGGCATGCTCATAGTGGAGCACACAGCAGAATTTAAACTATGTTGACTGTATTTTTCTGCCACATGCACTCTGGGAGTCATAGTTGACTCATCTCAGAATGCAGTCTGCAGCAATGTCTCAAAAACAACAGCTTTTTGTGGCCCTCTCCCTGCAGAACCACAGACGGGTTGAACAAAACACCCATATCTAGAGCCTAAAAAGCTGCAGGAAACACAGCAATCACTTAACTTAATTTAATACATTAATGGTTTGCAGAAACGTAAAATGCCAACATTTTCCTCTGGCAACTGGGCTGCAAAATAACCACTAACTTCACAACTATATACAAGTTCTTGCAAGCATCGACAAGCAGCTTAACCATGGAGATAGTTTTGTTGAAAATATAGATTTATAAAAAACTTGACAAATACCATAAGTATGCAGATTTTTCACTTTTTCCCTTCTCTCCTCACGTGTGCCAGTATCTATGGTGCTGAATAATAAAATAAGGGTGGAGAGCTGTACACGTCTCCTAGCATTAGCTGGACTCAGAGTCACAGTACACAGACACTATCTGGAGCCCTGTGCACATGCCCTGTGAACGCCCTACCTTGAACGCAGCCCAACCTTAGCGTGACTGCAGTCAGAGTTCAGGAGTTGAGCAGCTGTGGCAGAACTTTAATGAGAGTGAGTCAGAGCTGCAGGAGGACAGAGGCTGGGCGCAGGGCACCTCACCACTCTACAGCTATTAGTCCAGCTGTGGATCACATAATGATCATTCAGCATGTATTATGAAGCAGCTCAAAGAGCAGTTTGTTCCTGCCAGTCATGGAGAGAAATATGCTGCAGTGAGGACGCAGAGAGACTCCTCACAAACAGGTCACATGTTGGAAAATGTTGGTATTCGTGTATTAGCAGAGGCATTTTAAAACAAAACACATTGTTGTTCTGGGAAACATGAGTCGTGACCGTCACACATCTCTGAGCTCTAAAATAAATAAATCTGTCAAGAGAAATTGTTTTGAATATTTTCATCAAATTAAACCAGGAATGATTGCTGTCTGATAAAATCTTTCCACAGATGCCCTCCAGTGAAGTGTAGAAGTGTTAACAGCCTAATAGCCAGAAAAAGTGCTGGCATTGTACATCTCTGCAAACCACAGATATGTTACATTTTTATTATTATGTAGCGAATATGTTGAAACTTTACCTCTGTAACAACACTGTGCTTAAAGGGATAGTGCACCCAAAAATGAAAATTCAGCCATTCTCTACTCACCCATATGCTGATGGAGGCTCTGGTGAAGTTTAAGAGTCCTCACATCCCTTGCGGAGATCGGCGGCAGCGGCTAGCACACCTAATGGCTGACGGCGCCCCAGACTAACATCCAAAAACACAAAATTGAACCCACAAAATATCTCCATACTGCTCATCTGTAGTGATCCGAAGTGTCCTGAAGCCCTGACATAAAAAGTTGTTTCGAAAAACGTCATATGAGCTCTGTTTTTAGCCTCATTGTAGCCTGTAGCTCTGACTGCTTCTCTGTGTTCAGCGCTCACGTGTGCGCGCTCAGGGTGATCGGTGATCTCTGAAGAGCAGCAGTCTCGTCAGTACTGATGTCCAGATTCTCAAGTGCAGGCATTGCCAATTCCCAGTCTGGGCAGCAAAGACTTTCCTCATCCCTTGGCATTGCTTTGCATTTGAAACAACTACACCACCAGGTTTCCAGTGCTCGACTCCGGTATTCTGCGGCTGGCTGAGGGTTAGGCTCATGAGCTGCGGCGGCTGCTTCGTCCAGTAGCCTGAGTTCTGTCTGTATACTCAGGCTCAAACAAATACGGCTCAACAAAGAAATGCTGTTCCTCCTCAATTTCAAAGTCTTCAGACATGTTGGGCTGTCCTTTGCTAAAAGACCATAGTGCAAATTATCTTTAAGCTCTGTGGTTACTGCTGTCTCTCCCTGTGGCACACGTGTCATGCGATGTAAACACGGGTGAGCAAAACTCATGCTTTTGGTGGTCTCGCGCAGGCGCGCACACGTGAGCACTGAGCACAGAGAAGCAGTCAGAGCTACAGGCTACAGTGAGGCTACAAACAGAGTTCATATGACGTTTTTCGAAACGGCTGCAGCACACTTGGATCACTACGGATGAGCAGTATGGAGATACTTTATGGATTCAATTTTGTGTTCTTGGACGTTAGTCTGGGGCACCGTATGCCATTAGGTGTGCTAGCCGCTGCTACCGCCAATCTCCGCAAGAGATGTGAGGACTCTTAAACTTCACCAGGGCCTCCATCAGCATATGGGTGGGTAGATAATGGCTGAATTTTCATTTTTGGGTGCACTATCCCTTTAATGTGAGGTGATGTTCAGCCACAATAAACACTTGTTCATGTTTAGGAAAAGATACAACTATGTTTGCAAGCAAAACAGCTGCTGAAGAAGCAACGCTGGGTCACTAAAAAACAACCAGTATTGTTGTTTGTTAGTCTCGAACAGTGGTCTGCAGCTTGAGAAGCATCTCGCCCCGGTGGCACGCCTTCCACCATCTCTTCCACCTCCCACGTACAATGTCAGCTAATATACAACATCACTTTAGAGACATTTATATGATACGTATAAAACATAAAAATGTAACTTATCCATGGTTTGCAGAAATGTTCATGCTGACATTTTCTTCTGGTGACTGGGCTGTGGATAAACACCACAGAAACTCAACTGTGCCAATATAGTTACTTGTGGCGTTTTTTTTGTTGGTTTGAAGATTTGTTTTGTTTCATTAGCAGAATATATCAGAGAATACTAATCAGATTTCAATGAGACACAGAAAATGTTCAGACACTGGCCAAAAACAAGTCATCCAATTCAGGTGCAACTCCAATTTCAAGAAATTGTAAACAATACAAAATATGTTTGACCATGTCAAAATGGTATTGTGTATTGTGTAAAGTGTTTATTTTGATGCAACTCCAGATGCAGATTTGATGTTTTCTATTTCAAAGATAACAATTTTATGAAAACTGATGAGCTCAGTTGAATTGGAGGTAATAGGCTGAGGTGGTTCCAAGGAAAACTATTCACAGTGTGGTCTGCGGACCATCCAGCCAACTACTGTAACTATGTCACTGCTTTCGGATAAAGAGTTAAAGGAGCTATATGTAAGAAATCTAAAGCAAATAGTCGTAAAATCATCCCAATATGTCACAGAGAGAAACAGAGAGGAATAATGTTCATATAACATACTAATCTCACCGACAACAATAGTACAGCCAGAATATTCGCATTTAAAAAATATTTTTACAGTCCGCAAATCATGTTTATGTTTTGAATTTGTGTTTTGGCCTGTTGTGCCACCCACCGCCGTCTACCAGTCATGCAGTCAGTAGAGTCTCAGCAGCAGTTACAGTTATGACTGAGCTACAGCAGCACGGCAAGCAGCATTAGCAGTGTCCCGGTACATAGCATTAGCAGCCGGTTCCTCCTCAGCTGTATCCCAGCAGCTGCGTTAGCAGCAGTGAAGCCGGACTTGCTCGGACGGTCCACTGGAAAACCAAAAATCATGGACGCCATGGCAGCCACCCGTGGGCAAACAAATCAGTCTCCAGCGCGCCGCTGTCCAGCAACCTCAATACTATAGGGGAGGGGGGGCGGACACAACTCGCGGCAGAATTTTGAATTTGAGTGCAGTAACCGTTTTGGCCACATTCTTACACACAGCGCCTTTAAATCATTTAATTAGCATTTTCTAAGAAATTACTTTAACCTCCATGGCTTTGGGGTGGATGATAGATACTACTGGAATAAGTGACCCTGTACACCCACACTTGTCACTAGCTGCCCTAAGATCAACTTTAAGTTACTGTGTGATGTTAGTAAAGCTACATGTTGTTCGGCCCAGTAAAAACCATTTATAACCATATTGGGTGATTTGTTAAAAATACGTTTTCTATTAACTGAAAGGTTATTTTCTCATTTATGGGTTGAAAAAAGTGTCCATCACTCGTCCTTCTCAAGGAACAGATAAGCTTCCATTTTGACAAATATAACAGTCCACTCAACTCACTGAAACAAACACAAATGAATTATTCAAAAAATGTCCTCTCACACAACAAAGTCATTTTTCTAATTTCATGAAAAGTTGGCCTTTTGAAGACAGTTTATCCAGTGGATGGGGGATAAGAGTGAGAAAGCTTTGTTGTTGAGGGATGGAGATGTTGATCAAACACAGTCATGCGAGGAGATCTCATCAGGCAAAATAAGTGAAAACACCTGCAGAGTGAACCAAGGCTGTTTGGGCCTTTTTAAGGCACTCTAGTAGAATTCAGCTTTAAACCATGTTGACATTCACTTAAATCAGTCAGCCATATCAGAAAACACACACAAAAAAGAACGGAAAGTGAAAGAAGGAAAATGTTTGCAAGCTTCATGTTTATCTCAAACGATTTCAGTTTTCATGATGCAAAAAATAAATCCGCACTGGGCTCTTTTAAATAAACAATCAACATTTAATATTAAATTCTGTTTGCATTCATTGTAATAGACTGCAGCATTAACATTTCCTTATTGAGTTTCCCTGTTTAATGGATCTCCATATGGGTTGTCTGGAAAAGGTTGTGGAACATGACCATGAATATTTCTTCATTCACATTAATTTGGTTGTTTTCATTTGACCGGTGTTGTTGTATAATAAAAGCTGATTGTTAAACTTGCAGACCAGCTGGCGTACCTCTTCCTCCATCATGTTTTAGTGAAATCCGTCGATTCTATTCATCACCTCCATCAAATAACCATGCAGGAGAACAATCCTCTGAAAGTAATGAGAGTCATTTACAAGTGACCTTTTCCCTGGACCACCGCAAATCTTTGAAATTGTTCAGTTCTTCATTATATAAGCTGATGTGTCAGAAGACAGAAATATGCAGCAGCAGCAAATATCCGTCATAATAAAATGGGTTTCAAAAGTCAATTGGTAATTTTACATATGTAAATTCCATATTACATTCATATATTGTAAGCAGAGTTATAATGCATGTTCACAGCTGCTCCTGCAGCAGAGCAGATCTGTTTGATTCAACAATGACATTTACATGAATGTTGGAGTTGAGATTGACGTCAGTTTGTCTTTCTGAAGTAATAACCCTGCTGTTCTGACCCTCTGAGGCTTCGGTAGATGAGTGCAATGCAGTGAGTAGTTTCCATAGAAATACAATAGGTAGAACACTAAGTAGTATTTAATTAGTATCAAATTTTGGGGCTATGGAAATGAGCTCTTTTTGAGTGAGCAGGGCACAATATGGGTTGAATCACATTTGCATTTTTTTAATTATGCCACCCTTCCTCCAGAATTTATTACTTATTTGAATTTATTAATTGAAAAATCAAATAGAAAACAATTATCTGTAGCAAGCCGTGCAAGAACTCATCGGTATGTAGACCGTAAACCTCCCACAAGGGCATGTGAGTGGGGGAGGGCATTGGTTAAGGTGTATCACAATTTTTTAAACTGCGACTCCCCAGGGGGGTGTGGGGAAGCTGAAGAGGGTCTAGGAGAGCAGGCTGTTCTCATTCACTGTTCATATTAGTTGTGCATAACCAATGTACTTTGGAAGGCTGCGATCACCTGACCAATGCACTGACAGGAGTAGAGAAGGCGGTGGTCCTAAGTGGTTCAGTTAGGAGTCACAATGGGGTGGTAGCTGGGTTACAAAACACAGGACTTTCCTCCAGGAGACAGGTGTTTGGAACCGTGTTAACTTTGAGTTTACTTTGAGTCATTTTAAGATATAACTTCACCATGTTTCTTTTCCTAAACCTAACCACAGAAACTTTACTTGCCCAAACCTAACCTCCGCACTGTAACTTCACGCCGGTTACGTAACTTTAGTTTAAGAATATAATATAATTTGTGGACCACTAATTTGTGGGATGTCATACGCACTGTTGTGTGTGCATTTTCATAGGATATCATGGATTATTGCACGAGAATACACGCAGAGAGAGATGTGAGGCAAAGATTAGGTATATACATTTTAGATTTAATGTGACTTACACTTTCTTGGGATACCATCATCTATTGATGTCCATTGCAAATAAATGTCCATAAATCTACTTTGAAATTAAATTAAAAAAACTCTCCTTAAACCTCCAAAAATGCCTGAGAATCATCACAGTTTTTCATCAGAATCAAAGTAATCCAGTGATAGCAGTCTGTACATCCACGGGTAAACTGCAAACAGGAACTACTAACAGAATATTTGGCAAACATTTACTGGTGTCAATTTGCCAAATTGTAAAATCACAAGGAAAATCACAAGAAAAAGCAGTACTTTCACTTTTAATACTTAAATACATAAACAAGAAGTTTTGATACTTTTGATATATGTCGTTTTGATATGTTTTATTGATTTTCAGTGTCTTTATCCCACAAAAAAGATACAAAACATGTTTATTTGATTTCACTTCAACCACAAGACACATTCAGGTAAAGGAGGTAACCTACCAGAACTTCACCAAATAATTGTATTAATTACTCAAACAAATGTAGAACGAAAGGAGAAAAGGAAAGAGAAAACAAAAACAAACAAACACAAAAAACAAACAAACAACAAACATACGAAACCCAATCAAAACAGGAAACGTTGTAATGCAAAGGTACCACCTTATTCTTTATTAAGGGGTCCCTGTAATTAATAAATGAATAAAACGTCCAAAAAGGGACTCCATATCTTAATAAAGGTTTGAGAGGACACTTGAGGATGTATTTGATTTTTTTCTAGCTTTAAGAGATGCTTAACATCTCTGAGCCAATAAGAAATGGATGTCTTGCAAGAAGAGTAGTTGAGACTATGACCATGTGGGCATTACTTGGTAAAATACCACAGGATTCCTTCAAAACTAAGCCAAAGAGTGCGAAGTCTGGGTTAGGGTCCATTTGGGTTTCAAACATCTCACTTAAAACTTTAAAAATACTTATCCAGAAGGTGGAGAGGTTTGGCCTACATACATACATACATACAGTTAATATGTGCTTCTGTTGACTTATTTTGAAATTAGTTATGTGGGTTGTTTTTATTTTTATTTATTTTTTTATTTTTTTTACAAACTCCTAATTTGAAGGTAACGGAAAAAATGGTTCTTAGGTCGATCATACAACTGAGAGAAGAATGCAAATGTATCTCCTATGTATAAAGTACGGAAAATATCAGAGACTTTTATTCTAAGAGGACTTCTACCAAAGTAATTTTCTGGTAAGGTAGCCTATCTGAATGTGTGTGACCCACACATTAATTTAAATGATGCTAAAATCCTAAGAGAGCAGCCTCACCCTTCACCACCCACCGTGTACTGACACGTGCACACACGCTGACAAAGAACACATCAATATTGGATCAACTTACCAAATATAGTAACCCAATGTTTCTTCTTACACACACACACACACACACACACACACACACACACACACACACACACACACACACACACACACACACACACACACACACACAGACGTTAGAAACATGGAGCCCTGAGGTGGCATTGAGTGGACACTCTGACACCATTAATACAACAGTTATCAATATCATCCCCTCAGGCAAATACTAAAGCCCTGTGTGTGTGTGTGTGTGTGTGTGTGTGTGTGTGTGTGTGTGTGTGTGTGTGTGTGTGTGTGTGTGTGATGAGGTCAGGATCACACCAATCAAGCCTCTAACGACCCAGTAGGGTAATTAAAACTCTAACAGCAGACTGCCCCGCAGGAACACACACATACACACACTGTTAAATACTGCATTACACTGAGGTGTGACTCTGATGAGGCTGGTGTGAAACAGAAATCAGATGAATGTTAGACATGTAAGTGATAATGAAAGGCCAAAGTGGTGTTCATTCTGGGAGTAAAGAGAAGATGGATCTCATGTGTATGTGTTAGGTACAGAGCTGGAGTGGGGATGTGGTTAGCCTAGCTTAACATACAGACTGGAAGCAGGGGGGAAGCTGTTATAATGGCGAATGTGAAATGTGAAAATGGAAATGTAACAACAATAATTTGTATCTTTAAATTAAGGTTGTGTTCTGCACCATTGTGCCATGCAACCTAATTTGGCACACAGCACTATATCCAGAGACACTGTGCAGAAATACTGCATGGATGGATGCTGTCACTCACATTCCGGCAGCTCCAGCCATGATGCAGAGCATCTGTCTGAGACAGCACCCACACTAAAACCCAAGATGTGCTTGGTTTGAAGAATTCCCTCAGGTCTCCACTGCCCATTTATCTTTCCCTTAATCAAATTAGATTAGTGGTACCATGTGTCTGTCAGCAACACACTGCCCTTAATTGTTTATCCTCAAGTGGGAAGAAACTGAGAGAGAAAGGTTAATTGGACTATAATTCACTGCCATGGAGGTAGAAGAAGAGGAGAAGTAGGAGTGAGGAAGAGGAGATTGAGTGATGGGGTGAAGTTTCAGGTTCTTGATGGATGGAAAACAGATCCATTGATAAATAATATGTGTTGGAGGCAAGGAACTCTAAGAGTGGTATGGTCTTCAGTATTGTGTCTGCAATTTTACGGATTTTTACAACCTATGAAGAAGTTTGTTCAAAAACTACAGTGTCGTTTTGGTTACATTGGCTCTGTCTTTGATGCACAACATGGGTCTAAAGTGACCCGACTGAGTTTTTATTTGCGGTATCTTTGCAATTAATATTATATTATATTTTTCTTTTTTACATTTTGAATAAAAACACTTTTTATATCACTACCCCTCTAATGCGCAACATGGGTCTAAAATGACCCATATCCATTTCCCATGTTATTTCATGTATGGCTGAGTGTTTCTTTGCTGAATGTTTATAATCTATATATTTCATCTTTTATTAATCCAACTATTCAGTAAATTTTAATTGTTTTATTTAGCACAAATCATCATATTAAGTGTTCTGTTCTTCCTTTATGAATAAGCATAGCTTTTGTCAGTCTTCATAAAGTTTTCACACATGGGTCAGAAATGACCCACATTTGTGTAACATATTTAACGTAGACTCACTGTTTTCCAAAATGGTGTTTGTGACTAATTTATTGCAGTAAGTAGAGTCATATAACGCAAGAGTTGAAATTACAGTGGTAACAATAACTTCGCTGTTTCTGAATACGCACCAGTCAGCAAATCTGTCCACGGCATACGGGTTTTATCAGCTGTCATGTGACCCACACTCAGCCATCTTGTGGAAAACGAAGAGAGTCATAGTCTGACGAGCTGAGGGTGCTAGGAACTGTTGTTAAACCACCATGTTTACTTGGCCTTGCAGCACCGGATCCCAGCTCTTGTCCCCCCATGCAAGGAGGGTCAAACCAATAAAGGCCAGGAATTCTTCTTTGTCGATGCTTTTCCACTCTTTCCCTTTTGCTGCGGCTGCTCTGCGTCCCTCTAAGTTGGTGCATCTTAGAACCTCCTCAATGATGTTGTCACTGATGAATTTATCCCAGGCATCCTTTGGTGAAACAGCTGCTGATCCAGGTGTAGGTCCTGGGCAGCTCCTCAGAATGTTATGAAAACAGTGAATTTAATTTTTAATTCTATGTTGTACCAATGGTCCTCTGGTATAACATGCTGGATGTTGCGACCCTCAACCGAACACAAGCTTCACTTGGGCTGGGCCAGGAGTTAGTCATGCCACACATGAAGAGGCGCATGGAGAGCACACCCGTACTCCAAAAGCCCATCCTTGAGGCTATGGGAAGATGGGGGTTCAAAAAACAAAACCCAGGCACCACACAGCCACAGGAGGACATCAGGCAGGCCGGCCAAGGGAAGAGGAAGAGGTGTGCAATCTGCACAACTTCCAAGGACAGAAAAGCCAGCAGCTGGTGTTCCCAGTGCACCAGGCCTGTGTGTAAGGCGCACAGACATGTCGTGGTCATTTGTGAGGGATGTAAGAATTGAAATGGCTGTTAGCAGTCTTCTGTGATCAGATGTGTTATGTTAGTTGGTCACAAATCGGATTACATTGTTAAATTATCAGTTCAATTTTATCTACTGCACTGTGATCAGTTGTGTTTTATTGTATTTGGTCACAAATAAGATTACAATTGTTAAACTATCTATTCAATATGTACTGTGATCAGTTGTTATATTTTATTTGGTCACAAATCAGATGGTAAAATGGTTAAAATATCAACTGTTCAACTGTTATCAGAGGTATGTGTCTACAGAATGTCCATGTCTGTGTACGACAAATAAACACATTTCAAATATAAAATGTATGATTATTTGGCCCAAAGCATCGCTAAAGTGATTATTTGAAGCAAATTATTGTTATAGTATGAAGTAATTTAATTCAAGATCACACTTGGATAAATGGGTCATTTGTGGTGTAGTAATGCAAAATCTATTTTTATTCCTAAAATAATAAACAGACAATGGAAGCATTGACCTTGTACTAATCAAAAACAAGATATTAAAATTATAATTGGGACATTTAATAATAAAATAAATTGATTTAAAAAAGATACACCAAAGAAACACTCACCCAGCCTGAAAACACATGGAAAATGAATGCGGGTCATTTTTGACCCATGTTGCGCATTAGAAGGGGTGTTGTGCATCAAAGGGTTAAATCGGACAAAACAAAGCAAAATAAGTTAAAATAGAATAAAATGAGGACAACTGAAACATTATCTAGACCATAAACTGGATGGTTAAATCAATAAAAATATTATAAACAACACTACATTTCAGGTAATTTCCTTAAAGCTAGAGCTGGAAGCTTTCATGAAAACAACTATTTCATACTTGTTGAAACTTACCACGTTCTGACAGATAGTCTATAAAAAGATCATGTCCCTCCTCCTCTCCTACTGCCTTTAGTGTGTTGAGTAGAATTGTACATGGCGCATGATGTGAACAATGAACAAACTGTCAAACTAGGCAGCATTACTCTGACCTATTGGATGTAAACTATGGATATAAGTCTGCCATTGGGTCGCTGACTTCAGCCAGCATTCTTTTTTCCTTCTGCTCTCTGCATGTACCATTTCCAATTCCCATTCGCTAGAGGAAACAACAACCAATGACCTACCAACTTACAATCTAAAAATAGCAACTTTTGATGAACCTTTCAATCACACAGTAAGGCATACCTGCTTTGTTCTTTTGAGGAATTGTTATGAAGATCTTCAACGAATAGAACTTGTGAACACACCGTCTACATGTCTGACAGCTGCTGTAGAGACTCCTCAGCTCTTATTGGTTGTTTTCGGTCACACAAAGTAAGGCCATTAGAAGCACTGCAAGGCAATAAAGTAGGCATCATACCGTTCATGATATAACCGGTATCATTTTTAAAATGATATGATAAACTCATATCATGATACTGGTGATATTTGGACTTGTTGACATATTGATGTCAACCATGGCAACAACAAGTATGGCTGAAAGTGAAATTATTACCAGCTCTGCGGTGGTTCCAAAAAAAGACTTCAGTAGTGTGGAATTAACTGTGGCACTGTTTGGCCTGGGCCTCCTGAATGTTTTATTTTAGCAAGTTACAGCGAGTTACCCTCCCTGCAGAGGGAACTGATTCAGCAGCTCCTCTGGCTACAGCACAGCATCTCTCCCTCTCCTCTCCCTCCACAGGAGTTGGTATTGTTGAGGGATTTTTTTTATAAACCTTTTGGTAATGTAAACCTACATGATGCAATAACATATATGTGAATGTACAATAATTCTGGTAGTATAACAGCCTGTCACAGGTTACAGCGTGATGGTTAGAGGAGGAATGAGCATAAAGGTCCAGGTGGGAAAAGCCCCAAAACAACTCAATCATTCAGGATTTTGCAAAAAGAAGGAAATCACCTGTTGATTCAAATATACATATATATATATATATATATATGTATATTTGAATCAACAGGTGATGTTTATATGTATATATATGTATATATGTATATGTATATATATGTATATATATATATATACATATACATATACATATATATACATACATATGTATATATATATACATATGTATGTATATATATGTATATGTATATATATATATATACATATATAGATCCAAGGGTACATTTTGTTTCATTTGGGAACTGTTTAAGTTTGTAGTTTGCGGTAGATTTTATTTTGGTGAAGTATTAATATTGTATACAGAATTTGCTGCAAATTAATTTTAAAATGTTTTTACTAATTTGTGATATCATCAAGAATATCATTATTGCAAATATATTGTGATATTATTTTAGGGCCATACTGCCCACCCCTACTGAGGAGTGGGATATTTTTCAGAATGGCATTTTCAGCAAGTATGAAAAAAGATATCAACTGTCACTTAAATGTTATTTGAAACTCCAAAACAACAGAAAATGTTAAACCTCGCTTTCGTCTTGTTCTTTTTGTGTAACATTAGTTTGCAAGCAGTGACAAAATGAATCCCCACCACCATCTCTTAAGAAGTCTGGTTGGATTCAGCAGACTTTTGGGTACAAACAGGGTCAGTTAATCACACGAGGTACTAGCTCCATATTGTGTTTCAGTGCTGCTGTTCTGGTGTTGCCTGTTTTTTTTTTTTTGTTTTTTTTTAAAATAATTATTTTGGAAGTAGAAACTAAAAGATATAGTACCGTCTATTCTGAAACACAGCAAATGCAAAATTAAAAGCTATTTCCTTTCCTCTCCTTTTCCTCTTCCTCTCCTTTTTACTGCTGACAGTGCAGCATGTACAGATCAGTTTGGATCTTAACTGTCTAATGGTGAGAAAACAAAACAAAACAGTTTGAAAACATAAATGAAAAAGCTAGTACAAATACAGATGAGATAAAGTGCTAATCTAGTGCAATATAGTAATTTAGGTAATTAAGATATAGTGTATATGGTACGCTTACTGTACATGTAAGTGATGAGACTCGTACTGAGTCAAACTTAGGAGATGAAAAAGAGTATTTTTTATTCTACTTATTCCTTTTCATCCTCTGTAATTTCGGCACAAATGGACCTGTATAAATTCAGAAAAGCTTATTTTCCAGGGGGACATGATCCGAGTGAGTAAAGACATCCAAAGATGAAAAAAATAGGAAGTGGTTCATCTGAGCATTAATGAAAAAGACGTACAGTGGGTATGGACAGACAGGAGAGAGGAGGGATGAAGAGAGAGGGGGAGTGAGGTTGAGGGGTAGGGGGGTTGCTGTTTGAGTAATGTGATGTGGCGTGGTCCCTTGAGTCTCCCGGGTGGAGGAGTGAGAGATTGGCTGTCGAGTCAAACGCAGAATTCCCCCACACCCCCCTCTCCACCATCATCCGAACCATCCTCCATCCTGACTCCATCTGTCAGACACCACAGAGACATCCACCAGCCTAACAGCAGGATGTCCACACACACCTGCATCCACGCACACCTGCATGTAAACAAATACACAAACACTCTCCACTGTATTTGTGAGGACACTATAAACTAAATATGTAGCATATAAGGAAGAGACCGCACTTAATGGCCTGCATGTAGTCATTTGTCACTTATCAGCAGGCGTCTGTTAGAAAAATATAGTTTAACCATTGTTTTTAATTAAAAATTAATGTATATTAAACTGCTGTTCACCATAGCAACGTTGCTGATGCTTCAGACTCCAATAGTGGTTAAGTGACTAACCTAATCGTAGGTTAAACTGACTTCAAATACACTCTGAAACAGAGTCTGTCCTGCCACATCAGGTAAGGGGGACAGCATGAACTCCCAGGTGTGGTAATATAAAAAATGATGGACTTTGCAGAGGGATCTCCACTCTACTAGTTTTATTGCTTTTTGTCTCCATGTCAAGATGTGTGTTGTAAATGAGTGGATAAGAGAATATTTAGGGGTGTTGTGCGAATGTGTTGGGTATTGTTATTGATCGGATGGTTGGCCACTCTATTGATTTTTCCGTAGTTTAATGGTAGTTTGTAATTATGGTGGATCAGCAGGGCTGTGAATTCAAGATAAGTTTCCCCACAGGAACAGTAAAATATCTCACCACATAACTCTGTCTATTATTTTATTATGATATACAGGAGTTAGTTAAAGTCCAATATTGGCTGAGGATTGATGTGGAACACTGATTAAATGTTAACAGGACCCATGTTTGAGAAGTCCTTGTATATGCATTTAATGGACACCTCTCAATTAATCAGATTTTTTTTTTTCCCTGGACCTGTACGTTTGTGTGTTTGCGTACAGTATTACCTCTTTGGGTTTAAGATTGCAGTGGTTATAGTATTTAATATAGGCATGATGATGCATATGGGCCAGTCAGGAGGAATACTAAGGACAAAAAACAGAAGAACAAAAGAATGAAAAATTGTCTTCTTTTCCCAAAGAGTAACATAACACTACATCCAGTTCTTCATATTAGTAAACTATTTCTACTATCAACTGATTCTGGTCCGGGTCTATAGTGTGCATTGGAACATTTGTTATTTTCCTATTTCCAGAGCCAAGGATGCAGCTGACTGATAACACAGGGGCAGTTACTTTTGATATGTCGATAGATGTATACTGCAAAATCAGTTATCATTGTGTCACTTTGCATTTTACATCAACAACAAGTGGAAGCTGACTGAGCAGGTGCTTTGCATATATGAATGGAACAGTGCATTACAGGGTGCATTAAATCATGGGCCAGGCTGTGGGAATTACATTAAAGGGTTACTTCAATATTTTATAATCTGGAGCCTGTGTTTTCGTGTCTAAGTGACTAATGGAAATGACATGTTTTGAAATTGGTCAAGTATTGAGCAAGAGCGCTGCAGCTGGCAGCCATTAAACAGGCTGCAATGTAATCCTTGCAGGCAATTGAGCACCGTCACTTTACATCCAATAAAAGTGCTTGTTTTTGCATCTGTCATCAGTCAGACTGTTATTCTAAGTGTCTGAAAACATTATGGAAATGATCCCTAAAGAGACGGACCTTTTTGCTGAAGAGTAAAATTCTTTTTGTTGAGTCAGAAACAGTCCAGAAATCACCATCGCTGTACACACCAGACTCCATGTAAATAAACAGTAATTTAAGCATGTGTAGATGCAGAATATTTTCACATCTAACTGGGTGAATTAAGGGTTTACTTTAACAAAACCAGAGTTGGTGATTGTTGGGACAGTGGCGAGCTGAAACAAGACAGCTTTTTTAAGTTTAGTTTTGCTTCTGTCATCTGTGAATGAAGTGTGATTTATGATGATAAAATTAATCCTTTTTTTAAATGGAGTCTGGTAGGTTTAACTTCTAACCCTAACCCAATACCAGGGCTGTTTCTGGTTAAACAAACTGGATATTTTTCCTTAAAAAAAGAAGTGAACCTCTGTAGGGATCCTTCCTTAATGTTGTCAGACATTTAGAATAACAATCTGAGCCTTGCACTGGCAAAAACAGGCACTTTTAGTTCATGTAAACAGGTGCCTACAGTGCCTAATTGCCTGCAGGGATTACATTGCAGCCTGTTTCACTGCTGCTGGCTGCAGTGGTCTCCTTCAATATTGGACCAATTTCAAAAATTGTTGTTCCAATCAGTCACAGACACAAAAATATGAGAAACTAGGTTCCAGTTTGAAAAATGCAGAATTTACCCTTTAACCAGTCATGGCAGGCATGGATATCACTTGGAGATTATTATAAGCAACATGCTGGTTCCGGTACAGAGCATTATGGGTGTGCGCGGGTGCAGGTTTGCACACCGGACCCCTGCAGGAATCTGCTTTAAACATACTTTTCTACAAACTTGTATACCAGGTAGATTTAGCAATAATTTTCAAAAGTGGCAACAAAACACACGAGAGGACGTAACATTACCAGGGACCTGAATATCCAGTCTTTTTAAGCAGCCTCTGGTGGCCACAGGTTGTATCGCAGCTGAGGAGACATGGCTGCTTGAGTCAAACACACACACACACACACACAAACACTCATCACTTCTTAAATTAAAACAAGGTCATGACCCCGCCCACCCCTCAGGCCAAGGTCAAGGCTCAATCATTTTCACCTCAACACACCAATTTCCTTTTTCTCCCCTCAGAGGAGACTTTCATTTCTCTTCTATATCTCGTCTTCTATTTCTCTCTGTCTCTCTTTTTCTATTACCTTTTGTTCCTGAACCCTCGTCCCCCTCCGCTCCCCCACCCCTTCTATGAAGCACATGTTGAAAACAGACAGTGCATTCCGACTGTCAATATCACAGAACTGTCTGTCTTTTTGTGCACCTCAGGCGAGAATCTGAATGATCAGTTAGGTTTTCCTGTTAGGGAATCAACACTAATGAGCCTTTGTTGATTTACAGTAGTTTTCATTTCACTGGGAGATTGTTCACCTGCACACAAGAACACACGCACATACAAGCAGAAACAGAGACCCAGAGGACAGCAGTATATAGCGTGTCGGGCTGTCAGTCAGAAGCCAATAACGATCAGAGCGCTCTGAGAATATGAGTCGATGAAATTGCTGAGCAAATAGTCCGTGGCCTGGCCATTATTGGATCTTCTTCTGCATATCTGCTGCTCAGTGCAATATCGGCTGATGGATGCTGAGAGTCGGGTTTGACCAGGAGGTGAAGCCACATTTCAGAGGAATGTAGGAGCAGAGTATTGTGTAATCAAAGTCCTTTGTTCCCTGATGCCCATGTTATTCATCCAAGGTACCAATCAGGATCCCTGCTCAAGAACACAGCAGCTGTACACTGTCTATATATACTGTCAAACACCTACGAGGTATACTTCACTGTAAACTCTTTCGTGTCTCCCCACTAATTCATAGAACAGAATATTTAAATACTCAACAAGTTGTAATTCCACAATTGTATTATAAAATAATAGTAAGCCTCTGGAACCAATAAAGATCATGGAATGTGAAACTCAGAGGTTTTTATTTTCAATATACAATAGACACAAGCCAGCAACCTGCTAGAGTTTATCAAGCAAGCTAAGTGCAACACACACTATTCACAACATCACACACTCAGTTCTAATGTAGGTTGCCACTGGGTAATCACATCATATGACAAATGCACAGTTGAACAAAGAGGAGAGAAACACACGCACACACACACACACACACACACACACACACACACACACACACACACACACACGAAAAACACAAAGAGCTAAAATACACACACTCTCATGTGAGCTGAAGAAGATGTAGTGTCGAAATAAAATCCCGCCACAGGGCATCGCTGCATTAAAACACACACATATATATGGACTATGTACATAAATATATATATTTATGGGACCAGCTAACGCAAACGCACACTGACACACACACACACACAGAGTGAGACACATTCAGCAGGAATGGGCTCTGTCAGAAAGTACAATCTATTCTGCAGCCGTGGCCTGAGGCAAAGCCGTTAAGGAGACAAATGGAGGGAAATAGAGTCTCAACAGCCACTGCTCTGCCTTCATCCTTACACTCACACTCTTAATCACACACACGCGCGCACACACACACACATTGGCCCTAGTGGTCCCATGCGTCTAGCAGCCTCTGCTCGTCCTGCAGAGCCATCACACTCTGGTTCACGTGAACTGCCACAAATTAACCAGTAGCCTCTTAACCTTTCCAGCAGAGGAAATACATCAAGGCTGCCCCCACCTCCTCTGCTCTCCGTCCCTTCTGCAGGGTCCTTAAGACTAGCCAGAGACACTAACACTATTGCACAGTAATGTGAGCAATTGTGTTAGTGTGACTGTGTTACTGCACAATACATGCATAAAAAAGACAGTACAAGTATGTGAATATGTCTGTAATGCATCAAACATTCAGAAAATCATCAGTTTCTAGAGATTGGAAGATCTGACTACTTTACCTTGTTCCATCTGGATGGTGTATCTTGTCTGTCAGTGGATGCATGTCAAACTAGAGACCATCTTGCAATGGGGTCACTCCAGCCACATACAGCGATCCATCGAATGTGGGTCAGGGGTGTAAACTGAGGATGCAAATGGCCCCTTCCCTACTTCCTACCACCTTACTTCTGCTGCCCTTGCTTGGACCACACCCATCTTCGAGCCCCGCCTTAATTGTCATCTCAGCTACACACCTGTAAAGTTTCCAGACTGCATCTTGCACAGTTGTGGTGCTATTGCAATCACAAAATCTGTCCACAGACAGACAAATTAACACCTGGCAAAACACTCTAAATGTCTTTTTTGGTAGTTCCTGTAAAAGGAGAGAAGTGGTCTTTCTGCTAAGCAGTCTGGTTCAGTTCAGTTCTATTCTTAAATTACAACATTACAACAATTATTTTTGCATTTCTGGTGTCAAAAGTTGTGGACTGTACCGAAAGAACCATTCTATTTCCTTTTTTTGTTACCCCTCTGTTAAGGTTCCTCGCACACTGATCTGATACTAAAAGGTAAAGAAGGAAACACTGCAGTCTGATGATTGATCATCAGTGAACTCAGTGCACAAACCTGGTACTTTTAAACATCCCATCAACTGACACAGAATCTGAACACTCCAGCCTGTTCTGTTTTGTTCTGAAAATGTCAATTTGCAGCCCTGAACTGTGGACTTTCAGCACGGTGCAGATTTTCCTCTGCATCAATTGTGAAGAGACACCACAGCAAGAGTTGGATCAAACAGTGACGCAGCTGTAACTATGCGGTTAACAACCATCCCAACATTTAACAGCACTGTCTGTGGTGGAAATGCAAAACAGATCTATGGTTTAGGTACGTGTTCATGCAGGTTATGTAGAGTACTAAACCGAAACCGTGATTGCAGCTTTTGTGAAGTGAAGAGGTGGTCTTCTTTTGCCCACAGCAGCCAGTCCACAAGAAAGCTTCATGGACCAAAGCTCTGTTGGGGAAAGTAGCACACTGATCTCGTACTAAAGGGTGGAGCTAGAGACACTGCAGTCCATTAATTGGTCAATAGAGAACCATCACTCTTGCTCAGGGCTGAGTTGTGGCTGATCTTGAAGTTTTACATACATTAGTAAGTGTGTGCATGAGCTGGCTACATAAATCCACCGACACACCTTAAATTTCAATTTGACAACTTTGACCATTCCATTTGTTTTTATTGTCTCACTATGGTGACATACACTTTTAGTAATAAGTGGATCTTTAACTGTTTAAAAAATACAAATTAATTTCTACCAGCGCATTTGAACTATATTCTAATCCTCACTCTAGCCTGTTCTACTTTAGTTCTGAAAATGTAGGCGTGAGAGGTGCAGACTTCCCTCTGTATCACATAGGGGTGTAAATCTCCAGCTTCATCATGATACGATATTATATCGATTTGTTTGGATGACGATACGATGTTTGCCGATATCACAAAGTCCGTCACGATATGATTTTGATTCGATTCGATTCAGGAGCCTGCGATCGATATGACATGATATCATATGCCCATCTAACACAATCATTTACATCAACTCACAAAAACAACTAGAATATGATTTGACCATTTTATTTCTGAGCTCTGTTTGTTGTTTGAGCGGAGGTGCACTTGCCCAGAAATGGTGACACAGACGCGCTATGTGAATTTCAAAATAAATGTGCATCTTTAAGATGACGATATGGATCGATGTTTTCATTTTGCATCGATATAATCGGATCGTTAATCAATGAATCGATGTATCGATGTGGATCGATGTATCGTTACACCCCTACTATCACAGCTGAAGAGAACATACAATGAAAGCTGGAGCTGCAACGACAACAACCCCGCCCACATTTAGGAGTACTGTCTGCGCTAATTGGATAATTGTATTTAGGGTCTAGGTATACATCCATAGGGATTACTGTTGCATAATAAAGGTACTGTACCAAAGGTTTTAGGGGAAATGGGGCTCAACAGAATCTTTAAAATAGAACACAAGATTGTAATGCATTTTTGCACAAAACAAGAACTTTGAGTTTTGACCTCCATGTCTTACAGTATGGTGTTAATTTTACCCAGTACCGATGAAAAGAAACATTAACATTAATGTAAAAAAATACACTGACACAGTGTCAAAATGTTTATTTGGAACTGTGTAAGTTAACCCATTATCGCTTCTGTGCTATATTGACCCAAGCTGGGTCAATTTTTAAGTGTTTTTAGTGCATAGTTTCCATAAAGAAATGACCAGTATTTACTTGTATATGTACGTTATTTTCTACCATTGCCCAAACTTACACTTATCTCCACGTCTTCATTCTTTCCCTCCATCCTCCTCTTTTCATATTGTTCTATTTCTTTGCAGAGTACAGTTTAACAGAGCAGGGCTGTTAGGGGGTTGGTGGTGGCAGAGATGTTTCTGTAATTCTACTTCATGCATTTGGGATCCCTTCCAGGCATTTGTATAACAGGGGGGCTTTGAAAGCAAGCTTTTTAGGCTTCATCGGGCACAAGCCTGTGTACTCCAAGGTCACATCTAATTTGATATGGAAGTGGTTTTAAATATTCATCCATGACCCCAGGTGCTCCCCTATGTACATGCAGCGAGCATGGTGCAGTGGCGGGTACCAACGCCCCCTTGTTAGCTGCTGTCACTGAAAACACAGTGTTCCCAACACTCGCTCCAGGCAGTCAGCCATGGAAGTGGAGGAATAAACGTAATGTTCAACTTGAATTGCGTCGGGGAAAAATCCCAGTTGCATCCAAACAGGTGACATTTCTCAACCCGATGAACATCGTTTGTCCCCCACCAAAGTAGTCATTTACATGTAAATTTGGGGAGTTGCTTCACAGCCAATTAAAAACCCGCCCAAGGAGTGTGTTCTTTTATTAATGGTTTAACTGCAGGCAGGAGGGTTTTACAAGTTCTTGCGGGCACTTGGCACATGCATGAACATCACAAAGGGTTTACAACAGCCAACGATTATCTTAAAAACGAAAATATCTCACTATAAATCCTGCTTCATTATTCAAATTGAAGCTTCATTAGAGAATTAGATCATTTTCCAGCCAGTTACTTTGTTGGTGGAAACGGTTGCCTTGGTATTGTGACTTAACATTTTAGAATAAAAGCTCTCATTCTGTGATTTGTTTACAGGTATGTATGTTTGTGGACCCACTGAGATGTTGTCAGTTGGTCTGTTTGACCAACCACTGCCAGATAATTCAACAACCACATTTCCATAATGAAGAATTACATTATCTCAGAGTCAATTCTGATTTATTTATATATCAAACAATCAAACATACAACATAAACAGATCCTGACCAGCCTGAGGTCTCTAAAAAGTCATGGAAAAAAATCCCCAAAAAGGACATAATAACACAAGACTAAGAGCTGCAGTGTCAGTGACAACAACAACGAAAAATATATCAAGTTGCAGCAGTAGGTAGAAATACAAAATGCAGTAGTAGTATTCTTGATCCATGAAAGGGTCCACTAAAGGTTGAGAGGATTTTCTAAAACTTATTAGATAACAGGCTCAATTTTCTTGCCAGTGCTAAGTGGCTGGTAGTGCAGACAGTTACAATGAAATTGTCTTTGGGTGGTTGTTTGAGTGATTTGTTTCCACTTCCTTAGACCACGTCTTTACACAAAGGCATAGCCATTTAAGTGAGTTTAGCTAGTGGATGTGTGTGAACATATGGAACAACTACACTGAGGGCTAAGTCTCATCAGTAATGTCACTGAGAGTAAACCTGATTGTGTAATGTTGGATACCGTCTGTACCGTTAAATACACGTAGCCATTATACATGAATAATAAGTGTGTTTCATCTGTGTTGTGCACAATTTACGAATCAGTGGTAACTTTAATTGATATCTTTGTGTGTGTGTGTGTGTGTGTGTGTGTGTGTGTGTGTGTGTGTGTGTGTGTGTGTGTGTGTGTGTTGCATAGACTGTATAAAAATAATGGCTGTGGCCACTGTAATGTCGTGATGTCACCCATTGGTTTGTAGACTCCTGTTTTAAAGCCTTGAGTTCAGCATTTTAGCTGTCACCATCTTGGTTTGGTCAATCTGACTGATAGACTGTAGCGATGCCTCACAGATATCCCATCAACAAAGTGGTCCTGCTCTTAAATATGCATACATTTAAGCCTTAATAAAATGTAGACAGGTGAGTAATATATTCTTTTCTCATTTTTTTAGCCCTGGAGGTTGCCGCTTGGTGTGTAATGGCTAAACAAATGATCTATGCTGACATTTTGCTGATGAGGACAGTCTAACTAAAGAAGCATTCAGTTTGTGTTCAGTTTTTGTACTGAGCACCACTTTCATTTCTAACAACTATGGCTGCGTAACGGTTTAACACCTTCACTTTCTATTTAATTGCATAACTATTCAGAACAGTGGAAGGAAGGCACTGACATACCAAGCATACATCTGGCCATGAATTAGTATTGGGCCATTTGTGAGCATCTGTCTCCCAAGTTTTTGTAGTGTGTCCCGATTCTGCATGTTGAATTGGTGAGAGCGACAATGGCACCTGTTGGGTACTTAAATCATTCTGATTGGCAGTTAAGCTCAGCACACAAGAAGAGAAACAGAAGTGAGGAAAGTAAACAAAGAGCTTAAGTCAAGAGAGAGTGAGACCAAAACAAACTTGTTACATAAGTTAAGATTATTTCTCTTTAGTCACTGAGCCCTTTAGCAAAAACATTTCCGGATGGTTTGTATAATTGTTTATTGTTCAATGTTGGATTGTCTTGTCAATGTTCTATCTGGCTTGCTAGAGTCGAGACAGTCTTCCTGTTTCCATTTGAATGATAATAACAGACTACTGCCATCTGCTGGTTTAAACTTATTTCATCTCACGCAGGGGCAGAATGTGCTGGTTGCCCATCAGCTGTAGTCTTTGCAGTGTGTTAATTTTTGGCAGAGACATGGTGACATAAGGCGAGATGCAACAGGGGGCCTTCATCCCTGCTAGTTCTCTAAGGTCGGTTTGGTGTGTCTGGGCCTTGAAAAAACTAGAATACGTCCCTCAGACATGTAGGAAAAGTACAATGTCTCTAAGAAATACGATAAGTGAAGTACCAGAGCCTTAAGGTTTTACTTGAATAAATGTACTGTCGGAAATACTTAAGTCAGAACAAGGCTTCTCTAGAGATTGGACAGTAATACCAGGGACAGTGCAAGTACACTCACATGAGCTCACTGACAAATGAACACATGCATCAGCACACACATTCACACATTCACACACACACACACATGCATCAGCACACACACACACACACACACACACACACACACACACACACACACACACACACACACACACACACACACACACACACACACACATAGCACTCAGCATAGCTGTGTGTCAGCCCCAGAGGGGAGTTTTGACAGATCTCTTTGATATGTGTCGGTGAGATCACACAAATATTTAACAGCTACAGCTAAATCACTGGCAACTATGGCTGCTTTATATTAAATGTATTATTCAAAATGAGAAGCATAAATATGCACACACACTGTAGATAAACATATACAGACATACATTACAGCATATAGCCTATCTGTGTATGCATTTAGATATGCATTTCAAAGACTTTGCACAGATGCATATTTTCATCATGGGCTGTGTTATCTTCTCACGCATTTGACAACTGTACCGAGGCTTATTTGTTGGATTCATAACACTATTAGACACACACACACACACACACACACACACACACACACACACACACACACACACACACACAAATGGTCATTTGTAGTTTTTGCGGGGACATGCAACTTCAATGTTAGCTGTAATACAGTAATCACATACACATATAACACAGAGTGGGAGTCTAGGTACAGGTATTACCATAATGAAAGTGAAGACTCCCCTGCTATAGTGGGATCACTATAATAGTATTCATCCATCAATAATAGCGTGCAAATAACATAATGAACTGATTTATGAAGGAAACATGAGGAGGGAGGACATGTTCACTGGCTGATATGATTTCTTATGCTTACATGAGCAGGAGGTTTGAATAATCAATCATTGGTCACACAGGCTTTAACTGAAGTGGATGAGAGAGAGAGGGAATATTAAAGGAAGGTTCAGGTGTGACTGCACCTTCAGCTGTCCTGTGCCATGATGGCATGACTTGTATGAATCTGCTCTTTCTCCCCATATGAAGCAGTCTAAGCTCACTGAGACCAAAACTTTTACATTGTCAGAAGTAGGGTCAAAATTCCCTAGTTTGCTACCATAAAGTTTAATCTATGTCTATGCTCAAGGACTTTTTTTCAGGTTTAGGTATTTAGTTCCAATGAAGGAGCATCTTAATGATCAACAATAGAGTGTTTGAAACATTGTATTATCAGTTTGTGTTTTTCTCTTTCCTTTTTCAACATGACAATACACACAAAACCATCTCCATAAAAAAATGTTTTCCAGTTTGTTGAGGATGAACTCGTCTGGTCTACACAGAGCCCTGACCTAAACTAAAACACCTTTTAGGTTAACTGGAGCCCTGACTGAGCCAGACCTGATCAACAAACATCATGCTGCACCTCACTATTAGCCCTTTTCCATGTACATGTGCAGACTTGGCTTGACTTTTTTTTGGGTCTGCCCGTCAGCCCAGTGCTGCAGGGATTTGCCTCTTAATACAATAGGGCTACACGCTCGAAGCGTGAAGTTGTGTCTTTAACTGATAATGTGTTTTTGCTTGTGAAGCAACGTTTTCTGTCTACAGTGCTGATTTTATTGTGGTCAAAAACTTTATTGAACTCCTCTCGGCACTACATGAACATATGCTGGCTTCACTGTGTTCTCACTCTGATTCTCAGAGGATGGGACAAGACTTTGGTTTCCATACACTATTTGTAGTCCCAGTAGTGTTGACCCATCATGTTTGAATGGCAGGTAAACACATTGGCTGAAATACAATCTTGGAATCCACTGGCTGTAGTCTGAAAGGATTTAACTTTACAATCATTTTTTCCTCTTTTTTTAAAAAATGTATTTATTTAGGTCTTCATATGCAGATATCTGTTTATAGAGATTACCTGAAATGACAGTCACACAGAGGAGGAAGTCTTCACCCCCACATGTGCCGGCTACACCAAATCAGTTCAAAATATTGGTCCTCACCCTCAGAGGCTTTGTAGTCGTCAGGTGACAGCCAATGGGTTCCAAGATTGCCTTGCTCCAAAGAGGATCAACAAAACATCAGTATCAGCAAGCAGGGCTTGTGTTCTATCGGCAAATCAAGAACTTGCCATTCTCTTTTCTTTCTTTTATTTTTTAGATGCATTTGAAACTGAGTAAGTATCTGCTATGTCTGGCCAACACATTCTCATCCCAAATATTGCCACTTTGTCAGTGGACATACACATCAAAATACATCAAAATATGACCCGTTAGGTGTCCTCCTGCGTCAGTTTTGGATACTCAGGGAAGATGTGTCAATTTACGCTTGTTACATGCATTTTGTCTTTTCAAAATACATTTCCGTTGTCATTTACAGTATTGGTAAAACTTTATTTTTAGGTTTATTTCCTTAGGCAACTAAAGCATGTGTTAGGGTTAGAAAAAAATATCATGGTTTGGCTTAAAATTCAGAACTGAACAGGATGTCCAAAGTTTGTTTGACCCATAGATGTCCACTTCCACTTGCCCTTAACAGACTTTCTTGTTCTTTAAACCAGTGTGTATCATACTGCTACAGAGGATGCCTGTCTGTGTCGTACGCCAGCACTGACTGACAAAGCAGCGGTATAAACTGATGCGTCCGACCCCGCAGCAAGTTCAGCATCTGATTGAAAGACTGAAACCAGAAGTGAAGAGGCTGTAAGAGCAGCACACTAATGAACATGGTTTTAAAATCACATGGTCAACTATCACATCAGGGTCGTTAACTTCCTTGTTATGCAGCCCACTGAATATGTGCATTAGTGTCTGCGTACCTAAACCTCCTGGCCTGTTACACAGACACTACATTTTCTAGGCTCTGGGGATGCTTTTACAATAGCAGAACATCATGATTTAAAAACTGGTGTGGTATGCAGTTTGAGCTTTCAGTAGTTGTTGTGCTATTCCCATACATGCAGCACAGGGCTGGGCTTTTGTCTGACAATCCTTGCAAACTGAGAGACGACATTAAACTTTGAAGTTTTTCTCAGCTCTCGAGAGGATGTTTTTCAGCAAAGACAAGTAATGTGCTGTGAAGGCAGAGAAAGGAGAAGAGTTTGAACGCCTCTTCCTTTCTTTTGTTCTCTCCCTCTGCATCATATAGGCTCTATATTATACTCCTCTGTGCCTCTTATCCTTTGTGCTCAACGGAAAAATGTCCTACAGTGCCCCCTAGAGGCACTCTGGAGAATTACACCCCCATTCAATTCTCTGCTGGTGTGAACCAGTTTCTTTGTTCCAGCTGTTGAATTGAAATGAGGCTTTCTGTTAAGCATCGGATAACAAATTCAAATAGTTTCCAACACAACAAGGACAATAGAAGTGACAGAGGGAAGGGGGGTGGGATTCACGACATTTCCTTTCCTCCTACAGGTACTTGCATAATCCCAAATGTCTCTGCATGAAACACAAACACACAAACATTGTGACAAAGACATACACATTCACACAAAACCTCCATCTGTCACCTATTCAAGATCTCTCTCTCTCTCTCTCCTCATCTTAGATTTTAATTCAGTGTTTGTAATAGCATCCACACATTGCCCCCCAAAGCCCCAAGTCCCCAAATTCAACTCCACAGAAGATGAAAAAAACACCAACAATCACATTCTAATGTGAAATCATTAGACGTGTTTAGTTAAGAGTTGATTCAGTGGGAGTCTGCAATTTTACAGTCAGTGAGCATGCAAATAGGCAGGTTCTGTTTCTGTGATGGGACGGAGTGGCAGGAGGGGGGTCTCTGTTGGTATGAATTAACACTGACAAACACACACACACACACAAACACACACACACACACACACACACACACACACACACACACACACACACACACACACACACACACACACACACACACACACACACACAGAGCGGTGCAACTGGTACATCCTCTTGATAGGTCAGCCATACAGAACCAAATTGCGCGTGCATACACGCATGCACACACACAGACACAGACACACACACACACACACACACACACACACACACACACCCTGGGGCTCTTGATGTCTCACAATCACATTCAAATTGTTTATTCTTGCAATCTATCCATGTTAATGACTCTGCTGTGTAACATACTGATTATTTTACCAGCACTGAAAGGCAGCATGTGTGTATGTGTGTGTGTGACCTTGGGAGTCAGGACATTTTGGATGTTGTTGTAAACTCAAAACAAAAAGATTGGATTATTTGCAGTCCATTGAAGACATTTTAGAATGGGTGGACATTAGTGGACAAGGAGGAAATTTTTAAGGGATACTTCGCCGATTTTCAACCAGCTCTGCATCATAACAGTGTGGGTCATACGTGTAAATGAACTGTGGTAAACTTCCCTCCATCCTGCCAGTGCTAACATCTCCCTGCTCCCTGTGAAACTAGGCAGTAAAAAATTGAGATCAAACTGTGAAACTGAGCAGCTTTGATAAAATATAAACCAAGATTCTGTTACTGAATTGTATATGTCTCACTTTAGATGTTTCAGAAACATTTTTAGCCTACTCTTTAAAGGGATAGTGCGCCCAAAAATGAAAATTCAGCCATTATCTACTCACCCATATGCTGAGGGAGGCTCAGGTGAATTTTTGGAGTCCTCACAACACTTGCGGAGATCCGAGGGGAGAGGGAGGTAGCAACACCACTCCACCTAATGGAGGCTTACGGCGCCCCAGATTCAAACGTCCAAGAACACATAATTGAAACCACAAAATATCTCCATACTGCTCGTCCGTAGTGATCCAGGTGTCCTGAAGCCCCAACATAAAAAGTTGTTGGGAAAAACATAATTTGAGCTCTGTTTTTGCCCATGTCTCCCGTAGACCAGGAGACATGGGCACCGTGTGCATGTGTGTTCACATGCTTTCGCTGGTCTCACGCGCAACAATAAGTCCACAGCCCTTTTTCTCTCTTTTCTGTGGTCATGTAGCACCATTTTCAAAAGTATAAGTAAAAGTAAAAGTGAGGACATTTTGGACAGTAACATGTCCATATATTTCTGGATATTTCATCTGTCAAGCTGGTGACCCACAATAGTTTACAGCTTACAGGGAATGCTGTTGATAAGAGAGTGCTGAAAACAAAAATATTAGAGAAACACATTATATATCTTCTTTTTAATACTGCTCTAAGACATACTGTGCAGTGAGAAGCACACAACATACCATTGCGTGAATTCAATGTACTTTTCTTTTTTGATTTTGAGTGAGGTTTTCTTACTTTTAGTAAAAGGAAGTCTGTTCTGACAAGAATACTCTACTATTTACAGATAATTCAGGATGTCATTGAGCATTTGAACATCCTCTGAGAATCAGCCAACTCTGGTATATCTACTGTGTGTGGAGGTAGGGTCATATGCTGTATGTATTGCATCTGTATGGTTCATTTAGTCTTGGTTACACAAGAATATCTAGTAAAATAGAGAACAATGTGAAGGTTGACACTCATTATACACACACACACACACACACACACACACACACACACACACACACACACACACACACACACACACACACACACACAGATAGGGGAAGACAGGCAGGATCAACAGTGTCAGGGAATCTCTCTCAGGAGACAAACCAGGATCCACCTGCCAAACAAACGCTGCCGTTCTTCTCCCCTCCATTCTTTTCATCTATCTACTCCTGATTCGCTCCCTCACCACTTCAGTGGCCTTTCCCATCTCCACTGAGGTTTCCACATTGAATCCAAACAAGACAACAACAGAAAACTCCACTAACAGCCCTCCAGGGTCTATGTCTCTGAGGGGGTGTGGAGGGTGTGGGGGTGCCGCTGCTGCAGCATCGTGACCAAAGCAAAGAAGGATAACTTGCAGGTCGACACACTGAACTCTGCATTTGCGAACATGGGAGAAGGTCCTGTGGAGCAGTCAGCTGGGAGAAGACACAGGTGGGGGAGTTTAGTAGTATCTGGCTGGATGTGTGTGTTGAGAGGGCAGGTTACATTATCTCATATAATTCTTAAAATTGAATGTAATACAGCATAATAAATCCTACAGGCTCATTATGGTTACAAGAGTGTGATGTGTCTCAGGACCAAGTATCAGTGTTGCCAACTGTAAGTGGGTTGTGACAGATTATTCTTTTTATTACTAATATTGTTATTTATTGCCTTGCGTGTCTCCAGGAGTATGGCTCTATGGAATATCAATGTCATTGTGTCCTCTGACTTTCCCTCTAGCACCACCAGCAGGTCTAAGGTTACGGTTGTGGCTCAGAGGTAGAGCCAATCGGAAGATCAGCGGTTGGATCCCCAACTCCTCTAGTCTACATGTCAAAGTATCCTTGAGCGAGATTACTGAATCCCAAATAGGTCCAGATGATGCTTCCATCGGCGTGGGAGTGTGTTAAAAATGAGTAGCAGGTGGCACCCTGCATGGTAGCCTCGGCCAACAGTGTGTGAATGTGTGTGTGAATGGGTAAATGGCTGCTTTGAGTGGTCGGATGACTAGAAAGGCGCTATACAAATGCAGGTCCATTTACCATTCACTTATTCAGTTTTACATCTCACCAACTACTCAATGGATTACTATAAAGTTTTGTACAGACAACTGTGGTACCAAGACTATGTATCCTGAAGGTTTTGATGGTGCCCTTACTTTTGACACAACCAGTTATTTACTCAACGTCTAAGCCATTCGCTAAGATGGCTCTATGGATGGCAATCTAGGTCTGTCAGCAGGTCAGTCCACCACTTTGGCCCAAGTCAAATCAAGTCAAATCAAGTCAAGTCAAACTTATAATCCCACTGGCAGAAATTTGGTCACAGGTAGGCATCCAAAAAAAAAAAATATCATGAATAAATAAATAATAATATTAACACAATGTAACAATTTAGACAAGTAACAAGGACAAATAGTACAATTTTGAGATCACTTCAAATTAAGTAGTGCAAGAAACAGCTAAACGCTGAGTATATAAAGTGCTTGGATGTAGAGGCCACGTGCATATTCAGGCTAGTAATCGCTGTGCAAACAAAAGAGACCTTGAATCTTTTTGTGCTATTTGGAACTCTTGATAAAGCTTGTTTTTATGCAGTGATTAATTGCATTCAGTTTTATTTATTTAGTTTCACTTTGACAACTTTAATATCTTTGGTATCCTTGTGTCTCAGCAGGCCTTTGTCTTTGTTGCAGTAATTCATCCCTCTCAGCCGACTGAGCTCAACGCTTATTGTTTCAGTGACTTATGTAATTTGAGCTCTTTGAACGCTATTGTGTTTTTTTATTTCCCGAGTGGATGTCTTTATCCATACAATGCGCACACGCACACATGCACACACACACACACACACACACGCACACACACACACACACACACACACACACACGTATGCACCCACACACTGTACGTATGCAATTCTATACAGGTAAATAGAAATATATATGCAGACACATTTCACACCACACACCGTAACATCAAACATTAATACCCATGTGGGTCATACAGCTTTTCATTTGATCAGAGGCAGAATGAAATGTAAGTTCCTACTTATAGCTTCCCTTTGATTGTCTTAGTGTTGTGGTACAATATTAAAGGTATCATATGTTGCCTGGAGGCTCTTTGGGGACGTTTTGTTCAAGTGTCCACATAGCGGATTCCAAACATTATTAAAATGTTGCTGTGTGTTTGTGAGGATACTTTTTTGCTTGTGTGTTTGTTTAAGTGTTGTTTGCATAAAATGTGTGGTGAGAATAAAAAAAATAACTTTTGTATAAACAAACATCATGAAACAAACAGTAATCAACAGAAAGAAATATAAATTATAAATTAGGTACAAATAAAATGATGTAAGGCAGTTATTAAAGTGGGTTTTCAGACAAGATTTTAAAGCTTAACCTGTAGCCTGATAATCACATTACAGGCTGAAACTGTTAGAAAACTCTAGATGATGTAATGCAGAGTTGGCCTTCTGTATGAGATAGTTTAACCAACCAATCAGCAGCAAGTGACAAATTCGTCCCGCCAGCATAGTGTTCCATTGAAATACACAATTCAATTACAGTTAGGCATAGGAGCACTTAATTATTTTGTCCACGTTGATCAAAAGATTTCAAGACCTAGAGCAGCTCTCTTCTCTCTGTCCCAAGCCCCTCTAACCAGATGACCATGGACACATGTGTGCACTTCAGTAACCCAGTGTTTCCCATGTGTTGATTTATTTAAGCCTATTTTATTGTACAGTTGTGTGCAGCTCATTCGCTCAGCCCCTCATTGCCCTGAATTAAGAATGAAGAATTAGCTAGCTAGCCACTCACATCTCCTCCACCTCTCTCTCGCTGCTGCTGTGGGCTGTGTGGCTCAGGAGATAGACCTTTGCTTGGCAGCTGTAGTGGCTGTAATTCGGCCAGTGCAAACTCCCCAGAGGTGGGTGTCAAAGCAGGCAGTGGCCAGTGGCAGCGCCAAGTCTTACTGTGTAATGGCAGCAACAGAAAGTCTACTGATCTGGCAGCGAGTTGGGGCTGTTTGGTACCCTGTAGCTGGGGCTTACGCTAGCTGGATTTGGGTTGCTGAGGTCGCTGACTGTGGGTTCATCTCCAGAGTAGTTATACTCCCGTTAAGGTGGTGTGTAGCGGCAGGGATTGAGGCAGACAACACACTGTAATTCGAGGCTCTAGCTAACATTAGCCACATAAGGCAGCTGCTGTGAGCCTTTGTCTCCGGTAAACGGGAGCTAGGCAATCAACAATATTATCTCTCCATCTCAGAAATGCTGATATTGACACGTGTTTTACTGTCATTGTTGTCAGACTCTCTTTAAAACTCTCTTTCTGATAAGCCTGCCTTCTTTTTCTGGGTTGCTTTGCAGTGAAGGCAGTTGTTGCCAAAGCTGGAATAGTAACTTTCTCTGCAGGATTCTCCACTATTGAATCAGACTTTCACCATCTAGGATGTGCAACATTTGCAATTGCAGAACAGCCAATAGGAATACCCTCTCTCTGATTTGACTTGTGATTGTTTGACCAGTGAGTCTTTTAGCACAGCACTTAAACTTTTTAATCTAAAAAAAAAAAGAAAAAAAAAAAGTAAGATGTGGGACACAATTCAGCAACAAATGTTCACAGACTGCTCCCTTGATGTTCTGACAGCATGCTTAATGTCTGGTAGGATAAATTGCTGGAATCATCTTGCTTAAAATGACAAGTGTTCACATTTTACTGTCTGGTAAAGTATCAGATACTCATTTTTCTTAGACATGGACAGAAAAAGCTAGGAACATTTCTCTTTTGAGAGAGACAGATGAGAGAGAAAACCCATGGAGTCAGAGAAGCTCTGGAACTAGCCATGAGAGGGGGTGGGGCATCAGCTCTCCATAGGATCCATATAAGTTTCCTGAACAAAGAAAGCGACCCCTGCCACCTTGATTCCATTTCGCGTTGTCTAATAAAATCAGGGATGACCCCGACTAGTCCCTTGTTAATGGTTATCATCTGCACTCCTCCCACTCCGTTACCCCTCACCCCTCCATCCCCACCCGCACACTCAACACACATACCCCCCCCATCATCCTCATATTCAGCAGCCCAGAGGGACCGGGCCTGATATTTACACAAAGACCAGAAGACGCTGCTCGCCTGCTGCGCCAGCTGCACCAGCTGTGCTCTCAGGGAAAAAAAAGGGTATACCAGCGACGGAACTTTAAAGACGGATGGGAGGTTACTGCGCTCCCATATTTAGAGCAGGTTATGGGACACAGAGGAAGGCTTAGGGAAAATGACTGTCTCCCTACACACCATCCTCTGTCTTAGATTTGAGCAAATCACCCCCGAGTGTGCAATATGGCTGGCTTTACTGAAAACAGGATGTGCCTTTTTCAGATAGAATAGAATTTGATCAAAGGATAACAGTCTGAAAAGATAAAAGAGTATGATGGTTTAAGCCCAAATCAGTTTCAGTTCTTTTACTTACGATTCATAGCATCACAAACTCTTAGATTCTTCCTACATGACTCACTCAATTTTGGTAAAATAATAAAAACAGTTTTACAAATGTAAAACTATTTCAGCAAAACATTTTATAGATGTGAATGGGACAGAAGCTGAAGAGAGACAAAACAAAGCAACGCAGGTAGGCAGTAAGTAGTCCACTAAAGAAACAACCCTTTAAAGAAGGGGTTTGTCTTTTATGACATTTTTACAGTCATTTGTACAGGTCAGACTTTTTTTCATGTGTCCCCTGTATTATCCTACACATAGGACTCTTGCTCAGAAGCCACGAGTTTGGCATTTTGGCCATTGCCATCTTGGATTTTTGGAGCCAAAAGTAGTCACTTAGGAAGACTATGGTTGGATCCAAATGTCCAGACTTGTCTGCACTTGTAGATTCACAGACATTGTGGGCGTGTTCCTGTAACCAGCTAAAACAATACTCGTGTAGGCCAGAAATAATATTCAACATCATGATACAGGAATGTGTAGAAATATAGGCTTCCCATGTCGCAGTACATACGACAGCGAGGGCTCAGTTTCCAGAGGGTGGACATTTGGATGCAGCTTAACACTAGCTGCTAGCTTGTTTAGCACAATGCATTTAAAACTATGATTATCTATGATAGTGCTTGCTATTTTTTTCTAGCAAAAAAATGGGCTTTAAACCATTAAAAAAATGTAGTTTACTCACCAGAAAACTTGAATATCCGACTTCTAAAAGGGTCTTTTAGTACAACCTGAGCAAGACTTTTTTAGGCGACCAGGATGTTACAATTAACTGTTATGAACTGAAAACACACTGAGATGGCGACAGTGACAGTTACACAGATACTCTGTGAATCTTGCATTACAACATGGTTATGTTACCTAACCTCGTTTTTGCAGGGATAGCAACTCATCAACAGACAGCAGCCACTTGTCACTCAAAGCAGCCATGCCCGTAATTATGCATAGGCCTATAGTATGTAAACTTGAGGATTGGCTAATTTTTTAAACCAAGTGGCCATTTGAACTGAGCTTGAACTGCAGTTTTTGGTACGTGGCTGATTCTGACTGGTTAATCCACAGACAGGGGACGCCATAACAAAGCTAAAATTTTAACACATTAATATCTCCTATTTGGTTGCTGATGTTTCCTCTTTATTAAGAGCACAGGATGTGTTACTTGCAAATCAGACCTTTATGTAACGGAAAACAACTGCAATATAATTTAAGATGGACTTTAATCATCCTCGAATCCTCAAATTAACTCTTGTAGGCCTACTAACGTGTCTGCAGCTTTTTCCTCAGCGTGGGTAGAGATTTGTGAGACTCTCAGTTTCTTTCTCTCAACTCAGCAGATGTGCTTTGTGCAGCAGACAGACCAATTCTCTGGACATGAAGAGACAACTCAGTCCCTTCAGTTCAGACTGAAACCTGCAGAGCCGAGAGCAGCTTGATCCACAGGAAACAATCTGTTCAGACTGAAGACGATGGCATCATGTGTGAGTATGGTCCCTTTCTTCCGCACAAGTTATGCTCCGCACTGAAGCATTCATAATGAGGCATATGTTGTGCATGCGTTTGGACAAACACACAATCTTTCCACATTTACAGTGCAGACAGGCAGGCTGGCAGGTGCATCTGCTTCTTGCTGAAGACACGCGGCACTGATTGGCTGAGTCAGCACAACATGCTGACAGATACATGGATAGCTGTCCACCCACTAATATATAGATACACACACACACACACACACACACACACACACACACACACACACACACACACACACACACATACACATATATATACAGAGACAAAGCTGTGTACAGCAAAATAAAGCGATGATACACGCTCCAACACAGAATAAACACACACTTTTGATTACACACGCACAGACGATGCACATATACAGTGTGTAGATGCATAGAAGCACACACACACACATGCACACAAAGGCAATGAAGGGATGCTCATCTCTCAAAGCTATATCAAAGGTCACGAAGGAGTAATGAAGTAAAAAGTTCAAGGGGAAAGACAGCGAGAGGCGGAAAATAGGCGTCGAGAGAGACATATTGTTATGTGAAAAGCTGAGAGAGGAGCTTGTTACTGGAGATAGACAGATATGTGGCAAAAAGTAGGAATCAGAGTCAGAGAGATGCAGGGAAAGAGACATGAAGGATTTCAAGAGCAAATGACAGGAGAATGTGGGAAAAGGAAGAACAAAGAAGGGGACAAAGAGAAGGAGTCTGAGCACAGATGGAGAGTATATGAACCCATCAAGGTCAGCTGATGTGATGTAAGACATCAGAGATGAGTTGTGTCTTCTGTCCTTCAATCATCTGTCCATCCCTCCATCTTTTCCTGGCACTGTCATGCTTTAATGCCATCCCTTTGGCACTCACACACAGATATTTCAGGCACAACGAGAGCCATTCATTAAGGCGCGAGGGCTTTCGTATGCAGCGACGCTACCTTGCAATCACCTCCGCTGCATCCCAATTACCTCGGGTCTAATTGATGTTAGATTTATTAAAGTTAATGAGCCACCTGGCCATCTGTTGAGCAGCACAGGGGATGATCGGCGGCGAGGGCAGAAGACGCAACACAAAAAAGCTGCAAGGGCACATCCAGCTCGTGCGGGAGGGGGGAAACAAAAAAAAAATAGCCGAGAGGGGAGACAAAGAGATTCACTACCAACTCCTTTCCTCCCTTCCTCCCTCCTTTCCTCCATCCTTGCAATCAAAGACAAGCTCTCACATCACTCCGTGTTTTTTCCACTCTCCCATACGTCTTGCATCCTTTTTATGGCGTTCATATTTCAACTATATGGCTCTATATATGGCGGGTATATATATGGCATATGATTAACGGCCCTCAACCGGCTCTGTATGTCCAATAAATCATAAACATATATATTTTACAGACTTATATACTTCTTGGAGCCGGAGATGAAATTTTAATTTCAGATAGCAGTTCTGCTGCTGGCCAGTGTGTATTTTATTTTGTCTCTCAGGCCCGGTGGTGGACTGTTGGGGCTCCTCTTAACTCCCTTTGTTGTGGCTTCATCCTCCAGTGGCTTTTCAAAGGCTCCCCAGACTCCGCAGGGCACTAATCTAACTGTACTTGTGTGCGTATATATTTTTTTCTAAGTGTGTATTTTTCACATGCATGCATTTCAATAAACTGAGCCTTCAATCTCAGAGTCAAAAGTTTATTGTATGTATATATATGTGCAAACTGCCGCCTGCAGGTGCAACGCCACTATTTCGATAGTATTATTAATCCCTGTCAGGTGCAAGGATATGAAAATCTGTATGACAGGTGTGCTTTGCCACTGATTATCCATTTTGTCACATTTATCTTCCAGCCAAATATAGCAGCTACCTCTTCGCCGCCCTCTCTACCACACATCCAAAAAAAAGATAAAACATCTGGGCTGAGTACCCACAGTAGTTATAAATTATCGCCTGAAGCAGTTTTTCCCAAGCACATGGATCCAATCTCCCAAGGTCAGAAAGTTGAAGGATTTGGAGTAGAAATATGAAATTTGGTGTGACAGTGTGAGCTATTTTGTCATGTCATTTCAAGCTCCCTGCTGTGCAATTATATCCATAGTAGACTGCATTTGGCTCTGCAGTCAGTTTGGGCTCCATGAATTTACTGAATAAATCCTCACAGGGAAAATGTTAGGAGCTAATGGCCTTGGTAAGTAAATATCCTCTCAAGAGTCCAATATCAATTCTCACTAGGTGCCTAAAGGACATGTATGACTTCACAGTAACAAATATGTTGGAGCTGCTACAGGAGTTAATGTGCACATTAAATACTGTTATTTTGTTTTTATTGGATAAATTAAATATGTGTATATAGAATTGACATTAAATATAAACTCTGAAGGTCTAACAATCTGTTATTTCCGAGCATCCTCTGCCAGCTCCCATTCAGTCTTTATGTCAGAGGGACTATTTCCCACTTGCCTGTAGCATTGAAAATAAAATGGCCACATTAAAAGGGACATTTCTATGTTATTGTTGTCGCTCTTTTCTAAATTTTGCATGACATGTTTAAGGAAAAATCTATGGCTCATTAATTTCAGTTCTTTATTCTACAAAAAGCCTTTGGACACAGACAATGCAGGGTAATAAAGTCAACCGAATGGGAAGCGTGAACTGTGCCAGGTGAGACACAGCAGCATGGTCATGGTAAGACATAAGGATATGACGGCTTTTCTGTACTAGTATGAATGTGAGCGAATGAGTTGCATAACATCCAAGTAGCTAATGAACGAAACATGGATGAAGCACCTAATGATAACTTCTAGTTGCCTCTTTGTCAGCTCCACTGCTACATTTATGCTTTTATGTGTATTTTGCAAGTGCCGGGGTCCTTTTTGTGGTTGATGTTGGATGGTGGTGGTAAACATCATGGAAAAGAAGGACAAGATGTGCACAGCCAAACGAGCATCCTGCAAGCTAGGATGGATGACTGGATGACCTCCGTGCCGCTCAGTCTCCAACAGGATATCAGGAACTGTAATATCCCTTGTTTTAATGAAACTTCCTGAAATAGTAGACAGCACCATTCAACCAGGTGACTCTTTTTCTATATCTGACAGAGGACTCTGGAGAGAGAAGCGGCATGTGCTGTAATGGTCTGGTGAGACAGTGGCAATGTGAGGTGCTATCCTGCTCTGGAGTGCTGTTTTGCGCCATTCAGAGGCTGCTGCAGAGTGGTGCTGCCCATGCTCGGGAGAAGCGACTGTGCAGCCATCTTGTTGAGGTAAAGTTAATATACTACAATGCTTCCCCCCAGTGATGCGAGAAATTGAGCCAATAAGAGTCTGGAGAGCATTTCAGGGCATCACCGTCAGCGTCACAGATGATGTCAATGAATTGAATAGCAAACGCAACTGTACTCAAAACTACTGTTAAATCATTCCACAACCAGAAACTATGGATTAGCTAAACGATCCAATAACATGGACAATTATAGAGCAGCAGCCTGCAATGTAAGAAGACGCAAAGAAGGACTAAAGTGCAATGCACAAGTGGAAGGAGCTAATGGCTGCACTAAAGTCTGCCCTCTCCATGTTAGTGGATGGGACATGGGCCAAACTAAAAACTCAAAGTACACATCAAATACATATTTTCCCAAAGATATTTTCTGTCATTTAAGGTAGTTTTTATCAGGCTGCTGAATCATCAAGTTCTGATAAGTTTGGTTTTCGCTAGTTATTTAACGTGGGGATTTAACGACATGATTGACAACTGTGTGATTTTCCCACTTGTGGGATAATAAAGTTGACCTTGACCTTGACCTTGTGTGAGCTAGTCAATGGGCTCACATTCAGTGGCTCCAAATGATGTCACCAGAGCATGATGGCAGCAGCTGTATCCAGGATATTTTAGCTTCACTTCTGTACAGAGGGGGTAAGTGGAGATGCACCGTCCATCTTTAGTCTATGGGTCAACCTAGCAAGAGTACTGTCATCTGTCATCGGCTTAGCATGTTCTATTTACTGGCTAGCCCACCAGCTATTCTGCAAATAACCACTATGTTATCACCTATTCTAAAAGGACACACTCATTTTTGCTAGCCTACTTTTTAATGTGACCAGGCACTAGCTCAAATGCTGCAGTGTTGTGTTACTAGTTGATAGCAAGCTAACTTCTTGCTCTATGCTTAGCAGTGCTAAAATGAAGATGTTCCCTGGTGTCAGTTTTTTTAAATGATTTTTGTTTTAACTTTGGAGTTAATCATCCTGAGGTTATGGAAAATTTACTCTAGTCGTTATGTTACCCATACTTTTTGTCACGCCACATAAATGTCACTCTGCTTCCTGCACTGGCACTGAATTACCAGCTGACATAAATTATGTCCTGCAGATTCATCCCATATAAACATAATTCCCTGGCAGGTCAGGCTGCACTGGGCTTTAACAGCATGAAATGAGGAATTATGACATGTTTTGCATGGCTTCTGACTACTTTATAAGCTCCAGACTATGATCTAATGAACATATCTAATTTAATGCAGTCACAATTTGAGACTGTGTGTGTCAGGACTACAGATCACTTTGCCTCTCTTCTTTTACACACACTGTCACAAGACATTGCTGCTTTGTGTGTTCATGTGCTGTTCATGTGTGTTGATACTTGTGTTCACTAGAGCTGAGATGTGTTGCAGTGTCCTACACCTCTGAACTGGTACTGTAGTGAGCGGCAGTACTGTAGCTGGGTGATTATCTGCCCCGAGGCAGTTTATACAGAGGGGCTCCCATGTGACAGCCAGCCGCCATTTGATCCATGTGAAAAACGCTGCAACTGTAATATCCACCATAACCAGTTTGTTAGTCCTTTTTTCTTTAAACCAATGGAACAACCTTCCAGTGTAACCATTTCTTTTGTTTCTAATAATTTGAGAGAATCTTGACAACATTACGCTGTGGGTCATGAATTAGCATGTCAGTACAGTATGTTCAGGAAAGTGTAAGTGGTTGACAGATCACTCTTCTCCCGAACTCATTTTATATGCAAATGAGGGGCTAAAGAATGGTAATAAGTGAATATGTCACCCAATGCAACAGTGGTCCCATTATGTTTAACTATTTTTTAGACAGAAATGTTAACTCAGAGACCACCCAGTACTCCCAGCATGTTAGCATTCCAAACTTGTCAAATACCGCCGCTTTGTCAGTGATCTGGGCGTTAGATATTGACGTACAAAAGCACTATTCATGGCGTAATGAAATGCACTGGTCGGCAGCAGTGTGTAACATCGCTGGTAACAACATGATAAAAAGAGCTGGAATGTTGGGAGGGAAGGTGAATTGGTCCAACAAATCCCAGATTTTCACCCGGGAACCCACTGTCCACTTCCCGTGTGAATGTTGGGCAAAACTATGATGTTTTTTTCTAAACCTAATCATGTGCTTTTGTAAATAAACATAAATACAAGGTGTTTTACTGATGTTGGAAGCTTATTTTGAAAAGGCTGTATGCATCTAATATTTTCTGTGAAAATAGAGCTGTAATTTGAGAAGACGCAACGTATGTAACAGGCCTAAATTGACAAGACAACGTCGTTGAACGTCAACAGCAGATGCAGAAGGATACTTAGCGCCTCAAAATACAATCTGGTCCACATTTTTTGTGCATGTGTCAGTTACTTTACATTATTTCAATCAAACAAAACTTAATTTAGGTATATGCACTCTGCAAGCACAATATAAAGTTAAATAATGGTCTTCAGACATTTGACACCAGGCACGAGAAAGGCCCACAACACTGGGGTAACAGTGTGCTTTATTGGTGTATATTCCATTTTACACCCATCCCAAAGACACCATATTATTATCTAACTGTGTGATTGGCTAGTACCCGTTACGTCGATGCGTAAAGGTTGGAGGCAGTTAGGTTTAGGGCAAAGAGATATTCTATGAGGTTATAGTGGTACATTTACAAGAAAAAGCTGACAAATCTTCCACCAGAAAATCAGGTTACATAGTATGAAAAGTGTCAAAGTCCATGTAGGGAAGAAAATGTGATGGATGAATGGGTGAAGCACAGGATATTCATGTAGGGGACTAGGGTTTGAGCCCTGTGTGAGTAAACATTTGTGTTTATATTTTTTATCTTAGTTTACTTCTTATTTTTAGTTTTTAAGAATGATGCCCAGGAATATGTACAGTACCTGGGTAAAAAAATAGCCCCATTGGCAATTTACACCAAGGGTGCAAATAACATTGTTGACTATGGACACCTGAGTGCTAATAGCTTGTGCCTTCATTTATTGTTGTTTTTTGTTTCTTCCTGCATTTTTTGATAACAGTCAAAGGACAATATAGTAGAATTCCAGCCTTTAATTTTGTAGCTGTTTGATTATAAGCATTGCTCTTTGGAAGACATTGATAAATGATCTTTTTTCATTTTTTCATTGGAGGACTTGTAATAATTATGTCAGAAAACAAACTTAGTATACCTTACTCCAGTTCCCTCTCTACACTGAAGGGAGACAGAAGCGTGTCTCGGCTCACTGAGCCACCCAGACGCCATGCAGCCTTTATTGTTCAAAGAGTTGAGGGGGTCATTGCTTTATGGAGGGCGACATGGGGACGCTGTCTCCTCCAGCTGGGCCTAATGATAACCATGTGAGCACATGAAAGTCATTTTGCTCTTCTTTGACCAGCCAAAATGATTCCCCTCTGTAGTCCCACGCTGTAAATTGTGGTGGAAGGCATAAACAGAGAGGGGCAATTTCTCTGAAATCCTCCCCTAATGTGGGACAAAGCCATGGAGGACACCACAGGGATGACATTCCAGTCTCATCACCTTTGAACCTGTGTTTGGGTAACAAAAGGGAAAATGGCAAAATGAAGATAAAGTGAACTGTGCAGGTGAAGGGAGAGAGAGAAAATGAGGACAGCAAAGATAGAAGGAGGAAGGAAAATTAGAATGATTGAGGGAAGTGACAGGGGATGCTGCAGATGAGAGAGGTGGAGGAGGATGAGAGGGAGGCAGCCGATCAAATTTTATGGTTGACTTATCCCTTTCACAGCCCCTTGAAATAGCCAAACAATTTACAGTCATTCAAAGCATTAACCTTTCACGAGCCACAGGGACTCATTGTCCATGATGCCGCGATGAGGCGCTTTGCATGCCTGATGAAACGTCGCGGGGAAATAACTCATTGAGTGGGCAAAACAAAGAAATGGAGGGGAAGAGAAAAAGTAGGAAGGGGAGAGGGGCAGATTAGCTGAGGAGAAGGAGAGAGAGACATGTTTGAAGGAGGACAAGGAGTGATGTTTTAGAGAGCCTTTTGTTAGGGAAGGTAGATTGGCTCATGCATCAGTGTGAGGGATGGCAGGGAGGCCTCCTTGGTCCATACTTAACGTTTTTTTCAGGTGAAGAGGAGGAAGGTGGGAGGAAGTCCAGAGTTACAGTGAAAGAGGGGAGAGGAGAGGAAGCGTTAAGAGCACAAGAAGCAAGCTTGATTCCCATCTCATGGCGGGGAGCCAATGTCCATGCTATTTACTGCATGACAGCCTCCCATATCTCCATCAATCCCCTACACGAGGCGGGAAACAGAAAGGGGGGGCTGAAGGGCCGAGAGCGTGTGTGTTGTTATGTGTGAAGGAAAGGAGGAAGGAAACAAGAAAGGAAAGGAGGGAAAGCAAACAAAGAAGTAGGAGAAAGAGGGAAAGATGCAAGAAAATAGGTTTTTAGAGGTCCATTCTTTTGGTCCTTCAAAACAGTCAAAAAAAGTATTTAGATTTTTCAAATTGTATATACTTACTTATCTGTTTTATTGGCATTGGGTTGTATTTTCTGCAAGTTTTTTTTATCCCCAACATGAAGATCTAAATGTTGTTTCAAAGACTTATTTTAGCATGTTGACCTGAGATAAAATTCTGGTGGAAAAATACTGTCATATACAGTCACACTTAGGGTTATTTTGTTTTTTGGCATTAAATTTGGTAAATTTGGTCATGCTTTCTTTTATGGGTCCATTAGTTCAACATGTCCACATCCCAACTCGTCGAATACCAACATTTGGTTAGTGGCCCTACACATCTAAATACAACGCACTAAGTCCCCTCTTGCATCAGCTTTGGACGTTCCGGGATGGCGTGTCAATTTACGCTCATTATATGCATTGTGTCTTTTCAAAATACACTTTTTACATTTTCAGAATGTAACATCACATGACATACATAACTAACATAGAATCTTACACATATTTGCACACTAAGATGTTATTAACGTAACTCAGTTGACTTTTGGTTTCACACTGGAGATGAACAGCTCCCAAGTGAAAGTCCAGAGTTTGTTTGCCCCATTCATCTCAACCCTATGTTGACTTTCTCACTCTTTATATTACAGTAGCTATGCACAGAAACTGATGCCATGAGGTGCATATCTTACTGCAGCTAAGGATGCCTCTGTACATAGGTGTCTGCTGCCTGAGGCCACTGCCAAGCGTAGGTATTTGCACTCTGAAGGCGTCCTTTTTTCTAAACGCAACCATGTGCGTGTGTTGGCTAAATGTAAACGCATGCGTTTGTTGTTGAAGGAAAAAAAAACATAAATTTGCAATGTTGTACCGACGTAATGCATTTATTTTGAAAGAGACTGTATGCAAACTGTACAGAGAGTATTTTATAAGCAGACAATGCCTGTAACAGGCTGAAGTTCCGGCATCCCAGGATGTCAACAGCCAATGCACCCAGGGTATCTTGCATGTCCATGACCAAATGTTGATATGTGACGAAGTTGGAGTGGGAATCTGTTGGTATTTGAAGAGTCTGGAGTAAGACAGAGCTTATTATTTCAAAATCATTTCCTGGAAAAATGAAATTATAACTTGGTGCTATATATAGGGAAAATAGAAGCAAAGTTTGGTTTTCTAGCAGTGTGTGACTGATTCCCAGAGCTGGTCACAAGTCCTCTTGATTCACTTGGGTACTGGAGATACTGACTATTGGAGATACTGAACAATTGTCAGCTTGATGCATCCCGTTTCCATTTTCAATATGACATTGCATCCATTTTAACCAGTTTCAGTTAGTCATGCAAGTGGCACTGATTTGCTAATTGTTAGTCAGCCTGTGGCACTTATTGGTCATTTTTATTTACAGAGAAACCACTGTTTCATGTCACGATGCCAGATGAATCTGTCCACTGCAACTTGGAGTGGGCAGATTTCCAAGGTCAGGACCCAAGCAAAAACACGACCTTACTGGGGGACCTGATTAGACTGAATATTATTTTAATCTGGCCTGACTCTAGTCCCAGGTCTGGTTTTGGTTACTAGGAGTTGAAAGGACATGAAAGATCTGTATCTCTGTGCACACTTTATTTGAATAAAAGTCAAAACCACATTTTACTAACTTTTCCCATACCCATACAAAGACATTTAACAGATTAGTAGGTGCTACTGTACTTCTGTAAGTACATTAGAATCACTGAGGAGGAGGAAATAAAAGTTTCTGAACTCTCATCTGTTAGTGCTAACAGCCAACTTATTAGACTCGAGCTGCACTAATTATTAGACCAGATACAATTACAGTCGCAGAGACAAATTGAGATAAGGGCGAGGGGGGAAATGGATTGATAACAGAGAGAGAGAAAAGGAGACAGAGACCAAGAGAGAGACAGAGAAAGAGCAGGAGATAAAGAGACAGAGAGGCTGCATACAAATGACCCCTTTTAGCTAATTAGCAGCGCTGCTAAGAGCCCTATGAGAATTGGCTCCTATATGCTGCCGCTGCACAGAGGCCCTATAGGTGGTGAGATCGAGCCCATGGCCACGGGGGCTCATAAGCAATGTGTGTCATCGCAGAATGCCATCAGTCATAGAACAAAGGAGGCACACAGGTCAAAGGCAGCGATACACCGCTGCACACTGCTTCTGCTGCTCTTCTTCTCTTCCTCCTCTCTTTCCTGTCCTTCACTTAATTTTCCATTAACCCCTTCCTCCTCATCCCCTTTTCCTCATCTCATCCCCCCCTCCTCCTATCTCTTCCATCTTCTTCATAGCAACCCTGTTCCTTTGTGTGTGAGTCAATTAGCTAGCCCTTTAGTTTTGATTTATAGACCATGGACCTCCTATGGCCTAATGGATTGCTATGAATTAATATGCAATGCTTATATGTGTGTGTGTGTGTGTGTGTGTGTGTGTGTGTGTGTGTGTGTGTGTGTGTGTGTGTGTGTGTGTGTGTGTGATAAATTAAGAGCAAGAGACACAATAGAGGTCACAGAGGTACCACTCTGACAGTGCTTGAATCGTCACCACTCCGGCCCCCAATTTTCATCCCTCACTTGAGAGAAATTATCAATTTGTAATGTCAACATAATGGATGAAGAACAATAATAAAGTGACTGCTGTGCTCGTTTAGATGAAGGCTCTCAATATCGTTTGCCATGTGGAAATAATTAGGCAGTTCATAAAGATTGGGACCAGCGATTGTTATTGTCTGGACAAAAGCCATGATTGGATGTCAGAGCGACGCGCTCAGAGGAGATTCATCAGCTCACAATTTTTCCCCCTTTGTTGACTGAGGACAACAACACAGAGATTAGAGACTCATCCTGCCTCAGGGGGGTGCAGAGAGGCAAGGTCATGATAGGTGCAAGTATATATCACCCTCATCCTCATCATCATCATCATCATCATCATCATCTGACTATTGTAACGCACACGCTCTATGACCAGAGGCTATTTACGCCAATCCAAGTCAAGAGGCCTTGTGCTGGTGGTTTATAGTTCAAGGGGTCATGAACTCTGCGGTCTATATCAAAAAAAGCCTGACAGAGGGCCTGTCAGCGCCCTGCTGCACACACACACACACACACACACACACACACACACACACACACACACACACACACACACACACACACACACACACACACACACACACACCAGTAGTGTATCATCACGGTCAGGTGAAAACCTTTCATCTCCACAATGTCAATATTTCAGGAACTAACTAAGAAAAACAGCCATTTTTTTTTTTTACTTTCAGCACAAAGCACATAACAGGGATATGAGAGGGTTTCTACACAACTCAGATGAATCAGGCCATCAAATTCGTACTCTCTACTCTCAAAGCACAAATCACTCCCTAAAATGTGAATTTCAGCTGTCAAAACATTTATTTCTTCCCCCTAGTTTTGTAATTTCTTCCTGGCAAATTCCAAAAAAATATGCTTATTAACTGTTTTTATGCCTCTGAGCTGGCGACAGATATGGCCGGAGTTATTGTTTCCTGGTTCGTTTTCTGTCTGTCCATCCCATTTTCTTTTTTCCCCCAAAGTTGGCACAAACATCCACTTGGACACAGTGATGAACTGATTAGATCTTGGTGGTCAAAGATCAAAGGTCAAGGTCACTGTGACCTTGCATTCATCCAATTTTCATGTATGCGATGTCTCAAGAAGGACTTGAGGGAATTTCCACAAATTTGTCACAAATGTTCACTTAGACTGAAGAATTAATTGATTAGAATTTGGTGGTCAAAGATCAAGTTCAAGTGACCTCATAAAACCTGTTTTGGCCATAACTCAATAATTCATACAATAATTATGACAAATTTCAGAAAAATGTCTCATAGAATAAAATGATAATGTGATGAAATTTTATATCCAAAAGGTCAAAGGTCAACTTTACATTGACATCATAAGAAAAACAGGCTGGCTGTTAATCAACAGCATAACTCAGGAACAGAGGTGGAGACATTTGGTCAGATACTGAATTGGTGACGCTAATCTTGGGTGTCCATCTTGAAACTATGTTGATTGTATAGATCTTCTGTGCTACCAGGTTGAAGATGTGAGTGAAGCATCTATGTTTAAGAATATGTTGCTCCTTTGCAGCAACATTTGAAGCATCGTCTGCTGTCATGGCTACATAGGAGTCTGGACAGACATGAATGTCAAATGTAACTGCAACTTGGCTGGTTTGCGAAGGTATACAACCATGAGGCAGTAATTCTAGTTAAACATGATAAGGTAACGTTTGTTTTTGCAGTGTTGTAAAATGTTCATACTGAACAAGTTTCATATAGATGTATTGAAATGTCCATGTAATGCAGCAACTAAAGCATGAGTTATATTTTGTGGTTATTAAATTTAAAGATCATCGTTAAGGTTAAAAATCATCATGGTGGTTCTAAAAAGAATAACTAAACCACAATTCTTAACCATAAGTGTTTTTATAGCTTAATCCAAGTGCTTCCCAAGCTTCTTTTTCCTGTGACCCCTTAATATGACCCATTGCTACCCCTCTTGATAGGTTGCATGACTGTGATGTCAGGAGATCAATCAAAGAGTGATTGTCTTCTCACAGCAGAAATGTCAGACAGCTGAACATAATTTCTTGTATCAGATTTTTTTCTGTCATTTCCTACCAGGGTAATTATCTGGTGACCCCAGGGTTGGAAAACACTGGCTAAAACCTAGAGTCGTGCACTTTGTGTCCCCACCATCCACCCTACACAGGTCCTACATCTGTGTGACTCAACTTCATGGCATTTTGTGGACTGGAAAATGGTGAGCATAGTCTACACAGCAATTCTGTTTCCTTTAAGCCATATTAATCGAAACCATACAGTAGAATATAAACATGATTTACAGAGACAGGGATTACACAATGTAAGAACATGATTTATGGGGAAAACACATTGTCCATCCAAGTCACGTAGTGTCTTGCAGAGAAGTGGTAGTCGGGTTAAAGTAGTCAGGATGGAGCAAATGTGATAAAAATGCTGTTTTACTGGAGAGATGAAGTGTCAGCACTGGGGAATAGGACAGTGGTGTATTCTGATGAGATGACACATCAAGCATATGTGTGGGCTAACACAGATAAAAACAGGTTGTGTGAGTGTGTGATGCTCTTTTAAAGTTTACAGGACATGGCACCCTGTTAGCTTGGGGATGTAAGGTGCAAACCTTAATGTCCCCAGCTAAAGCTTATCTGGGTACCATGTCTTTCCTCACCTCTCTTCTCCCCATTTCCTGTCCTCTCTCTACTGCCAGTCTCAAGCAGCAACCTCCAGGGCTGATAACGAAGCCAACACGGAAGTGCTACAAACTGTAGTTACTTGAACGGCTGCTTGAGGCTGGCTTTAGAAGCCAGTTAGTCTCCACAGACACCCATGTTAAAATGCCCTCCTTGGGCAGCAGAAATAAACATGTTTACAGCCTGGTACAAAAAAATAAATAAAAAAAACAGTTTTGGCCTCTATAGCGAGTTTCTCTCTTTAATGACAATAATGAATTTTTAAACTCAACTGTTTACATTTTATTAAGGCTGAAAGTTACACATAAATTAATTGTTAATTGCATTCCAGTACATGTCAGAAAACCAAGATGGTAATGGCATATACCAGTTCTAGTCAAGTTAACCATTGTTGACAAAACCAGGTAATGATGACGCATTACACTTTGTTTTGCACATACAAACACTGTAGCAACATGCCCAACAGTAGAAGTTGGACACACAGTCCTGTCCTGGACACACAGTCCTGTCCTGGACACACTGTCATACTTAGTGAGATAAAAATACGACATAAGTGCTAATAAACAGTATATTGTGTTGCTTTTGCTACTGTTGATGCACAGACCAGCCATATTGGATTTTTTGGAGTTGGTGAGGTTCCTCCAACTTTCCCAGTTGGAAATCCGACTTCAGAGGCAACTCAGTCTCACCTTTTAAAAGTTGTCGAAATCTGGCCTGCTGCCATCATAGTATAATGGGCCGTGGCAGCATTGGGGGAAATGTGGTGGGACAAGAACCAATGTTAAGGTGGTGAAAGTCTGAGTGGGGTGGGTGGTAGGGGTGGTGTATGGGTCCAACAACTACTGACTTCAGCCCAGGAGGGCGGTGTTTGCCTCTTGCAAGATTGTAAAGCTAAGCCCTTTTCCTTTCTTCCTAAACCCAACCATGTGTGTTAGTTGCTGAAGAAAAAAAAAGTCTATTTGCGGTGATGTACTAACGTAGTGCATTTATTTTGAAAGAGACTGTATGTAAACGGTAAATTTCCTGAGAAAACAGGAGTGTATTTTGAAAGAAGACAATGCATGTAACAGGCAGAACAACAAGCAATGCACCCAGGGTACCTTGCATGTCACCCTTGGACTTGGAGTCCATGACCAAACGTTGATATAAGATAAGATACACCTTTATTGATCCCACAATTGAGAAATTCCAGAGACGAGATTGGAGTGCGAATGCGTTGTCAGGGAGTGTTCCAGTTGGAATTTCTGACTGGGAACTCGGAAATTCTGACCTTAATGTACAAATAAAATGCACCATTAAAAACGTCCACAAGCCAACGGGTGATGTCATGGTAGCTACGTTCTTAATTTACAAGAAAATGCACTTAAATATATTGAAAAGCACTAAATTGATGATTATATACGTAGATTTCTCAGTTTAGTAATTTGAGGGTATCATTTGTACATTCAGGCTATTGAAATAATTGTTTCATCTAAACGTTTCCCTTTTACTACAACACCAGCATCAGGGAAGGTTTCCAAAAAAGTGCAAACAACATGAAGTTACAAAAGATTCTCATTTTATAGCTGTTGTGTGATGAACTAAAGTGATTCCTCACTTCCAGGCTGATTACCATGAGTCACAGAAACTCTATCAAGAGCCTTTAATGAGCAGGAGGGCCATTAAATCTGGTAAGCACACACTGGATGATATTAAATCAACCTTAAAATCAAGTTAACAGATGAATCAGTGCTCACGTGGGATCTACAAGGTATAGCTACATGTAATGGCAGCAGCCCAGCAGCAGTAGATGCATAACTGTGGCAGCTGCCCTGGGGGGCAACTGATAATACTCAATCTAACCGACCTCATTAAGGGACCCTTGTTTTTTTACCTTCTCCATCTCAGCCAAGATCTCTGCAGCCCGTCGCTGGTTTCATCAGAGGTGATGAAAAAGCACAAGTCTAATCATTTCTTTTTCCACACGCCGCGGCCATAGAGTGTGCACGCACGTGGATGCAGGCAGAGATTACTAACGGTTTAATGGATAACGAAGCCTGACAGGTGGTCCTCTCGCTGAGATTAAGGACCGGTGGGTTAATGACGGTGGGGGTGAGATTGTCATAACTCACAATAAGGCCATTAAAGTGATATTACTAGAAAGACTTCAGCTGATATGGGCTCAACTCTCCAACAAGGTGGCATTGGGCGGAGGGCTTTACCATTTTTCAAAGAGTTTTTTTTCTTCTCTCGCCTGCAGCTCAGTATAAATAGGATTCAACTCAAGAAGAATCTTAGCAAGACACAAGTGATGAGACAAAGGAAGACACTGTAATCTCCCACTGCTGTTTTCACTCATAGAATACTAGTGTAAGGATTCAGATAAACTTTCAATGCATGCAACATCTATTATCAAATATTTAGTTAGGGATTGGTATTGCTGTTATTTAGAAAATTAACTGCCGATTGACTTTGAAATGTTACCAGACTTTATCACTGTACTGACACTATCTGAAGGTGGTGTTGACAAATAAACAAAAAGAACAAAGCAACATTTTATTAGAGTTTTTTACTCCTTTTCTTTCCCTTCCTCCTGGACAAAGAAGAGCACATTCCTCCACTCACAGAAGCTCCTCAACAGTTGAAGGTCCAGGACAACAATGGAAGGGAGGCCTCTGGCAGCCATCTCTGCAGTTCACTACTCCCCTCTGGTGGTCAGCAGGGGCCACTGCAGTGTTCAGGGGCCAGAGGAACAAAGGATGGAGAGCTGAACAATAGAGTCAACAGCAGAAAGCAGCAACAGAGCCAAAGTGGGTGCTGTTGCAGTGCTTTTTTTTCTTTTCCTTTTTATAGACATACTGTAGATCTATAGAAATATAGTTTGAATGTTCTGTTTTATCCTTGAACACTTAAGTCTACATTTCTTATTCCTTTGGATAATAAGTATGTTTACTTTAGTGTATAATCATTGGAAAATAAGAATCCTATTTTTGTTACCTCAGAATGAGCCATTAACATACAGATCCTCATCTATGCAGATTGCCATGTTGCACCCCCATGTTTCCACAGTAACCCAGAACGGACAAAGCAAACACTGACTCCAGATAGGGACATTAGTGTTTCATGCCGGCCAACCTAGTTAGCAGCCCTGCTGTGGTGAGAGCATCAGAGAAACACTGATTTTTAATGTGACACTGCTTTATTCAGTTTTTTTACTGGTTTAAATCACCTGATGTGTTTGTTTTGGAGAGGAAGAGATGTCTGAAGATAATTCAGTTCCCTCCTGAAAAATAAACACTGAAGGAATTCTAACCACCAGAAGTTTCAACTAGTTGCAATCTGCAGTCCTAACCACTAGATGCCACTAAATCACCCTAAATCTTACACACTGGACCTTTAACATTTACACTTTTTAGCTATATATTGTGCTAAAAGACTATGGCAAACATGGCATAGCCTAGGCAAAACAAGTAGCGAGACAAAAAACTGTTAGGATGCAGACTGATATATCTAGCACACGTGCAACCCAAGCGAATAAATGTTGGCATTGTATGTTTCTGCAAACTACAGATATGTTGCATTTGTATGTTTCATATGTTAAATTTGTACATTTCATATGTAGCATATATGTTGAAACTTTATGTTTCTTTCAACTGTCAATTTCATGGTGTGACAGTGCTGTGGTTTAAGTGTGGTTAGATGTAAGCACAAAAACCACTTGGTTAGGTTTAGGAAAACATCATGTTTTGATAGAAATTCATGGTTGTGTCACCACAAACCCCATGGCAAGCTCTGGGGGCTGAAAAAATGACGCCAAGTGTGGAAAACTGCAGTTCCTTTGATGGCAACTTGAGGCTGGCTCCAAGACTGAATCAATCCCACACCCATTCTAAAATGGCCAACTTTAGAGCAGAAATAAACATGTTTACAGCCTGGTACAAAAAAGGTTTTGATCTCTGTAGCTGATATCCCCCTTCTGAGCAAATTTATGGTAAATTTTTTAAATTAACTAATCTGTTTACATTTAATTAAGGTGTAAAGTTTCAAATAAATAAGGGCGGGGCCGCTTGAGTGACAGGCTGTCTGCAAGGCGTCACTACAGTCTGTGAGTCAGATCAGCCCCTCGCTCCTCCACAGTCCCAGCCTCTCTTCCAAATATGGTCACTTCTGGCTCCAAAAAATCAAGATGGTGATAGCCAAAATGCCGAATGGGATGATGTCACTGTGGTTATGTCCATCAATTTTATAGTCTATGCCTCAGACACAGCTGGTCACTGGTTTTGAACAGCAGTCTGCTGCTTGGCCGCCATCTTGCCTAAGTGTCTCATCATCCACCAACCCCTCTTCCTCCTGATTAGAAACTTAGCTCTTATACCTGTAATCAAAACTATGTCCCTTAAGAAATGTTGATACAAGAAGTATGAAAGCTACAAATGTTACAAATTTGTTGTTTGCAGAGACATACTGTACAATGCCAACATTTTGTTCTGGTGACTGGGCTGTGGGAAATGTTGTGCTGGGGTTGTTGCAGTGTAAAATTCCCCAAATCTAATACAGAGCATGACAGAGCTGCTGACTTTATATGAAACTCGTATAGCTCGTATTTCCACCCATACAATGGAGAAATACGACACAGTGGATGTGCTAGTTGTGAACAATCGTGCTGTGCCTCTTGTATTTATGGTTGCTAAGATAACTCTTGCTCAGGAGACAGGTTTAAAAAATTAAAGACACATTTAATGGAACATTGAGGGTTTAAAACAATGATCCTTTTTCCAATTATTTTCTATGGGAGTCAGAGAGACTAAACGTGAGATGGTTTGTGAGAGAACAACTTGAACAGCTACACTGAAGACTGTTTTTGTTTCATACGATATAACACTATCGTAGTGAATGACAAACAAACACAACAGACTCAGCCAAAGAAGTTATGACCACATCTTTACCAATATTGTGCAACATAATACTTAACCCCCCACGTTATGACTCTACGGTCTCATGTTTGGATAATTATGTTTGTCCTTTCAGAGTCTGACAGGTCTACAGCAGAGAAACTCTACACGTCCATCTTTTCACACGTCAAATCCCTGAGAAGGGGATCCTGTGCTGTGAATCTGTGTCATTGTGTACCTGCAGGGGTCAGAGCTGCCACTTGAGCCCGCACCTGAACAACATCCACCTGCTGTCACCTGTGTCTTCCAGGATCACACCCAGTCCAATGCTCACTCCACCAGCAAGCCTGAGGAGAGACGCTCATCAGATTTCTGAGATCAAGATTCTTTCTGCTGCATGGATATACTCACTGTACTGATATAATTACAGTCCTCTTTGCACTCACATCGGCTCCCCTGGAAACACCTGAGCCAGAGGAACAGAAAACTCCTGCACCTTTTAGTTTTAATTTCTTTTAAAGTATTTTTTGGCCTCTTTTTTTTTTTAGGTCAGTTTTACCTTCCGAAACCTGGGACTGTTAAACGGGTTTAAACTTGCTCCTCTCTGGATATAAATAATATTAGCACACAAAGGGGTAAGATTTGTATTTTTGGTGCCTTAATGTCTCAGCCTAATGTAAACACATCACATTTTCCTTTATAATATGGTTTTCCTTCACCCATAGATCTGCCATTAACAGATATCTTTACCGTTCTTCGCAGCTGTGTGTGTTATCATTAAGAGTCATTGTCAGTGATGTAATTTTCACAGTAATTTCACTGGGATGTGGACTGGATGTAATAGCGCGGCATGCATGTGAAGATTGGCCATGTAGACTGTGTGTATGTGTGTGTCTGTGTGTGTGTGTGTGTGTGTGTGGATGAGAGATAGAAGGTGTGGACTGATGAAAGAAGAAATGCAATAATTTATCTTCTCCTTTTATTACAGATTAAAATGGGCTGCTTCACATTCGTCAAATTGATGATGGTCTTGTTCAACTTGCTTATCTTTGTGAGTATGTTTCTGCTTTGATTGCATATACGAGTACGAGGAGGAGGCTGGGGAGGTGGTGGTGGTGGTGTGTGTGTGTGTGTGTGTGTGGGGGGGGGGGTTCTGTTCATTGATTGTGTTAAAGCTTAACATGAAAAGTCATGTGTAAAGTAAAGAAAACAAACAATGGCTTTCAACGCAATGCATAGAAAATCATTTAATGCCGTCCTTCAATGCAAACAGACATTACATAAACATTTCAGATCACTGAGCCAGGAGGCCTAAATGATGTTCCTTTCTCCTCCTTTCTCTCCACCGTAGCAATTTTCATCTCATTAACTTCACGGCTCTAATGTTGCTACCTACATCTTCGGCTTAATGTTGATAACTAATGTGGTTTGTGAAATGGAGAGAAACTTTGGCAAGGGTAAGCCGAATTTGCCTGCCGAGTCGGGCCCACCTGGGCTCCCACTGTCACAGATGATGCTCCCAGCGCAAGTCATCATTTTCCTCACATTTCCCATTTCTGCCTGAGTTACACTGCTTGATGAATGTGGTGCGGCAGCTCTTAAAGTCACGGCAGCACCCTGATTATGATGTCTCTTTGAAATGTTAGCCATCAGAGCAGAATGATGAAATGATTCTCTTATGCTCATAAAGATGAGGCTTTAACGGGACTGCTCAAGCACTTCAGCTGCATTTCAAGTTGGACGTTGAAACATTATTGTGTCCTCAGCTGAGGTGTCCTCTCCAGTTGAGATCTGCAGTCAGAGAATTTATCTTTCGAGGAGATAAGGGGCAGGATTTACATAAGAATCAATATTCTTCTGTGAATCTGAGGCAGTTCATAAATTCCAAAACTTGGCACTTGAACAATAATAGTATTACAGCTTCCCAATCGCTGAACATGCTGTGCCCACACATCAGGAAAAAAGTCACTTGTGCAGTGAAGTGAGTTTCTAGCTGTGATGCTATGAGGGAGAAAATATTCAAACAGAGCAGTCTTCAAAAGATATTTTGGGTTGAACACTTTCCTGGTGTATCAAATTTACCTTTTTGTCCAAAATCAATCATTTAACCTCCAACCAGTCATATTTGCAGGAGCTAACACCAAACCTCCAACCACAGTTGGCATCCCGATGGCAAAACCTATTTGAAAGTGAAAGAGAATTTACCACAAGAGCAGAGAGTTTAGTTAGGTCAAGAGTTCACTGTCACAGCCCATTTCAAGAATGGAAAGAGAGGATACCACACGCACACATGTGATTTTGGGCTGTCTCTTGTGGGGAAAAAAAAAAAAGTTGAAATCCATCCATCCATCTTCATTTTCTTGAGGGTCGCGGGGGGGGGGGGGGGGGGGGGGGGGGGGGGGGGCTGGAGCCTATCCCAGCTGACATCGGGCGAGAGGCAGGGTACACCCTGGACAGGTCGCCAGACTATCACAGGGCTGACAAATAGAGACAGACAACCATTCACAGTCACACCTATGGACAATTTAGAGTTATCAATTAACCTAGTCTCCAATCTGCATGTCTCTGGTGCCCGGAGAGAACCCAAGCTGACACAGGAAGAACATGCAAACTCCACACAGAAGGGTTCCTCCTATCTTTACTTTTACATCAAAAGTGGTAGTCTGAGATCTAACAATGAGCCACATCCACTGACAGTCGACCAAAAGTGCTTGACCATGCAGCTGCAATAAGATTTCAAAAATTAGGATCAAATTGTAAGAATCTGAATGCTGCTACACAGTGGTGCTGCCAAGAGATGGCCAAGGGGGCCTCGGCCAGCCTGATACAAGACTGCAATCACATGGCCAATCTGCTGACAGGAGAAAAGAAGGAAGTAGATGTTCAGATGTGGGTTTTAAAGCATGGCAAGATGCTGATATTTCTAAAATACAAGATCTGTTTTCAGATGGGACTCTTTTTCACAACTTAGAGTTGAATTCAATCTCCCTCAAACACAGTTTTTTTCCGCTATTTACAGTTTAGAAGTGATATCCAATCCATACCAATATAGAAAAGTGTCTGACATTACATTAGTTTTGTCTTAATTGTGGGTTTTTGTGAAGTATTACCCTATCTAACATATGTATACATATATATATATATATATATATATATATATAAACATGTGTGTGTGTGTGTGTGTACATACTATACTGAGTAAAACAAAAAAGAAGGAAGTAGTATAAAGAGCGAAAGTGGGATTGGGGTGATGGATGGGTCAAACAAATGCAGGACTTTCCCTCAGGAAACAGGTGTTTGGAATTGTGTGAAGCCAAGTGAACTTTGAGTCATTCCATGTTTCTTTTCCTAAACCTAACCTATGTAACTTTACTTGCCTAAACCTTAAGACGCCCATCTATGTTTCTTTTTCTACACCTAAAGTACATAACTTTATGATAGGTACGCAACCTGATTCAAGGGGCGCTAGTTTGTTAGATATCATACAAACCATTGTATAAGGAAAATTAAAGCTTTTTTAAGAAAAGGGCAATATTGGAAGACCAATGAATCAATTAATATACAGATACATTACACAATAAAAAAGGATTGTTGTGGAGCTCAAAATGTTAACTGTATCAGTACTGGCCTACGCACATCTGATAATTAGTAACAATAATTGTTAAATAAGAAACCGAAGTATATCAGTATGTGTTTCCTTAACTCTTCATACTGAAATCGTTTTCAATTAGCATACTTCAACAGCATAATAGACTTCCTGAAATTCAGTTATTGTTTTTGGATTTGGTGTGTCAGCCCAAGATTTTTAGTGGCTCCATCTAGCCGCCCCTTTGAAAAATTTCTGTGGGCACCACAACCTTCATCCACAAACCCACCATTTAGACTACCACGTGAAATGAAACAAAGTAGAGCGATGTGCTTCTAAGTGAACTTGTAAGACTGTTATTGCACAGACGGTGTCTTTGTCATTGTCTGAGTGAAATACTGGAAAATACAGCCAAAAAAGAGGTCCCTGATTTTCCCAGTTAAGGAAGCTGTAGTCATTTAAAACATGCACTGGAGCTGTTACCAAATTTCAGTACCCTGATTCTAAATTTCTTACATTTTTATAAATATGTGAATATAAAACTAAACAAACCTATCAGAGACTAGACAGCAATAATAATATATAAGTTTGCCAAAAGATACCCAGTGATTTTAGTCTCTCCTTTCTTGTTGCCTTGGAACCGATCTAAATGAATTGGAAATTAGAAGTGTCTCTGTGTGTGCTCTGTGTGTGCATTTCCTTGGTCGAGTGTCGGAACTCTCAGATTGTCTCCTCCCGATAATATGACCCATGAAAATGGGTTTTAAACTCAACTGACATCTTTCTCATTCCAGCCCTTTCAAAGAGAACCAATTCCATTTCAATTGGGGTGGGACGGGCCCGTTCGCTTTTCTGCTCCCTCTGTATCTTTCTATCTCTTTTCTCTATTCACCTCCCCCTCTCTGGAGGCCGTGGCCTCCTATTCTGCAGCCTGTTATTCCCTCTCTTCTAACCCTAATAGGTTATATTTCCTATCTCCATAGACACGATGCTGCTTCTTCTCTGCCCCCCCACCCCCCAACCTGCTCTTTAAAAAACCTGATTTCTTTCTATTCCTTTTGCCATGTGGGTGTTTAACTGACAAGGCATCCACCTGCATATGGCACACTATCAAAGGGATTAGCCATCTTAAAAAAGAAAGACATCGTGCCAGCTATAATTATACCTGGTGAGGGATGATGGTGGCACACACGGAGTTAGAGGGGGAACATGCTTGTCGTTTCACATTTAACCAACGGTGCAATGATGGCACTGAACAGGTTCAAGAGATGAGAAAAGAAACCCCGGAGTGAAAGGTGGGGAGAGGCAGAGAGAATGAAGGAGAGTAAAAAATAGATAGGAAGAGCAAGGCCAAGGTAGGGAGACAAAGAAAAGAAGGGGGAGATGATCCCCACGTGGGAGACGTCAGTGTCTGACAGGAGATGTGGAGTGTCGGGGCCTGAAGGGAAGCAGAGGGGGCCCCCTGATTGCAACGAGCCTGATGGAGCCTGACAGACTATATCAGGTTTCAAACATGGTTTCTCCGGAGGACGAGGAAAGAAGGAGAAATCACTCAGTACGAGGAGTGCAGGGTGAAATACACAGAGGAGATGGAGGAGGATAAAAGGGCGGAAGAGAAGAGGAAGAGAAGGTCAGAGGTGGAGAGATGAGGAGGGAGACAGAGATAATGACAGTGGGATCAGGTGATTTCCAGACTGTAATGTGAAACATGGGACATAGTTCTGATTTTGTTTGTTATGAGCGGGTTATACAGGTTTTGAGTCAATAGATTTCTATGAATGCACTTCAGGACCTCCTATTGAAATATCTGCCTGCTTGCCTTTTTAATGTTCATGGTCAGAGATTACAAAGCAAGTTTAATTACTGTAAATTCTCAGATTGCTGCCTTTAGGAATCTTAACTGCAGGTTATATTAGAGACATACCTTTATTAATATGGTTTAAATTAACATAATTCCTATTTTTATGTTTGATCATATTCAAATAAGTTTCCTTTTTAAAAAAAAATCTGATCCCATTTTGATTTTCTTTTCCTGTGAACCCACCAATGCAGGCGTTTCCCACTATCTGAATAATGCACACTTTAAATAGCAGGAATACTGCACCAATCTGACTTTAGACCAGGTTTTTGTTGGTCAATGGTGCAGTCACTTTGCCTCAAAACTGCCAACAGTGCACCTGACCTACACACCAATGGGTGCACAGATGGGCACAAGTACATTTGCTTCTTAGACAATGTGGGTGCTGGCCATGAAAATGACAACTGCATCAGTCTGAAACTAGCAATGACAGTTGGGCTGTGCTGTGTGCACTTTGACCCTGTTGTAAGTTATGGCCCATGGAGTTGATTGATGGTTAAACTGATCAAGGGTCCCGTATTTATATTTTGTTATTTATTTATTTATTTATTTATTTTTTTAAATATGCACCATGCTGTGACTAGTGGATTAAACTGCACAATGTAAGCATAGAAATTATTTGTTTTGGCCCTGCAGGAATGTAGTGTGCATTTATATTATGTAAATTTGTATTTTTATGCATCTCATTCAATTTTAGCACATTCTTTTTGGTTTCAAGAATTCCTGTGTATCAGGATTCTCTGGGATGTGACTCTAATCAGAGTCTACTTGTTGTCAGGTGTGTTGTTCTCTGTATTTCTAACTGACAGGACCAAAACATTCAGTGGAAAGAATGCTCTACGGATGATGTTTTTCTGTGGGCTGACGCAGAAGTTAGTGTGTCCAGGTTCCCTCATCAATCAGCCCTCTGTAGCAAACAAATGTTTAGGAGACTTATATATTTTGATCAGTAAGAAGATCTCCACAAATGAACACCACTTTTTTGATTTTTGAAGTCTAAATGCAATCTTCAGAGGTAAAGCACTAACATTAGGCTATAAAGAACTACACTACGGTTGCATGACTTAACGTCATCCCCCCAGCAGGGTTGTAAAGCCGTGTTAGGTGTGATGATGTTCTGTAGTAACCACTTTTTGACACATAGACACATAAAAGCTTCAACATTCACAAGTGGGGTATTGACAGACATATTCTGTGTCTTTGAACAAAATTTAAAAGTCTATCAAACTTGTGTTAATCACAGGCATTTAACCAAAAACCCATTCAAGAAACCTTTGGACCCCAGGATTGGGGAATCAGTCTAGTCTCATTAGGTTCCCGAACAGGCCAAATTCAGTTGCAGAGCTGAAAAACGAAACATTCCTGTGTCCTTAGATGACAGTCAACATCTTCCCCCTTGACTGCCCATGCTATAATCCCATAGCCTACTTCTGTCCACCCCAAGGCTGGCATTGTCCAGCAGCACAAAACGATCACTAAATGGATTTCCATTATGCCTGTGTGACATGAGTGGGGAGATAAAGGCAGTCATGGAAAAGGGCAGTCATTTTATTCAGAAGTAGGTAAAATGAGGCCAAGTTAGCTCTCAGGCCTTGAAACATAATGGGAGGCCTGAGGCAGCACCTCTCTGACTCACAAAGGGAATCCAGCTCTGAATGGAGTCAATGATATTAAGGTGTCATAGTGTCACTAAGATGTAATAGTAAGAGATTAGGTTTAGTGATGTAAGATATGCTCTCATTTCCAAAAACCTATTAGACATTGAAGAGCTGTTGAACCCACCTGAATAACTGCCAGGCAAACAAATGATTGACATTTTACTTGCTTTTGGTAAGTGTGGATTACATCCTCTGGAGAGCTAACTGCTTAGTGTCCCACTTTCATAAAGGACAGGGATTTGTGTACATGCACTTACATAGTTCTTTGCACGAATGTATGCTGATGATGTTTCCTGGATTCTCCCTGCAGCTGGGTGGGCTGACCCTGCTGGCCATGGGGATCTGGGTGAGTGTAGATGGGGGCTCCTTCCTCAAGCTGCTGGGGCCTTTTTCTGGTCAAGGCATGCAGTTTGTCAACGTGGGATTTTTCTGCATTGCAATCGGGGCCGTGCTGGTGCTGCTGGGGCTCCTGGGCTGTTGTGGAGCCCACAAGGAGAGCAAGTGTCTGCTGCTCACGGTAGGTGTAAAAGACCTGGTTTAGAAAGTGTCAGCACTAGTGCACAGGCAAGCTGAAGGCATAGTGGAAGTTTAAGAGATAAGATAAGATAAGATAACAGTTAGATTCATGGATTCATGGCCTGTAATCACTTAGCCCTGCATCCTAATGTTTCACACCCTTTTCCCCCAACTGATCAGAAGCATATGTGTATATGACTGTCAGAATTAACATCTGCAATGTGAGGCAGGTTGCTCACAGTGACAAATCCACTGAGGATTATCACCCACACACATATTCTGTCTGGTTTAAGCCCTGTACATACTCCACAAGAACAGAGAAATTTGTTCTTTTTCTTGAGGTGGCAAGAACAAAAACAAAGTTTGTTCTGGCCAGGACATTTCATACTTCACGAGAAATTCAATTGCACAACTCCTGGGAAGTCCTCATAGGCCCCTCCTTCAGTCATCCACTCGTGTCTCTGTGAGGTAACTTGCTCCACATTTTGTATGTAACCCATCCTTGCGTTTAAACCTGGCTTACCAACAATTCACAAAATACCTACATCCGCCCCTCCTGTCTCATTCATACCCACAACAACACCAACCCCCTAACAGCGTACATTATGCTCATTACCGACGCGGCTAACTACCTCTTAGTCCACTGCAGTGAGTCTAATGAGGAGCACAGGCAGCACATGTTCCCCCGGAGAGCACCCATCACGTCCACATCTCCCATTGAGTTGAATGATGACGGTGCAGCAGATTCTGCGACTGACAGCGCAGGACGCAGCGCATATCTGGCTGGTGTGAGAAACAGCTGTAATGGTCTGAATAAAAACAATGGATCAGACTCTGTTGCTCCTTATTGTCCCTCTGTGTAATCAGCCCAGCTTTATTGACAGTCTGTGATTGTTACATACAATAATAGCTGTTTAACAGGACCCTGGATATTCACTTTGATGTTTATTGTTATTTATTTATGTATTCTGGTTTTTTTTAACGAATTTCGGGATTCGAGAAAGGCTCAATACTCTTATATCCAGTGCAGTATTCATTGAAAACACCAATCTTCATCAGAGAAAGTGTAAACAAAAGGGAATCTCAAAGCTAATAATGGCATTTTCATGCCAATACAAACAAACATCATTGCAGCCTAAGACTTGGTTTTGGAAAACTGCTTGACAGAAGAAATATTTTTACATAATGAAATACCCCAAAACTTTCTTTTTGTCTCCTCTTCTTCCCTCCCTACAGTTCTTCTCCATCATCCTCATCATATTCATTGCTGAAGTGGCAGCTGGAGTCGTGGCTCTGGCCTACTCTTCATTTGTAAGTCCCCCCTCTTCACCTCTTCCTCTTTCTTCTCATTCACTGCCTCATCAAATTCCCTCCGTGCTCCCACCCCTCTTTCTCCTCCTCTCCACTCCCCTTCCTTTGTCTCTTAATTCGTCTCGTCCCTCTCAGTCTTTCTCTTTCACCCTCTCACCTCCTCGTCCCACTCTCTGGATTTTATCTCCATGTAAATTCTCCATCATAGCCGCAGCCATCATTGAATTACTGGCTTTATGTCCGCCTCACTACATTCGGCTACTTAATGACTCCGGGATAGCCCCGGGCCGTGTGCGCCATCTCTAACTTTGAGCAATTTATTACTCCAGAATATTGAAGCTAAAGCATTTTATATGCAAAACAGCCTATTTACATATGTGTCCCCCTCTCTCTCACACACACATGCACACACACATGCACACACACGTGCTCCATTTACATTTAGTGCCACATATAATAATTACAAGGGTTTCAAATGAGCTATGTAAAAGGAGGTTAGTGAAGATTTGGATCCTATTAAAGAAAATAGAGAGTGGAGTTTCTCTATCCAATCAGAGGATGTATCCGAGTCCCCAGGAGCAAAAGAGGTAATCTAACAAACATGCATCTGCCGGGGAGCTGATGAGCAGAGGACAGTAGACTCTGGAAATTTCACTTGTTTGTGCTGGTATTATTGCTAAACGCGGTGGAGCAGCAGCTGAAAGGAATCTTAGTTTCATGCGTTTTGAATGGCTTAGGGTCCATGGATGTATAAAGAGAACTGGATCCAGCTTTAAATGGGAGGGGGGGCGTTTATTCCCATGAAATAAATGTTGCTTAGTGGCACATGAAGCCAAAAAAAAAAGTTCAATTTCCAGATAAAAAATGACCTGGATCTTCCACATCTATGGTACGATGTTATGGCCACTATGTCAAACTGGCTTCGAAGCCTGGTGCTGTTGCTGGAGGACTGATTATATCCAGTGTACAGTGAAACAATATAAGTAAATGCACATGTAATTTGTTTTGAAAGGCAACTGCAAATAGAAATGTTGTTGTTTCATTTGCAGGAATTCTCTAAAAACCTGTTATTAAGTATTTAGTCTTCTTTTTCGTAGAGATCTATCCAATCCAATCCAACTTTATTTGTAAAGCACTTTAAAACAACCACAGAGTACCAAAGTGCTGTGCAGAAGAATAAATAAAAGACAATAAGTAAAAGACTAAACAGCTCGCACAAGGCATAAAATACAAGTAAAATAAATTAAGAGACATAAAACATTTGTAAAAAAAAAAAAACAAAAACAAAAAACAGCTATACAATAAAAACAAACAATAAAATAAAATAAAACAAACAATAAAACAAAATAAAATCAACGTCTTACAGGGTGTCAAAGGCCAGGGAGAAGAGATGGGTTTTAAGAAGAGATTTAAAAACAGACACGAGAAGACGCCTGTCTAATGCACAGAGGCGGATCGTTCCACATTTTAGGAGCCGCCAGAGCGAAAGCACGGTCCCTCTGAGCTTACGCTTAGTTTTTGGCACACTCAGGAGCAGCTGATCAGCTGACCTGAGAGAGCGGGTAGGTGAATATGTATGCAGCAGCTCAGAGAGGTAGGGCGGGGCAAGACCATTTAGGGATTTAAAAGCAAATAAAAGAATTTTAAAATGAATCCTAAAGTGTATGGGCAGCCAGTGGAGTGAGGCCAAAATGGGGGAAAAGTGGTCATGTTTAGTTTTATCTAGTGTGTGGTGTGTGTATTTAGTGGCATCTAGTGGTGAGTTTTCAGAACTGAAACTTCTGCCGTGTGCAAAGCATGTAGGAGAACTCCAGGGACCAATGCGAAAACACAAAAATGAGAGAGGTGGTTAGTTTGTCTGTTCTGGACTACTGTAACAACAACATGGCGGACTCCATGGGAGAGGATCCAAATGTCTGGACTTCATCGCACTTGAAGACTCGCAGACTTTGTAGGCATGTTCCCGCGAAGTCTGGGTGTGCTGAGTGCTGTCGAAATCCACAATTCAACCAGTCCACAAGGGGCCTCGGGTGGACTTTCTGCTGACTTCCAGTGAATCTGCTTGGGCTGCAGACTTTCGCAGACTTCATAACCCACAATTCATTGCAATACGGACATGACGTTGTTTATTCAATTGCCGAAAGAAAAACAAAAAACGCATGAATGTGTGAAGCACGTTTTGATAGTAAGGCCTTTTAAAATACTATTTGGATTGTGCAGGTCAAAAATAATATTCAGCCACATCATGATATAGGAATATGTATAAGTACAGGCTGTATAGGGAAAGAAGAAGCATTTCAGGCTGCACAGTGTAATGGGCTAAAAACATTGAATGAAAAACAGCAAAAGAAGAATCTGCTAATGTAAGTAATCCCAATTTATTGACTTATAGTCCTGTCCTTATTTACAAACATTTCTGTTTTTTAAAGCGTGTAGCGTGTAATCATTTAGACGTGTAATAATGGCCTACATTTTTGTTAAGTCACAAAAAAGGCTATACATGGAAATCATATCTTGTTATCTGCAGGAACAGATGAGTAGGCACTGTTCATCAACTTAAATGACACATATATAAATATGACAGCAGCGACAGTTGAACTTTTCCACAGCACCGAGTTAAACACTCTGGAGGGTTGTTTATCAGCTGCTTGTAGTCTCAGACATTATGGGATGGCGGTAAATACATCACACTACATACAACTGAAGTCCAATATGGCTCAGTCTCCAAGTCCAGAGGGTGGACAGCCATAAATGACGTATTCTAAAGTAATGAAAATGCAACGGGTCTTTTTTTCTAGGTGATTATTAACTAATGAAAACATAGTTATGAATATTAGATACCATTTCTACCGACAGATGCCCCTAAAGTCTACACACTGGACCGTTGTACTGATACTGCATAAAATGAGTTTTGAAACAGTTTTAAATATTCTAAATTAATATGAATGAATGAATAATTTTTTGACAACAAATAAAGTTGTATATTATCACTCTTTTCTTATGTTGATACTTAACATATTTTTTCCAAGATTATTTATGTTTATTATATTAGCTAAATGATATCATATTGCATTTTAGCGACTGATGTAACTACGTATATAGACTTTCTTGATCACAGACCTGATGAAGACATAAAATTAGAATGTTGTAAAGCTTTTTTAGGAGCATCAATACATTCAGCCAGATCTCTCTAGGAACTGTTTCTAGATACAGAAATGGCTTTCTTAGAAAAATGTTCTGTTGGAGACAAGATAAAACATATTTTCACTGCAGTGGCAGGTTTTAAGATAGTATGTTTTTTTAGGAATCAACTATAGAAAAATGATAAGTGGGTGATTTTTTGCGGTGAACAGGTTGGCCTTTAACTTCTTCCTCTTGCTCTCTTTGATTAATGTTTACGCTCCCTCTCTCCATCATCAAATGTATTCTGGTCCTGTCGAACCTTGACTGTGCCTGCTCTCACACAAAGAACGTTCAGTGAGTGTGTGTTTTTCTGTGTGTGTATGTGTCCTTGGAGGCTGAGCTTGGAGCGCTGCTGCTGCTGCTGCTGCTGCTGAGGCAGTTTTGTTGAAATAAACCTGCCCCATCTCTCGCCTGTCATTTACAAAAACTGAGCTAACCTGAGGCGAGTGATGTAAACAGCATCTGGTGGCAACAGCCAGCCAGCGTGCCGGTGCAGAGAGAAAGAGAGAAAGGGAGAAAGGGGTGAGCTATTGTCTAAGGCTCACTGAAATGCAAGACATAACTCATAGATTTGTCTTCCTTAAGGAGATCACAGATATGGTCCAGAGTCAATTTAACGCGCTGTTTGTTAGCTTTAGCATCATCTGTTCATTAAAAACACAAAGGACATCGTCATTTCCTTCACGGATATGAGTGTGTGTGAGAGCAGCTGTCCATCTCCTGCTTTTGATAAGACACAGTAAACACAATAGCATCAGAATAATGAATATGGGCAATATACATCTAATATGCATATATATAGCCGCCTGTGTCAATAAAAGACAGAGGCATAGACAATGAAAGGAGAAGATAAATAAAGCGTTGATCTATTCTGTCCTACTTATCTGCAGCATAAATCTGCCTTTCGGCCATGTGGCCCCCGCAGCTCATCTAACCAAAGAGCCAATAACCTTCAGGTGGTTGGAATAACTGAGATTTAATAAGCAATTCCAGCAGGCATTATGAGAGGCCGTCAGTGGTCATGGTTGTTCTTTCTCCGCCAAGTGATTCGGAAGTGACCAGGGTGAAGATTTATTACAGGGGCCGATATGGACTTCACACTGGATGAATGAAATAGATGTGAGGTGGCATTTAATGAATCACGCTGACTTCCATATACAGTGAAGGAATGTTCTCTCAAAACGTAATCCAATACTGATTGCTGTTTGCTTTAAAATCTCATCAGTGAGAGGAAAGATTAGCCCGCGTTAGTGATGGAAGATGATGAACTCCATTTACTGCTGCTTTTAAAGCTGCACCAGTCACTACCTTTATAACAACAATGGAAAAAATGACTGTGTGTGTGTGAAAGTGGTCACCCACCAACTCTGGAGCTCAACGGAGCATTTTAGCATCTCTTAGCATTGTGAGTATTTGATGTTACATTTTTCCAACCTGCTCTCACAGAAATGTGAAAAATGAGCATGAATTCTTAACGCTGCATGGCTGCATGGCGGTGGCAAGAAATGTGAGTGCGCCGGCACTACCGAAACAGTGCCAGTGGTGAGTCACTTAAGATCCTCTGGCTTGGTGTATGCATGAATTCCCTGTTTCAATAACGTCACGCAATGGGCGGTGGTTAATGTTATGACCCCATAGATAAGAGTGAGAGAAAGTGGTCAGGGTTATGGTTGTGCCAAACAAACACTGGGCTTTCACCCAGGAGACCACTGTTCATGTCCCATGTGAAACTAAAAGTCATTGTTGACTTCTATTAACTTTATGTGCCTACATCTTTAGTAGTTACATCCTGTTGTGACATAAGTGACGTACTTATGTCACTTTACGATGTGCTTATGTCACGTGCATAACAAACCACAATCTTTTTCTAAACCTAAGAGAGTACTTTTGGTGCCTAAAGCTAATTTAACACATTATGTGCCACAACCATGTAATGGAGTATTAAGAGGTCGTGACGTATTTCTTTTAAATTGCGTTGCATTTTTCTTGTGTGTAACAAGTCAGCCACTGTCTTTGTTTGGATAAGTTGCAACTTGGAAAACAAGGTCAAAAATCTTTCATATTGAGCAGAATACTTAACACCAAAATGAGCCATACGTCTCCATGGTGCACTCAAAAATCAACACAGCTTTACGCTCCAACTAGTTTTGACATGCTTAGTCTGTGACTACACTGCATTGATAAAAGAAATGAGGGGCACAAACCGGGGCTTTGTTGACAGCAGATGAACCAGAAACTGGTGTCAAGGTGTATCCCAGGTCACCATTTATTGCAGTTTTTTCCTGATGTTTTCACTCTTTTTCAAACTGCATACGAATATCATAAGCAGCACCTTACGGCCGATGCCACCAAGCATCGCCTTTCCTCGTAACAAATCAAGGCTCAGCTGAATGTAATAAGGTTTTCATTTATTGCTTTTCCACTTAAGAACAATAACCAATTAGCAGCTGGTGAGTCAAGGCAGTAAAAGATATTGACAATTATTTCAGAAGCAGCAACACACTGTAAAGCAACGCGAGATCAATAACACATGAAGCTGAAGATTTTTATCATGTGCGTGTAGAAGGTGTTCACTCTACTGTATTGATAAATGCGTTATCGCCTCCCGCCTCGCTGTGCGTTGCTACAGGCTTTGTCCTGCCTGTCCACCGTGTGTGTGTGTGTGTGTGTGTGTGTGTGTGTGTGTGTGTGTGTGTGTAGGGGCCCATATCAGTGTGTAAGCATGCGAGCGTGTGTGTTTAACGGGATGTGGTGAGGCACGGGGCAGAGTGACAGTGATGAATTAGCCAGCTGGTAATAACCCTCTCTGATCTCAGCCGCTCTCACAGCTTCTTGGGGGGCACTTTTAATTGTGGCATGTATCCCAACATCCCCTCGGGCATCTCATACGCCTGCCCCCTTTGCTGCACACATGCACATACACACACACACACACACACACACACACACACACACACACACACACACACACACACACACAGAGGGAAAAAAATGCACTTTCAGACACATAAACCTGATAGACACAAGGTTGCACATGGCCGCATGCACATACAGTAAAGCACACACTCTCCTTCCTCATCAATGGGTCTTTGTGTGACTGTACGCGACAGGATTATTAATCAAAATGGAAAAAAACAGACTGAGGAAGAGAGGAGGAGGGGGTGAGGCGTGAAAGAAAGCTAACCTGTGTGTTTGTGAAGGAGTTCTTTCACAACAAAAGACTCTCCTAGACTCTCCTCGCCTAAAACATAACCTGCCGTTTCTGCACTTTGGATAAACACAAATAGCAGACAAAATGTGTCCTGACCGAAGCCATCAGGAGCATCAATATATATGTAAATGCCACATAAAAAGGAGAAGAAGAATGGAGAATAATGGCTCGGTCAGTTTTTGATTTATTTTCATTTTTTCCAGGTGCCGGGCCGGGGCTGTTTATTTCCCAAGTGCTTTGTGTGAGAGAAGATTTATTTAATTTCTGATGAATAGGTGACTCCCAGAGAATTACCTTTCCTGCCCGTGAAATCAGCTGCAGTATTTTATTTTCAGGGGCTTCCATAGTGTGGTGTGTGTATACTTAAGTGTGTACATGTGTGACACTGTCAGACTTTGACGGTAAAAGCTCTGCAGTGCAGTGATGTGCTTTTATATCCATTTACAGGAGCTCATTTGCATGTATAGGCCTCTCATCTACATGCTGGATCCTGAAAGAGACGGCGTGACGTGCTGGAGGCTGTAGAAAAGTGTATTTTTGAAAAGTGCAATGTATTTACCCTTGATGGACCTAGACATAGTATTTTGGAAAGGGAGGACATTTTGGGGGAAAAAATAGGATATTTCTGATATTAACAACACTTCTGGTAAGTTTAACAGTGATGACAAGGGACATTTTTGATCACATTTCAAAAAGGGGAGAAATTTTGGAGGGTGATTTTTTGGAAAAGTGAGAAATTGTCAGAAGACAGAAGTGAGGACTTTTTTTCAATTTGTTTTTTGTGATTTTTGACAAGTGTTACGATAGGGTGTGATATATATTTAGTTAGCAGGCTATCACATATACAAAAATTATATAAGAAAATTTGCAGGGTGCAGAAATCTGTGCCAAGAAATTATGGTTAATACTGACTTTTTCCTTTTTATGGCCAGGTTGGATTTTCTCTTTAATATGGCTGAGGAAGGGATTCCATACCTACGTAATAAAAAAGTCTTTGTGGAGCACCTCAATGAGCAGTTTATTTTCTCTAACTTTATAAAGTACAGAACAGCTTTGATCCATTCAGCATTTAAAGCAGCTGTGCAGAACTTTTCGTTTTCGTTGATTATAGCGCCCCTTTGGTCGAAGCAGTATGACACCCACAGCCTGGTGTCATAAAATTCCGACTGCAGCCGGCAGTTGCCGCATGCATTTGTTTTGGAGAGCGAGAGGATTAATTAATGTCAAGATCAGTCCTAGTCATTAGTGGAAACAGCAAAATTACTCAGTAAATTCTACTGTCTGTTTCTGTTCTGATCTAATCTAATCTGTTGTGTATTTTGAGCTACTAAGGCTACCGTAGTAGTGTGAGCCTCAAGTTATTCTGGGTAATGTAGTAACCGTTGTTGTGCTACTGGAAACAATGAGAAGCAGCCGTGTACGTTCGGTGTAAGGAGGAATAAACAGTTAACAAGTCATCTGCTGAGTCCACATTATTATGTGAAAAGAATACTCCGATGATTTGGGAGTTATGCCCTTTATCATTTTCATATTGAGACAGCGGTTAGCATGGCACTGTCAGTACATCTTGCGCGGAGGGATACACCGGTGAGCAACAGCTGCAGCTGGCTCTGGGACAGGTACGCGAGTTTGTAAAAACAAACAAAGAGACGACACGGACGATATTACTCACCGACTGAAAGCTGTCCATCAGCTCCTGCAGGCCTGGAGCGTTTTTTCCAGTTCATCTTAGGAACATGAAAAAAAGTTTGAATCACACCAGGATTAGTGATTGCTGCAAAGTCTTAATTCCTTGTGATGCACTCTCTGCGGGGGTTTTTCCTCCTGATGATATATCTCCCCAACGATGGCAGCACCGAATCCCATTATGTGCAGGAAAATAGTAGCGGAGGATTCAGCCTCTCTCCTCGCCTGCTCAGCATCCAGCACATGGAGTTCCTCATCTGTTTGCTCCGGCTCAAACAGGTATGGCTCTGGATCTGTGTCCGCTACAAGAAACTCTTCAAAATCGCGTTCAAAGTCGTCCATTGCAGCTGCTATAGTCCGGAGATATCACTAGGCTAAATAAACAGCTGAGTTTTGTTTACAAGCTACCTCTGTGCCTGCTCACCGTCGTATCCCTCCGCAGATCACAGCGCAGGACGTACTGACCCTCTATCAGCGCAATGCTAAACACTGACACAGCAAAGCTGTTACCTGCAGCCTTCGCTTGCAAAGCTAACGCTACTAACGTTAGGTCAGTCCAAGTAATTAGTGGAAACATGCTAACGTTACACACAAATTAGTAGTAAAGTAAGACCTGTTCATAAATGTTCTGGTGTAGCTCTGAATTTCTTATAAACTGAGGACAACTGCCTGCTGTATATTTGTGTTCATGGTCACAGTCACAGATAATTTTACATGATGCTCCTTCGTTATCCGCCATGACATCAAAAGTACAACCAAGTCCTCATAGATACATCTCTGGTAAAACTGTTAGGTGTTATGTGTTCAGCAATGCCCGTTGTGTACTGCTTCCTGGAAGAACACTGTAAACACGGCTCCTTCTTCTTCTGTGGTTTAATCGCTGCGGGCCGCTGCGGGCGAGCAGAATCACTTCCGCCTTGGGTGCCGTATTCTGGTTTGCTGACTTCCGCTGTGTGTCCGACCCGAGCTAGGCTACGCTAAATAGCCATATAGAGAAAGGCTTTTTGTCGCTGTTGGGTTCAACAGGAGGTTTGCATCAGCACATCTAAGAGTGCGGGAGGGAGTTTGACAGTGGAGGAGCTTGGACAGATAGGGGGGAGCCAGGTTGTGGAGAGCTTTGTAATGTTAAGTGATGTTGAGGAGTTTGCCAGTGGAGGAGCTGGGGGATGGGGAGCCAGTGGAGGTTATGAAGGATGGGGGTGATGTGGTCACGGGCGCAGGAGTGTGTGAGAAGACGAGCTGAGTTGTGGATATTCTGTAGTCTCTTGAGTGTTTTGGCTGACAAACCGTAGAGGAGACTATTGCAGTAGTCCAGACTGGAAGTGGTGAATGCATGAATGAGAGTCTCTGCAGCAAATGGAGAGTGATGTACAGAGGCAGGAGATGCTCCTGAGGTGGAAGAAGGCTGTTTTGGTGATGGGTTTGATGTGCTGGTCAAAGGAGAGGGTAAGGTTGTGGACATGGGGGGAGGTGAGCACAGTGGAGCCATTGATGGAGAGGGAGAAGTTATGAGTGGATTTGATGAGAGATTTGGGACCAATGATGATGACTTGATGTGATGCAGTTGGTGAGGGTAGAGTGGGTGGCAGGACTGATGGCTTTGGTGGAGATGTGGAGCTGAATATTGTTGGCGAAGCAGTGGAACTGAAGACCATGATGATGGATTATCTGACTGAGGGGGAGAATGTACAGGATGAAGAGGAGGGGGCCGAGAACCAAACCTTGGGGGAACAGCTTGGCAGAGGGGGCCAGTGGGGGAATGGCAGTTGTTGATGTTGATGAACTGATATCTGTCGGAGAGTTAGGATTTGAGCCAGGAGAGAGCAGTGCCAGTGATGCTGCAAGCAGTTTCAAGGCAGGAGAGAAGGACAGAGTGGTTGATGGTGTCCAATGCTGCACTCAGGTCGAGTAGAATGAGTATGTTGAGGTGGCTGGCATCAGAGGAGAGGAGAAGGTTATTTGTGGCTTTGAGGAGGGCAGATTCAGTGCTATGGTGGGTCATAGAGGTTATTGGCAGAGAGGTGGGCTTTGAGTTGTGAAGCAACAGCACATTCCAGTAGTTTTGATAGAAAGGGGAGGTTAGAGATGGGTCTGTAGTTGTTCAGGATGTCAGGATTGAGTCCAGGTTTTTTTGATGGGGTGACAGCAGCACATTTGAGGGAGAGTGGGACAGAGCCAGTAGTTAGGGAGGAGTTCATTATTGTGGTGATGAGTGGTGATAAAGCAGGAAGGCAGGCCTGGGATGGGATAGGGTCCAGGTTGCAAGTGGCAGCTTTCATTCCTGCCATGAGAACAGGTAAGTCTGTTGGGAAGATTTGGGAGAATTGAGACAGAGGGAGACAGGGTAAGGGATGGTGACTGAGAAGAGGCCAGGTCTCTGTGGATAGTATCTACTTTTTCTTGTGAAAATGACGAAAAAAAAATATGAAGGGGGGGGGGGGGGGGGGCATAGCTCCTTCTCTGATTCTCCACAAAGTCTAACTACCATCTTCTTAGTCTTGTTGAGGTTCAGGAGCAGGTTGTCCTGACACCATTGGGTCAGGTCTTCATCCTTCATGTAGGTCTTTTTAGGGATGATATTTTTTAAAAGTGAGGACATTTTACCCTGTTCTTATTGTTTTAAATGTGTTTAAGGGGATGGAGACTTGGTTTGGGACCAAAGTTAGTATAGGGTAGGGTTTAAGTTAAGGTTAGAGGCTCAGGAATACATAATGTCAGTGAGAGTCCTCAAATTTCTGTGTATGTGTTTTTTTCTCAGGCTGAGGGGATCCTCAGAGCGTGGGCAACCCCCGCTTTACAGAAAGATTACGGCAGTGATCCTGTGGTCACTAAGATCTGGAACACCACCATGACAGAGGTAGAGTATCTTTGACGTCCTGCGCCATTTGTTTTCAACATGTTCATGTTCAGAATTTAAAGGAATGTACTGGTTTTGCAGGTCTTATCTCTAAACTACAATCTGCAGATGCATATGAATGCTCAATATACCTGATGATCGTTTTCCAAATCATGTAATGAGGTTTTAAATGAATTTTGCCAATATTCGCCAAGGAAAATGACTAATTTACATGCTTTAAAAAGTATGAGTAGCAACTGAAAATGATAGTTAAAAATTACAGTTAATTCCTAACACAGAGGATATTATAGTGCATATACTCAGAAAGTGAGTTGCAATCAATAGAATAAATAAATAAATAAACACAGACTAAACACAGAGTGAACCCGGGAATTTGGGGCCCTGAAGGTGTGGGGCCATATTGCGGTGTCCCAGTTGCTAGTCCACCATTATATTTTAGTATGTGTGCTGATATATCTCTCATTTTACAGTTTGGGTGGCAGTGGCTCAGTAGGTACAGTGGTTCGATTGTTGAAGTGTCCTTGAGCAAGATACTGAACCCAAATGCTCTTGATGGCTGTGCCACCAATGTGTGAGTGAGTGTTTATCTGATGAATAAGTGGCACCTTGTATGGTAGCCTCGGCTATGAATGTGTGTGTGAATGTGCTGTAAAACACCTTGAGTCGCCAAGACTAGAAAAGCGTTATATAAATGCTGTCTATTTGTCCACTTACTCCTTCAGTTACCTTGACTAAAGGTACTGTGTGCAGTTGAGCTGAGGTAAAACTAACAAAAGCAGACAGACATTATTTGCTTTTATTTAATTTCAATTCAGAAATGTTAGCTTTGAGAGTGCCTTTAGCCACACGTAATTTGTTCTTGCTATTTTATTAGTTCAGCTCAATAAAGGACACAGCAGAGCAGTGTAGACCTTGACATAAAAAAATACAATAAAATATAAAACATATTTTCCTGCTTGTACCGAGTTAAAAGACGTTTTGTGAAACCAAAACATCATTTTCATCAGAAAATGAAACATTTCTGATTTTAGGTGAATAGACTTTAGTTTGTGGAATTTAAAGCCTCTTAAAGTGACATTTGTAGACAAAACAATGTCAATGACACTTGAGATAACTCACAGACCTCATTGTTAACAGTTTTCAGTGGTTGAAAACTTTCTGTAAATGCAACTCATCTGTTCTGAATGTAAACGCACAATAATACAGAGCTGAACTGACAACCTGAACCTACACAGCAGCAGGGTCCTACTACAAACTGACTGAAAAACATTTATTCACTAGCCCGCACAATGTAGATGGATATTGCTTACAGGTAGAAACTACATCTTTATCCACAAAACACTCTTCTCAAGTGTTCTGCTGGGTTTTTCGTCCTCTTACAGCTGAAGTGCTGCGGTTTCACCAACTACACAGACTTTGTGGACTCTAAGTTTGTACAGGAGAATGGAGGCAGCCTGCCGCCCACCTGCTGCTGGACCTACAGTGCCCCCTGCAGCCTGGACGAGGCCGAACGCAGCACTGTGCCGGTGAGAAGGAAAACACCACTAATTTAATATAAGAAATACATACAAAGTACAGGCAGAGGAGGAAAGCCTTTATAGTGTACCATGGGCTGAGCAGGATACACACATATCTTAATGGAATACAATCCAACATCATCACAAATCAAGGCCTTCAAAATGACCATTAAGTTGAATCAACATCCCTCTAAACAGTTTCAACAGAAACTGAGCATTGACAGAAATAGTTACGTCAAAAACGAAGAAAGAGAGCTACAAAGTTCAAACCCATGCACCTCTATCCAGCCCTGTCTCCTAGAAATTACTTTCATATACAACAATACATTTTGAAGGAAACATAATGCAAACAGATTATGTTCTCTATTAACATAATGAGGAAATATTGCTAATTAATGTTTCTGGCAAGTCTGACAAAAGTGGCAGCATTATATTTTCATTACCTTTTTAATCCACCAAAATCACGATCTTTACCTTTAAATAAAATGTTCTTGTTTCCTAAACCTAAGATGTGTAGATGCAAACCCAAAGTTCTGGTGTCAACGCTTTGCAATTTGTAGTACTTGTATTTGTGTCTGCTATCTTCCAAAGCCACCTTGTCCCAAAGCCTATGCGGTCTATGTAGTGTTTCATTACCTGAACGAAACTGCACAATCCAGGCAGTGATCATGTAAATCATATAAACACAACTTCTAGGAGACAGCATTGCTCTATCATGCCCCCACTGCTGGCCGATCACTGCTTGAAGTGGGTGTAAATGTCTGATTTCTTGGCAAGTCATCCAGCAGTTAGTGAAATATTTCAGTCTGGTCATTCTGGCAATGTTGGTTGACTGACCAACCAATTGCCATAATTTTAACCCGTAGCTAGTGTGGCTAAGAAATACCAGTTAGGTTTTGGTGAACTAAAAATGCGATTTTGAACCTACTCATTGGTGATTTTTCATTGTTTTTTTGGGGTTTTATTTGACAGATGTAATTTGGCCAACTGATTAATCCAAAAAGTACTCAATACATAGTTAAAATTAGCTATATTAGCTACTTACTGTACATAAGATTCATCAAGCCTAATTTCCTTACATTGACAATGTGTATTACATTGAAATATAGTGAATGTATTTTTTTTTTTAAATTGGCCATTAGTTCCTTCCTTTTTTTTTGTGCCTCATGTTGATTTGTCAAGCATTGATGATTATTTTTCCCTTTAGGGCTGTTTCAAAAATATCCTGGAGACCCTCAAAGAGCACGCCAACATCGTGGGAGGCATCGCAGCAGGAATAGGAGTCTTAGAGGTAAAATGACATAAAATGAGAAAGGCAAGATTTTCCAAAATTTGTTCAAATTAGTTTTCTAGTCTTTTTTTTTTCATTACTTACTGACTGACTGAAAGAGACTAGACTGACTAAACAGTCAGTCTGGTTTTAGTGAATATAAGGCAAAAACAGATTAACATTTGTATTATGGTCTTTCCTCAGATTGCTGCCATGATAGTGTCCATGTACTTGTACTGCCACCTGGACAACAGAATCAGCTGAGACACCCTCAGGAGATAGGAATGAAACAGACAGATCACATATGGGCTTGTTTTTTTAATCTGCTTTATTTAACAATCTGTCTCTTAGGATATTTCTTTTTCTTCTGGTTCCCTGTTTTCCATAAAGATGTCTAGCTTTACTATAAAGTCATGTTTATGGTGAAATGAATCCAGCAATTGTATTTTATATAAAGAGAAAAGATTTCTAAGCACACGCACATACACAGAGTGTAAATATTTCACATTTGCCAATAAAATATATCAAATAGCATTGACTCACTGCTCACTGCATTTATCTGATTGTTCCTTGTGCATTTCTTTCATTGATCCTTAGACTATTCAAACTTTTCATCAACAGTAAGGTGCCACAATGGATCAAATCACCGTCAAAGATGTTGCTGGTAGTTCTGAACCTCCAGAAAGTTCAGCTTGAGCTTTTTAGCTGCTTTTAGCTGCTAGTTTTGGTCCTCTCTGGTACAGTCTCAGGGTTTGCCTAAGCAGCACGCAGCTATTTTCATCTAACAAACTGTGATAAACCCAATGTACACTACCTGCCCGGCACCAAACAGCAGAGAGACACAGTAAGAGACTAGCTGATTAGCACAAAGCCACCAAAAAGAAACACAAAAATACCACAAAGACCCAAATGACCACAAAGTAACACAAAATTACCACAAAATGATGCCAAGCGACATCAAAGACATGCAAAACGATTACAAAGGCCTAAATAATCACAAAGACCAAAACAACCACAAAGTGATGCAAAATGACCACAAAGCCATGTCAAGTGATATCAAAGAGATGCAAAAGGATTACAAACAGATGCAAAGCAACCACAAGTGATGCCAGGTGACATTAGAGATGCAAAACCACAACTAAGAGACAAAAAAGCAATCATAAAACAACCGCAAAATGACCACAAACAAATGCCAAGTGATATCAAAGAGATGCAAAACAATTACAAAGAAATGTAAAACAACCACAAAGCAAAGCCAAATGACATCAAAGAGATCTAAAATGATAATAAATAGTCACAAAGAGACACAAAGAAGCCACAAAGCAATGTCAAAGGACCACATAGCATCGCAAAACGACATCAAAGCTTTGCCAAGTGACATTAGAGATGTCAAAGAGACACAAAACACAAAATGATCACAAAGCACTGCCAAGCAATATCAGAGATGCAAAATGACTCCCCAAAGAGATGCCAAGTGACAAGAAAGAGATGCAAAATGACCACAAAGAGATGCAAAATGACCATGGTAAAGACCAAAATGTCTTCTGGGCCCAGTGGCCCATAATTGTTTGAAAACTGAGATTTCCAAAGACCACAATTTCTCTTTGTTTTCAACACTAAGATAACTTTATTGCCCTTCTTTACTGAAAAACATATATTGAAATCCTGTTTCCTCTAAATCACAAGCCATACATGTGAAAGGAAGCAGAAAGCTCAGTTCATCTTTTGACCTGCATGCTATTCTATCATGTTCCATCAACTGCCCTTGAAAATTACATGCATTGTGACACAAGGCAATATTGACCAATTAAAGACTTAATTATAGACAGGATGCGGTGCATTGTTCAGCCGTGCAGCAGGTTATCTGTCGCTCCTGAATTAGTCTTTTCATCACACACCTTCAACCAGAGAGAGAAAGAGAAAGAGAGAGAGAGAGAGAGATGCTAATAAAGCTATTTTGAATTTGAAAAAGAAACAGAACAGAATGACAGGAGGTAGAAGGAAGGGAAAGACATCAGTGGGAAGAGAAAGAAAAACTAGGACAAAGGGTTGATACCAAATGTAGGATATACTTGGTGATTGTTTCTATTCAGTCTTGATTGTAAAGATATGATTTCAGTAGCCAAGTTTCATAAAGGAAAATTGTAATGCATGTATATGGGGGAAGGGGTATGTTATGTGTTTATGTGCATGTGTTGGGGTATGAAAAAATGAAGGGAAAAATAAATATGTTACAGAAAAGAAGGATGCGAAAAATGTATTCTAAGAGGATAGATGATATAGGTTCATAAAAAAGTAATAAAATGATGGTAATATTGAGAAATGAAGGTAAGATGAGTTCCTTTGTTTCATCTCATTTACTTTTGTCTTATTTAATTATTGTTCTCTTTATTCGTCCTTAATTAAACAATAATACAAATTATCTTTGTTGTTTTGTAAATTCTGCTGTTGCTGAACAGTGTGTGTAATGGTAATAAGGCTATTTGAAATGGAGAAAGGGAGCAAGAAGACAAACCATGTTCGTTCTTCCATCCAATTATACACCTGCAAGGTATTTAGAGTTAAATCTGTCATCATCTCAGTGCTGCTGAGCTTCATGTTTAGCAATAACCCTCGGCTCACACACACACACGCAAAATCAATATTCCATCTACATCTCAGCCAACAGCCTCTGAGCTCGGCTCATCAGAATGCTCAATAGGTCAAAAATGACATTTAAAAGGTGGCAAGCACACAGACAGACACACACACACAAACGCACACACCGATACGAACCAGCAACTTCTGACTGACAGGCACCACGCCATGTTTGGAGCTGGTGAAGACAGTGTGTGTGTGTGTGTGTGTGTGTGTGTGTGTGTGTGTGTGTGTGTGTGTAGACCATGAAACATGGAAAAAAATGCTACATGACACTGTTGTGTATAACACACACACACACACACGCACACACACACACACGCACACACACACACACACACGCGCGCACACACACACACACACACACACACACACACACACACACACACACACACACAGTAAAACACACTCTTGCTATCAGTTCACATTCAGTCAGAAAATCCATCTAAATTAGACCTGATGCAAATGTTTTCCAGCTGACAGGTTCATAAACACAAACAGTCACATCAGCTCAGAAACACACATGACAGACTGCATTAACACTAATGGGGACCGAGAGAGGATGGATCCCCACCCAGGCTGGTGTTTATGCATTCTCAGCTGTCTTCAATCAGAATGGACTTTCACCTAGTAAAACCCATGTTTAAAGGAAGATTCTGCTTTATTACGACTTCGTTATTCTGTTTGTTGTTTTGTCCATTGTTTCACTGTTAACTGATCAGATCTGGGAAAACAGCGATACCGCTACAACAAAGTCTAACATGCAAAGAAACACAAAAAGTCAGATGATCGGTCAGGTTCAAACCAAGGAAACTACAAAATAAGTAAATGATTTGATGTCAGTGACAGCGTTTGAATTTTTTACTGGAGCAAGAGTTTGGTGCCACTTCTACTGAAGCCAATGGGGCAGGCACAGCAAATCACTCAAGTTATACACAAGTTATATCATCAAAATGAAAAACATAAAAGCCTAAATTGCTGGGGAGACACATTAGCATTAATGATGATCTAGCGTTACTGTAGACCTGAACTATTTTAACTGTTGACCATGTAGCAGGTGCACAGACCTCCGAGAGGGTGGCACCCCGCCACAAGGCCCACGAGATAGCTACACCTCATGCTGAGTGTGCCTGCGCACCCACTAGTACTGGCATGCCAGCCCCTCTGTAACCCTGCTGAATTGTCTCCTTGATCCAGTGAGACACCTGCTGGCCCTGGCACTGGACCTTAAAGCAGACAAAGAGTTGGTCTGTTTTTCTAAACGCTGCAGTGCGCCGGACATAGACCTTCAGGGCTCTAAAAGGACAGAGATTTGAGTCTTTTTGACCCTCACCCTCACTTTTAGGGTTGCAACTCCACGGATTGATTCCAATGAAAGTCTGTGAGTACTTTTGGCAGGAATGCAGGGTTTGGACGCAACATGACACAAGCATCATCCGGCAGGAAATGACAACAGCTCTTATCCACTGACAGAGCATGCAGTTTCCCCATTCTTTTGGCTGATGTCACTGCCGAATGAAAAAACACTTTAAGAGACAGCCAAGTAATACTGACTGACTCAAGAGACTCAAAAGGTTCCTGCTGCAGGACAGCCAACACCTGACCCAGGTCCCACGGTGGAATGGCCGGCCTCCTGATGTGTAGTGCAAGCCTCTGCGCACCCTTCAGGAACTGAGAGATGAGGCTGCAGTCACCATCTGCATCCTATAATCCCCTGTATGAGCAGCCTTGATAGCTGCCATCACGCCTCTATGGGTCGAATGTGATTTTGCCGCCTACAGCAGCCCCTGCGGGTACCAGAGCACCTCTGGGGCTGCACATGTCAGCGCATCTATCTGGTTAGTTGTGCACCATGATGCAAAGAGCTCCCAGTGGTAAGAGTATGCAGCCCTCGTAGACGGTGCCCAAGCACTCTGCATGGTCTGAACTGCTGACTGTGCAAGTCCTAAGCCTAGCAGGCCGGCACTCTAAGGGGCCAGGTCCAAGGTTTGAGCCCCTGTGGAAAAGAATGGAGTAGAGCCCCCTGCGCATAAGTCTGAAGGTTCCACCAGACAGGGAGCTCCCATGACCTCCTGGCCAGGAGAGGCACCACCTCCGAAAACCATGTCATGTGGGACCAGTTCGGGGCCACCAGGGTCAGCTGCACTTTCTCCTTCCGAACTCTCTGCAGCAGATTTGGGAGAAGAGTGAATGGGGGAAACGCATACCAGTGGGCAAAGGGCATTGTCACTGTCAGATCTCTCCAACCACCTCCGGGTGCAGCCTCCAGTCCCTTGGACTTGGGCCTCCCCTGGAGAGTAGGTCTACACTCTGGTTCACCAATCCGGGCATGTGCATAGCCCTGATGTACAGGAACTGTGTCCATGCCCAGGTCCACAGCCTGTGTGCTATTCTGCAGAGGTTTGGGGAGCCCAGGCCCCCTTGTCTGTTGACATATGCTGCTGCCACTGTGCTGTTGCTTCTTACTAGAACATGACAGCTTTGCAGACTTGGGAGAAAATGCTGTAGGGCCAGGTGAATGGCTCTCAGTTCTGGAGCATTGATATGCTGGCCCTTTGAGCAGGCGCGCCAGACCCCAATGGTGCCCCTGCCTTCATGGAGTGCACCCCAATCCTCCAGGGTTGCAGCCATAGAGAGTACTGGACCAAGCATAGTCCCCCTCGAGATGTTGGCTGCATGGTGATGAGCGCTGCTGCCTGCAGCTGTCTCTATGGACAGAGCCCCAGGCTGAAGAGATGCCTCTGGACTGGACGCATGTGTAGAAGAGCCAATGGCACCACTTGTCCTGAGGTTGCCATAAGACTTAAATGGCATACAGCCGCCACATGACCCTGGGACCAAGCTGAAAATGAGAGAGGCAGGTCCTGATTGAAACCTGCCTCTCCTGTGACAGCATCACCCACCCAGCTCTGGCATCCAGCCACATGTCTAGAAACTGGGTGGCCTGTGCAGGCCGGAGACTGCACTTTTTCTCATTGATGTGCAGCCCCAGACCGTGAATGTGATCCAACAAGAAAGTAGCGGAAATAAAACCCTGCCTGCTGATCTTCCTTCTTCACTTCCCTGATAGCTGACTTTGCCATGAGAGTGAAGATTTTCGAGCACAAGACCTCCCTGTGCTGGTGGTCTGCAATAATGGAAAATGCAGCCACCCTTGTCAGAGGAGAAGCACTTTGGAACTGTAAATTATACCCCTGGGTCATTGAAACAACCAAGGGATCTACCCCCAGAGCCTCTGAGAGCAAGGGAAGGCTGGGGTTGATTTCGCGTCAGGACTGAGGCATGGGCTTGGGTGGCCCCTGCCACAAATACATTTTTTGATTGATTATTTGATCCTATTTTTTTTTTTTTTTAAATGCCTTTAGAATGTTTGTGTGTGTTTCAATAAAGGCAGTCATCGTGTGTAGGCTTTTGTGTCTCTGAGTCATAAAGGCACGAAATGTGATGTGATGTCACAGTGATGTCACCAACTGCCTGTTTTAGCAGGGAAATAGCAGTCATTAAACATGTTATATGCTTTTGAGATTTTAGCAGATGTCAGATCCCTTATTATTTCATTGAACTAGAATCTGTTCCAGCTACAGTATAACTCATGGATCATCATTCATCCTCAATTGAAATTCCCAGGCTTTGACTTTAAGGGGACAGACACGTGCAAGGCGACTCCGACTCCCCGCTGGGGCTGTGGGGACCACAGGTACAGAGGAATCATTACCCAAATATGGCTATGCACGAGCTAGGGCCCCCAATCAAAAATCAAAAAATAAGTGTCTGACAAAATGTACTGCCTGTTACCAGAAGGTGGTACAATCACCATGACACCTATTGTGCATGTAGATGGCCTCGGGCCTGGAGCCCCATAAAAAATGTGAAGTTTGGGGCAGATTAGACCATTTATGTTAGAGTTACAAACCATGTCCTGCTTGGTAGCGAAATATGGAAATTTGATACCACGCCACGGTCACGCAGTTTGATGAAAACTCAAGCTTTTAGCAACTTTTGATGTCAAAGGTCTGAAGATGGTACAGACAAAATTTAAGGTCAATCGTATCAAGTCTGTAGGAGTTTGTTAAAGTACTTCCCCTGGAAATGGGCCAAAAAAATGCATGTAATTGAAACATTAAATTCAAAATGGCTGACTTCCTGTTGGGTTTTGGGCATGGCTCCAGAGGCTTTTTTGTACATCTTGGGATGTTACATATACCTACCAATTGACATACTTCTCCGCAAAATGTACTGTGGGGCTGCTTCATTGACATTTTCTTGGGAGCGCTAATGAGCCTACTTGGCGCATCAAGGGAACAAAATGTATCAGGTAGCTCATCCTGGATCTGTAGATGTGAATCATGGTCTTGGGGCAGACTTAAAAGACAACTACAGTGATTTAGCATTGGACTTTATTTTGGCGGAAACGTGAAAAACGGATAAGAAAAAAAAAGGTCAAATCAATTTGGCAGAGGCATGACATCCTTACTTTTAGTTCCTATCACTTCCTTTGATGCAACTTCAGAGTGAATCTTGGTTTGATGCTCAATGCTTAGCAAACACCCACACATTTTTAACTCCCAGTTTGTAAGGCAGACTTTCTGATATAAATTTGGAGTCTTCAAATCCAAGCTGGGATACCCAAAATGACATCACTTAGCAGTAGCGGCTCGTGGTGAACTTGGGTGGGAGGGCTAACACATTAGGCCTGTGGCCTATACTGATCAATAGTTCAGCTGCAGTAACAGTAACATCACACCGAGATACAGTACCAGGTTACAGCAACAATGCACTACAGCAAAACTAGAGAATTAGGCTAACTGCAAAAATGTTCCGATGCCGAAAGCTCTCTCTCTGTCTCTCTCTCACTCACGCGCACACACACACACTGACTATTTTCCGCTGTACACACAGACAGGAAAGGTAAAGAAAGGAAAGGAGTAATGCTCCTTTAATAAGAGGTTAGGGCTTGGACCTAGGGCTGGGCGGTATGGCCTAAAATCAATATCACGGTATTATTTTGGGGGGATGTGGTGACGGTATGATATCGCAGTATTCTCTTCTCTCTTTAAAACCTTGAATAAAACAATTTAAAAAGCCATAAAAGTCTAGGATGGAAACTATTTATCATCAGAAGTAAAACGGCTGCTAATCCATCTATTATTCTGTATAAAACGTTATATAGTATATATAAATGTTAGAGGGCCAGGCCACCTCCATCATGGAGCGAGGGAGGTGCGTGAGGCAGGCACCCCGTTCTGCCACCGTAGCGAGTATTGCAGTATAAAGGTGACCACAAAAGTAGTACCCCAGCTCATGTTTACTGCGGTAAGTTACCGTCACCTTGAATACCGCCCAGCCCTACTTGGGCCTACCAACTCAAGTCCAGGTCAGCTGACTTGAGTCTACACCTCTGTGAAGCAATGCTATAAGTTTGGCAGTGGTAAAGGCTGATATGATGATGTGTGATGGACTGCAAAACTCCATTGAGTTTCAAGTGTGCAGAATTTTTATAAAGTTGTCAAACAAAGGCTGCTTTGAAAGTGGGATAATCACCTTGAAAATGCAAAACTCAAATGTCAGACTTTGAAGATATTCAATATGTAATCGAACCAATGTTTTTTTTCCCCCAATTCTTGAACTTTGACGATGTAAAGTAGCTCCTGGTAGGAGTCAAATCATCACAGGTTAGGAAAGTCAGAGCTCAAAGAGCAGGAAGCCACATTTGTCCTTGGTAGACCGCAGCAGCTGCAGAACTCCACCGAGCTGCAAGGATTTGCATATATTTCCCTTGCCACATGCGTTTCCTCTCACCGTTGCTCTGCCTGGAGGTCTCTGGGGAAATCTGCAGGCAGCACTTTGCCACAAAAAGTACAAAAATCTGTGCTAAGAATAACAATAGCTCCAAGTTTATTGCATGAATAATACACACTAATAATACATTCTTCTGTATGAATTATTTCGACAACACAGAGTACGGTGTGACCCCAAAAAGAAGAAAAAGGAGCACCACTAAGAAACCTCGGTAAAAAACATCTTTATTTATTTCCATGATAAAAGATAAAGGAACTCATACATATGTCATATGCATCAGATACTTACAGTACGTCCATGGATCCTCAACATCACACATACAAAGTACCTTCCAGTTTTTCCAAATCATCCCACAGCATCTCACAAAAATCAACAGTATTGCTGAGGAGACTGATTTAGTTGGATCCTCTCCATTCATGAAAGGGAAGCATACGCACCACTATAAAAACCAGAGTTAAATGAAAAGACAAAAATGAAAAAAGTAAATTAGAAAGTGGGCAGATTGTACTTGTTCATTTTCTTGAAACCAAAATGAAATTTCCAGGACACATGGACATTAATTCAGTCACGACACAGGTTGTAATACTGCTGAATAAATGGTTCTGTCTAACAGGATTCTCTTACTGCAGAACACACAATAAACACATTAAAATCAAACCACTCTGCAAATACTGATCGATGCGTTGAAACGTGATACACTCATTCGTTTAGTCGGTACAGCGTTACACCAGCTTAAAATCACTTAAAAGCCAGATTTAAGAAAAAAACTCTCCTCTTTCACTTGAAATGGTCAGAACACAATTGGGATGAGCACTGACAGAATAGCATTCATAAATAGTATATTAAGAGAATAACACACTATTATGTAGTTATAAGCAGAAATAAGTGTGTCAGTGAGAGTTTAAAGATGTCAGCTTCTGTGGTGTGTGACAGGCTGAAACTGTCATAACCTCGGGCAGCCTATAACACTGATATAGTTTTTTTCCCCTACTTGGCCTAAATTGCCTTGATTATGTACCTCAGCAGATCCAGAGCTCTGTCCCATTTACAACACTCATTAGTCAAGAAGACAACCATGCTGCTAATTTTGTTTTTTATTTGTCAAGTGGAAACTAGTAAGCTAGGCTAGCTGATGTCCACTCAGAATGTAAAAGCTAGTTACTTCTTTCCTACTTACTTACTTACTTAGATACTTCCTAACGTTAGCACTGCATTCCTAAGACAGAGTATTTGCATCAGTGTATATAATGCTGCACACAGACTGTATATAAAGATGGACGATGTGAGAACTCCCCAAAAGTGAAGCTAAAATATCTCCATCTCCCCCCGGTGGCTGGCTGCCGTACAGGTCAAAAACCCCACCCCCATGATGTCAGTGGACAGGACATGGACCAAACTGAAAATTCCAAGTACACGTCAACTCAATTATTCCCAAAGGTGGTTACTGTCATTTTAGGTAGTTCTTGTTACACTGATATGTGTGGAACTGTTCATTGTTATGAAAAGTTTAGCTATAACTAAACTATAACTAGAAATTTGATTTAAAAAAATGAGGTCAGGATTGACAGCTGTGTGTGCTTATCAGTAAGCTCACAATGCTGCTGCACCCAATTGGTTGGATGGGTGCATGGGCGGGAACTTAATACCAGCAGAGATTGCTACCGCGCAAACTCTGGCTCCAAATGACATCCCTAGCACAAGTCAGCAGCGGTCATATCCAGGATATTTTGGTTTCATTTTTTTGTACAGTACGAGGAAGTGGAGACCATTGTCCATCTTTATATACAGTCGATGATGCTACAGGATTGACATTTTTCTGTATGCCAACATGGAAGTGAGCATCACTCTGGTTCCCTCATCAAAAAGCCTTTGGGATTTTCCAATTGGGTTTTGGATTATTGCAAAAAATAAACTCTGTGGCAAACAAAAGTTTGGGATACCTACACGCTTTGTTCACCAAGATAAGCTATACAAATTAACAGCACTTTTGATTTTTTTAGGTTTAAATGCAATCGCCAGAAGTACAAAGATGTTATTTGGCTATGAACGAGCTACAACAACAACTACAACAAAGACATGTTCCATGTGATGAATTGTTGGCAATTGCCTTTTTAAAGAAGTTTCAAAATCCAAGATAGAGGATATTTACTTTTGTATTTTATGTCGTAGAACAAAATATTAAAATCTGTTAAGCTTTTGTTTACCAAAGACCTTTTTCTCATGTATCTAACCAACTGACTGCCTGACTTGGAGACGGGGGAATGGGGAGTGCTAAAATGCTTAATCATTTCTGGGTTTTAGGACTCCTTCCTGCACCACTGTATAACAATGTCTGAGTCCTGTAGCTAGCCAATGACGCGGTCTGTGCGACACCGCCTGTATTGTCACAAAATCTTGAGGTGCGCAGCTTGGCACTCAGACCCTCTGCACACAGTCTCCTGGGCTACAAATGCACAGTATCTTAATTGCTTAATTGCTGACACACTGGTACACTAAGTTTTGTTCGCTTATAGCTACATTATAGTGTTATAAACTGCTTATTAGGTGTTTATAAATGGCTTAGCATTTTGATAATAATACTGATTCTGCTTTTCAGTCCCTTCTTGATAAACTGCAGAGAGAAATAATTAGTCCAAGTTGGACAACATAATTTTAGTGTTGTTGATCTTAATTGTACAGAAGATATTGCATTCATCAAAGAACACTGGAGACGTTATCAAGCAACTTAGGGTCTCATAATACAAGAGCCAAATCTCAAGAGAGCCACATAATCATAATTTATCTCATAAAAATCAGATGTCGGAATCAGGAAAAAAAATACAATCTCCCTCATCTTCTGTGTAAAGATCTTTATAGTTTTAAAGTCACATCTGTAATATAGATTTGCTTGTTTACAAATGGCTGATATTTTAGATCATACCTCCCAACATACCTCGCAAAAAAAATAAAAAAATAAAAATAGGTAAATACATTTGGACCCCTTAAATATCTGCCTGTCTCCTCTGTGATGTTGCTCCTTCATGTAACCCATTACCTGTAACCTTTAAATATGCAGATGGGCTTTCTGTATTCTGTCTAGATGAAGAGTGTATGGACTGACTAAAGTTGCTAATTTCTGTTCAAGCGTTGGGGCCTCCAGCTGCGATGGTGGCTGAGAGAGGTCAAAACTCTGCACAATGGGAGAACAAGCTAATTTTTCATTGATTTGAAACATACGCTGCATTTAGGAACACCATGCAAATAAAAAAAACAGAAAGCTCAACACACAATAAAATGAACAGTATCTTTTGAGACTGACAAGTACATTTTCTTATCGCTTCTTATAAGAATAAGCATTTCTAAATCAAAAAGGCAATTAATGAAGCAAGAAAATGTAACTAAAATTTCACTGGGGAACTAAAATTATCAACAGAATTTAATATGCTTTTTTTATTATCATTTAGATTTTCCACTTTCAATTTGTAGTGTAAATGTCTGAGTAAAGGGCTTGGTATTGTTTTAACATTTTCTATGCTGGTGCTAACACAAACTTTTAAATCCAGCACCAACACAATACTTACCATGGTAACCAACTTTAGTACATTTTTTGACACGACATTTTGCCTTTGTCATGTCAAAAACGATTTTTGTTTTTAGAATTTAAAATTAAGAACTGAAAACAAAGGTCTTTTTTTCTGTTTCTGTTTGTAAGCATCACTGTGGCACAATCAAAATAGAAATACTGTATTAGATTGCTTCTAAATGCAGTGTGCGCTGTGAAATCCTGTTCCTATTTTCTCATTTTTGTTTCTTTCAGCCACCACTGAGATCCTCTCATGAAACCTGATCCGAAGCAACTGACCCAAGCAGTCAATAATAGCAAAAACCCACAGGGCTGTTATCAACTCTTTCACTCAAACTCAATATTTAACGCTGAAAAATATGCTGACCCTTTTAATTTTTCATCAAAAAATATATAGGCATGTATATACATTATTATTTCATTATCTGTAAACGTTAGGCTCTTAAAAAATGCACTGATCTTGATAAAAGTGGATCTAAAAAAAATGCAACAAACCCCAAACAAAGTCCTTTTTGATTGACAGATGTAAAATAAATAGAGATAAGTTAAAACGTATGTACAAAATGAACAACGCACTCAGTAGTCAAAAAACACGACAAACTAAAGGGAAAAACTGGCTGAAATAGGTGAGTGTGCGTTTGTAGTGTTTGCACCGTTCTTGCCGAAAAGTCTCAGCTTGAATTGAAATGTAACCGACCATGGGTTCAGCCCACAGTTGTCACGGAAACAGAAATAGACAGCTGTTGACAGTCATATACTGTTTTGATTGTTCAGTCAAAACAGGGTTTAGCATCACAGTTCCTCCTCAAGCTTTTGGACGGATTTAGTAGTGCAGTTTGTAGTGTTAATCCCTCTTTTGTTTAAAAGTAAGAAAGAAAAAAATTTGACTCCATTTCCCAGGTACCCTCTCGTACACAAGTTCAACCTTTGAGAAAAGTCAGTTTTGTAGTTGTGAGTCCCAGGCTGGATTATTAGTGGTTGTTGGTGAAGACAAGTTAAGGCCTGGACTGGTTGAAGTGTGTGTGCATGTGTGTGTGCGTGTGTGTGTGTGTGACATCAGGTCTATAACTGCTCCACCGGTGCTCCTTCTTCTTTGGGCGGAGGCTCTAAGTGAATGGGAGTGACACTGGCTGGTTTCTTCACACTGGTAATGAAATAAAGACATGGACAGACAGGAGGACAAAGACAGAGAGTGGTAAGAGATCAGAAGGGGAAAGATAGTGAGGCATTTGTTGTGTTTGCTGCTGGGTATGGGGATTGTCGTCATCTCTGTTCTTTTTTGTAAATAAAAGATGTTCTGAGATGTGTTATTTTTCACCTGCAGCACTGGTTCTCAAACTGTCTCAAACTGTTGTATGAGTGCCACTGGTGGTACATGAGCTGTGTAGCTGTACATGAAAGAGTATCAAAATATTACAAACTTCTGAATGAAAACACATTAACTATGAGATCCGTGAAATGTAATTTAAACTAATTTCTGGCTTTACAGTAATGTCTTTGTTTTAATATCAACTGACCGCAGCAGTCACATTCATGAACGTAGCACATGCAAACGTCCATCATTAATTACAAGCTAAACTGCAATGGCTCCAAAAAGGAACTATTAGCAAGAGAAGTGCAAATAAAGGAGGAGCATATTTCAAGCAGCCCTGTTAAAACTGAAGTGAGCAGTCAACTGAGCGCAAATGCCAGTGGCTACTTAAAGGTCCAGTGTGTGGAATTTAGAGGGATTACTTGGCAGAAAAGTAATGTAATAAAGACAGCATGAACTTTTTTGAATTGTTGCGTTTTTGTTACCTTAGAATGACCTTTTTATAGCTACATTTTTTTCAACATGAAACAGCTTTATTCAGTGTTTTTATCAGTTTAAATCACAGGGTCCGTTTTTTGGAGAGGAACAGACCTCTGCCAATAATTCAGGAAACGGTAAGAACCTCCTTAACACCTGGACCAGAAATAAGGTGAGCACACATTTAGGCGGCGTACATGTTGCGTTTTTTTGCGCCCTCAAATTCATTGCTTTAATGTAGATGCAGAAATCCTCACCTCTAGATACCACTAAATCCCCCTAAATCTTACACACTGTTCCTTTAACCTGCATCAGTGAGGTCTCTATGAAATGAGGATGTGGCGTACTAAATAACAGCGACATTAGGTGACTTTAATGTTTTTGAATAGTATCATACATACTGTATGTCAAAACAGCGATGCAAGTGTAAAAGCCAAGCTGAAAACTGGAGACAGGAGGACTGCATGTTGGTCATGTTTGATGTTGGGTCATTGCTTTTTGCGTTGGTCCTCCTCCACATACATAAAAAAAAAAAAATCATGTATGACTTTAAGGCTTGCACTCACTTGGTGTCATTCTGGAGACACTACCACCTGCAAGCTACACCCCCCATCCAATGATAAAACCATGATTTCCCTGTTCCTTAATTGGGGATGTGCTCTTCCAAAACCACAGATGCAGAGAGTTATTATTCTTACGGAATGCCTCTGGGGTGTGTTGAGCTGTTATGCATGTGCCTAGAAGAAACTTTAGCACAGCATGAAAATGAGACTCGCCTCTTCCTCAGTATTCAGTACTCATATTTTTGGGAGAATGTCGCTTTAGGGCTTCTTTCATTATGCAGAGGGTGTAAACAAGGTGTAAGCCTGGCTCCTTGCTTGCAACCAAATTGCCTTGGGAGGCCAGAAGCTGTACTATCAAACCCTTCGTAACTCAATACTGTAGATCAATCTGTAAAGCTAATGATAGCCACAGATACTCTTAGAAACACACAAAAAGGTCTTAAAGCTATTCCACCTCTGTGTGCGTAAAGAGGTGGAGGTGTGAAAGCCGTTATGTACTTCAAAGCAGATGGCAAACAGCAAGCATGTATACTTCTGTTTATAGTATACTGGCTGTCTGCGTAGCTGTATGTGTTGATAAAGATGCAGCCTGTGAGTCAAATTTTTTGGGCTGCACACAAACATGTGAAGATGTACTTCACCAGGGCCTCAGCATATTTACAACTGCACAAACTGTAATTTGAGCTTCACTTACGAGTATGGGGAGATTGGTACAGCCACCACCAGGACATGATTACGTTTTCTGAAGAGCCGCCACAGGCCTCTGTGGTATCCCCGAACATCCAGGTCCCAAACATGGAGGCACTGAGCAGAGGACGGAGAGAGACAAGAATCCTTTTAGCAGGGCTCATTTCATTAGCCAAAAACATAAAACATACATCTCAATGATTAATTTTGTCTGTGACAAAGATGAGACGTTGAATAACAAAAAAGAAATGAAAGTTAAAGCACTCCTCGTCATGACAATAAGGTCATAATAAATATGCAGTGATGAATGGACCAACAAGGAGTTATAAGACTAGCTCTACACTAAACTGCAGGACTTCATGACCACACCGTAACTATGACAAAATATGAAACCAACTGCATGTTGACAGTGAAGGATTATCAATCACCAGCATGCTCTCATTGAAATTAAGTGAATTTAAGGCTGCCTGAAAGGTAGGACATTAATCAAAAAACTTATGATATAATCTGGAAAACAGTTGGCAGTCTTTTCCATGAGAAGTTAATGTGCTAATATATACACAGCCACTGTCACTGACTTCTTCAAAGTCCACCAACCAGTGGTGTTGTCACAATACCAAAATAACATTTTCAATACGATACCTGCCTTAATATCTTGATACTGAAATGATACCACAATGAAAAACCTAAAACAGTAGGAAAAGTCATGGAACTTAAAAGTCTATTTATATTACTAAGAAAAAAAGGACAGAAAGAAACTGCCAAACATCACCCACATGGTCAGACACAGTCTCTGATTGGCTGACAGACAGTCCAAGGCATCATAGACTCCTAGCAGACGGCTAACAACATCAACTGTCAGCTGTTTTCAACATGGAAAATTGATAAATAATCACAGAAGACATTCAGTCTTGGACTTATTATTATGGCATTATTTTACAAAAGTTTAAAAAAAAAACACAGGAGTTTATTACAAAGCTTGTAAAAGAGAAATGGTCGCACCGTAGCCCTCAAAACAGTATGATGGTTAGCGGTGGCTTCTGGGGAAAAAGCCTCACATATGCAGCGTTCCAGAGATATTTAATGTTACTAATGTGTCCGTTTGACATCATTGACCCAACAGTTAACGTGTATTGTGTCCAGTATGTCAGATTTTTCAGCCCTTTTCAACACTTAGCAGTGAGAGTGCACGCAGCTCCACTGAAAACACTCGAGTACGCACGTTATTTTCAGATAACATTATATTAGACATCGCATTTATTCACTTATTAGTATTATTATTTCACTGCCCGAATGCTAGTTAATGAAGCACACATGCACACTGTCCCGCTGTCGCACATCGACGCAACTCATAGGAAAATACAGCTCTTATTAAAACACTGTCATTCTTAAAAATGGGGTATTTTACTGTTCTTAACAGCAGGGTATGGCAATACCCTTCTTATTGTCTGTATACTGTGCAACACTACCAGCCACTGTTCCTGCACTGACTAAATACCTTGGCGAGCTCTGTCCAGGTGGATGTGTCCGTCTCTGTCTCCATCTTAATGAACATGACATAGGTCTTCCCCTCAGAGTCTGGCAGGAACGAGTCCTCGCATGGGTTCTTAGTGTGGTCCAGCACCTCTGCTTCCCTGAGATCAAAAACACACCATAAATAATGTAAATCTATCTCAACCTTCTAATGTAATATAAATCATCTCCAGGCTCAGCATGGTTTTTGTATCTCACTCACTTCAGCAGGTTCTGGATCTCCACTTCATAAGCGTCTTTCTTTAAACTGTGAAAAACACCAAGACTGTCACTGTGATGCCACATTATTTTTTACAAAAAGTTAAAGAAGTCATGATTTGAAAAACAGCACAGCAGTAAACAGAAAGCACATAGCCTGAGTCTACACACCTGTCGACGCTTTTCAGCTGCACATTTGGAACAGTGTTGAACTTGTGTTTCTTGAAATATACCTCCTATGAGACAAAAGAGCTCAGTTACACATATAAGCTATACACTACACGAAGCTCCTTTGTTACATTTAACTAAATTGGATTTAGGTTGGTAAACTTATTTAGCTGTAGACTGTACCACAACTTTATGGTTTTAAAGCATATCATGTTTAATTATTAAGTCTTCAAAGTAAATGTTTTTTAAGATCTTGTGTCACTCCAGGCTACAGTTGTAACTCTACAGTGGAGCCTTTTTAAGAATGACTTTTTTTAAAAAAAAAAAAAAAAAAGTTCAACTCTCACATGGAAGTATCCGTTCATGTTGAGGCCGATGATGCCAAAGTGGTATGAGCGGGACACGTCGGGGATGATGCACTCTCTGCCTTTCCTCTGCTCCGGCATTCGCATCCACATGTCCCAGTCCCACAGCTACAAGGCAAACACACACACAGTTCATCCACAGTTTGTAACATCTTCAACACACACACAAACACACACCCTTTATGCATACTCTCTGTACAAATTACTGCGCATTTTCACTCTAGTTTGGTCTTCACTAACTCCATAGAAATATATCATGTCTCTTTAAGCTGCTAGATGTTCCACTTTCTTCTCCAGCTACTCCCTAACTTTTTCTGCAAACGTCAAAATATAAATAAATCATATAAACGTGATTAAATGAGAGTCATACAAAGAAATGAAGTGAAACCAGTGGTGGAATATCAGGTTGGACTTAATATGTTTTGATTAGTAAAATAATCAGCAGATATGTATAAAAATGAACATCTGGTAACAGGTGTAGAAAAACATCCAAAGCACTGGTTAGGCTTCTTAAATCCTGCACCTTCTCAGGTGTCGGCCACTTTGGCTCCAGCTCGTCCTTGTAGAGGCTCTTCTTCAGCACCCAGCCCAGTCCGGGCATACTCTCTACCCTGTACAGCAGGGCTGGGTCTTCTGCTGTGTGCTCATAGCCCTGTACGACGACAACAACAACAACAACTGTCAGTGACACACGCAACTTTTTCTGTGTGCCTCAAGTGTTCCTGTAGGTCAATCAGTGAGTAGAGAGCGAATAAGGCCACATCAGGGCGGGGGGGAAATAAGATGAGGAGAAAAAAATGTTGTTTAGGAACATGGAACAAAATAAGAGATCCTGTGGTGTCTCGCTCTGCGGATGTTGTTGAGTTACACCCTCAGGTTAAAAGAAAACTGATAGATCACCTCATAACGTGTTCTATTGTTGAGGTCAAACAATCCTAAAACCCGCCAGATATGCCAAGACAGACAGACGTCAGTTATGCAACTGTTAACTGCTGAAAGACACACACTCCTGCATCTACACTACAAGGCGTCGGGGATAATCATTTCCTGTAAGGTGTCATGCTTGTCGCTGTCTGTAAAAGAGAGGTGTAGGATGAAAAGAGGAGGAGTATAACAAGTAAAGAGTGGACATAAGCAGATAAATGCTTTTAAATAGATAAGCCGAATATAGATCTCACAGAGAGAGAAGAAGAAGAGGAGGACAGAGGGAGAGTGGGATCTTTATAACAAAGGGCAGGTACAGTGTGAGCAGATGAAGAAGTCGGTACTCACCTGGTCATTCCAGGCTGAGATACAGTACAGGCTGTCATCCTCATCCAACAGGTGGATGGTCTGACTCAGAAAACTGCAGGAGAAGAAGAGAAGCAACAGCAACATTAGTACATACACAAGCTGTACATTAGTATCATGGAGTTAAAAAAACTGCCATGTTGCACTGGGTGACAGTGAACTGACAGTGACTATACTTACATGTACATTGATACTGCACTATTATCCCAAATATGACAATATTCCAAATTTGATAGGGGTCATGTAAACAGCATATTACGTTTGGATATTCTGCGTGAGACCTTATTCCAAATGTAGCATTTTCCGATGAAGACGTCAGGGTATACCCATATTTTTCAGGTTTTTATTCGGGAGCATTCTTTGTACATGTATACAGCACATTAAGAAAGTGAAAAATCAACAGGTTTTGGATATGCACAAAAATTGCAACACTGATTTTTTCAAGAAGGTGGCTGAAGGAATGAAATGGGGAGGGTGTGTTCGTGTCCAGCACCAGTGGAGAAATTCCTATTTTGACACGAAGAAGCAAAATGTCACAAGTGGCTACATTCGTTCCACTTTCATGAGAGTACACATTGCTGCATGTACATGAGACTATTAGTGGAACATTCATTTCCATTAGCCTTGTAAACAGCTTGATGGAAATATTGTCTTTTTCAGAATATGAGTATAACCTGAAATATTTCATGTATGTAAGTGTAGTCAGTGACAGTAAACATCAGGGAGGATTATTTAATGCTTTATCGAGACCTTTTTAAGACAACAAGACAAATTTAAGTTTCTGGACCAATCAAGCCGAAAGGTTCCTGTGAACAGCTGGCAAAGAGACATTTTTCACACCTAAAGCATAGAAAAGTTACAGTTTGCTGAGAGGGGCAAACTTAGAATCACACATGTATACCTAAACTACGTGGCCTGAAATAAATGGACTTGCTCCTGTTGCAATAGAGATACAAGAGCATTAGTGACGTCCCACAATGATGTTGGGTGATCAGGTCTGTCTCTCAGCTAGTTTTCCTCCCGTAGGTGTTGGATGGGTTCGAGGTCAGAGCTTTGTTCAGACCAGTCAAGATCTTCAACAGCAATCTGGGAGCTTGCTTTGTGCACAGGGGCAATATCACTGTTAGTGTAGCTTTAAAATACTGGGAACAGGTTTCCTCTGTTCGCATTAGAAGTCAGGTCAACCTGGACCCTGCAGATACAGTCTGTGCATTTATCTTTGTAATAGAGAGAAGCATTACACTGGCTGAAGAAATCTACCAATTCTGACAAAAAGAGAAAGAAATCATGAATCAGTCATGAATTTAGGTGTCTGAAAGTATTCCTACAGTCTGATATTTGTAAAATTGAATTCAGGACTTTGTAAAGACTCCAAAACACCTTGGAAGAGCTGGGTTTATAGGAGTAAACATCAAATGATAACAGGCTTGTCTCTGTTGACAGGAGGGCAGGTTCTGGTTTTCACCACTCTCAAACTGAGAGCCTGCAGCTCTCTGAGGGAGCAAACAGGCACTAAAGCTGAGTGAGCTGCTGGTTGTGAGTGCTTCTGAACTATTTGATGTTGCCGCTTCAAACAGGCCGGTCAGCCCAGGAGGGAAGCTGGAGCTTTTACAGCTGCAAACTCACAGTTCAAAGCTGAGTCTGTCCAACAAAGGAAAAACTGGAGTTTCTAACAGAGCTGGTGGCAGTTTTATTACTGTGGATCTACTGCCACCTAGTGGAGATTCTGCAGCTGACAGGGATCATGGACCTTCTGATCAGGGGTGCAAACATCAGGTGTGAAAAAGGTGACAATGATGTGAATCCCTAGGGGTTCAGCTCTATGCTCCACTGGGAAGATTTTTTTTTTTTTTTAAATGTGGATTTCCAGGCGATTTCAGCATTAAGTTACAGGGAAAAACTCAACCTAGAGTTAATGTAATCCTACCACTACAATTAAAAGACAGGGCTTAGACATGATGTTATTTATTGATTTCACAACCACTACAACTAAAAGAAAAACTGTCACAAGGTAACATCAATTCAACTTCTGTCATTTTCAGTAAACTTGGCATCTGACATAATCAGGCTACTGTATCAAGCACTCCATTCCACTACATCATTAATAAGGCAGGTCCATTTTGGCTTGTTGTCTACACTGGCTTATTATTATAAGTCATATTTCTTAATGTAACAGTTAAGGCACTCAAATACTGTCATATTGTCAATAATTAACAAAAATAAATAACAAAAATGTCAGTAAGGCTCCATTGTAAGACTCAAGTGCACAAGTAAAGTCAAATCACACTGTAGCCGGGCTTTAATGCAGAATTCTCTATTTACAGTGTGGTCTCATTTATGCAGCAATAAAAACTCCATGGCAGTTGTTATCTGCAATGTGTGGCTGCATGAATGCTGTGGGGAGAAGGACTCATCTTCCAGCGTGTTTTTGTCTTGCACCGCTAACCGACATATAGAGTGCCCCAGGAATGAGTACTAAGACCGGGAAAAGAGTTAGCATTTTACCACTCACGGTTCCCTCGTCTCAAAGTCAATGGATCTTTGAAATGGGTTTTTGGATTAATGCCTTCAACCAAGGTTTGTGTTTAACACATGCTTAAGAGACTTTCACGTTTTGTTCTATGACATAAAACGTCATATCCCACTTGTGAACTTTGAAGCTTGTTTGTGTCTTAAAAAAGGTGGTTGCTAACAAGTGGCTAATGGGACTACAGGACATCATCATGCTGAGTTGTGCCAAACACAGCTTTACAGTCATGTTATGGTGGTGATGTTAATGTTAGCTTTTTACTTCTGGCAATTGCATTAAAGCTTCAATCATTATAAAAGCAGTGTTCATTGTGAATATAACCTTGCTGAACAAAATGTTTATGTATCATAAACATTTGTTTGCTACAGAGCTTATTTTCAACAATAATCTAAAATCCACAGGAGAAATCCCTTAGGCTTTTTGACGTGGGAACCTGTTTGATGCTGACTTCCACAACGGCCTAGAGAAGAACATCATCCCCTGACCACTCTTTTTGGGTGGTGCTGCAATATTGAAATGAAATCCTGAGCCATCCTGAGGGGTCACTTTATGCCAAATTATGACAAGTTTGTACCCCTTCTGAAGCTTAAATCTGATGTTGTGAAGTCCAAAACATGTTCTTTAACATGGCAGCACTTGGCTCGATATAACACAACATAAACTTTTTATTATACCTTATGTCCCCATGAATGATAATAAAAATGTATAAATTTCCTCTAATGTCTCTAATAAAAATCATTTTAAAGAGTTGCAGTGAACAGCTGCTTTGTTCTGTACAGTCAGTTAATTTTGCTTTGATCATTACTTTAATGTTCAACTTGAATCATTGATAACTTGGCTTGTGACCAACTTTTTTATTTCAGTTTCTCATTTAATTTGGCGATGGTGCAGGTATAGAACACAATGTGAGAACAAATGCCTTCATTTAAGTTACATAGACCTCTGCCATGCACACATAGGATTTTTGAAAACAGGTTTTCCCCTCCTTTGTTGTCAAAAAAAAATCCTGATAAAAAATCCTGTCCACACTGACAATTTCATAAAAAATCTCTGCCCAAATGAAAATGCAAAACACAACTGAGGAGCTGTCAGGCGCATGCCACACCAACCTTAACTCTAAAACCACTCAAAGAAAAGGAACAGATGTTGGCCAATCAGAAGCCTGGAAAAAAAAAGCTATTACCAGAGGCAACCTGTAACAATGGCCTCCGTCACGCATTCTGACATCTCTGTTCCTCATTAGTGGAAAAGGAACTGCACATGTGTAAACATGTATACAGTCCTGAAGGTTAGAGCCAGCACTATTTTGGTCATGTCCATTATTGCACATAATGTTGCCTGATTTGTCACGCCTCACTAAGGAGATAATGGCGCACTCCAATGTCTCTAATATACGTCCAAAACCTCTTTTCTCTTTCTACATTTCAACACTGAAAACAAGCTTCTGAAAATCTTCACCCTGAGCTCAGTTTTAAAAAAAGATCTGTTTTCAGTGAACACTTAAATGACACATCTGCTAAGGTATATTCACAAATAGTCTTGGCATTTATTTCAGTTTTTATTCCTGTCAGTTTTCAAAAACACAAGTCATAAGGACAGCTAATTCAAATAAAGAATTTTTATGAAATGACAAAAATCTTTGCAGTGTAATATGTAGAGAACTCATATAAGACTGCAACTGATTATTTTTATTATCCATTTTATTTATTATTCCATTTTTTTTCCAATATGATTTTTTCTATTAAATGTCAGATGAGTAAAAACTTAAATAATCACATGTGCAAATATTTGGCATTTTTGCTTGATTACTGAAACAAAAAACAGATCATTAAAATAGCCGCTAATTAATGTTGCGCATCAACTCATTTATAAGTTGACTTATTTCAACTCTAATAACATATGTAATAATTACATAGTTACCTTTAGTAGTGTTTGTGCATGCTGTTAAGACGTACCTGAAGAAGTCGATGGAGATATCCAGGTCTTCTTCAAGGACGATGGCAAAATTGGCCTCCTGAAAAAATAATGCATGCTGGGTCAGTGCCATTGTGACTGAGTTGAGTGTTATCTGAGAATTACAATCAATGCAAAAACTGACTAATGATAATACAATATATAAAGTCAATAATCTGTTATTCTTCATTAAAAAAGACAAATTAAAAAATGCCACCTTCGTTTTACAGCCTCCTTCAGAGTCTGAGTGCTTGATACTGAAAATATTTTAGGTTTGAGTATCACTTGAACTACATACATCTCTGCTCATTCATACATAAAAGAATAACTTTTGTTGTTTGTCTTGACAAAAGGAAACTGAAGTACTCACTGGGTGAAGGTTGAAGGTTGCAGTCAGACTCGCCTTGTAGTGCTGCAACAGAGAACAAAGACTTTTTTCAATAGGAAAAAAAAAAGTAAAAAAGCAAAACTGCTAGAGGTACTAGTTCCTTTAAAGAGGTGCTTCACTGCTGGAAAGATGACCTTTAAATAAAACGGGGCTGTCTGTGAGTCGAAAAATGCAAATACTTTCAAAATTGGTGCTACAAAACCAGAGAAAACAGAGAAAAGGAAGCTTTTGCTCATCTCATCTCTTCTGATCAGAGGGGTCACAACTGCCAGAATGCAGTGCACCTTACCAAACCAATAAACACTCCTGTTGGTGGGTGATGTAATGTGAACATCAGTCTGAAACAACGATGGCCAGTTGGCAAGAAACGATCTCGATCTCTTACAGTTAAACAGTAAGCTAAAACATGTTTCTGAAAAAAAAATTCCAATTCCAAAAAATTAAAATTCAGCCATTATCTGCTCAGGTGAAGTTTTAGAGTCCTCACATCCCTTGTGGAGACTCCAGGGGAGAGTGGGGGTTGCCATCAGCCTAAATTAGGTGGAGTTGTGCTGCTACCCACTCTCCCCTGGGATGTGAGGACTCTAAAACTTCACCTGAGCCTCCCTCGGCATAAGGGTGAGTAGATAATGTATTGTCATTTTTGGGTGCACTATCCCTTTAAGGCTAGAAATATGCAACTCAGTGACAGAATCTTGGGTTTTTATTTGATCACTGCTGCCTAGTTCTACCGTTTGATCTCAGTTTTTTCCAGCCTCTGTTCTCACTGTGCAGGAAACAGTATGGCACCTACTTCCTGTTTACAAAATCTCACTATTACAGCTAGCTACCCTATTACACAACACTAAAATATGTTTCTAGAAACATTTTAAGCAAGAAATAGGCAGTGTACTAACATAATGTTGACATATATATTCGACCAGCACTGCCTCATTCTACCATTTGATCAGATTTCATTCCGAATTTGAGAGAGGGGGAGGGTGGTAGGTCTGTCTCTTAATCTGCTTCTATACTCTTTGTGTCCACAGTAGAGGCATGGGTGGCATGCTAAGTACAACCTGTAGTTTGAGCAACAGCCCAAGAGCCAGTGAAACTCTGTCGGATATCATAATTTAAGTCATCCCCGGCAAGGTGGGATATCTGGGCACTGGTTAGATGGAGGGAAGTTGACCACATTCATTTACATATACTACCCACACTGTTTTAATGCAAAGCTGGTTGAAAATCAGCAAAGTATCCATTCAATGACTTGAATAGGGCTGAACCTCCTAACATTTTCATGTATATGACAGTTCTGAGTGATGCACACAGTGGAAACATAAAATCCAGGTGACAATGGCTTGTGATTTGTCTACTTTTATAAAGCAATATTTTGAATTCTGAAGCTGTTTTTTTTAATTCTGACCCCTAAATGAGGAGCTAACAGCGGTTTACCTGGGACACTCTGGCATTCTTGATGCTGATTGGTGTGTGCTGAACTCCCTTCAGTCCAAACAGCTCTACGACATCCATAGGCTCCTGGATTGAAAACACACAAAAATGTATGAGTGGTAGGTAGAGCCACCCGGGGATATGGTATCACAGGAAGGCAAACAACAAAATAGTACTAGATAATGACAATAAACTGATTAGAGTGTTATCAGAGCCTGAAATCATCTCATCTCATCTCTTCTGATCAGAGGGGTCACACTGACATAGTCTCACATATTAGCAGCATAGCCTCACATAGCTATTGCTAACTACTGAACCTCTGTTTGGTGGCAACAGAAATGTGTCCGTAGCACAGACTGTAAAAAATAGTCAACTACTAAAAGTTAGCATTGACTGTCCTGATGTAAATCAAAATTCTGCCTCTTCTTGACTTGATTTGACACTGGCAACAGTATGATATCAAAATGTGCCCGATTTCTTGATATAGTCATCTTGGCGCGCAACTGCAAGTGTGTACATTACATAGCCTGCACTGTTACAGGAAGCTACAAGATAACTAGGGCTGTAGTCTCCTGGTCGACTAGTCGATTATTTGGTCGCTATGCTCTCATCCGACCAAATTAGTCGATTAATCACTGTGTTACTTCTATGAAAGAGAAAAGTGCTACATCAGTAGCTTTCCAGGATTAATCCATTATTTCCTGCGGCGAGGGGACAGGCTAAGTTACGTGTGAAAATGGGAGTGTTTTCAAAAACTTTCTGTCAACAGCAGGGGTGTTTTCAAAACACCCCTGCTGTTGACAGAAAGTTGGACTCGCCCATCCTACGATCAGCGTCGCAGTGACGCAGACCTCCTGTCTGTTTCTGTATACTGAAACCATTTCCCTCAGTGATTTAAACTTCCGGATTTATCCTGGCTTCATATGAGCAGACGAAATCTCCGCTCGTCGCTAGGCTAATGTATACAACGTAAAATGACACAGGCTGGCGCTAATAAGGTTAGCATGTTGTATTTTTGTGGAAAACGTGTTTAGTTACATGCTAAGGTCAGAGAAACATTAATCTTGGTTGCTGATTATGTAAATTTCTCCGTGATTTCAGATTATATTCCTGCTATAACGTGTCTGGTTTTGTTCAGAAACAATTGCCACTACAGCCATTTCATGTTTGCAGTCACTTGGCGTAAAGACATTTGCAGTAAAATGAAGCCTTCTCTGACAGAGATAAATACAAGTTTTCCAGCACAGACAGAATGAGGAAAATAAAGTGTTTTTGAACATTAAAGCATGTAAACATGTTCCAGCAGAAACCTTAAATACAACTATTAACCCAAAAGGGAGCATAGTTGGTCTCTTGAAGCATTCAAAGCAACAAAAGCTCTTCTGAACACTTCTAACAGGCACCATGGACAGATACAATGTGAGAGAGAGGAAACAAAATTATGGTACCTCATAATATCCATCAATGAAGACAGTGATCATCTGCAGGTTGACACCATGAGCTGAAAGGAGAGACCTCAGCATCCTGAAAACACATGAAAAGCAGGCATAAAGAGAGGAATGAGTGCAATTTACTTTTTCTAATTTAACAATAGGTGGTGCTAAGTATTTTATATATGGAAATATTTCCTGTCCTTAAGCCTAATTTCTTTATGGATAAAAAGCAGAGATGTTGAAATGCAGTTTATCTGCGTGCACTCCGTGTTACTATGTGTGGTAGGAAACGTGATAAATTAATTATAAATTAAACATCTTGACTCTTTGGAGCAATTTCTGCCATTGTTGCTGCTTTCTGTCTTTAAAAAAAACAAAACAAAAAAAGCTTAATAATCATCTTGATTAGTTACATCATTAGCTTTCAGATCTTACCTGTAGAGATAGTTGGGTCTGTTCCCTGCTATGACAGCCACTGGGACATTGATAACATTATTGTTGGGCAGCTGGAGAGAAAAAAAATATTGAGTCACTGTCAGTCACTGTGCTCATGACGCCAAACATGAGACACCAGAAAAAGAAAAAGGCACACTTGTATGCTGGCAACGGGAGAGGAGTCTCTTGCTTATTTTGGCGCATTTCCAGGCTTCAAAAGCCCAGCGGCCTAATTTTGCTGGAAAAAGGGTGCAACTCATTGTGGATAAAATCCACAGTGTTTGCTCTGTTCAAAAATACCGTCTGCTAGCACTCCATTAGGAAGCAAATAGGCACATTTCCAAAAAATTCTGAGCTAAACTTTTGACAGTTTGTTGAGCAGCTATGAAATACCCTGCAAAGAGTAAATTAATTTGAAAGGGTTCTACCAAAAATGCTTTTCATGTGGTTGCGTAATACTCAAAAATTGAAACTGAGTCCAGCTTGGCTCCCTTCTTTATCGTGTGCAGCTCAATGAAAAGACATCTAAAGAGTCCTGCTGGGTGTCTTACAGGGTCAGGGTTGAACTCGATGGGCGCCGGGTCTTTGCAGCTGCAGATGCTGCCGTATCCTTCCACTTTGCTGCAGAAGAGCTTTCTCCTCCTGTTGAGCTCAGTGTCTGCCCAGTGGCACTCTGCCTCTGCAGGATACAGGATCACATTCAGTTTGTTAGACATCTTAAATGCTTTAGATTTAAGATTATGTTTACACTTTTACAAGCATGCTGGGACTGTTTGTTACCTTCAGAGGCAGTCAGCTGCACCTCAGTCTTCAGCAACACTGGGTCTCCCCAGGTGGACAGAGCTGGAGACTTTGAGTGCTTCTCTCCATACACCTGACCTGGAACGCCACACATGCACAAACACACAGCCAGCAGGTCAAAACAGGTATTGACATAAAACAACCATCATTAGTTGATTAAACTTACTGTAAATTCTCCCTTAATCCTCATCTGACTCCCTTAGCTGAGCTCTCATTTCTCCTTTTTTCTTCCTGACTACATGTGAACAATGCGAACAGACACCAATGTAAAGTGTACTAGTAAACTGGGGGGGAGGGTGTGTCTTGTCCTGTGGCCAAAATGGGCTTTTTGGCCAAAAACAGCACAGCATGTAAATAAATAAATGAATGAATACAGTGTCTGCGACGGTGTGGGTTTGTTGTTACTAGCACCAGCAAGATAATGAAATACAATCCAGACACTTTCGTCTGAGTAATAGCATCATGAGTTTCATTATTTTCAAGTTAATTATCAATAACTAACATGAGAAGCTTTACTGAAACACGACTGCAGTGAGACATATCTGAACCACAAGTAAAATTATGACAAATACTGTCCCTCAAAATGCCTACTCTTGCGGCGTTAGGTTTTCAGACACTACATTTTAAAATGAAACATAACAGCCTGAAGATTATAGGCTTTTCTGAAAACCATAAATTAGATAAAACATGCTTAGATAAAACTAAGCATGCAGGGCACTTAGAACAAACTCAGTCTGGTTTTAAATCATCTGCGTGGATTAAGAAAGCTCTTCACTGATGTCTGTGGAGTTTCTGAACAGACACAAGGGCTGTCCACAATACTACTTTTTGGGCACTGAAGTTTCAGCGCAGAGACAATTAGGCACTCTGTTAGCATGCAGGTGACACATTATCCATAATACCTAGAAAAAAGGAATTATTTGCAAGATGGCTATGCATTTAGTCACAGTATTCAGGTGATTTGCCACTTAACTTTTCTTTAATAAGGCTGTGTGTCCACTAAAGTGTTTATTTTCCCAGCAGTTGGTGTTGTTAGGCGCTTTCAAAGAGGTCCCTTAACCTCTCACCTCAAGATATCTGCATGAAAATGGGTTCTGTTGGTATCAACCTCCGGGGTTGCGTTTGTGAAATGATGTACACTCGCTTTCCTCTTCCGTGTATGTAACATTACCTTGCCAACGCCTACACTCTATCATAGACGTAATGAGGATGTAATGGAGGAGGGGGGAGTAGGTCTTTGGAGGGGGGCAGGAGTTGTGGATGTTCAAATTTTTTCTAGGTGCTGTGTGAAATGCAAGAAAGGTAAGAGTTGCTTTAATACAGATTTATGACTAGAAAACCTTGACACACAGCGCTGAGCTGCATCTCAAATTAATCTTCAGATTTCCAGCTTTCAGATGATGTATACCACTTCTATGTGGCATACACTGTTGACCTGCTCTCTTTATCATTAGCTGTTTTGAAATGCAAAATAATGTAATTTTAAACCTGTGATAAAAAAAGCGTGAATAATCACTATTTACTATTCACTTTGTTCACTGTTGTTTAAATGATCGGTTTAAGCACTGTTTTGACACCTGCTCCACATAAAAGGTACTGTTTCAGCACCAGTATCGGGAAAGACCCAAACGATACCCCCCGAAAACACATAAGAATGTTAAAATTTACCTTCACCCAATACTCAGTTTTACTGAATAGAGGTTGAATGCATCATTAATGTAACTCAATGCAACCGCCATGAGCTGTTAGTTGCTGTCACCAGCTGCTAACAGCTAACATAAATTAGCTCTCCCCCTGCTGATTTTAGCACAGATTTGTTGTTCAACATGTAGCATTATCAAGGAAGAAATGCGGTGCATCCTCTGACGTGACATTAGTGAGTTTACTGCGTCCTTTTGTTTCGAAGGCGCCCCGGGGAAGACCTCTGTTCATCCCAAATACATTTTCCATTGTCTCCCGGAGGACGGTATGCCAGCTGCTACTAGCCATCTTGTCACACAACAGTGAGATCAAAGAGCCCTTTGCCAAGAGTCATCGTATTCCTCTTGTATCTGCTCATTAATTTGAGTTTTAGGCTGTGAGTCGGAAGCCCTGCTTTTAAACATACACAAAATTGATGTGACACGAAAAACATTAGCCACTGCTATCGCTGAGTGTTGTCTAATTTGCTGATAGGCGGATGACAGTCAACAGTCAGTCGATAAATCGGTGCATCCCTAGAACTAATAATAATAATTGTTGCTGCATAATAAATAATCTTGGCTAAAAGTTTGCTCCTCTACCTCCTTTCTTCACCACCAGAGTCCACATGTCCCTCCAGCTGAGGTTGAGGGACACCTGGCTGCCCAGACTCTTCAGCAGGTTCTTGGCAGCATCCTTCAGGTGGAACGTGCCCTCATCCTGCAGGACACAAACACATCGTCTTTTAATTTGTTGCCTGTCTGAATAATGCATGAATATCATATGAATAACTGATATCTGATCCAGGATTGAGACAGCGGCAATGTCTAACCTTTATGGTGAAGATGAGGACTCGGCCCCGGGTCACCATGTTGAGGAAGAGGATCATGGCTTCGTCCTCGTGGGGAGAGTAGGTGTCAAATATCCTCTTGGCCATGACATGACCCTGAGACAAACACACAGTAAGGGAAGGGCCCATCAGTGGGATTAAGAACAGGTACAACAGGTACAAACACATAAAAGAGAAATAAAACAGAGATATAAAACAGAAATCAAAGAAAAGTTATTTGTTAACTTGATAAAGAATATATCAATGTCAGAGAATGTCAATTCTTACAGTTGCCTGGTTGAGAACAATCACATGAATGCCTCTGCCCTGCTCCCGCATATCGTCCTCCAACACCTGCAGGAGATAAACAAAATAAAGATATGCTCTGTTAGACATTTTGTCACTTTTATACTCTTGGCCTAAAGAAACATTATTTCATTTTAACTCACAGTGGTGCCGTCCACTGCCACGTAGACCTTGGAGCGGCTGGAGTACACCTCAATGTCCAGGACCTTGCGTCCATTAGCCGGCCTGCGCGGTGTCTCCATGTTGGGTATCGTGTCCTCTAAAAAGGAGAAATGAGAGATTCAGATTCTGTATACAGCAAAATCCTAAACAATTGATTTTTTTTCCACCTGGACCTTTATGCTCTGCCATTTCTCCTCTAATCATCAAGCTGTAATCTGTGACAGGCTGTTATGCTATGATGTCTATTGCACATGTAGTTTTTTGTTGGGCCACGAGTGTCACACAGGTTTACATTACAAAAGCTTTATGACAAAATCACTTGACAACACCAACTCCTGTGTGTCCATGGCGAGAGAGGAGAGGGAGAGATGCTGTGCTCAAATAGCTATACAATATCTGTTGGATGTTAATAAACAATTCACAAAACAAACACACCTCAGCCATGAGGCTCTAGGTTTTCCCCCAATAACAGACTTAGACAAGCCAGAAAAGGGCAAGATTTATACTTTTTCTAAAAGACCCACCCACTGGCCCATTTTGCGGTCTCATATTGAGACATATCGTTGTAAAAACAAAGTTTTGAGGAAATTTTGCACACATTGCAAATCGTCAATGAGGACCTGGAACCAGCTGACACAAAATAAATACATTTGATACTAAAAAAATTTCAGGTGCTTCGTTTAAAATAAGGTGACATCAAGATTTTAAGAGGGTCACCATTTTAGAGAGGCTTATGATTGTCAAACTTTGCTCGGACAAACCTTACCCAACTACATTACTACTGCACAGCTGTAGCACTACTGTAGTATTACTACAGTGTTTTTCCCTACAGATTTTATTGGTATACCAACTGCTGCTCTACGGCCAATCAAATTCTGTGACACCGAAAGGTCAACTGTGGACAAAAGCCTCATGAAACGTCAAATCTGAAAGAGGTAAGACATATCACTACAAACACAGCTATAAACTATGTGCCACCAATGCCTGCTATCAAAACACAATGTCACCCTATTTAAAAGGAACAGTGTGTAAGATTTAGGGAAATTGAGTAGCATCTAGTGGTGAGGATTGCAGACTGCAACGAGCTGAAACTTCTCCGGCTTACAGTGATTGTGCCAGTCTAAATGTAAAAGAAACAATGTGAACAGAATGAGCACTGGACATGTTTCTCACCATATTCTTGAGCTGCTGCATCCTCGTTCGCTACTCTTCTTGTGTCCAAGATGAGTTTAATGTTGACTATGACTGTTATCAGCAGAAACAACACAGCGCCAGCCTGTGGAAGAAAAAAAAAATACACTGAAATCTGAACTTACTTCATTTCTAATTAGGCCTTTCTTAGTTCTGTTTGACATGTGGGTTTAAAATCATTACAATAATTACTCCCACAAGAAAGATTACTGAACAGAAGTTGAATTTAAAAAAAATAAAGATTAAATAGGGACTGTTCTTTACTTATCAGAGGAAGGAGGTAGGCTGGAGTTAATATTTTGTCTTGAGCCTCCCTGAGTAGCTGGGGGAAAATGCATGGCCCTCTCAGCAGCACCATGAAATAGTTATTCCATTTTGAAATGTACCCTTTGCTGATTGAAAGTTACAAGTTGAAGACAAAATCCTGGAGTTTAAAAACCTCTTAGCTTATCACTCTTGTTGTTCATGCTGGAGAGTTTGTGTAAATGGTTTATGTTTGGCCAAATTTTATATGTGACGTAGAATAAAGTGATTTTGGTGAAAGGGGCCATCACTATTTTCAGCTCAACTTTGGTGTTGTTTTTTTCTGGCAGAAGAATTTGTTGTACATGATGTGTTCAAACATGATATGATACTTGAAAAACCAATGATAATTTCTTATTTTGATAGTTTCTGGCTATGATAAATCGTGTAATTTTGGCAATTACTTAAAGAATACATGCCTTCCAAACCTGCATGTTTTCTTTAAAAATTAACGTCGGCCGAATCAATACAAGACCCATTTAAAGTTGTGAGTCCCTTCTCAGAGCCAAAATTTAAAAAAAAGAATGTACGTCCTTCTCCAGTGCTTAGTAAATGATGTGACATGCCTCCCTCTTTTTTGCACCATCTCCCTCCACCCTCAGAAATAACAAACAGTCCATTAGGTTGGAAGAAGCAATGTGTCTTGCAACTTTTACTTTGAACAGACAAGGCAACATTTCCTAAGGAGAGTTTCCATTTTGGGCAATTGAAACCTTGGTAATGTGAGCTACAACTGTTTGGTGAATACAAGACCACATGGGTAAAAACATTAAGTGGTTGTGTAAACTTTAGATAGAGTTTTAAATTTAGTTTGAAGCGCAGGGTGTGCATAAGTCAATGGGACTTTTCTATGCTGCTGCTGCACCACACATTAACAGCAGGTTTTAGCAGAGCTTTATCTTCATAAGACGAGTAGTTGTTTCTCTTACTGACCTGACAGAACCGACGAATCGTCCTCTTGTTGGTTAATTTGTACTTCCAGGTGAGGTACAGGCTTCTTTGCTGGCGGGGGATAAAAGGCTTAGCTCGGGGATTGGGGGTCCAGGTCTCCATCCCGGACACAGAGCTCAGACCCTCCGCCTGCCCTCCTCCACCTCCTGCGGACGGGACATGCACTGTTCCGCAACAACACCACCGAGACACGACTGGCTGTCACATTGTCATCTGAAAAGAAACACCAGTAAAGCACGACACGGGTCACAAATAAAGTTAAACAATCACATTCCTGCTAACGATAGCATGCTGACTATCTTTAACACAAGCGACGTTACTAGGTGTTTCTGGCCCCTTGGCTCGTTTTTGTACACTCCAGACGCCTCTTTTCTGCTGGGATATTAACGTTACTACTCACAGGGTCGTCAGTGAACCTCGCATTATCGTTTTAATCTCGTAGCAAGCAGCAAGATCCAGAAAAGTCGCTTGAAACTGCAGCTGCTACATGCTACATGTACGGTACTTGTGTCGCAGAACAAATGACGTCACCATCATTTCCCTCTGATGTTCAATGGCGGTTGTCAAACAGCTTTTATGAGCACTACCGCCACCGTCTGGACTGGAGTGTAGCTCGGAGCGGCCATATGCTTGTATACTTCTGCTTTTCCAAAAATGTGAAAATGTAATAATTCTCTTCTCCCAGTTTCCTGTTTACCAATAAACCCAAGGTTATTGTTAAGACCAGTGTGTCAAAATGTTATCCTCAAAATTATTTCTTCTTGTTCAGTTGTGCTGGTTAATCTCATTTCTCTTACTTTCTTTTGGATACTGTAGTAAAGTAGAGCCTACCTTCAGTTTCCCTGCTCCATTCCTCCTGCCATTTCTTAATCATTTCTGATTTGATTATACTTTTAACTTCAGCGGTGGCATAAGGATGACGGGCCCCAGTGCACACTATTACAAAGGGCCCCAGTGCACACTATTACAAAGGGCCCCAGTGCACGCTATTGTGCACATGTTGTCTTGACACAATTCACAGCTGTCTCCAATAAAAAAGTTTAATTAGCAAAACAAGGTTGTATCATTTTCCTCTGTTAAATAGTAGGCCTATGTTCCTGCACACTTTCAGGATCACATTATAACTGCGTTATTGTTGTGTCTTGTTTGTAAAATTATGTTTTTTGGCAATTAACTTGTTTGTTCGGAGGAAAATGTTTATGGAAATGTAACCAATATAATTTTGGCATTCATTCATATACATATTTTTTTTATTTAGTGTGGTGAACTGTGGTGAATGGCATATCCTTTGTTTTCCGGGGGACGTCATTTGCGTTACTTCGCGGGGCTCACGCTTCTGCGTTCTTGCCTGTATTTGTGTTCTTGCAGACTTGTGAAACATCATTAGTCGCAGCCCAAGTGCTGTTCCAATTCAAAGTCCGCATCCAGCCAAGTACAGAACAAATGCCCAGATGTGAACTTGCTCTGCCCGTTCCACCCATAGACATATAGGCCTAATTTTAACACCTTTCACTGTTGTACTAGTCTAATCTATAACAACGCACAGCAACTTGTAAATATGAAACAACATATAAAACAAACTATCTGAAATGTAACTGTAGCTATCAAATAAATGTAGCTTGAGTAGAATGTACAGTATTTCCCTCTAAGTAAATGGAAATACCCAAAGTAGGCTACATCAAATTTGTATTTAACCACAGTAGCTACTTGAGTAAATATACTTAGTTACTGTCCATCACTGCATTTGTCTCATCATTATGCTTTCTGTCTACATTTTTATGGAGACTTGACAGTTTACTTGGTACACCTAGAAAAAAAACAACAGCAGTTTAATATTGTATTAAGTCTGACATTTTACTGAAGTGTTGAGTTGTAGATTGTGGTGCTGTTGAACTGTACTGGATTACACTGACAGCAGTTTCTCATTTAGTCTGTCCTCACCAATATAAATGGGATCAAACAGGTCAGATGTGAAGAGGAAAAGTTTATTCAGCCACACTTCAGACATCAGGTATACAATTCATATCAGATAATCAATATTTAAAATGCTGTTGAATAAATACTACAATAAAGACAATTAATCTTTAAATACAATAAATAAATTACAATACATTCTTAAAAATCATATGAATGGTAAAAACACATAAATAAGAATACATACAAAGAACAACAATAAACATTTACAATGTTACAACATTTAACAATATAATAATATATCTTATATACTGAGACTGAATGTTGCCCATTAGACATCCCCCAAACGAATTACATTTCATATTTAACCACTACAGAGATATCAGCCACAAATTTCAAAGGGACTACCTGAGAGAGGCTGCTCTCTGGGGCAGCCTGAGCGCTCATACACACATGTTTATTATCTATGAGCGCTGACACTGCTGTCATCTAGCGTGACCTCACATTCAAGTGAGCTCTATATTAAAACATCGACCATGGGTTTGAAGTGTAAACTATGCATGAAAACACTACATTCTGTGACAAAACAACAGTAACATATCGGTAATTATGGCTTACAATTGTGCGCCTTTCCCTCACTCACCATTTCCGATGATTGATGTGAAATGCATGCTGGGATACCTGGCTGTCTGAAGTCCACACAAGTCTGCTCCGATGCATCCCCAGGAAAAAGGGGCGTGGCGAGAACACATCCGGGCATTTGGACAAAACTTGGCTAGATGTGAACTTTGAACTGGAACAGTACTTGGGCTGTGACTGATGACGTGTCACAAGAACACAAGTCCGCACAAGAACGCATATTGAGAAACGGCTACAGCCATGATCCGACTGCGAGTGGTGATGGATATCATAAGCGTCGAGAGCAGCGAAGAGCTGTAGTCCACAAAGCGCTCTCACACAAAACCTAAGAGTATCAAACTTCTTCCCGCTAAATTGTAGCCTTCTTTGCACGAAAAAAATATATTAAAAATTCACAAACAATTATGTGAAATTCATGGCACAATTCAAAAGGGACCAGAAAATAATTTTCATCTAGCCATTGAAATACATTATGAGAAATCGATGTTTAAGGTCCCATGTACCGGAAAGTGAAACACGCAACTTATGAGCTCTATTGAGAACTGCTAGCTGGTGAGTCACGTTACCAAATGCTCTCTCCGTTATTCTTGATAATTGTTGTTTTGTGGATGAACATCATATGGTGACACGCAGTGAAATATAATGTGCATATGAGTCCGTCAGCTTCGTTGTATAGACACGTTGTTCATTCTGATGTTTCACCGAGTAATTTGACTGATTAGCCTAGGTTTCTATTCCTGGGAAAAGGAAGTGATGACAGACTCATATGCACATTATATTTCACTGCGTGTCACCAACATTACATCATTTACAGCATCATACAAGTTAACCATTACTGATTTTATGGAGCTGCACCCAAAGCAGTGGTGTACTTAGTGTAAAGATCAGAAACCAGAGACTCATATTTAGCAAACTACAGCTGGATGATGAAGTGAGTATCTGCTTTGCATGTTATTCTTCTCTGCTCTCCTTCCTTTATTTTTCCTCGTGCCTTTTATTCCTTTATTTTCTTTAGTTTCTTGCCTATTTTGTTTCTCTTCTTTCCTTTCTGCTGTCTTTCGTCCCTTTCAGCTGTTCCTCCAGTTTCCCCCTCATTCCCATTTATTACCTTCCTTCCTCTTTTCCTTCTTGTTTTTTCTGTCTTTTGTCTGATTCTTCTCATACACTCCTTTATCTCCTATTAATTTGTCCATTCATTGTGACTCACTGTTTGCGTCTTTTGTCCTCTTCCTCCTTTCCTTCCTTTCTTCCTTCTTTATTTCCTTATTCTCTTCAGTTCTTCGCCCATTTTCTCCTCTCCCTCCACATCCCCTTCTTTCTTTTCATCTATGATTTTTTCCTTTGCCCTTTCTGATACATTTGTGCTTCATTCACTCCTTATTTCTCTTTCATCCATTAATTGTCGCTTACTCTGTTTCTTCTTTCCTACCTACATTTTAGCCCTCACTGCGTTTTCACTGCTTTGTATTTTTTTCTCCCTCTTTCTTCATCTACTTCCACCCCTATTAACGCCTTCCTTATGTCCTTTCCGCTCATTAATTAATGACTTTATTTGTCTTTATTCCCTTCTTTTCCTTGTTTTGTCTTAATCCTTCCTTAATCTCTGACACACATCTTCCTTCATTCCATTCATTGTTTCTTCCTTATTTCCTCAACACAAGGGTTATTACAGTGATCATCAGTGACATAGCACGCCACAGAGCACATTATATGACCATACTGCATATGTAATATGGCATTTGTCATTTCTAATCTCTGCCAGTGCTGCTCAGAGTCAAACAACGCTGGAGTCCAAACTGGAGGCCCTGCAGTGCCACTTCACCTGGGATCTGGACCCTAGCAGGTCCAAACTTTTCCTCCTCAGGGACAAGCTGGAGGACATCGGCACTGAGGAGGGATACAGCTGGCTGGGTCACATTTACAACCTGCAAGGGTACATCCACTACCAGCTGGGGTTCACCAATGACGCTCAACGTTTCTTTGGCAGGGCTGCAGAGGCCTTCCGCCAGATGAGAAACACCGTCTCAGATGAGGGTCCCTGGTTAGTGGTGAACTATGGGAACCTGGCCTGGCTGCACCACCACCTGGGAGAACAAGCAGAGAGTCAGGCTTACCTGTCAAAGGTCGATGCCCTGATGAATGAATATCCATCTCCATGCCAGGATGAGCTCCATCCAGAGATCTGTGCTGAAAAAGCCTGGACCCTGATGAAGTTCAGCGCAGAACAAAAGCAGCTGGCTGCAGATTACTTCCAGAGAGCCATTAGGATGCAGCCAGACATGGTGGAGTGGAACACCAGCCATGGCATAGCGTTAGAGAATGCTCTTAGTCGCAGCAACAAAGAGCTGGGGGCTGACATCTTGGAGAAAATGAAGATCGCCAAGGAACACGATCCAGAGAACTTGTACCTTGCTGCTTTGTACCTTGAGCAATGTGCTAAGAATGGGAAAAAAATTGAAAGTGAAGCACGTGAGTTAACCAGAAGGGTTTTAAGAAAGCCCATCAGCAGCTACAGTGGTCTAAAGCCATTACTAAGGCTGTACAGAATCTATGTATCTATGGATGAGGCCATTGATTTGGCAGAGGAGGCTCTGGAAAGACATCCAGATAAGCGTTATCTGAAGAGATGTGTTGCACTCTGCTACAAGAAGAAGATCTTTTTACACGGGGACAGTCCCCTGGAGCACAGCATGATCAACAGAGCTATCAGTCTCTATAGAGAAGTGATTACTCTTTACCCTCTTTCTTCACTTAAAAGAAAAATATCTCTTGCAAACATATACGCAGAGTCCCATCAGCAAGTTAACGCTGACCAGATATATGAGGAACTACTGGAAAGTGATCTGGATCCTGAAGGGGAACAGATGCTTTACAACTACTATGCAAAATATGTACACTTCATTCGAAAGGAGAGCTACAAGTCGATAGAGTATCACATGAGGGCGGCAGCTATACCGCATCAATCTTCCTATCGTAAGAACAGCATTCGAACTCTGGAGAGGATTAGAGAAAGAAACAGGAACCGAATGTGTGGAGAAATAGAGGAGTTTCTGAATGAGCTGAGACTGAAATAAACTACTATACTGTCCAGTGGAGTCTAGATCCAGAAGATCAATAATTGATACCTTCTCTGTTGGATCAGCTTTACGAGAGAAACTGCTCTCAAGTAATCACACGTATTCACTGTCATTTGATACATTATTATAAAAATACTGATTATAGCAACTTTAAAGGTGCTGACATCTACAAAGAACGCTTGATTCAAATGTTTTTTATATGAATGTGTTTATCTCAGCGGTCAGGTAGCCTAAGTAATGAACCTGTTATGTAAGCCAGGTTTAATAGGCTGTAACATACACAAATGCTATTGCAATTATTAAGGAAATCCTTTTCAGGTCAGGTTAGTAGTACTTAGCACTTTCACCTCTCACCCCTCACACACACACACACACACACACACACACACACACACACACACACACACACACACACACACATGCAAAGTGCTACAACCAGCAAGATAGCTGCACATCTTGTAAATACACACTATCTTCAGCTTTTTGTATTCTAGACAAACACAAAAAATGATGCACTTAGTTGAAGGTATTTACGTCTGCAATTAACACATACAGGTGAAGTTGATATTGTGTCAGAGTACTGAATGTACTAAAGTGCCTTTACCCAAGCAAAAATAAATAGCAATGGAAAATGTAATACATCTCAACTTTACATTAACTCTTACTGGTGTTTGTGAGAGCAACTTGGCTTCTACAAAATAATGTATAACAATCACAAATGTACTTGAAAACATGTTTTTCTTTCTATTGCACCATATGATCAGTCTATTTCTACATGAAATTTAGCACAGAATGATGTATATTTTCCCAGGAGTTGCAGGAGAGCTTAACCTAGAGTGAATATTGGGTCTACATTTAAAATATAACTTCAAATGAACTCCTTGTCTACTGTTGATAGTAAGCAGGTAGTGTGCAGAGGGCGGTCAAAGCATAATCATTTTCTATCTTCCACTTCCACCTCTTCTTCAGTAAAATAAAATTTCAATTAAAAACACTTGTAATAAAGTCAAAATGCACTTAACATAAATGGAGCTTGTGGTTGCTATTTGTTTGTCCTCATATCTCAAGTTTTGAGTAGACACCTGCTCCTGTCAGCATTAACAGACCTCAATGGCTAGTTTGTGGACTGAACACATAAACTCCTGGGCTGCATCCCAAGTCTCTTAATTGTATACTGCTAACTCCTAACTCCTGACTTGAACCGGAAGTCGTTCGGGGTCCGCCATCTTTTAGGCCGTCTCATGCGGTCTCATGTCTCTTATTCCTGCCAGTAAGGAGTCAGCGTTAGGTGTTAGGAGGGATCTGTTAGGTACGATGAGTAAGGTAACACGAGAGGTTCCTAACAGGAAGTCTTTTTCAGCTTGAGACTGATGTATAAATACCCGCCCCCTACGCCTGGCTCATTTGAACAAGATGGTGGAGAAACAGCACAAACCCGTTACATGTATTCTTTGCAATGACACGCTGTAATCCACGTGCCTACGTGACTACAAAGAGTAACGTTAATGATATTTCCTGCAAGACTATCATGTTGTAATGAAGTTTATTTCATTCACAGCCCATTGCGTTGTTCAGCGGACTGTCGGTGATGTGTGGCTGTTAATGTGCAGCTGCTCATGTCCAGAACCACACTGTAAAGCCCTGTGAGGCAAATTGTGATTTGTGATATTGGGCTTTATAAATAAAATTGAATTGATTGAGGCAGACAGACAGGTCTGATGTCTTATTCACTCAGCAGCTGACTTGTTGAATGATGGCGAGTGGATTTAATAATAGTGATAATAATGATAATGATGCTCATCATAGTGACAGTGGCAGGGCTACAGATTGATCTTTAATTGCCACAAACTTCGGCAAAAGTAATAATGGTAATACATGCAATAGTGTGTGACCAAAGTCATGACGGCGGGGGTGGGGGTTACAGCTTTGATCAGCGAATATAATGTGCCTTGGGATGTATGCCAAACGCTGGCTCAGTTATGCAGCAGATCCAGCTGTTGCGCCGTCACCACAATAGGACGTCGCTTTACGTGACGCTTCAGAGTGAGAGTAAGTATGTCTCTTAATCAGCAATCCTCGCTCCTCACTCCTAACTCCTAAGTCCTTGCATGTTTTCCTCAGTGCGAGGGACTAAACAGTTAGGTAAGGTGGCTAAATAAGGTGGTTAGCAGTCATTTTAAGAGACTTGGGATGCAGGCCTGCATTGTTTGTGAGCTATTGACGTATTGGAAAAAATGCAGAGGACTTAGTGGTTCAACAACTGACATCAAAAAGCTTCTGTTGACTGAACCTGTTGATTTTCATCCTACAGTCAAATGAGTTGAAACCCATGGCTGCCTGGAAAGAAGGAAATCCGTCAGACTTCATGGTCTACTTTGAATATGTACTGAAAGAGACAAATAAATACAGCTGTATTTTATGGGCTAAAACATGGCAACTAATGGTTTGGTCCTTAAACTAACCCATATGAATGCCTAAAATACCTTAAAAAATTGCAAGCGAGCTTCAGGGCTTCAGGGACAAGTTTTGACTTGTAAGCAATTGAAGTCTTTCTCTTCAGTGTTTGTAATGGCGCTCATTGACATTTATAATTTCATGCTAAATATATGCAGGTTCTGTCGTTTTATATAACAGAGATGGACAACAGTAAAGCACAGTAAAACGTCCCTCTTATCCACCACAAAGTGGCCAGTATTTTTCAATGTCTTTTTTCCTCTGAGTTGGATGACAACCAGCCTTTATCTGTCTAACTTTACCAGTTACTCCAAACAAATCCAAAATATTAGGCCTGTGCAAATTCAGTTTGTGTGTAATATCAAATATCACTAAATCAAATACTTGGAAATGAAAAATGAAAAGGAGATATCTTGAAACTATTAAGCATATTTTATCATCATGCTCTCACTTAAAATGTGGGTCTAAAGCAGTTAAAGATTGGCAGATGACAAAAGTGGAGCATCTAGCAGCTATAGGCCCTCTACATTGTGTAATTGTGGGTTAACCAAATATGAACAGTGGTGACATCATTGGTTGTCAATCCAAATCAGAGGTGGGACCAAGTCATTGTTTTGCCAGTCACAGGTAAGTCTGAAGTCAAGGCAGGCAAGTCCCAAGTCTTAAACTTTGAGTTTCAATTCCTAAACAAGTCATAATATGCTCTTCACCAAATGTAATGTCATTTTATTATTTTACTATTAGGTTTACAAAAATCAGGAATGCTTTATAAATTTAAACTGATTTGTTATTTGTTAAAACAAGTTTAGTTAGTTTACAGTAATAAGTGACAGCTGATTACGATTTGTTTTTTTTTTTTAAACATTTATTTGACTGGACCGGGGCTGGACTGTCTGTCTCCAAGCAACACACAACTAGACATTCCTGCACACTAGTTTGCTACTTTGTGTACGTCTATGTTACTTTGTGTTATGTACATGTATATGTATGTTTCCATTTATTGTGCAGTCAGAGAAATTAAAGTCTGTTGACAGTCGCTTTGGTGGCATGTGTGGATTTGATGAGTTAACAGCTTGATAAGACAATACCATTGTGACTTCTATGAGCAAACCTGGAGGATTACAGTGAAGTATCCAGGCTTCTTTCCTTACCTTTGTCTTCTTCTGATGACCATTCATAATTTAATTCAAATGTTATTTGTGGAAATATGTTCATCTTTGCAATGCAAACTTCGTCACCATGACCGTTAATGAAGGCAAATTAACAGTAAATGTAATGAACGGTTTGGAACACCTATAAAGCAGAGTGAAACATGCATATTTAAAAGTCCCAGTGATGCTGAACTCTGTATTAGAACTCATGAAAGGCCTCTTGTCCAATCAAATTACTTGGTCAGAACTAGCTGTTGTATGAATATTAATAATCCATTTCCATATCCAGTCTAACATGATTTTCTAAACACATTAATTATTCTTTGTAGTTCAATGCTCTGCGCAACACAAATAAACCAGGAACCATTTAACATATCAGATGTTTTATTAGGTGGTAAGTACGTATTACAGTAGTCATTCATTTATATTTCAAACATTACAACAGAAACAAAATAAGAGTCAATTAAATCATTTTGACATTAAAGATTTGATTAGTAGTTTGGTTGGTTACATGACATAACACTCAGTCTATATGTACGTAAATGTAAGTGGCAAATAAACAAAAATATTACTGATAGATATTTTCATATGGAGGTGGTGGAGACCAAAGCAGAGCTAAAATGATAGTAAATATTTATATTATATATTATATTATATTCATCATGTGACACAAACACAACTATAAACAATGAATATGTGAATATGTGAATATGTAAAAAAGCATATGCTTCTTAACAAAAAGCAAAAACATTTCTTTTTTTTATTTTATTTTGCATTTCTTTCACTTATAATTGTCATGATCTGAACATCAAATGTCTGCACGTATTGGTTTGTGCTCTTGCAGCCTCACTGCACAAGTTGTGTACAAACAGTGGAAGTATACATGATGTTTTGGTTAGGATGCACAATTGGTCTGACTCTGAAGTGTTGGAGACTACGAGGGGATATGCAGTTGACCCATATGATTCCATTTTGTTAAGATTCAAACTTTAAATTATAACAAACATATCACATAAAGTAGTGATAATAGGTAACTCCTAATTTTCTGATCATTTTTTTCCAGTTCACTTCACGGCTACATTAGGCTCTGCTCTTTGCTTTAACAGGCAGCAAGCATTATGAGTCCAAGCAGGAAAGGAGCAACACTCAGTTTGACAGTCGAGGCAGAATTACAAAGACTGGAAACACAACACTTTGGTCCACTGGTGAAGCTGAGATACTCAGACAGGAAATTCAGCTTGGAGGAAGCGCCACACAGGTTATTCGAGGCACAGCCAAAGACTTTTTTGGTGGTGTTCTTTATCGCCACTGTGGATGACAAAATCACTGATATATTAAACCACAGTATTTACAAATCTCACAAAGAAGAAATAACAAGGAAGGCAGCAATGCTAGTGACACATGTTGACAGACTATCTTTGATTTGCAGCAGTAGTGCTCACCACTCCCACTAAGGCAGCGGTCCTGGTCTCCCACACACTTTACAGTATTGTTACAGTTGTCACAGATGCGACACTTTAGTTCTTTTGTTGTTTGTTGTTGTTTAGTGGGGTCTGAAACAGAACAAAAGACACATCAAAAACACTTCCTATTTTCCTCATCGCAGTAGTCTGACATTTGACAGCAGCAGCACAGATTCTTTTTACTTCACTTACAGGTCACATCATCATTGTTGCAGCTGTCTGATATGCAGCAATTAACCGAGGCAGTGAGGCTATAGAAGCCAAAGTTGAACGAAAACATCTGATTGTTTGGATTGCAGATGGAGGACGACACACATGATTTGGACTGCTGATTTCCTGGGCTGCCTGTGAAATCAAAGTACAGTTTGTAAATGCTAATGAAAAAGATGTGCAGAGCAAACACTGTAATGCAGAAATCTTGTTTAAAAAAGGTAAATGACATGAGGAAACAACAGACTGATTTTTACACTTACCATGTGAGGCAACTGTTGCACAGCGTTCATCGGATGCACAGCTATCGGTGGTGTTTTTTTGTTTATCCTTACACACATGAGCTCCAACTGCACCAACAAACATATTTAATTGTTAAATTGATAAACGATTTAACCATAAAACCACAGATACACAATTTCACAATAAAATACTGGCTCAACTTACTTACTGGCATTTAAGGGGCAACTCTAGGCCTGTCACAGTAATTACATTATCGACTTATCGTAAGATATATGGACATGACCTTGATCATTTATGCTTACCACGATATGGCTTGCTGTGTTTACATGTGTGTTTGTTTACATAAGAATATCACCAACATTTTAGCTAACATGATGGCAGAATAAACAGCACTGTCCTGATCTTTAAAGCAGAATGACAGAGGACAACCCGTTAATATGAACCAGCCATTCAAATTCCAATGTCTTAATATTCTTAGGAATTTCAAGTTTATTGCTCATTGCTTTTTGTCCTTCAGTTGTTACGCTGTTATGTTATGTTATCATGATATCAGTGGCAAAAAAGGTCTTAAAATGACAATAATGTCATTCATCACAATTATTTCTTGAATAATATATTGTCCAGCAAAAGAAGTTAACGGCCTGAGGCATCAGTTTAAATGGCTGCAGTTTTTACTATAAGCCTACAGGTGTCCTTCTTGTGACAAATACACCATTTAGCTCTCCCTTCACCTCCTCATCTAAATGTTTATTCCACAAACTTAACTGACCTTGCCTATTTCTGTAGTCACTTTATGTTATAACATGTTTTCTGCATAGAGGCATTTTACATTCATGTGTATTTAAAATAAAAAGCTTACTCTAAACCACTTTGATTCAATTTGAAATTACATTCCAGGTAACCTCTTAAAACGTTTATATTAGATTCTAATGCCTGTATAAATCCAGTTTAGGAGTGTGTAGAGTTACCTGTACTGCAGAGCATCCAGAGCAGAGCGAAAGACAGAATCAGCTTCATCATGATGAGTAAGTGTGCAGACTACTGGTCTATCTGTGGAACCTCACCTTATATACCATAGAGAACCTGTGGTTAAAAAGAGGAATACACCATACATAGATGGGGGAAAAAACCACAGGAACTGTACACAGCACTTTGACATTCAAAGCAGGGACCCTCTGCATGACATGTTTTTCTGCAACAATTTGCACTGATCTGCTAAACATGCCCTACTCCTTGTATTCTCTTTTCTAAGTCTTTATAGGTACAGGAAACCCATGAAAGAGTTTGGCTCTGTTTGGTCACAGAGAAAAATTGGTACAAATAGGACACATGCTCACCTGAGTGTCTTATTTTATGTGTGACTGACAGTCATTAGTCCAGATAGTGCTAAAAGAAGTTGAGTTACTTACTCCTGTTAAAGGTTAAAAAGTAAAGGACTTTCACAGGTGAGTCATGTAGGTTATATTTGGCAAGGTGTCCAATGATCTTATTCCAAGCCATGGGTGAGGTCTTTACTAACATTGGCCTGAATGACTTTCGAAAAAGTGGGGGTCTTGTTATAGTCAGGAGCTAGACTATGACATGTTCACAATATCCAATGAAGAGAATCTTTACGTGTTTTATCACCACATTCCCTCAAATACCGATGCTTGGTCAGTGGTACTCTAATCAAATTATGACACTCTAGGTATCACTCCTGTGTCAGTTTTGGACGCTCAGGGACAGCATGTCAACTTATCCTCCATACATGCATTGTCTCTTCACAAAATCAAGTTTTGTTTTTTACAGGAAATGTACAGTGTCCACTTGTTAAATACATACAGTCTCTTTCTAAAATAAACTTCTGTTTTAGGTTTACTTCCTTAGGTTTAGGCAACAAAATATGTGGTTATGTTTTTTTACAAAAAGCATTATGGTTTGGTTCAAAATGAATATGTTTGTTACTGACTTGGTGGAGGTCAGGAGGAGGCAGTTCTTATCGCTCCAGTCACTGAAGGCCTCCACCTGGTCCCTATGCTCCACTTTGCACACATGCCACTGATGCCAGTGTTGCTGCTCAGTGCTACAACTACCAGATTTGTCAGTCTCCAGGAATTTCGAAAAGTGAATTTATATTTCTACAGTTCTACATTACAGTAAGTTGATAATCACAGCTTTCACAGGAAACTTCCATGACTTCCCCGGCCAAATATTGTTCAAAGCAGTAGTGCAAATATATTATCAAGCTAAGTTTAAGTTTCTGTCTATGTGTTGTTTAGTAGTTGTTTTATTGAGGAGGGTGTCCACCGTAGTGGGTGATTGGCTGAGAAGTAGTTCCTGCGAGGGAAAAGGATGTTAAGTGTGTATATTCTACATTTCATGCCAGAGCGTCTGTTTTTCTGTATTAAGGGGACACGTGTTAGTGGAGAATGAGCTAATGAGAAATATAAGTTGAGAGAAGCACCAAGTTACCCACCCCGCCTTTGAAGGACACTTTAATGGCAGGTTAGCTTTGCTGCGACAAGGGAATAAACCTGAGGTCTGTTGGGCTAGCAGACACACATTGTCCCCTCATCATTCCTTCTCCAATGCTACAACATAATAATATAATTTATAGTATATACATTTAAACAATTTTTTAAACTCATCTCTTTTAAGGTACTCAGTTAGAGGAATTTAGCCCTGGTAAGCCTGTACATTCAGGTGCCTGTGACTACAGATCATTGAGCTGCAGGAGCCAAGCGTCAAGCTGCCCAGTGTGTAGGCAACACTTATGCATTGCCATTCCATACATTTTCAGTTGTCAGTTGAGTTCAGTAGAATGTTTATTCATTCAGGCCACAGGTGACACCACAGTGATTGTCCTACATTCACTTCCTCCACTTTTTCCTGTAACACTACAAGTCATTTATAAAAAACCTCTTGACAAAGCTGAATATCTGAGCATGAATATCAACAGAGTTCCTCATAACATATTTCACCATGGCTATTTCAAGTTCCTCTTGCATAAATTTAGACTACTGATGTTTACACAATAGAGCCACTGTACACTGCAGTAACAAGGCAGTGTGGTCATCAGGCCTCCCATCAATCCTGTTAATCTTCATACTGCAGTGAAAAAATATATATTCTCCTGTAAGGACAGAACCTGTCAAGGACTAAGGTCTACTTTATAGAATGGTATCCTATACTGATGTGTGTACATGTTTATATCACAGGGGAAAACATGGAAAATCAGTGGTTTTCAGCAGTAGAACTTCTCAATTAAGTGAATATAGAAAATAGGGAGAGAGAAGGTTCATCCTTCTTTCAGGCCCCTCTGTACTGTGGAACTGTGCTGGTAGGGGATTTGATGGTGGCCGATATAGGTGATATACGGCTCTCTCACAGGGCAGTGCAACTGCGATGCTAGTTTCACACAAAAGCAGTTTTTATTTTCATGGCCAGCACCCATGCTGCGTAAGTAGTAAATGAACTTTCATCCATCTGTGTGCCCATGGGTTTGTTGGTCTTAAAATGAGGTGTGGTCGGGCACATTATTAATCTATTGCTATTTTGAGGCAGCAGGAAGCAACTGTGCCATTGAGCTACAAAACCCTGGTCTGAAGTCAATGACACAGTATTTTTCTGCTATTTAAGAAGGTCCAGAGTGTAAGATTTAGGAGATTAAGTGGTGCCTAGCAGTGATGATTGTAACCAGCTGAACCTTCTCCTGGTTAGAATTCCATCAGTGTTCTTTGTTCAGGAGATTTTAACTGGGAGCCAGATTATCCACAGAGGTCTCTCCCTCTCTAAATAAATGGACTAAGTGATTAAAATCAGTAAAATCACTGAATAAATTAGTTACAAATCAGTGTTTGTCCGACACTGTTTGGCATTTAGGAGACAGGCTGCTAGTCCAGCACCAGCTAATCTGTGCTCACCTTATTTCTCTGATAACTTAAGATCTACATGTTCAGGAGGTTATTACCAGGAGCCACATTATCTGTGGAGGTCTTTTCCTCCCACAAACAAATGGATCAGGTGATTTAAATTGGTGAAAACGCTGAGTAAAGAAGTTTCATGTTAAAAAAAAATCAGTGTTTTTCCAGCGCCCTCATCATGGAGGGGCTGCTAACTGCAGTGGCCAATGTGAAAACCCTAATGGCCCTGTTTAGAGCCAGTGTTTTGTTTGTCTGTTCTGGGCTACTGTAGAAACATGGTAGCGCAACATGACAATCTCCGTAGCTGAGGACCTGCTCCTTATGTAGATATAAACAGCTCCTGCACACTGCACCTTTAAAGGGTGCATTACTCAGATAGTAAGATGCAACTGTGTAGGCAAGTTCATCATGTGAGTACACTATGCTTGTTACACAAACAGGGTCACGCAGATGGGTTGTGGGTGGGTGAAATAATACATCACTATTGAGGAAAATATCAGTTACATTGTAAATGAATCTTGAACCCTCTACATTCACTCAAACGTATTACAATGCAGAGAGCAGAGCAGAGCAGTTGTCTGACTCCCCATGAGGAGAGATGCTGTGCACATTTACGCAGGAGGAGCATCATAATAATCATCATAATCATATCCCACGATATTGGCTGCAGTGAAATTACTGCTCTGACTGCATAACTCTCGACAGAAAAGCCCCTTGTGCCTTACTTTGCACCCAGATGATGATGATGATGATGGAGCTGGACACAACCTAAATGCACCATACACTTTAGACCATACACTATAGATTGTTTTAATAGGGCCCATGCCGTCTTTTTACAATATCTCCACAGCCAAATTTGTATTCTAAAGACTAGTTCGGCTCCAAGCAAGAATTCTGTCACAGCCTGGCTCAATGGTGTGTGACAAAAGGGAGACCACACATAATCTGCAAAGTTTAATGAACTAAGTAAATAATTAAATGCCAGAAAATTAATAAACTATGGTTGTCAGTGTGCATGCTGTGATGGATGTGTCAGTCTGCAAATCAAATGAACGAACGAACAAACAAACAAACAAACAAACAAACAAACAAACAAACAAACGTCAGTCACAGTCTGCAGGCCTTTAAGAGAGAATAGCTCTTGGAGGTAACCAGTTAACCACATCCTGATTCTCATAAATGATTGCTCACTGCTGTAATCACTCTATAACTCCTGCAGCAGTCAACAAAACAAAGAGCACAGAGAAATGTTACAAATAGTGCACACTGTCCGAATGAGTGCCATTTCCATCCCCAGGACATTACATGTATAAATATGCATGAAAATTAACTGTGAAATACATTTTATTATTAAACAAAATGCCCTGCACATTGCTGCAAATGCAAATTTTGGAAATATAATTTAAAACTTTAAAATAAATTACCTAGAACACTGGAAAATAGCGTTTCTGGCATGTCCTCAGCCTCTAACTCTACACTTCACTATGAATTATAATCATTAAAATCCTTCAGAATTTTTTTTTTCATTATTATTACTCTATATCCAACTCTGCTTTGCATACATTTTGTTTACAAAAAGTCCATAATATTTTTGTTAAATTATACCTTTTAGTCGTGTCCCCCAGTTTTCTCTCAGTCCTGTTACCACCTTGTCCCTTATGGAAAAAATTACTTAAGCCACATGTTCAACAGGAAGGCCATGGGAAGACCAAAAGTAAGTTCTCTCATTTACTTTTCTTATACTTGATGATATTCTTGCTCTGGGTGAATGGGTAATTAATGGTGTATAGTCCTGTTACCTGAATTCTTTTTTAATTGCTATTTGTTTATTTTAGAAATACTATTTTTTGGTTAATCACAACATTGTGCTCTGTGACCGCATGCTGTTCGCATAGATACTATGTGGCTATATTTTGTGTATTTGCTAATTCTATGCTAAAAACGCAGTCCTGTTACTTTCAGTCCTGTTACTCACATCAAGAATAATGCGACTGAGGAGTTAATATTTTAACGACGTAAAATCAGTAAGCTAGAAACTTTTTTTCTGTCCTATGCACATGTTGGTAAATTTTATGGTGTCAAAAACTTCATGTGTCTCAAGAATTCAGCACATTCATGTACAATATTTTTTACCAGTTTGTTGTGAAATGTTTCCACAGCTCATTCTGTGCCGTTAATCTAAACAAAGAACTGTTCTGACATCGTCTCTGCTCTGAATGATACTAAACCTTCTCTGTTTATCTCAGAGAGGAACTTAAATTCAATACATGTTCCGCTGTTACATCCCTTCCCTTTTTCCATATGGCAAACCGGCACTATTTACCTTTACAAGAAGATACAGACAGTACAGTTATGACAATAGTATTTTTGCCCACACAACTGCAAAATGCAGTTCTAAAAATATAGTGTCAATTTCACAATAATAAAATAAAAAATAATAATAAATAACAGAGCTATTTTCTTTTTGTGTTCCTCAAATGATTACGAATCTCCAAAAAGCTCATAATGTACTTCTACTGCACACAAATTCAAATCTACATATCTGTGTGCAGAAATGTGTGTTTTGTTAAGGTGGCCAAATGACCTATAACATGATGCAAAATGATCATATCTCCCGTACACAGAAACTAAACTCTTAGCCACAGAAACTAAACCCCCCATGTTCGTGACACATACTTTGCCTAATTCCAAATAATAATGTCACCTGCTGGTTTATGTCCAGACAACAGACAGACCTCACCCAGTGCCTGTCTACATGTTTACAGATATTTTTGATAACTAATATTTAAATAAAATGTCCACACGACCTGCTTTTTTCCCCCACAAAATATCTTTATCACACTAAAATGCAAAAATGAGTCCAAACACAGTCTCCCCTCGTCACAGAGGTGGTCAGTGTCCAGGTTAATGTCACCTTTTTCAAAACACCTGCTGGAGATCGCTGTTGATTCCCCTTCAATATAAAGATACAAGTGATGCACATGCAAAAGTTTTCCTTCCACTCCACATCCACAACAAGGGAGTATAGATTTTGTTTCACACATCAAGTGGACCTGATACCTTGACAGCCAAACAGCACAGGTTCAAAATTCAAAACTAGTTGCTATACAGTGACAGTGCTGCTTTAACAAGGCACAGAAGTGCCCTCTCCTGGTAGAAACCATTTACTGTATGATGATAAGTCCACACAAAAATTGGAATGAAACTCTTCATTTGGATAGTCTGCCCACAAATAGTTACCAGACATGACAAGGTTGGAATGACTTGTATTATTTTCATTTTGTGTAACCTTTTGTATGTGTGTGTGTGTGTATTGATAAAGTATTGGCAAATGTATAATTGCACTTACATAAACAAGCTGAGGTGTCATCAACTTGAGTTATCTTCAAGTTACATTGTGTGTGTGTGTGTGTGTGTGTGTGTGTGTGTGTGTGTGTGTGTGTGTGTGTGTGTGTGTGTTTTATGCAACATGCAAACAACAAAAGAAGCTGCACCATTACAATAAATGAAACCATTTTTTTTTAATAAGTACTGATAACGTCTGGGTTTAGTGATACAGTCTTTAATAATTTTGCCCTGGAGCTCTTTAGTTTGGTACTCATCCCTAAGAGATGACTAAGAGAAGGCGTCTGGGCTGGGTGTGGGCTGTGGGCTGCCGACTGAACCTTTTCTAAGTCTCATTCCTCGTACGCAGACTGATCATAATGTAGTATCTGGCCCGCTCCAACAAGGGTCCGACAGCAACACAGTTGTGTTTCGGTTTTCCTTCATTTTCAGGCTGGTTTTGTGGATTTTGAGCTAAAGTTTGTGCCTGGGGAAAATGTAATAATGATACTCATGAGGTTGGAAGGAGATATAGGTTTCTTCACCATTTCAAAACCGAAAAGAACCTGAAAGTGTTGGGTTAACTAGCTAGCTTCTGAAGGTATAGCCTACTGAATGTAAACACATGCTACTATGAACCTAACGTGTTCTATAGGGAAGCAGGGAAACTGTCGATATTGAACCAGCTGGGAGTCATCGCAGTGTGTGCAGATGGGCAGTGTTTGGCCTCCCCTGCAGCTTCCCAACTGACTGCTGGTGGAGGTCCTGCAGCTGGTGGCACAGGGGGAGGCCACACACCATTCCTCTGCACACACTGATGCACAGCTGGTTGAATATCATTAAAATTTCCCTTTATATTTATTGTCTTCTTTCCCAATCGCCAGTGATGTGGTGATTTACTTTTACACTGTGATCTATACCCTTTAGCTTTCAACTATCTTAGTCTTTTTAACTTGTTCTTGCTGCTGTGTGAGTTTTACATTCTGGATATGTCTTTAAAACACATTTTGTAGACCCTTCTGTCTGCTTCTTTGTTTTTCGAAAAATTTGATATCGCTTCAGGGAGTGCAGTTAGTTAAGCCCCGTTTCCCCCAAACGCTTTCAGTATAGTACCTTTGGAACCAGAAGTAACCCTTCAGACATGGTACCTAGACTCTAGCATTTCCACCGCAAACAGCACTCTTACATGTGGCAGGGTTGCTATCACTTTGCTCCATCCGGTGATCGCTGCATTTCCTCATCACCAGTGACACAGAGGTAAGTGTGCACCTCATTTATCATCCACAGAACTAGGCTGCACGCCAACATTTTCAGAACAATACAGACCAGCAAGAGTGGGAGTCTCTTACAATGGGATATTTAAAAATAGCAGGTCTGTGCATTTAGTCCATCTTCAGCAAGTGCAGGGGTGTGTTGTCAAGTGTTGCCATAATCCACAGGAATGAGGCTCTGCAATGCTTTTTTTCCTCCAAGTGAGGATAAGAATATATGCAGTTCACATAATCAGGTCAAAATGTTTAAACGCTTGAAGATCCACTCATTATTATAAGTGTATGTACGTCAACCAAGAGAGACAATTAGGGTGTGCTGATGTATTCACGTCGCAGCAGAGGGGGAGCAAAAATGGTAGCGGTAAGGTACCATCCATTGGTACCATCCAAAACTTTTCACAGTGGAAATGTAAAAAATGCTTAGCAAACTGAGCAAACTAACTGTGACAGCTTGACTAACCATCACAAAGGGGCGGGGCTTAGCAAAGGGTAATTTGAATACACCTGCTTTACACAGAAATCAGTCCACGTGCCATTAAAGCACCAGAGAAAGAAGGAGGTCTCAGAGTTTAAGGTCTAATCAGCCCCTTCATATAGAAAAACTCTCGCACACTTTCTAACTTGTAAAAATAATGATTTTGATACGCGAGTGGTTACGTCAGGAGACCTCCACGTGGGGAAGACAGGCAGGACGCTCGGCCAATCAGTTCGAATGCAATGATCCGTCGGAGTTTTCTTAGAACCATATGAGAATGGTGTAATTATGAGTTTTTATCTCTGGTGGAAGTCACTTACATTTTAGTGTGCCATCAGCTTATTAATAGCATTTTAACCTAAACAAAGAAAAGCGTAGAATTTCCAGAAAGGTAAGTGTCGCTTTAAGTGTTGACATTAAGTTATTGGTGCATAACGACAATCAACAATTCTAACTTCTCCTGTAAAGATGCACTGTACTGTACATCGTTTCAGCTGTTATTCAGCTGTTTTACCAACATCAAGTTTGAAATTACTGACAACTACTACTGTAGACACTACATAAGACTTAATATGTGCTTACAGCTTACAACCCAATGTGGTGATATCATGAACAAAGAAATGTTAAAATGTTTTGAAAGAGGACTGTGTAACAAACTCAGTAGCTAGGCATCTCCCTTATAGTAAATGTTTATTCCACAAATCAGAGTGAATAAAAAACCAAACACATAATCCACAAGACTAACAAACAGGAGAACAGGAGCTCTTTGGCTTCAAGCTGCAGCTTCAAATGTCATTCACCTGGCATAAAACTTAACATTAAATTTAAAAACATAGTGGCGTTTCATCAGTGCTTTCAGAAAGCTAGTAACACTTGCTTTCGCTATGTGATTTGAATTGAATGGTTTACTGAACAATGTCTGATTGTACAAGCAAAATACATGTGTTCAGTTTATCTCTTTGGTTCATGTAGCAATGAATTTAAATCTAACCCCAACACTATGGCGTCTTTTAACAGGAGGTTATAGCTCTTCTTTCTTCTTTAGGATTATCTGCCGCACCATTTCAGCTATTTTGGGTCGGATTTCTTTGACAGAAACTTTTGGTCCCCATGCACCAACCACTTTGCCATTTACATCGATGAGATACTTCCAGAAATTCCAGTCAGGCTCACTTCCAGAAGACTCTGCAGACAACGAGAGAAGAAAAAGAAGTGAAAGCCTGCACAATTTAAAAACATTATGTCAAACAACAGTGGACACATGTTCGGGAGGTTCGCTTTAAATTTACATCATAAAATTTGTCATATTGTAGCAAGGCAGTAACTTATTAAAGGAACATTTAATTGAAGCCATTTTTCAACCACAGTCATGCCATAGAACCACAGCAAAACACGACTCAAAGATTTTCTGATGGGTTTGAAAATAAGCTATATCGCTTATGGAAATAAGGAACTCCGGACGGCACTCTGTCAGAAGACTCCACTCGTAAATATCTGCATGGGACCGAGCTTGAAATGCAATGGTGCATTTCAAAAGCGCTGTCAATCACAAAGGGGTTTAGACTTTTAGACAGTTCCTCCAATCATCATGCATACACCGAGCGTCCTCTCCCGCCTACCACTCCATTAGGTCCCAGGGAAGCTGAGCCTCCCTGGAAGTGACGATGTTGTCGCATTTATCCAATGAGCATCTCGCTTTGCTGCATGAAAAAAACCTGCTTAGGGCTGTCTCACAGGAATGCTTGGAGGCTCTGCGTCCCCCGTGCTGACACAAGAATGTATGACAGGGAGGTTGCGTTTGAAAACTGGTGATAAACAGCTGACGTTTGAACATCATAGTCATGATGTGAAATGCATCCTAGCGCATGTTTAATGCAATGTAAATTCTTATTTTAATGTAAATTCAATAGTGCATATTAGGGGAAGTTCAGCCTCCCTTGTTGGCTCAGAGCAATCGCCCCTGATGTACATGGTCTCATTTGAAAGGTAATGATGTGAGTTTTTTCCCCAACAGTCAGAATTATTGTAAATGCTCCTCTCATTGAGTTTACTAAGTTTCAACACACTCAAATAAAAGGTTTTATATCTTCCCGTGAATATTTTTTTGAAAAAAGATGCTGCAGATGACTAGAACTGGGAGGTATCAAATCATGAAGCATCACACCATCCAAATTCAAAGGAGATAACAATATCACAGAAAATAAAAAAAATAAAAAACATTTTACACATGGTTTTCTTTTTTGTTCTCTTTTGTTCTCTTGGACTAATGGCATTGTGAACTGTGTAAGCAGCGTGTTGTCCGGATAATATCAATCTGTGGAATAAAATTATGCTTCATAAGTGAGTAATAACTGTTTCTTTTTGTCTGACAAAAGCATTGATTGAACCTGCTGTGGTGGATGTATCTTGCATTGGTCCGCATTAAACATACGAGTACAACACTTAAATAACAAAAAAAATACAGCAGTTGTTTACATATCATAATCATCTAAGAATACCTTAGAAGGGCCCGCGGACATGCCGTCAGCTTTTTAACAGGAATACTGTGTGTACCATCCATGTTGTATTAGTCATTTCTGAATATCAAACATTTTCTTCATAATGACATGATCCACCATGTTCCGCTTTGTAAATTAGAAACCTGGTCATCTTCAGGCACAGTTACTGAATAAAGAAAACATCTTAATGTGATGCAAGCACAAAACTCATACCAACACCATCACATCTCACTCACCAACAAGGTACTTGTAGATATTGTTTGCTCCAGTTCCGACGACCGCAATTTTACTGAACAGGGGGAAGGAGACTCCGTAGACTCTGCGCACAAAGCTGTCAATCTCCTTGTCGCTGCCGGGCTCTTGCTGCCCAAACTGGTTGCAGGGGAAGGCCAGCACGTTGAAGTGATATGGCCCAAAGTCCCGCTGGAGCTGCTGCAGGTCTTTGTAGTGTTCCTCAGTGAAGCCACATTCACTGGCTACATTCACCACCAGGGACACCTAAAGCCACAGGAACACTCGGTAAAAACTCTGATTAACAGTACTGACTGTCACCAAACAACCGTCAGCAGCAGCTGAGAGACTATTAACAGCTGTTCATATACCTGAACGAGAGCACATGGACAGGACATGCTCTGTGCACATCATCTATAGTTTTATTAGCTTGTGTTTATCTCAGATATGTCGGTATGTGAGAGAGGAGACAGAATATATTTTCTAGTTTCATATCAGGGTCAATCTAAGTGTAACAACTAGTACACAATTGATGGAGCCTCAAAATGGATTTTTCTCTATGATGATTTTTTACTACATGAAACACTTTAATCTGTTTTATCAATTCTATTTAAGAGCCACTTCAAGCAACTACAAGGTATTTTTAACAGGTTATGCAAAGCCCCTTTCCCACTAAAAAACAAACAAACAAAAAAACAACAAAAAAAACAAAACAAAACACTACGACAGGCTAATATCTGGCTATCCATCAGCAATAAGATTGCTTATTTGTATACAGTTATTCTTAGTGCCTGTCACCAGGTTAAATACCCTGTGAAATCAGGCCAAATGATTTATGTGAGCAGACCAAACGCACTTATGTTTACATTTTCCTAGGTGAAATTTGGCCAAGAGTAGTATGGTAGCCAGTTAAAAGGAAGCAGGATAAGATTTTTTCTTTAAAGAATTTTATTTTTGACATTCTATATTTTGTGGCTTGGCTGATACTAGGACAGGATCAGCAAAGAGAAACAGAAAATAACTGACTGAGGAGCAACAAAAAAAAAAAAAGCTAAAAGGGAAGGAAAGTGACAAAGCACAGGCGAAAACATGAGTGAACAACAGTGATTCCAAAGATGGAGAGAACTCAAAACTCCTCACAGACAGATATGTAATATGCTATGAAATACATTGCAGCACAAGACACTGTTTTACAATTGATGAATTGAATTTAGTGGCTAAAAACTATGTTCATCAATTCAGCAATAGATCACATGTAACTATGCAAACTGTGATTCAGACAGAAAGTCAAACAACATGTTTGATCAAATCAATGCTTTTGCTGTTTACCTTTTCACATTAAGTGTTAGTGAGGTTTTCATGGATGGACCTGTGCAGATACATGGCACAGAAACAGTTGAGCATGTTAGTGCAGGTTAATACATGTTACAGCTTCATGCCTCAGCTCACAGTCAGTAAGGAGGAGTTTCTGCAGAGGATGGGAGAGCAGCTCATCGCTGGGAAAGTGAGCACATGCAATTTTTTTAAGGACAGACTGACAGTGTGATGATCCCATCATCTAGTGCTGACATCTAGTGTCACAATGAAGCAATTAAATAGATTTATAGTGTTAGTCTGACTAAAACCAGGCTTTTAAAATACAAGAAAAAATGTTAGTCTGACTGAAATCGCACTAAATCAAATTTCTCAAAGTTGGACTAACATACCCAGATAATGCTATTGGGAGTTGAATTACTCCTACATGTTTTCAGTCACTGAAACCCAAAGTGGCCTGCTATACTATACTAAAGAGCTGGAGGCATATCGCCACTCATCATAGCAGAGCTGGACACTTTGGTCAATAAATCAATTCCTCTCTCGTGCTTGTATACTGGGACAGTGGGATAAGGACAGTAGTCCAATTAAATGGCTTAGATGAGCTGTAACCGTGCATGTAAACGTTGAACGTTGGTGGCCAGCTGGGATGGTCTAGAACAATGGTTCCCAAACGGTCCAGCCATGGCGTCCAGACTTCTCTGTAGTCATTAGTTCGAGGTCCACGCAGTTTAATATATTCAGCATCATACTTGCATTTGCATGTAACTGAGCTAGTTTGCCATCTCTGTCAAGAAGCTGTCCATTAGTCACACACTCTACAGTAGGAAACATCACTTCAAAATAAAAGCTCTGTGCTGGAAATTCACTGCGTTACAAAATAAAGTGTGCTTTTCTACAAACTTGACATGTTTGTGAGTCACGTGAGGTCCACTCAGAATGGACCCGTGACCCACCTTTAGACCATGACCCACCAGTTGGGAACCGCTGCTATAGAAAATGGATTTGGATATAGATTACCATGGCAATGATTGCAGCTTTGAAGCTTTCGAGTCAGCCCTATAAATTACACATGGTCGCATGTTTATTTTTATTCATGCATGTTTACTTCTTTTTTGAAAAAGATCCTCACATTAACTGAAAAAAAGAGGTCAGGTGTAAATATGTAGGCTTTATCATATAAAGTACATTTTCCCACAACATTAATACTCAGCTGCCCACACATGACAACAGTGTTAAACAAAACCTGACTGGCTAATAGCAAAAAACAAACACCATACCTGGAAATTTACCTGCAAACAAAATCCCGTATGTTAAGACTCATTTAATGACTCTGGTAAACTTAAATAGAATCTGCAGAAGTTTCATGTAGGGTACTAAATCAGTCCATTAAATGCAGACTGAGCCTATTCCTGTCTACTTATCGGTACCTGACTTGAATGAAAACTCTCCTGCAGCTACAGCGGCTCTGCAGGCCTGTTGCCACGTAGGCTAGCGGGGCTACATGATGGGACATCCCGAGCGGGCTACAGTCACACTGATCCTCTGCAGAGCTGTGTCAGTCACATCTACTAACAACATGCTAAGTGAGAGAAGAAATAAATAAACATTCCCATGCAACATTCAGTCATGCAGCCGGCCGACATGCAGAGAGACCGGTTACTGTGAAGACTCCAGCATCACCACTATACTGCAATATTCATCTGTTCAGGACCCAGACTTACCGAGCCCCGGTACTTTTCCAGGGACACTAACTTCCCCCTGCTGTTCACTACTTTGAAAGTATAAAAGTCTTTCTCTTTGCTCTCAGTGAGGCTGAATAAAGTCAGCAACACGGCCAGCGCTCCGGGAAGCATCTTCACAGTCACACTGCCAACGCAACAGACAAGAAACTTGTTCAAACTCCTGCGGATCTCCTCCAGCCCGGAGGACAACACTTCCGGCACCGGCCGTCATTTACAAAATAAAAGCCTTGTTGATAAAGCTGTGATGCAGCCACGAGTTGCAGTCAGAACTCCAAAATAAGTATAAAAAGGTAACTTATGTCAAAATTATGAGACGATTAATATATAGCATTTTACTCTGAAATAGTGATAGTAAATGATAAAGTGACTTTCAAAGTGAAATCTACACCTTAACAATTCCAAAATTTGACCTATAGACCTACAGACAAAAATCATGAACTAGGAAGGCAAAATTTTAATTTTGGCCACCTCAAGATTTGTAAATAGAGTAGGTTAAGCACTACAAATTATTATTATTTTTTATTGTTTGAATCCAAATGCTATGCAGATTTTATATTTACTTCCCCGTTTTTTACATTTATTTATTTATTTTTGTCAATTATCATTGTTATTTAGATTTTTGAAGTGTTTCTGCACATTTAGGTTTTGTCTAGATGTTAACATTTTTGCTTGTGTCACAACGTTTCTTTTTATCAAAATTATGAATTAGGCTACCATTTTGTGTCTCTGAAAATCACATTTTCAACCAATTGTTTCAAATTTTTGACTGACTATGAGTATTCTTATGATTCAGACTTTCCATCAAGATGAATTCTTTTTGTTTTGTGGTATAGTTTATTTTTGTACTTTGTTTGTCAGGGATAATGATAATCCAGCTGTCTTTAAAGGTCATGGCTTTTCATTTGTGGGATGGTGACTGCTGTTTAACTTTGAATGTCAGTCAAAACTGACTTTATATCTAACTTGAAAGCTAACAGAGAGCTATAATTCAAAAGCTTGTACAAGTCTGTGAAAGCCATTTTCATCACAACCAGAGAGGGACATTAATTTTGCTGGATTTACCATGTATTCTCGCCGCCTCAAAGCTTTTATTTTGAAGGCGTAATGAAGCTCTGGAACAAAAACTTTCAGCCTCTTACTCTCAGCTCATTAGGCAAATGAAAGCATGCACACCATGGCCTACTTAAAAAAAACCACACACACACACAGAACAAAACCTTACCTCTCTGCATATTAATTACAGGCTCGTTCATGTGTAAGAGAAGTTTTCACAAACTGGGTCTCATTTGTGGGGGAATTCAGGCTATGTCACATTCCTAACCAGGGGATAATTTGTGGGACTGAGGGATATTTTGGTTATATCCTGTGGTCTGAAGTTTAGGCTTAGTTTGAGAGAATGACCTAAATACTATGCCCAAATAAATAAATGAATAACATTAGGAAGTGGCTCAAAGATTGTCTTTTTTGCATTCAATATCATTGCACTACAGCATCTAAATTATTTTTTTCTAAAAAAAACAACAACCAAAAAACCCCCCACTACATCAAAATGCAATATGTAAACAGGGGAATCTTTTTATCAACCAGCTGTGTTAATCATTACCTACAGGTGAGTGAAGGGGATGGACGCTTTTTTGACAGAAACATCAAGAATTTTGCTCTTGTACGGTTTTTATTCGATAGAATTCTTAATTTTACATTATGTACCTCTATTCATTAATTTATGATACCATTCTTTATCTGAGGGGATAGATAAAAGCTTAGGGACTGTTCTGTACTCTTCAGAAAAGGGGGGTGGGTGGAGTGTGACTTCAGTTGTTTTTTTTTGTTTGTTTTTTTGACCCTCCACGAAGCAACAAATATTTTTCCTCAAGCCTCTCTGTATGACTGGTGCATGAATCTCTTTCCACCATTTAAAACGTACCCTTTAATGTTTAACAGTTAAAAGTTAAAAGTTGAAGACAAAATCCTGGAGATGAAAAAAGCCACGGTTTTTTGCTCTTGTCGTGTATGCTGGTTGATTTATACAAATGGTTTAGTTTTAAATGAGATGTAGAATAAAGTCATTTTGATGAAATATGACTATTTTAAGATCAGATTTTTTTTTTTTCTGATGAAAGGTTCATTGCACATGATGTGTCCAATGACCGTCGGAAATTTAAAGTCCGACCATAATTTCTGTTTATGCAATTTCTGTCTATGATAAATTGTGTAATGCTGGTGATTTTTGAAGAAAACAAGCCTTCCAATTGCATTTTAAAAAAAAATGACAGTAAAATGAATGGAAAGACAACCATTTTAAGTAGGACATTCCTCCTCTACGCCCCCCCCCCCCCCCCCTCTTTTTGTCTCACCAACACCTCCCCCCCTCGTAAATAACATTTCTTTTTATTCCTTGAGCTGAAGAACAGTTTGTTTCCTTGGGCCACCAGAACTCCAACAAAACACACAAAGAGACTTTAACTTCCAATACTTAAATGCAATATAGGCTACTATATTTTAAGAGCAATTCACATGTTGTATGTGCAAAATCCATCCTTTTTAATGCATATCCATCCTTTTGAATTATCTTATTGAATTAGTGCTTGTTGTCTGTCTGCGATTTGTCTTATTACTTGCATTAATTGCACCGACCAGGAGTAAGATAAGATAAGAGATAAGATACACCTTTATTGAACCCACAATTGAGAAATTCCAGTGTTACAGTCAAGGGGAAAGATTAAAGATTTCAATATTTAAAAAAATAAATAGGCATGCAAACAAGAAGTACAAAAATACAAGACACAGCAATAAATAATAATAATAATGAGCAGTGGATTAAAAAGTAAGCAATGGCTTAAAAAGTGAGCATATTTAGTGCAAAGAGAATATTGTAAGTGCAAATAAACAACAGCAAGGGGTAGCAATACTTATGGTGGTGTTTATAAAGTGTCCATAGTGTCCCTAAAGTGTCCATGGTGCCGTTTATTGTGAGTAACACTCCTAATTTCGTTGTACTTGTACAATGACAAGAAAGGGTTTGTATTCTGTTCTGCTCTAGTCTGTGTTTTGTGTTAATTTGCTGTTGTAATTTTTATTTTTCAAAGAAAAGAAAAGAAAAGAAAAGAAAAGAAAAAAATACTGTAGTTACAGTAAATAGTTTCCGAGCGGCCTTTGAACGCAACACATTTCACGCCCCTCTTCATCATCACTGGCACTCCCACAATGCAGCGGGGTAGCTAATGTATTAACATGGCGTCAATGGCTGCTGTTTTGACCAGGGCCGTGGGATTTGAAAAACATTATGTAGAACACAACCATGGAGACAGCTAAACAATAATCCGAAATCAACTTAAGAGCTCAAAAGTAAGTTATTACGCGCTCTTCTGTGTTGTCCAGGTCGAGGTCCTGTTTAGCTGTTTTTAATGACTTGCTGCTGTGTGGCAACTGGGTGCCAGTATTATTTATTTCCCGTTAGCTAGCTCAGCCGGACGACCGGGGGCACAGCAGCTAACGTTAGTTAGCTTACGAAGACAGCTAGGAGTCGGCTGAGCAAAGAGTCCTGAGGAAGACAACGTGAATCGTTTCCACAGCACAGGAAACCCATTTTGGTTTTAATGGTGAGCATTTCGTTCCGTCGGCAATATCTGCGTGTATCGTGATGACCTCTTTCTTTCGTTTCTGTTGTGGAAGTTGAGCTAACGTTAAGTCCCAGTGTTGTGTGGAAGTCTGTTAACCCATCAGTTTCGTTTCTCTCCTACCTGAAACAAACGTAAGCCCACATTCTAACCAGTAGTGTCTGCGGGGCCTAACTTAACCATAACCCAACATCACCACGAATTAATTGTTAACACTGACTATGTGAAGTGGCGGCACGGAGTATACAGAAAGGGAAACAGACTTCGACACCACATCGGCCGCATCACTGCTCGGTCTGCTCTTGCTCTCTTCATATGAGCAGTGGTGGAAGAGGCAATCACATCTTTTACTTGTTTAAAAGTACACCGCAGTGTATAAATATTCTGTTACAAGTAAAAGTCCAAAAAGTCTAAAAGTATTAACAATATTAAAGTACTCATTGTGTACATTAATTAAACGTTGCAGCCAGTACATGTGCAGCTAAGTTTCACTACTCTGTAAACTGCTGGGTGGCGTCATCTAATATTACAGCACCATATATCAGTTGATTTGTATTTTGCACTAATAATCTTGTTCTGCAAAATAATGAGCAAGTGTGATTATCAAATAAATGTATTGGAGTAAAAAGTACAATATTTGCCACAAAATGTAGTAGAGTAGAAAGTAAC